>JAMWYP010000015.1:13347857-14710372 GCA_025563575.1 Acacia pycnantha | reverse complement strand
AACTTAGAGTCGTTTAGATATTGGGGAAGGCTCCCCCCGCCCCGTTTCCAGTGTATTCATTAAGAGACAAGAGGCTTGCTTGCTGGGGGATGGGAAGAAAAACAAGGATGTTGTAGTTTGAACTTTGATATAATCTGTTGAGTGGCACCAAACGAGTATGCGTTTTCTTTATGCTTGTGCAGAATTCAGAAATCCTTGTGAATTGTGAGATGTCTTGATTGAGAAAAGTATGTGAAAGCTGTCGTGGGGGTCAGGGTAAGAGTGTATATGTAGACAGATTATTATTGTAATCTGTGGGTTAGAAAGACATGATGGAAGTTAGCCTGGTCGTTTTATCCACATTTATGGGCAATGGCAGGTTCTTGAAGTTAAACGCTGCATCATCTTTTCTGTGTAGTAGATCAATGCTCGTGTCAAATTCCAGTTGGTTTTCTCTGTTCGGCTGCACCAGAGATATCCGTTAAGTTTGTCCTACTTGCATGCACTTCGATCCTTTGTGAAGTTTTATCTGGAAACTTTTTTGTATCTTTTGGACAGCAGTATAGATGGAACGGGTTGCATTTACCCTATAATTTACGGCGAGATAGTTTAGTGGTTACTAGCTACCGATATTCAGTGTATGAATGTGACAAGCCTTACTTTTTCTTTTATTTGACGAGGAGTCCGAACTAATGACAAAAACAATCCATTAGGATCCCATACTGATGCTTCAACAGAGTATCCTGTTGCTCATTACATGTTTCACTTTACAGATACAAAATGAAGGTTTTCTACTGCAGTTAGGGGCTAAAGATGCTCTGCTAAACGCACTTCTTCTTGCAGCCAAAAGATTTAGTACTGGTCCTCCCCAGGTGCATTGTTTATCCATAATTTATTTTCATGTTCTTTTAGAAAATAATGATGCTAAGTAATTTTACCTAGCACCACAATATTCTCATTTGGGTCATGAAGAAAGCCTAAATTTTATTTCTGTTTTGGTTTTTTATTGGCTCATTGGTATTTTCATGGCAGCTTTTAACACAGATTTGCCTTGCACTCTCTGCTCTTGTACTTCGAGTTGTTGAGCATGGAAATCCAATCGAGAAGCTTTTTTACAGTCTTCAGAATCTGCAGAGCCAGGACGATGGCAATATTGCTGTCCTGGAGATGCTCACTGTCCTACCAGAGGAAGTAGTTGACAACCAACGCACTGATTCTAAAATAAGTTCATCACAAAAAAGCCATTACTGCCAAGAGGTTTAGAAAATTTTGGTCTGATACATTCTTATATGCCTTGTGTTTCTATCCATTGCCTCTCTAGCTCTCCTTGACTTCCATGTACTCTTTTCATTTTCATTATGCAGCTTCTCTCACATACGCCTATGGTTCTTGAGTTCTTGCTGCGGCAATCTGAAAATAATTTTGATGGTTCTGTACAACAGCATGAAAGGAACAGAAAAATATTGCGCTGCTTGTTGAGCTGGGTACAAAATTCTGCTCATGACTCATTCTAATTTAAGATGTGCACACATTAGGGTCACACCAATTTTTAGTGGCAGACATCTCTGGCCGTGTGATGTAAAACACACACACACACACATTTGGATCTAATTCTGAACAGAGGTGGTTTAGGAAATATGGGGGAGAGGTGCAGAAACAGAGAAGAGAGACGGGGGAGGAAGAATAGAAATTAGGGGGAAATGAATCAGAATGGAGGGGTAAAGGAGAATCAAAGGGGGAAGAGAGAACTCACATAGCAACATATTTTTCAATTCATCAAGTCTGTTTCAAAATACATACGGGACATCTATATGTAGGTTGAGGTTTCCTTCTCATGAAGGAAAGTCAATTTGCTTCTACTTTTTCTTTCCTATTAAGAAAATCATTAACTTGCTTGATAAAATATTAATAAAACTTCAACTTGTAGCCTACTAAAACAAAATTTAATAAAATATATAAAAATCTAGTATATTTCCTTTTCTAGAAGGATTCCTCAAAATATTTCATCCTTCATCATTTCTCCCTTGCTTGATCAACTTGACTCAGGACGAGTTAAAATGGAAGCACATATTTGGGGAAGAAATTGTAGAATTCAACATGGCACTTTTAATCCGGAAATCCTTTTCGTAAGTGAGATAGCGAAATAGAAGACTACAGAAGCCGTGAGCAACCTGATAAAACTTCACTAAGGTATTTTGATTTTGAAATCCTTTCTCATACGTGAGGTACCAAAAGAGAGAACCATTGAGGAAATGACTAGCTTGATCAGTGAGAACATTTGGAAAGCCTTTCCAATGAATAAGATAGTTGTAGAGGTTATTGTTAAGTGGAAAAACAATATGCTCTTTCATAACCACAACAACTTCAGGATGATGTGCACCATGAATATGATGAACTTGTAGAACAGGTGGACAATGTGTTGTAGAAATTTGATGAATTTGAACTCCTTTCTTGTCAACATTTTTAGCATGAGAAATTTCTAAGGCCTGTGACTCAATCTTTGGCCGTCCATTTGAAGTCTTGATTCAGTTCAAGACTCATGTCTTCAAACTTCATGGAAATTTCTTCTGATTCAACCTCCTTTTCTTCCTTCTTTAAAATCTTTTTCAACTTCATTTACTTCTTTTATCTTTTCCATGGTTATGCTTCCACTTACAATAGGACACGTAACTTCATGACCACCAGTGCTGTTAATAACTCCTTTTGTGACAAGTGTTTGCATGGTTATATCAATTTTATGAATGGGCTCTGTGGAAGTTATAAGTCTTGTTTGTGAGGAGGGGACTTCTACCTTTGTTGGCTCACCTATTAGCTTGTTCATCTCCTTGACTAGATCCTTGCTCTATTGACATTGTATTGCCAATAGTCTTCATTGGTTGTTGAAGAGCATTCACTGAAGCATTCCATTGACTTTTCCTTTCATCATCTTCTTGCTTCCATCTTTGTTGCATTCGATCTAGCATAGCTGTGAATTGTTCTTCCCACAAATCGTCTGAGTTGCTCATGAACTTCTTCCTTGTGTGGATAAGATTCAGCATATTTATACTGAGGATGACTACCATATTCATGTTAATCAACATATTTATAGTGACGGCAGTCCTATGCTCAAAATGTTGATGCTAAGTGTATTCATGTCGATTAGTATATTCTTGTGGCCTACAATAATTAGAAACATTTGAAGCTTGCTTTAAATTAAAGAGCTTGTCAGACAATCAACTCTTATAATCAGCTGGGATATACTTCTCCTTCGATTTTGCCTTCATTTCGTTCCATTTCATGATCGGGGGTTTATCCAATCGCTCAATGTTTCTTTGTACGTTATGCCAGCACTTTCTTGCAGATCCCGCAAGCATCAATTTTGCAAATTGGACTCTTTCAATAACATTCATGTCATACCATTCAAAGTAGTTTTCCATGTTAGCCAACCACTCTAGGAAAGCACTAGGATTTAGTCTCCCATCAAATTATGGGGCCTCTTCGGGCATCTTTCTTAAGTGTCCTTGATCATTCCTAAAGGTTGGGTCATATGGCCTAAAATGACGCTTTACGGAGTGTTGATCATACCAAGTATCATCCATATCCACAAATTGATTATAATTATTAAACTCATGGGGAAGTGGTTTGCTATGCCTATCACCATTGATTCTTGAAGCTTGAACAAGCCTAGGTTGCTTAGGTACAGAGGATCGCCCATTCCTATAAGCTGACTCTAATTTATTTCTAGGATTTTCTCAAACTCTTTCAATCATCTTTCCTTTTTGTTGCTAACTTGCTAATGGAATTGTACTTATGAGTTCCTCAATCCTACCATTTATTTCTCCCAACTTCAGCAATTTGTTGATTTGAGTCCAGCTAGGCTTTAAAACAGGATAAAACTGGAATTTTATCACAAATGAAGCTTTTAATTGATGATCCTTGCCTCTAGGATAATGGGAGTGGAAAGAAACTCGCGAAACAGCTCAGAAAACACAGCAAACTGACTTCCGAATGAACTGTACGGACGACATGTGACAGAATAGGGGCGGCCTTGGGGTACGTGAAACCCACGCGCTGAGAGGCTCACCGACGCGTGGAGGCACGTTCGGAGGCTGGCAGCAGCAAGTTTTGGGTGTTTGGTCGGATTTTTCACTCCGAACGCAATGGTTGTGGTAGTTTTGATGTTTGGCAACGGAAACTATGGTTTTTGGCTTTGACAGCGTGAAACAAAGTAAATGGAAGCTGTCTGGTGAGTGTTTTCCATTTCTCCAGCGATGGAAGCTACCTAGGAGCGTGCAAAGCCTTGCTTTGATACCAAGTTGATGTAAAACAGTCACACACTTAGATCTAATTCTGAACAGAGGTGGTTTAGGGAGAAAATATAGAAATATGGGGGAGAGGTGCAGAAACAGAAAAGAGACAGCGGGGAGGGAGAATAGAAATGAGGTGGAAATGAATCATAATGGAGGGGAGGGGGGGGGGAGAATCTGAACAAAGGGGGAAGAGAGAACTCACATAGCAACACTATTTTTCAATTCATCAAGTCTGTTTCAAAATACATAGGGGACATCTATATGTAGGTTGAGGTTTCCTTCTCATGATGAAAAGCTCTCAACTTGCTCACAGCTTGCAAAGCTTTCTTTCCCATGAAGGAGAGCCCACTTGCTTCTACTTTTTCTTTCCTATTAAGAAAATAATAAACTTGCTTGATAAAAATTAATAAAACATCAACTTGTAGCCTACTAAAGCAGAAATTAATAAAATATAAAAAATCAAGTATATTTCCTTCTCTAGAAGGATTCTTCAAAATATCTCATCCTTATATTCCATCAAGCATGGGAGAAATGATGGAATGTGGGATTAAATATTTTTAAAGAAAACTCTTTTGGAAAGAAATGAATATGCTTGAGTTTTTAATTATATTTTAGTAAGCTTCCCTTGTAAGCTTCCTCCAAGATTAAGGAATTCAATCTACTTTTTGCTTTTTATATCTTAGAATATTATGGATTATTTAGATATTTAGATTAATTATTATCTTATTATTAAGTTTGATATTTATTATATATTAGGATTAGATGTGATATATTATATCTTAATTATTTTGATTTAATTTATTTTTGATTGATTAGATTAAATTAGATTCTAGGGTTAGCTTTAGGTTTGCCTATATGAAGGCCCATATGTATTCTCTTTTATTTAGAGATTAATAGAGTGTACTTTATCCCTCTTAATTCAATATGGTATCAGAGCCCAAGGTCTGCATCTAGACCTTCAACTCCCTCTGATCCCCGACAATTCCTTTTGTGACACTCTGTTAGGATCCAACTCTCTACTCCAAGAAGACACTATATATATATATATATATATATATATATGGCAAGGTTTACAATAATCTGAAAGAGTTGACACTCTCCCAGCCAAGAAGCTCTCAGGTTTGAAGAACCTGATATCCTCTCCTCTCAATATTCACTCAAAAATACCACCTACCTTTCCCCTCAACTCTCAACGGTTAAAATAGACTAAAAGTACCTTTCACAGTACCCAACAACCACCCTAAATAACAGCTATGTCTACTACATATACTCAAAATAGATAAAAACATAAAAGGTCAACTCTGCAACCTTAAAAGGCATCTTGCCTAATTGTTGTATCCTTCTTAGCTGTCTGTACCCTCCTTGGTCTTCTACTATAGGTTTGACCAATGAAGGGAGTCCTTTCACACTCTACACTATCTGTGTCACAGAGGAGAACCCTTACCTTTGACAAGACGCGATAGTGACGAAGAGCACAGTGACGGAGGGAGATGTGATCTTCACCGCGACCAGAGGAGGGCGTGTGGTGCACCACCGCCATCACAGACGAAGTCAGAACCCGTTGATCGGTGGATCCCAGAAGTATGATGGTCATCTAAGTAGCGCGTGACATTCATGCGCCACCCTATTCCCCAGAGTGTGACGTCCACGTGCCGCCACAGTTCCAGCACGTGAAGCTCACGCGCCGCCATATCTAGAGACCTCCAGTAACCTTTTCTGACCAGAACCAGAACCATGAATCCTTCTGTTTTTCCTCCTTTATTCGGTTCAGTACCTCAAAATTCAAGTAAAAAAGGAGTACAAGCTGAAACCAAATATGGGGCCTCTGAGACTCAAAGGAGTACAAGCCCAAACAAAAATAAATGGGCCTCTGAGACTTGAAAAAGGAGTACAAGCCCAGACAGAAATAAATGGGCCTCTGAGACTCGAGAAGTACAAGCCTAAGGATTTTGAAGATTGAAGCAGGCATTATGACTATCTCATATAAAATTTGCAGACCAGATTGCAGATATCTTGACTAAACCACCAAGCAGAACGAAGTTTGAAGAATTTTGAGGCAAGTTGGGAATGATCGACATATACGCTCCAGCTTGAGGGGGAGTGTTAGAATATTATGAATTATTTGGATATTTAGATTAATCATTATCTTATTATTAAGTTTGATATTTATTATATGTTAGGATTAGATATGCATATATTATATCTTAGGATATTATATCTTAATTATTTTGATTTGATTTATTTTTGATTGATTAGATTAAATTAGATTCTAGGGTTAGCTTTAGGTTTGCCTATATACAGTTCCATATGTACTCTCTTTTATTTAGAGATTAATAGTGTACTTTATCTCTTTAAATGCAATATTATAATTTTATATTAGCAAGTTGGTAGCAAAGTTACTTCATGAGAAGGAAACCTTGCTCCATAAATATAAGCTAGGAAGCATATGTATTTTCAGACTTGGGTTAATGAATATTATGACGGCTTAGTTGCTCTCTACTTCCCCCTTTGGTTCTGTCTCACCTCCCCCTTCATTTCTATTCTGTCCTCCCTCCTTTCTCTGTTCCAGATCTGTTTTTCCCTCTCCCCCACCTCTGTTTCTTCATAATCCAACCAAAATCCAATCTGTTTGTGTGAGAATCAGTTTGTTGGTGAGTATTTTACATCACCGTGTTTGCTCGAGTGACATTGATTTGTGCTACTACGTTGTCCCTCCCCCTGTACCCCTATTGTTAAGCTATATCAAAAGTTTTCAATTGTCTTTTGATATTATACTAATTGACTAAGCTTTCTTGGATTCAGGTTAGAGCAGGTTGTTTCTCTGAGATTCCTCAGGGCACATTGCCATCTCACCCACTTCTAAATTTTTTATTCAACTCATTACAGGTACTCCATTTCCTATGTGCGTATTTATATGAAGTATTCATGCTTTCTTAAGATTACTTATGCTTAACTTGTATCTGTATTTCCGGGGCAGGTTCCTTTATCATTTGATCTGGCCATTGAAGTTCTTATTGAGCTAGTGAGCCGACATGAGGTATTGTTTGTCTGCTTTTACAAATTGTCATTCAAACTCTGTTGATTTACCATGGTTGCATGTGTCAATAGTTGTTTAATAATTTTTATGATGTTTCCTTTTGGTATATTTATTGTGCTTAAAAATTATAGTAGAAATCAGAGTTGTTTGATCCTTATTTTTGTGACCAAACATGAAGAGTGGTGCACCTCATGTGGGTGTTAAGTACATTGTACTTAAATACTCACTCAAACACATGCATATTTCTCTGGCGAGAGACTTGAAACCTCACCCTCAGAGGGTGCAGAGTTTTTTGGTCCTTAAAATGGTCAGATGTGCTTACAACCTTTAAGGTTTTTAATTTTTTTTGCTTCCTCTTCGGATGACTTTGGGTTGATGCGTGGTTATGTATTGTGGTTATGGGTACAAGTGTCACCCTTAATGACAGTCACAATACAAGGCTTAGGCAACTCTTAAAAATAAGATATGAGCAAGGTGGGGTATATTAAATGAAATATATTATATGAATATTAAATTCTTATTTGCATCCGTATTGCTATGAAGATTATGTCAGGTGAGGAAAAAACTTACAGAATCATGACTATTCATGGTCATTTTTGTCTGGCTCAATTAGGATATGAAACTAAAACTCCTCGTGAAGATTTATGCTCATTATTTTGTAGATAAATTTAGAATGATTTATTTGGCAGATGTTATTTTACACAGTCTGCACTACATTCATCTCAAATTTCAATGTGTAAAGTCCTTTGAATATGAAAGATCCATCTCTTTTGATCTGTGCTTTTGTTTAGGGGGTGCCCCAGGTTTTATTATGCAGAGTACATTATCTCAAGGAAGTACTTCTTTTACCAGCTCTTTCTAGGGGAGATGAGAAAATAATTGGCGGCCTCGCATGCTTGCTGTCAGAAATTGGGCAGGCTGTAAGTGTTAAATGATAATTTATGCTCCAAAATATTGTCATAAGTAAATTCAAAACTTGTTTTAGAATTATCAAATCCTCTTCATGTTATTCATTTTAATGTGCTTCCCATTTGAATTTCAATGCTTGTCTAAAATAACATTAGAGAATCATCCTTTCTTGGCAAAATAAGTATTTTATGTTTGGTGGAAATATGCCAACGATGCACTTACATGCTTATTGTTTTTATCGTTTGTCTTATTTTTTTCATCCATTTTGTGTAACTGTGTGTGTCTTATTTAACTTGTCCCCTTCTTTGAATGTATGCTAGGCTCCATGCCTTATTGTTGAAGCTAGTCCAGAAGCCCTTGCACTGGCAGATGCACTCTTGAGGTTATGACTTAGATTTACTTTTAGTTATTGCTTTAATGTTTTTTTGTGCATTTTCAAGCTCCAACTATAACTGGTTTTGTGGGCTTATTTTATAATTTATATTGGATTTAATAATTGAACTGAAGAGCTGCAATTCAGGTACTTGCATAACCATGTTTCAGAAACTCCTTTTCTTGAATCATCGAAATATGTATTCATGTAGCATACTTCTTCCTGTCAAATTATCGTACTTGCTTGAGAGTTTAACATGCTGAATGTGCATGCAGCTGTGTGACATTTCCAAGTGAAGATTGGGAGATTGCAGACTCGACATTGCAGTTTTGGTAATTTAACCTTAGGGCTGACAATTTTTTATTCAGTTTGCATTACCTGTGTCCTTTATTGTTCATATGCTCGTGTAATCTCTCTCTCTCTGTTTGTGTGTGTCCCCCCCTCTGCATGCTCTTAAATTCTTTTGCTGTTTCAACTTAATAGATGCAGCTTTCTGAGTGATTATTGTGGCAACCCCAGTACATGCACTTTTACATCCCATAATATTTGTGAACAATCAGTGTTATTTTTTTATTTTTTTATTTGTATGATATAAATGTTGATAGTTTACATCCTAGTGGGGCATTCAGTTTAGAAATTTTGAATCAGATCATGTGCACCCTATATATTGTCGCAGGTCCACTCATGCGAGCTATATTCTTGGCCTTGATGAAAATGGTGCAAAAAGTAGGAAACATGTGGAAGCCATTTTTTCATCTGTGTTCTCCGCATTACTTGATTCACTTTTATTGCGTTCTCAGGTTTCTTCTTTATCTATTTTGTTTTTGTGTTGCTGCTTTTCATTTGGCGGTTTATGATTTCTGGCTTTTGTCATTATAATTATAAGTGGAAATAATGCTAAGATGAAATCTGCTTTTCTCTTGTTTGAATTATGATGAAATCTGTTGCAAGATTTCTATGTACATCTCCCTATTCATGAGACTGATGCTATGACATGTCTAGAATTCATATCCTGAGGATCATCCTCGCTTGAAGTTTTTCCCTTACTCCAACTCAAACATTTCATAGAAACTATGATAGCAATTATGGCACGATGAGCAGAGATGTTGCGACGGATTGTTTTAGGGCATGTTTGGTACTTTGGTTCGAACTTTTGAGAGCTGAAAAGTCCTTTTGTGAAATAAGCTTTTGGTAAATGTTGTTCGCATATTTTCTTAATGATCAGAAAGTTCATTTCACAAACAAATTTTCAGATGCTAAAAGCCCTTGTTTTAGTAACACATAACTTCACCAGCTGATCTTCATGAATTTTGTTTTGTGTTGATTAGTTGTTGTTGAGGTATCTTATATTTTAACTGATTTAATGTTCTAAATTTCTCTTCTTGGGCACTTGGCAGGTAGATGATTCCACATATAATGATGACAGCAGAGTGATTGATTTACCTGATGGTCTTGTCCATTTCAGGATGAATCTAGTTGAACTTTTGGTGGATATATGTCACCTATTAGGATCTTCCATTTTTATGCAAAAGGTGTTTTTCAAAAGTCTATTTCCTTTTACTCTTTTTTAACTCAACTTTTTGTGCAGTTTTTATGTTTTACGCCTTCTATCATGGGATACTTCATTTCTTAGATAACTTGTAATACTACCTTCGGTCCTTGATATAGGAGCTAGATAACTAATTTGTATTAAGAAAATTAGTTAAATTAGTTATTTGTAATAAATATGAGTTGGTTTTCCTAAAATGTCCTCTTTAATCATAAGTACCATTGGATGGAAACCCCCTTAATATGTGTAACCAGTATGGATACGTTAGGATTTTGAATTTGGGAGACAAAGTGGATCGAGGTCTTATATTTAGGACTAAATACAACCCCTAACTAGCTTTTATATTAAGGACTAGAGGTTTTATCCAGTTGTAAACTGGTGTAAGCAGAAGAAAATTCTTCTGTCTAATAATGTTGGATCATGAGTGAACGAACAGGTTTTATGTAAAATTTACTGCCTGAAATTTGAAGAAAGTGTTTGTTTTGATATTGTAGAAATGAAACGATGACAAGATTGAAATCTTTCCACTTGAACTGCTCTTTCCCTCCTTATTCAAATCTTGATCTTGAGTAGGTCGATAACATGTATTTTTTATCACCTGAAATGCCGTGTATCCTATTATGGCTAACCAATTAAAAAACCTGTAAAATTCATCTGCTATGAATTGGGTAAAGCAAGTTCTGATAATGTTCCTACTTCATTTCCCTCACTTTGAATATCATTGTCTCCGCAGCTATTTATTAGTGGTTGGGGATCTCCTAATCTGCCAATCCCATGGAAGGAAGTTGAAAGCAAGCTGTTTGTTCTTAATGCGGTTTGTATCACTCTGTTTTAGTTTATGTACCTTTATGCTTTGAGTGGGATGAGATGTTTTAGTTGTCTTCCATTATAAACTTGCTTTTTAAAATTAAAAATGCTGAAAGTCTGGAAATTTTATTCCCATTTATGCTTTGAATACTGGAGCTGAAGATTTAACATGAACTGAGGCATTGAGCACTTCTGCTGAACCACTAGCAAAATGAAATTGGAGAACACTGGAGGCACAAAATAGAATAGACAATTTTTTAAATCAGGAATATGCTACAAGATTTTGTTTCTTTTTTTTGGGTTTTGGGTGATCTTGGTATATGTGCACTTTCTTCTAGGTTGGCTTTTGCCTTCTGCTTCATTGCATTCTGACAGAAAAAATCCTTGTATCTTTGTGTTTGGCTTAAAAGTACAATTGTGTTCACTTCAAATTTGTCCTACCATGGGACACCGCTATTTGTCATTTTTTGTCTTGAGAAACTCAGTATGATTCTTTCTCCTTTTTATTCTGCTTGCATTGTTTGCAAATTATGTAGTTTTCATTTTTAACGCAATCGCGCTTGCATGATAATCAAGTTTTATATTATTATATTAATGTTTTCTTCCAGGTTGCTGAGGTAATCACACAGGATGGCCAAACCTTTGATGCCTCTATAGTCATGCAGTTGGTGACAATGTTGTCTACTAAGCCTTCTGATGGACTGAAAGGCTTCATCTGCATAGTGCGTTATATATGATTTTTCTCTCATTTCTTCCATTGGTATTCATTTCCAAACAGCACGCTGTTCCATTTCTTTTTTTTCCACATAATTTCATTTTATTTTATTTTTCTGTTGAATAGGTATACAGATCTCTGGCAGATGCTGTTGGATCCTATTCTAAGTGGATATCTGCTTTTAAGACAAATTTTAGGCCCTTGTTGTGAGTACTTTTATTTTTTGGTCAGGATAAAGGGCTCTAATGGACTATTTGGTTCCATAGTTGCAAATTATCTTACGCTTCCATTTTTAGATACATCCAATCAGGTTATATAAATTTTTTTTACTGAACCAAAATGGTTTTGTTGAATTTATTTGATTCATTTCTGATTGACAATAATATATGTTTTTTCTTCCTTGGTTCTCACATTTATTATTTTTAACAAGCTTTCTACTTTCAGATTATTTCTTGCTATAGGGATTTCGGAGCCTCTGTCTTCAAATGCATGTGCTTCTGCTTTGCGTAAAGTCTGTGAAGATGCATCCGTAGTAATTTATGAACCTTCAAATTTGGAAATTTTAATGTGGATAGGAGAGGTGAGCTACTCTCTGACCTTAGTGGAGTAAATGAGTGGGAATATTTTTCATCAAGTTGTATTCTGTGCATGTGTTGGGTACCCAACTGGGGTTGCGAATCCTTGTTCAAGAGGCAGCCATTGAGGTGGGAGATTCAATCGTTCAAGTACCTGATAGAACATTCCAAACTATTCAATGTGAGACTGGTTCCTATCAATTGACCTCCTTTAGAGAACCAGTATCCTAGTAACTAAAACGTTCCACTTAGCTTCTTTATAGGTCAGAACCCTCCATAGCCTTTTCAAAATTGTTGACTGTGAGATTTGATAGCAATTGAAGGGCATTAAGTGGGGTGAAGAATTCTCTCTCAAGAGCTTGTTATTGGGATGAGAGCTAACTTAAAGTACCCTATTGGGCATTTAATACTATTTAATGGGGGACTCATGCATCTCATACGGTGTTTATTGCATGCCATATATGCCCAGCTTTAAATATTATAATATGCTCATTATTTTCTTCTCTCAAATATCTAACAGAATTCAGTGTTCTCCTTTGGCCATTTAAGTCTTGTTTCTTCTTGTAGGGGCTAGAGAAATGGCATTTACCTTTGGAAGATGAAGAAGAAGTTGTGAATGCAATCAGTCTGGTCCTTGGTTCTGTACCCAATAGAGAACTAAAGGGCAACTTATTGGCTAGATTGCTGACTTCCAGCTTTGAAGCAGTTGGAAAACTGGTAAGGTTCCTTTTTTGTTTCCCCCTATCTTGTGAATGATATCAGATTTTGATGGTGTTGCCTGTTTTAAGTAGATCTATTGAACAGCATATTAATCTGATATCGTGAACTGATTCTCATTTATTTTTATGGTATTCGTAGGTAATGGTGTCAAAAATTGATTATGTTGATGTTTTCATGAAGATGAATGCATTGATTATGCATTTAATTTTTATATTATGTGTAAAACTGATTGCTGGTGATTTCATCCTTTTCCCTTATGGCCATTCTTTATATTTTTACTTCCTCAGTATAAAGATAGAATTTTGAAGAAACTGAAGATAAATAAATAAATAGTTGGCCAAAAAAGAAGAAAAATAAATAAATAAAGGCTCATGAATTACAGTTGATAATTCCTGCTTAAAGCTGAGTAGCATCTATGGGTTAACTTTGAATCTTAATGATAGATCTTTTATAGTTAAGATGATAGATGGATATATCGTCCATCACATAAGTCTGTTGAATGGCTTGAAGGCATTTGATGTTTTCTTCCTCTTGTAAAAATATGTTTTTGATCTCTTGATAGCTTCTTGAGTTGATATTATTTTTTTTTCATCTTTATTTTATACATTTCTGTTATTTGAATTTGACATTTTGTTCTAACTATAAATGTGTTGAGGGATGTCATTTTATAAGCCTCAATTGTTTTATGCCACACAGGTAGTGGCTATTTTTTGTTACATCATGCATTTATCCCATACTTCTTTATCCTTTTATAAATCCTGGAATGCACTTATTAGAAACTTCTATGTGGATTTTGCTCCTTCAGTAATTGGAACTCATGTACTGAATTAATTTTAGCCTAAATAATCCAGATAAAATTTATGTCCAATAAAGAGTCTTCAAAAATTTTCAGGTTGATCCAGATAGCAGCCATTCACTTAAGCAGAATCCATCCTCTTATACACAGGTGTTAAATGCTGCTGCTAGAGGGTTGCACAGGTGCACTGTCTATATCTATTTTCGGGATGTCTGAATCTAAGGACAGTGGAGCGTATAATAGTTGGAAGACATCTTGTCAAATTGTTTTAGTCAATATATATAAATTTTTGTGCCAACCAAGGTTTAGGTCTTGCATGTTAGTGTTAGATTTGGAATTTGTTTTTCAAGCTATCTGTTCCATAAAATGGTTAGTGCTATATACATCTCTGTATTTCTGTTTTCACTTTTGTCTTCATTTAGGTTTTCAGACTTAACTTTTATAATTGTCTCTCTTTTCCCTTTTGGAATGTCTTTAAATGCTAGTATAGAACCTTTTGGTCGGTCCCCTCTCTTTGATGGTGCTTTGTCAATCTACAATCAGTTAATGGGAGGTGGAACCACTAAGATTTTCATCTACGCTTTCATATAAAACAGTGGGAATGACTTTATTTAGATTGACGCCTTTGGTTTAGATACTGCATTAGTCTCTGTTGTACTAAGCTATCCTCTCCATTTTGCATAATATGTAATAATTTGTTTTTTCTTGCTCCCGGATTGACATTATTTGTCTTAATCCTCAATTATTGATTGCTTCTTTACTTTTGTTGAAGCTTTCATATGTTTTTATTTTTAATTTGTTATGGTCTCTGGTTTTATCCCACCTCTCATCATGATCCTTCAAATTCAGAATTGGAACTGTATTCAGTCATCTTGCTATGTCTGGGGTGGCTGAACCTGCTACAGATGACTCCATTCTTTCGTTGCTAAGTGTTTTTTGGCCCATTCTGGAGAAACTTTTTTGTTCTGAGCATATGGAGAGTGGCAATTTATCCATGGCAGCTTGCCGAGCTCTTTCATTAGCAATTCAATCTTCAGGTATGCTTGCCTCCTGGTTGGACATGTATGCTAGTTGATTTGTCCCACTCAAAAGGGGGGAAAACTTCTTTTTCTTTTTTAAAATGTGCAGGTCAGCATTTTGCGACACTACTATCCAAAGTTCTGGATTGGCTTTCAACAAATTTTGTCTTGTTTCAAAGTCACGATTGCTATATTAGAACTGGTATGCTTTCTTGTGGGATTGCAATTATAAACTCAAATTCAGAAGCTTATTATTGCAATGGAGTGCATAATTATTCTCACATAAGAATGTAAAAAATTGATTTTTGCTGTTTTCACAATAAAAAGAAAGTTGAACTCTTCATTTTTTTTGCCTTGAACCGTTGCTATTTGTCTAATTATACAAACATTTTTCAGCTTCTATTGTCATTAAAGAATTCGGTCACAAAGAGGAGTATGGGCCTTTATTTGTCACGACTTTTGAAAGATTTACTAATGCGGCATCTGTAACGGCTCTAACTTCCTCGTACATATGTGACCAAGAGCCTGACCTTGTGGAGGCCTACACCAATTTCGCATCCACTTTTATTCACTCCTGTAACAAGGTTTCCATTCATTCACTGTCTTCCCTTTTCTTTTCCTTTTTTGGGGTGGGAGTTGTGAAAGATTCTTGAATGGAATTTGGATATATTTATGAATTGGAAAATGTATATCTCAGGATGTGCTGGCAACATCTGGTTCCCTTCTTGAAGTTTCTGTCCAGAAAGCAGCTATATGTTGCACGGCAATGCATCGTGGAGCAGCTCTTGCTGCAATGTCATATTTGTCTTGTAAGAGAAAATTATATTGTTTTTAATTTCTTGTTGATTTGTGTTCTTAAACGTTGCATGAGTTCTGGCAATAGCAAGTTGTAACATGCTATGCTTTAGCATTTCAGTTGCTTCACATGTACTGGACAGTCAAGGCATAGTTCCAGTTGGGAGGATCCATGAACAACGCACAATTGTGGTTTTATTTTTTTAAATGAAAATTGTAACTTCATTAATCAGAACAAAATTGAATAAAACATTAAACACAAATTAAAAGGCAATAAACCTATGACCCCTCAAATTTTGGCAGACCTTTTTTATTTATGTAATTTTGCAGAATTACTCCCTTTGTTTCAAAATATCTATCATTTTGGAGTTTTGGTTGTTTCAGAATATGCCACTTTATAATTTAATGGAGCATTAATTATTTTAAAACTATTTTACCCTTCTTTGACAAACATAATGGTTGGTGGAACATGAGTTTGCCTGAAAAAGATGACAAAATAAAATACGGTTTTTTAGTAAAATATTATTAGATTTTGCTGCAATCTGGGCTATAAAATAACACTCTCAATCTTTGTGCATAACATTAAATGACATATAATAGGGATTATTGGTTTTTATTAGTTACATGAGGCTGATTAATTCCTTTCTTGACTTTTCAGGTTTCTTAGATGTGGGCTTGGTCTCTTTGTTGGAATGTGCAAATTGTATCGTTGAAGGCTCATTCAATGCCACAGCCATTCATGTCATTTCTCACAGTGGCGAGGGGCTTGTTTCCAATGTTGTGTATGCTTTACTCGGTGTTTCTGCAATGTCACGGGTTAGTATATTGGAATTTATTGTAATTTTATTGTTTCAGTTTTATTCATGGCTAATAAACGTGATTTGATATGTAAAAGTACGAGAAGGAAGTGGTGAGCGCTAAAGATTTGGTTAGGATGTAATCTTATTGTTTTAGGAAATAGTTTTTGTTGGCATGCATTGTGTAGCCAAGAATCTTTGTTTTCTTCCAGAGAAGGTTTTATCCTTGTTTTCTGTTTGTGAATTAAGTTTTGGTCTTTGTGAGAAGAAAGATAAACCTTTCTTTTGTTATTTCTATGACTCTAACAAGCATTAATAAGACTGAAGCACAATATCATACTTAGGCTTTTGGATTCAGTATAGTCACTGTACAGTTGTTTTTTAAATATGCGTATACATCCTTTAATTAGAACTTGAAAACGATTGCTGCCTTTTTCTAAACTGTAATGGTTTTCTAATATATTGGTGCTTCCAAAAGAAGAAGGGGCAAGTTTTCCAATCTTTTCTTCTCCTCTATATTATCCCTAATATCTCATGTACTGATCAATAAATCTCCTTATAGCCTGTATTCTTAGCTTGTCAATTTTCATTAAAAAGCCAACTGAGAATTATCCTGTGCATGCTAGGTTCACAAATGTGCAACAATTTTGCAACAACTGGCAGCAATTTGCAATCTATGTGAAAGAACCACTTGGAAGACTATACTTTGCAGGGAAACTTTACATGGATGGCTACATTCAGCGGTCTCTTTCTCATTTTTTGCCTATACTTTGTTATATATGTTGGTTTTGATTTGCAACTGTTTTGTTTGGCACAGCCTTCATTTTAACCTGCATATGGATTCAAAAATCCCCCCCACCCTTGTATTTTCGGATTTTCATGAAACTTGAGTCTGATCACAAGTGTTCCCTTGTTATCCTTCATAATGCTTTCAATTTTGGTTTGGAAGAGTTGGTCAGGTTGCTTCTTCCTTTTTGGTCAAGTTAGATTCTGGGTGGCTTCTTTTTAACTTGAACTAGTGCTTAAGTGTTGTGCTGGCAATTTAGATGGCCTCTATTCCAACAGAGTCAGAGTCATCAATTTAAAAATTAGTAAGTAATTAGTAAGTGTTTCATCAATTTAAAAATTTGGCTAGCTTTTTATTATGAGATTAGTGATTAACGTATTCTTCAATTTTTTAAATAAATTAAGGTATAGTTATTATTTCTTAAAGTTTTTCCTTGGAAGTTGTTAGTTCCCTGAGTTCAGCAAGTTCTCTGCCTGATCTAGCTTAAACAGTATCCCAAAAGTTGTCAGTTTTCAAGCTAAGCTGCATCCAACTTTAAAAATTCTATTCATGATATATTTATAATTATTTCTGATAATACGTGCATTTTTCCCTGGAGTTGTAAACTGGTATTGAATGTGGAACTTTGTGATGTAAATAATAGTATTACATACACATTCCTGAAAATGGTCCATGAGCTGATTATGATTTCATCAAGTCTTAGCATTCTTGGATTAGATACTTGGTTCATCATTGTTTGAGGTTTTAGTATGGATTAAAGTCACTCAACAAGAGTCAAGGTCATTTTAAGATGCCTATAGTAGTTGTTGACGTATATGACTATTTGCATCTAAGGATATGCAGTTAACTGATTGGAACTGTAACTGAGTTCTGTGGTGGATGGTCATTTGATACATCTCTCAACTGTCTTGTGGAAGTTGAGAAATGTGATGGATCTGTTGATGGCTACCCCAGGCCTCAGCAATCAGCTTTGATGTCTATTTGGACTTTTTGATCTTATGGATTTCTCTCTTCCGTTTCATTTTCTTCCTTTGTCTATCTACTACATCTAGCTCAGTTTGATTGACAATTTGAGTCACCAGGTTCAGGCGTTTCCTGCTGAATACCTAAACCAGGGAGAAGCAGAAACTCTGGTGCCACTTTGGTCCAAGGCCCTTGCTGACGCAGCGGCGGACTACATGGAGAGCAAGAGGTCTGATGGAGTAATGAGTAATTTTGGGCATATGCAAGGGAAGGGTGGCAGAGTTCTAAAGCGCCTTGTTCGGGAATTTGCTGATGCTCACCGAAACATGCAAATTTAACTTGATTGCTGCATAAACAGTTCTTAATTTACTGACCCAATCCATCATGCAACTTCAAGAGTTGAGTAAGCACTTTTCCTTTTGCTTAAAGAACCTGCGAGATTTGGTGTATACTGATGAGAATTGACACGATCAATTGCCTCTGATGCCTGCCACTGGAAATACCTCGCCATATACCATCATTATTCTTCCGGATTTTTGTCCTCTGTACAGTATCATGACCCCAATTTTGGTAGCTCTCCGATCAAAATTAGGAAAAATTTTGCCCTTTTCAAATTGAAATGGATATTTATGTGCATAAGTGGAGATGGAATAGAGATTTAAGGGAAATAATTTTTCAATGTATCCGAACGATCTGAATTACTTTTGATCACGATGACAGTGCTGTAGATATGTTCACGGATCCTAGAATGCGCAAACAATATGTATGTTCAACTTGTATATTTTTACTTGAGGGAGAAGGTTTCATCTATTTAATATGAATATTTTTCTTCCTATTCTTGATTATTCTGTTTCATCTTATATCATGGAGACATGGACCATGAATGGTACGAATGAAAGAGCATGATCAAATTGACGCAATTAGGCTATTTTTGGATGAAGCTTTATATTATGTGAAAAATATGATGATTAAGTGTGTGGCTTAGCTTTGGCTTGGTTTTAACTGGTTAGGGTCTGTTTGGAATGACAATTAAATTCTTTAAAAACAATTTTTTAATTGTGATTTACAGTATGTGAATGTAAGAATATTTTTATTTCGGTTTGCATGAATGTGTTTACAATAAATAACTCCAAATAGTCATGAGATGATGTATATCAGAGGAACCACATACAATGTTGGCAAATAGTTCTAAATTCCACCCATATAAGCAATCTGTTGGCAACATTAGCACAATTAAGATGGAGTTAAGCTTTGATAGAGGATAGTGACCAAGTCATGACTGTGTCAAAAGTATGTATCTAGTTAATTGAAGGAACCAAATTAGAAATAGAGATATGTTCATTTATTTTAATATTTCTATGGTGAGAAAAAATAATTTTTGAACTTTTAGATTATGATTATTTAGATTTTTTATTTTTTACACTTTAATGAGACTAAAAATAATTAAAAGAACGCTTTTGGTATGGATGAATTGGGATACAAACAACATTCAGGATATTAAAAAAATTACATTAGTCAAATGCGGAAGTTTTTTTTTTTTTTTCTGGAGAGAAAAGAATGTGTCAGAATGTTTAAATTTATGAAACAAAGTAGTTATTTTAAATAAATTTTAATTATTTAGAAAATTTGGTTATTTCTGTTATAAATATTCCAATATTGGTGTGAATGTCTATAACCTTTCAAGATGAGGCTTTTGGAATTCTACACTTAAAACCATATAACCTATGACATGAATTGTTTAGTGAGAGTTTTATATGATTAATGTAAATAACTTACAAAACTTCATGTTATACCATTATGTAGATTTATCCTCTTGTATGCAACTCTTGTAAAAGAAGTTAAGGATTCATTGCCTATATATAGTAGGCATGTATCAAATAGAAAGAAGAATCACTTTCTTCTTGCTCTCCATTTCTCTCTTGCATTTCTTCATCTCCCTCATTTTAATCCCTATTGTATTTTATTTAGTTTTATAACACGTTATCAGCACGAGAGTTCTAAAGAGGGTAGGATTGTTTCTTTAACAATTTCTCTACTTTCTTTAGTTATCTGTTCATCTAATATATCTAGGATGATCGGAGGTAATATATGGGATTAAAAAGATATTTTTACTGATTGTTTTAAACATCGGGTTCCATAGTTAAGATGGAAGATTATTATATCTTATTTTGATTTTCTTCACGAGTGATTGATGTTGTTATTTTAGTATGGCCAAAAGTCATACACCTCTAATTTCATATTCTAAAATTATATGACTAGAAGTCATATTGCTCTGATTTCCTATTATATGGCCAGAAGCCATATTCCTTTTATTACTACTTTGAGATTATATGACCAGAAGTCATATACATTTTGATTTATTATTTTGATATAATATGGCCAGAAGCCATATTTCTTTGATTCCTATTTTTATATTATATGGCCAGAAGTTATATATATCTACATTTATATTTTATATATCTTACAAAATGGCTAGAAGCCATATTCATTTGATTCCGTATTATATGACCTGAAGTCATATACTTTTTCATCTTTTATTTTATTGGATGACTAGAAACATATATTTAATTTTTATCTATCCTAAAGATAAAAGGCCAGAAACCATATAATTCTAAATTCTCATCATTGGCCCGAAGCCATGAGACTAATTAGTCTAAAGCCATAATGTTCAACTTTTATTTATCCAGAAGATAAATGGCCTAAAACCATAAAATTTTAATTTTATTGCAATACTTTATGAATTATTTTTGTGAATTTCCTGTTATTATCATTAGTGTTTTTATATTAAATATTCTAATAATATATAATATTTGTTTATTCAAGATAAACAACATATAGATTTAATGTCTCATGTTTATCCTGAAGATAAACGGTGAGAAGTTATATAGATTTAATTTCTTATGAAAAGACAAATTAGCCTGAAGTCAGGAGGCACAAATTGGCTTGAAGCCATGAGACAAATTGGACTGAAGCCATGAAGGTCTGATCCATGATTTTTATATGCCACCATTTGTATGAGGCCTCAAAATCAGGGGTAGAGCTAGGGGGTGCTAGGGGTAGCCCGCGCCCCCCGAAATTACAGAATCCTACCCAAATTTTTTAAAAATTATACTTTAGCCTTATACAGGTTTTAATATTTTTACTTTAGTCCTTACTATTTGTTTGATGAAGGGACTAAAATGGAAATACTGAAATGTTTGTAGGGCTGAAATATATTTTCATAAACATTTGAGTTGTTTTCCATAATATTCGCCCCCTAATTGTAATTTCTGGCTCCGCCCCTGCTCAAAATATAATATTTGTCATTAAAAGACCCCTGATTCTTTAGAAGAAATTAAAGGGAATTGTATAACCACCTAAAGATAGCTGTTCTTCTAAAAGTTCGTTATAAATGAATATATCCAATTTGCTCCTGCAGTAGTAATATTGTGAAAGAGGTTTTAAGAAATGTTCTGAATTAATTTCTTGATCTCATATGGCCAAACAATGCGTTTTTGTTGCAAATATCATGAATCTCGTCCAACAGACTTGACTTCATTTCTAGAAGTGGATGAAATAACAAATGAATCTAATTATGACCGTGAATATGAGTATGAATATGTCTATAGTCTTTGGCATGATCAAGATCGCGATTATGATGGTTTAAATTCCCACCTGAAGTAGAGAAATATTATTGATAAGAGCCACAAAAGGGAAACTATTGGGCATAATAAATATGCTGAAAATTCATCATATCACTATGATATCTCGCTCCCCACTATGTACATATTTATTTTAATACATTATGATTTTATGATATGATTTTATATGAAAAAAAAATTTATGGTTTATAAGGTTTTGAGATCTAATGTATGATCTTCAAATCTATCAGAAATGCATTTCACGCAATGTTACTATTTGCGCAGTAACGGTAACATGTGATTGCATAGTGATACATAACTATTTACATAGTATTACAATTTATGAGATATTTGGTCCTTCAATCTTTTATACTAGGGAAAGATGTATAGGAGCTTGTTCACACCCAGAGATGAAGGGTGAACAAGAAAGTGGCATTGGATTGTTATTAATATTGAGGCCCTGAAGGTTTAATGTATCAAATATTGAATGATTGAATGATACAAGGAATTTTTAGTCATTGTCCTGAAGACAAATAACTTGCAGAGAATTATGCCACTCAAGAGTAATAATTCTAAAGGCTAATAGTCTTGAGAACTAATTACCATATTTTTTGCTCAACTTATAATGCGAGAAGCCAATGTTTAAAATATATTTGATAGTATAAATTTGATTGTGGGATCCGGAAGAGCTAATATTTTGTTACTTGAGAAGCCAATGTTTAAACTATATTTGGTAGTATAAAATTTGATTGAGGGCTCTAGAAGAGCTAATATTTTGTTACTTGAAGAAAAAAATTATGTATTGATTATTCTACCAAGTATAAAAGAAATTTATTGAGTTTCAATGATATCTGCAGAAATAAATATCATAGAAAACACATGCTATTGTAAACCAGAAGTTTACAAATAATAATACAAATTAGAATTTTGCTGTAAACCAAAAGTTTACAAATAATAATACAAGGGATTGTAATTGTAAACTAGAAGTTTACAAATATAGCAAATCAAACGTTTGTTAATGCTGCCAATGAGATATCCAAAAGGCAAAGAACTGCAAAAAAATATGTCTAGATTTATTTTGAAGCCAAGAGAAAGAAAGAATAAGCTCATAAGGTAATATAATGTTTTTGTTGTTGTTGTTATTTAAATTTATTGTGATCACATACAATATCATAAATCTGTTGCCATGAGAATTTTTTGCTGGAGAATTTTACTGTGTGATTCTAAGTTATTTTGATTATGAATATTTTCATATGTGGTGGACTATATATTTTGCATGTATAAGCAAATTGAAGTGTATTATTAATGAGTAATAAAATTATCTAGTGATGTAATACTATATGGTAGTTCCTAAAGAACTAACATAAATTTTTCATTCAGCTTTAAAAAGGTTTGAAAGTGATTTTAAAATAGATATAAAGAAAGTATGTTTATATGACTCACACTTGAGGGGGAGATTGTTAGAATACAAGTGTGAGTTGATTTTTGAAAAGTTATATACTTCTCACATGAAGCCTAATAGATCTCCCAAAATGGATGTCAGATTATGATTCAAAAGTTTACAATTGATTGAGACATATATTACAGTAAACCAGAAGTTTATAGATCCAAAGAAATTTATTGTTGGTATGACTTGTTTGATCATCCAAGTCATATATATATAATGCAAATAAAGTTACGTATTGACATCCATTGAAGAGCCAAAAGATTCTTTATGAATAACCAACATATTATTTATGAATTATGTGCTGCTTGTTCTCAAAAACAAATTGTCTATGAGAATATCATTGGTCATGATTATTAATGGATCTTTGGAAATATATCAAACAGTATTATATGGGCCCATTAAAATAGCATGTAAACCATACAAATTTGAAAGATGCATCTATAAGATGGTTACATGTGAGATTATTAGCTTGCAACCTGAAGTTTGTAAGAATGTTTGCAACCTGAAGTTTGCAATAATGTTTGAATAAATTAAGCGCACAATTTCCAAATTGGACGATCCAAAAATCATGTATTCAATGCTTATGAGAACAAAATTTCTATGTTGGCATATTTGATCTTATTGCAGCATTTATATAAGCCACCATAATTCTCCCTGTAAAATTGGCTTTTGGTCAGAAGCCAGATTAATTCTGTCTTAAAAGTTTTGAATGTGCAATATTTCACACAATGCACATAGATGGATAAATGTTGTGTAAGGACCTCCTTCTTCTTGTTTGTTTCTAAATGAAACAAAATGATGTTTCTAAAGGAAACAAATGGATTTAGGAGGCTTATACTGCATGATTAGTCAATTGTGATTTGACATTGTTTTCCTAACATGAGGGGGAGAAAATAAGCAGTTGGGTAAAAAGAATAGTTGAAATGAATTATCATTGGCTCATTTTGATCCTGGTACAAAAGAATGTGAACTAGAAGTTCAAAAGATTATTCATTTGTAGAATTTAGCTAATCGAATGCCAAGAGCATTTATTGACCCAAAGAAAGTGACAAAGTCACATGTCCTAGCTGTTAATGCTCCTATTCGAATTGATGTCCCTGAAGGACGAAATATTATAAATGAATTTAAAGCAAGCTTGAACCATGGTAGGCCCATCGGTTCCATTGATAAAAATCCTCTAAAAGAAAAAAGGAGCAAAGAATATAGATGATCAAGTCGAGAATAATCAATAAAAGTTAGTAGCTCCAGAAGAGTCATCTCCCGAAGAGTTATTGTCTTCAGTAGAGATATCTCTAGAAGAGAATATTGTAGTCTCAGAAGAGACCCAGGTACCTGAAATATGTGAAAATAATGAAATCTCAATAAATTATGTTATGAATGGAATCCGATGGGATCAAAAGAAAGTCAACGTTGACAACATCTTTGCTTATAATATAGCATATGATGTAATGAAAGATAATGAGAATCATGAGCCACAATCTATTAGCGAGTGCCAGAAGCACATGTCCTCAAAGGACTTAATGTGCCAGAAGCACATGTCCTCGAAGGATTTATGTGTCAGAACTACTAGTCCTTGAAGGACATAAGATGTCAAAATCATCTAATTTAAGTTCTCGAGAACAATACTCGATTAAGTTAAATAAGTCTCTATATGGTTTGAAGCAAACAAGGCGCATGTGGTATAATTGTCTCCAGGAATATTTGTTAAAGGAAGGGTACAAAAATGACCCAATATGCCCATGCATTTTTATCTGGAAATGAATTTGCTATAATTGCTGTTTATGTTGATGATATCAACATCATTGGAACTCCTGAAGAGCTTCAAAAGGCAATTAAGTGTATGAAGAAAGAATTTGAAATGAAAGACTTGGGCAGAACAAAATTCTGTCTTGGATTATAGATTGAGTAACTATAGAATGTGATCTTTGTATTTGAAGAAGATTATACAAAGAAAGTCCTATAACGGTTTTATATAGAAAAGTCACATTCATTATGTACCCCAACGATTGTAAGGTATTTGCAGGCGGATAAAGACCAATTCTGACCTCGAGTAATCAACAAAGAATTTGAAGAAGAACTACTTGGTCTAGAAGTACCATAATTTAGTGCTATTGGAGCACTAATGTATCTTGGTCATTGGCAAAATATAGTTCTTCACCAACACAAAGATATCAGAAGCAATGTTGTCGTCAGGGGGAGTAATACTGATGTTGTCCAAAAGGGAAGTCGATACACGCTGTACTCTTTTTCTCTTATTTAGGTTTTGTCCCACTGGGTTTTCCTATAAAGGTTTTTAATGAGGCGGCACTAGACAGTGTATCAATAAATGATGTACTCTTTTCTTTGGCTAGGTTTTTGTCCCACTGGGTTTTTCCTAGTTAAAGTTTTTAATGAGGCACATTCATAATGGACATTCAAGGGGGAGTGTTATAAATATTACAATATTAATGTGAATGTCCATAACCTTTCAAGATGAGGCTTTTGAAATTCTACACTTAAAACCATATAACCTATGACATGAATGGTTTAGTAGGAGTTTTATATGATTAATGTAAATAACTTACAAAACTTCATGTTATACCATTATGTAGATTTACTCTCTTGCATGTAACTCTTGTAAAGGAAGTTAAGGATTCATTGCCTATATATAGTAGGCATATATCAAAAGTTGAAGATGAAATAGAAAGAAGAATCATTTTCTTCTTGCTCTCCATTTCTCTCTTGCATTTTTTCATCTCCCTCATCTTAATCCCTCTTGTATTTTACTTAGTTTTATAACAATTTCCAATTTATTTTTATTTTTAAATAATCTGTTAAATTAAAATTTGACTCATTTTTCCGACATAAACAAAACAGATCCCATCCAGTATCCAATCAACTCGGACAAAACAAAGTAGAGGAACAGAACTGTGGGTCCGGAAAGCTATGAATCAGACGAAAGATTACACAGCTTGAAGCCGCTGGAATAGTGTTCAGTAAAACCCTAAAGGGCAAAGGAAAGGGGATCAGAAATTCTCCTCCCAGGAGTCGTGATTAAAAGGTGCAGTCTGAGTTTCTTCCGTCCTTTGTCAAACTTTTTACGTTGTTATTATTTGCTTGAATTCTGGTAGTTGATGGACTTCATTTTCTTTTTTTATATTTCGATTTGTTTTGCTGATTTTCGTATGCAGAATGCTTTGAAATTTTCACGGTTCAGAACAAGGGCTGGTCACTTGCTGTTACATATTTCATTTGTTTTTGTTTGGTAAAGAAAGTGTACGACCTGATTTGTACCGAGTGCTATTAGTAGGACTGTTAGAATGCGAATCTGGGGATTTTGTTTGTCTACTGGCGAATCACTCTGGACTGATGTGAGTGGCTGGTCAAATGGTAATATGTCTTGAGCCTTTTAAGTTCGATTAGAAAGTGGATAAGGTCTCCTGAGAACGAATCACCTTTTTCAAAATGGAAGGCACAAGATTGGTGAGGATGGTAGTGATAATTCTCGAGTGCTTTTGAAAAGATAAAAAGGAAAAAAAGAAGGGAACTTAGATTGATTGGCTGGGCTTGCTGATGTGTTATCTCCTGGGAGTGGGAAGGATTTCATAGGTTCGACACAAATTAAATTCAAATCCTTGCTACCTAACTTCGGTTGTCCTTTTCACCTTCACACTATAAAGAGCCAAACAAATGTAATCCGGTCTCTGCTTGCTGTGCTTCTTTAAAATAGTTTTTCAGTTTAAATACGGATGTGATGAAAATTCCGTTGGGTTCCACACGAAATACTCATTAATTTCATATATTTGCTGTTCAACATCGTTTTTCTTTTTCGTCTTCACTCAAAAAGAGCCAATCAATTGTATTTCTGCTCAAGAGGGTGCGTTGAAATACTCAGTTAAAAAAATAGGGGTTGAAATATTCATGATTATTTTGGATTTCTCAGTAAACTGTGAGATTTAATATTACTACGGTACCATACTGGTTTCGCTAGTCATATGCAGTCACAGGGATACTCATGCATACTAGCATGTGTTACAAAGCAGGGCTAACTACTCTACCATTTTTTGGAGTTTGGTTTAATCACACATGAAACCCATCTTATTTAGAAAAGTATACCTAATTATGACATTCAAATACATATTGCAGAGACCTATTTTTTGGATGAAACATGTATTATGCAAAAAGTTGACTTCATTGTAAGAAAGTAAATTATAGGGGAGTTGAATGTAATTTGTGAAACCTGAGAAGTATATTTTAGCCATATCTTAGGGTTAGTTGATGTAACTTACTTAATGAAGCTTGATCTTTCCTTTTGTCATTTTGATGTTTTCAGATGGCTTACAATTATTTTGAGAGTCCAGAAAATTTTACGAAAACTAAAGGATTCTTTTAAAAGCTGAATGCGGCTCTTGATGTCATATTGCTTTGTTATACTTGAATTGTCTGCCATTTTCATGTTTCCAGATGCCTTAGTATGATATGTCTGGCTTTATTTTCTTGAAACCATAACCTTCTGTTTTTGGAATAATGCTGCTACTTGCAAGGATAGTAAGTAAAGCTTAATATTTACTCTGATTCCTCTAATATTACATGATGTTGCTTAGAAAGCCTTGAAAATGGGTTAGAAGTTGAAGGGCTTGAAGTGTGGGTTAGAGATTGGAGATTGAGTTGGTATTTGTGACTTTTTTTGGTATTGGTAGTGTTAACTTTCTTGAGGTTTTTAATACTTTGTTAGACTTGTTTATTCTCTCCTGGTATCTTCAATGTAAAATTCCATCCTGTGGATATTTTTTGGTTGAAGAAATTAACAAGTTTCTTTTAAGAATCACAAATACTATTCCTATTTGGTAATTCCGAGTTGTGCTTTGATCACAATATTTAGAATATGAAATCAAAATGTGTGATATATAAAACATCAAAACCACAGTGCATTGACATGAGTTTTCGATATTTTTGTTGCACCTGGAGCTTGCATGCTGGATCTAGGGCTGCAACGCTACCTTCAGGCTGATTTCAATTCTCCCAGCCTTTGACTTTAAAACAGATTTATAGCTGATATACATGAAACTCCTCCATAGTTGTGTTGATGTTTGTTTGGTTATATGAAGTGCATAGTAGTTGGATCTATATAGTGTTTCTATGTGGTGGTTTTCAATCTTTGTTTTCCTTTAGATTTTCTAATATATGCATCTGTGGCTGTGTTTGTAGGCTAGTCTTCTGTTATAACCAACAATGGCAGATGGTCAAGAATCAGACAAGAATATTGAGATCTGGAAGATCAAGAAATTAATCAAGGCATTGGAAGCTGCCAGAGGTAATGGTACCAGCATGATTTCTCTTGTTATGCCTCCGCGTGATCAAATATCCCGGGTCACAAAAATGTTGGGAGATGAATTTGGAACTGCTTCAAACATCAAGAGTAGGGTAAACAGACAGTCAGTTTTGGGAGCCATTACTTCTGCTCAACAGAGGCTGAAGCTCTACAATAAGGTTCCTCCAAATGGTTTGGTTCTTTATACTGGAACCATTGTTACTGATGATGGCAAGGAAAAGAAGGTGACGATTGATTTTGAGCCTTTCAAGCCTATCAATGCTTCACTTTACCTCTGTGATAACAAGTTTCACACTGAAGCTCTCAATGAACTTTTAGAGTCTGATGACAAGTTTGGTTTTATAGTTATGGATGGAAATGGAACCCTTTTTGGTACATTAAGTGGAAATACTCGTGAAGTGCTTCATAAATTTAGTGTTGATTTACCAAAGAAACATGGTAGAGGAGGGCAGTCAGCTCTACGTTTTGCTCGTCTTCGCATGGAAAAACGGCACAACTACGTTAGAAAGACTGCAGAACTTGCTACACAGTTTTTCATCAATCCTGCTACTAGTCAGCCTAATGTTGCTGGACTTATACTTGCTGGTTCAGCTGACTTCAAGACTGAGCTGAGCCAGTCAGATATGTTTGATCCCCGTTTACAGGCAAAAATATTAAATGTGGTTGATGTTTCTTATGGTGGGGAGAATGGTTTCAATCAAGCCATTGAGCTATCTGCAGAAATCTTGTCAAATGTGAAGTTTATTCAAGAGAAGCGCTTGATAGGGAAATATTTTGAGGAGATCAGCCAGGATACTGGGAAGTATGTCTTCGGAGTTGATGACACATTGAAGGCTCTGGAGATGGGTGCTGTGGAAACACTCATCGTG
The DNA here is from genome assembly GCA_025563575.1 of Acacia pycnantha. Lineage (NCBI taxonomy): Eukaryota > Viridiplantae > Streptophyta > Magnoliopsida > Fabales > Fabaceae > Acacia > Acacia pycnantha. Next base: position 14,681,015 of record JAMWYP010000015.1, on the reverse strand, counting down.
TGGGAAAGTTTGGATATAAATAGGTATGTGTTGAAAAACAGTACCACTGGTGAGATTGTCATAAAGCATTTGAACAAGGAACAAGAAGCTGATCAAAGCAACTTCCGAGATTCAGACACCTCTGCAGAGTTGGAGGTTCAGGAAAAAATGCCCTTGCTTGAGTGGTTTGCAAATGAGTACAAGCGGTTTGGTTGCTCACTTGAATTTGTGACCAACAAATCTCAAGAGGGATCACAATTTTGCAGAGGGTTCGGTGGCATTGGTGGTATACTTCGCTACCAGCTTGACATCAGATCATTCGACGAGTTTTCTGATGATGGAGAGGTGTATGAGGACTCCGATTGAGTTCATCCTGCAGTTCGTCTGTAATTTTGGATGATTGCGTAGTTGCTTTTTATGATTCAGTCTCTAAAACATCCTTTGGATTTTGTGGTTCTAAGACAGTAGCTTTTGATGCTTATTCCATCACATAGGTATTATATTTAATTTGTCTGTCCTTTGCTTACTACAATTTTTTTAGTCAATGTAAACAAATGGCAACTTGGCCAGATTGTGGTGATTTATCTAGGAAGTGCAGACAGGCAGTAGTTTACATGGCATCTCGGCCAGATTGTGGCATATGAATTTAGCTTAATACTCCCTCAATTTTAAATATAAGATATAGTTGACTTTTTATAGAGAGATTAAGAAAGCTGAATAAATATTTAATCATATTATATTTTATGTATCTTTAGATTATATATCAGTTTATTTGTTAAGCTAATTAGTTTAGAGAAAAAAATATAAATATAAATATTCTAAAGTGATTTAATTAGTTTTTTTAATTTCTCTAAAAAAATTAACTTTATATTATATTTAGAATCGGAGAAGTACTTACCTGTCAAACTTACCTCAAGAGGAATAGAAGCTGAATTTAGGCGTTGTTGGGTATGGACACTTGTGATTTTTTGTCAAATTGACTTGGGACCAAAGGATCGTAATATTACCACAAGGACCAACAAGCTTTTATATATATATATATAGGATCAGAACCCCAGAATTTCAGTCACCATCTCACCTCATTTTTGGTATAGAACAACATGGCAAGTCTTAAAAATTTAATTTTCATGGTACTATCTGCCTATAAGGCTAGTTAACTAATCCTAATATCCCCTTGAAGCATTTGTTAGTGATTGGCCCGGTTGAAATTTTTATCGCAAACGGAAGCCAGGCAAGGGGTTCCTGCTGCATAATTGATGTTTTGAATTAAGTTCCTCACTTCCTCTATCATTACTTTTTTTTTTTTTTTAATATATATATAAAAGATGGCTAAAAAACCAAGAAAAATAAATGCAGCAAATTACATAATAAAGGGAATAAATCCCACACACTCAAGGTCCACCCAAGCACTCAAGAAAGGATGGCAAATTAAGATTCTCCAACCCAAACATCATCCAAGTGAGTTGTTGATTAGTGTTGCAAGGCAGGTAAATAATTCTTTGTGACATTGGTTCAGTTATTGCACTGAAAGCTAATCTTAGTTCTTTTAGACATTTTATGAGAACATAACAAGTAGGCTTTGGGTCCAAGATTATCTGTGGTCATTAAGCTGGCCATCACAAAGCCACCAACAGGTAACTGACATTTTGCAAATCTCACTATTTTATAAAAGCGCTTGTTCTATTATTTCATTGGCCACACGCAAATTATGAAAATGAGGAAAAAAACTACTAGAAATCAGGATTCTGGGGTCTCAAGCGACCATGGAATAAAATGCACAATAATTTCATAACAAGCAAAACTTGTCCTCGTACTGCTCTTTATGACCACATTGGCAAAACCTCTAATAGGTCAGTTATGCCGGTATCATACCTCTTAATATTACAGACTTGGGACATTCAGCAATCAGCAAGTTCTATGAGTTGATTGACCACGTTTGGATCTGCAAGGGTACTTGTGTCTCCAAGCTCATCCAATTGCCTGGCAGCAATTTTTCGCAGGATTCTTCTCATTATCTTTCCGCTCCTTGTTTTTGGGAGGCCAGGAGCCCAATGGATTTTGTCTGGAGCTGCAAAAGCTCCTATCTGAAAGGTCAAACAACAGAATTTGAAGTGAATTCATGGTTAGAAGTCACATAGGAATATGCTCTGACAAATTGCAACACTGTTTGATCTGCCTGATAGTATTCAAAATAATGAAATTGCAATACAGAACCTTTCAATTTAAGCACAAACTGATATCACTTTTAATTTCAGGACAGCTTTTACAGTCATTCTCCACCAAATAATCAGGTTCTCAAGGGTAACTTCTACAACTAATGACAAGCCAAAGAGAGTGCAAACACAAAATAGCTGATTGAACACTAAACTATTTAGGGTACAATAACCTCAAAAATTATTCATTTTATTTCTTATTTCATTATAATGTCATAAATCCAGACATGATCTTAAGAAAATTACCATCTATGCCAAAACTAAGCTACTTATCGATAATATGAAAACATGTGAGTTTTGGCAGTGTTTTGTTATGATGAAAATTAACGGATGAAGTAAAGACCTGCTTTCGAACAGTGAGTATGAGGCTCTTCCGCAGCTCTTCACTGTAGGGAACTCCATCTACAATAGTAACAAAAGCATAGATACCCTGTCCTTTAACCTGCAGCAATTTAGGTAGTTGATTCAGATATAGACATGAATTCCTGAGCTATAATGTAAAGATTAGCCAAACCTTTTCTGTGTGTACATGAATAGTACGCAGAAAGGAACTTGCATAGGAAAGTAGTTTATAGAAACATACCTCATGATCAAAACCAACCACAGCAGCTTCAGCACATTGAGGATGTGAAACTAGAGCCGATTCCACTTCAGCTGTGCCAATACGATGCCCACTGTGCATATCATTTAAATATGATATTAGGCTTGGATATCAAGGAATACTTCATCGATTTCTAAATTCTCATTCCCATAAACTTTTTCTGTTATCATTGAATTCCTTTACATATAGAACTAAGCAGGATTGAGGGAAAATATGCTTTTTCAATCCAACAAATACCTGACATTGATGACATCATCCACTCTTCCAGTGAGCCAATGGTATCCATCTTTATCCCTAGAACATAGAATTGCATAGGTTGAACATAAATATCGCGTTCGTTTTCGTTTGTAAAACCAGAGTGATACAATTTACACAACAACTAAATCGAAGACAACAGAACATGCTAGAAGCTCTAAACATTACAAAGCAGACTGACAAATGAGCATCTATTGTTTTGTAAATCACCTGCTGCAGCCATCACCAGAAAAATAATATCCAGGAAACGGCTTGAAATATGTTGTTTCATATCTTTCGTGGTCACCATAAAGAGTTCTGAATGCCCCAGGCCATGAGTTTTTAATACAAAGATAACCATTGCATTCACCTTCTATTTCGACACCTTTCTCATCCACTATGACAGGCTACAGTTAAAACAAAAGTAATCAATGATAATCGTTGCAATATTCTAGTAAGTAGGTGAAACAAATTCATTAAATTTGAAGGGAGTTGGAGGACTGAATATATTATTCACATGGGCATATTACATATATATACACATGACAAAATCGGGCATTAATTAGGTCCGATATAACACAACAAATCGAGAAATAATCAAGATAATTATCCTAATCACTCCTTATAATTTTGGATCTGAACTTGCTCCCTAAGTTTTGGGATTCTATACTCCCCCTTAAGTTGGACTGTAAATATCAATCAAGTTCAACTTGCCAATCAGATACTCAAACCTGTCCTTGGGCAGTCCTTTAGTGAGGATGTTGCAGTCTGTTCTTTAGAGGGTATATACCTTAGATCAACGATACCCTCATCAACTTTTTCCCTTAAAAAATGTTTGTCTATCTCGGCATGCTTGGTTCTATCATGCTGAACCGGATTATGAGCAATATTAATCGCAGCCATGTTATCGCAATAGACCTTAATTAGCATATTTATGCACTTCCTCAGGTCTTCAAAGACACGCTTTATTGATATACCTTCACAAATTCCCAGTGTTACAGTTTTGTATTAAGCTTCAACACTACTTCTTGCAACTACACTTTGTTTTTTACATCTCCATGTGACCAAGTTACCCCACAATATGTACAATATCCAGATGTGGAATTTTTGTCATCTTGATCACCTGCCCAATCAGCATCTTTAAATAACACTACATTCCGTTCATCATTTTTCTTAAACAGAAAGTCACGTCCTGGAGATCCCTTCAAATGACAAAGGATCCTATAAACTTCATCTAAAGTTTCTGTTTATAATCATTGGAATGCTAGCTGGCCATACTTACTGCAAATGCAATGTTTGGTCTAGTATGAGACAGGCATATTAGTTTGCCTACCATCCATTGATAGTTCCCTATCTCCACAGCTTTACCGAGATTTGCTTCTTCACCTATTTTATCAACCTGTATAGGTGTGTCACTAGATCTGCAACCTGTCATCCCTATCTACTTTAGAAGGTCTAGTACGTACTTCCTTTAGGAGATATAAATTCCTCCCTTGGATTGAGCAACTTCCATCCCAAGAAATTGCTTCCTTTCTCCAAGATCTTTGATAGGGGGAGTTCACGTGCCAGGGCTGCCTTGATTTGATTGATTTCTACATCGTCATCTCCTGTAAAAATTATATCATCGACATACACGGCTAAAACAACCATCTTACCCTTATGATGTCTAATGAACATAGTATGTTTGCTCTACCCTTGAGTAACCAGTGTCTCTTCAAGACCCAAGTGAATCTGTCAAACCAAGCACATGGAGATTGCTTCAACCCGTATAATGATCTTTAGCTTGCAGACTTGGTTAGCCTTTTTCCCTAGGAACCCTGGAGGTAACTTCAGGTACACCTCTTCCTTGAGTTCTCTGTTGAGGAAAACATTCTTTACATTGAGTTGGTGCATATCCCAATCTAAATTTACTGCAATAGATAAGAGAATTCTGATGGTATTCAACTTGGCTATTGGACAAACATTTCTATGTAATCTTCCCCATATGTTTGCGTGAAACCTTTTGCAACCAGTCTAGCTTTGTATTTCTCAAGTGTTCCATCTGCTCTATACTTACGAGTAAATACCCATTTGCATCCAACAAGCTTTTTTCCTTGAAGTAGATCTACTACATCTCATGTCTTATTTTGCTTAAGGGCCTCCATCTCTCTTCCAAGACAATTTGCCTCCACTCAAGTATAGTCATGGCCCCATCAATCGTGTATGGTACCCTGATACTATCAAGATGAGAGACAAATGCCCTGTATTTAGATAAAAGGACCTTATAAGAGACAAACCTCTCAATGGGATCTCGAGTGCATGATCTAGGCTTCTTTCATACTACAATGGGAAGATCAAGATCATAAACCTCTATTACCATTGTTTCTCCTAGACCTGCCTCTGATCGCGACTCCTGGTGAGTGCTATTAACTTGTGGCTCATTACTTCTTTTCTATCATTGTATGTAGGTATTACTCCACTTGTTTGTGTCTCCCCTTGGAATTGGCACATTATCAAGGTTATCAGGAGTATCAGAGGTATCAAGATTAGGATTAAGTTTTGTTTGGATAGGTACATAAACTGTAACTGTCTGGTCATCTTCTGGTGTCTCTTTTGTCTGGAATTTCACCATCTCCCCCCCCCCCCGAATTGCAAACAAGGAATAATAGGGAGTATTTTCATGAGAAGTGACATCACAAGTAAAGAAAAAACATTTAGAGACCGAGTCATAACACTTGTATCCTTTTTGGGAGTTAGAGTAGCCAAGGAAGATACAACGAAAGGGCTTTGAGGTCAAGTTTGTTGGTGTGATGGAGGTGAACATAGGATGTGCAGCCAAACACCCTGAGCGGCAAAGTGTTTTCGAGGTATGAGAGGTTATAGTATTTGTATAGGAGTTGAAATGGTGTTTTGAGACAGTGGTCGGTTTGGCCTTCAGTTAATGAGGATTGTGGCAGTAAAGATAACATCATCCCAATGACATTTAGGAACATTATTACTAAACATGATGGCTCTGGCAGTTTCAAGAATACGGCGATTCTTTTGTAATACGTACTACGTAGTATGGCTAGCATTTCCATGATTTTGCTCAGTTGGTCACTCTAGGATGATTCTTTCAAAGCTTCAGCCACAAAACCTTTCCCATTCCCTTTCTATGGCTTCTAGTTAGCAAGTTTACCATGGAGATCCCAGCAGGTGTCTTTTATGTGCCCTAGTTTCTTACAATGATTATAGAATGGTCTGCCTTTAGAACCTTTCAATTATGTAAATCGAACAGTAAGTATTGAGGCCTCAGGAGGTGCAAGAGTAGCAGCGGAATTATTCTGATTCTGAAGCATTGATTTGCGCCTATTCTCTTCATTGCGCAAAATGGTATAAACTTCACACACAAAAGGTATGGGGTCTCGACTACGAATCCGAACCCAAACATCATCATAAATCTCATTAAGACCAGCCAACAACTCGTATACTCTCTCCTCTTCTTTCTCTTTGCGATCTTCTTTAGCATCTTCCCTGCAATAATGAGTTTCATTCCTTAGGGCATCAAACTCTTGCCAAAGCGCTGATTTTTCAAGATAGTAATCATCAAGTGGCATGTTATCCTGTTTCAGCTGCTACAACTTTTTCTTAACATCAAATATGCAAGACATATTCTCTACAGGACTATATGTCTCAAGAAAGGCTTCCCAAATTTCCCGAGCTGAAGGAAGGTACATGAAACTCCTTAATGGAGGATGACATCGCGTTGATCAACCAAAAGGCTACCAATGCATTCTGACTTCCATTTTCAAAACTCCTTGGTTTCCGATGTTAAGGGCCTTTTTGCTTCACCAATTATATATTCAAATTTGTCTCGTCCATCGAGAGCAAGAATCATGGATTGAGACCATTCCCGGTAATTGTCACTAGTAAGTTTCTCAAGGACAAGAAGGACAATGGAGATGTCATTAGAACCAAATTGTGGCACAGAGGAATAGACGTCGGTGATAGTAGACATAGTGACTTTAAAAAGAAATTATTAGTTTAATTTCTTTAGAACTAGACCTAGTAGTGACTGAGCAAAAAAAATGCCGAAAAGCCTAGGGTAACACTAAGGGAGAACCAAAGACGCCGACTATTTGCTCACAATAGGGAAGACGTCGAGATTTCAAGTCGGGAACCGAGACCTTCAGAGAAGGCGAGATGGACGATGCGCTGAAAACTCAGAGTGGATGACGGAAGAGGGAAGGCATGCTGAGACTTCGACTAGGAGGGAAGACTCGTCGTGAACTAATCAGGCTTGTCGAGAGTTTGGGTAGAGTAAAGGACGCCGACGAATCTGCCAAGGAAGACGATTTGGACAGAGGACACCTATAAATCTGCCGAGAAGACGATAAAACTCCCGAGTAAGAAAAACCGACCTTTTTTTTTCTTCAAATCAAATCAGCCTCGATTAGTCTCTCCTATGCTTTGATACCATGAAGCGAGTTGGAGGACTGAATTGATCAAATTTTTTATTCACACTGGCAAATTACATATATATACACATGATAGAATCGGGCATTAATTAGATCCCGATATGACACTATACAAATCAGGAAATAATCAAGATTAATTATACTAATCACTCCCTATAATTTTGGATCTCAACTTGCTCCCTAAGTTTTGGAATTCTACAAAATTATAATGCTAATATGTAAGGAATGCATAGAAGACCTGAACTCCAAAGAAAGGGAATGTTGCCGAGCCAGGCTTTTGAGGCCAAGCACCAGGTATTGGAGTTATCTGCAAATAACAAATAAAGTATATTAGTCTTGCAAACTCAAAATTCATGTACATAATAATTTCTGTTCGTTTTTAAAAATACCATGAAGCCACCAGTTTCTGTTTGCCACCAGGTATCAGAGATAGGACATCTTGAATCTCCAACTACATTGTAAAACCACCTGAAGTAGAAAATAAAATGGTTTAAATATTTTTTCGATTTAATAACTAAGATGCAATTAGTTGGGGAAAAATATATATAATAACCTCCATGCACTTGGATTTATAGGCTCGCCAACACTTCCCAGAACTCGTAATGATTTCCTCGAGTACCGAGTGACATACTGCAGAATTTGCAACGCTTTAAAATAATGAATAATAAGTAACAATATAGAACTCTAGACTTTGAAGCCCGATTCACGTACTTCAATAGTTTATGGAATTTGGAACAACCATAAATATTAATCAGATCAATGAAAGGCCAGAGAGGGATAGAGGTAAGGAAGGAGATAAAAAAAGCATTGGCCATATCTGAAATATGACCACACTGCCTGAACAATTACCAATATCTTTTTTACGTTTATTCTCATATTTTTCTGCCTGAAGAGATAGGGGTAATTCTTCAAAAATTCATTCAAGTACTTTCTATGTGGCAATAATTATTTCATACAAAGACATGTGCTTCAGCTTAGCCATGCACTTTAAGTTCAAGACGTTATACTAAGTTTCTGATGCACAAAGTAATGGATAATATTGATAAACAATGATATATAATTTCTTGAAAACTACTTATTCAAAAGGTAAACAACATTGATTTAAGGCCCTCATGGCTCATGCTGCTAAAATCAATAACGGTCTGTTTTTTATAACAAGGCCTGAAGAGGGCAGGGAAGATTGAGTGGAAGATATTAGATAAACCAAGTGTAAGTGGACAAAAACTACAAAACGAGCCTGTTAGCACTGATTAAAAGCATATATAGTACTTCAAAGCCAGTCACTTATATAAATAAATTATTAATCTCCAGAAACAGTTAAATTCACAAACCAATGCACAATGCACATGTAAGTAGAGAACGATTTGTTACCTTATCACCATCACGCATGAGGGACCGCACCAATGTGGGAGCAGTGTAAAATAAGGTCACCTTGTATTTGTCAACAATGTCCCAACAGCGCCCAGCATCAGGATAATTGGGAGCCTGAAGATAAGACAATTATAATTCCATTAGATTGCTAAGGAAGCACCTCTCCGCCAATAGCTTGACTCTCAACTTTTTACTGAAAAGTCCAAATCAAACTAAAACTGATGGTGCAATGCACAGTAATTTTTTTGATTCCAAGACAGTTTATGGGAATGAAAAGACATGATGTGCGGATCCAAACAAATAGCTCAATGATTTCTAAAGTAAATATGTGGTAAGGTTTATTAACAGTTCAATTTTACTGGGAAAATATATTGTTAGTCATTGAATATTTCATCTCTTTTCTGCGAGCTTCAAAGTTTATTTAATATTTCTGTAGTTTGTGTAAGTCTAAATTCAAGAAATTGGAGTTAGTGATTAGTTTCTTTCTGCCTGTAACATGTCTCTAAGATGCACTTTTAGCCACACCACATGCACATAAATAATTACACTGTGTTTAAACTAAAAATCTATTACACCTTGGCCCCCAAAAAAAAATGTATTACCCCTTCATACACGACAACTGTTGCACCATTAAGCATGGGTCCATAAGTAACATAGCTGTGCCCAGTAATCCAACCACAATCAGCAGTACACCTATAGTCAAAGTATAAAGCTGTTAAATTAATGACACTAATCTGTTTTTCGATCAGGAACACCCTCAAAAGAAAAGAGGTAAAGGGCAAGCTTTCAAGGATACCAGTAGACGTCAGATGGTTTGTAGTCGAATGCATACTTGAATGTGGTTGCAGTGTACACCATGTAGCCACCTGTTGTATGGAGGACACCCTTTAGAGAACATATGTTAGAATACAGCAATCTCACGTTAAAGAAGCAAGAAGGAAACAGAACTCAAATGAAAGTACTGCAAACAAATACCTTTGGTTTTCCTGTACTCCCACTTGTATACAACAGAAAAAGTGGATCCTCTGCGTCTACCCATTCCACTGGACAAGTGGATGGATACCGAGGTATGACATCCTGAAAATCATCACAAATCAGCAAATATTCATCATAGCTAATGAACATTCGCCATGAACATATAAAATCTATTGGTCACAGAAAGTTCTGTGTTAAACCTCTTAACCATAAACAAATAAATTCCAATAATTAAACAAACTGAAATAAGCAAAATTGTGATTTTTCTTTTACATGGGCATATCATGAAGGAACTGTTGCCAGAGTACAGAATGATCTCATGTTACCACTACAACAGTAGAACATATGAGAGTATATATGCAGGTAATATTTAAATTCTAACCTGCCACCATATATCTCGTCCTTCCTGCCATTTTGTATCTTCCCTTTTCATTGCTAATTGGTTTTCATAAGTTAAGCAGACATCTGGCATAAAGGAATAAGTACAAAGATGAGAAGATGAAATGTAGGGAAAACAGAGAAAACCTTAATTATTGGCACCATCACTAGATATCAAATTGAACGTACATACTTAATGTTTAAACTTTTCTTCTTAGAAACTAATGTTTGACTTGTTGAGGGTGTGACATGAGTGCCAAGACAAGTTGAAAATTGTGATGCCAGAATTATTCAATAACTGAGGAAGAGAGTATGACATTGAACTGATAAACAAATCATCTATTTACCAACCTACAGAGACCCCATTTTTGGCTGACTCATTGATAGCAGCATCAACTATGTCCTTCAGTTGGATTATCTTGGGGCCCCTTTTAACAGCATTGCAAGTAATCACAACTTTCGGTTTACAATCAATGATTCTTTGTGCTAGAGATTCTGCAGAAAACCCGGCAAATACAACCTAAACAAATCAAAGGGCTAACAACTATTAACCAAATAGCCATTGGAAAATAATCCACAAATGTGCAAGTTAAAAAAAATGGAGGAAGAGGAAGTGCCATACTGAATGAACAGCACCAATGCGGGCACATGCAAGCATTGTGATGGGGAGCTCCATCAGCATGGGCAAATAAATTATTACAGCATCTCCCTTCTTGACACCAATATCCTTTAGGTAGTTTGCAACCTGCAGGTCAGAAATAGCTTTGATCATCCAATCAATTTCTGCTGATGTGCTCCAACAGAATAATATTCAAGCATCTAAATGGAGATTTTTCCAAGTAGAAGCATCTTATTCAGAGTCCTGTGACACGGACACGGAAAGAGTAACCACAGAACTGACCTGGCAAACTTGATCCAGCAGCTGTGAGTAAGTCAAAGTAGCATCTAAACCAGGCTCGTTGCCTTCCCAGTAAATGGCAATCTTATTGCCAAGTCCAGCTTCTACATTTCTATCCAGGCAATTGTAACAGATATTGGTGATGCCACCCTTGAACCACTGGAGAGGGCAACAAACACACACAAATACGCTCACTCCTCAGCCTAATGCGAGATCCAAATGGGAAATGATCAAAAATAAAAATACCTCTATCTTGATGTTGCCCTTCCTAACATCAAAATTTTCATCGCGTACTTTATCACCCCATTTCTGTTTCCAACAGAACTCGGATGCAATGTCAGACCAGAATCTAGCTGGGTCCCCTATGGACCTCTTGTACATCTCCAGATACTGATAGATCAGAAATACAAATAAGACACTTCAATTGCTTAAAAATCAGTGTCAATGAAAAGAACAATTTTTGTGATAAAAAATCAGAACATATAGAGAGCTTCCACTTGAATCTGAACAGAGATCAATGGAAAGACGCTAGGACCTGTTCTGGGGATTGAATGAGTGCTTGGCTAGAGAACTCCTTGCTGGGAAACACAAAATCATTCTCTTCAGTGGCGAGAGATTCACCCAGAACCACAGCGTTCACCTTAGAAATTTGACCAGCACCTGATGGCAGCTCCTTCATTGATTCTACGTGGCGTAGGAAATGTTTAGTAGTAGAATTAGAAGCCATGTTTCGCACCGCTACTCGTAGATTCCTCCTCCTTCTGCTGCTGACGTTATCCCTCCACAAGGGAGATACAGAAGAAAGAGAAGGCGATGAAGCTTGAGAAAGAGATTCGCACGCACCACCCGAAATAGCTTGAACAGGGTTATATGACATGGAAGTCATCCTGGCACAATCCGAACGACTTCATAAATGACGGGATTATATATTTTTATTTAATCAATTTCTTAGAATAACGATAATAATCTCAAACAGAGATCGGAACAGGATTTTCCCTTTTTTTAAGGACAAAAAGATTAAAGTGTGAGGGTTAGACCGCAGCGGAAATTTCTCTCTATAATAATTATTTAGTATCCTTTCGTCAGATATCTAAAACGATAACTTTCAATATTAGGACTCTGCTTTTTATGGCGCTATGAGGGGCCGAGGACCATGCACATCATGTTCAGAAAAGGAAAAGCCAGAGAGGATATTGCATCGTTCCTTATCTCATAAGTCATAAACCAATTTTAAAATTCTTTATCAACCAAGGTGGTGGTGACTATTAATTGATGTAGTTATACCAATTCCACAAAGTCGGAGACTAACCTTGGGTGGCGCTTTGCTGGAGGATCGCTTGTGCTATTTGAATTTGTATAAGATATGGGTTTTGTTTAGTGTGATGTGTTCAAAGTCACAGCAAAGACTATCATGGAAAAGGGGAGATGATGATGACGACGGCGGCAATAAAATATTGAATTTCGACCTAGAAGATATAAGTTTTATTTTTTTTATGGGATAAAAAATAAGGCAACAAGCAACACACGAAGTTGACTAAAAACAGCAGTATAACTCAATCTCATAGCTTTCTTCACCGAATGTATCATCTCCAAGGCTCTCGGTGAAGCTTTCCCCGGTAAAAATGGAAAAGCGGTGACGGAGACTTACCCAGCTTACTGTGAAACACAAGCGACTGGACTGCCCCATCACAAAATTCAGGGACGAATGATCACGATGAGGAAATTGATTAAGTAAAATGATCGTAGGAGCGGTGTAGCGGCGTCGGATTGGCGTCCCCGGGACAAATATTGCCTTGGTTGGGATTCCAAAACACTGACCCCTTTTTGGCGGCACTGTGAAAAGTTTCAGCTTTGAATTTTGATAATGGGCTGGAGATTCGATGTAGATTGGATTTGGCGGCTAATATTTCTTTTCTAAAAAAAGGAAAAAAAAGTTCCCATAACCTCCTATGAACTTATTTGGGTAAGCATGGGAGAGAGAGAAAAAAACAGGGAGAAAAAAAGCTAGGTGCTTGGATTAGTTTTTGAGTGAATGGGCTTCTCCCAAAAAAGCTCCATCATTGGTGCTTCTGGAGAGCGTTGGAGCTTTACAGACAGAGACCAATCGACGGAGGAAGAGGAGAGCCTGAGTTTCATAGCCGATTTTTCAAACCTTCAGTTTTAGAACTGCAGCACCGCGGAATAACACATACTCACACTTATGAACCTTCGACTCATCTTCATTCTCTCTTTTTCCTCTATCAAGTCGGACGATTCCTTTAGCTTCCATTATTTTCTAAATTTTCCGGTGACCTTCTTCCTTCTGAACTTCACTGGATACCTTCAACCTTCTTCTTCAGAGACACAGCTTCGACCTTCTCATCCTTCCTCTGTGATTTCCGGTGAGGTTCTGAGCTTTCCTGCGATGTTCTAATTTTCCGGCGAAATTCTCCACTCTCATAGTTGATTGTCCTTCTTTGTCTCATGGTTCTGGTGCTGTCTCCAAGTCTTGGCTATGTGTAGTTAAATCTATGTCATAAATATAATATAAAGTCTTTTTTTTTTTTGAGATGTTAAAAAAATTAATTAAATTACTTCAAAATATTTATATTTATCATTTTTTGTACAAACTATTTTGTTTATCTTCAATCGTACATTATGACTACATAGTTTATTTGGCTTTCATAATCTCTCCATAAAAAGTTAACTCTATCTTTATTATAACGAGCCTATACATCCTCGTGTGTTGCACAGAATGAAAATATTTCATAGGTTACTTAAACATATTTTGCTATATAAGTGAAGTAACTTTATTCTCCTTAAGGAATTTGAAAACATTATATTAGAAATAAAACATCAACAATTACAACAATATCGTCCAATTAATTCAGAGTACATATTAAAAATGAAATTTCAACAATGTTAAACTACAATGTCTTTTAATCAATTAACTTTCCTAAATATCTCTTTATACACAACATTCCTTGTTGTGATCTTGTTGGCACAACCATTATCATCCACAACAATCTTGGAGATTATAAATGACTTTTCATTTAGTGAAAGAAAGATAATTTATATAAACAAAGGTGAAGTTAAAAATACTACTAATCCACAGTTGCCATTAACAATTTTTATGTGAAACAATTTTCGTACACCAAATTGTCTTATTCGCTGTCCAAATCTACTAAGTTCTTCTGGACTACACCGCATGGAAGCAAATCATCTTCGTCTTTAAATACATTGTCAAAACATCATAAAATGAAGGACAGAGGAAGGCAAGTAGTGGATAGATGGCTCTTCAAATACCAGCATTATCTTTTTCTTGCTTCTTATTCCATAACAAAAGAGATTATATTTCAGACCTTAGAAGCCGTACAATTCATATATTGTTCCTGCACACTAATTAAATTCCATACGAAATTGATTTTTCTCATATATCTTTACTATGTTCTCTTCCTAACATGAAGACTTCTATTACTTCTGAACAACATGATCAAATAATTGCATATCACAAAAGTCTTTGCTATCTCATCATCAGACTTGCATTTGAGAAAGATTAGTTGGGCAACATCCACTTTGTAAATAATTCCCATGAGAATCCTTAGATGCTTGTCACTTTGTAAATGAGCTATCTACAGAACCCTCCATCAGAAGTATAAGGACCTGCTCAAAGAATTTCTTCCTCTTGAAAAGTGGTTGACTACATTAATGTTTAATCAATTAGTGCAGTAGAATTAATATATTGAAAAACTTTGAATCTCCAAGCTTAAGTGAAAAAACAAATAAGATAATAACTCGGATGTAGCCTACCTTGAGCATGAGAATACTTGTTTTTCATTGACTCTAAACCAATAGGTGACAATTTTTGAAAAAAAAAACATTATCAGATTCTATTATTCTAATATAGATCATAAAAAGGAGTGATAAGGCACAACCAATAAAAATTGAACCTTGATATAATAAAACATGCACCAAAAAATTAATCTCATCGAAAAGTATAATGTAAAGGAGGAGGAGAATTGATCTTTTTTTTTCTATGCATAAACCTTTTAGAGTGCACATATCGCCTCCCTGACCAAGACATAGCCAGCCAAGGTTAAAAGCTCAAGTTCAAAAAATCAAATAAATTCAATTTATCCTCCATGAATGAGTACCAATAAACCAAGTGCTTATTTGAAAAATCTAATTAAGAAAAATGGCAAAGCAAGTTAATGAACATGCAGTAGAGAATGAGAAATTTCATAGAAGACTTGCGTAGTTAGCAAAATGAAACACAACTTTTAAATAAAGTAAGCTTTATTCTATTCCCAAAAGTGCAACCTAAAACTAAAAGTGATAAAGAAGAGCCTACAAAAGTGCAATCAAACCTTGCATAATACTTAACAGGGGATAATACTGATTTCAAGTGAGCTAATATATTATTTAATAAAATAAGAAGGATCGCATGCATAATATATGGCTCCTGTAAGAATGTGCATAATGCTAACTTAGCACTCTCAAAAGAAAAGGGAATTAGAGTAAATGACAGGTAAGAGAAGCAAAAAGGACAGAAGGAAGAAGAACAGTAAACACATACCATTAGATTTGAAGCCTGGAATCAAGAATAAAGATTCAGAAATATCTTTTGTTGACAACTCATGCAGTGATCTTACCTTGAACTCGTCTCTTCGAACAAATACAGATTCCCATTTTAAACCAAGAATTTTATTACTCGAAGAGAAAATATATGGCTGGGTGATGCAAGAAAATCCCCTAGTTTAAAATGCATAATCATGCACTTGGCAAAAGGATCATACGTGGGCTTACAAACCTTTAGCATTTATAGTCATTAACAACAATCGATAGGTGCAAGGAAAAAGGATATAAAATCGATTGGTTATAAAATACCTCCGTTGGAACACAATACTTTAGGAGACACCCCAGGGAGACGACGACACAATACACCCCCAAGGACAAGGAGACGACGGAGCTCAGCCAAGCTTGAGCATGAGCTTGTGATATGTGTTTTGAGACTGAATATTGATTTCATGAACAGAGGTTTGGTGAGAGTGATTTGAATTTCAAATGGGGGAAGCTTTCTGCCATGCATTAATTGAATGGGTAGAAATGATCGCCTTCAAAATAAAACTGGTATCCAATTTCATATTCTCCAACAGCTTCAAGCAATTCCATAAAATCATGTCTGAATGTTATTCCAAGTAATGAGTGTAAAACGAAGAAAAAATATAAACATGTGGAGTTGCATGAAATAAAAACACAACTCTTGAAATCAAGATACTAAATTATAGGAATTATTTGATTTAATTTTATTAATGTATCCTAGAAAAAAAAAAAGGAGAAACAGATTAAGAACAAACTTTAACAGAAAAGGAAAGAATACAAGAAAAGGGAAAAAAGAATAGTAAAAATGGCTCCTGTAATATATTTTTTGAAATTCAACTTCATTGGAAAAAGAAAAGCATGACGAAGAAGAAAGAAGGAAAATAATATGACAAGACCAGATTTGCAAATGGCGATGGAATAGAAATGGAAGACCATATCAATGCTCATAAAAATCAACCGTAAAAATCAAATTGAATCGCAATCTCGAAAAACTGAAATTGACAAAAGGGAAATAAAAAATGAAGGGCATTCTAGAAGGATTAATTGGGAAAGAAATGGTACCTTTACTTGTGCTTTAGATTAATCAATACGGCAAGGTCCTTCAACAGCTTCAAGGCATCCCTTTGATTTTTTGTACAAACTATTTTGTTTATCTTCAATGGTACACTATGATTAAATAATTTATTTGGCTTCTATAATCTTTCCATAAAAAGTTAACTCTGTCTTTATTATAATTTAACTTTTTTTATCAAATTTAAATTTAAATTTTTATCTTCAATTATCACAAGATATACAATTAATATAGAAAAAATTACGTATAGGTCCTAAGAATTAGAAATAATTACAAAAAAGTCCCTTAAAATCACTAAATTACACAGAAGTCCCAAAGGATTTTTTTGATATTATTTGTATTAACAACAGGAAATGTAATATTTACAACAAAAAGTATCATATTTACAACAATATTTAAATGCCTGACCATTTACAACGGAAAAAATCATATTTTTAACAACATTTAAACACCTGGATTTTGAACGTAGAGAGGTCATTTATAAGTTATAACAGAAAAAAACTAGATTTATAATAGGAAGTGTTGTATTTACAACAAAATTTAAAATCTGATCATTTACAACAGAAAAAAGTCATATTTACAACAACATTTAAACACCGGGATTTTGAACGTAGAGAGGTTATTTACTACAGAAAAATGTTAGATTTACAACAGGAAGTGCTGTATTTAGTATTTACAACAAAATTTAAAATCTGGTCATTTACAAAAAAAAAAAAAACCATATTTACAATAGGAAATGTTATATTTACAACAAAATTTAAAAACCTGAATTTTGTTTCCATACAAATAATATCAAAAAAGTCCCTAGGGAATTTTGTGTAATTTGGTGATTTCAATGGATTTTTTTGTAATTATTTCTAGTCCTTGGGACCTGCACGTAATTTTCCCATTAATATATGTGTG
Organism: Acacia pycnantha; assembly: GCA_025563575.1. Taxonomy (NCBI): domain Eukaryota; kingdom Viridiplantae; phylum Streptophyta; class Magnoliopsida; order Fabales; family Fabaceae; genus Acacia; species Acacia pycnantha. The sequence continues at coordinate 14,663,374 of JAMWYP010000015.1, read as the reverse complement.
TGTGGAATATTCACTAAAATTCATGTCTTTTTCAATCATTTTCCATATCAACTGACTCTTAAAATAGTAATCAAAACACATTTTAGTTTGGGAAAAAAAAAAGAGCTACTTCTACCACCATAAATATAAACACAAATCACATTTACAATATAATTTTTATCCTATTTTACTTCTACAAAAGTTAAATTGAAAGTAAGTCACTTTCTTCACCACTAACTCAAAAAGACCCTATGTGTGCTTAAAAAAAAATTCCAAAAATAAGGTGAAAAAATATCAGAAAATATCTTGATTAAATGTAGATGTAATATTAAAAAATAATAAGTATAAAATAATATAAGTATTACCCATTTTGTATTTGTTAGCCTATATATTTATACATGTAAAAAATTTGAATGCATATAGCGCAATTTTTAAAATATTTTAAAGATAGATAATGCTTATGTCAATTTTCTAATATATATTATGTCAAGTTTTATCATCACACATGTTTATATGTCATGTTTTAGAAACGTTATCATGGGACGGAACTTGGAATAAATATTTGGTGGACCAAATTATCCTAGATTTTAAAGACCTTAAACTTAATTCTTACAAAACCTAGAAGCACTAGATAATGTGATTAACATGACAAAAGAAGTTACAACTTTGCGTAGCTTTTTTAGCTGTCATGCTGATTGCTTATTCCCCAGCAACAATTTACAGTATCTTTTTGGTTCTAGCATGAAACAGGAGTTTTAATATATTAATTTCTGTGATTGTGAATCTCTGGTTCAACCATAAACTTATTGAAATTGAACACCACAACATTGGAAATCAAGAGGCTAAAGTTTAGAATGAAAAATCAATTAACTTCATCCACATATGTAGTGTAGAATGGGTAAAAGCATAGTAAAGAGTACACCACAAAAGTAAATTTCATTGATAAGCTAACAATTTTAGACAATTATAATGGAATATAGAAAAAAATGACAAGATTAACATAAATCACACAAGACCCCACATGGAACAAAGATTGAATTATAAGCCCCAAAAATATAAAAGGCTGACCTGCAAATGTCCTAAAGCAAATTGGGGGCCAAAATTAAATTTCTAAACAATTTTTTTATTAATTGGGGGGCTACGGCCCCCCTTGTATCAATGAAGGTCCGTCAATGGTTATATTTGATTATAAATCCACTTAGAATAAATATAACAAATGATCATGTAAATTAATATAGTTATAGTTAATTCTCCACATTAAGATTACACCACTAAAATAAATATAACGCATGATCAAGTAAATTAATATGGTTATACTTAATTCTCCATACTACGATTACACCACCACCCTGGTTGCAACATCTTGTTGAGTTTTTTAGGATGCTTTAAAATATTAATTACTTATTGCAGATTGTTCATGTTTGTTTGGATTAGCAACATAAACTGTTTTTCAATCTTGATTTACAATATACGAGATTAGTATATAAAAGGAGTTCTGTCTCGATTTATGTGAACATGATTTTCAAACATCAACTCAAACAGACCCTAACGTATAACTTGTATTTTCTGCTTTATTGTATAGATGAGGAAAAACTAGTTTTAATTTATCTATGTTGTAGTGATTAACCCTAAAACTTTAATTTGTGAATTATTTATACAACGTTGGTATGGTGAGGAAATTTCTATCACTTAGACACTTATATCAATTTGCATTAATTAAATGATATGGAATTGTTTATCTTTTGTGTATGGAATGGTTATAACGCAATTGGTGGGACCAAGCCAAGAAAAAAAGTAAAACCTAATTAAAGGAATCTAATGGACGTGGAGGATCTTGAGGGCACTGACACGTCAGTGTATGTATAACCTATGGTTATCAAATCTAGACCAGGTCAGTCGATTTGGATCGGAAACCAACGAAACGGCCATGAAACCGATCTGGTCTATTATAAAAATCGAGGTCTGATTTTTTTTTTTTTTTTTTTTTTACGTCGGTTGAAGCTCGAACAGCTTATAAAGATAGAGATGGAAAGAGAGAGAGTGGACAAAGCCAGTAGTCAAATCGGCGTCCTTCAAGGCCATTGGATCGACGTGAGAAATTAATGCTTACCAACGATTATTGGCAAGGAAGATGGTAAGGGTGCAATCGTCGGTGTTGGCCACATTCTCTATTGTCTTCAAATTCCTCTCCTCCTTCTCCATTTCCTATCTATGTTCCATATCTGAACTTCACATATGGAAGGACTGCTGAAAACAGTGGCGGAGTTAGGATTTAAAGTTTGTGGGTGCACAATTAGTGGTGGGATTCGAGGGCAACGCCCCCGAATTTTTTTTTTTAAAGGAAGATAAAAGACAACCCACACCTTCGTAAAGTTTAGGACCATAAATGAGATTCAATTGAAACCTATAAGATTGTATCTTTTTTTTTTTTTAAATAGGGACACTAAGCAACTGAAGCTATGATTTCCAATTCTAAAGTAACTAAACAATTCGCACTCTATAGTATCTACTCAAGAAGGCAATGCCTAAGATCATCAACGTTCAAAACATAGGTAGAAGTAGGATTTGCCACAAAACTATCTAGAATGCAAGTGAATATTTCCATGTATACAAATTATCTCAAACTGGATTAGATCACATTCTACATCAAGTCTATAAACAAAAGAGAAGTGAACACAAATTATTAACATGAGAAGAAGAAAGAAAGAAACATTGAATAAATTATCATACATACAGATCAATAAATTAACTCTTGCTCCTTTATCCATAGTTTGGGATTTTAAGGAAAAGTTTCATTCTAAGGATCTTGCAAAAGCTTCCCATATCTTTGCACGACCAAGGATATCCAAGAGTATTTTAGATCCCTCAACATTCATCTCTACAAGTTTTCATGTATGTACACTAGCACCAGCTGCTGCAATTTGTTTCCTACAAGTCTTAGAATGCACAAGTGGGAGTAGAATAGAAACTGGGTATTTCTTACACTACAAAAAAAAACGGATTTTGCGACGGAAAAAATCCGTCGCAAAAATGGGTTTTTCCGTCGCAAAACACATTTTGCGACGGATTGTGTCCGTCGCAAAAAACCTTGTCGCAATTGCGACGGATTTTTTTTTTTTCCGTCGCAATTTGCGACGGATTTGAAATTCCGTCGCACGTTGCGACGGAATATTGTATCCGTCGCAACTTGCGACGGAATTTTGTTCCGTCGCAAGTTGCGACGGATATTTAAATCCGTCGCAAATTGCGACGGAATTCATTTTCCGTCGCAAAAAATTGCGACGGATTTAAATATCCGTCGCAAACCTGCGCCTCGACCAACGCCTTCATCTTCCTCATCTCATCTGCAAAAAAAAAGGAACTACGTTTATTTTTTGTACTTTATTCAAATAGAATAGGGAATGAAAATATAACAATCAATATCAAATGTATTACGTTTACCTGCAGAAACACCTTCATGGGCGGATGAGGAGCGCTTCGTTTGCTTAAATCGGCTGGCAGAGGCACCGTACCCGAAGATTCTACCTTTGTTGTTCATTCCACCTGCAGCCTGAATGAATAGACTCTCGTTATCAGACTGAGAGGATTTGGGGTCGCTCGCAGACTGCGAATCTCTCTCCTCTGTCAGCCTCTTATAATTGTCCTAGAAGCAAAAAAATACATCACAGATAAGACATGTGAAATGAAATAAATATATGTTGATGTCAGAAACAAAGAATGCAATATAATATCTCACCGCTACTTGCTGCGCCTTGGCGTTAATCCAACGCGGCTCACTCCCTTCGATTCTTTGGGAATGGGTACGCTCAAAGGCAATCCAGTCAACATCTTACGGAGCAACATCTCTCGACAAAGGCTCGCAAACACAAATAATGACCGTTAAATAATTGTTTCAAAAACTAAATATTGAATAGTTAAATACAACATAACGTGTACTCACAATTTTTCGTTTATGCTCACTCGGTGAAATGCGGCCGCCAAAGATAGGAAGGTCCTTCCATTTTGGCCCTATTTTGCTTATTTTTCTCGACTTTTATTTTGAAATTTCTCATCGGACGCCCAATGTTGAAGTAATTGGTCAACAACCTCAAAGTTGAATCCAATCTTTCCGGCCTCTACCTCTTCTCAATTTAAAGAACCTCTCATTCAACCATTTTCCATACGAAGTTATAAGGCGCTTTAAGGTCTTCATGATGTTTAGGCAACGTATTAAACTTTTTCTGAAAATCAATGACAAACAATCAGTGGTGCAGATTTCAATAAGAAATTAATAACCATAAATTAAAACACATAACTTACCAAGAAATCATTGAACCAAGCATCCCGATTATCCTGAGGAATATCTGTCCAACAGGCGTAAGGCAGATTGAAGTTACGAAATATTTGGTTTGAGATGATACTAGTTGCCTCATTATTTGGTAGAAATCTGAACACAGAGGATATGATGGAAATATTAGCATAGAAACTAAAGGTAGAAAATCATAACATTATTATTGCGAACTTTACATGACTTACTCGGTGGTGCCAATAGGACAAATCCAAATCTTTCCATTTGCGGGATCTACCGATCCCCAGATTGGTTCCTCGAGAGAACTACCTCCTTCCCCGACATGGCTTTGAGGCGATGCATTGTCTTTGAAGGAAGGAAGGAATGTCAACTATCAAGATGCTTGTACATAGATGGTTTTAGAAAACTAAACATATGTAAATCAATTAGAAATGGTAAAGTAAACCTCGCCTCGCTCCTTGCTGTGGACTATGGGAAGTTCCTGGCCCAGACGGCGACGATGACATATAAAGAGACGGTGACGATGACATATAAACCGACGGTGAAGATGACATCTCAAATAGCGGAACATCTGGGGAAGCGCTGAGCCCTCTGCCTACAGAGGCACCAGATGACGTCCCCCTAAATATGACAAAGAGCGAAGTATATGACGGAGTATGTAGTATAATTAGATCGTCATAAAAAGAACTAACACACATCAACCTGACGATTCTTGTTCTTCATCATCTCGCTTGCATGCCTTCCTCTGGAGTCTCATAATCGTCGAACTCGATTCACTATCGAGTAAATCATTTCCTCCTCATCGTCTGATTCTTCATCGTCAATTTGGATAGGAATCAACTCTAACTCCGCAGCCGAATTAAACAGATTGCTTGGTACATCGTCGTCGGCAATGTTTAGGGGAAGTACATGTTCCACATCAGCCTGAAACGATTCAGGAATACCGTCATTTGTTTCTGACTCTTTCGTGTTTGGTATAATATGCCGTGCTTTGGTTTTGATAACTCCCCTCCACCCTTGACGGGATGCGGGGTATAAGGTATAGTAAACTTGTTCCGCCTGTTGAGCAAGGATGAATGGGTCATAACCAACCGTATATCTCCTTGTCCAAATGGATCTCAACATTACCATATTTGTCCACTTTTGTCCCACGCGGACTGTTATCAAACCACTCACACTTAAACTGAGTCACCACCTTGTCCCACCGGTAATGCAACCGAATTATCTCGATTAACTTCCCGTAGTAGGCTCCTCGACCCCGTCAACTTGGTCACCTCTACAACATACACCGTAATTGCAACATAGTGTATTTGCGTCGCTGAACAAGCTTGAAAACCGATACCCATTGATTACGTATTTGTTGCACCGGTAACAATTATTGCAGCTCCATAAGACAAACTCCACGCAACTTCATTGCTATCGATGGATTTTGCACGAAGTAGGATCGAAACCATTGAGGAAACATAGAGTTCGTGATTTGCTCAACTTCGAATCCGACATCGAAGGATTTGTCGATCGAACCCAGTTAGAGAAGTAACTGTAACAAAAAGATGAAGTTAATACTGTAATATTTCCCTAAACAGTAAAAAGAAAAGAACTCTTACTTTAAGTACTGGGGGGCCTCTTCACAATTGTTTAGAATGTACCACTCCGCTACTTGCTTATCTCTTCCTTCTAGAGTTGACCTCCAACGTTTTCCCACTACTCTACTGAAAATTAAATATTGAATTTTGATTACAAGTATCTCCGCCATCATCGTTGAGGTACCCTCTCCATCTTGATATCATTTCGGGGGATAATAGTATGACGCAAACTTAGTGGCCTCTTCGACTAGAAACGCTTCAAACATAGATCCTTCGACATACCTTGGATTTTTGATCTTGTTCTTAAGTGTGCGTAAAACCTACAATGGACAATGTAAGTGGAATTTATAAACTAAAGCACCATATCTTTCAATTAACAACCGCACGAAAGAAATATATATATTACCTCTCAAACGGATACATCCACCTATATTGTTGCGGACCACCTACCTTTGCTTCGTATGCCAAGTGAACAGGCAAATGTTCCATTGAGTCAAACATGCTAGGAGGAAACACCATCTCTAACTTGCATAGCGTTATTGGTATGCTCGCCTAAGTGACGTAACTTTTCAACATTAAGTTCGAAGCACAAATTTCTCTAAAGAACATGGATAATTCCGTCGAATAGACCATATATGCTTCTAAGTGCTTTGAAGGCCCACGGCAACAATCTCTCGGAAAAAACATGGCAATCGTGACTCTTCATCCCGAATAACTTCATCTCGTGCAGATCAACACATCTTCTCAAGTTTGACGCATAACCGTCCGGAGTTTCAGATTCGTAACCCATTGCAACAATTCCAAATTCTCGTTGTTTGTTGAATGTGTACGGTGCTCTAGGTTTGGACGTCCGTCCCGTGGCATTCTCCACCAAATGCAAATCAGGCCTTCTGCAAATCACTTCTATGTCTCGTCTTGCGTTTTATCGTATCCTTCGCCTTGCCCTTGGTGTCCATCACGGTTGCATGAATATTGCAAAACACATTCCTCTCAATATGCATGACATCGAGGTTGTGTCTTAACAATTGATCTTTCCAATATGGTAGTTCCCAAAAGATGCCGCGTTTGTTCCAATGATGATCAACGCCGTATCCCTCAGGTTCGCTTGAACCAGTCCCTTCTTCAACACTTTGAATGTACTTCACCCTGTCCCATATTTCTTGGCCACTTAAACGACGAGGTTGATCTGCTCGTTCGACCACATTCCGCATGAAGTCTTTTTTATTTCTCCTCCACTGATGCTCTGGGGAAGGAATCGCCGTGCTGTCAAACCAACCGACCTTGCGATCGTGTTGTAAGCTAAAACCCATGTTTTGTTCAAGACAGACCGGGCATGCAAGCTTCCCCGACGTTTGCCAGCCGCTCAACATCCCATATGCAGGGAAATCATTTATCGTCCACATTAAGGCAGCCCGCATGGTGAAATTCGACTCAATGATACATCATACGTAAGAATGCCTTCACCCACAACATCTTCAACTCGTCTATCGAGGCCCGAGGTACACATCTATCTTCTTTTTGGGTTGGATGGCCCAGGATTAACGCGTTCGTAAACAAAAACTCTCTTCTCATGCACATAGAAGGTGGGAGGTTGTACGGAGTCACAATGACAGCCAACAGAATAAGTCCCGCCCGTATTGTTGAAAGGAGCGAACCCATCCGAGCATAGACCAAGACGGACATTACGGGGATCCATAGCAAATAACGGATTTGCCTCATCAAATTTACACCAAGCTTCGGCATCGGATGGATGCGTCACAAAGTTTTCATCCCCGCGATGCTCCGGTGCCACCTCATATGCGCACTGCTTGTTCGATGCATACAATCTCTCAAGTCTGGGCACAAGAGGAAAGTACCACATCTTGCTTAACGCATGACGGGTCATTTTCCTTCCTTTCCCCACAACTTTGTATCCGTCATGTCCACAGAATTTGCAATTGGTCAGCTCAGCATCATCCTTGTAATACAACATACATCCTCTGGGACAACAATGGATTTTTTCACATCCAAGCCCAAGCTCTTTCACCTTTTTCTTTGCTTGATAAAAATCCTTCGGCAAATTCTCGTCTTTGGGAACAATCTTACTCATAATCTGCATCATTTCGTTGTAATTCCTCTCACTCATATGGTGATCGGTCTTCAAGCTTAGTGTTGCTAGTGGTAGCCGATAGCGATGAATATTCGCTATTTTCAAAGTGTTCGCAACCTTCCCATAACTGGACGTTGCGCTTCTTGAAGCATTTTATAGAACCTATCGGCTTCCTGGATGAGGATCCTCTCTCATGTATTGTGGTTGAGTATGTGTATCGTTCTCCTCTTCAATGTATGACGGTTCGCATGAGTAACGGATCAAAATATTGGCCGATCGACGGTCCCGCGGCATCCATAACCAATCGCTCATATTGATTAAGGTTGTCTCGATGACTATTGTCCCCGTAATAACCACTCGCTGTATGTCGGATTTCGCCATGACATTCCCAACATTCATAATCCTTCATGAATCCCTTTTTACATAAATGGATTTTCACCGTCCCAGGATCTTTAAATCTTAAACACCTACATTTGACACACGGACAACTGATCGCCCTGCTTGAATTAGTTGAGTGTGCCAAAGCAAATTCGATGAACTCTTTCAAACCCGCCAAGAATTCTTGAGTTAGTTGTCTTCTATCAGTTAGACGATTGTACATCCAACTTCTATCATGATTGCCTTCCATATTTCCTAACTAGTTAAGTTACCAACATAATTAACATGTAATTCGATGCAGAAATCTATATAAGTAATTTGGAGTTTATAAGATATATGAGCTAAATTAGCTAATTTAACTAATTTTTATAATACATACGAATTTCATTATTATCTAAACTCACATATAAAACATTTAAATGAGATATTTTATTTTAATACAACATAATAGTAATTTTTATACGACATTAACTCAACTAACTAATTTAACTAATTTTTATAAGACATATAAACTTAATATTAATTAATTATCTTATCCCTAAATATATATTTATAATTTGATTTGTCAAGTTATCACTGTTTATTGTAAAACTAGTTAATAACATTAATTTTTCTAATACATAAAAATTTAATAAATCCCTAGAGTCACACATTCCTCCCGTAATTATATTAATTAATTAATTCTTTTTTTCTTATACATCATTTCTTAACATTTCATTTTTCTCATTTCAACAACATCTTATAAACTTATGTATCATTACCTATTAATAAAAATCAAAATTTTAACATATAATTTTTCACTTCTATACAAAACAGACTATAAACAAATAATACAACATTAATAAATACTAAACACAAATCAACAACTAATAATAAATAATTTAATCAACATTAAAGAAAAAAAAATCATACATCATCATTTTATCGTAAATCAACATAATACTCAAGAAAATACAAAAACAATTATCAAATCTCCGATTTGCGACGGACGGGCCGGTCCGTCGCAAATCGGCCATTTTGCGACGGACGGGCCCGTCCGTCGCAAAAGGGCGGACCTTTCGTCCGCCCTTTTGCGACGGACACCAAATTCCGTCGCAAATAATTTTTTTGCGACGGATTTTAGTATCCGTCGCAAATTTCCTCCAATTTGCGACGGATTTTTTTCCGTCGCAAAATCCGTCGCAAATTGGATATTTTCTAGTAGTGTTATCCAAATTTTGTGTGAAGGATCCAAAAGCTAAACTGCACTAACTATACCCCTCTCATCCTTTCAGAAAATCCTTTTATTGCCCGCATATAACATAAGTATTGATAAAGCCATTGCAGCTGCTTCTTTCTCTTCAACGGCTTTGCCATCTAACATTTGTATCAATGGGGCAATGCATCCAAATTCTCCCATCTCTTTCTTCGCCTTTGTGGTGCTGGACCCGAGAGCATAAACAGCTCGAGAAGCTGCAATTCTCATCCTTAGAACGCCACAAAATAACACGCCCGCAAGTCTCAGAATGAACCCATCTGAAATAAGAACTTCAGAAATCGGTGGACTTGAAGCCATACTCTTTTATTAAAAAAAAAAAAGACACAAGTTTGTGTCTGCACTTGCGGTCCTTAGCCCCATTGTGGCTCCGCCACTGGCTGAAAATAATCACGAGATTTCGAATACATGAAGTTCAGCGGTCTTATCTTGAGATTTCAAATCTCTAAACTTTGCTTAGTCATTTGTGGGTTTTAAACTTTTTATGCATTTCACGTGATTGCATTCATTGTAACCTATCTCTTCTTTTTGAACAATGTGACCTTTCTTTTCAAACCTTCGGTGAAAATGTCAAGGTTAAAGGAGGTTAATATTTGTTTTTTATAATTTTATATAAATAATCTGAAATCTTCATTCTCTCACCGGTTTGACCCCGATTTAACTTCGGTCCGACCTACTAACCCTTAATTCAGTACCCCTACCAATTCAGTGATCGGTCCTGTTTTAATAACCTTCCCAAAAAAAAAGAGTGACAATTATTGATTAAAAACTAGTGAACATAACCAAGTGCATAAAGTTACAATATTCAAGATTTGAGGTTGGTATTTCTTTTTTATATCTTTTTTTTTTTTTGCATACATATGGCAAGCATAGCTTGAGTTTAAAACCTATGAGATACTATTACCTACTTGGGGGTGACCCCACGTAGCAAAATACATGTCCGTCCAAAACTCTGAAAAACAACACTCTTGCACGTCAGGAAAGAAAAGTACATGAGGGTCATCGAGTGAGCCTTCCTAGCAAGCTTATCCGCACACAATAATATTTCCCTATGAGCATGCCTTACCTCCACCGACCAATCGGCATACGAGAAGTTTGTCTGGTTTCTTCAATCGGAGTTCTGTATGGATGGTTATCACCCCTATCCCTGAGCAAAATATTAATAGCTTCAATTGAATCTGAGAACATTTGTATATTTCTCGGGTTGAAAGACCGACATACTTCAAGGCTGTTTTGATAGCCAAGACTTCGGCCATCGTGGTGAGTAAAGACCAAGTGCCTTTTTGAAACCCATAATCCATTGTCCTTTATCATCTCTAATGAGGCCACCACATGCCGCATGATTCCCAGGTGTAACTGAAGCATCTACATCGATCCGAACCGCTCCTGGCATTGGCGGGCTCCAATGACATTCATTCCATCTATCACTTGGAAAAATTCGATGCTGGAATCTTCCTGTTGATATATCCTCCATCAAATGGAACAGGATCTGGTGATTAATTTCTTTGACCGTCGCACCAGAGCCCTCAAAAACCTGTTTGCAACGTGCCTTCCAAATGAGCCAACAAGTATTGTTGAAAATTTTATTCCATGGCCATCGATTCAGTCTGCTGTTCCTCGGATTATGCGTGAAATTCCAGTTAAGCCAACCCTGCAAATCACAGCTAAAGAAAACAGTATATTGGTTAGGATTAATAAGTTGTTTCTATACTTCTTTCGCTCTCTTACAATCTCTCAACATATGGATAACACTCTCCTCACAGGGACAGCCCAAAGGGCAGTTTGGTGTGTCTGATAACCCTCTTTTAGCTCTTAGTGAATTAGTACTTAGCCTCTCATGAGCAATTTGCCAAAAGAAAAATTTTATTTTTCAGAACTTGCCAACGCCGATTTTTTCCAAACTCATGCACCACATGACTCATCTGGTGAGAAAGGAAATTATAGGCGGCTTTGGTCGAGAATTTTCCATCAGAAGCATTTCTCCAAATGACACAATCCTCAATAACCCCCTGAGGAGGTGGAAGCATAACTAATATATTCACGATCCATTCAGGAAAGAATTCTCTCCATTTAGTCACATTCCACCGTCCATCTGGTAGAGCAAAATCAACAACTTTATCCCCTGGTTGAACCTTCTCTAGGTTTTGTTGGACATAGTCAATTAGAGGATCATGGAATGGAGTCCACATGTCCCACCAGAAGTAAGTATTCTTGCCATTATTGATTTTCTTACCCACGCCTTGAAGAAAAATATCCCAAACATTAACAATGGCTCTCCAAGTTAGGGATTGAGATTGCTTTTTGGAGACTTGAGGAATTAAAGAATTCCCACAGGCATATTGGTCTCTCAAACATTTGACCCATAGCGCGTCCGGTTTTGTGATCATACCCCAACATAGCTTCATAATAAACGCTTTGTTTTGAAGCTCCAAGTTTTTTACCCAGGCCACCAACCTTCTTGCTCTTAATGATGTTTTGCCAAGCAATGAGATGCATTTTCCTTGCATTTTCATCTTGACACCATAAGAAACTCCACCTTACTTTTTCAATCTCGTGCAATACACTCTTTGGGAGGAGAGTGGATTGCATTTGTATGAGGGTAATGCTGAAATTACAGACATTGATCAATACCGTACGACCGGCTATCCCTAGGTGCTTACCTTTCCAAGATGATAACCGCGAGCGAACCTTCAGGTGATATGACGAAAGCTATCTTTGGTGATCCTTGAGTGGATAAGGGTACACCAAGATACTTACCAAGGTTCCCAGTAATGCCTATACCCAAGGTCTGACTCAATTGCATTGCATGATTAAAGTGAACATTCTTGGAGAAGAAGGCCTTGGACTTATCAAGATTGATCTTATGTCCTGATATAGCACAAAATCGACCCATGACCCTTTTAATATTCTCCACCTGGTCAAGTGAGGCTTCAGCAAACAACAATAAATCATCTGCAAAGAATAGATGGGAGATAGGAGTCCCATTCTTGATGAATTTTAGTGGTTTCCATCTTTGATTTTGACACTCTTCATTTATCAAATGAGCCAACCTTTCCATACACAGAACAAAGAGGTAAGGGCTGAGTGGGTCACCTTGCCGAATTCCTCTGGTGGGCAAAAACTCAGGCCCCTCATGTCCATTCCATAGCACTCTCATGGTAGCTGATTGAACACAAGACATAATAAGCTTCCTAAGATTATCTCTGATTCCAATGCAATGAAGGGTATTGTCAATGAAATTCCAATCCAAACGATCAAATGCTTTTTCCATATCTACCTTCACAGCAACCCAACCTTTCTTACCTTTTTTTGTTCTCATTTTATGAATGGCTTCTTGTGCTATGACAATATTATCACAGCTTGATCTGGATGCAATGAAACTGCACTGTTCAGGACCAACCAGATAATTCATAACTGCTTGGAATCTGGTAGCTATTAGTTTGGTAATCACCTTGAAGCTTACATTACATAAAGATATAGGCCTCATATCCTTTAACGAAGTTGGCAAGTCCGTCTTAGGAATGAGCACTATATTTGTTTGATTGAATTCCCCAATTGTGAGAGGATTCTGAAAAGCGTCTTTAACCGGCTTGCACATTGATTTGCCCACTATTTCCCATTGAGTTTGGAAAAAATGGGCCGGCAATCCATCGGGACACAGCGCTTTAAATGCCCCCATAGAAAAAGCAGCATTTTTAATTTCAATATCGGATACTTCTCTGAAGAAGATCACTTTGAATTTGCGACAAAGTCGGAAACTTGTTCGGCCAATTGGGGTGCAGGTGACATTTGGATCACAAGTATATAGCTCTGGAAAAATTGACTCGCCATTTGTCCCAATTGATTCGAGTCTTGAACCCAATTGCCTTCTCCATCCTTGAGTCTGCAATTTTACGCTTCTTTCGTCTAACCACTCTTGAAGCATGGAAGAATTTTGTATTTCTTTCTCCCATTTGAGCCAATTGCATCTTGATTTTTGAAACCATAGTAACTCTTCTTGAAGAGTTAATTTATTATAGTCTTCCCACAATTTCTTTTCCAAACGAGCAAGGCCATTAGGATAATGAGAATTTTTCTGCCTCTCAATACCCTCCAGCCGCCTTGTGATTTCTTTCTTCTTCTTTGGGATACTACCAATATGATCTTCATTCCATGCAGTAGCAGCGTGCTTGAAATGAGAGACACCCTGACACCAATTTATGTTTCCCCATGCATGTTGAACCACCTGCTGAAAAGTATCTTCTAAGAGCCAGGCGGCTTGATATTTAAACCTCTTGGGTGGGGACCGATGTTGTGAAGCAACAGAACTTGACAAAATTACCACTTTATGATCAGACTTGTATTTCAAATCATGGAGAATAGTAGATTGAGGAAATAACATTTCCCAAGCCAAGTTGCCAAAGACCCAGTCTAGTATTTCTTGAAGGCCCTCTCTCTCCAGCAACTGTAATCAGGTATTTATGAATTATTGAGAAAACGTCCGTGAGCGCCAAGTTAGTTTGAGGGTGGAATTTATCCCATTAAAATATATTAGGGGTAAAATTATAACCATAAATACTTTAGAGAGCTAATTGCACCTCCAAAATAGTTCATAGGTGCTAAATACACCTTTACCTTTATGGGGATCCGGATTCTCTCAGCATCGCTCAGTAGCTTTAAATCCTGACCGTCCAATATTAATCCAAGCATCCAAAAAGAGACACGTCATACACTTTTTAAAATTTCATATTCACCGCATGAGGTAGTTTTTACCGTGTGAGGTAATTTGAAATAGATGACGTGTTTTTTCTGAATGATTGGATCAATATTGGACGGTCATTATGTAAAAATTCTAAGGGATATTGAGGAAATAGATCCTGAAAGTATATGCTTCCATAAAAATGGCAATCACATCAAGTATTGGTAGTTGACTATGAGGGTATATTTGGGAACCGGATCCTCTCATTTTCCCTTTTTCTGCCCATCTCTCACAAGCCCATCCCATCCATCCATTTTTTGATCCAACGATCCAGAAGGTTTTTCAAAAAAACCGCGCGCGGTTTTGGGATTTCTGAAAAACCGCGTGCGGTTTTTTAGAAATTTCCTCTGGATCGTTGGATCAAAAAATGGACAGTCCAGATGGCGACAATGAGGGACAATGAGAAAGAGGGAAAATGAGAGAAACCGGATCCGTATATTTGGGGGTTTCTCTCCTCCTTTGGTGTTAAAAGTCAAATATACTCATAAATTATATAATTTTTTTCATTTTTTTTCTGCACAAGCATTTCACATCATGATCACATCTGATTTTTCATATTAAAGGGGAAGGAAACCCCCTCCCTCCCCTCGAATCAAACATACATTTAGTAACATGAGCTTTATCTATTCAAATATGAAATATTAGTTTAAATCTGTATTCATGTACTAGTATAAGTACGTCCTCTTGGGAGATCTAATGACAAAACTCAAATCACCATATTAAATATATATATTAAAAAAAAATCACGGACTGAAAAATTGATGATTCTATTTAATTTCATAAATGTACAGCTTTTTAATGTAAATTTCTCCAATCAACAGCCCCTCCAGGTCATTCTCACAATCATATGGGTCCCAAATTCCACATTACGCAGCCTTCGACCCTACCTGTTGACTTCTGTGTTTTTTCATCCTAGTATTATCATATCCGCCCCTGCCCCTTCCTTTATCCATCAGTCAACGACGTACACGTACACCCACCCGCTCGTTCAAACCCGCAGGGGACAACAAGGACGCATCAAAAGTCAAAACTCATACTTGAATTAACAATGTTATGATTTTTATCCAGAAAAATGAACTAATATTAGCATTTTTACTAGGGCTTAATTTTATTATTCGTATTTTCAATATTAATGTGGCGGCGTGTTTGGGAACCAACCCTGCTGTACTGTATTGACCCTTGGCAAAAGCTAGTTTACAACCTACAAGCGTGCTCTTTACTTTGATTTTACTATACGTACGTCTGAGTGTGTTTGATTTTACTATACGTACGTCTGAGTGTGTGTAGCGAGAGGGAGGGGATTTTTCAAATGCTAAAGTCGACGAAGTTGGTAGACAGCGAAACAATCAACATGGGATGGCGCCACTAGCATTTATTGTTGAATATTTGAACATTGACTGTAGGGGATTCGGGGTTGCCCCGATTTTTTTTTAAAGGAACTCTTTTGATCTTAAATAAAGACTATAAATCATAAAATAATATTACAAACATTAGAATTTTAATTTATGTGATTGTGAAATCTCACATACCAATACACCACAATGGAAGGAGATAGAATGAAAAATCAACAAACTTGAATGAGTGTAATGGGTGAAAGCATACTAAAGAATACCCTCATTTATGATTGGGTAATTAGAATTTAGAAAAAAATGACAATATTAACATAAATTATATAAGACCCCACATGGAATACAACTTGAATTATAAGCCCCAAAGATATAAAAAGAGGGGGATTTGGGGGGGCCAAAAATTTAATTTTACATTATATTAAATTTTTTATAAGAAAATTTCTAAACATTTTTTTTTTGGGGGGGCCATGGCCCCCACTTGTCCTAAGGAAGATCCGCCCCTGTTCTTTCTGATCTTAAATACTACTCTGGTGCTATTTATAAGTCTATTTTAACTAAATCTCACATATCAAGGAGAGATAGGTAATTCAATGATTATAGGGTAACTTTTCAACTTTGCCCTCATTTACAATTGAGTAAATTGAACTTTATAAATACGGGTAATTTTGTCACAAGACTTTAGGTGGACTTATAAATATGTTAAAATGAACTTATAAATAGGACCTGAGTGATATAAGATAAAGTTGATTTTTTTTTAAAAAGATTAAGGAAGTTGATTAAATTACTTTAAAATATTTATATTTGTCATTTTTTCTCCAATCTATTTTGCCTAACTTATAAATTGATATATAATCTAAGGATACACAACATATGATATGATTAAGTAACTTATTTTGTTTTCTTAACCTCTCCAAAAAAAAGTCAACCCTATCTTATATTTAGGACCAGAATGAATAGTTTTTTTTTTCCGCAAGAAGTATTGCGTAGTTCCATAAATCTGTTTTGGCTATAGTAGTAGTAATAATCAGGTTCTAAGAATCAAAATGAAGTTTTCATTTTTTGTCACATGGATAATGCTACGAAGAAATCGTGCTTATAGCAACAAAGAAGGTATTTATTTTCATGGGTAGTAAGGACCAAGCTGTAAAACTGATGTAACCATACCAGAGTTTGTTTACCAAAAAAAAAACGACACCGGAGTCTTAAGTGTGGGAAGAATGTCCTTGATAATCCTTAAAAATTGAAATTATCGTTAATTTTCAGTTTTGTGTGATGGTTAGTATTGCCCTAAAAAAATATAGATTGTGTTATAAAAATAAGAATTAATGTACAACATGAAACTATGAGAGCTTAATGCCATTAATCATAGAATGGAATCCTAGGAGACAACGAACACCGATGGGACGTTATGCTTGCAGAAAAAATTTCAAGCTGTCCCGCTCTCTGGTTTTTTAATCAATCTTTGTAACTCTGACCAACGGGCTTGTGGAGATTGGGCCCAAAAGCTCCGGTTTTGGTTAGGGATTACTCGTTCAAGCAAACTTCTTTTCCCCCACTATGTTTTTAAGAAGCAAAAGCAACCATAGATATTTTAGAGCCCATGCTATAGTTTCATTTTCTGGTAATGTGAGTTGGTTTAGATGGTAAGGGATCCCGTGATTAGCCCAAATGTGCCGTTGGATCGATCCTCGCCGTCAGCCTGGACTCCTTGGTAGCGATCTCTGGTGAAGCGCCAAGTCTGATGAAGTCTTCATGGCCGCCGTGCCCTGGCCTTGGTGGGGGACTGATGCCGAACCCCTCCAAAACTTTTTCATAGCAAAAAATAAAAATAAAAAATACCAACTGGTCTTTGAAAGCCACGTTGGGTTCCCATTGGCCCAAATTGAATCAAGTTGGACCATATGATATGAGTGTAAGACTCCTTGACAGCACTCGTCCTTGGGTTCAACTGGCAAGGGGGTTGGACTTCCTCACCTCAAGGGAGGGGGTTCAATCCCTGCGTTGGTCAAGCGCTGGGGGAGGCATCCTAGGGGTCTGCAGGAAGCAGTGGAAACGCTGGTAGAGGTGGAGGCATGTGTACTCTCTGTCTAGTATGCCCTGCGGGGCTCCAAGTGCCCTGCCCTTGGATTGTGGGTGAGTCCAACCCCTTTCCTAAAATTTTCTTATCAAAAAAAAAAAAAACTTTGTTCATAAGAACCCCTTGTTCTTGGACTCAACTAGTAAAGGGGTCGGACACTCTCACCAAAGGGAAGAAATTCGATCCTGGAATTGGTCAAGATGCTGGGGGAAGCATCTTAGGTGATGTGAACTTGTGGAAATGCAGACTGAGGTGGAGGCATGTGTACTCTCAGTCTTGTATGCTGTAACATCCCATGTTTGAAATGCGGAATTTTTTTTTTCAAACAAGCAATCAGAGTGGAGCAATAGAGCGCAAGAGTAATTGGATTCTTAGCCAAAACATCAACCATTGTGTAACATTGTAATGATTACAGTAATCCTAAGGTTTAGAAAGGAAATAGTGTAATACAACGGTATATCATAAGCATACTAGAGATGCATGATCATTATGCCGACAAAACATAAGCACGAGCAATATGTAAAGCCCCATAAGGTAAATAACAACAACGGCTTGCACTATTCACGGTGCCACGATAAACACTCGTGTCCTCGCCGCTAGGAAAACATAACGGCATTCCAAACATAACCCGTTTAAAGCTGTCGTATAACGGTCTACGACATATCCTTGACATATATGCATTTAAGAAGCACAAGATTTACGCGTCCGTACCTTCGTTGGCAACGTTAGGTACTACCGGCGGAAAACGTACTTTCACTAAAACGTGAACTTCAAACGGCGGTTCGTCGGACGGCGTGACGGCGGCAAATCGAGATTCTGATATCCTATAAGAATAATATCACCTTTATTAGTGATTTGACACTATAACTAGCATTTTAGGTAAAAATTACCATTTTGCCCTTCTACCCCTAATCGGCGGAATTTCGCCAGCACTTCGTTACTCTGACAAATTTTCTTCCCGAAATTTTGCCAGAACTTCGACGCAACTATGATTTTCGAAAATAATGACTAAAATAGCCCTCCCATATGATACCCAATCATACTTGAAAATTTAAAGGCTATTCTAGCATTATAACACCTACTTTTGAAAGAACTATGAAAACTTCAGCTTTCGGGGACTCGATCCCTACCATGTTTCTACCTCGTCAGGCATATATTTCAATGCAATGAGGCCTAAAAACAATAGTAGGAATCTCACTCACTACTTGCTAAAACTATCTAACAATTCTACTAATCTACCGAACTAAAAACTAAAGACTAAAGACCAAAAGACTTACCCGTTGAAGACTTCGCGAGAACTTCCCCGAGCTTCTCTCTCTTCTTTCTCTCCCTAGAATTTCGGCCAAAGGAGCAAGAAATGGTGTGAAGAAAATGTGAAGGAGGGGGTATTTATAGAAAAGGAGGTAGGGTTTCGTAGGTCGGATCAACTTTGTGAGAAGCGATCTGGACCGTCCAAAGCAACTTTTCAAAAAAACCCTTTCCTTCCCCTTTTGCATTCACACTTGGCCGAAAATCCAAGTGTCTTGGCCAATGGGAGGTGGCCACATGTCACCTTCCAGAAGCTTTCGGATGAATTTCTCCGATCGGTACCCGATTCGCGTAGTTTCGGAAAAATCTCAAAATTCAGGATTTACAACCTTGAAAACATATTCTCACTTAGTAGAAATGTCCAAGTTAACCTATATTTTGATTCCATATAGGGCTCCAACAGTCCAGTTGAGTCGTCACTTAAAGGTAAAAACTCACCGATCAATATTTTACCTTGACCTTGGGATTCCTATTCCTAGATCTCTAGATAGGATCCGTTTCCTAATTTTTAAATTACTATTCACAATTTTTACTTTAATTAATTATATTATTATTATAATGTGCAACTTGCCAACTTGTGTTCTATTTCATTTTTCATTTTTTTTTTATTTTTCTTGGCCCAAAATTTCGGCTGGCCCTTTAATTATTTTAATAAATATTTATTTTTATTTAATTAATTATTTAATGATTTATTTATTTACTTTTTCCAAAAATTCCACAAAATTATCTAATTGGTCCATTCTTGTATTTAGGCTTAAAAATACCTAAACTCAATGATTTTTCATAGAAATTTCCAATTAATTAGTAAATACATTTTTACTAATATTCCACTAATTTCCACTAATTTTTGAGCTTCACATAATTATTCTTGAATTTCCTTTGCTTATGCTTAAGTAATTAGCCCAATATTACTTAATTACTTCATTATCACCTGTTGATAATTTTCTTAATTACAATGCCTCATTACCTTCATACTCTTGTATTAACATTAGTATTTTCATGCCTCTTGCATTTTTAGAAATTACAAGGGTATTATGGTCTTTTTATTACTTTTTGAGTATTTTCCAACAATTTCTCCAATTTCATAATTTATAAAATTACAATAATTAGAGATTATATACTCTCCTAACTCACTTGGTCATTTAACTGTCTTTTAGGATTTTTCCATAAATTTTCTAAGTTAATTACCCTTTCTAGGGGCATTTTGGTCATTTTGGCACTTTGGCCCTTAAATTCCCTAATTTCTTGCAGAAATTCTACTTAGAAAATAGACTATATTTATACAAGACCGGAGATTGAAATTTCACTTATCGAAATATCCAACTTTTATTTATAATATTCCGTATAAATATCCGGGTATTACATTTCTCCCCTTACACAAAATTTCGCCCTCGAAATTTAATCTATACTAACTAAAGCATAATGGTGACTGACACTTCCGCCCATACAATGCCTCGAACGGGGCCATTTGTATACTAGCATGATAATTGTTGTTATATGCAAACTCCGCTAGCGAAAGATGTTGATCCCAACTTCCTTTGAAATCCAGGGCACATGCTCGCAGCATATCCTCCAGCGTCTGTATGGTTCTCTCAGATTGACCGTCAGTTTGAGGGTGATAAGCCGAACTGAACCTTAGCTTAGTCCCCATACCTTCATGTAACGCTTGCCAGAAACGGGATTTGAATCGTGTATCACGATCGGAGACAATGCTCTTAGGAACACCATGTAATCTCACTATCTCTTTGATATAAATCTCTATTGTCCGCTTCAATTCATCAAGCGGCGGTATATAGATTCGTTGCTTATACCTGACCAAACCACTAAGTGATAGGTCATAGTCTTGGGTCTCACCTCGAGTGATCTTCTCACGTATCTCTTTTGCCCAATCATCTTGCTTCTGAGCTTTCTCCACTTCTTCTCTCAGATCATACTCCCCTTGACTCGCAAGAAGTGTAGCAAGATAGGCATCAGCTGGTGCGTGCTGACCCATGCAGATTTGGTTGGATAGATTCAGGTCTCTGAAATCTTCCAGCAGTTTCTGCTCCTGTATCATCATGTATGATACCTGCACTGTCTTTCTACTAAGAGCATCAGCAACAACGTTTGCTTTACCGGATGGTACTTGATCTCCAGGGTGTAATCCTTAATCAGCTCCATCCAACGACGTTGTCTCATGTTGAGTTCTCGTTGATCGAACAAGTATTTCAGACTCTTGTGGTCACAATACACTTCTACGGTTACACCGCATGTAATGCCTCCATATCTTCAAAGCGAACACGATAGCCGCCAGCTCTAAATCGTGTGTAGCATAGTTTAACTCGTGAGGTTTCGGTGACGAGAGGCATAGGCCACCACCCCGCCTGCTTGCATTAGGACACATCCCAATCCTTGCCCACCGGCATCACTGTAGACAACATAGGTCTCATCTCGGATCGGGGATAATCAATACGGTCTTGTAGTCAACCTCTCCTCGGACTCGAAAGCTCTCCTCACAATCATCTCCCCATATAAAGGGTTGATTCTTCCTCGTAAGCTTTGTCAATGGTAGGGCAAGACGCGAGAAATCCCGTATAAATCTGCGGTAGTATCCCGCCGAGACCAAGAAAACTACGGATCTCCGTCACGGTCTCGGCCGTTTCCACCCAAGCGCTTCTACTTTGCTTGGCCAAAATTCGCATTTGCTCAGCTTAGCATAAAGTTGCTTCTCCCTGAGTATGCCTAACACCTTTCGCAGATGTTCTTCGTGCTCTTCTTTACTCTTAGAGTAGATCAAAATGTCATCAATGAACACCACCACAAACTGGTCTAGGTGTTGTCGGAAAATACGGTTCATGTAATCCATGAATACCGCAGGTGCATTTGTCAATCCGAAGGGCATCACAAGGAATTCATAATGCCCATATCTGGTTTCGAAAATTTGTCTTGGGAACATCGCCATCCTTAACTCGCAGCGATGGTATCCCGAACGCAAGTCAATTTTAGAAAAGACGTGGAACCGGACAATTGATCCAAAAGATCATCAATCCGGGAAGTGGGTACTTGTTTTTAACTGTCACTTTGTTGAGTTCGCGGTAATCGATGCAGAGTCGGAAGCTTCCATCTTTCTTCTTTACAAAAGCCTTGGGGCTCCCATGGTGATACACTCGGGTCGAATGAACCCCTTCTTCAAAAGCTCTTCCAACTGCTTCTTCAACTCCTGCATCTCGTTAGGAGCCATTCGATACGGCGCCTTTGATATTGATCTGTGCCGGGCATCAAGTCAATATTGAACTCCACTTCTCGGATAGGAGGTAACTCGGTGAGATCCTCAGGAAATACATCGAAAATTCATTCACCACGGGGATATCACGGAGTGAAAGGTCAGCTTCTGCTTTGACAGAAAAGAATACCATGAAAGCATGACATCCTTGCTTCACGCACCGATCAGCTTCTGTAGCGGAGAGAAAGTTCAGGCTCACTTCAACCTTGTCTCCGGCAAATGATATCTCCTTTTTGCCACAGTCGATCATCGCGCCGTTGGCCGTTAACCAGTTCAGACCGAATATGACGTCGATGCCGTGAAGAGGTAGACGGATAAGATCCACTTTAGAAACTCGTCCATCCACGATAGCGGTACAATTCATACATGCATCAGAAGCTAAAGACTTTACACCCAACGGTGTAGATACTACAAGATCAAATGGTAATCTACGGGCATGCAATCCTAAACGACTTACTGTTGGTAGGGTTTCTTGTTCCCACCTCGGTTTTCGCTCCAAGGCGCTTTCCTCTTCTGTGAGGCACCTCCACGGTTTGATCCACCGCGATTTGTATTGTTACCTTCCTGGCCTCGGGTTTTGCGCAGTTCCTTCAAGTTGCGCTCAGTCATTCTGCAGGATCCTACGGCTTGGGCCATCTTAGAAAATTGGTGAGATACCAACCTTGCCCTTATGTCGTATTTCAGCCCGTTCACCAATCGGTTCGCCTTCCGGCTCTCGTTCACATTGCTCTTCAGATACGAAGAGTATCGGGACAGGTTGGTGAAGCGAGCGAAGTAGTCGTCGAATGATTCTTCATTGCCTTGCTGGACCTGCAGAAATTCTTCTTCCTTAATTACCTGTATCGAGGGAGGAAAGTACTGTTCATTGAACTGCTCAAGGAACATATCCCACGTAACAGGATTGGGCAGGGTTGTGGAAACACTCTTCCACCACCTGTGGGCATCTCCCTCAAGCTTGTAAATTGCTAGCTGGGCCATCCGATTTCCAAGGCATTCTATGACTTCAAAAATCTTCTCAAGACTCAGAAGCCAATCCTCAGCTAGCTCACTCTTCCCTTGGAAACCAGGTGGTTTCAACTTGCATCGTGCTCTTCATCATTGTTGTTGTCATCATTGTCATCATATTCTTCTTCATCATTGTTGTTGTTATCTTCTTCATTTTCTCGTTCATCCTCTTCATGTTGACGTGCTTCCAATTGTCTTTGTGCCTCCTGGTCCTGTTGGTTCTGTCTTGCCAGAAGAGCATCAATCAGAACTCTTTGTTCTTGTAGAGTTCTACGCATTTCTTCAATTTCATCACGTTCGGGTTGATTTGGTCCATCGTTTCGTTCATCCTGAGGTCATGCGCCTCTTGCTGGAAATACTTATAGTTGTCATCATCAGATGAATGATCTGATCTGACAGGTTTCTCCGGCTCTAAAGGCGTACTAGCCATTATCTCTGTTCATCTTTACACATTTACACCAATGGTCGTATCAGTACTCATTTTCAAAAATATGCTCAAGTTAAAAGGCTTAAGAACCTAACTCCGTTATCCGAACAGAATGGCCAGGTAAGTGTCTACCATGGGGGCCTCACCGGATTAGCAGTGACTTATGGCACACCCACGTAGACTAGCCTTGCCTTCGACACCAAAGCGTCCGTGGTAACATAGTTAAATACTTGCCAGAATTTCATGCTCTGATACCATAAATGTAACATCCCATGTTTGAAATGCGGAATTTTTTTTTTTCAAACAAGCAATCAGAGTGGAGCAATAGAGCGCAAGAGTAATTGGATTCTTAGCCAAAACATCAACCATTGTGTAACATTGTAATGATTACAGTAATCCTAAGGTTTAGAAAGGAAATAACAGTGCCACGATAAACACTCGTGTCCTCGGCGCTAGGAAAACATAACGGCATTCCAAACATAACCCGTTTAAAACTGTCTGTATAACGGTCTACGACATATCCTTGACATATATGCATTTAAGAAGCACAAGATTAGTGTTACAGTACGCGTCCGTACCTTCGTTGGCAACGTTAGGTACTACCGGCGGAAAACGTACTTTCACGGAAAACGTGAACTTCAAACAGCGGTTCGTCGGACAGCGTGACGGCAGCAAATCAGAGATTCTGATATCCTATAAGAATAATATCACCTTTATTAGTGATTTGACACTATAACTGGCATTTTAGGTAAAAATTACCATTTTGCCCTTCTACCCTAATCGGCGGAATTTCGCCAGCACTTCGTTACTCTGACAAATTTTCTTACCGAAATTTTGCCAAAACTTCGACGCAACTATGATTTTCGAAAATAATGCGGATCAACTTTGTGAGAAGCGATCTGGACCGTCCAAAGCAACTTTTCAAAAAACCCTTTCCTTCCCCTTTTGCATTCACACTTGGCCAAAAATCCAAGTGTCTTGGCCAATGGGAGGTGGCCACGTGTCACCTTCCAGAAGCTTTCAGACCGATTTCTCCGATCGGTACCCGATTCGCGTGATTTCGGAGAAATCTCAAAATTCTGGATTTACAACTCTGAAAACATATTCTCACTTAGTAGAAATGTCCAAGTTAACCTAAATTTTGATTCCATATAGGGCTCCAACAATCCGGTTGAGTCTTTCTCGAAAACGTGTCCAAACGCGTCCGGTGTCGAAACTCGTTTTGGAACCATCAATCTCTTCGAAAAATTCACCGATTCCAAATATGTCCATATAAATTCAAACCCATTCCTAGATATTGAGTTAGAATTTATTTTCTTAATTTCAAAAATATGCCTATATGCATTTTTCCTATTTTGTTTTATTAGGAAAATGCACAAACTACTTCGGAATTAACTTAGGAAGAGGTCACTTAAAGGTAAAAACTCACCGATCAATATTTTACCTTGACCTTGGGATTCCTATTCCTAGATCTCTAGATAGGATCCGTTTCCTAATTTCTAAATCACTATTCACAATTTTCTACTTTAATTAATTATAATATTAAAATAATATGTCAAGTTGCCAACTTGTGTTCTATTTCATTTTTCATTTTTTTTTCTTTTTATTTGGCCCAAAATTTCGGCTGGCCCTTTAATTATTTTTATAAATATTTATTTTTTATTTAATTAATTATTTAATGATTTATTTATTTACTTTTCCAAAAATTCCACCAAAATTACCTAATTGGTCAATTCTTGTATTTAGGCTTAAAAATACCTAAACTCAATGATTTTTCATAGAAATTTCCAATTAATTAGTAAATACATTTTTACTAATATTCCACTAATTTCCACTAATTTTTGAGCTTCACATAATTATTACTGAATTTCCTTTGCTTATGCTTAAGTAATTAGCCCAATATTACTTAATTACTTCATTATCACCTGTTGATAATTTTCTTAATTACAATGCCTCATTATCTTCATACTCTTGTATTAACATTAGAATTTTCATGTCTCTTGCATCATTTCATAATTACAAGGGTATTTTGGTCTTTTATTACTTTTGGCACATTCTTGTACAATTTCTCCAATTTCCTAATTTATCAAATTACCATAATTAGAGATAATATACTCTCCTAATTCACTTGGTCATTTTACTGTCTTTTAGGATTTTTTATAATTTCTCTAAGTTAATTACCCTTTACAGGGCATTTTGGTCATTTTGGCACTTTGGCCCTTAAACTCCCTAATTTCTTGCAGAAATTCTACTTATAAAATAGACTATAATTATACAAGACCGGAGATTGAAATTTCACTTATCAGAAATATCCAACTTTTATTTATAATATTCCAGATAAATATACGGGTATTACATATGCCATAGGGAGCAAAGTCATAGCGCCTTACTCTTGGACTGTGGGTGAACCCAACCCCTCTCCTAAAATTTTATTATATAAAAAAAAAAACTTTGTTCATAAGAACCCCTCGTCCTTGGACTCAACTGGCAAAGAGGTTAAACACTCTCACCAAAAAGGAGGGTTCGATCTAGGAGGAACTTTTGAAATAATTCGGTGGCGTTGAGGATTCATCCTAACTCCTAGGTGCTTAGGTGAACGTCTGAGGGTAAATAACCCGAAAGCCTCTATTGATTGCTAGTCTTTACATGCCCTTCAACTATTACCATATTAAAAAAACCACGTTCAAAGATTGTTCGGCCTTCATCCGATAATCCACAAAAGCGGTAACCCCAAAATTATAGCTGTCCTTGTCCATGAAACCACACTTGGCAAACGTAACTCAATCAAACACTTTACAACTGCATCATCTTACTTTTTTTTTTGGGGGGTATAAATGAGGGCTATGCCAGTAAATTAAAATTTAAAAAGTGGGGAACTAATTCTCATACAATTGTGAAGCACCAAGGTTCTCAAATGAGCAGGACACAAATCAAAGAAATTAGAATTGGAAAAATTATCCTTCACAAGTTTGTCTGCCACCTGATTTTGGACTCGAGATATTTGAATAATCTATAGATTCCATCTAAGATCCATTAAGCCTTTAATCTGGGCTTTGTGTGGTGCTGCTTTCAACATGATTTAGTATATCAACAAAAAATTTTGAATTAGATTCAACAATGACCTTTCTGAACTCCATATTCTAAATTAGTTGCAATACTTTAAACAATGCCCATTCTTTCACTTCCTCAGCACCACACTAACCAATTGGTGATGAGAAACCAGCAATCCATGTGCCACAAGAATCTCTCATGATTCCACCACAGTTCGCTCTATTCATAGTTGAGGACACAACTTCGTCAACATTAACTTTGATCCATTCATGGGAGGGTGCCTACCATACTCTGTTTTTTGTTGGTCTTGAAATATAAGCAGCCAACATATTTTCTTTATGTACAAAAAAATGCCTTAAATGTAAAATAACAACAGCTGGGTCATTCGGTCTATTGAAGTTGCCATCAAAGATTGATTGATTTCTCCATGCCCATAATTTCTAGATGCCCACTCCAAAAATCAAATTCCAGTTAGAACTAGTAGTCCTTTCGATTTCCTTTTTGAGATTGAGACAAATCCAATCTTGCAATGATGCAACAAAAAAGCAAGTATAGTTTCGTGGTCGAACTAGAGCCATCCACATGTTCCTAGCATAACTACAATCATGCAAAATATGAATGGTGCTTTCTACCTGCGAATTGTAGAAGGAGCATAATGATGATGAGTTAGACCATTTGCTATGCCACTTATTTTGTTGGAAGTCTACTGTAAAAACTAGCCACATGAATACTCTTATTATTTCAGCTCCCTGACATTTCCAAATGAGTTTATAACTAGAATGAAATAAATGACCAAGAGGGTTCTTAATTAGATAATATGCTTATTTAACAGTAAATAATCCATTGTGTGTTCCACTCCACATCATGACGTCTTCTCCAGCTTCGGGCATAGGAGGAAGGATAGCCATTAATTTGTGCACAACCTTACTTGATGGTATGGATCAAGGCCGAGTAAAATTCCACGTTTTATTAGTAGTCCAGTTTGAAACCGTGCTTGCATTTTCTTCCTCCAAAAGAGTCCTCAGGCACATATCTTGTATTCTTTTCCCTTAAAATAACCATGTATCATGGAAGAAGTTGACAAAATTTCCATTCCTAACTTGCCAAGTGGTTCCTTCTCCAATGATATCTTTTTGGTGACAAATAAAATGCCATAAGGAGGAATCATGAGGCCTATCCTCAAGTAGATTGTGTTCATTTCTAGTCATGTATTTGTTGAGAATGACTTCAGCCCATAAACTCGTAGTACCAACAATCAATTGTCGAGTGAGTTTGCATCCAAATGCTTAATTCATAGTAGACAACTTCTTACACCCAAGACCCCCATAATTTCTAGGTAGAATTAGAGTGTTCTAACCCAAATTATGGAATCCACGAGTGCTTGACTTCCCCCATATGAAATTACACTACAACCTCTCGAGTTCCTTACAGATATTTAAAGGAAATTGTGTAACTTGCATAGGCTACAGAGAAACCGAACTTATTACAATAAATTTTGATGAGTTACGTAGCTACATCATCTCACTATTTCCACACTTTAGGTAAATATTGATTTATAAGAATGCTCTACAAACATATACAAGAGAACAAGATTATAAGCAATATCAAATCTATAAAAGTTTTCTTACCACTATATTAAAACACTACAAACTAAGTCAGCGCCTTAGTAGCGCAGTGGCACCAGTCTCGGCTAGCACTTGTCTGGCAGCTCCAGGGCTCGATCTCGGTCTCCATTATGTATAAAAAAAAAAAATACAAACTAATCACCTCATGGGGAGGAGAAAATAAGTTTTAAATCTGAGAAGCGCATTTTATGGAAGTTATGAGAACATTTTACCATTTTAAGAAGACATTAAAGGAAAAAAAAAACACCACTAACTAATAATAAGCGTGTTTCTAGGTCGAAGTAAAAGGGGGGAAAATGATGGAGGGGATGGAGAGCATCCATATTTCATTGCAATAAATTTAATACATTATCCAAATGGTGTGAGATGGATGCCCAATCGAGAAGGGAGGGTCCCACATAAAGTGTTGTGGCCCCTCTTCCCCTCCGCTCGATCTCAAAGTCTTTCCCGTTCGGGGAATTCGGATTAGCCTCCACCGTTGGTAGTATTCCCCCATTGCTTTCCCTGTGCGATACAATCAAATCACATTATCATATCCTCTTGCTTTTGCTCTTTTAGCTGCGTCACTCCTTCTCCCTCCTCCTCCCATCCCAAATCCGCACGCACATGGGAGCTAGCAGCAGCGATCCCACTCAAGACGGCTCCGACGACCACCAAAAGCGCTCTGAGATTTACACTTATGAAGCTCCTTGGCACATCTACGCCATGAACTGGAGTGTCCGTCGCGACAAGAAGTATCGCCTCGCCATCGCTAGTTTGCTCGAACATTACCCCAACCGCGTTGAAATTGTTCAGCTCGACGACGTCAACGGCGAGATTCGCTCCGATCCTTCTCTCTCCTTTGAGCACCCTTACCCTCCGACCAAAGTCATATTCATCCCCGATAAGGAGTGCCAGAGACCCGACCTCCTTGCCACTTCCAGCGACTTTCTCCGTGTCTGGCGCATTTCCGATCCCGATGATAACCCCACTCAGCGGGTCGAGCTCAAGAGCCTACTCAATGGCAACAAGAACAGCGAGTTCTGTGGAGCGCTCACTTCCTTCGACTGGAACGAGGTGGAGCCCAAGCGTATTGGGACTTCCAGCATTGATACCACCTGCACAATTTGGGATATCGAGAAGGAGGCCGTGGATACGCAGCTCATTGCCCATGATAAGGAGGTTTACGACATCGCTTGGGGTGGCGTTGGGGTCTTCGCCTCCGTCTCCGCCGACGGCTCCGTTAGGGTTTTCGATTTGCGCGATAAGGAGCATTCGACTATAATCTACGAGAGCTCGGAGCCGGACACGCCCCTGGTTCGACTAGGGTGGAATAAGCAGGACCCAAGGTATATGGCTACAATCATCATGGACAGTGCCAAGGTCGTCGTCCTCGATATCCGTTTCCCGACGCTTCCTGTGGTGGAGTTGCAGAGGCACCAGGCGAGCGTGAATGCGATTGCTTGGGCACCGCATAGTTCCTGCCATATTTGTACTGCTGGGGACGACTCTCAGGCGCTAATTTGGGACCTTTCCACCATGGGTCAGCCGGTGGAGGGAGGATTGGATCCTATCTTAGCCTATACTGCTGGGGCTGAGATTGAGCAGCTTCAATGGTCATCGTCTCAGCCGGATTGGGTTGCGATTGCTTTCTCCACTAAGCTTCAGATACTACGGGTATGAAATTTGATGTTCTGCCGACATCCTCATCCATATTCTTCTGTCACCAATGTTGTTGAAATTGCCTCATTTAAGATAGTACCTAGTGAAATTCAGGTTTATACTTTTACACCTTGTCGTCAGGTGGGGATGGTGATAATTTGTCTCTGATACTGTGGCACTTGTATGAACAATGAAACCTTATAATTTGTTTTCAGTCCAGCAGATATGCAACAGAATAGGGGTAGTTAATTTTATCCTTCTGGAGTCCTAAAGGACGCCTAAACCAGTGCCATGAAGGTGTGCTTGTGTTTTACCAGATTGTTAATAACTAGGCGAGTTATGGATAATCTCGTGTGTAAATGTTTTATCTACATTTCATCTCTGTCAATGTGATAATTCGGTGATGAATGATGAATAACTCACCGTCGGAAAACAGTAATAATTCGAAACGAATTGGTTGTCTTTACCCCAGCAATAATTGAGGGAGATTAACTGGTATAAGCAAATATCCACCTAAGCAGATGGATAAGAACAAGTCATCCCAGAAATTGACAGCAAAACAAAGGATATCGAAGTTAGAATTAGAAGATTTATCTCAAAGCAAAACGCGCTAAAAGTAATGCATAATTTTCAACTTTCATTGGTGGCATCTTTTGGAATAGGATACGGGCAAGTTGTGGTGGCACAGTTTCTTGGCCGCGTAACTTGCGACCAGTTATGAAGTCCTATTCAGTGACCAAGTTGATCCCCAAACTGTGCTAATGGATGAACATTAAGGGTCAGTGATCAAAATTGTCGTAAGCCGATTATTTATCCTTGCGGAGCAGGGAAGAGTCAAAATTAACAGCATAGACTACAAAATTGCCGATGTCAAATTCCATAAAGACAATGATTACAAAAAGAATGAACTAAACAAGGGAGGATCAGAGGAATCATTTGGCTGCTCAAGAGCTCACATCACTTAACACCCAACACCCTGTGGTGTTGTCGTCACTGAAATAGTCCTTCACTCGCACCTTTGGTCTCAAGAATGGTAGCTCATATCTGGACTTGTCGTTGTGGTAATGCACTTGGACCTCAGTTGGAGGCTGAGAAGGGGCTATTTTTCTTCGATTCTTTCTGAAAGTGTAACTAGTTACTTTTTATAGGTTTATTTGAGTTGGCGTTGAAAAAATTCGTTAATGTAAGTCAAAACAAAACTTATATCACAAACTTTATATTGTAAATCACATTGGAAAAGTAGTTTTCATCACTAATTCAAACATGCACTGTATTTCCTAACGTCTTCTTAACTTTCTTCTTACATCCTTCACAGCAGTTAGTAGACACCTTTGATTCAATCTTCTGGAATGAGGTAATGCAATTTTTTTTTTTTCAGTTCAATTATATGAAAATATGAAAGGGTTAAAGAGCAATTTGCCTAACGAATTATTACCTTATGAGCGCCTAGCACAAATAACTTTTAAGTGGACTAAAAATACCAAAAAAACTTTTAAAAATGTGCAGTAAACAAAAAAAAAAAAAATCATTCCACGAGCACCCAACACAATTTTTTAACTCTAGGAGTGTTCAACACAAAAAAGTTGTACTCCATTTTTGTGCTTTTTAAAAGTTTTTTGGTATTCTTGGTCCACTTAAGAGTTATTTGTGTTGGGTGCTCATGAAGTAATAATTGGTTGACAAAATTGCTCCTTAACTCAATATGAAATAACTAAACGAAAATGAGAAAGAAGTTAAAAGGTATCTGAAAAGATACGGGAACACAAGTTGATCCTCAACAGAACCTTTAAGTGGAAGACGAGTGATAAATGTGTGGTATGAAATAGAGATATTTGACGATCGCACCATTGACTGTGGGTGGGCTCTATTTATATGCAGCAAGAAACTCAGGAATAGTTTTATGTGCCCTCTTTTGTTCAACATTATGTGGTATTTACATGCAACCTTTTAATGTTTTTCCAAAAGAAAAACAAGAAATTATCCTGACATAGCCATAGCGTACTACTCGTTTAAATCTGAAAAATTGAACGTGGGACCTTCTTTCTTTTGGCCCAAAATTCCCTTCACATCCTTCGTTTGCCTTTGCATGAAAATGCTGGGTTACTGATTAGATTTCCAGACTAGATCTTTTCTTGGCTTAGGTCAAAAAAGGAAAGGTCATAACTCATAAGTAAAGCTCTGTCACTTTTCACCATTTTGTCAAGTAAAGATGGGCAACTTCTGACCTTAAACTAGCCTGGCCTTTGGTGGTTGCTAATTTATGCTACTATTTATTACATTTGATCAGGAGAAGCTTTTTTCTCCTGTGCCATTTCGTTTTTGTTTTTTTAGAGAATCATAGGAATAAAGGCACTCTAAGTACGTCATATTTCCTTTGTTCTGTTGGGATATTTGATTTGATCATGCCGACAAGGATCCAATATTCGGTTAACTTAAGGTTTAGAGCACCCAAAAAACCAATAATTTACAAAATTAACTGTTTATTACCGAATCAGCTTTTTAAGTATTAAGTTCACCACTTGTTTGTTTCTTCTAATATCAAACATACAGGTTTTGACGGAATCAGACCGGCTCTGGTGTTTAAATTTGAGCCATACACATGGGTTTGTTGTGATAGTTTTGAAAGAGTGAGGAAAGAGAAGGCAAAGATGCAATTGCAATCCAACCTCATTCTTCTACCATAAGCAGTGTGATGAACACTTTGGGAATTTATAGATTCCTTATGAGGGAAGATTGAGCATGACTCGTGTCATTTATTGAGTTTTCTCTTTTTTGAGTTTTCTTTGCCTACACCAGATTCATTCATTGAAACACAACACAACAACAGCAAAATAAGAGTACACAAGAAATCAGTTAGCCAACCTCTTGCCTTAGCCTTATTCTTCAAAAGTAGCAAATTCTCAAAATAAAGTGTTATACTTTCTTGGGGTACTCTCAATCTCCAAATATTTTACAAAACAAGCAGAAGAAACATGTCATTCTTTTCTTTGGGTATCCCACTCGGTTCATTAGAAATTTCGATTCTGACTAAATCGGATTCGGGTTCTGCAGTTGTAAGGACGACCCTCCCAACAGTGGTAGTTTCATATTAGGCGGATTACAAATGCGTTACCGCAGCTCAAACCTAGACCTTTTAAGGGAATCCAGCGTCATATTCCGCTTGACCAACCACCTATTGGTAGAAACATGTCATTATGAATGTTGTTGGAATATCATTTGCCATACTCATTCAATTAATTGGACTTTTATTTATTGGGCCCAAACATGTTTTGTCTTATGATCAAGAAGACCCAATCCGGTGCAGATATTAAATTATCACTACAATAAAAAAACCAAAAATAGTAATGCTAATGCTTAGGGAAGGGGATTCAGTGATTCTCAAAAAATCAAATTAAGATATCCCTCCTGTCTTTTTTATAAAAGCCCAAAATTTGAATTGTCTTGATCCTTTTTATAAAAACCTAATAAGAGTTGTCTAAACATTTGACGACTTCTTTTTATTTGTGCCCTTCATTAATTTTATATATTGTATTAATTAAAAGCTTGATGATACTCGTGTTTACTCTATTTTTCTCTCTTACCCCTTATAAAGGGTATACTTGAAAAAAATTATTTTAAGACATATTTATTATTTTTAACTAATTTTAACAGCTTTCTTAAAACGTGTAATTCAGTTATTAGGCTTTTATAAATAGGACGAGAGAGTATAAAACAATTAGGGAGTCAAAGTATTCACAAGTTTGTAAATAGTGCTATTTGTTTTGAAATGGATAGGGGAGTGAATAGAAATAGTGAGGTAGATTGAACAGCTGATAGTCATAAATTAATGGCAACAGTTGGTAGAGAGGGATGAAATGAGAGGATTAAAGAGCTAACAAAATCTATGTCCGTGAAGTGAAGAGCACACCGAATGAGCTTTTCTCAATAAGTTAAAAACAGAGTTATGGTCCCTTACCATTATGCACTCACATAATGGTCCCCTGTTTTCTCCACCCAACACACTCAGCTTTTGAATTCACTGTATTTATATCATGCTCACACAAATATTTACAAATAGGGTTAAGTAATAAATTCGTAGCAATGTTGTCCTGAAAGTTTTTCTTGTCTCAATGTTATCCCGAAAGTTTCAAAACATAGCAATGTTACCCTATTTTGTTAAAAAACTAACGTTGACCGTTAAAAAATTGATATTGATTGTTAACTTTTAACGGAAATGAACAACGTTGCTACGTTTTGAAACTTCTGAAACAATATTACTTCTCAATGAAAGCTTCCGGGACTAATTTGCCACTTAACCTTTAAAAATATTACTCAACGTATGTTTTTTTAAAAAAAAATTATCGAGTCGCTTATTATGATATGCTATACAATTATTTCACAATAAGAGAGGATTCCTTCATGTTCACAAGGGTGTGGTCGAGTGCAAAAAATAAAATAACTTATTATATGAGTACGAGCCTAACCGCAGACAATTACTCACAGATGTCCTTACCATATATAAGTTTTGTTCCTGAAAAAAAGTTTTTTCCTCCTACAAATAATTTGTCTTTTGATGTTTCATAACCAACTATATAAAATTATAATTCACAAGACTAGGTCAGGATACATCGGCCAATCCCAATCTTCCCCTCTCCATTATCATTCTTCTTTTTGGCTTGTTCTAGCATCAAGTTAAGAATCATATCATGTGGTTTCAGACTGACTCCCCATAAACGATTGTATTTTTCTATTGTAAGTGTAAAGCTCCTAAACCGATCATCGCGGCTTGAAAGCACACATTATTTTCAAACCCATGAACAGGATTCGTGGCTCTGTAAACTTCCCGTTCTGCTATAATCAATCCATCACCCTCATTTTGTGGAAACTACAAAAAGTAAAGCGTCTCCATCTAAGCTTTTGCTCTCTGACCTGCCTTCCTCGATTGAAAACACATCCCCACATGCCTTTTTCTCTCTGTCTCTCATTCTCTCTCTCTGGCTCAGGTCAAGTGAATTATGATGCTCACTACCCCACTTGGATTTTTTTCCCCCTCCTTTTCCATTAGTCAATAATGGTGTGTTTATTCAGTCCTCGAGTTTGGTAAAATATTGTTGTATTCTGCTGCCCTTTCCAGACGCGTCACATGGTAAGATTTCAGTGGGGCCACGTTTCACCATCCTACTCTCTCTGCTTTTATCCCTATCTGTAGCCTCAGCTTGTCGTTTTCCTCTGTCATTTCAGGGACCAGAAGTCCTTCACTGCACAGATTTATGCAATACAACTGGTGCTTCCCAGGCAAAAAGATAAATAAAAGTATATGAATTTTATATATATATATTTTTTGCTCTGAATATTATGAATTTTATATATATATATTTTTTGCTCTGAATATGAATTTTATATATTTGAATCACAGATACAGTGCATTACATCATGAAAATCTCTCCCACCACCACAAACAGAGAGCCTCCCCTGTTATCTCCCAAATTCCCGGCTTTATAGTTTTAAAATAAAACAGCTCCTCAAACAATAGCGTAGTAGTGTACTCATGATAGTAGTAAATGGAATGACAAATACAAGAAGAATAAACCCAGATGGAATCGTATAAACTTATGACATTAAAATAAGAACAAGAGATTAAAGCTTAAACGTCACGGTCTCTCCTGCATTCTGGTGACATTATAGGGAAACGCTTACGATCGGTGCAATAGTTGTAAATGGTGAATTTCTGGCGAACCCATCTGAGTCTTCGCCATTGAAGAGCATCAAGATCACGGAATTCTATCTGGTCCCACCATCTCTTGCCCTGAGTGGCACAGAACTTAGCGTTCACAGAGGCCTCACACCCATCAACATGGAATCCCTTGTAGGTCGCTATGAATGGAGCTTTAGACCAATCTGTCTTCTCCAAACCACCCCTCGTGGCCCAGTCATCTGCATTCCATAAACTGTTGTAAATTTTCATGGGTTGCTGAAACGGGAATTTCACGCCAAGGTCCTTGCTGTTCTTGAACACTCTGATTGGCACATCGTCCACAAAGAATCTGCGCATTACCCACATTCCGATTAATGAGTTTTCGTTGGGTTATTCTTGTTCAGTAGGTGGATGCAATGGTGAGAAACTGAGAATGAAGTACTTACACAATCTGATACAGGTTCCAAAGAACAGAGTATCTGTGATATTCTTTGGTGGGATCAAACCAGAGGAAGATTCTCTGTTCTCTGTTGCCGGAGCCTCCGGTGAAGACATTTGTCTGCAGGATATAAGGTTGTCCGGATCTGTTTCCCAAGAACTCGAAGTCTATTTCGTCGTGCTCGTTGTTATTGGAAGAAAGCTGCCAAAGTTCCCAGTCACACATAAGCAAAAAAAAAAAAAAAAAGAAGAATGGAAAGTTTGCCGGTATGTTTACATAGAAAGCAGTGACAGTGCCGGCAGAGTCGCCGGGAACCATCTTGATGTGCATACTGAAGTGACCAAACAAGTAAGTTCCTTTGGACTGGAAACCAGTACCTGAAGTTGAAGAAAGTAGGAATGGTAAAGATAAAACGAAGAGGTCAATGATATATGAGAAAGAAGGAGGATAAGGAAGTACCAGTGTACTTGTCGAGATTGAGCTGAACCTCAGAGCCTCCACTGATGTATTTGATGTGATCATAAGCCCAGGTAGGGTAGTAGTTTCGTCCGAAGGGAACGTCGACGGGCCTCCTTGGGGCGGCGGCGAAGGCGACGGAGGCCAAGGATATGAGAACCAGACAGAGAGACCAGTGAGTAGAAGAAGCCATGGTCTGTGTTTGTTTGTTTGAATTAGTAAGGAAGAGGTTACAAACAAGTGTATATTTATAGGCACCAGTCACCACAGCCTCTACCAGAGGCCTTGCTTTGTTTATTTCTAATTGGGCGATCCTATGATTAATCCTCACTAATTGCCACTTTTGATTTTTTTTTAATCAGACCTTGTTCATCTAAAATGCCTAAACTTGCGTTAATTAAGAAATGTGGGATCAACACTAAATAGGACGTGTGAAATGTGAGTGATGGTATAATTACGGAGAAATATGGAACTGTTGGGCGGGTGAAATTTGACAAAATTAGACCTCTCTTCCAAAACTATAATTATGGGCATGGGCGGACCGCGGACCCACTCACATGAGAAGGCACTTGAATTTTAATGTGAGCATTTTTTTTTATGCAAAAGGAATTAACATAAAGAAAAAAAAAAATTACAGAGGGGAAACTCACCCCAATAATTACTAATTAGTGCCCACCTTTGATAATAAGGCAATTAAAATACATATGTATTTGAATTTATTGAATGTCTAATCCTTGATAATAAGACAATTATGATGTAATTCTAAAAAATAAGGCTTAGAAGGATGACATTGTAACTATTTTTATTGTAATATACTTTTGTTATTAAAATATATGTTTCATTGTAATTTATGTAGCTGCATTTCTAACAAAACTTAGTCTTACTTTTGTAAATAACAGGTTGTAAAATAACTTCCTCTCTTATTACATCATTAGTATTCACTTGATTTCATGAATTTTTTTTTTGATAATCCTTTCTTTTCTTGTTTATATTCTTTTATTTTTTAATGCATTTAAAACTTTCCTTAACTATTTTTCTAGGTCCGCCCCTGATTATGGGAGGGGCTTCATGCCCACTAATGTTTTGAAAAAAGCCACCCACCAAAGTGCCACTAGTTTCTCTCAACTTTTGTTATATTTTTTATTTTTATATATATTAAATTAAGTATATCAGTTCAACCAACAGTTTATTGGTACATCTTTGAACATAATTTTATTTGTGGTTTTGTGGTACAACATTGTTTATTTTTTTTTGGACAACAACATTGTTTATGTTAAAGACTAGTAGTAGAGAAATGGATATAGAGTAATCAAATCAAATGGAGTAAGTGTTGCCAACAAGGATTGTCACGGTTGGTTAAGGGGTCGGTCTTCATTCCAAAAGGGAGGAGGTTCGATGCCCGCTAATCAATGTGTGGGCTTTATTGGTTTTATATATATATATATAAAAAGGAGTCAGCGTTTGTTTAGCACTTAAAGTGAATTATTAATCAGACAATATAGAGAAGGAAATGTCAAAAAAAAGAGGAGATGATGATTTGGGGCCCACAAGATTTAAATGTAGGAGGTGAGCTGAACAATGCACATTTGTACGAGGGTTTGTTAGGTCATTTGTACGAGGGTTTGTTAGCAATCCTCACGTCATTAATGGGCGTGAGGGATACTCATGACATTAAGGCGTCAAGAGCCTGCCATCTAACACCAATAGCGTGAGAAATCCTCATGCCATTAATGGTGTGAGGATTTCTCACCCCTTTGTGACGCAAATGCCCACTCCCGTTAGTTTTAGTGCCGTCATTTGTGGTGTAGTGTCAGATAACATGTCTAACTGCATTACTTTGATAATTACTTTCGAATGTGCTTCAATCTGGTAAATATTTTTTTTAAAAAAATTATTTTGGTGCTTTTCCCTTATATTAGGTGCACATCTTTTATATGCACTTTATATACTAATCTCCTAATTTTGGGGTAAGTATATATTTTTATATTTTTTATTTATTTAGATTTAATTATAGTACCTCCGGTCCTAATTATAGAAACATTTTTGTAGTATAATTTGTACTTGTTCCTATAATTAGGACCGGAGGGAGTATGTTATATCCTAAAATATTTTTTACATCTAATATCTTAAATTGATTAATTTTTAAAATACTAGTGTTACAGGAAAAATACTTCTAAATATAAGATTGTAAATTAATTTAATTTAAATAAAAAAATATTAAAAAAATATGTTCACCTCAAAAATGGAGGATTTTTTTCGCTCAAAAATGGAGGATGAACATATAAGGTACACAAGAGATATGCACCTGTGAAACCGAGTTTCAAGTGCCCTTCCTCAATTCTCCCATGCCATCCCCACTCAAAATCTAACAAGTGAATCACTCTTGTTTCCTCATTCCTCTATACTTTGAAATTACACGTTCAATATGCTGTCATTTCTTTTTTTTTTTAAGTAAAAAAATCACTTAATTAAAATAGATGATATGTCTCCCTCTAAATGCTTGGATCAAAATTGGACGGTCTAGATGAAAGGATCATGAGGGATGATGAGAGACTCACCGGTGAGAGAAACCGGACGCGCTATCCCATGCTCTTCTCAAGCGGAAACTACAAAAACCAAATGCAACTTTGCTTAATAATAATAATTTTATTTGATTCAGAGCTTCCCCCTCGAGACTTCAAGCACAAAGAGCTTTCACGTTTTCTAATAAATATGCTTTTTGAAATTTAAAATTGTGTTATCCTCCATATTGAGCTGATGTCGATTACCATCTCATCCAACAACTTAATAGTTTGTATTTGGTGCCCTCAGACATAGTCCCTAAGCCACTGGTTTGACCGATTTGATTTGGATAAACGTTGCTCTCAAGAAATCCAAAGGAATATATTGTAAAATTTGAAGGTTAAAAGGAAGGTTTGGAAGTGAGTGAAGTGAAGATGGATATAACATTGTGCAGTCCAAGTCGTCTCATTACTGC
This sequence comes from Acacia pycnantha, assembly GCA_025563575.1. Classification (NCBI taxonomy): domain Eukaryota; kingdom Viridiplantae; phylum Streptophyta; class Magnoliopsida; order Fabales; family Fabaceae; genus Acacia; species Acacia pycnantha. Next base: position 14,623,773 of record JAMWYP010000015.1, on the reverse strand, counting down.
CGGTGAGTCTTCAAAAAGAGGAGAGTTTTGAATGCCGCTAACACAAAGAGAGAGAGCATCGACCAAACCTATGACGACTTTCATCTTCTCACTAACACCACACCTCACCTTCACTACCACCAACCAAACTGAAAGCTCGACCAAAAGCGCGCCATTTTTGGTCTCATCCTCCCTTTGTTCAACACTGTCACTTTCAGTTTGCTTGACGAGAGTTTCACAATAGACGGAGGGGCTGAGACCTTCTTCCTTCCTTTAGATCTCCACATTCGCCAGAGTTGATAGACACCAGACAGGAGAAAACCAGAAGCTCAAATTGTTGGTGACATCCAGTTCTTTTTTTTTTGGCGACATTCTTCTTTCTTCTGAGCTTTTCTGACGACCTTGAAGAGCTTGAAATTTTTCCAGCTAGCTCTTGCAATTTCTACGGAGTTTTCTACTTTCTTGCGGACTCTTTGAATTTTTCGACAAAGTTTCCTAGATTCCAGTGAGCTCGTCTTTTCCTCCTTCTAAATTCAGTCATTCGCTCATTCTCATGGATTTTCAATGTTTTGATCAAGTTGTTGTGACTATTGCAATTATGAGTGGCTGATTTGCTCTTATCTTGAATTTTGTATTGGGGCATTTGGGTTTTGTTGAACCTACTTCCTTTGAATTGATAAAGTTATGCATTTTATGTAATTACTAGTGTGTGTGATGAATTTATTTCAATTTGAGTGTCACTGATTGTGCTTTCATTTAAGATGAAGCATGTGTAATAAGATGATTTTCAAATACACATCAAGTTGTTTTTAACAATTTATCTAAAAGACAACTATGAAGGTGATTTTAGGATAAGTCATTACTTAGGTAGATTGGACCAAATTTTCCAAGTTAACATTTTTCACTTTTTTGTCATTTTAATTTTAAATTTTTTTTTATAATTATCTCAAAAGCCATTTATACTATCGTTATTTCAAACAAGTTTCAGTTTCACAAAAACTACTTATATTATTGTCAATCCAAACATAAATCATATTACACAATCTGACTTTTACGTAAGTCATATTAGAAATAAATCACTTTTCTCGCCACTATCCCAAACACACTCGAGCCACATTGTTCAAAATTGGCCTCTAGTATCTGATCCAAATCCAAAATGAATAGTGAATACTTTAATGGGACAACACTGATTTAATGGGTTTTTGGATGGGGTATTAATATTACTGGATGCCACGGTCTTTTTAAAAAAAAAAAAAAAATTAAGAAAAGGGTTGGACTCACCTACGATCAAAGAACAGGGTGAAATCTCTCTTCCTCCTAAATGATACTAATGTTAGGCAAGACGAACCGTTTATTATCCTCAGGCATTTATCTTGACACTCAGGAACTAAGATGTCTTCCTCAACGTTTTAACCAACTCCAAAATTAAACCCCCTCTCTCTAATAAGAGTATCCAACCTCTTTACCCATCCAACCCAAAACGACGGTAGGATGCCACTGCTTTTGGTGCAGGGAATTTGTTGTTCATCACGACACAGAAACGTGGGTATGCTAGCTTTTCTTGTGGACCCAAAAACCGATCAAGTAATTTCAGCATTTGAATGTTATACATCACTTCAGAATTCAGATGCTTTAATCACTTTCACAATTCTACCCTCCTGACACATAATCTTTTTGATAATTTAATCAATTGCGCTCGTCCCAAAACGAAATCCTGGCAAAGAAAAGAATTGTCATGTGGAGGGCAGTACGTGGAAGCTGGAGGAACAAAGACAGGAGCACATGATTTTGCGGTGAATTGAGATATGTGTGTGTCTATACGTGCATTAAATAATTCTGCATTATATCAACTCATCACCAATATAACTGTTAATGCTTTAATAATTAATCATGGTCATTAGCTGTTGTTAATTGTACATGAAACCATTCCCAGTTGGAGCCTCTCGTGCTGTCTTCTGGTGCAAACCAGGAATCAAATCCCATACTATTTAATTAATTTTCTGCCATATGATTAATCCAAGTCTTAAGGGATTGCTTCAGCCTTCATGATAAGTAAAGAATCTGCTTTGAAATTCAGTTGACAAATGAATTTGAGTTCCTTAATTGGGCAATACCATGATAAAATTGGAGAATTTTAATACAAATTGCAATACAATAACAATCCCTCCTCTACGATATGATATAGTTAATTCATTAAGTTTGCCTTAAATTTCAAGAAATTCCCAACTTTGCTCATTTTAAATAAGGTTTTGAAGGAGGGAGAAAAATACAATAACCAATATTTGAACAGTAACTAAAATTAACAAGTTAGCTTTTTCTTTTTTTGGGAATAACAAGGATTTTTCTAAGGCAAAGGTTTTTAACTCTCTTAACAAATTAACATTAATTATTTTCAAAGTGATATATCAAGTTTTTATCATAGAAGCGACTCATTTTATGAAAGGAGTGTTATGTTTCCTTGGGAAAAATATTAATGTTAATCACTATGGTTACTTCTAATGATCGTGTAGATGAATATATGACACTTGGCATAGTATAATAGGTTGAGTAGGAGTGATGAATAAGAAAAAGAGAAAGTAGGACACTGCTATCCTTCCTCTGGTTTCAGAAATTCAAATCATCAATGGGGGAGGTAGGAGGTTCTTTTCTTATCCAATACAGATATAGAGAGAACGTGCATTGTCTCGAGAATTGAAAGCTCCCAATCTCCAACACGTGTGCTTTCCTTCTCTTTCAGAGATCTGAAGCGACCGTTTTTATGGTTATTATTCAATCATATAATTAATGGCGATTACATTGATTTTAAGTTTCCAAAAATATGTTAAAAAAAGATCGAGGGATATTCTGCGACGTCCGTAAGGAGATTTCTGAGGTTGTCATATATCTAAGTGGGACAACAAGTCAAACTTCGTCCATACCGGAAGTGTAATCGGAATCTGTACGAGTTAAGGAAAAATATAATATAGCAGCAGTACTCATCAGTAAAAACGAGAGAGGAATTGAAGGACATGAGGGACAAGGACGTTGAACCTTACACTTGTAAATGTGTGATTGTGGGTTCAATCTCATTTATAACACCATGGCGTTAATATTTATAGGTACTACTCTAATTGAGAGGACCACATATGTAGGGAAACAAATGGGTTAAGAAATGGATGATGCAGAGAACATACCCAGAAGGTGAAGGTGAAGGTGAAGGTGAAGGTGAAGGTGAAGGTGATGTGACAATTAATAATGGAGGCTACAACCACAACATACTCCCACGTGCTTTTATCCTCCAAATGCATTTCGATCACTTACAGCTGCCATTAGGTATATTATGCACTGTCTAAGACTGTCATGCATGCTACCTAGCTCTCACCAACCTCATTATCATCATTTTGTTTTGAAACACTTAATTAACTTATTAATTTAATTTAATTAGATAGATATATAGGTCTTAATCTAGAGGGAGTAATTAATTCTTCTCTAATTTCTAGAGAAATAGGTTCCCATTTGAATTTGTCCGGGTAAGTCCATAGTCTACTCTTTGGGCCCGTTTGTGATAATAGTGGTAGAAGTGACTTTTCTTTTTGATGGATTTTACCTGATGAGCTTTTTGTCTGCCGGACTTTTTCTGATGTGATTTATGTTTGATATAGCGGTAGCAGAAGTGGTTTCGGACCTTGAAGCTTGGAAGAGTGACTTCACAAAAAAAGTGGCTTCAGGCCTTGAAGCCCATCACATAATAAAGCTTTGTCAAACACCCAAAAAACAAGTTTTCACTTCTGATGACTTATTTCAGCTTCTGATGCTATCCTAAATAGGCCAAAAAATCTAGTCAATCAGGACGGAGCCAAAATTCAATCATATAAAAGAAGCCAAGATTATTACAAAGTATGAACATAGTAAAATATTTGTGAGTAAAAAATATTTAAAATCTATGAGATACTAAAAAATTTAAAACTTATATTAAGGGGTCATGACTCATAACCCTCACCAACCCCCCTTTAGATTAGACTTCATTAATTTTTTTTTGGTCCTGATCAGTATTGCTAGTTTTCTAGGAATATGCTAAAAAAACATCGCTGCAGGCTTTTGTCGATAGATATATGTTATTGCTACTGTTTTCTTAAATAACATACATAATTAAACTAATTAACAATTACTTACTTATAATCTAAAAATTAAATTTATAAAAAAAATGAAAATATAAATGTATGATTGTGTCATGATCAGGTGAATATAATCATTGGAGGAAGGGCACATGCATTAATATTTGCCAACTCATTTGATTCATACTTTATTTTTTTGTCAAACATTTGAATTCTAGTTGTTGTAGACATACGGAGCTACCAAATCAATAATATTTTGATGAAATATCCCATTATTAGTATTATATATAAACCAGAATTTGCATTCTGTGATTGATTAAGATACAATACAACTCAACCATGCATTTTTAAACAACTAATTAATGAGCCAAATTATTGATCAACTTGCGTGCCAAAATGAGGTCGCATCAAGAGCATTATTAGGGGTCCCTAGGCCAAATCCTTTGATGCCAGCTTCATTCTTAATTGCGTTTCTTTTCTTTCAAAAGAGAACACATGTAATGTAGGTATTAAGGTTCAACTTATTTAAGAACTTATCTCTAACTTCCTTCCTGATAAAACTTCATTTATGTCTCAAATTTGTATCAAAGAAATCCAATGCAAACTTAAAATTTTTAAAATCCTTAATTATTGTCGAGTGTAATCCATATGTGGAAAAATATATATAATGATGTGAAAGGGAATAAACTCCATTCATTAGAGAGAACGATAGTTCTAACATTGTAACTCTCTTTCGAATAATATTCAGGCAAGATGTTAGTCTTTCTTGTTTTATTTTAACCTTTTTTTGGCTCTGACATGATGAAAATGTCAAGTTGAAATAGTGTTGAAACCAATTAATTGGATAACGGTAGAAGCTGTTTTTCTATCGTGATTTATGGTATACGAGATAAATTTGTGAGATGAGTTTTGTTTTAATTTACATAAAAGGGTTTTTCCAACACCAACTCAAACATGCCGTTGTAACTTGTGACAGTTTGTGATAACATCTGAAGAAATTGTACAACATTAATATCATGTGAGGCTCACATGGAGCACACATGCACGTCCCATTCCACATATTAATCTTTTGCTTCTAGTTGTGCTCTATCCTCTGTTTGCTTTAGGAACACATTTCGGTTTCTTCCATGCAACTTTAATGAGATAATGATACAAATTATATATCTATGCTGCTTGGTGAGATTGTTTCCTATATCACATAAAAAAGAAATTACAAATAAATAATGTGTGCATGTAAACTGAGAAAAAGAAGGGTGAATGTATACACTAGGCTATATGTTCAATTATCTCTCTAACGTTTCTTATCAAACATCTTCCTCCTCCTCCTCCTAGAATAACCAGTGATTCTGCTCTGGTTTATGCCTCACTGGGGTATCTGCAATAAAGAAAATTAAACAAATCACTAATATTCGTCCTTAATACCTTCACAACAGTTATACTACTTTTGATCCTCAATATAAGAGCCAATTGATTTTTTTGGGAGAGATTCATGAAAATAAATGAATTACTTAATCATAGCATATGTTGTATATCATTATATTACATATTAATTTATAAGCCAGACAAATTAGTTTGAAGAAAAGTGATAAATATAAATACTTTAAAATATAATTTATTTAGCTTCCTTAGTTTAAAAAAAAGTTCTTATATTAAAGACCAGAGGGAGTATTATTTGTAGTTTTTATGGGACGTTCATAGTAAGGTGAACTAACCCTGAAATGTATATAGTGAATTGTAATGAACTTCAGACCAGAAGCTCAGCCACAACTCTGCATCATTTGAAAAAATGAAGGTAATCAAAGGAACAAGACACTGCTGAGATTATTAATGATTTCATATTCAATGATTGAAATAATAATGGCAATGAAGGTCTTACGACACTTTGGTGCTGAATTCTGCGGCGTAATCTCAACAAAACATGTGTCTCTGAACGATGTCAAAAGACATATCTTTGCAGCAAACTATATTGAAGAGAATAAATCATTATAATACTACAAGTCGACAATAACACACAATCAATGACATCATATAACACAAAACATAAGCTCAAAGGAGTCATTTTGTTTATTGTACGATGCCAAGAAATTTTAAAATGCAACTTTCATCTTCTCTGGGCAGAACTAAGCAGCATGAACTCTACTTGAACAAGGGTTTGATAAAAATGGATCACCAGAACGAATCATCATTGTCATTAGTGTATTTCCTCTCTCATTCACTATATATTAATCCTAGCATAACCAAGCTCTCCGACATATACAACTTAGCTTTATGAGTTCTTTGATAGGGAAAGATTACTTGCTAGCCTAGAGGTTACTTTGGGGTCACATTATTATTTAGCACCATATATCTTCACTCTCTGACAGATAAAGCTGAAAGTCAGTTTCTTGTAACTGTGTATAAGAACTTATACTTTCCCATTATACACCAAATGTGTGGTTTGCGTCACGGCACACATAACAAACAATTATAAACAAACGGTCTTATTCTTTGCAGGATGCATTAACTCGTCTAAGTTGAACAAAATAATTTAACACAACATCAGAACCTTGTCAGCAGCTGCCTGTAAGGTAACATGGTCTCCCCATTCTCCAGATCTGTGTCAGAAAGTGAATGCAGTTGGTTTACACTAGCATATGCAAGAAAATATTACTGATGGAGACTAAAACAATAGAGAATCCCTAAAGTCCTACAGTGAGTAGTATGTTATGTTCTGTAGAGTATTTAAGTGTGTTGGTGTCCCTCATCTCATTAGCAAGCTATTGAAGGAAATTTTGCATCCCACTTGAGTACTACCCATCAATTAATTAGCCAACGGATCTTATGGCTCATTGAATTTATAAAAGATAATAACTGATAATTCAGCTGAAAAATGCGCACTTTGCCATTTTCTTGCAATACTGTTTGTACTTCATTGGCACATAGCATTCATATAAGGAACGATGATCTTTGAGCTGGCAAAGAGAAACATTATCATACATCAGAAAAATCAGCTTTGTCCACCCACAATTAGAAATATTGACAGACACTGACACATTTTACCTGTTTCACAATCTCTTTTCGAACATGCTTGTGATGTTCAGGTGACTTGTACATCTGATCTGAAATCGCTCGAAACTGCAAATATAGGGAGAATTATTATAAAGTTTCAAAAGGCTCATGCTTGTAAATTATTTCCAGAATAAAATACCTGACAGTTTCCATCACCAGCAACTTTAACTTCACATAGACCATATATCCTTAGCCTGAAAAAGTGAAGAAAATGATTTCGCACTTTCACTTCAGGTGGAGCAGGAATGAATTTGTATCAATTTACTAATTCAGTCAGTCTTCAATATCTTTTACAAATCTAGGTTCTCAAGACAAATCAACTTGTACAACCACTATCAACAGCCAAAACAATTAGTTCCAACAATTCTCAAAGCTAAGTTACAAGCCTTGATACCTCAGAATCCGTAGACACCAGGTCATGGAATAACTCAATAATTACGTTCAATATGAAATCCTATAGTCTAACAGGTCAATGAAAAATTTAATTATATCATTTCTTATACAAAGCCCTGAAGAATCAGACTACTAACTATTCCTTGAGGTTGAAAGATGCCCATATATTGGTCTTACCAAGAGGATCCACGGCAACAGATTTATGTCATCATATATTTCTAGGAAGACAGATGGCTTCCCAAATATAGTCTACTCGACACTCTCTTCTTGAGTATGCAAGACAACTTGTCTCTGACCAAGTAAATTTTATTGAATGCCTGATTTCTATATTGTTTCTTTCTGTATCTGTTATGCGAAATACTAATTCTATTTAAACAGCTAAATTATTGATGATAGATGATATAAGTGAATATCTTAAACCCGAGGTTGTTGCTGGCTTTCTGCCAAAAGGGACATGCGGAACCTTCAAAGCTTTAGAATAATTTCTCACAGAAGTTGCTAAATTTCGATAACTAAAATAAGAAGTACCTGTCAAGAAGACGCTGGTGATCCATCCTGGCATCACTTATGCCGGGGATGAAGGAATTTATGCGGGGCACATGCTGGAATTTGAAGAAGGTGAGGAAAAGAACTTCAAAGTTGCGCTTATAAGTGAGATAAACACATGTGAGAAAAGGATAATAGCAGAAAATAAGAAAACCAGACCCAGTTAAACATTTAAATTCCATTCCTTCTCCTTCATTTTATCGAACAAAAAGTAATAATATTATCAAAATCAGAAATCAACATGATAACCAAAACTAAGTACGAACTTACAGGAACAGGTGCCAAATTGGAAAGTCGTGTACCAACTGCACCATCCAATTGGGCATACTCCTCTGATAGTACAATAGCAATCATCCGATCATCCTCAGCGTCATGCTGAATGCTAAGAGATGTTGAACTGGAACTTTCACCCCGAGAATAAGTTCCGTTCCTCATGCGCTGCTCCGGTGGCGATTTGCCTGAAAACTTCAAGCTTAAAGCCCAAACAGAATTTCACAATGATCCTCAGCTACTAAACCTGCAATAATTGAAAGACATTCAAGGTTATCAAAACATCAAGAAGTGCAAGTTCATCCATCGAGTTTACAAGCGCTCTGCATCTTTACCATTTAGTCTCTTGTGTCTAAAGGGAATACAATTTAGCAAAATCGTGATTATTATGCACCAATTGAGCCATGGAATCAGTTTAAACTTTAAAGCATAAAGGATTCAGCGGGGTAATAAACGTTAGATAACAGTCAAAGGGAATAATCCATATCTGCATATATTCATATTCACGTAGAAGTTTCGGCCAAAAAAATATTCACGTAGAAGTGCATCATGACAGAAAAAGTCCTATAACGATGATCATGCTGATAATGACCCATGCCGTCCACAAACTGGTATTAGCAAACTTTTCGTGACATTAAATAGAATCCTAACGTCAAACTGACTTATATATATATATATATATATATATATATTCTCTCACGATCATATACACAGATACAAGGTTAACAGACACAAATACCTGCAATCTTGCTGGAAGATTAATGGTTAATGCTGAAGATCTTATGAACTGGATTTGATGAAGGGCGAAATCAAATGTACAAAGAATATATATTTAGTTATTTACTTCTTTCAAATTCACGCTATACGTTTAGGTACAATTAAGATTCAATGAGTTCGACACATCATACACATAATATATCGACACTAACATGTCCTTTAGGTATGATAATAACACGATGAAAAGTGACCACATTTTTTGTTTAAAATATAGAAATAGACAGAAGATTTGCCCAAAATTAGGATGATCAGCTATATTAGAAAAGACAGCAACGTGGTTGCCGTTGGTAAGCAGTTGGGAGGGGTCGTTGGATTCCGCGGTTTCTGAGAAAGAGAAGCGCAAGAAGCCAAGAACTAACAAATTTGATAAAAGCGGGTTGAGTCGCCGAGTCAAGAGTGAAGACGCGTATATTCTCTCCCGGACGATTCAGAATTAGCCCCACTTGCTTGTTGGTTATACTTAACGTCGCTTAGCGATTCGCGAGTTGTGGTGTAGAGTCCAGGTTCCATATCTACCATTAGATTCTTCCAAGCTATAACTGTAGTGCACTCTTTCCCACCTAAAAGTTTTTCCCTTCCTAAATTTTCTCATTCTTTTCTTGCAAGTGTCCAATTTAATGTCATTGTCTGAAGGGCGGAAAGGAGGTAACGTCATGAAACAAGGGCCTGGATCAAAATTTTAGCAATCTCTGGCTTGGATTGATGGATTAAACCAACACTTTACCTGTTACAACAAATCATATACAGCATGGGTTAACAAAGGCAATGATTTTTTTTTTTCCTTTACCCAAAGGACGGGGTGTCATACCGTTCTCTAATTTCAGAGACCCAGACTATGCTATTGACAGGATCCTGAAACATCTGAGGCTTTCTAGCTTCTGATTAGGAAAGTATACTGGGCATATATTTGTCATGTGATAAAATATCCAAAATTGATTTGTATTCATTCAACCGTCAATAAATCATCATCTTTTTGAAGTGTAACAAATGCCTGATTCCTTCCAGTGACATTTCCAAGAAGGCAGAGACACAAGTGGGAAGTGATTCAGCACGTGATTGAAAACTTCACGACCTATTCTTCCTCTTTTTTGGACCTTTGCCACCAGAGAAGAATCCCTTGGTATATCGTGAGTTGACAAGCTCCCTAGGCACAGCAGCTCCAGCAGATTTTAAGACTTCAGTCAACTCTGCAAAGACATTCTTATTCTCCTCATTCACAAGAACTATGGCTTGACCTTCCTCTCCCATTCTAGACGCCCTTCCAATCTGATGTACATACTCCTTGATTGAATTAGGCATGTCAAACACAATTACCTGTTTTACACCTAATAGATCAACCCCTCTACCCAAAACTCCAGTTGCCACAACCACAGGAACCTCACCAACTAAAAAGGACCTCATAATTTCTCTCCTTTCCTTCATAGGCTTCTCCCCGTGAATTGACAGTGCTTTGATCCCAGTGGTAACCGTAATGGCATTGGCCAGAAGATCTGCCCCAAGTCTAGACCCCACATACACTACCACGGGTGGCTTAAAATGCTGCTTACTGACCAAAATGTCAAACAACTTCTGCTTCTTCTGCTTTGACTCAACCCAAATAGCTAGCTGCTTCACAGCCTTATTTGGTTTATTAGGCTCGCCAACAGATATAACCACAGTATCTTTCGCCAGAGAGTTTGCCATCTTCTCTAACTCATGAGAGATTGTTGCAGAATACATTAAGACCTGGGGCTGGGACATAGCCTTGTATATCTGCAAGACCTGATCTCGGAAACCCCTTTCAAGCATGCAGTCCACCTCATCCACAACAAATGTCATCATACCATCCAAGTCAATCTCATGCTTCGTTAAAAGATCAACCAGCCTTCCTGGAGTTCCTACAATCAGTTCTACTCCTTGCTGAATGCGATAGATCTGTCCAGCCATGGCATCACCACCAACCACAAGTGCAGTTTTAAAAGGCAATCCCTTTCCAAGCAATTTAGCATGCTCTTCAACCTGAATACAGAGCTCTCTTGTAGGTGTTAACACCATAGCTAATGGCATCTTCTTATTGGAAGGATGTTCAAGGCGATGCCTTGCACAATGAGACACAATTGGAATTAAAAATGAAGCAGACTTTCCAGATCCTGTATCAGCCAAAACAAGCATGCTTTTTCCTGTCAAAGCAGCTGGAATTGCTTGCATCTGGACAGGTGTAGGCATGTCATATCCTGCAGCTTCTATATTGTGGAGGAGCTTATCAGGAAGGTTACAACTAGTGAATGATAATATTGGTGCTACTACATCACCCTTCACATGAATGTCAAGTTTCTTTCTAAGCATATCAGGCTCATCTCTAGACCGAGTACCTGATTCATAATCATTATCTCTAACATAAAAGCACGCATCAGTTGCAGCAAGCATTTTAGGTGGACGAGTAACAGCAGACAATGAAGAGCAGGCAGTTCTGCGCAGCAGTTTCTGCTTACATTCCAAGCTGCAAACGTCATCATCCGTTTCATCACATATGTACTCACCATAGCGGCCACATAGAACACACTTCGGCTCACCTGGTAGAGCTTCTCTTTGGTCCCTAGAACTCAATTTGACATCATCTCCTACATCTAAAATTATAAAAGGAAAAAATGAGCTGGATAGGTATTTTCAATTATCAAAAGCAAGCCGTCGGGGGACTCCGACTTTCACACCAAGGCATTAAAAGTTATTTGCAGAACCCTCCCCCGGGGAATGAAGTCGCTTGATAGCGATCCATGGATATGCAGATAAAGTGAAAATTTGAATAACAACAGTGCTAAAGCAAACATGGATCTGCTGAAGCAGAAAGATGAATTTGAAATAACATATCAATAAGAGATTTGATAGCAAGGCGAGACGAGTCGTACATACGCAAAAGCAAACCCCCATGTACAATGCAGTCCCGTGAAGAAATTAAAGCGAATTAGGATACAATCAGTTGAAGACATTCGATGATACTTACCAGTAGGTGCATCACCGTCGGTTGCCAGCGCTGAACTTTGTAATGGGTGATTCAGATTGGTATCAAGGGAATCCATGGCGTCCCTTGACTGAGATCCCACTTCGCAGAAAACTGAGAATAGTGCGAAACTCAAAAATTGAACTCCGCCTGGACTGTTGTCCTTATATTTATATTTTAGGGTTAAGGAAAACAAAAATCGCCGGTCGCGTGGGATACTTCAAATCCTCTAGCGTGGAGACTCGAACTTGATACTCGAGGAACAACAGTGGAGCGTGCACATTAGGATTCACGGCAAGAATTCGTTTCGGAATTCCAATAGAACCGCCTTACACCGGGACAAAACAGGAATTACAGTTCTTGGGCGCCAATTCGATTCAGCACGACACCTATTTCGCCCGCAAAAACAGTCCGTTGTTAATAAATAAATGTTGATTTAGTAATTTTTCTCAGCCTTAAACTTGGTGTTAGAAAATCATGCTTAAAACTCTTCTTACAAACTTATTACTCCCTCTGGTCCTAATTATAGGACATATTCAACCAATTTTGGGAAGATTAAGGAAAGATGTTAAATTAGTTAATTTTACTAATTTTCCTAAAATGTCCTTATATAAATTTAAAATGACCTAAGTGAAAGTAAATCAATAGCTCCTACCACATGTCTCTCCAATAGGGTTGATCAAAAAACTCGTGGTCAGGTTGGTCCGGCCCGGTCCGGTCTGACCCAACCCGAATTGTCCTGGACAAAAATTGGTCCAGGACAATTTGACCGGACCGGACCAAACAGGCTGTTGGATGACCTCTCACCAGTGGACTTAAAACCACGGATCGGGTCCGGTCTCGATTCCGAGCTCTTTTTTTAAAAAAAAAAAATCACTACTACACTGAGTCACTCACTGGAGTCTGAATATCTTAATATGCTTTTTAATTTGTAGAAATCACTTTTCACTAAGTCACTTTTTATTACTTTTGGAAATCAAGTGAAACTAGAGTTAAAATATTGTCTCCCAAGAAGGCAAAAAAAAAAAAAAGGAAAAAAATATTGGAAAAAAAACTGAAAAAAAAACTGGACTTCCCGGATCGTCTAGGCAAATCACTCGAGCTCTGGCCGGTACCATACTGCACTGCACTGAGCTGAATTTTCCAGCCCGAGGTCATATCGGGCTAGACCTCGGGTTGACCTCCAACCTGGTCTAGCCCGGTCCATGATCATCCCTACTCTCCAACCTATTTTTTTTTTCTTCTACATGCTATCTAATTAAAATAATGGTCTTATTATATATTCATATATATGTATATATATAGATACACACACACACACATATATGTGTGTGTACATATGTTTACACACACATATATTCACACACACACACACACACAAAAAGATATACATGTATATATGTGTGTGTGTTTATAGTACACACACATATTGACAAACACACAAATATACATATATGCACACACATAGTACACATACCCACACACACACATAGATATGTGTGTGTGTGTGTAGACACACACATACATACATACATACATACATATATGTAGACACACACACATATGAGCGCGCACACACACACACACACAAATATATGTGTGTAGACACACACACAGACATACATACATATATACATACATACATACATACATACATATATGTAGACACACACATGTGTGTGTCTATAGTGTCTATAGATATTTGTGTGTAGACACACACATATATACATACATAGATACACATACACACATATATATCTAAAAGTTTCGTTGATTGGAAAAGTATACGCGTCCACATACATATACTCACAAAAAAGCAAACACACTTGAGAGAATAAAATAGGGGTATTTTAGGAAAAATTGACAATTATTATAATGTTGTCCTATAATTAGGACCAAAACCAACTCTCAAATGTTGTCTTATAATTATGACCGGAGGGAGTAGCATATATTACTTTAGAAAAGTAGTTTTTACCGTTAATCCAAATTGGTACTAAATTAACACTCACAATTAAAAGCTTGGGTATCAACAGAGAATTGTTGTGCATTGAAGGGAATGGAGACGGCGAGGGAAGTGGAGACTGGCGAGGGAGATGGGAGAGGAAGAGGGGATGGAGACGGTGGAGGAAGCAGAGTGAGGGAGAAACACCTTAGGGGGGAGACCTTTGTTTTTGGGGCTGCTAGGAACAGGGCGAACACGGAGGCTTCCTTGAACAAGGAGTATGTGAAGGTTGTACGGAGACCAATCTCTTTGTCGTACAAGGAGAAATTACTGGCTCCTGGAGGTTTAGGGTTTCTGGTTACACATGAAGAGGCTGACGACATTGTTAGTGGGTGACGGGGTTTTTTTGCAAAGAAGAATGCTAAGTTGGAGACTGAGGTTGGTGGTGATGTAGAGAATGTGTGTGATGATGATATGGGGGAGGTGACGAATGGTATGTATCCAGTCTTATCTGTAACGTCTGAACAGTACACAACGTGGTGTAAGCCTTGGATGAACTCACTCATCATCAAGGTGTTGGGTTTATCAATCTCGAAACATGTGCTTATTGACCGAGTCTGGAGAATGTGGAAGCCGCAACAACCGTTAAAGGTTATTCCCTTGAGCAATTACTACTACATTGTCTCGTTTTCAAGCAAGGAAGATCATGATTACGCTTACCATGAAGGTCCCTGGATGATTGATGACCATTACCTCCTTGTCCAACGGTGGAGGCCGAATTTTAATCCAAGGAAAGCAGACTGTCAGAGGAAGGTAGCAGTTTGGGTTCGAATACCGGATTTACCAATGGAGTTTTGTACGGTTGAATCGCTCTGTCTTATTGGGAATATGATAGGGAAGATAATTAAAATTGATCGGTCTACGTCAGTCTATGATAAAGGCGAGTTCGCACGGATTTGTGTTGAAGTGGATCTCCAAAAACCTTTATTACTGGCCTTTACAGCGTTTAGAGAGGATAAGCAACTTGTTTATGAAGGATTGCATTTGGTTTGTTTTGATTGTGGGCTATATGGGCATGTACAGGAGCAGTGCTCCAATCGGTCAAAAGTGGAGGAAATACACGTGTCTCAACAGTGTGTGGGGGTTTAAAGTGAGCAACAGGAACAACCAAGCATGGCATCTAACAGTTCGGGTATAGAAGATGAGATAAGTAGGAATACAAAACAGACCGTAGGCAAGGAAGGCGAGCCAGCGATAGTGCCAGTGAAGGCGAAGGCTGATCGAAGCAAGTCTAAACAGCGACCGAGTGTCCACTTAACGGGGACGGTAACCAACGGCAACCCTTGTGGAGGTCAAAACCAGCAGGACGGTGGGAGTGCGACGGCTCCGGCGAATGATGGGGGAGCTCGAACGAAGGTGACCCAGATCCACACCTCTGTTGCCGGCAGGTCCGACGGTTACATCCATTTGGGGCCTCAGATGATTTTTAGCCGGGATTTGAGGAAAGGTAATTATGGATTAGCATGATCTGGGGGCATGAAAGGGGGAGGTTTGGCAACGGGGCAAGGAGTGAAGAAGGTGGCTTCAAATCAGGGAGACTCAAGGTGAAAATTGGGACATTTAATGGAGAGGATGGAGGTTTCGGCTGATCTAGTTAAAGGAGAAAATAGTATTAAATTAAGGGATGTGGGAAAGTCAAAGGAGTGGTGGGGTCCAAAAGAAAGAAGGAAGAAAAGACACCTTTGGGAAGGAGAATAAGGAAGGAGGACGGTTGAAAGGGAAATATAAGGAAAGAAGTGGGACCCTCATGGAAGTAACTAATGCTTTTTCTTGCCTTTCAGATCAAATTCCTATGACTGCAATTTCCGCACATGAAGCCAAATCTCTCAATATTCAAGACGTCATTAATCCTAATAATGACGCGGATCATGCTATGAATTCACCTGGGTTATTTATTCCTCACCATGAGAATGCCCATATCACGGATACAATTGTTGAACCGTTGGGATTCAATGTTGCAGATTTGGAAATGGAGGGAAAGGATGAGGCAAGGACAAATATGGAATTTTCTAGGGGATGCGGTTTGGCCCCTGAAATTAGCAATCAGTCTTTATGATATTTATGCTATGGAATTCTCGGGGTACAGGCTCGAAGTCATTTCCAAGCCTTGTACATGAGCTTAAAAAACACTATAAGTTGGATTTTCTGGCTATTTTGGAAACACGATCGGACGAGATGAAGACTGAACAACGTATCCTTCACTGATGTAGAAGGATATAGTGGGGGAATATGGTGTTTATGGGAGGAAGGGGCATTGAAAATTGAGGTAGTGGAGAAACATAAACAATTTATGCATTTAAGGATAGAACACAATAGACGGCAAACATGATTCCTAATGGTCGTGTATGCGAGCCCCAATAGGGTGTCTCGTCACATATTGTGGAATGAACTTTTCTGGATTAAAGGAAATGTCCAAGGACAATGGTGATTTGGAGGTGATTTTAATGCTACTATTTTTGCAACGGAGAGGCGTTCTTGTGCGACCTCGAAGCTACCCCCGGATCGTGAATTTTCTAGATGGGTTGAGGACATGAATTTGGTTGATTTGGGCTTTGATGGACCTCCATATACTTGGAAGAGAGGAAATACGGAAGCTAGACTAAACATGATTTTTGCTAATGAGGAATGGTGTGAGCGCTATATAGATGCTAAGGTTCTTCATTTGCCACAATATAAATCTGACCATCGACCCTTATTGTTGAGTCTAGAGAGAGCTTCATCACCAGAGAAAAACCATCGGCCGTTCAGATTCATAGCTTCATGGGTTCTCCATGATTCCTTGAATGATTTAGTGAAGACGAAGTGGGGACATTCAACAGATTGGGCGGTCAACGTTGAGAATTTCGCTCTTGTCTGCCAGCAATGGAATCGTGATGTTTTTGGCCATATCCAAAGGAGAAAGAATAGTCTTCTTCACCGACTGGATGGAATTAATCGTGTGACTTTTACAGATGGGAATTCCCAGTTTTTTGAAGAGCTTCAGAAGAGTTTGTGGATTGACCTTGAGGAGACTTTAACACAAGAAGCTTTGTTGTGGGCCCAAAAAGCAAGAATCAATTGGTCCATTGATGGGGACCGGAACACAAGATTGTTTCATGCACATGCGAACAGTCAAAGGAAGAGAAACAAAATTGATGCTATTTGCATTCAGGAAGGGGTATGGTGCTGTGATGAGAACCTAATTAAAACAAATGCGACAGATTACTTTGCTAACCTATTTCAGGAAGAGGTTGTGGAGCGACCACAACTGTCTTGTAGTTGCTCGTACCCTAATCTATTGGAGGTTCATGAATGTTTGTGTCAGAGAGAGGTTACAGAAATTGAAATTCGCGATGCTCTGTTCAGTATGGGTGCTCTCAAGTCACCGAGGCCAGATGGTTTCAACGCCCTGTTCTTTCAGCACCAATAGGGAACAATTCGGGACTCTGTTGTTCAGTTTGTGAAACATGTATTTCTTTGTCCTGAGAAACTCTGTGAAGTTAATGGGACTCTTATAGTCCACATCCCGAAGAAACACCACCCAGAGACGTTTAAGGATTTTCGGCCAATTAGCTTGTGTAATGTGATTTATAAGTTGATTACGAAGGTAGTGGCTAATAGAATGAAATGTTTCATGTCCCATGTGATATCCCCTAATCAGTGTAGCTTCATTCTTGGGAGGCATAGTTCTGATAATTGTATTGTAGCCCAAGAGGCCATTCATTCTATGCGAACAATGGGAGGGAAGAAGGGTTTTATGGCCATCAAAATAGACCTAGAGAAGGCATATGACAGGGTGAACTGGAAGTTTCTTATGAATTGTTTACAGGAGCTACATCTCTCGATTAACATTACCTGTGTGGTTGAGCAGTGTATCAGTACGGAAAACATGCAACTTTTATGGAATGGCAATAAGGCGGAATGCTTTAAGGCTTCACGAGGGGTTCGACAGGGTGATCCTCTTTCACCTTATCTCTTTGTTATTTGTATTGAGAAACTAGCTCGTATGATTCAAGACCGAATGGATACAGGGGAATGGAAAGCCTATTCGCTTAACAAAGAAGGGACCACCGATATCTCACTTGTTCCTTGCGGATGACATTCTTCTATTTACTGAAGCGTCTATTCACCAAGCAAAAATGGTGCGGGAGTGTTTGGATACGTTCTGTGAGAGTTTTGGTCTCAAGGTAAATGCTTCTAAGACTCGGGTTTTCTTTTCAAAGAATATCAATCACAACAGGTTTACGGAGCTTAGTACAGTACTTGGGTTCACTCAAACGGCTGATCTCGGTAAATATCTTGGGGTGCAACTACATCACAAGAAAGTTGGGAAGGAGTCGTTTTAGGAGATGATGGATAAGGTAAAGGAAAGATTCACTAGATGGAAAGTCAGCTCTCTCTCTCTAGCTGGCAAGGCAACTCTTATTTCCTCAGTATCTTCAGCTATTCCGGCTTACACGATGCACACTTCTTACTTACCTACGAACGTTTGTGATACTTTGGACAAGCAGAATAGAGCATTTTTGTGGGGAAGCACAGTGGAGAGTCGTAGGACGCCCCTAGTTGCTTAGGACGTGGTGTGTAAGCCTAAAAGGCGGGGTGGTTTAGGGTTAAGGCATGCTAAGTATAACAATCAAGCATTCCTCATGAAGTTAGGATGGAGGCTTGTAACGCTTAGAGATGACTTCTGGGTCAAAGTAGTACGGGATAAGTATAGATGCGGGGATGATCTCCTACCTCATATTAATAAGGAACGGCCTGGCGCGAATGTGTGGACGGGAATTAAAAGAACATGGGATGCAATCCGTGAGGGGATTGTCTCTAATATGGACACAGCCGGTGTTCGATGGAAATGGTAAAAGCATGGAGATTTTTCAGTCAAATCTGCTTATAAGGTTATTTCAGGAGATGTGGTGGATCAGGGGGAGGATTGGGGATGCTTGTGAAAAGTCCGAGCACCTTTCCGGTGCAATACACTTCTTTGGTTGGTTGCTCGTCAATCCCTTCTCACTAATGCCAATCGTGTAAGACGAGGTATGGCAACGGACCCTAGCTGCACTCTCTGCGGAGCCGGGTTAGAAGACACTATTCATGTCTTTCGGGATTATGCTTACTCCAAGTCGGTATGGAGGAAGGTGGTGCCTAGGGCGAGGTGGAGCAAGTTTTGGAGCATGAACCTATCATAATGGGTTTAGTGGAATGTTCGAGGTCAGCAGGAAGCAAGTAGACAATGGGCCTCTCGATTTGTTATTTTGTGTTGGTGGATTTGGCGACGGAGGAATCTATTTGTGTTTGAGAAGAAATGTACCTCAAACGAGCACATCCTTACTAGCACTAACATAATGATGGAGGGAATGACATCCACTAACGATCGGTTAGCAAGGCTTAAATTCCAAGGTGTTACTTTGGCTCCCTCTCAAGAGAGTTGGCGTCCACCGGACGAGGGTTGGGTGAAGGTGAATGTTAATGGTGCATTTTCTAGTGGGACTAATAAGTGCGCTTGCGGGGGACTTATTTGAGATGCGTCAGGAAGGTTCCTCAACGGATTCATTCATCCTATTGAGAACGGAGATGAGCTGTCTGCAGAGATCTGGGTGTGTCTTTTGGGACTGAAATCTGCATGGATGATGGGGGCTCGAAAAGTGTGGTTGGAAACAGACTCTACTGAGTGTCTTCAGTTACTTCTTCAGCCACAGGGCAACATTCACCAAGACTCCGTCATCATTAAAGAGGCTCAACAATTACTTCGGCTAGACTGGTTAACAAAGATTACCTATGTGCCTCGAACTTGTAATTCTGCGGTAGACTACCTAGCTAAGAAGGGCCTTGGGGCCAGATTGGGGTTCCATGAGATTTTCCAGCCATCTGAGGAGTTGGAAGCGATTTTATGTCAGGATTAGAATGAGTATAATAGTCCCATAAGGGTTAGTTGAGGGTTCTCATATTTATCAAAAAAAAAATTGGTACTAAATTATTTAATGTAATGATGATTTGATAGACATGGAAATGGAATAGAATATGATAATTTTTTTAAAAATTAAAATATAAGATTTGAAATGCCCAAAATACCCCTTAACATAGAAAAAACTCCCTCCTCCTTCATCCCTCACATCGTCAACACACAGCACAAATTTAAAAACAAAGTTTCAAATCGAGGAAACAGACAGTCGGGAAACAGAGGAAAGAACAATGGTGGAGGTTTGGTGTTGTCAATGCCTCGGGATGGTGTGTGGTTTCGACTATTCATATCTCTCATTTTCTCAATCACTGATAGATGTTGTTGGTCGAGAGTTCAGTGTTGAAGAAGGGACGGCGGGATTTGCAGCAATGATGTGTGTTTAGAAGATTGTGGGTTGAGGGTTTTGATTAACAGTAGTAGGTGGCGGCGGCAAAGGGGCTAGTCATCTGCGTCAACGAAAAATGGGAACGAGGAAGAAGAACATCGAGCATACTGGGAACAAATAAGACACAAATCAATTGAAGAAGAAGAAGAGAGTTATTTGACCTGGGAAGATCGGGTCCCACCGAAAATGGAGGGAAGCAGGCTTCCCATGGATGAGTAAAGATGTCTCACCGCCAGAACTTGTCTTTCCGGAAGATGGTGTGTTCAAACTCTCTGCCAAAGAAGACGCTGAATCTTCTCTCTCCTTCCTGAATCTTCTTTGTACCAAACGGGTCCTAACTAGATGCTCCTATCTTGCTCACCGCTTCTTATCTATATAATTATTTTATTGAGTTTCTTGTAATTCCCAAGCAAAAAATTGGGAAGGAGATTCTCTCCTTAGTCTTTTTTCTCTTCTTCCCTCATCAACTCATTTGGGCTATTGGTTGGGAAGGAAAGAGAAAAATTAAGTAGTATTATATTGAGTTGGGATCCGTACACGCAGCGGAATACAATTTTTTAACAAATCCCTTAGGGGGATCGCTCAATAGCGTTTAAATCTGGATTTAGGGTTTCCGAATCATACCTATGCGGAGGGTTCAACGTTCCGTTGGCGTTTGCGCCTGGAACCTCGAGCACCGCAGACGTCGTCCGCATCGAACGAGGAGGCGTCCTTTTTCGTTCTTCTTGATCACGTGGGCTAACGCCTTCTTGTTCGATCAGACAGGAGGAGACTACGCGTGTCCTCTTTCTCTATCGGTATCCACACGAACGACCTTCAACACTGACGGTAGCGTGCTAGCGCCTCAGTATTCTTGCGTCTCTCTCTTTTCTCTCTAGGGTTTTGTGTTTTTCGGCCGTCTAATTCATCCGTAGTTTAATACGACTAGATCAACATCTGTTATAGGGTTTCTAAAACCCTAATATGTCGTATTAAAATATTCAAAATTAAATTAATTAATTTCGAATTTGGATAAAATAATATTAATTAAATATGTCCAAATGGATCTAATCTAACTACTTGATCCGAATTAATAGGCCATCGATTTAATTTATATTTATAAATTAAATCAAGATATGATATGCTTATATTTAATTTAAAATGAGATCCGATATCTCAATTCAAATTAAATCTGATATGCAATATCTTTATTCAAAAATTAAATCTGAGATACAATATCTCAATTTATTATAGCTATTTAATTTATCAAATAAATTAAATACTATATATAATAATATTATTATCAATAAATAATATCATTATTATTTTCGAATTTATTAACACACACACACATCCTAGATTAAATAAGTATTCATTAAATCTTAAACACGTTTAAGATTCAATGAATCTGGACACTCTTGCTCGTGTTGGGTCATTCTTGTGTGCGACCCTGTAGGCCCATATGAGATTGGCAGCGGGCCAATCATGTACGTACCCCCACAAGTCGCAAGTGGCCTCTAGCAAGACATTGTGACTACCCAATTCATATGGGGATCGTTGATGCGATATAACCTATCGTATAACCATGTCACGTCCCTTTTGTCACGCGATAATTTGGTCAAGGATGAGGCATGGAGAAAGTCAACTTCCTGTTCTTGACCATCACTTTCTCGATTCTTGAGTAGTCTAACAATTGAGATGGAAACTCTTTTCCATCGTAGTATGGCCATACATTTCTCAGACTCACTCATCGAGAGGCCCGGCCAGTATTATCTCTCTACAAATGTGAGGGACAAATTCCATCTTTACCATTCATATTCCTCTGCATGATAACCACTGATCCCGATCCAAGCCTTTATCATCACCCGGTCAAAGGTGACTTTTGACTAGGTCAAAGACGACGACTCATCATGTAGGAATCCATGATGATCTCAGGTCAAAGGGCGTTGTGACGCGGTTATACATGAGAAAAACTTATGACTTATTATTCCATGCAGCTTTCTCATAGTGGGTCGATCCAGCACCTTGTACTCTTACAAGTGCCTATGACTTTGATTCGTATCTCCATATCTCATCAAAGTCACACTGGTCTTATCTCATCTTCGCTCCCGCGTAGATGACCGACCATGGACATTTAGGATGATCTATTAGATATATCCAGGGATACAGTTATCAATGTAAATATGCAAGCAAAATGATAACAAAAGGAGAATACTTTAATCGTCTAAAATACAATGACTTGCCCTTAGGGCACAATTTCCAACAGATTAGATGGACATAATTTAGAGATTATGAAAAAATGATGATGAGAGACTCTAAAAATTAAGTTTGCCTGGGATGCTTACATAGGGCCACCCAAATATAATAAAATCTGGATTGTTTTGTTGAGCTTTTGTAGCTTGTGAAACCAAACAGTGGCCTTTATAAAGTGGGAAAAAAGGTCTTGTTTCTGCTTCCATATGGGACGCCAATTGTTGCTTACGTCTGGCTCCAGCCACTCACACTCAATTTTTTATTTTTAGCGTATTGATTGCATGATGTTTGAAATTAACGGTTTTATTCACAATTTATAAATTATATATGTTTTAAAAAAAAAAAATTACATTCTGTGTTAATACTGATAATCTCAATTATGATAATATACTATACTGTATTGTTAGTGGGTAGACACTGAACAGAATAGTTTCTAGAACTTGTATAGGTGTATAATGGTTATATTAAATTGAAGAGGCAGGCCAACATGCTTCAGGTAAAGGAAAGTGTTTAGCAAACTTGCATGAGAAAGGAAGAAGCTGTTATGTTAATGGTTGCGTCAGTGTGTGGCAGCACATGCTTCTTATAACTTGCACCTTTCGCTCCAAAATATTCTCACTTTTCTCACCACATGTATTTCAGATGCCTAGCTTCCTTCCAGTTTATAATCTTTATACTTCTGTCACAACTCACAAGCTATTTTTTTCCTTGGCCACCAATGAATTTCTAGTGAACACTTTACTAGTATAATTAATGCCAGCAATTTGAATCAAGAGCAAAAACCCCTCGTAACGGCCCACCATTGTGGAGGACCCAATCCACGATTGCCGTCTCCAAGGTCTAACCCCTTACACGAGTGGTGTCCGGCCCCCACTGGGGCAGGTATTATCCCCTCCTCTAGAGG
Source organism: Acacia pycnantha (assembly GCA_025563575.1). Classification (NCBI taxonomy): domain Eukaryota; kingdom Viridiplantae; phylum Streptophyta; class Magnoliopsida; order Fabales; family Fabaceae; genus Acacia; species Acacia pycnantha. The sequence goes on along the minus strand of JAMWYP010000015.1, from coordinate 14,600,228 downwards.
TTATGTCCCTTGGGAAATAAATTCTCAAGAGTGTCTCCCCAAGGACTTGAGGCTACAACCTAAGACATTAGTACATGCCTTAAGAGTCCTTGATGTCCATTGGACCACTCCAAACGCCATGCGTGTAGGGAATTAGGCCTTGGGGACGGTAGTCGTGAACTGAGTACTCTACGGTGGTGGGCCGTTATACCCTTAGCTTATTCAATTAACCAAAAACAAATGGCAAAGTCCATTTATTGCGACGTAGCTAGGCAGGCTTCAATTCATGTTTCAGATTTCAGATTTGCGGATCATACTGTTACCATCATTAAATACAAAGGTACTTCAATGAATCTACAACACTGAGAGAAAGAATCCCTCGTGCCAATTCTGAGTTGTTCTTGATGCTGAAGCATCATAACTCAGAAAATAAACACAGCTAAAGAAAAAGCTTGGCTTGCAGGCCTCTCCCTTATTCTAGTTAAAAACGTAATAAAGGGAGATAAGGTTGAGCTAAACTTGTACTATGTACTAGTACAGTTAATTCATGCACCATTCTGCAGCATTTCGAGGTTCCTCTTGAGAGATTCTTGCTTCTGCAATATTATCTGCTTCCTGAATCTCCTAATGAACAGATCTGCCATATGATCAATCTCGTCTTCCATTTTGAACTCCTCCCCTGCTTCCTCCTTGGAGTTCTTCACCATGTCAATCACAGAACCTCCAAAGTCCAAATCCTCTGACTCAAATAGAGTATGTGTCAGATCCGGGTACTTGTCCTCCTCTTCCTCGTACCTGTAATAACTTTCATACCCATCTCTGTCTCTATCTTCCACCACTTGAGTGTCACTTGGATTTGACAGGGCCTCGTAAGCGTGAGCATTGTCTGTGTACACCACCGTGGCTTTGCTCTGGTCGGTGCCATCTTCCAAGAAACATTCTTCATTGGCATTAGAATTTTGGCCCAGAACAGAGTGGAGCTTCTCCGAGAGGGAGCTCATTAGAAACTTCTTGTTCCTCAGCAATGAGAATATGATCAGACGGGCCTTAATGGCGCTTGCTTTTGTCCTCAGAGACACAGTTTTTGCTTTTGCCATTGAACTCAGGCCAGTTATAATCTTCTTCACAAGCCCGGATGCTCTGTTCTTCATCTTGTCGGTTTTTTGTTGAAAAGATGGGGTTTTGAAGCTTTCTTCAATAAGGATTAAGGGAAACTCTATCTGGGATTGATTGAAACACAGAGAAGGAGGAGATTTACGATAATACGAAGAAGATAAGAGTACTAAGCTTTGTACATACATGAGAGAAAAGCAATGATTTGGCATGGAAAGTGTACAATGTGGGTACATGGGCTTATATAGGCAGAACCAGCGAGCTAAATGATGCAACAGTCCATGGATCTAATGACAACTAGCTGTCTCAGTGTGAGAGAGAGAGAGAGAGAACCTAAAAAAGAAAGAGTGGAGATTAAGAAAAGAAAAGAGAAAAAAGGGGGTGGTAACGCAGATAGATAAAGCAAATAAAGCGAAGGAGACGTGGCCATGCATGATAGGTCTAATGAATAAATACTGGTAAAGTGGTATACGAATAAGTAACGAAGCTGCTACCACATATATACAGAGAAATCGATAGTGCGGGGCGAATTTTATTTTAAAACCTTTTCAGCGAGGTTGATGTTCTTAAGAAAAAAAAAAAAAAAAAAAAAGTAGCAAGAGATGGCCCACTGCCTCTGCTTTGTCACACTCCGTATATAATCTTAAAACGAAGGGTCTCTCAGTCACAATTATTTGAAGCTTTTGAGTGGGAGAGAGAGACACACACACTTGGATAATTAAAATAAAAAAACCTAAACAGATCAGATGGTGAAAGGACAATAATCATCAATATCATACGGCACTGTTAAAATGGAAGTTTCTTGGCTTATAGGGATGAGAAGATATAGTGGTCGGTCGTCTTTACTAAATGTGAGATTCTCCGTTTGGTGGTCTGTGAACTATGAGGAATATATATAATATCAGATTTTGGGGATAGAGAGAGAGAGCAATAAAAAATAAAAAAAATAAACACAAAGTGGGAGACATATGTACTGTAGAGAAATTCCGGACCACTTATTGCAGCAATGAATTTTGCTTGGCGTTTGCGTGAACAAGGTTGAACTGGAAACATAACATTTTGAAGACTTAACCTCTAAGTCACTTTAATCCTTGGCACTGCTTTCAAGTGCAGCGTACTTTGTTGTTATTTCGATAATTACTACGAACAACAAAAGAAGTAGAGAAGATTGCGTACACGACTTTGTCCAATAATACAATCATAATACATATAGAAACCATAATGCATAATGCACAATAATAACCAGTTTTTAGGTGCTGGCAAATTGTCTTGGTGGTCCCTAATTAATTACCTTAAACATTATTCTTAAATTTTAAACGTACGTGCATGTGCATGAAATTTTTGATTAAGTTAAACCAATACACATGGAAACCACATAAATCAATTGTGAAGGGCAATCAATCAATCAAAGGGCAGAGTTGTGGATGCACTTTATAAATTTAAAGTTATTTCGTGTTCATGCGCTTTTTTAGACCTTTTAACGCAGTTTGAAATGACACAGCAACTTTAATAATTTGGCGCAACTTGATATATTTCTATAAGTATCAAAAGATGTGTCTGCTTGATCTCTCTCTCTCTATATATATATATATGTCTAGTGTTGCTTTATATACTATATTTAATATATGTACTAACTTGGGCAATTTTGGTCGCTCAGCTCATAACCTGATATAGCTGTTGGGTTCTTTATGACTAGGAATTAGAAAACGGCCAATGTATTTTCAATTATTTGATTTGTTCACCCAAAGTTTCACGTACCACGAAATTGTGTACAGTCGATGAACCATTGGATATTTGTCAGACCACCCAAAAAAATGAGATTGTCTTCTTTGAAAGTTTTGGATAAATATCTCTCTCTCTTTTTTTCCAGTACATATTAGTATAACGCATGGATGAATTTTCATCGACGCAAATATTATTTTATTTGTTTTTGTTTTAGAGAATTAAGAATATAAATTTTCAATATAAAAAGAAAAATCAGGTAGTTTGAACCTATGTTTTTGTGTGTGTTGAAGGAAAAAAAGAAGAAGAAAGAATGTAATTTTTAGTTTTTTACTTGAAGTTCCCTCTTTACGAGTTGCACTATAAAAAAAATCAATTAAATTAAGTTTAATTTATATCGAGTTCGTTCTCCCCTTGGAATCAAATAATTTAACAATTAATACTACTAAATATCAAATGATTTCATGAAAAAACTGAGGAATATATGAATAAATATATCTAACTATTATTAAATAAAACTTTCGGCATCTAACCATATAAGAGTTAGGAATTACGACTGTAGGGCCGGCCCTTGAAGAGCTAGGGCCTAACAGGGCTCGAGGTAAGAAAAATATTTGTTTTTTAAAGCTCGGTCTGAGAGCACTAGGGCCAGCCCTATAAGGCCCAAAAGTTACTATTCCAAATTTTAACTATTTTTCCTCAATCACAAATAACGACGGAGCGAGGAGCGACGACCGACAGTGCGAGTAGCGGCGGCCGACGGTGCGAGGAGCAAGATTGAGTTGTGAAATTGAAATTGAGTGAGTTAGATTTTCAAAGAGGAAAAAAAAAAGACCAAAATTGAATTTTTTAGGGTTTTCACTTCTCAACTCTCAAGTCTAGGTAATTCTTAAAAAAGAATTAAAATGGGCTAACGGGCCAATCCGAGGCCTTGCAGGGTCAATTTCATTTAACTCATCTAATTTTCGAACCTGACTCTTGAAGGGTCAGGGCTTAAACGGGTTCGGCCCAATTTTCTGGCTCTACATATACTCCCTCTTGTTTATATATAATACAAGACCCAATAGACTTTTTTTTTCCTACTGAGATATTAATGAAGTTAAATAATCATAGAATACATTGTGTATATATCATTTGATTATATAACAGTTCATAAGTCAAACAATTAATTTGATATTAAAAAGATAAATATAAATAATTTATTTAGCTTTCTTAATCTTTCCAAAAATAAAAAACTATATAAGTATTAAGGACTGAAGGGGTAGGGGTAGTATTATGTTTTCCCCTCTGTTAAGACTTTTTGTTGTTGCTGCTGCTCGGAGCCTCTGTTAAGACATGGAGGCATGAATTAAATAAGTTTTGTGTGGTATATATTGAAGAGACATGAATCACACGCAAGATAAGTATATTTGGTCCACAATATCACAAATGTAGACGTGAATCTATTGCTGCAACGCACACCAGCTTTAATTTATTGAGACTTTGAGAGGAAGTGAAAGCAAAGGTGCAATGCATTTGGATTACTATGTACAATGTATAGTACTGTCGAGCTTTTTGTTTACTGATGACATACGTACGTATATACGTTACGTGCTTTTTCGAGCTTCTCCGCAGTTTCATAAACACAGCTACATCATCTTTCTGCAGCTAATTAACTGTGTTTTTTATATCTTTAATACACACACATGAAGCCCTTTGCAATCCGGCCGGCTTTGCATATTCTTTCCATTATATTTTTCTTTAGTCTCGGTCAATGCACATGCATGCAATGACATTTGTAATGCTTATTTGAATTGAATAATTTGAATAATCACACGTATATGATATGATTCATCAATATCAATGTAAAATATTGTGTTGATATTAATATTAGAAGGTAGATGGAAATAAATAAATCTGTGTGTGTGGCTCTGGTCGAGTCGCTTTACTCTCCTTATCTTTCTGGGAAAGCAGAGATCGATACAGATAGATCAAAAAGGCTTCCATGTGCTTATCTCTCACCGGCCACTATATACCAGAAAGACAAAAGCTGTACCCACGAAGAACTTGATATTTATTTTCTCAGCTGAAATTACATTTATTGTCTGCGATCATATGTTATACATCGAATCTTTGGAACCTTCTTGTGCACTAAAATCCAACCCTTTTGAATAAGCTTAGTTTCTCAATCATCAAATTATGAAAACATCATTTGTGTATTGTGTATGCTTAATGATATTTAATTAACAACAATTGCAGAGTCTAATTAGCTGTTTGAACAGAGTAAAAATAATGCTCCTGCTCACTTTCTTATAAGGATAACTAAGCATATTTTCCTTTATGCTGTATGTTTTTTTGGGGCAAACTTTATGCTGTATATGAAGTTTAAAACAAACTGTAATATTCGACGTTAATCCATGTTAGTCAGTCGTTTGGATACCATAAAATAAAATCTAGAAAAAAAAGTCTCGAAACTAGGTGGCTTAGAGGTTTTTGAGAGAAAAAAGAGAGAGAATTTTATTAAAGGACCACATAACCAAATTTATTTAAGTTGGTGACTAAAATATTCTGAAATTTCACTGTAGGACGAAAGACCAAAATGAAAATAAGTTTTATAGTTAAAAAGATAATAATGCCCTCTTTTTTTCTTTTTTCTTTTAAAAAAAAAAGGTTTGATCATCGGTCGGAGCTTTGAAGATTGGCTACCGCCATGCTGAAACGACAGGAGGTTTCCACTTGCTTATGAAGAATTGCATACTTGTTCATGAAGAGTAGAACATTTGCAAATGCAACTTGTTCAATTTGCGATGTTTACATGTATAATCAACTTATTCATGAAGAGTTGCACACTTGCAAATAAGACTTGTTGAATTTATGTTATTCATTTGCAAGTGTTAAGCTTCTCATCAACAAGTGAAATAGACATAACAGGTTAACAAGAAAACACGAGATCATGAACAAGTTCTATTTGCAAGTGTTTAGCTCTTCATAAACACGTGGATTTTACATATGAATAACACAAATTGAACAAGTCGCATTTACAAGTATTATACTCTTTATGAACAAATAGAATCCTCTTATGAGCAACATATTAATTTCTGGTGGTCAAAGCTCCAGAACTTTAGTTGCCTCTTCGGCCTGGCAGCGGCTGGTTACTGGTCTCCCGAGATCCAGCAACGATCAAACATTTTTTAAAGAAAAATTAAAGTAATAGTCATTCTTGTCTTTTTATCTACAAAACTTATTTTCATTTTGGTTCTTGATTCTACAATGAAATTTAAAATGTTTTTGTCCTTACTGAAATATAAATTTGGTCATGTGGTCTTTTAATGAATTTTTCTTTAAAAAAAAACTTAAAATTACGAATAATATTAATGCAGCTTATTGCTATATATTTTTATTTATATCATGAGTATCAATTGCTGGTTGATATTTTGTTATTCAAACATTTTGTGATAATTCAACCCAGAATTTACAGTTTCAATGCTCTCGCTTTTTTTAAACATGATCTAAATTTAAATGCTTGGTCTTTATAATTTATATATTTTTTAAAATTTTATCCTTAAAGTTTAAAACTTGGGTTAAGGCACCTAACATTTTCATGTGCATCTAGGACCATAAAATATTATAGGGTATAATGTTGCCCCTAATATATTAAAAATGGATCAATTTTACCCCCAAAAATTATATGGGTACTGTTGCAAAGGGGCAGGGGCAAAGGTTGCCGGCTGATTGAGGGAGGAAGAAAGGGAGGGATTTGGCTTTCCTCCCAACAAATCAAATATAACAAAAAGACTCATTGTTCAATAGGTAAGATTACATAACCAGTAAAAAGAATCAAACAGCCAACATTTTTCAGCAAACCACCAAAACATCATTAACAAATTATTCATAAGTTTGAGGAAGAATTTTTCACCTCCAAATATTTTTCTTGTCTCTCACATCTCAGCATATACTCTTTCTTCCTCGCTCTGGATCTCTTCTAGAAAGCTTGTTTGAAATGGTTCTGTAGACAAACACAATAAAAGATGGGTTTCTAACAAAATCATTGCAAGAAAGCAAGAACCTTGACTAATGTATCGTGTGTTGAATATTTAAAGAAAAAGACTCCCCCACTCACCTCATCTCACAACCCCCACACCCCAAAACAACCACCCCCCACCCCCCCTTCTTCCTTTTACCTTCCCTCCACCCCCCCCCAATCCTCTACAACCCAAAACAACCACAACTAAACCTCCCTCACTCCTCTCTCTCTCCCCCCCCCCTAAAACTAATATAACTCCCCCCCCATCCCTACCTTATCAAAAATAATTTTATCACTCTTCCTTCTTCACCTTCCCCCTTACACTACACACTCAAAAACCTCCCCCCCCCCCCCCCCCCCCCCCCCCCCCCCCCCTCCCAAAGACCCCTCCTCAAAAAAAATTAATTTTAATTTTTAAAAAAAATAAAAAAATTTCCAACCCCTTTTACAAAAACACCCCCCCCCCCCCCCAAAAAAATTTTTCTTTTTTTTAATTTATAATAAAAAAAAAAAAATAAAAAACTAAAAACCAAACAAAAAAAATAATAACACACCCAAAAAAAAAAAAAAAAAAAAAAAAAATAAAAAAGAAAGAACATATAAAAAAAAAAAAAAAACCCCCACTACCTCTGTTCTTACCCCCCAAATAAAAAAAAAAAAACGCTAAAAAACAAACTTTCAACTTTTTAAAACAAAAACAAAAAAAAAAAAAACAAACCCCATATATTGTATACTACACTCCTTTCTTTCCGAGCCCCCCCCCCCCCCCCCTTTTTGCTTGGGGTTTTTCCTCCCCCCCCCCCACCCCACCCCGAAAAAATAAAAAAAACCCACGAAAACAATTTATCTTTCCCCCCCCCCCAACTTTCTCCCCCCCCTCTCCCCCCTTCCCCAACCCCCCCCCCACAATTTAAACAAAACAAAAAAACGGGCAAAAAAATTCCCCCCCCCCCCCCCCCCCCCCCCCCCCCCCCCCCCCCCCCCCCCCCAAAAAAGATTGTAAAGATAGTGAACCTCAAGAACAAGGCTTTTAAAAAAAGTAAATAAACTTCTCTCCCCCAAAATTCACCAAAATGCATATATCCATCCGCTGCGTCCTCAAGGTGCCGTTTTTGGTGCCAACCACACACTACTCTCCTCTTCTTAAAAAAAAAATAAAAATTCAAGCACTACCGGGTAGTAGAAAAATAATTCAAGATATTGAATCATACTAAACAAATCCTTGGTGATCTTGAAAAATTATTTTAGGATCTTAAAAAAATATTTTAGGGTACAGACTGATATTAAAATGATACTTAAGGATACTGAATGGTACTTAAAAAATAATTCATTATCTTAAAAAATTATTTTACAATCATAAAAAATATCCTAAAATATATTTTTAGTAGCAGTCATTACCTAAATTATTTTTTTAAGATCCTAAAATAATTTTTTAAGTACTATTCAGTATCCTGAAGTATTATTTTAGTATCAGTCTGTACCCTAAAATATTTTTTTAAGATCCTAAAATAATTTTTCAAGATCATCAATGATTTGTTCATATGATTCCATATCTTGAATTATTTTTCTACTATCCGGTAGTGCTTGAATTTTTATTTTTATTTTTAAGAAGAGGAGAGTAGTGTGTGGTTGGCACCAAAAAGGGCACCGTGTGGATGCAGCGGACGCAGTGGATGGATATGTGCATTGGAGGAAAGCCAAATCCGAAAGGGAGGAGGGGGTTGCAAACTTAGGTCATGTTTGTTACAGGGAAGATTTGAGGAAGGAAAGGAATGGAATGGAAGTGAAAGGAAAGGAAAGGAAGATTAGGAGGAAACTTTAATAATGTGAGTTGTTTGGTATACTAGGGAATGAAACTTAGTTGAGGGAAAATAAATTGTTTGGTATGAAGAATTGAGTGTTGGTTAAGTGGGAAGGTTTGGTGAAATTCCAACAATGCCCCTAAAATTAAAAAAAAAAAAAGTTGAAAAATGATTATTTTGTTACAACAATGCGAAATACATGAACCCTAAAACCAAATTGCCTGATCGTTGAGATGTAAAACTGAAGTAGACGTCAATGAGATATGAAATTGTGATGACGACTGGCTTCTGGAGGTGGCAAAGATGACAGACATGTAAGGAAGTAGAGGGGGCAACACAAACAAGTTAACATGAACAACAAAATTGAAGTTTAAACTAATGCCTTAAACAGATTCCACCATAAATAACGCTTCTGTTATCCAGTGGCTTACCATGGTAAGGAAGACGTTCGAACTACTGATGGACGTTCGAACGTAGTGCCTTAAAATATGTTCAAGTTCGAATGAAAATGTTGACAGTGAGCACTCTGCTGCATAACAGTGAAAAGGCTTCATAATTTCACTATAAAATACTTGTGTGACATCCTGAAATTTATTTAGAATTATAATATAATAGATTAATTTATGGTAATTAATTTACCAAGAATATTCAGTATAGGAGTAAAACTTTCTAATGTTTGTTAATAATAATAATAATATTTTTTTATTATTGTAACATATTATATAGTATTATAATATATATATATATATATACACACACACATATACATATTAGAAACGTGGTCGGCTGTTATAATTAGGGGATAATAAGTTTCACTCCATCTAGCTACCCCCTAGCTGGATGGGGTAGTTGAAGTGAAACTTATTATCCCCTAATTATAACGGTTGACCACGTTTCTAATATGTGTGTGTGTATTTTATATAATATTACTATATAATATGTTACAATAATGAAAATTTATTATTATTATTTTAACTAACATTAGAAACTTTTGGACTAAACTGTCATTTTTGAAATTTGGAGGCAAAATCGTAATTTTCATGGGCACAAAACTGTAATTTTCATGGGGTACAAAACTGTAATATTCAGTTTTCATTATAATAATACTATATACATATACATATAAATCAGTCTATAAAAAAATATAATTTATAATCATACACAATTCACAAGTATATAGAAGAATATTTAGAGTTGCTTGTTACTCGCTAATTCCCAAATAATCACCAAAAAACTACTACAAGGCTCCTCAAATAATTATCTCTATGCTTTCCCTCTCTCCATCTTTCTCTCCTCTTTCTATTTTTCTCACACTCGCTTGCTCTGCCTGAATATGCTCTGTATGGATAGGAATGGCTCCTGGAGATGCTATTTGGAAAACTGAAGAGAATATGCGACAACCCTATACTCACTTATTTAATTAAGTATATTTTTCATTTATTGAATTTTGGGGACAAAATTCCTTCTAAAAGGGGAGAAATGTAACATCCTGAAATTTATTTAGAATTATAATAGAATAGATTAATTTATGGTAATTAATTTACCAAGAATATTCAGTATAGGAGTAAAACTTTCTAATGTTAGTTAAAATAACAACAACAACAACAATAATTATAAATTTTTATTATTGTAATATATTATAAGTAATATTATAAAAAATATATATATATACACACACACATATTAGAAATGTGGTCAGCCGTTATAATTAGGGGATAGTAAGTTTCACTTCAACTACCCATCCAGCTACCCCCTCCAACTACCCCATCCAACTACCACCCAACTACCTCATCCAACTACCACCTAATTTCACCCAACTACCCCTCCTCAACCATTATAAATACGCACCTTATGGTGTGTATTCAGGCAGAGCAAACGAGTGTGAGAAAAATAGGGAGAGGAGAGAAAGAAGGAGAGAGGGAAAGCATAGAGATAATTATTTGGGGAGCCTGGTAATAATTTTTTATTATTGTAACATATTATATAGTAATATTATAAAATATATATATACGTATTAGAAACGTAGTCAGGCGTTATAATTAGGGATAATAAGTTTCACTCCAACTACCCATCCAACTACCCCATCTAGCTAGATGAGGTAGTTGGATGGGTAGTTGGAGTGAAACTTATTATCCCCTAATTATAACAGCCGACCACGTTTCTAATGTTTATATATATTTTTTATAATACTACTATATAATATGTTACAATAATAAAAATTTATTATTATTATTATTATAACTAACATTGCCCCTACTTTTTGTCATATGTAATTTAATTACTTGCGTACGGTAGAAACTTTTAGTAGTTATTGAGACATGAAATCTCATCCTATATTAACATTTTTCAGGTGAATATTCCAGTAGGGAGCAATGGAAGACACCTATGGAGTGAGCTTTGAAGGCTCTTTTGTATTCTTGTAGCTTATGTTATGTTATTTTTATTTGCCATGACCTTAGGACTTCCGCATTGTATTTAACTAAAATATTTTGGAAATTTATTTTGACTTTGTATCCTGAATTATATTTGAAATGGTTATGCAATTTAATGATTTGGATATTGATCATCCCCGTTGGGGGTATTCAAATATTTTGGGCAAGTTTTCGGGTGTTGGATTTGGGGTGTTACAACTTGGACCTATACAAGTTAAGTTCACAAATAGTTGGGACTCCTGATTATTGCATAAGTCAAAAAAGGTGCAAAAAAGTAAATAAGAAGTTTTGAGTTGGTATTAATAACTTATAAATTTACAATTTTGTGAGTACATCCCCTGTACTGGTCTAATTACATGGCCTGAATGACAACACATTGACAGAATTCAACTTCTTTTTTGTTCATTCCTTGGAGTTTTTGTGAATGATCCCCAGCTCCAAACATATAAATTGTGTCTGCAAATTGCTTGTCAAAGCATTCAATTGTGTGTGTCTCCCCCAGCTTGAAGCAATAGGGCATCGCAAAGCTCAAACACATACTAGTAAATCACACATAAATTGATTTCAAATGAATATTGACCTCAATTTCACTTTGAGTTCAGCTTCTCCTTCGCCTCCAACGCCCACTGTAGTTCCAAGCTTCTTCACCGACTGCGTCGTTTAGCTCGCGCCTTCCTCCTTGTTTTAAAGAGGTACAATTTTTTCAAGGGGCTTTTCAGTCCCAAATTTTCACTCTCCCGGAAATTTTTCAATCTTCCCGCCTCTTTCGGAGGGATTCAACATTCCTATGGTTGATGGAAGTTCCAGACTCACGAAATGTGTAGTTGACAGAAGATGCGCGCCCCAAACGTGTTTTTTTTTGGAGAGAACCTTCTAATGTTCCCTTTCTATTGCTCAAGTTATGAGTAACAAACATGGCCTTAACGTTGTCAGATGGGGTGTTAAATTGGGGTGAAATTGATCCATTTTTAATAGGAGTATATTAGGGATAATATTGCACTTCAAAATATTTTAGGATGCCGGATACATATGAGAAAATGCTTTAAGATGCTAAATGCACCTTAACCTTTAAAACTTTTCAAAAAGCTCCTTAATTTAAGGTCAATTACTAGACTAAAAACATGCTCAACGTGGAATTCTTTTGGACCTTGTAATTAACGTGGCCCATAGGTGTAGCGTTTTTAAGCTGAAGATTTGTGTAATGTTCTGGAAAACAAAAAAAAAGGCGTCTGTATTGTACATGTTAATTTTTTTTACATAAAAGTTTATATGAAATTATGCATTGGGTCTCAGGGCTTATCAGTGTTAAATCATGACTCCGGACTCAAAGAGTATTTATATAAGCATTAACAGATCGTTCACTAACAAAAATTTTACATTAACATTGGTATTTAAACTCATAATTTCATAAGTTTATGAGTCAACTCTTGGGACGTTGCTATGTGCTGTGATAGCGACTTCGGCAAGTGCACCGGTCGTTATAAGTAATAAAGTGATAAGAAAAGTATCGTTCCCACGAGGAATAGTACTCCAGCCACTAATTAGTTATTTCAGCTTTAGTTGGATCAATGAAAAATAGGGAGTGAGTTGTAACCAAACATAATTTAAAGAAATTTAATCAAAAATACGCATTCAAGATGAAGAGTCTCAAAAGCGATTGTTTCGAAAAGAAAATTAGTAGAGAAAAACGCAGCTAGGGCATAGAAATCCCCCTATGTTCCTTCAAGTATTTAAATTAAATCCTTAATTGACTATTATTCCCATGATTAACGATCAATTCTCTATTATTAGACTAAGTCCCAATGTCTTGACGCTACCTTAGTCCGTTATCTTTGAAAACAACCTAATGTCTTAGTATTGTTTGGAAAGATCAATGTATTTAAACCAGAATTATGAGATCGCATAAACTCGTAAGCCTATGTCTAGGTCATGCAACTTTATGTTGAATTAACGGTTCAGTTAAATGCACCAACATCTCTATTGTCATACACCAACCTATGAACAATCTAAAAGGTGATCAATCTTTAAGAAAGCTTTAAGCAAAGATAATTCAATCAATCATGGTAAATAACGTTCAATCAAGAATTCAAACAAATACTTAAATTCGCATAGGGTTCATCCTCGCCCTAACTACTGAAGACTAGCCAAGCGTGGCTAGGTTAACAAAAATAGAAGAAAAGAGATGAAAATTGGAATTGTTCTTGCATCCTCTTTCTTCCTTCAGCCTTCTCGTGCTTTGTGTCTTCGTCCTTTCTCTCTAAACCTTTGGTAAATACCGAGATTTAGAGAGCATAAGGATGTGTCTTCGTCCTTTCTCTCTAAACCTTTGGTAAATACCGAGATTTAGAGAGCATAAGGATGTGTTTTTCTTTCTTACGTGCTCTGTTGTTTTCTGCGTCTTATCTCTCTGGTCGTTAGTATGTCTCTCCCTCCTTCTTTATATAGAAATTCCCTTATTTGTCTTGGGTTGTGATGTGATATCCTTTCCTTAAATAAAAGATATGCAATATCTTTTGAGATCTCCAATCACCTTTCAGTATTTTGTGATCTACTCTCTCATATCACGCAATTAATTCAAATTAATTTCCTTTTACGCTCCTTTCTCAATCAGCTAATAACTCCTGCAAGATATATAAAATAGTAATAAATTTAATCCAATATATCTCAGAATTGATACTCATTTAATTATAAAATATGCACTTATCAAACTCTCCCACACTTAAATCTTTGCTTGTCCTCAAGCAAAAGAAAGAGAATTCATTATCTGAAAAGAACATTGCTTATGACATTCCTAAACAGAGCATTTTTCCACCACACCTAAATCATGTCATCAAATTTTATTTAAGTTAATGTCTTATAAGAATAGATCACTAAGCCATCACCTTAAACAATCGTGACAATCCCTTAACGTCCCATGATCAAAGGATCGAAAGTAATAAGTCCAACCATAAGATTAGTAAAAGAATATTATTCTACTTAATTCCTCCGAAAAATTCAAATGCCCCTACTAAACCAAGCTTTGTAGTTAATTTCATAGGGATCCTCATGTAAGAAATAACTCTTTTTTTTCATTTTTATTTATTTTATTTTTTAAGCCGTTGTAGGTCCCCTTTTGACGCGACCCGCACATAGGTGATGCAAGACCGGTTACTCGGTTACTCCAACAGCACCTTAATCTTGAGCCGTTGTAGGTCCCCTTTTACGCGACCGCACATGGGTGATGCAAGACCGGTTACTCGGTTACTCCAACAGCACCTCAAGAGGCTTTTAGCTCAACTCATAAACCCTCTTTCACCTTACCGTTTGACGCGACCCTGCACATGGGTGATGCAGCACCGGTTACTAAGTAGGTCTAGAGAAGTCATTGGAGTTGTGTTTCCCTTTTTTTCTTTTCTTTTTCTTTTTCTTTTGGTTTTTTTTTTTATTTTTTTTTTATTTTTATAACTCACTTGAGTCTTTTCCCTAAACAAAAGTTTTACTTGGCAAACAAAGGGCATAATCTCATCTCCTAGAGGAATCAGGTATCAAAATATTCAAAAAAAAAAACTAATAATTTGTTGAGCATATTCCAAACTAATCCCTATTCCCATAGTCCATCTCCAGATTGCTACAACAATTCAGTGCTTAGGGGCTTAATTGAAACATTTTTTTCCTTTTTATTGTTTTAGTTGATAATACTCTCTAAGATGGGGATGCTCAAAGTTAAGGTATAATCCTCAACAATGCAAAAATCTCAAATTAAAATAATTCAATTACATAATATAAGGACAAGCATAACCAAAGAAATATCTCTCCCCCACACTTAAATCAAACATTGTCCTCAATGTTGCAAAAATATAAAGAGGGAAAGGAACTAGTACTCCTGGTTTAAGCCTCTAACTCTGATGTGGAGTGCTTCCTCTTGTACCATCCATGATATTTCAAATTTTTAAGGAGAAGAGAGTGTTCAAGTAAGACCTTGCAGCAACTAGACGAGTGATATTCTTCAAATCTGAAAGAAAGAAAGAAAAGAAAAAAAAATAATAATAAAAATAATAAAATATGCAAACAAAACCCTTGGGTTGCCTCCCAAGAAGCGCTAAATTTATAGTCTTCAGCCAGACTTCTCAAAACAAACCACTAATCATAAGTATCAAACACCATAATTACCTTGTCTTCATTTCTTTTCAAACAACAAGGTATCTCACACAAAAATTGATTATTCAAGTTAATTACTTGTACTTCCTTAATCATAGACAATCTCGGATCACAAGCAATAATCGAATTCAAATGAAGCACAACATGCATATCCTTGAAAATAAACATAGGCACATCCAAGAATTTAGAGCATCCAATAAAATCAAATTGACTATCATCAATAAGAGTCAACACTTCAAGAGGAGGGTCATGAACAACAACAATTGGGACATCTACATCAATGTGATCACCAACATCACAATCCTTAGGCTCCACAGCCAGAACCTCTTCTAGACATCTACTATTCTCATTTAAATCAATTTGATCACCAACATCACAATCATTAGGCTCCACAGTCAGAACCTCTTCTAGACATCCACTAATCTCATCTAAATCAATTTGATCACCAACATCACAATCCTTAGGCTCCACAGTCAGAACCGCTTCTAGACATCCACTATTCTCATCTAAATCAATTTGATCACCAACATCACAATCCTTAGGCTCCACAATAACCGCTTCTAGACATCCACTATTCTCATCTAAATCAATGTCAAGCTTACAATCACTTTCTACATTATCCATAGTCTCAAGGGTTGAAAGAATTTGACTCACATATACCTCAATATTTTGGAAACTTGATTTAATGCTAGTGGCAAACTCCTTTTGCTCTCTACTAAACTCCTTTTGCTCTCTACTAAACTCCTCAACTAATCTTTCTAAATTAGATTTTTCCTTATACTCAATGGTGTGTTCTTCCACATATGGATACGAGTAAAAAGAGGGGTATTTTCATGAGAACAATAGACATATGGATCCAAAAAATTTTGTTGCTCAAAACCTTCACTACGACAAAATGAGTTATCAAAACAAGCTTGGTTCCTAGTGAAATCATCTCTCACAAAATGACTAGTTGTATTATATGGACAATATTCATATAAATGATTCCCTCCACAATAAACACAAGACATGCAAACATATTGAGAAGAATCAACATATGGAATACAACTATCATTTATGCTCCTTTGATGTTGCCTATGTTTATTCAAATAATAAAAAACAGCATTCATTCCTTCTTGTATAGAAGACCAAAAATTCATCTCCTTCTCATCATTAAGACCAGTTGGTTGCCAATTGAAATCCATTTTTTTTTTTAAAAAAAAAAAAAAGAAAAAGAAAAATCCAATCTAGAGTTTCAACAACTACTTAGTGTTGAAATAAAACTATTCCCCGGCAACGGCGCCAAAAACTTGATAGCGACTTCGGCAAGTGCACCGGTCGTTATAAGTAATAAAGTGATAAGAAAAGTATCGTTCCCACGAGGAATAGTACTCCAGCCACTAATTAGTTATTTCACTTTAGTTGGATCAATGAAAATAGGGAGTGAGTTGTAACCAAACATAATTTAAAGAAATTTAATCAAAAATACGCATTCAAGATGAAGAGTCTCAAAAGCGATTGTTTCAAAAGAAAATTAGTAGAGAAAACGCAGCTAGGGCATAGAAATCCCCTATGTTCCTTCAAGTATTTAAATTAAATCCTTAATTGACTATTATTCCCATGATTAACGATCAATTCTCTATTATTAGACTAAGTCCCAATGTCTTGACGCTACCTTAGTCCGTTATCTTTGAAAACAACCTAATGTCTTAGTATTGTTTGGAAAGATCAATGTATTTAAACCAGAATTATGAGATCGCATAAACTCGTAAGCCTATGTCTAGGTCATGCAACTTTATGTTGAATTAACGGTTCAGATCAAATGCACCAACATCTCTATTGTCATACACCAACCTATGAACAATCTAAAAGGTGATCAATCTTTAAGAAAGCTTTAAGCAAAGATAATTCAATCAATCATGGTAAATAACGTTCAATCAAGAATTCAAACAAATACTTAAATTCGCATAGGGTTCATCCTCGCCTAACTCATCAAGACTAGCCAAGCGTGGCTAGGTTAACAAAAATAGAAGAAAAGAGATGAAAATTGGAATTGTTCTTGCATCCTCTTTCTTCCTTCAGCCTTCTCGTGCTTTGTGTCTTCGTCCTTTCTCTCTAAACCTTTGGTAAATACCGAGATTTAGAGAGCATAAGGATGTGTCTTCGTCCTTTCTCTCTAAACCTTTGGTAAATACCGAGATTTAGAGAGCATAAGGATGTGTTTTTCTTTCTTCGTGCTCTCGGTTGCTTTCGTCTTATCTCTCGGTCGTTAGTATGTCTCTCCCTCCTTCTTTATATAGAAATTCCCTTAGGTTTGTCTTGGGTTGTGATGTGATATCCTTTCCTTAAATAAAAGATATGCAATATCTTTTGAGATCTCCAATCACCTTTCAGTATTTTGTGATCTACTCTCTCATATCACGCAATTAATTCAAATTAATTTCCTTTTTTCTGCTCCTTTCTCAATCAGCTAATAACTCCTGCAAGATATATAAAATAGTAATAAATTTAATCCAATATATCTCAGAATTGATACTCATTTAATTATAAAATATGCACTTATCATGCTGTTATGTTATTATTATTATTTTTGGTTGTTCATCCAGTATCCAAAGCTTTACCTGACTAATCTGGATCCGACCGACGTCGCACACTTGGTTATGGTGGGAGAGTGTCCCAATGGGTTTTTTCTGCATTCACAATACTCAAACTCGAGACCTTATTTAAGCGACATAAGCCGCTTATCACTTGTGCCAACCCTATTGGTTTCCTATTATATTATTTTATTTTATTTTTGGGTATCTCACCCAGTTCACTGGAACCTTCGGTTTCGACTAATCCGGATTTCACCCTGCGTCGGCTCACGGTCATGGGGGAAGAGCTCTCAACACCATTTTTTTCATTCTCACGCCTCGAACTGAGGACGTGGTGGTAAGAGAGCAAATCTCTTTTCATTTGCTCCCAATGTATGTTGGTTGCTGTTATGTTATTTTTTATTTTATTTTTTTGCTATAAAAATTTTAGGAAAGGGGTTGAACTCACACACGATCCAAAGGCAGGGCGAAGTCTCCCATTAATTTTTTTTTTTTTTATTGTCCATCCGGTATCCAGAGCTTCGGTCTGACTAATCTGGATCTGACCCCCGTCACGCACCTAACTATGGTGGAAGAGTCTCCCATAATTTTTTATTTTTATTTTTGATAAAAGAAAGTTTTGGAGGGGTTCGACATCAGTACTAGGGGTGAGCAAATCAAAACCGAAAACCGAACCGACTAATTCGGTGTTCGTTTTTTTTTTCGGTTGTTCGGTTTTTTCGGTTTTTGTAATTCGGTTTTTGCAAAAAAAAAAAATTCGGTTAAAACCGAAAAACCGATTTTTTTTTTACTTTTTTGTTAAAAAAACATAATTAATTCTACAAAAATCGTTTCGAGTGCTTCAAAATTCCTCATGACACTTGACATGTCTATTTTCAAGGAAAAATATTCCTAGAAGCAAGAAAGTCACGGATCATTCCCAGTTTAATATTTTCTTAACGCTGCCCAGTTTATAACTCCATAAATAAGGCTTAACTTCAAAAATATGTTACTACTTGTGTAGAACTCAAAATGCTACATAATTTATATATTTAGAAAGCCCTATATGTCTACTTTATTCATGTAAAATTTCATAACTTAATGCAAAATTCGGTTAAACCGAATTAACCGACCCGAAATATTTTGGTTTTCGGTTTTTAAAATACCCATAATTCGGTTTTTCGGTTTTTACCGAAAAAACGATTGCACAGCCCTAATCAGTACCCCACCAAGGCCAGGGCACGGCCCCGGGCTCTATGAGCACTTACTGGGGACTTACGAGATTGCCTACCAAATGAGTCCCAACGACGGCAGAGGGGATCGAACCCACGACCCAAGGACCTAATCTTGGATCCCTTACCATCTATGCCAACTCACATTGGCAAGAGTCTCCCATAATTGATCTCACATTAAACATTAAACTGTGTTTCCTTCGAAAGTTGTGGAGTGGGCTGAAGCCCACATAATAACTACGGAAGTAAAGTCGAAAGCAATATACTGATGCATGGCCCATCAACAAATTATCTCCACTTTACAAATTAAAACGAAATATAAAAGCGAAATAAATTCACATAATGATTAATGAATAAGAATTTATAATCATGTAATTAATTAGAAATTGATTGATATTAATTTTAGAATGACGTGACTGGAAAAACCTTTTATTTATTAAGTAAGTGGTTATAGGTCTAATTATGTTCTCTTTTGTATGGAGCAATTTTTTTTTTTTTAAAAAAAAACACATGAAAGTACTAACGCTGCATTATAAAATGTACGAGATACATTAATCTGCCATTTATGCAAAGGGCTCATCCAGATTTTGGAGGGAGGTAAAGAGAAAATATGGAGTAAAGGACCAGGCTTTCCACCTTTTCCCAATCCCTTCCCTCCGATGTTGTCGTCTTTTTTCTCTAAAAACGGCACCGTTGGTGCAAAATCGCACTGTTTATTTATTTTTATTTTTTTGAAAAATAGCTTTTAGCATCATGAAATATTTTTCAAGATCCTAAATTTTTTTAAGGTATTTTAGGATCTTGACAAAATATTTCAGGATATTGATTGGTACTAAAAACATACTTCAAGATACCGAATTGTACTAAAAAAAGGGATAGGATATTGTCACTACCAATTTTATGTCACTACCACTTTTTCACCGTTAGAATCTCAATAGGAGAGAAAAATGATAAAGGTAAATGAGATTCTAATCTAACGGTGAAAAAGTGGTAGTGATTATATCCTATCCCCGAAAAAATACTTCATGAAGTACTTTTTATTACCAGTTAGTACATGAAATATTTTTTTAAGATCATAAAATAATTTTCTTAAGATCATAAAATATTTTTTCAGTGACGATCATTATCTCGAAGTATCTTTTCAGTACACTGACTCGTGCTGAAAAATATTTAATGATCTTAAAATAATATTTTAGGGTCTTCAAACAATATTTCAGATACTGAATGGTACCAAAAAAAAATACTTCAAGTATTGGATGGTAAAAAAAAAAATACTTATGATACTGAATGATATTTTTCAAAAAAAAAAAAAAAGTAAACAGTGTGATTTTGCATCAAACGGTGCTATTTTTTTTTTTTTGAGAGAAAGGACGACAGCGGAGGGAGGAGGGATTGATAAAATTCGGAAAGCCTGCTCCGAAGTAACGAGCCTCGTATTTCATTACGAAATGTTGTTATTATTTTTTACAGAACCAACTTTTTTATGCCTAAGGTCAATTTGTCCTTGTGCCCTTGATAATTAGACAGATATAGTTTAAGGGGTTTAAACTTCTCGAAGAAGAAGATTCCTACACACATATGAAATGGTGGGACCCATATATATATATAATTAACATTATATATATATATATATATATGTGGGTCTCCTCATTTCATGTGTGTGTAACATGAGAAAACACTTCTCCTACAACATAAGAAGTGTTTTTCCCAGCAAAAACAGCTATTAACTTATGATATCTTATATTTCAGGTTCATATGATGATGATTGAAACCACTAGTTTGCATGCATGGGAGCTATCAGGAGAATTAATTCAAAACTCAGTGCTTAACTAAATGAACCCTTTATGCATTGCACGAATTTAAGGAATATATGAAAGCATTATTATCCGTGGCGGATCTTGGATAAATGTTTGGAGGGCAAATGTATACTCATTAATTAATTAGGGGAAAAAAAATATTTGGGGGCGAAATGTATAAATTTTTGGGATAAATGTATATATTCTTGGGCAAAATGCATAAATTTTATATAAAAAAAATCCATTTTATATTAAATATTTAGGACAATTTTTTTTAGGGGGGTCATGGCCTCCCCTAGCCTTGAGAAGATCCGCCACTGATTATTATTAATGAGATATTGGCGTTTGTCTGAGATTATTTATTTTTCCAGGGTGGAAAAAGATGAACTGATGAACTTCCCTTTAATGATAAAGAATTATCGCGAGTAAAAAACAAAAGCTTGAAGAGAGAAATGGGCATGTTTTATGGAAATTAAGTGTGTATAAGGTGGTTATGTGATGATTAAGAAACATAAGAGTGAAGGATTAATGCATATCAAAGTTGGCTACTTAATTAATTAACCCACCATTCATTATTAATCCTTGTTTCTGACCTCCCAAGATCTTCTAATCTTTTTGACAGCTTCCTCAGGCCAGTTGTCTCGTGACCTACCTTGCACATCATCCATTTTCCTCCCATTAACCTTACAATTACTTATTCCAGTCTTTTATATATAAGATTCTACTCATGATCATAACTCTTTAATACAAGGACTTTTTGGGAGAAGAAAGTTTTAGTGATTTGAATCTCAACGTTCATCAGGGCCGTTCAATGCGGTGTTTACAGAGATATTTATATATCGTCTACCCTCACATCAGTGAAATTTGAACCCACAACCTTATGGTTATGAGCTAACTCCTTTACCAATTGGACCAACCTTTGTTTGGTTTGAATACAAGAACTTTTATCAACTTTAATGAAACATCTTTAAAAAAAAATCCCACTTTTTTGTATTCATTGCTTTTCCTCCCTCCACATTTATTTCTCTCTAATATATTGTTTCATTGTTTTGAAAAATTACTTTTTTTATATTTAACGAATTTCTATAATGTCACAAGTGTTGGAGGGATTGGATCTTTGAGGAGTACAAGATGATAAGATGACGAATAAAGTAGTGCACAATGTCTTTAAAGCGAGAACAATATTTTCCTTTAGGCTTAATTCATCTCACTTGTACGATTGTACCCTATCTTATAGGGTGTAAGTTGGATTGACGAACGAATTTCCTGTAGAATACAACGAAGACCCTTGAGTATGGATTACACTTCTAATACTCAAGCAAGACAACAATGTCTTTTACAAAATGATAATTGAACTTTATCTTTGTGTGCATTTAAGGACAAAGGCAATGAATTTGATATCTTGTGTGATTTTTGATGTCTCGAAACGATTGATGGTGCTAGTTATTTATAGGTCATGAATTGATGCTTTGAAGTGGTGCCTCTTAAAACAACACCTCTTCAGTTAAAAGTCATAACAATTCATTAGATTCATGAATCTCATATGTCGATTTATAAACACATATATATAAAGAGTTATATGTATGTGCATGAAGCTATAGTATATAATCTTAATGTATTTGGAGTTATAAACGAAGTGAAGACATCTCAAACTTAGCTATCAAATTTTATCTTCTCGAACTCTTGTCTTGTAATCAACCAAACTAATCATGAACTGGGTGTGTCGGATGCATGTAAATTCAATTCTGTACTTCGAGTAATATTCAAATTAATGCTACATTAGACT
The DNA here is from genome assembly GCA_025563575.1 of Acacia pycnantha. NCBI lineage: Eukaryota > Viridiplantae > Streptophyta > Magnoliopsida > Fabales > Fabaceae > Acacia > Acacia pycnantha. Next base: position 14,577,674 of record JAMWYP010000015.1, on the reverse strand, counting down.
TAGACCCCATCTTTGTTTTGATGTCGATTTATAAATGACATATATATAAAGAGTTATATGTCTGTGCATGAAGCTATAGTATATAATCTTAATGTATTTGGAGTTATAAACGAAGTGAAGACATCTCAAACTTAGCTATCAAATTTTATCTTCTCGAACTCTTGTCTTGTAATCAACCAAACTAATCATGAACTGGGTGTGTCGGATGCATGTAAATTCAATTCCTGTACTTCGAGTAATATTCAAATTAATGCTACATTAGACTTAGACCCCATCTTTGTTTTGATGTCGATTTATAAACAGACATATATATAAAGAGTTATATGTCTGTGCATGAAGCTATAGTATATAATCTTAATGTATTTGGAGTTATAAACGAAGTGAAGACATCTCAAACTTAGCTATCAAATTTCATCTTCTCGAACTCTTGTCTTGTAATCAACCAAACTAATCATGAACTGGGTGTGTCGGATGCATGTAAATTCAATTCCTGTACTTTGAGTAATATTCAAATTAATGCTACATTAGACTTAGACCCCATCTTTGTTTTGATGTCGATTTATAAACAGACATATATATAAAGAGTTATATGTCTGTGCATGAAGCTATAGTATATAATCTTAATGTATTTGGAGTTATAAACGAAGTGAAGACATCTCAAACTTAGCTATCAAATTTCATCTTCTCGAACTCTTGTCTTGTAATCAACCAAACTAATCATGAACTGGTTGTGTCGGATGCATGTAAATTCAATTCCTGTACTTTGAGTAATATTCAAATTAATGCTACATTAGACTTAGACCCCACCTTTGTTTTGAAACGGATAGTTGCTTTTTATTGTGTTGTTTCTTTTCTTCCAATCAAGCCGCGTGCAGAGGAGCGGTTGTTGGGTCCGTTTGAAAATGATGCCCCCACTTCTTCCTTATGCCCTGTTTGGTCCTTAATCTATTCATAAAAAACAATAATCCCACAAATACCCCGACACCAACACTCATAGTCTCCTCCCTTTATAATCCCTCCTTCACTTCCCATGTTTTCTCATTGGGTTTTCTTTTCTTCTGCGAGGTCTCCTACGCCTCGCAGAAACAAGAAAAGAAAACCCAGAGTCTGTTTCTTTGTTTCTTACACTGTGATATTGTTGTTCTGAGATATGGAGGTACATTCTCCAGTTATTGCCAAGAGAGTATGGAACGTGTTGAGGATCACCTTCTTCATGATGAGGAAGGGTCTGATCTCAAAGAGGAAGCTGATTATGGACATGAATCTGATGATGAAGAAAGGGAAGCTACTGAGGAAGTCTCTGGGCAATCTCATGTCCTCCCATCTTCATCATCACCATTCAAGAAGCGTGGGCGGTGGCCGCGGCTTTGGCCTACAGGAATATGAATTTTCTTGCAGTAACAGTCCTGATCCTGTTTTTTTCCGTGTCCCAGAGCGCAAGCAGTACCATTTCAACTTCCCCTGCATCAACCATCCTCAGGTCATTGAAGAAGAATATCCCAATAAGGCTGTGGTTTTGGTGCCCAAGACCCCTGAGTACACCTTCAACTTGAGGTTTGATGCTTCTGATTATTTGTCTCCTGGGGATAGAAGGAGCCCACTTCGGTCTCCATTTTCTGTGAGGATCTCAAATTATTCATCAGAAGATGAAAATGAAGATGCTGCTGGGAATGATCAAGTTGACCATCAGGCTGAGGATTTCATCAGAAGATTCTATGAACAGCTAAGAATGCAGAGCCGCATGCAATTACTAGAGTACCAAGAGGTGTAAAGACAAGGCATATATGTATAATCCCCATTTCTACAACTTGACACTTAATACCCAGGAGATTTACGTCTTATTTTACTCATGAAATTGGATTGTGAAGTTTTTCTTTTGTGTATTGAATATTTTTTTCCCACTCTGTAACATTCCCTTATCATATAATATAATATTGTGTTTGCCCATTAACAATGTTGCTCGTTGTCTGGGAAAAATGGGGGGTGATCATTGAATGAACTGTAGTTTAGGATATACAGCAAAACTTGGCTTCGGTCAGTTCGGTGTTCCATCAATTGTTGGTGCCTTGGTGGACCTTCTGGTATAACGTCTCCTTTAGCTTTTGCCTTTTGAGAACTGACCACCTAAAACTCACCTCTTTCTTACTTTGTTAATCCATTGATGGGTCCAATACCCGCATGTTTTATTCTACCGACATCTTAAATATTTTAGTGTTCAATAAGTTAAAACTTGTTTTCTGTTTCTGCTTAGTTGTTGTTTTGTTATCTTGTGAGCCATGAGTAATTTTTGACTGATATTCTCAGGGATAAAGAAACTAGAATAGCTGTTTAGAGGATTGCAGAACATATATATGAATGCCCCTATCAAAACCAGTGAATATACTCACAATCTGAAACAAAATATACAAATATAAGTACACAAAGTTACAAGGCTTACAGAATTTTGCCAAAATTGAGAGGGAAGAACGAAAACCCAAGAACATCGGCTCAAAACAAAGCAGTGATATCCTAAGCACCAGAAACAGAGACATAGGCGTATCAATATCATTAGTACTCACTACTCAGTAGTTAGTCGTCGGTCACTATCTCGAACTCCAAGGATGTTGGAAATTTGGGTGTGATGCCCATCCATGGGCTTCGGGCCTAACGGGCTCGTAAAAATGCGGTCCATAGGCTCCCTCCATATGCGGATGCGGAGGAGGAGGATATGGGTAATGCATTGGGAACGGTGGCGGCGGCATAAAAAGTCCTGCCGGAGGAGGTGGATACTGAGGCGACATAGGTGAGTAGTGGTAATGATAATCCACAGCCGACGGCGAAGAAACAAGCGGCGGCGCAGAGGGAGGAGAATTGAAGCCGACGTCGATGGGATCCGGCGGTAACGTCACGTTCGGATAGCTGATTCTATCACCACTAGATACGCTTTGGATTTCCGAAGTGGAAGTTTGAATGCGTGATTCATTCGGAGGATAGTGATCTGTTAGAGGCGGATCCAGAAGAGGGTACCCGGTGATTTTACCTTCAAAATTTCCCATCGAAACGCGAGTCTCTGCCTGCTTCTTGTCAATCACTCTGTAAGAGAAATTGAAAATTCCATTGGGCTTGCCTTCATGATTGCGAACCTCGTAATTCACGAATCGAATCACGCCAGGAGCATCGGCGGCTTCAAGGATCAGATCCTTGAGAGGCACGCGGACCTCTCCGATGAGCTTGTCTCCGATTAAGAGTCCGTCATGGCGGAAGTCGAAATGGAGGAAGAGGTGATCGCAATCATGAAGCGAAACCCAACTCAAACAAAATTTCATTTCTTGATTCCATTCGGGATTTTCACCCCCTTCCTTATCCATATGGGTTTTCTGTCGCTGCGCCTGTTTCTCATCCAATTTTCTCTTCGGGTCGATGCTATGAATGTAGACGAGTGCGTATATCGAGAGTTTCTGAAAAAAGTTGAAGTTTCTAAGGTCTTTGCAGGAAATAATCTTAAGCTCTATGGAGCTAGGTTCCATTGTTGCCTGGACCTTGCCGTATATCCCGACGTTATGAACAAGTTGAAGCTTAAGTATTAAGTATATTAACGTGTGGTGGCCGGTCTTGTGCACGTGGTTTCCTTGGTGGGTTTGATCGGAAGGTGTGGTTTTGTAGATTTCCGTCTACATCACCCATTTCTCTACGCGAACGAAGCGTAAAAAGATAAGTCAAGCTACTGACTTTGTCAATATGTATTCTTTCAAGGCATTTTGGCATTTACCGGGAAGTTCTTAACCTGTATATTCCTTAGAAATCAGACGATTAAGGCACCGGTATTCGCCAGGAATTGCTGGTAGGCTTATCTGATCTTTTATTGGCTCTTGATATGATTTTTGTTTGTTTGAGGACAAGACTAAAGACACTTTTATTGGGTCTTTCTTCTGCCCTCGACGAGCCTTTCAGCTGCTAGTTAAAAATCAATTAAATCATTTTTTTTATATATAAAATTTTAGGAAAAGGGTTGGACTTACCTACAATCATTGTTTGGCTCGGCCTGCCCAATCACCTAGGAGGAAGGGAGACTTCACCCTACCCATTATGGGTGAGTACAACCCCTTTCCTAAAATTTTTTATATAAAAAAAAAATTAAATCATTTCTAGATAGGAGACTTTCAATTTTCATTTATGCAGAACAAGAATTTACAATATACAACGTATGGGTTTTTTCCCCTGATTTTTTTGGAATATTACACACAAGCTCATTAGAGCCATGAACTGAATTCTGATTGTTTCGTATCTCAAGGCCTCCAATCAATAAAAAGGAGAATCCGAAACCGCTGTATAGCTACAATTATATATCAAGGAGTCGTAGGGAGACCGGAACTAGATTCTAGCAATGTGGCTGCATCTTCGTCTTCGTCCGTGGGGACTTTACTCCAACCGGAATTCCTCATGGACAGAATCTTAGACCGCTCAAGGCCGCTGCCTCTAAATCCAGTCATTCTTGACGACATCATAGGCATCACAAAAACAGAAGATGCATGTACGTTGTCCTCCCCAAAACCTAATGACGCACTACCGGCACTCTGCAAACAAAGAGAAGCTCACATAGTTATTCGCCAAACCATGTAGGCAATATCAGAATAGAATGACAGGGATATAGTATTAATACCTTTGCTTTCACTAGCAAGCCAGTAATCTTCAGTAGCATTCTTTTTACAAATGGTTTCGTGTCTTTGTACAGTGCCTCCTCTGATGAGGATTGTGGCCTTCAATAGATATATGTGGTATGAGTGTTATTGAAAATAGATTATGATAACACGATATTTCTGACATTCAAGAAATCAAAAGGATAATATGGTTGCTATTCTCTGGAATTGACTTCACAACAATACCTCCGTTTTCTTTCTAGTTACAAGGAAAGCACAAGGTTTTATTACAAGTTTGAGGATGTTGCCATATGAGTTATAAGCTCATTTGCATAAAAGGGACAAGTCAAGAGTACCAGATATTTCATTAAAACCCAAAGTAATCAGTGATATAAACTTAAGATGACACAATGTGCTAATATTTCATTCATTTATAAAAAATATGAAAAAAATGCTGAGATTATTGGTTAACTTTTTCACAAATTAAATAAGCCCCTTATCCCTTCCTCCCTAATTCATGATAACGCCAAGTGTACCTGTTCACTTCCGTTGAAACGCCAGAAGACACCTTGGAATCCAAAGAGCTATCTTTCACATCAGCGCCTACAATGTTCCACAATAACACAATTAATTACATAATACCCCCTGCATCTCATGAATTGGTGTGTATATGTTGAACATAATAATCACGAGCTTATTATACCTCTGGAATCATCAGGTGCAAGCAAACAAATGCCAATGAACACACACATCATTCCAAGTATAAACATTGTTGTCCTCAATGCATCAAATACCTACTTTCAGGAAGCCAAAAGAAAGAAAAAAAAAGTTTTGCATAACTAAATTCAGTACGCAAAATCATTAAGCATCCATCAAACAATGATACTATTCAGCTGCATGACTCAAAACATTAGGATGAACTTTTTACAAATTTTGACGTTTTCCAATTGAGGACAAAAGCAACAAAAATAGTTGGAAAGATTAAAAAAAGGCCGACAGTTTCCCACTGGATCACATAGGAATTTGCAATATAAATAAGAAAATTTAGTTTCAAGAGATTTTCAAACCAAACTAAACACCATCTGCTGATGAAAGGATTGAAATTTGAAAATGCTAAGGTCTACCATGCCTTGTTTATTCATCAAAAACCTGAAGCTAGATGACTAGCTTCCCCAAAAATTTAAATCTATGTTATGGGTTAATTTGATGCATTTTTCTCAACATATAAATCTTTTTGGTAGGATACTCACTAAAGTAATTTGATAATGATGTTCAAAGTTCATTTCGGAAGAGAGAAGTAGAGTACCTGATATTCTTGAAAATATACAAATCCTGTACAGATGGAGAAGAATGTCCATGCTATCTGAAACATGGGAACAATAAAAATAGCATCAAATAAGGACAGGCCTTCATTCAACCTTGTCATCTGCATACAGAAATACCTGCGTTAGTATTCATCAGAACTTGGTCATCATTTGTTGAAACATGATAACATCTGCTAGGTAGTAGAAAAAACCACATTGACTAAGCTTTACCCAAAATCCAGCTGTGCTGAGGAAAAAAAGAAGCATGGAATAAGTAAACCAGCTGTGCAACTGATAACCACTGGACATGGCTAGTCGTAGGAGGTTTGAACTGCCAAAGTACTTGACATTAGAAAAAAGCGATCAGCTATTGAATCAGAAAGAAAAATGACATGTTAGTGAAGCAGACTTACAGAGATTTGGCAAATAACACAGAGCATGAACCTACAGCACCTGAAACCACTGCATAAGAAAATGGGAGAAGCAGGTGCCAATAGGGCCTGAGGTCTTGTCCAGCTAAGGCAAGCAAAAGTCCTCCTCTCCTGCAATTCACAAGCTAATCATAAAGACGGAGATTCCTTAATAGATTAAACTAACAGGAGACAGTTACATCTATCACCTGTAAATGGTGTGATGCACGGCAACGACTAAGATCAAAACTATAAGATACATAAGGAATGCAACATTGGTGTATTTTTCAGCCAACTGCTCAGGAGTATACACTGAAAAACAATTATTCAACCAAACATGAGCTTGATGCCTTAAAAGAAATTGATTAAAGATATATGATCTGCAAGGTTAGAAGAAATGAAATTAAACATTACCCAGTGAGCACAAAGAACCTATTAATTCAATTGGAAATTATAATAGAAGAACAAGAAATGCTCCTCCCTAACAAAAACATCAATTGAAATAAAAACAAGACACATACCAGGTGATTGGTGATTGCCAAATGCTACAAGAAAGATGTTTCCAAGAACTATGAAGGCTGTCGCAATGAGTATCCTGTTCAAAATACAAATATTAAGGCCCTCAAATTCATATCAGAAGAATAAATTTGGGGGAAAAAATACAACTGAAACAGTAATCTTGAAACAGATTTCTCATACTTGACAGTGACCACTTTTTTCAAGACAAAATACGCAAATCCTATGTTAGATACAAATTGAACAGATCCCAGGGCTGCAAGAAGTGACTGCAATGCAAACAAAGCAAGTGAAAGTATTGAGGAAGGATAAAATGCATGCATTGTATCAAAATCATATTATTTAGCCTCACTAAAAAGTACCAAACAACCAAACAATAAAAGTCACTGCATGCATCATAAACATTTTTCTCACATTGAGATAAATAACCAATAAAAATAGAAAATTCACCTGAGCAGCATACCCAAAGGAGATGAAATTTAGGCAATTTCCAAGAATGAAAAAGACAATACCTGCATGCCAAGAATCATAAAAGCAGACCAATACTAGGAATCATGCACCAGAGTTAATATGAGCAAAACTTGTATATCAATGTGACTAGAACATACCAACTCTCCAAGTCTGGAAATACATTATAGGCTTTAGGGGCAGCCTTCCATTTGCCCCATCACTTCCGACTCCTGAATGTTTTTCTCTCTGCAGAAAATATAGCTCAACCTCTTCATGTTTTCCAAGTAATTTGCAATTGCAAAAACATAGAATAAAAAGATTTTAGGGACAATGGAATCATTTGTCCCTCAAGTTTTCCTAAGTTATTGATTTGATACCTGAAGTTTAAGTTTTATCAATCAAGTTCTAAAAGTTTCATAACCGTACACAATTAGTCCTTATGGCGGTATTCTCCCTTCATACTATAAGGGGCCATTTGGATTGCTGCAAATCAGGGGAGGGAAAAGGAAAATCGCATTTTCCGTCTGGCGGAGTCGTTTGGTTCACCATTTTCCCAAGAAAATATTTTCTGGCAGCGGTGAATTTTCCTTCATCCATGTGAATATCTTTTCCTTCCATTATTGGTGGGAACCCATTTTCCGATGGTAGTAAATTCCTAAATAACCCCTCTCTTTCTTCATCAATGGTTGTTGTCGTAACCGCCTCCTACTTCTGTTGCTACAGATCCGATCATGAAGGTTTAATTCTGTAGCTAATTTCAGACGCAGACCCCATGGCGGCGGATATTTTTCAGACCCAGACCCCAAAGGCCTCCTACTTCCATTTCCGATCGTTGCTGATGAAGATTTTTCAGACGCAAACCCCATGGCGGTGAAGGCGGAGGAGTTGCTAATGAAAGAAGAGAAGTGTACACTTGAGTGTGCACTGTGAGTGCACAATGTGCACTTCGAGTATGCGTGGTTTTGTATGGTTTAAAATACTACGTAATATTTTATCTTTAGGGGCAAAATGGTATTTTACCTCATTTTCTTCCAACCAAACAAAGATTTTCCTATGATCCTATCAATTCATTTTCTTTTCCAATGCGAATCAAGGGCAATTGTTTGCTAATCTGACAAATCATGATGAATATAGTTTATCTACAGTATCCCAGTCTTATGACATGATGTAACAAAGATACATAAGAGGTAAAGTGAATAGTACAATCACAAAAAGGAAATAGGCACAAGGAGTACGTCACAACCATTCCAGCCAAAAGAAAGCATGCAATTTACCTCATCATGACCTAATTTAAGAAGATTTGTTCCAAAGTTTATGGCAATGCTTCCAAAGAGGTTGATAAAAGCCCCGACGACCCACTCCCCCATGGATAAAAGACGTGCTGCTAGGAAGGAGACCCCGCATGCAGAAGAAATTTTATGAGGCTGCTCAGCATATGGTGGTTCTCAAATTGTGTACGCAAGGCAGCACAGGGATACAAGGGAACAGTCTATGTTATGCGGGCCAAGTAGGCAAGAGCGCAATCTGACTTGGCAAAACAAATTCAGAACAACAGCAGTCTTGTGTCACCTACAAACGTAATAAAAGGACTCAGTCAAAGTTTTCCCGTTATATGATAACATTCAGTACTGACAATTGACAAATAAGAGCTTATTTGAGAAGGATAAAATGAAGGGAGATTATGAGAAAAAGAAAATGCAGGAAGACGTAGCTAATTTGTTGCTTTCCATGATAAGTAAGACTAATTTGTGCACCCAAAGCTCACATATTGTTAATTATGATCATGGATACCAACTCCCCAACAACCCCCACCCCCGGGGGCCTGGCAACACAATGCTGCTAATATCTGATGTTTATTATTTCCAGACACAGGACGGAAGTTCATACAACAGTACCAAGAAAAAAAAAATCGAAACAGAATAATTAAACCCAGTAGCATACTCTTGTGATCCAGATCTGATAAATTTACCAGGAAGTTGCACCGAAATGACCGATTCAACTCAATCCGGAACATTCCGAAAAGAAACCATTGAAGAGAAGCAGAAAGATCGGAGCCGACCACCCGAAGTATAAACAATTAGGAATCTTATTTAGCTGGGAAAGCTGCTTATTTACCTCTCAAGAGAAAAAGCAAACTATCCCCTCTTTGGACCGCGAAAAACTAACCCAGAAATTAAATTTCCCAATATCAATGCTTCGCTTGGCCAGGGTTTGCATCAAAGATCCAGACGAAAGAGGGACAAACTATAAGAAATTAAGAATGCCAACAAGATTAATCTGATCTTTATTATTATTATTATTTTGGCAAGAAACAAATGCATCAAGTTGAAATTTTTTAGGTCTAAAAATATGGGAAAATGAAAAAACTTTTCTTGGTCCGTAATGATCCGAACTATTGTGGACGAAGCAAGGTGATGATGCAAGAAACGACCGAGACATAAAGTAAATTATGGATGAATGCATGCACCCGGGATGGCCCGAGAAAGAGGTAAAAATAATATCTTAAGAAACTATTCTCTCAAATTCTAATTATAAGAATAATTTTACACTATACAAAAATATTTCTATAATTAAGATAGAGAGGAATAGTATTTATTATGATATTTATTTTATTGAAAACCTTTGTTCATAATACAAGTTGATGTCTGTGGATTAAATGCCTATTGGTGCTAAAGAAATTTTCATTTGGATGATTTTAAATGAATATAAAATCTATGATCAGTATTTAGGAAAAATAACACAAAATAATATAACTCTTTTCCCTATTTCATACACACCTCCGGCAATGAGTTCTATCTAATTTTTCAAACTAATAATAAGTAGTTTTTTTTTTTTTTTGAAATTTCATAAAAAAAGTCAAATTATTTTTAAATCAGTAAAACTATTAATGAATATTATTCTTTATACTAATATTGACTTTTAACTTGCCTATCATTTTTTAGGGGCAGTAAGGATAATATAATGTCAATCTAAAATTTTGGTTTCAGGTAAAAAAAAAAAAACTCAAATTTTGGTAATAAATAGATTTTTTTTAAAAAATCCAGAAAACCATAATCAAAATTCATGAAGCCAACTACACCTTGTTGGAAAACAATAAAAAAATATATACTCCTCCGGTCCTAATTATAAGACATATTTAACCGATTTTGAGGAGATTAATGAAAGAAGTTAAATTAGTTAATTTTACTTATTTTCTTAAAATGTCCTTATATAAATTTAAAATCACCTAAGTAAAAGTAAATCAATACCTCCTACTACATGCCTCTCCACACACAAATATACATATATGTACACACACAGTGCACACACCCACATCTATATATATATGTGTGTGTGTGTCTATATATATTTGTATGCGCACACACACATATATATATGTTTGTGTATAGACACACACGCACAAAATATATGTGTGTAGACACACATATATACATACATACATTTATGTAGATACACACATATATGCGCGCGCGCACACACACAAAAAATATATGTGTGTAGACATACATATATACATACATACATTTATGTAGATACACACATATATGTGCGCGCACACACACACACACAAAATATATGTGTGTAGACACACATATATACATACATACATACATATATGTAGATACACACATATATGTGCACACACATACACACAAAATATATGTGTGTAGACACACATACATATGTGTGTGTCTATAGTGTCTATAGATATTTGTGTGTAGACACACACATATATACATATACATAGACACACACACATATATATCTAAAAGTTTCGTTGACTGGAAGAGTATACACGTCCACATACATATATACTCACAAAAAATCAAACATACTTGAGAGAATAAAATAAGGGTGTTTTAGGAAAAAATTGACAATTATTAGAATGTTGTCCTATAATTAGGACCAAAATCAACTCTCAAATGTTGTCTTATAATTAGGACCGGAGGGAGTATATTCATACGTTTCACGTAAAAAAATTATATACTAAAATCTTACAAAATTTAAATTTTTTTATTAGTATGATTTAAAAACAATGTAACTCGAATTGTAAATGGAGTATAATTCATTAAAGGCTAAAGTATACAGTTGGTTCTTCATATTTGCTTCTGGTATCATTTTAGTTCCTTAAGTCTGTAAAGTGTACATTTGGTCCCTTAATGTTAACACCGTTAGTTTGACTTAACGGAAAATACTAACTTAACAATTTTAAGCAATGAATATGCAATTAAATGATGACCAAGCATATATGTTAGTATTTTAATAAATTAATATTTTAAATTCTATTAATTGAAAATATTTAATCTTCAGACTATTTACGTTTTTCACAACTGTGAAGATTAAATATATTTTTTGGTCAAAGAAGATTGTTAACATATGTGATTAGAGAAGATGATAGAGATACAATATAGAGAAGATGAAGATCTTGTATTATTATCAAAAGAGGAACATCCCCTTACAATGAGTAACCCATAAGGATTAACTCTAAAACCTAGAAGGAGACCATGTTAACTCCCTCTCTAATGAGACTCCACATCCCACATACATGGTGAAGGCTCCACACCTAACACCCTTGGTGAGGGCTCCACACCCAACACACATAAACTCATTAGCCTAAGACCCTTTATATAGACTAGGGCCCTAACTAACTCACTAACCATTCAACTAACCACCTAATACTTCTAACACGCCCCCTCAAGTTGAACACCATTTATCTTAAATGTGTTCAACTTGAACAACACAAATAAGGGGTAAGGTGAATTAAATTGAACAGTTTTACAATCACAAAACAATACAAGGATTTCTTCATTTTACAGCTTTCTTCTCCATATCCAATTCAAATGCTTCACTTTTGGAATGCTTCATCTCTGTAAGCTTCTCTAGTCACCGCTTGCACTAACTTTCAAACCGAAACAATCAATTCCATAAGCCACCGGTCCCTTTGCCACATCACAAAACCACATTCTTATTGCAATGGAATTTTCCTTTATCGTATCATCTTCACGAAATTGCAAATCTGGCACTAATATTCTCCCATGTAGACACCACAATCATTCAATCTTCCATTCAATTCAACAATTTTGCCAGCCCTATTATCATCAACATACTCAAACTTGCCAATGTACCCAAACATAACAGATAGACCATTAGAAGACACATTAGGTCCAAATATAGAAATTCTTTGCTTCCAATAGGGACAATAAATTGACCAAATTTCAGTGAAACAGGAATTGAAGCAAAACCATGATGACTTAGTAAAGTCATTTGCCACCGCAGGGCAATGTGAACGGATCACCACCGCATTGATTCAAAGCTCTAATCACCTTGATAGCCAATTATGATTTTTCAGGAAACAAGAAGAACTCAAAATAATGCATCCAACACCATGCAAACGATCTGCAAAGTCCAATAAGTTGAAAACCAGAATTGAAATGCATCATCATCATCAACGTATAATGCATCATCATCATCAACATATGACCCATCTTCCTGAGCTCATTGCAGAGCCAACAAATGCAAGTTCAATGTCCTTTGTGGGCACTCTTGAGTACTTAGCTCCAGAGATTATTAAAGAAGAAGGGCATGGAGAGCATAATTCCAGAAAGGCACATTGATGAAAAGAACTTGAGGAGAACAACGTCGATACCCTCTGCTCCTTGGCTGGGCAAGAGAGGTACTCCCCATAGGGAAACGCCCTTTGCGATTTCAACATTGTTATCGTCATCTTTGTTTTGCTGGTCGGGAAAGATGGCTTCTTGGAGCATGGATTTGAGTTGGTTCAAGGCCTTGGTCTCAAAGTCGTTGAGATCAGAAGGGAAGTTGCTTTCTTCCCTGTAAGAGGAGCTCTTGATACATAAGTTTCAAATGGGTACAAACAATAATAGAGTGAGAAAAGACAAGATGAGAATCAAAATGTTATTGGAATCACAACTACACTTGTTATAAATCCAAAATCAGCTATCCATCTCCATTTTCGTCTTTCTGCCATGGCCAAGCCTTACAGAGAGAGGCCATCTTCTTCGGCACGCTCCAACCTTGCCTCGTGTCTCGGCGCCATTTGTGCCTTCATTTCCAGAGCCCATGATTTTCCGACTAAATGGTTCGGGTCATGACCGTGGTCTTCGATCTGTTCTTGGAGATCAAACTCGCATCTTCCGGCAAATCGACGTCCCTACCAGTATAATCCACCTCAAGATCCAAACTTTCCCCATTCTTGAGAAAGTTCTTGCAGGATAGATGTCGACCAAGAACCACGTGCTGAACCACCAGATCAACAACGAGTGAACGAGGAAGCAGAAGATGAGATCAATTCCAGGACCGTCGGAATACCTGAGAATCTCGCACGAATCTCGCACAAGAACCACCACTGCGAACCACCGCGAATCGGAAAACCTGGACCTCTCACCGTCGAAGATCAATCAGGACCTCTCACCGTCGAAGATTCAAGGTATTTCACCAGAATTACCGCGAATCGGAAAACCTTGACCTCTCACCGTCGAAGATCAAAGGAAGAACCGTCGGAGCTCCACCAATAACCACCGCGAACTAGGACTCTGTTTTCTTTTGTCATCTGCGTAACCCGTGAATTGAAGATGAAACCGGTTAGGAAAAAAATTGACCCGGCTTTCTTGGGCTGTTTCTTTATTTTTCTTTGCTTTTGGGCCTCTAAAGTTGAGGCTGTTTGTTGATGCTTTGGGGTGGTAAAACAAGAATGACCTTTATGAGTTTCTTGATTATCTGGCTAAACCCAAACTTAAAAAATAAACCTGGATCTTGAAAAACCACCTCAGCAATGGATTTCAGATTACCATCTTGGGCCTTTTTGGATTGAGGCTTGGGATCTCGAAAAACAGGCCATAGGATCTTAAAAAATAACCTGATGCTATGATACCATGTTAACATATGTGATTAGAGAAGATGATAGAGATACAATATAGAGAAGATGAAGATCTTGTATTATTATCAAAAGAGGAACATCCCCTTACAATGAGTAACCCATAAGGATTAACTCTAAAACCTAGAAGGAGACCATGTTAACTCCCTCTCTAATGAGACTCCACATCCCACATACATGGTGAATGCTCCACACCTAACACCCTTGGTGAGGGCTCCACACCCAACACACATAAACTCATTAGCCTAAGACCCTTTATATAGACTAGGGCCCTAACTAACTCACTATCCATTCAACTAACCACCTAATACTTCTAACAAAGATTAAATATTTTTAAATTAATAGGATTTTAAATATTAATTTATTAAAATACTAACTTATAAGCCTGATCAGCATTTAATTGCAAAGTCATCATTTAAAATTGTTGAGTCAATATTTTCCGTTAAGTCAAACTAACGGTGTTAACATTAAACTTTACAAACTTAATGGACTAAAATAATATCAGGGACAAACATAAAGGACTAAATGTATACTTGAGTCTTTATTAAATTTAACATGGAGTAAAAGCAAATGAACATCTTTGTATAAAGAAAAACAAATGAACATCAGAACTGCACTTAATGATTTGCTTAGCTCATTAATCATTTCGTAATTATTCTGGTATTTTTTTTTTCCATTTATATTATTACATCTTAAAAAATGGATAATTTTCCCGCTGGTTCATTTTAAAAATATTTACAGTCATCCGCGAGAGCGCGGGTAACGATAAAATGCCGCTGCTCGCAGAGGCATCAGCACCACCGCTGACGGCGCAAGAAGAAGAAGAAGAGCTGTTCCCTCACAACGGTTATGGTTGCGGTGCCGCATCCGTTACCGACGAAGACGCTTTATCTGGCGTCGTTTTGTTAAACGAGGAGGGATTTCCATTGGAACTCGCGGGCGAAGATGATGCGCAGGAGGAAGCTGACGGATCAGAAAAACCGCCGGGAAAAAGCGAATTCTCCTCCGATTTTTATCGCTGCGGAGCCGATTGGTCTTGCTTGTTGTCCGAAGATTGTAGTGGCAGCGTGGACCTTAAGAGAAGGGATCTCGCTCACGACCCTACAATACCCCCGGAGAAGAAGCTGAAGCAGGCCAATCTATTTCAGATTTGGGGCATGAAAAACAGCGGTGATGATTCTTTTTCTGTCTCCTCTATTGATCATAAACAGAATCAAGGCGGCAATATTGATGGTGGAGATGGGGGTGGTATTCTTTCGGATAAGAAGAATGTGAAGGCTAAAATTTGGGGATCAATTTCTCGTGATGTTCAGACACATTCCGTAAAATCAAAACCTTTTCGTAAGAGAATGAACACCCGCGATGTTAATCGGCCGTCTCCTGCCTGCCCCTTCTATAAGAAAATCCCAGGTGAAAGATCTTTTAATCTTAATTTTCTTCATCTTGCTTTTGATACTAATTAAGACCTTACACTTGTTGACTCGAACATAACAGTTTTGGGGGTTATTTGACTTTAGTCCGTGCTAGTATTACTGGCTTATCAGTAAGTTATGAAAGCAATTTGATCATGATAGGTTTTTGTAAAGACACAGTGCATTCTATGTGTATTGTGCGCGACAGTCTACTTTTTAAATGATTATGAAGGGTAGATATAATGTCTTTCCTTTCCGTCCTGGTAAACATGATTTGGCTAGCTTAAGATTGAGCTGCAACCTTGGCACAGTAGTTATGTTCTGAATTTTCACTTTTATGTCAGAGAAACGAAAATCTCCTTGGCAAACTACACTACGTATCTCGTGAATGTTCTGAATTCAGATTATTTGCCCATATAGGAACAACATTCACTGTGGATGCATTTCGTTATGGATGCATTGAGGGATGCTCAGCATACTTCCTTAGTCATTTTCACAGTGATCACTATGGCGGCCTTAGCAAGAATTGGACACACGGTCCTATCTACTGCACTACTCTCACTGCTCGACTAGTTCAAATGTGTCTCTCAGTAAATCCTTTGTAAGAACTAAGTGCCGTTTTTCTTATTGGGTCTCCATTCTTCCTGTACACCTCTGATGTTACTCATATAAACTGATAGGTCAAGGTTGGTCTGATCAAGATTTCTGTCAACTCTTTATTATGTTTCTGTTATTCTGGATGTAGGTATATCTGCCCGTTGGAATTGAACGCTAAACATGTAATTGAAGGCATTACAGTGACTTTGCTAGAAGCTAGCCATTGTCCTGGTGCAGCTTTGATTCACTTTTCTCTCCCAAATGGACAATGCTTTTTACACACCGGGGACTTCAGAGCTTCTAAACAAATGCAAGCTTACCCCCTTCTCGCAAATCAACATGTTAACGTACTTTATTTGGATACGACGTATTGCAATCCAAGATATAAGTAATACTCTGCTCTTGTCAAGAATTTGATTAAATATTGTTATTTGGTAATGGAATTGACTCATTGGTTATGATGACATTGTTTAACTATTCTCAAATTACTGTTTTATGTTTCAGATTCCCTCCACAGGAAGCTGTACTAAACTATGTTGTTAAGATCACAAAGAATCAACTAAAAAACCAACCAAGAACTTTAGTGGTTGTTGGGGCATATAGTATTGGCAAAGAATGTGTTTATCGTGCCATATCTAAGGCGCTCAAGGTATAAGGGCATTTTTTGTTTAACAGATAAGAAGTTCATTAGTGGCTTTGATCCTCCATCCCTTGCTCGTCGTTGGCATTCATTTTGTTTAACAGATTGTTGAGTGCTGATAATATTGAAGCTCACTTTTGTTAGATTTCTGTGTGTTGTAGTTGCCAAAGTTGCTTTATGGGTGAGGGCTTTCAGCAATTTGCATTGAGGATGTGACTAGACATTTGTTGGTTGTAGGCTGTTACTTGAAATAGCAAATAGATCGAGTGATAATATTATGTCTGCTCATAGGTATATTCCTTTTATGTTATTACAGTGAAATTTAATACAGCTCCTTTCTTTTCAGGCAAAAATTTATGCAAATGCTTCAAGGAGACGAATTTTGCAAGCCTTTGGTTGGTCTGAGCTTTCAGATAGCCTTTGTACAAATGGAAATAACACTTTTCTTCATGTTCTGCCCATGTCAACTCTGAGATTTGAGGTTTAATTCCAAACCTTTGGGTTTTAGTCTCAAAATGCTGAGGCTTTATGTTGTCAAGTACTCCTGCTTTAGCTCTACTCATAATTTTTCTTGTTACATCAGAGATTGAAGGATTACTTGAAGACCTACAAGGACCAATTCACAGCAGTATTGGCATTTCGTCCGACAGGTTATGCATATGTTGTCAATGCAATTGATTTTTGTCCTGCATGTTTTGAATTGTATGCAAAGATACCACAAGCACAAGTACAGAAGAGTAATATAGATATATATGTTCTTTCATTTATTCAGGTTGGACTTTCAATGAGAAGATAGGAAACCATCTGGAACTAATTAAACCCATTTCAAAGGGTAACATCACGATATATGGTGAGAAAAGCTGTAATTACAACATTCATATATGATATATAGTAAGATCTTGTGAGGGTGTTGTTTCTTTCTAATATTTTCAAAAGGTTGTATCCTATAATGATCCGTACATGTTTAGCTCCTGCTCTGAGTTGCTGAGATTCTGAGTATGGTCATGGTCATGGCCTGATCGTAAAGCAGAATTTTGATTTATGGTATTTTTTTGTCAATATTAGTTTATAAAGTCTCTATTCTCCTTGTAGGGGTTCCGTATAGTGAGCACTCCAGCTTCACAGAACTGCGGGAGTTTGTTCAGGTGGATACTGCATAGTACTTGTACATTACTTTAATGCTAAATGTTTGATTACACATCTTATGGTATCTTCAAAGTTACCTTACAATGCGTGTCAAATTTGAGTTTTTTTGCAGTATTTGAAGCCTGATAAGATAATCCCTACCGTGAATGTCTGGAATCAGGCCAACCGTGATAAGATGCAATCCTACTTTCGAGACTGGTTGGGAGGCTAATGGTTATGCGCTTTGATAAACTGAGTTCATAATCCGAGATTCCATTCAGTATTTTCTGCCGTTTGCACCGTGCACGACATGATTTGCCAACTCTTGCAGCGCTTTAACGGCTTGAGTGCTTAAGCATGACTGTTCTGGTCGATTACATTGCCAGCTACAATACTTCCAGCCAACCACTTTTCCTGTATGCTTAACATCCCAATTTTTTTAAGAATCTAAGTGACATTAAGATAGGATTTGTTAAGTAATTTCAAATTTAGAGTATATCTTGTTTTGAGATCTAGAAACATAATTGAGGATAGAAAAGAATATAATTAAAAATCGAGTGTCTATTTATACACCAAATGAAATTTACTTCCTGAGAGCTGTAGCATTTTAATGCAAATGATCATGGAGTATTTACGATTCATACGAATTTGATGAATTAATTACGTAACCAAAATTAGTCATGTTTAACGGTTAAGTTAAACAATTTGGTTCGGAAAGACAATCACTACATTAAACCAAAATATAATGGAGTATATAACAGCATTTTTTTTTGGTTCGTTTGGGGTTATTGCGGCTTAAAGCATGTCAAACAATAAAACATGGACCAGCACTATACTCAGGGACATTGCTGATATTCTACGTTCGTTTAATCCAGTTAATATTAGGTTGCCCTGCGTCGGTTGTTATTCATGAGTGGCCTCTCTTCTCCCAAGGGTTTTATCAGATTCAGCATAGTGTGGAGGAGGTGGGCAGAAGTTCTAGCTGGATACCCCCTCCTGATGAGTGGACTAAAATTAATGTGGACGGTGCTGTTACTTCCACCGGGAGAATTGCTAGCTGTGGCGGTATTATGAGGAACAGCAGGGGTTTATGGGTGGCAGGGTTCTCTCATCAGTTGGGAATTTGCTCCCCGTTGGAAGCTGAAGAATGGGCTGTCTTGAAAGGCCTTCAATTTGCAAGGGGTAGAGGGTTCAATTTCATCATTTTGGAATCCGATTCATTGGAGGTGATAACAGCCTTGTCTCGCTCTGATGATGGGAACCTCCAAAGTCTTATTATGTTTCAGATTAGGAACTTGTTAGGCATGGATTGGTCTGTGCAGTGGAGGCATGTTTTAAGGAATCAGAACCGAGTCGCTGATCGGCTTGCTAAGGAAAGATTGAATAGCTCTTGCTCTTTTGATTCTTGCCCTTCTTTTTTGAAATCCTTGGTCTTACGTGATTGTATGGGAATTCATTTCCCCCCTTCTTCTGTTAATTTAATTTAAAGGCTCAGCCTTCGTTTATACCAAAAAAAAAAAAAAATTATACACAAAAACAGCTCCTTTTTTGGTTCTCTGAACTTCTGCTGTTCGAATTTGTATCTTTAATCTGCTGATATATCATATTTGTTAATTTTACCACACAAAAAAAAAAAAAAACAATAAAACATTGACGTTTATCAATGTCCAGATTAGGTCTATTATCAACAAATTCAAATATATCCCTTCGGCTTAGCAAGTTGTAGGGTGGGATTTTTTTTTTTTTTTTTATACACAAATTTTAGGAGAAAGGTTAGCTTCACCCATAGTCCAAGGGCAGGGCGCTTGGAGCCCACTCCACAAGGAATTCAAGACTAAGAGTACACATGCCTCCATCTTAGCTTGGGTTACCGTTGCTTCGTAGACCCCTAAGATACCTCTCCTAGCGCTTTGACCAACTCCAGGATCGAACCCCCTCCCTTTTAGTAAGAATGTTCGACCCCTTTACCAGTTAAATCCAAAATTGATAAAACTATTTGTTTTTTGGGTGTGAATTTAAGCCCAAAAGGCCAGAAAATAGTGAAGGTTTAATACTTATCAAACCAAATTTAAATTTTTACCCTGAGGAGCACTTAACACCAAGTGTTTTTTTAAGTGCAAAAGTGACTATGTGGTTACAAATTAGATGTAAAAATACCGTTTGACCGTTAAGTTTGACTTTTTTTGCTGACAGGACAATGACGTGACTTTCAAGTTACAAAAATACACATGTGATTTGGCCAAAAGAGTGCCCAACACTAAGTGCTGTTTTTTAGGTGCAAAAATACATTTGACTATTAGTTTGACTTTTTTTGCTAACTGGATGATGATGTGGCTTTCAAAGCAACTGTGTGGAAAAAAATGCCGACTAGTCATAAGTCTGAGTTTGGAAGAATTAATATCACCATCTCTATCCTTCTATTCACTCCTACTCCTGTGACAACACTGTACTTGAAAATCACAATCTATCCAATGCATATATATTTTTCATCCACACGCCACTTTAGCTGTATGAGTTTCATGGGGCTATTTTTGAGACAACGGAGGGTACACGTCATCTGATGTGTACTCACTCCAGCCAACACCGTGACGGTTCAATTTTAATGGATTAGAGGCGACAACAGCATTGAGAACACTAATCTAGGCAAGGTCTCTGATTTCTGGCAGGAGGATATGTCGACAGTCATCGATGGCATTTTCAGTAGGGTGATATATCCACACTGGACAAATTGTGATTTTCAAGTACAATGTTGTTACAGAGGTGAATAGAGTGATAGAGATGGTGATATTAATTCTTCCCAACTTAGACTTGTGACCAATCAGCATGTTTTTTCCACACAGTTGCTTTGAAAGCCACGTCATTGTCCAATCAGCAAAAAGAAATCAAACTAACAATCAAACGATATTTTAGCACATAAAATAAACACTTGGTGTTGAACGCTCTTCTGGCCAAATCACATGTGTATTTTTACACCTTGAAAGCCACATCATCGTCCAGTCAGCAAAAAAAGTCAAACTAAACAATTAAACGGTATTTTTGAATCTAATTAGTAACCACTTTACCACTTTTGCATGTAAAAAAAAAAACACTTAATGTTGGGTGTTCCTTAGAGAAAATATATTGCATTTTTGTACCGTAACCCAAGTTTTTAATCTATAACTTATTAGAAAATAAGTTTATCGGTTTTACAAATCGACTTCACAATGGTTAAGGTAAGTTAAGTACTCTTTGTTCGAATTTAAGGTTGATTACCCCAAAAAGACAGGAATAATGTCAGAGTTTCAGTGTTCATCGCTATGTCTAAAAACAAGATCTGAAACAGGTATTCAAAACCATGGTCCCAGCCCAAAAAAAGGGAGCATAATTGCACATGCATGAATGGCAAGAGGAAAAAAAGAAAGGTTTAAGGGGGATTTTTGTCCCAGAAATTTTCATTGAAGGGCAATTTTGCCTTGACTATTATCCTAGTTAATTTTGACCGTGACCAAATATACTAAACTAGCAGTTCATATATTATCCACATAACTTTTGTTACGGTACAAATTTGCCTTGGAAGTTTTAAATATAACTTAGAAAAATATAAAGTAAATTGCACATGGACTTCCAATGTAAATTTGCACCTTAACAAAAATTATGTGAATGACGTGCAGACTACCAACTTAACATATTTTGTTAACTAACAATCATAATCAGCTGGGATAATGGTTAAAGCAAAATTGCTCCATTTTATGAACTTTTGAGGCAAAATTGCCCACCGAAAAACTTCCAGGGCAAAAATTCCCCTAACCCAAAAAGAAATGACCAATCTAATGCCTTAGTCAATTGGGACCTCAAGGACCTGCATTCACCATTGCCTTGACCACATGAACATAATACCAAGCTCTCATCACCATGTTCCAAGTCCCGTGACTTCTATTTCTTGGGGAGGAAATATAGCATAAACTATTGTGCTTTCAGGTATCAACGGGTATGGTAAAATATGTCCTACAAAAAACAAGGTTATGAAAGAAAGCTATCCTATAAATATCAAGTAGAGACCGAAAATGAATTACACTAAAATACTCTCAACTCTCTACATATGCTGGTTTAATCATGTTGCCCAAGGACACGTAGTTGCAGAAGTGAATAGTACAATGGCTCACAATTCCACAGAATTGAGTATAAGGCAAATAGGTAATGCTGCTGCACTGGGTTAGAGAGAACCGAAGAAACCTCATAGAAATGGTGATTACAATAAATCGTGTTCTATCAAAACAAAATTAGATGACCACCATGGTGAAACAATTTTGTAAAGCAAACAGGCTATTTATCATATGGGAAAACACTTCAATATAAATAACTCAGCGAGAAGACCAATCAACCAAATTCTTTCAAATGTAAAACGTTATCTGGCAGCACCGGAAGCTATGTGGTTTTGAAAGAATACCAGCTCTGCAGTAACTTATAAAATTGTTCATACTTACTACTTAAATATGCCTTTCCCATTATAGTAAGCCGATGGGTCATGCCATAGCTTCTTCAGCACGCACTTTCAGCTAAAATTCTTGAGAACAATAATGTTCATAAGTGTAAGAACTTTATAAGATCTATAAGGCTCCATATTGGCTCAATCTAGATTCGAGAGCAATTTTAACTTTTAAGCATAATAAAAAATTAATGATTAGTTGATTGTTTTGCCAGCAATACATTGCAGATAATCTTTCTCAAATAATAACAAGAAAACTTACTTGAGTTTCAGGAAAGAATCAAGGCATTTACAGATTCTGGTTAGACAGAGGATTTCAAATCATAAATGATGTAACAAGAACATCAACTCATTTATAGTGTATAGACTAAAGGCGTGCCGGAAGCAATATCACTAAAGGTATGAAGAACAACAAAACAACCAATCGATCTCAATATATAGGCTAGTGTTGTATACACAATCCCTTTGTTTTGAGCAGACTATAGGATTCATGAATGCATATATTGCAACTTCGCTCCAAGATCATTACCTAACACAACAATCATTTTACAGAAGGAAAAAAAAAAAAGGCAAAAGTAAAGCTAATAATTGAAAAGGCAAAAGGTAGTCAAAGATTCAAGCCTGCGTGCCAGTTAATGCTTTCATCTGGATGATGCTACTATTTTCTGAATGAGAAGAAGGGTTAGGCAAGCTGTCATAGGAGCCAAATCTCCTGATGCCCTCACATTTCGCGACGCTGGCATAAGTGATCATGACAATGAACACCACGAGCATCACGTGGACCAAAAAAATAAGATCCAGAACAGCCATAGCTCTCAACTTGGATTCGTCGAGTACACACTTGGTCGATCCCTCAACCCCATCGACCACATCAAGCAAACGATGACACCCTTCAGGGATAAAAGCATCAACGTGAAGAGTCAACCCGGTCTGAAAAACCCAGAGACCCTGCAAGAAGATGGCAGCTCCCAAGCCCATATCCGCGGCGAAGAGCTTGGGCTGGAAAGCGAGAACCAGGCACGTGAGCGCAGCGAACGCAGAAATCACGGCAGAAACTGAGTCGCATTTGGCCTCGAGATCGGAAACCTGGACGGAGGCGGCAGCGGCAGCAACGGAGTATTGCAAGAAGAAAAGAACAGAAGCGAGAGCGAAAATGAAATCGTTGGAGAAGGGAAGGAGAGAAGATTCGGAAAAGAGGAGACAGAAAGCGAGGATGATGAAGAGGAAAATCACGGCGGCAAATTGGAGAGAGACGAAGCTGTGGACGGGGGTGTGGCCTTTGACGAGAGAGTCAGTTTCAGATGAAATGATGAGTTGATGAATGAAGGCGACGAGGAGAGCAACGATAATGAGGTAGAGAGGGAGATGCCGGAGACGGTGGTGGTGGTGGGGAGAGGGAGAAGAAGATGGAGGGAAAGGGTAGAGGGGTTTGGCAGAGTAGGAATTAGGGGATTTGACATGAGAGACGGTGGCAGAGATAAGATGGTAGAGACCGAGCCAAACCAAACCCAAAGACGAAAGCACGTTATACAAAATGGCCGCCATTGACGACGAGGGGTATGAACAAGCAGCTTCGTTCCTATGGATCAGTGCGTCAATGAATTTAGCAGATTCAGGGTGAGGAAGCGTAACCTGATGTGGAAGTGGGTAGTACTGGATGAAGGAGAGAATGAATGTGATTCATACTTGATCGGAGCAGAGCAGCTATGAACGGAACGGGAATCTCCAGGACAATGGAAGAGCCAGGGCTCTTACGACTGAGATCTGGAGCAGAACAAGCTGACACCTGAGTATTCAACCTCACCGATGATTTTCATCATTACTTCCAAAATCAACTTGCGCCTTTTGTGGTTTAGTCATTTTTTAAAAAGGAAATCTCAAAAAACACTGCTTTTTGGCCCAAAAAGGCACACACATGGAAAAAATTAAATTTTTGGCCCTTACAGTTTCACCTAATTTTGACATTGGTCCCTGCATTTCAAATAGCTTTCTTGTTTTTTTTTTATCCAACAGGAGGGATTAGATGAAATTCCATTTTCCACCTCGGTGTTGACGTGTATTCCAGGTCAATATTCCGCCACATCAGCAATTGCATAACACCATTAAACTGACTCAGCAATAAGAACATTCGGACATTAATTTTATAACCATTAAGTACTACGAGAATGAATCTAAATATTTTTTTTGTATAGGGAAAATGATTCATTTACCCTAAAATATATTGGCACTGTTTCCTATAAACGAGTAAAAACAAAACACTATAGTTTATCTCCTTCCCGAGCAAAAATGCTGATCATATCAGTCTTCTTATCATATAAAGTTGTAAACTGAATTCTCCAAAGCTAGAGACTTGATTGAAATCTCCGACGTCTCAGCCATGAGAAAGAAGTGTTAGGGACTGCTTTCTCTTTCCTGGATCCATAAAGTGAAACCCGAATGCTTTGATAAGAGACATTTTGAGCCATTGAAGGTAATGACATTTCTAAATGGAGTATAAATACTGAAACAGATCAGGCCAGAAAGTTCTTGCATCCTCAAATTCGCATTCGAAGCTCAGTTGCTGCATGAGGCTAGCAAACCAAAAGCACAACTTGAACGAACTGAAAGGTGACTGTGAAGCTAATGATCTCCAAGTGCACCAAGTCACATGCATGATCTACCACAAGTCTCAAAATTTATCTCTTGCCCTGTTCTGCTTTAGTCCAGGCATGCAAGGCAATCTTGGTTTGCAGTGGCCAGAGTCACAGTCCTGGTCTTCTATTAAATAGTTAAATCCAAATGTACAATTTTGTTGGGAGAATTGATTGGAGTAGTTCAGATAAAAGGATCTAGTACTTTATGAGGGCGGGTAATGAAGCATGAAGTTCAGCCAAGCATTGGAATATCCAATTTAGGAGCTGTTCTTTTGGAAGCTCTAGGAGAAGTTCAGCCTGCATGGGGCAAATCATGAGAAAAGAAACACACAGTGGTGAATATTGTATACAGCCCTTCGCCAAAAACAGTCATCTTCCCACAAAATGAAGAGAAATTTCAAACAGGATATGCCATCAAGAGAAATATCTGTTTGCCCTAATTTTCAGAAATAGAATCCTTGAAAAACTGGTTTAATTAATCAAAACGATGGAGTTATTTCTTTGACAGCCTCTCACACATCAGACATTGGTCGTCCTTCTATTAAATGAATATGGCAAAATTCCCATTTAACTCTTCACCTCAGATTGCTAAGATAACATATGAAACTATATATCAATAAATAATTATCTCTCCTAATTTTTGGTACCAGCATATTATTAGTTAAACAAAAAGACCTATTGGGGGAATAGACTAATGAGCATTACCTTAACTTTGTCTCGGTCAAGAATCAAGGAATTCCTATGCAAATCTGAAGTCATCGACTCTGTCATCAGACTGAAGACCTCTTTGCTTATGTTTGCTTTCATAAAGACAGTCTTTCCGGTGGAATAAATTCTGGTTACTCCTATATCAGCTGCCATTCGTTTCACATAAAGCTTCTTCAACAAAATCTCCATGGAGTAAGGCTCTTTGCCATAATGGCGGCGCAGGTTCTCTGTAAATTGCATCAGACACCAAATATCTTTCTCAGCCGCTCTCTCAGCAGCATCTAATATTTCCATAGGGTTCTCCAGATGATTTATGTAGTCAGAAGGGAGATGAGGATTGATGTTTATATCAACCTAGAATAATTGAAGGGCACAAAAATGTATCAACGTTGAGGCCTCCACCATTATACAAGGCAGAGATTTTATCTAAGCACATACAGAAAGATATACCATATAAGAAAATAAATATGAAGAAAAACTCTCCAAAATCTAGAACAAAATTTTCTGATTGGGCTGTAAAGTGTAATGATCAGAAATTGTTGCTAATTTGGGTATGATATGTTGTATAATTTTGCATTTGGTAGATTATCTGGTTGTCCCCAGTTCAGTAGGATATTAATTTTCTTTGGTTAATTAAAAAGGAAATGAGTAATAGTTAGTCCAAATTTTTCTACAACGCACAAAAACCAGACATTCAAATAAATAACGGATTCTATATTACAGCAACATTCGTTCTGTAAATATGAATTTTTGCGTACACGTGGATAATTGTTATTTCAACATACAGAAGACAGATAACAAGAAAAGACATTGCATGATTTTCCTAGGAAAATGTTCAACACTGCAATATATTTTAGCATTTTACATTTCTCTGTTTCTTTTCAAGTGGAAGAAAATAGCGTCTTTGACTTCTACAAATTTCTTTTTACAATTAACTTCCATGGAACATAATTATTTAATATTCATTTTCAATAAGCATACCTGTACTGACTGATAAGGAACTGAAACTACACGGTGGTCATCAACCTGTAAGTTAAATGAAAAAAGAGCATGAGTCCAGAAATGCAAGAAAAAGATTGAAAACTATGGACCATAATGTTCCGGAAACGAGTATCAATCAACAAAAGTGCTTGCAAATCAGAGAAAAGGCATCAAGGTTGAAGTATGTAGCCAAAGTAATCTAACGGCAAAAGTATACTTCAATTTTGACTAATAATAGATGGGTTGGGAGGAACAGAGGATGAGTCAAATTTGACCTTGGACAAGCTCTCAAAGAGCATCTCAAAGAAAAGATCGATGCCAACATTTCCAACATCTCCTGTTTGTTGTTCACCAAATATAGTACCAAAGCCTCTTATACCCATGTCCCGCTCAGCTAGTTGGAAGCCTTGACCAAGTTCACGACATTCTTCTAGGGATGCGAGTCTCTCCTATGAAAAAATCGCTATAAGAATATTAATTTTAGTCAAGGTAGTATGGAGCACTAAGTGAAATGAATTTATTCATAATGTGAAAACTCAGGCATCTCCTGAGATAATAAAAGGTAAAGATTAGACAGAAGCATACCAGTGCTTGATCAGAGAGAAGGGATTTATCAGGATAAAATAAATGTGCATGAGCTTCCTTGTCTGCCCGTCCAACTCTACCACGCAACTATAAAAATTAAAAAAAAAAAAAAAAATACATAAAAGACAAGTATTAGTAATTTTAAGTTCAATATTGATTCATCTATAATTTTGCACCTCCACCACCATATGGCCTTCCAAAGAATGCCCACATTCAAGTCCTTGACCAATGATCCCTCGTACACTAAATATTGAAAGCAAAGGTTGGAAACAAGTTTTAAAGCCACAATGAGATGAAACAAAATCACTCTGGTAGAAACCAAAATATCAACTTATAAACTGCGCGAGTATGCTAATGATCTTTAGTCTTTACACAGAAATATTAGCTAAAGCCTTATTTATCAATTATGTACCATTAAGAACAAATATTAACAGACTTTCCTTTATAAGGAAGCATCAGAGAAGACATAACACACTGCCATATCCAATCAGGACTGACTCAGAAGGATGGAGCAATGTTGTTAAAACGTAGAGTCTACGTAGAAACGGTAAGGGTGAGTAAAAACGTAAAATCGTAAAACGTAAACGAAACGGAAGAGTTTACTTCATACCACAAAGAAAATAAAACCCAACATATATAAAATCAAAACACACAAATGCATTAAAGTTATCACAAATTTAAGTCCAAAGTCCAAACATTCAAGGAGATCAACAAATTTAAGTCATCATAAGATCAAAACAAGTCAATAAAATGATAAAAGAGATCAACATCTCTAATTTAAATCATCGGAGTCAAAGTCAAGCTCATCTTCTTCATCCCCTCCCCCACTAAGAAATTCGGGAATATCCAAATCATTTAATTCATTCAGATTCAGATCATCATTGGGGCTGCAAAATTTTTTTTTTTTTTTAAAGTAACTCGGTGGAAACGCCGTTTCAACCGTTTCTACGAGTTGAAACGGCGTTTCTACGAGTTGAAACGGCGTTTCTACCGTTTCCACCCAAAAATCGTTCTGACCACCGTTTTGACTCGTTTTCCGGCGTAAAAACGTAGAAACGGACGTTTCTACGTTTTGGAACGACGTTTTAACAACACTGGGATGGAGTTAAGAAGAACAAAACCTGGTATAGCTGTGCAAGGCCAAATTGTTGAATATCCTGAATGATGATGGTGTTTGCATTTTGAATGTCAAGCCCACTTTCTACTATATTGGTGCAGATCAGGATTTTTATGTCGCCTTGTGCAAATTTCTCCATGGTGTCTTCTAGTTGCTTTGAGTATTGCTATGACAAACCACATTTTAATTTGTAAACAAAGTGAATACACAGTGAGCATGAAAATGAAAGGCACATGAGTCAATATTTTATAAGAAGGCCTGAAAGCTGCAGAGAAAACACTTATCAGGACCTTTTGATATTTTTCTTTTTAAAAAAATAATTTATTGATGATAAATTAACATTTAACACCAGTCCTAAGTAAGAGATCCCACATTACTACCTCTCTTTTGCAAATATGAGACAGAATAGCCTGGTAGATTCTAAATATTTCTTAACACGTTCTGAAATTTCTCTTAAAGATAACTGCCATTTATCAGTATAAGCATTACTAAGAAAGACATTATTTTACTTCATGTTTAACTCTACAATATTTCCTGGAGGACTGTTTTTTCGTCCTAACAAGCTCACATGAGATACGGCACTGGACCTACAAAACAAGTAGCTACCTTCCCATGGGCAATGGCTATTTCCACATTTGGGAATGACCCTTCAAGAAATTCCATCACTTCTTCAAGTCCTGTAACATAAGAATAGTAGAGATACTAGAATCAAATGACTGAAAGTCAGAAATATAGAGAAGTCAGCAAATATCACCCAGACAGCACCAAAGTGTTGGATAGTCTACTTTTAGGTCTGTGATTGAGCGTCAAGAATATATAAATTCAGTGCAAAACTTCCATTTTCAAAGGACCATAGCATTCTTACTCCCATGAAATTAAATTTACTCTTAGGAGTGTGAGATATTTATGATGGATATCCCTTCACCTAAGTCTGCAAAATATTGGTCGTGATGATGGGATACTTTAGACTCATCTCTTGGTATTATTACATGCATGTCACTGTGAGTTCTCACAAAATGAATTTGCGAGTTTCCTGGCCTGATATTAATATGAAGCAACAAGCAGTGTTAATTATCCCAGAATCAATACAGAACTCTCATAGGAAGTAAACAAACATAGTCTCTTACAATCGGCTTCAGAACTCTCCAACAACTTCCAGTTATAGGATTAATATTAGTATTACTTCCCAAAATTTGCAAGACTTTTTAATGACTAGACAACTGCCTATTACTAAGCTCTTTAGTTAGCATAAGGTGATAACAAAATTATTTTAATACTTTTTAATGGATATGCACCACTACTTGACTGATGATACAATTCAATATTTCTATTGCTATAGACACACCCACTATAATTGTCGACAGTGTCCCACTAAAACATCTGGGCTTCAGATTAATCAAGAAAAGCAGAGAATTATATATTGCAATGGTTAAGACATTAAGAATGAGTGTAAAATAAAATTGGTTTTGATGGCTAAAGAAAACCAAACCCATTGAAATCTTGAATATAATTATCAAGAACAAGGCATGATGTCTCATTACCTTTAATGCGAGGAAGAACATAAAAAACCTGACCCCCACGGTCCAGCTCATACTTAATAGCTGAAATCACCTTGTCCTTACTGAACGAAGAAAGGTGAGTTTTGATAGGAACTCTTTCTGGAGGTGGAGTTGAGATTAAACTGAAATGAAAATAGAGTGTTATAATTATGCTCAGAGAATGGTTGATTAGACTCAATCTTTCATTAGCTATAAGCTTAAGTAAATCACCACAGGCAAAATATAAAGTACGCATCAAGCCCAATTTGGCATCAAAAGGCCCAAAAAGAACCAGGAGTTGACAGAAGAAATGTTTAGGGACCTACAAAGAGAAGATTTAGGATTTTTGTAGGGACAGAATCCTCTCCTATATTAAATAATTTTGAGTTAAAGTTTCAATAATTTGGGGAATTTGATGAGCCGGCAACTCACATCCACTAACATGGTACAGCTACTGACTCCATTTTATTCTCCCTTATCTCTTGCCAACCATTGTCAGCATCAGTAAATCTTACCATGCAAAGTTTCCAGGGGGGAAACAAAGGATATCAGCATGCAGCAGAAATGCAAAGCCTAATTCATATCTTCTCCAATATCTACTGATATTAAAGCTTCCTCATTGTGCATAGACATCTCAAACAATAAGGACAACGGCAACTAAAAATAAACTTTAGACAATCTATTTTCCATCAGAATCTGTGGAAGGCTTATTACCTAGCATCACGGAAACCTGTCAATGCTAAATAAAGAGTCCGTGGTATTGGAGTTGCAGAAAGAGTAAGAACATCTACGGAAGTTTTGAAAGAAGCAATCTTCTCCTTTTGTTTGACACCAAACCTCTGTTATGAAAGAAATGTCAGTTAGGAAAAACAATGTAACCATTGTTAGTTATGAGAAATTAAGGAAAATATTAATAGCTGATAACTGGCAAACCTGTTCCTCATCAACCACAAGCAGGCCAAGATTGTTATACACAACCCGATTTCCTAGAAGAGAGTGAGTCCCAACAATAATGTCCAGGCCACCATTTTTAATCCTTTCCAGGTGCTCCTCTTTCTCCGCTCTCGTCTGAAAGTTGTGATAAGTAAAATACTCTGAAATTGATATAAAAGTTACAAGCCATATAAATATAGACTCAGAACATGCTGTGCGTCTCAAATGGCAAGTAAAGACAGAAGTACATGCCATATACCATAGAAGAATTATTTGCTTGCCCCAAAACTGGAAATCAATAAAAGATTGTCGAAATATTTGAAAAGAGAGAACATGGAAAATGATTGTAAAAAGCTTTCTTCAAATAAAAGTGCCATATCACCCGAAAGAAAACCACAAAGAAACAATTGAGGTGAGAGAACTTAAAACAAGAAATCAAAATAATATGCATCTTAGCATATATCTTAAAATACTATTACAAAATAACAAAGGGTTTTCATCATCATTATAATGAGTTTTATCATAAGGGGCATTGAAAACAAGAAAAAATTCAATTTGATTGATGAGATGAGTATTATTAGACTACCAAAGTAAAATTAGAGTACTCTCTTCATAGCACTAAACAACTCTAATCTTCAAATAAACATCCCTAGGACAAACAAGGAACAAAACTCATACCTGAAACCTGCTCATAATTCCAATTTTAATATTAGGATATGATGAAAAGCGCTCGGAAATAACATCAAAATGCTGCTTGGCAAGAACTATTGTTGGAGCCAGAACCATGGTTTGCTTCCCTGATGAGACTACACAGTATATAGCACGTAAAGCAACTTCAGTTTTGCCAAAACCAACATCTCCACAAATTAATCGGTCCATTGGAGTTTCGCGTTCTGTCAAATCCCTTTCAACGTCAATGAAAGCCTGTAAGGGAACGTATTTAGAAACACAAAATACCTAGTTAAGCAACATGAAACCATGCAAATGACAAATCTTCTAAAATCTATAGCTCTGCAAAATACAGGAAATACAGCTAAAACTAAACACCAAGACGTCTAACACAGTTAAAAAATATTAAAATATCAACATTTTCAAGCAAGCAAATGCACATGATTTTGCAACAAGTACAAAAGAGAAAGAACATAGACAACTTAATTATGATGTCACCTGTTTTTGATCAGGCGTGGGCTCATAAGGAAATTGAGCTGCAAATTTAGCCATGAAAGGACTTTTTGGATAGGGAGGCCTTCTTTGTTTTAGCCTATGTAGATAAAGTTCCATCAAGTCAACAACCATCTTCTGTATGGCAACCCTCCCTTTAATCTTTCTTCTCTCCCAGGCACTAGTATCATTCAACTTGCTCAATGTCCGAGGTCTTTTGTTTTCATTTGGACTGCAAACGGACCGCAATTAACGTGATCATTTAACAAAAGTACTGCTGTAACTAGCACTCTATTTTGAGTCAGTATTTTGCTTGAGCTCTGACAATAGTAAGAACATTATCTTCTAGAATAATAAGAAAAATGTTAAAGGTAAGGGGGTTTGGAGAACTTACAGGCTATATCTATAGAGCATACGAGCCGCCTGCTTAACAGGAAGCTTTGCCATACCATCTGCATACTCTATAAAAACATACTCGACTTGTTCTGTAGAATTCTTTGAAGCAGAGAACTTAATCCCAACAAATCGCCCAATACCCACCTTCTTATGCACAACGTAGTCCCCAGAATGAAGCGTATAAGGATCTACCTGGTAGCTAAATCCACCTTCCTTATTTTCCTTGTCTCCCTTCAATTTCTGCAACCCTCTCTGTTGCTGCTTCTTCACCAATTGTATGTACTTGTCAGCCTCCTCCGAATCCATCACCGTCCTGGAAACCTCTCGCTTGGCGAAATCACGGCGAATCCTCTCGTTGAGAACCGAAATGGGGTCATTCTCGAGCTCAATTCTCTCTGTCTTGTTCGGCAATTTGGAGTGTGAAGGAACCGAAAGGTTTTGGGTGTAGACAGCGTTGGGGGCCAAAACTACTCGTCCTATGTTGTATTTGAACTGCAAAGGGTACGTAACAATGAAGAGACTCCAAATTTTGGGGAAAGAGCTGAGTTTGGGAATGAAGGGAGTGGAAATGTCAGACATTGGGAGAGGAGAAGCCATGGTTGAAGGAAAAGAAGAAATGCAGAGTAATAAGAGTTGAAGGCAATATTTTTAGAAGAAAGAGGGGATAAAGATGGAGAAGAGGGCCATCTGCATTCTGGAGAGCTTCGGCTGCTCTCCAGTGAAGGCGGCAGGCAGAGAAAGAGGATAAACGAGAACACACACAGGTTTTGGAGAGGTTTTACCGAAGAAGAAATATCCTGAAGTCCGCGAGGGCGCGAGCCATTTTGTTTGTGGGGTTAAGATAAGATATTTAGCTTTACAACACTAGCTCGTATTTGTTTGGTTCCGATGGGTGTTGCGTGGCGAAATGATATGTTCGTTTCTCTTTTGTTTTTTGGCGGCTTCATTGACCGTTACATTATTTTGATTTTTTGGATATCATCATTTGATATCCGGTTCAAGGCTGGTCCTCTCCCACTACAAGTTGATGGTTACGCACCTTGCTTTCTACTGCCGAATGTAAAAATGTACCTTTCAAATGAATCTTCAAATCTGACTCACCATACAGTAATGCGCTGTGAAAATATGACAACCTAGGAAAACATCTTTGGACTTTTATTTGAAACTGAATCTTTGCTTAAAAAAATAATAGTAATAGACAGAAGATAACAGTGAGTGATGAATTTATCATAAAGAAGTCAAGGGACTAATCTGTTTCCACGTCCCCAATAATACAAATCCCAAGACACCTGTAACATAACATGATCCTTTTGGTATTTTCACCAACATTACATGAAAAATGAAGCAAAGTACTTATTTTTCTACGGCATACTAGTTACAATCACAACCCAGGTATCAACTCACAATCAGGAAAAAGAAAATAGAAAAACACTCGAATTCCAGCAGCAATCCCCAGCCTATGCCCATAGAATCTGAACAGCAATTACGAAAACCGAGATAATCGTAACTCCCAGAGAGACATGCACAACCTTAGCTGCTGAGTTCTGGGCAGTATTCCGGGAACCAGGAGAACCTGAAACAACAATATCACATATCGTTTCAATGAAACTCCCCTGCTCATAGAAAACAGAGTAATAAAAACCACAAACCCAAGAAGACAGAGAACACAAAAAGAAAAGATAAAAAGAATATACTTGAGAGGCAGGCCAAAGGATTAACTCGTTGGCCACATCTTCCAGGCAAAGTCTGAGCCTGAGTAATATTAATGCCAGCCTGCTCAGCTTGTCTCGTGCCTTTGTTGCTGATAAGGCTACAAAGGCATTGTGGGTCTGATTGGATCACAGATTTCAGAGGATCACAACAACTAGCAGGGGGTTCTCTGTTTCCATTGAGGTAGCTGAGGCAAGGTGAGAGCTGGTTCAGGCAAGAATTGTCTTGAGCACTTGCTTTTGGGAACAGAGTGAGTAACAGCAGAATAAAGCAAGCCATGCAGAACAGAGGAGCTGACTTGGAAACCATTTTGGAGATCGTTGGTGGGGGTGAGTCTCTGGTGTATTGTGGAGGGATATATAAAGTGAGAGGAAAAAGAAGGGAGATAGATAGGGAAAATGAGTGTGTTGGTGATCGCACTTTGTCATAGACGATATTGGAGGTTTTAGTGTTTATTTGGAAGAGGCTTGCACGGTGTGACTAGGTTTTTGTAGGTACGATGAGCTCAGTGAGCGGTGGACAGGTGAAACTACTTTCCTAAGTTGTGAAATTGTTCTGTACACAGAAATGAATTGGTCAAATAAAGCCTTTAGGAGGATCTGGAGGTTTGGGGTGGCTATGAATGGAAAAGGGGCAAGAAGTAGTTGTCCTACTAGTTTTATTTTTAATTTTTGTTAACTAAACTTTAGGTGCATATCCAATCGCTTAATTATTTACTTGCTGAACATTTTTAAAAAATCGTTGAACGCTTCATGGCACCATTTTAGAGAATTTCATTTTGCGAGAAGAAAAACATTTTCACATATTACCAAACATAACATTAGTTTTGTAACATTTATTTATCAAAAACTTTTGGGGAAAGAGAAAACCAGGCAAATTTTATTTCCTGGATCAGTAGTTAGTTTTTCAATTCATGATCACTTTTAGTGGGATGATCAATTTTATATATATATATATAGGAGTGAAGGGGAAGTGACATCCATATAGAAATCTGTCTCCTCTTTTATTGATGGGTTAAGGACCAAAAATACCAAAGAACTATTGGGCCAGGACCACCCAGCACAGCAAACTATTTTTTGGACCAAAAATACCAACAAATATTTTAAAGAGGAGCACTCAGCACAACGCCATTAACACCGTTAACAAAAAGTTAACCTCCGTTATCTAAGATGCAGATTGACCAACGAACTCTTATTCCAGGAGCACCCAACACAAAATTCTAAATTTTACTAAATTAAATAATTTTTTATCAATTGTCATTATTCAAAACTACTTGTATAGATATCTATGGACAAAAATTATTCATTATTTAATTTTTTTCAAAATTATAATTTGCTAAAATAAACAAAAGTTTTAATTAAAAATATAATTATATGATTTAAATAAACTCAATGTTTTTATATTATTTTCTTTCGATTTTGCCGTTAACTTAATATCATTATATTCAAGATAGGTAATGTATCGTTGGGAATAAGTTATACGGCAATTGACACAATTGAGCTTTAAGAACTACTAACCTAAATTTCTTGTTATAATTTAAAGAGGGAAACAAATTATACTTATAAATTTAGATTAATAAGACTTATATTTAGAAATAAAATAAAAATAAAAATCATGATAGAGTAAAAATACATACATAAATTTACTCTAATTTATTTGATTAATAAGTTCACTTTTACATATTTTACTCTAATTCTCTCATATCATTTATCATACATTCTTTTTCTCATAAAAATTATTATTTTATTTTAGAAGAAATTTATGTGACTTTTATTATAAAAATAAATCATATAATTTTTTTTAAACATATATAATAAATTATAAAACACCTTGAGTTTTATTTAAATCATATAATTATATTTTTAATTAATTTTTTTTTTATTTTAGCAAATTATAATTTTGACAAAATTAAAGAATGAATAATTTTTGTCCATAGATATCTATACAAGTAGTTTTGAATAATGACAATTGAGAAAAAATTATTTAATTTAGTAAAATTTAGAATTTTGTGATGGGCACTCCTGGAATAAAAGTTCGTTGGCAAATCTGCACCTTAGATAACGGAGGTTAACTTTTTGTTAACGGTGTTAATGGCGTTGTGCTGAGCGCTCCTCTTTAAAATGTTTGTTGGTATTTTTGGTCCAAAAAATAGTTTGCTGTGCTGGGTGGTCCTGGCCCAATAGTTCATTGGTATTTTTGGTCCTTAACCCTTTATTGATTGGTCCTCCGATATTGAGTACAATTTGCATAACTAACTTGTCTTAAAATAAACTGAACTTATTTATTAGTACAATTTATATGTTGGAAGAAGAGAAAAAACAGTGAGAATATCGCTTATTTATTTTGGATTATTTAGATTAATTGTTATTTTTTTATTAAGTTTTATATTTAATATAGGGTTAAGGTGCAAAAATAGACATATGCTTTTCTCCGAGGAGCGCCCAGTAGCAAATGCTTTTTTCAGGTGCAAAAGTAACTATATGGTTACAAATTAGGTGCAAAAATAGCGTTTGGCCAGTTAAGTTTGACTTTTGATCGTTAAGTTTGACTTTTTTCTTGATGGACGATAACGTGGCATTTCAAATATTTTTCAAGATCCTTTTAGTACCGGTCAATACCGAAATATTTTTCAAGATCCTAAAATAATTTTTCAAAATTATGAAATATTTTTTTGTACCAATCGGTATCCCGAAAATACTTTTTAGTACCCATCAAGACTCGAAATATTTTTTGATATCCTTTTAGTACCGATTAATACCAAATATTTTTCAAGATCCTAAAATTATTTTGCACCTTTGAAATGCCACGTCATCGTCTGTCACAAGAAAAAGTCAAACTTAACGGTCAAACGCTATTTTTGCACCTAATTTGTAACCACATAGTTACTTTTGCACCTGAAAAAAGCATTTGCTACTGGGCGCTCATCGGAAAAAAGCACATGTCTATTTTTGCACCTTAACCCTTTAATATATCTTAGGCTTAGATATGGATATATTATATCTTAGTTATTTTGATTTGATTAAATTAGATTCTAAGTTAGTTTTAAGTTTGCCTATATCAAGGCTTATATGTACTTTATTTTATTCATGGATTCAAAATAATATTTTTCTCTCAAATTGTCTACATAATAGAAGAAGAAGCCAATGAAGAAGAAGAAAAAGAGAGAATGCCCTTCCTTCTTGCCTGCACTAACAAGTCTACCATCTAGTTGTTGTTCTTCCTTGAGCGTAGGGGTGGAAATAGGCCAGGCCCCTATCAGGCGGCCTACGACTGGCTTTGTTTAGGGCACAGTCGGCTGACTGTTTGTTAAAAAGGCCAGGCCAAGGCCTATTTAAAGGCCTAAATGTGTAAATAGGCAAGGCCTATTTTATTAAGGCCTGGCCTGTTTACACATTAAATAAATATAATTATATTTATATCATATAAATAATATAATATTTATTATTTTTCATTCTATATTCTACTAAAAGCTTATATTTATATAGTTTTGATAGGCTCAAAGTATACAAAAGCCTATTTATGGCCTCCAAGGCCTACAATATGATGTCTTTTTAAAGGCCTACATTGTAAGTAGGCCTTTAAAAAGGCTTCAGCTCGACAGGAGCCTTATGAAGGCTCAGGCCTGAGCCTAAAAAAAGGCCTGCGTTCAGGCTCAGGCCCAGGCTCAGGCCTTCTACCACCATTACAGGCTCAGACCTATTTAGCCAAAGCCTGGCCTGGCCTGGCCTATTTCCATCCCTACTTGAGCGTTGAGATTAACACCCATGAACCTTCTTCTTATTGGCAAGATTCCTGACACCAGTCACCTTTCTTTGTCCGGTGCGTAGTGGACATCGCTCTTCCATTCAGTCATCGTCAAACTTGAAGTTCCTGTGACGCTCCATTGTTCTCGTCATCGTCAAACTTGCATTCCCGTGGCATTCCTCCGTTCCCGTCATCATTGGACGTGTGTTCCCATGACGTTTTCTCAATTCCCGTCATCATTGGTCATAGTCGAGTCCCAAGTTTCATTCAGAGACTCTGCCTAGCAATTGACGGTTAGATCCCAAGTGGTACTCAGAGCTTCCTTGCTACAGTCAAGTCCCAGTTTCAATCGGGGCTTCTTTGTTTTCCTTTCTATTGTAGAATTTGAAGCTGTTCAATCCAACTCTTATCAGCAATCTCAGTCTACTACTCTCATACCGTCGACACCGACCCCTGGTTCTCCATCTCTCGATAATCATGTGTGATCTTTGTGTCCTTTGATTCTCGCTGAGAAATTTTGTCTTTTATTCTTAGCGAGTCTCTAATTTGTATTCTCGGTGAGTAACAGTGTGTCACAATTAGAAGCTTTTCTACAATTGGCAGTATCAAGTCCGACTGTCATTGCGAATCAACAATTTAGGTTGCTCTTCCAAAAACGGAACAATCCCTAGTTCTATGAAGCATCATCGACCACCAACTGAGTCGGCCTCTTTACAATTCATCGTTGGGACCTGTTCAACTGCTCGTCCACAACTATCACAGTTTGTTGTCTAAGATTCTGATTGTCTCACATTCTCAGAATTTATCGCCTTCGATGCAAAGGTCAGTTTCTTATCAAGTTTTTTATCGTCTCAACGCACTGGAAAAAAAACTTAGTCAGTATAGCTACTGCGTTATGCAGAAGTTTAGGTGGGGGTAAACACTGATAAACCATCAGGACCGCTTACAAAGGTACTTACATTATAGGAATTCACATCGTTACATATCACCCACCAATGAGGCCCTCATATCGACCAGTGGGTATTGAACCTCCTCCCTTTTGGAGTGAATGCCGACGTCTTAGCCAACTGTGTCACTCCTCAATAGCGATCAGTATGGCTGCTACTGCTTCCTCTAATCACGAAGTCTCTTCTTCGATGCTAAGGTATGGTCCTAGTGATGTCTCAACATTTCTGATTGTTTCTGAGAAACTTACCAGCCACGACTATAGGGAGTGGGCTTAATCCATGTCTCTTAGCTATTGATGGTAGGGACAAACTTAGGTATATATCTGATGAAATTAAAATACCTCTATCATCAGACACCCAAGCAATGCAAGTACAGAAATATGAGAATGCTTTGGTCTTCTCGTGTCAATCAAAAAAAGTTTCAAGTTCCTTTGTTCAGCCCACGACATTTGGGAAGCAATTCAAGAGGCATAAAGTGGTACAAGGAACATATCCCAGGCAAAATTGTAACAACTGAAACAAGATCACAACTCCATCACAACTACTATCTTAAAAAATCTGCTCTTTGACAAGAATTGGACGCCTTAAAGAATATGGTCCATCATTGTCACGCCAATACTGTTGAGGATCATAAGGCACAGGAAGAAGAAAGAGTCGTCTTTGAATTACTGGCTGGTCTTAATGTGATCTATGATACTAAATCTTAATTATTTTGATTTAATTAGATTAAATTAGATTTTAGGGTTAGCTTTATGTTTGTCAATATAAAGACTCATATATACTTCCTTTTATTAATAGATTTAGAATAATACCTTTTTTTTCTGAAATTGTCCACAGAAACAAAGATAAATATGACGAGAGGCCTTAACCTACCCTAAACATAGACTACAACCACCTCTATTTTTAACCAGGAGAATAACCACCGAGATCGAGTTGCAGAATTCTATCAAGAACTACACATAATATATCATTCCAACTTCAATAAGACTGATGTGAGGAATGTTAAGGGCCACAGAAGGACCCCTGCAATTC
Organism: Acacia pycnantha; assembly: GCA_025563575.1. Lineage (NCBI taxonomy): Eukaryota > Viridiplantae > Streptophyta > Magnoliopsida > Fabales > Fabaceae > Acacia > Acacia pycnantha. The sequence goes on along the minus strand of JAMWYP010000015.1, from coordinate 14,537,759 downwards.
TTCCGAAGAAATGAATACCCAATATCAATCGCAAGCTTTTTCAAGAATGAGGAAGATTTCCTTGCCTTCACGTATGAGTGCCCCATTATATATGCAACTCCTGCCTCCTTAGACTGAATCAAATCCAGGAGCTCATCCCTAACAGTAGGATCCACGCTAGGATTGTGAGGCAGCTGGAATCTTACTCGGCGCCTCCGGACTTGTGGGTTCTCGTCATCATAAACTGATTGCAAGCTTCGCAGGGTAACAGACTTGCTGCTAGGGATTGAGATATCCAGGCCAACATCCTCATGCTCGGACACTATCAAGCTTGAAGTAGATCCTATGCCTCTAACACTCATAACAGCCATCCTCCCGTCAAGTGAAGAACTTTCAGAACTTGAAAGTTGTGGCTGAGTAGCTTCCATTTGGATAAACTCGGCTATACTTTGTATGAGTTGGTCCTCAAAGTCTCCGTCATCCCTTTGGATGTCCTTGTACCCGTATCTGATGATGCATCTGTACATACGATATGGCCTGGGGCAAACACGCCCTATAAGGAACCTTTCTTCCGGTGAGACATATGGAACAGGAACTGATTTTACACAGACAAATACCAACACACTGTGAAATGCAGGGAGATTTGTAACAAAGTGGGAAAATATTGCGGGCACTCCTGTTGCCAGTTCTGAGTAGATAAGACCTATTCCTGGAACGCGGACGATGCCCAGGCTAGGGCCCAGTCCTAATAACCATTTCAATGAAACTTTGTTGTGTAGATCAAAGCTGTATTTTCTGCGAGTACCATAATGCCATACATACATAACAATCATGATGATGAATGACAAGACAAGAGGAACCCATCCTCCCTGACGAAATTTTATGAATGCTGCTGATAAATATGCGCCCTCTATCACCCAAAAGAATAAAAGAAATATTGCAGCAAGCAAGACATTTTTCTGCCAGACGAAGATTATGATAAGTGCCATCAGAAATGTAGTCACAAACATAACAGCTATACAAGCAAGTCCTGTAAATCAAAACACCAAAAAGAGTTAACTTCAGTAAGACAAAATAAAACACAGTGCAATTTTTTATGCAAGACCAAAAAAGCCCAGTGTTCATTGCCTTTATTGAAGCACGGAAGCACCCGTGTACCATGCAGCCTCATTAATGAGGACATTTTTTAAAAGCATAACATGCTCATTACCCAAGATGGCATAACGCTCAAATCAGGTGCATGGGAACTTGTAACCTTGTAAATCCATGCATATCAATGCAAATCTATCACTCAAACTACAATTTCAATATAAAAAAAACATAGTATTGGCAAAATAACCAGAGCTACATGTGAATTCAAGTGGCGACTAGCACAGGCATCAAGTGTGCTACATACTAGAACAAACTATACTACCTGAATATATGGTTTTTTTTTTTTTTTGGCTACCACGATATTAAGAGCTTCAGATTTTTTTATTAAATTTTTTTTTTTAGTACTTGATAGTCGAAGTCATCTGTTAAATGATATTTTACTACTGAACCTTCAGTGCTCTTTTTTTTCTGCTTCTTTAATTTGACACACAAGCAACTGATTGTGAACTTAAAGCATACAATTTGTCCATGGACCAAATAGAACTGTTAAACCAGTCATTATTTGAATGAGCCAGTGCACACATCCAAGGGCACACCAAATCAGCTCCAGCAAGCAAGATCACCAGTGCCACCAATCGTCAGACATATGAGTAACCATAGGCAAAAAATAATAAAGTCATAATGGTCTCATATCTGTGTGTGTGAGACTAGACAGAGAGTCTCTTTGACTCTTTCATAAAGTAATAAATTACCATAAGCATTTCCAATCAAGGTCGTGTCCTGAAATCCAATTGTCATAGCAAGAGTCAGGACCATTAGTATCCAGTTTATTTCTGGGATATAGATCTGTCCATATATATGTTTTGAGGTGTGGACAACTTTCACTCGGGGAAAACAACCAAGTGCATGACACTGCTTGATAATGGAGAAAGTGGCACTTATAACAGCCTGACTCCCCACAATAGCAGCAAGGGTGGCAATAACAAAGACAGGCCAATATACAGGTTCTGCAGGCAAGCAGAAAAATTAACAAATCAGAACAATTTGCATTGATGGGAATTAGTACCAAGAAAGAAGAGAACCAGAAGAACTAACTTGGGATTGAGTCATAAAAACTGTTACTGACAGAGTCAAGATTTTTAGATAAGAAAGCAGCTTGGCCCATGTACTGTACCACCAAACAAGGGTATATAACAAGAGCAAATGCAAGCTGCACATGGGAGAAGAATGTTAAGAGAATCTTACTTGTTTGCCATGCAAAAAGCAATAATTACTGCCAGTGTAGAGATTCAATAACATAGACACTTCAAATAATCCGTCTAATTGTGGAAATGAAAACAAGAAACCACACTACATATATTTCAATCAACTAACAATGCTTTAAAAAAAAACTAAGACCAACTGAATGTCCAAAGCAGTTAAGAGCTCACTCTTATTGAAAAAGCGGTGAAATGACCAAGATCAGCAAACATAGCTTCAGATCCTGGAGAAACACAGAATGATAGGCGTTTAGTGAACTTAGTGTCATAGTTCTTAAAACTCTCAGTATCTTGTGTGTCAATGTACAATTAAATTCATAAAGTGGAAATGCAGCATTAGTGTAGTTTTCCAGGAAAGTTTTGATAAATGAGAGGAGACGTGGAGGTCCAGGACTACCATACCAGTGATACAGAGAAGAACCCCTCCAAGAGAAATCCAACCTTCTTTGCCAGTCTTGATAAAAAACTTGATGATATAGTGTGGGGATAGACCCCGAACTATTTTTGGATTCCAGCGTATTGTATTATACAGACCAACAGAAAAAATGGATACAAGCCAGATTATTACAATTGGTGCAAACAAAAATGCTACTTTGTGGGTGCCACAGTGCTGGAGAGCAAACAGGCCAACCAATATGACGCAGGCAAGCAAGACAAGTACACCTACAAACAATAAGAAATTGCTCTAGTAATGTAATATTTAAGTCTTTGGAAATGAACGACCACTGATACAAACTGCAACATCTTCAACAAAGCACAAATGGCAATTGACTCACCATTAGGAAGCTTTTTCTCATTAACTTCTAATCCTGAAACTGCTGATAGAACTGCAAGCACGTGAAAAGGAATGTCAATTTCTGATAAGGTGCAAGATAATCCTCATGTTAAAACAAAATAACTCTTTAATGTAAACAATGATAAACAAATTAAACTAGTTGCAATGGAGACCTATTAAATATTCTGCGAGATCTTGAAAATGTGCAAAGTACTATATAGGAAACAAGAAACCTAAGTACCCTTTACATGCCCTAATGGACTGGTGTCACTTTAATTGTGGCTATAAATTTGAACAAATAAAGAGAATGAAAGCAAAGAGTTGGGAATCCATAATGTGCTCAGGAGACGCAGATTAAAGAGTTGGGAGTCTCCATCTATCCTTCTCATGTTCCAAATAGGAAGGAATCACAACAAGAATAAATTTAATATTTGAAAGTTTTGTTAAAAGGCTTTATTACTTTCCCCTTTTGTTCTTTTGCTTCCCTTCTTTTGTTTTTGGGGGGTTTAGAAGTTATCTTAACATTTAACACCAAGATTATACCAAAAGACATAATTAGTAACTCAAGACATTCCCAATTTAAGATTACTAGAAAGGTATTTTACCTGACATTGCTGGAGTAAACACACCGTCAGCTATGACCATGCAAGCACCAAACAACACTACAACAAGTAAAACTGTTCTTAACCTCTTATGCTTCTCCAGAAACCTCTTCAATGGGGAAGGGGCTACAGGCTGTGATGAGGGACCATATTTGTAGGATGACAGCTCCTCATCAGCTGCTTGTTGGTTGGGGAGTAGATTAAACTTGGCATGCCTGCAAAGCAGTGAGTAGAGAGCAAATGTTCCACCTGCCAATGTTTGTACCAGAATCAGAGCATACACCTGAATCATTAATAATATTTTGACCATGTAACCAAAAAAAAGATATTATTTTTACTAGAGAAGAATTTGAAAGAAAAATAAATACCAAAGGAGTTCAGTAATATATATGCAGAATTCTTGTTTTAGAATACCTTCACCATTATCATCAGCACTCAATACGATGAAAACGTATTTGAGCAAGGGAATTAATGTGAGGGTCCAGAAAATTAATGAAAATGCACCAAAGGTAGTTTCTTCATCGTGGTACTTCTGCAACGTTTTTCCTCCAAATATGCTTTTGAAAACATAGAGGGGTGATGTACTTAGATCTCCATATACTACGCCAAAGCTTTGATATGCTAATATTAGACTCCTAGAGAGATTAACCCATGACAACTGCAAAGCACCAAAAGATAAATGACCATTAAATTTTCATAATTCAAATTAATTTCATATTTGGAAAAGGGAGCAGTGAGCAATGCTATACCAGTGAAAACAAAAAATCACTTTTATGTCAGGGAGTACATAAATTTAAAATGAAAAGGTACAGCATGAAATAATAAGTCACTATGGTGACTTATTGGAAGTTCACCATTGCTTTTAATCCAACAATAATTTTTCAGTCAATGAGTCAAGGTCAATAGAAACTACAACTTCCCATTCTGGATAATTCATCCAAGAGATGAAGGAACAGTACACAAAGCTCACAAATATTTGCTTTCAACGTATTTTCCTTTCAAAAACAAAGAAAATCAAAGAAAAGTTTGATCAAGGCAAGTAAAACAGAATAATGGATCAAGAGACAGTGTGTTAAAAAGAAGAGAATTCAATTCACTTCTAATGTCCTTCTACAATCATGTCTCAACCTCTTATATGAAATCAACCAACTAACCAACAGCTAGCAAATCTAAGATCTCAAAGCACAGCACTCTAAAACCCTTTATTAAATTTGGAGTGCGTCAGTATCTTAAACGTCAAAGCACCCTTGTCCTGAAGGGTCAAGTAATAGGATTTTTCATTAGATCAACCAGCATCTAATATTAGGTAAGAGACCACTTTACTGCAATCCAAACACAGCCCATATTCTCTTATCCCGTTGAATTTTTCCAATACCAATATTCTGCCTACCACTTCCATGATTTGAAAATCCTAGCCCATTGAAATAAAATGTACATCCATTTGTGACATTGGTTCAATGGGCACACAAGCAGACTCCACCATAATGTTCATAAAAGGGCACCATCTTCACTCTTCACCACCTTAGGCATGGCAGCACAACAACTAAATTTACCCTAGTGCTCATGGTGAGCGTGTCCTTTACTCCCATAGAAACAGCCAAATTTATAGGGCCACAATACTCATTATCCCCTTTAAGTATTCGTTCTATATTTTCCATCAAATCATCATGAAACATATTACTCCATCTTTATTTTGGGATAAGACAAACAGAACCCAATCCCACGTTATGAACAGGCAGGGCGTGAAAAGGATTGGGAAGAAAACAAGAGAGAGATGAGAAAAGGGCGGGGGCCATCACAATCTTTGAAGCTTTGCCAATCTAGTCTCATCCAAAAGAATATTAGAATGGAACTGGAACAATTGTTAAGAACTAAGAAGGCTAGAAGGGTAGAAGAGAGAACTGGAACAATTGTTAAGAACTGAGAAGGCTAGAAGGGTAGAAGAAGAGAGTTCAATTCATTTCTGATGTCCTTAGACAATTAGTGTCTCAGCCTCTTAGACTAAACCAATCAACCAAACCCCAGCAAATAAATCTAACAGACAGATGTATATCAGGTACGGAACTCTAGTACCCTTGCTAATGAATTTGGGGCGTATCATGCGGTGACTGACTTAAACTATCGTAAATTGTAGGTTCGATTTTTAGTTCACCAAGTTGACAAGGATACAAACAGTACTCACGATATAAATATGTATGATGCGATTGTAAGACAGATGGAGACATCAACAATATACCAGCGTAATACATTCATCTGGTAAGATACAAAGCAAAATAGTAAACTCATCAGAACAGGTGTCCAAATCGGAATTCAAGAAAAATAAAAACAGAAGCAAGTCAAGCAGGATCAAACTAAACTTCACTGAAGAAGAACAGCTTCGATCCTCTTGATTCATCAACAAGTAACCACAAAATAAAAACAAAAACCAGAAAATGAAATTTAGATTAATGATACGCTGCCGCCTGACAGAACAGAACGAAAAAGCAAAAGAAAAGGAGGATAAAGAGAGAAAATCACTAACCTGGGAAGGATTCCGAGAAGACGAAGCTCCAGGTTCCGGTTCCATGAGGAAGATGGCTCGCTGTGGCCGCGCGTGAAGCCGAGAGTGAGACGCTCGTTCAGATATTCCCTCGCATCTCTGGGGCTCTCGGATTCGAAGCTCCGATTAATTACAAAATGGCACTTGTTGAGTCACGAGTGAAAGGAGGAAAATGGCACTCTAGTAATTGACGTTATCTTGTTTCCATTCCCAAATGCCGTGTCCGGTGTACCTCACGCGGTTCGTGATCCGTGACGATGACAACATTCATGAATTCCAATTTTCATCCATAGATATAGATGGCAAGGATTCATCTAATCTAAATCTAAATTACTGCAAAGTCCTAATGGGTTCATGGATTCATCCTCCTAACATTTCGCTTAAATGGATGGATAATATTATTGCTTATGTTTATGTAAATGTCCTAAAATGTTCGTGAAATTGGATTTTGTCATCTTTAAAAAAAAAAATACTGTTTTCAATTATTATTTTTTTTGGGATGGAAATGGTTTGTTTATCATTTTATCACTGCCCGGTTCACCGGAGCTTCGCCTGACTAATCCAGATCCAATCCGCGTCGCGTACCTGGTTTTGATGGGAGAGTCTCCCAACGGGGTTTTTTACATTCACAAGGATCGAACTCAAGACCTTACTTAAGCGACACAAGCCGCTTACCACTTGAGTCAACCCCAATACTCGTAGGGTTATTGAATGTTCGAAAATCAAACATGAAAGGTATAAAATTTTAAAGTAAAAGGTAAGATTATTATCCGACTAATTAAGTTTCTTCCATGTCTTCTTCAATAAATATGAGAATATCCATTTATTTTTAAAAAATGACATTGCAATCGTAAGCGACAGCTACAATCTAATTTTAAACTCAATCATTGTGGGTCTACCGTCCAAATTGCATTATTTTTTTATGTCTGTGATTTAAACTAAGAATGAAGCACGTTAATAAAAGGGAAAATTCCTTTAAGGTTTTAAAGAATTAAGAAAATGTTAAAAAAATATCAGAAAAAATTTTGATGTCTAAAAGATTAGTTGTTAAAAATCATACATGGAATTATTAATGTCCTAATAAAGGAGTTGTCAACAAGACCTTTTTAATATCAGAATTTTTTTTGAGACTTTTTGGACATTTTTGTTATAAAACACGTAAGAGATAAAGTTGTCAACTACAGCAATAGGTAAAACAAACATAGTCACAGATAAAGTTTACCTATAGATTTGGACGGATATATTCGATATCTGTTGTTTCATACACATGACTTGCCCAATACCACCCAGAATGCGTACTTCCTTACTATTCTCCACATGCAAATTCAAGTGCTGGACTATGTGGGGATGAAGGAAATTATCCGAGCTTCCCTCGTCGAGAAGAATTTGGACCTCTGTTCCCTGTATCGTGCCCGTGAATTGAATGGTTGCCGCCCCATGTGTGCCGTTGGAGGCCGGTAGTGATAGATGATGTAAGGTCCCATCTATTGGTGGCTTTTTTGTATCCAATTCAACACATTCCTCTAGTTCATCATCAATTGTTTTTTTGCACAACGATGAGTAGAGAGAATTTTTCGTCACAAGTGTAGTATAAGCCTTTCTCTCATCGAATATGCATTTTTGCCGGTGTCATTCATTTGAGCGGAAGATGATTAGGAGTTGGTAATAATGGAGGTAAATTGGTTTTTCCTCCACCATTGATTGTCGTTGAGGACCAGCTCGTCATTGTCCCAGGGATTGAAAACCCTTTGCTGATCGAACTCATTCCTTCAAAATGACTAAGGCCTTGAACCTTGAATGATTTACTCCATTCCGTTGCCTTTGCAAACAACTTGGCTAGTGTCATGGCTTGTAAGACCGTGGTTGGTTTCTAAACCAGAACATCCCGACGTAACTCCGATTTCAACCCACCAATATAACAATCAAGCATCGTTATTTCTGAGATTTCTATTGTACGGTTCGCCAATGCCATAAACTGATTATTATAGGTCTCAAGTTTACCCTGTGGTATAAGCTTAAAAAGTTGAGAACGTGCACAATCAAATTGAGAAGGTCCGTATTGTTCCTTCACTGCCTGAATCAAAGCATTCAAGTTAGGAAGTCGGCATGTCTTATCCATCATTTGAAACCAAGGCAAGATGTCTCCATCGAGATGAATCGAAGCAATCACCAGTCACTAAGCATCCAGAACCTCAAAATATTTAAAGTATTGATCGGCCTTGAAGATCCACTATAGTGTATCGGATCCATCAAAATGCGGGGAATCCAGTTTCACTTGTCGATTCGTTGGAGCAAAGAACTGACTATGCAGTATGTGTGTTTCGGACGATGGTGAATCACTCTTTGTTGCAGAACTCGAGCTCACTGTTTTTATGTCCAGATTTTCCAATTAGATCATGATGGCCTCCATGAAACTTTCTAGCCGAGTGAACCGGGATTTGGCATCTTCCACGAACTCCGTGGTTTTCTTATGTTCTGCTTGTCGTTCCTTCAATCTGGTATTCTCAGCCATTCTCTTAATAAAAGCACCAAGAATGTTATATATGTTCACAATTAAACAGAAATGAAAAGATAAAACGTCTAAGAAATCAAGTGTAAATATGAATTAGCTATATAATATTTTTTTTTTGGGTCAAAGAATGTAGCTATATAATAATAGCTATGCAATACGCCTCTATTACTGAATATCCAGAGTCATAAGAGAAAAAACAGAAAGGTTGAGAATGAGAAAACAAGAGTGAGAGAGAAAGAGGGACCACATAAAGGGTAGAGATATTCCAATAATCCAATTCTATTCACGTCGTTTCCTACCGCCTTTTGTCTTATTTATAGATTCTATTCCTCAATTTCCCTAAGCTCCTATGTCTTTCCCTTGAGTCTTTTGCGCCTCCTAATGGGCCTTTGACCATTTTCCGCCATCACAGGTATTGGATCATTTACAGGTAAATGAATGCTGGTGACATTCGTGGTGTCGCGTCAGACGAAGCTTAGTGGTGTTTGTTGGGAGTGAGAGGGGAGAGGATATTCTCATAATCCTTTTTCTCATTTTCTCTCATTGGCTCATCTGGGCCGTTGATTGGGAAGAGGAGAGAGATGTTAAAGTAGTATTGTGATTGATTGGATGGATATGATTCAAAGATGATGAAGGATAATGAGAAAATGATTATGAGAGAAACCCAACCCGAGTGAGAGATCTCGCATCAAATAAGTCTTTTTATTGCCTAGTTTCACGTGGATACTGTTGCCCTCGCCCAAGCAAACGAAATAACTTGTAAAAAATCCAAATTTAAACTTCAATTATTATAATTCTTATCTCAATCTTAAAATATAAAAACTAATTAAATATTCTAAGCTTACAAAATAAATTCATCCTTTGTTTATGCAGTCCGAATGCATAAATTGTGTGAAGAGCAATATAAGGACAGAAACAAAAAACGGAGAGACAGAGATTTATAATTGAGAAAAGAGTAAAGGACACTGGTCATACATAACATGCAGTGATGGATCCATATTTAATACACTTAACAATTATAGGTTTGCTGAAACAGTTGCCTGTCAAAGACTGATGAGAGTGACGTTGAAGATGTCTTTTTTTTGTTGTTGTTGTAAATACATAAATTTTAGCAGAGAGGTTGAGCTCACTCACAGTCTAAGGGTAGGGCGCTTAGAGCTTACTCCGCAAGGAATTCAAGACTAAAAGTACACATGCTTCAACCTTAACCTGAGTTACCGTTGCTTCATAGACCCCTAGGATGTCTCCTTCAGTGTATTTAACAACTTTAGGATTGAATCATCTCCTTTTTTGTAAGAGTGTCCGACCCCTTTACCAGTTGAACTCAATGGACAAGGACGTTGAAGATGTTGGATACGCTATTCTACTTACATAGTAACAATCACCTTGAAGCTATTGTATATATGTATGTGTGATTAGGACCAGATGTCATACGTCGTGTGTCCTTGGGCATGTCAAGCCCAATTATACACTGCCAATAATGTGTCCGAATTTTTATGACTAGGCACTTATTATACCCTCTCCACATTGTTTGAATTCACGTCATCATGGCATTATACTTAAGAAGGCTTTAAGGGAAACTGCTTAGTGTCAACTCTGTAAGTCATACTCCCTCCGTCCTTAATTATAGGAGCAAATTTTAGAGTTAGTTTTGGTCTTAATTATAAGAGCAAGTTTTAACTTTTATCAATTTTTTCCTATAATACCCCTATTTATACTTATTATTAGGAGCATTATATATATGTGTGTTTACATATATATGTATATTTGTGTTTATGTGTGTCAATATATATATGTGTAGATATATATTGTGTGAACACACACACACATATATAAACATGTGTGTGTAGATATATGGGTGTGTGTCTCTATGTATGTAGATAGATCTATATGTATACACATATATATACACACATATATGTTTATATAGCAAGACCATTATTTCAATTAGAAAGCGTGTGGAAAGAAAATTAGATCTATATATATACACATGGCGGATATCTAACGTAAGACAAATTAGAAACACTTATAATTAGGGCAACTTGTGTCATTTTAAATTTATATAAGGACATTTTAGGAAAATGAGTAAAATTAACTAATTTAAATCCTCTCATTAATTCTCCCAAAATCGGTTAAATTGCTCCTATAATTAGGGACGGAGGTAGTATATTTTAGGATCGGAGGGAGTAAATTGATTACATGTTCTAAGGGCATTTGTGTCATTTGCGTGTGCGCGTTTGATTATTTGAAATATGCACACCAGGGCTGCGGAGGATTGGGCCTGACATTAGCCTGAAATCCAACTTGACTCGTCTCTCAAGTCAGCCCAATATCCAAAGCAAGATGGGACCTACGAGACCGATTGACCCCGCCACTCCCCACACACACATATATATAAAATTCACCATTTAGATAAACGTTTGAGAGTAACAAACGGCTCGCCCTGTCCTTAGATCACGGGTGAGCCCAACCCCGTTCCTAAAATTTATATAGCAACAGAAAAAAAAAAATCACCATTTAAAATTGATCACACGAATTATTCTGATTAGGGCAACGCACAATCTAATTTGATAGAAGCGAAATAAAAACAGGGATAAGTGTGATACTACACACACTACTGTGTTATTACCTCCGGTCTTAATTATAAGATAAAATTGATTTTCTTTGGAGAAATTAGGGAAGCTAAATTAGTTACTTAATCATATCATATGTTGTGTATCCTTAAATTATATATTAGTTTATTCATCAAACTAATTAGTTTGGAGGAAAAAAAAAAATAAAAATACTCTAAAGTAATTTAATTAGCTTCCTAAACTTCTCCAAAAATGTCAACTTTATCTTATAATTAGGACCAATAAAGTATTATATTCCTGGAAAAACAAAATAAAAGTATATATCTAGCTAGATGACAAGATCATAAAGAAAGAGGAGTAAGTTTACTAAATTATAACAAAACCCTATATATCCACTTGTTGCCAACTAATTGCCATGAGTATAACTTTACAGGTGTTAGTTTCCAACTCCATATCAGCTACTCAGTTGTCGCCAGAAATCAACATAAATAAATAAATAAATAAATAAATAAATATCCTGAGGTAACCGATAAATGAATGAATGAATTGAATAGCTAAATAAATTATCAATCACTTCTTGCAACGCATTACAGCAATACAAAATTAATTCTACAACGGACAGTTATAACAAAACTGCGTCCTACTCACGTATGGTCCGGTCAAACTGTATATTTTTTGAGGTGAAAAGCGATGAAAGGTGGAACTAATAATTTTATTGCACTTTCTCGTTTGCACTGTTCGCTAGTTATCGTTTTTTATTTGGAAAAAATAAAAAAAAATACAGTTTAATAAAATGAAATAGCTAGGTTGTATTTACCAACAACAATAAAAACGAGCAAATCAGTAAACACAACCAGAGACATACCAGTAGGCACCAACCAGTAACATTATTAATTATATTATTGTCAGTGTCATGGACTCAAATAATGGGCCTGACAGATATGAGGCCCAGTAGGAGTGCTTCAGGCTGGAATCTCCCTTTAAGCAGGTAAATTGTTAATTACCCCTTGAGCATGCCTATAATTTAGGATCGTACAGGTAGTGGAGCAGGCACTCACAGGACGTGGGAGGCGCACATCGCTGGAGGATAAGACTCAAGGCAATGAGAACGAAACTCTAGATAATCCCTATAAATAGGAGGTTACCTACCAGGTGTGTTCCCTACGTTCACTATTCCATTATTTACTATATAGTTTCATTGTGCACACACCCCACCCCTTTGGAAAAATGCCTTATCCATGTAGCACATTGATCTGCAAGCATTCTCTAATATCTCCTTCATAGATATCAGTGAATGTTCTATCCCCCTTTGGTGCTTAATCCATAAGATACCTTGGAGGGGCCACTCGATCCGACATTAACGTCACCTAGCCTGTTGAGGCTAGACATTTGTGTTCTACACTAGAACAACCAGTAAAGTATAAATAACCAAGACATCATGTGAACTATATTGATCAATGCATGGTAATCGTTTTCCTAGAATATCATAATGTAACAAGAACCAATTTGTGATAGTGTAAACAAATGAATTAGGGTAAATTAGGGTGTGCTACTACGTTGGAAATGAAGGTCCCATTTTCATGGCTGCTTCCTAAGAAGGAACAGAAGAGGGAGCTAGTTACTACTTACTAGTGCAGGTTCACATGCATGATGAAAAAGCAGTTTCAGCACCGTCTCTTCCAAAGTCCAAACCCTAGATCCACCCCTACCCCACATGCATGCTCCCATGATCTATTTTCACAATTTGTCCCCACCAATATTAAATTAAATCCAAATCCCCCTTCTCTCATGTAGTTAAAAACTCGTTTTATCACTACGATTTTACGTTTTTAAGATTTTTTTTGTTCATTAAAACGATTTTACTAATTTTTCAAACGCTTTTGTGTTTTTACGATTTTTTTACGTTTTTACTACGTTACGATTTTACGTTTTACGATTTTTCATTCTCCTTCCATTTTCAGGTAAAATATACGTTTTCACTACCATGCCCCTTCCCACATATTTTCATACTCCCTCTGGTACTAATTATAAAATCTAATTGACTTTTTTGGAGAAATTAAAGAATATAATTAATTATTACTTTAGAATATTTTTATTTTTTCTTCAATCTATTTAGTTTGACTAATAAACTAATATATAATCTAAAGATACACAATATATATATGAAATGATTAAGTAATTAACTTATTTAACTTCCTTAATCTCTCCAAAAAAAAGTCAACTAGGTCTTATAATTAGGACCAGAGGGAGTAAATCCCTACAACGTTGTTATTCCCCCACTAAGTGCAAACAAAGCATTTCCACTACCACCAGAAGTTTGCATTGGTTATTCTGGAGATGGATAGGGAATATGTATGACCTATAACATGTTTTATAAATTCAAGCAAACATTTTTCTCAGTTATGCACCAACGTCTTAAAGTATTTTTTTTTTAAAATGTGTCTATCACTCTAAAGCACTTAAAAATGTGGATAGGGAGTACTTTTTATACAATTTGCATTTAATAATTTATATAATTGAATGCATTTGAAAATTAAAGATACTTCAGGATTAGTGCTTCTAACTTTCTAAATCAATATTTAGATAATTCCTCTAATCTTTAATATAAAATATATTTGAGGGTTCATATTGGTTATAAATATAAGACATATTTTTTTATATTTTTTTAATTTTCCCCATTGATGTTTTCTTAACCATAATCAAATAGTAGAGGAAATAAATAAATTAAGGAAGATGTCTAGGATGTTTTATAAAATACATATCATACTAACTAACTCAATTAAATTTTTTAATCTAATATAATTAGTTAAATATATCCTATATTAAAGACTAGAGGGTATCATTTTTTAAAACAATTTATCAAAGAACTAAGAACTAACTACCATTAATTTATTTTTGGCTAAAGTATACATTTGGTCCTTTATGTTTACCTCTGGTATCATTTTAGTCCCTTAAGTTTGTAAAGTACACGTTTGGTCCCTGAAAGTTAACACCGTTAGTTTAACTTAACGGAAAATACTAACTCAACAATTTTTAGCGATGATGTGCAATTAAATGCTGACCAAACATACTTATATGTTAGTATTTTAATAAATTAATATTTTAAATCCTATTAATTAAAATATTTAATTTTCACGGACTATTATACGGTTTTTCACTGTTTGTAAAGATTAAATACTTTTTTTTTGTCTGTGAAGATTAAATATTTTTCAACTAATTGGATTTAAAATATTAATTTATTAAAATACTAACATATAAGCATGTTTAGTCAGCATTTAATGCATATCATCGCTAAAAATTGTTGAGTTAGTATTTTCCGTTAAGTTAAACTAACGGTGTTAACTTTGACCAAACGTACTTTACAAACTTAAGGACTAAATGATACTGAAAAAACATAAAGGACCAAACGTATACTTTAGCCTTTATTTTTTTAGTACTTAATATAATTGGGCTCATACATTCAACAACAAACCAGTTTCAAAAAGGCAGGCCCTACAAAAGCCCAGGCCGAAGAACACACCAAAATCACCATTTTCGTCGACCTTCCGCTCCTCTCCCTCGCATCACAGTATCACACAAACTCGCTGCAATATACATATCAACGACAAACTTAACCACACACACTGAAACAAAATGTATCATAACGTAATCTTCAACCTCAGAAGAAATAAGACGAATTCCCCAAATCAAAGCCCTCCGGCTCCTTATCTGACACCGGGGGCATTGTGCTGAACAGCGGGCTATGCACGTAATCAACCGAATCAAAGCCCATGTACGCGTACGATCCCCCGCTTGTATCCGTCACGGTGCTCTGCTCCGAATACCCGAATTCGTTACCGGAAAACCCGTTTCCCATTTCGTATCCTGCGGAGCTGGTAATATCTGGCGGCAATGGAGGAAGCTCAGTGTTGCTATCATCATACAATTGTTGGAAATGTGTTAGGTTATGGCCCTCCGTCGCTGCAACTTGATGCTGTGGATAATTATAAGCCCCAGATGAAGGTGAAGACCAAGCATTACTATCCGTAAACGCTATGAACCTGTCGGAGAGATTGCATTCGGAGAGTTGGGGATTTGGGTAAGATTGTTGGGTGAGCGAATTTTGGGCGAAGAAAGACGAGAAGTCGTGATTCTGGTGGGACTGTTCGTCGGGGGAGATAATGGAGGTGACAGAAGAACCCGGGGGTGTATCGGAGTAGACGAAGTTGGTTCGGGCACGTGAGCCCCGCATGGA
The DNA here is from genome assembly GCA_025563575.1 of Acacia pycnantha. Classification (NCBI taxonomy): domain Eukaryota; kingdom Viridiplantae; phylum Streptophyta; class Magnoliopsida; order Fabales; family Fabaceae; genus Acacia; species Acacia pycnantha. The sequence continues at coordinate 14,522,194 of JAMWYP010000015.1, read as the reverse complement.
CCGAGCTGCCCTGTCATAGGCCAACGCGGCTTCTTCGGCAGTGTCGAAGGTGCCGAGCCAATGCCTCTCTTTAGTGGATGGGTCTCGGATCTCCGCCGCATATCGTCCCCACGGCCTCCTCCGAACACCCAGGTACCTTCCTCCCCACGCCGTTTCATGTTTTTGCTCTTGTGTTGTTGTTGCCATTGCTGTGGCTGTGCTTGTTGTTGCCATTGCTGTGGCTGTGCTTGTTGTTGCCGTTTGCTTCTTTTTGGCCTTGGATGACGACGATGAAAATGGGTTCATCATGTGCTTGATGAAATACGTAAGTGAGATGAGTTGTCTTGTACGTGCAAGAACAAAACAAGTAGTTTATAATAGAGGGAAGTAGGGGTAGGAGAGACACAACTCAGAAGTATATATGCGAATAATAACAATTGAAAGAAAATATTATTTGGAAGAAGAGAAGTTAAGAGAGCAGAAGAGTAGTGCATGCAGTGACTCTTGCTCTTTCCCTCCTCTTTCGTTTGTTCTTGTGTTGTTTTGTTGTGTGGAGTCAGCATGTGAATCCATGGTTTAAATAAGGGAGAGCTGGCTAGGTGAAACTCCCATTAAGTCCCTAACATGTTTGTGAATTTCCATCTATATCCCTGCTTCCATGAAATAGTCCCAACACGTGGCCTCTCTTTTTAAACTTTATCCACATATATGTAAGCTTCTGTTGCAGTTATGTCATTATTTAGTAATCTAGTCTGTTAGAAAGGAAGTGAAAAAAAACAAAGTGAAGGGCAGGGGCTGGAAAACAGAATCCGTCCCTGGCTCCTGAGGGGTCCAAGCAAACTTACAAAACTCTCAATAAGAAATGAGTTTCAAATGATGAGAGGAAGATGTAGAAGGCGCAATAGTATAATTGATGATGATAGAAAAAGAAAATTATATATGTGGGTGGTATAATTAGAAATCTAAATGGCCCATGATTAGCATGTTCTCTTAGATACCCCATTTCATGATTATTCTTCAATCAAAGTTGCGCCTTATTTTGATTTAGCAAATATTATTTTTAATTGCGTGTCCCGTTTTGAATACTCCATATAGTCCAAAGCTGCTGCATGTGACCTTTCAATCGAAATATGGGATTGTACATGAATGAGGAACTAATCATATAGACTCCACACACAATCTAAAAAGATTGCAGAATGGCTAATTATATGTGAATATGAACACCTATCTCATGAATTGGATCAGCCAAAAGGGAAAAGTTTTATACGAAGCTCAGCGGCACATTCTAATGATAATTGCAGGTGGGAGAGCTTCATGCTCTTTCTGGTGATTATTAGGTCCCATTTAGAGTACTTAGAAGATGAGATCTTTTAGAATAAATTAATTAGATTTATCATTGGTGATTATGTGGGTGCTATGATAGATCAATATACACTTGATAATTAGGCTCCATGCTTATGCAGCATGCCTTGCCTGCAGAGATTTTCTAATGATTTAATGGCTTAAAGCATTTCTCTTCTTCTGTTCACAGAGGAATTGAGTTCAAGTGCTTTGATCTTATGCTGCACAGACGCACATAAGTATGTATGAATATGTATGGCTATTCCAAAGTGATATATATGTTATAAAACACTTAAGCTAAACACTTTTTTTCGGCTGTGATTTTTGTGCCATCTTTTTCCCCCCTTAATCGGGAGATCTGATTCCGTTTTGTTGTTTGGGTATGTAATCGAACTGCCCATTTAAACCGAATTACAATGCATATTATTGCTCAAATAATGTAGTCAGTTGGAATATGGTGATCATCAAGAGCCATTATTACACCCACCTGTAAAAATCTCACCTTTTTTAATGTAATTCGTTACTTATGAGTTTTAGTAACTTACATTTCTTTCTTTCCTTTTTTTATTTATAAACTGTCAGTTACAGTTAATTTATTAGGTATTTTTTCCCACCCCAGTATGCAAGCCTATTTTTTCCCCTAGACATTTGATGTAGCTGAATTGTTTTGTTTTATGGTCTTCAAACGGAATGGTTCTGAGGATGTGATCTAGAGGCTTTTTATTTATTTATTTAAATATAAATAAATGAAATGAAACATTCATCCATTATTAGGTTGTTGTCAAAGTCTAACTTGTTATAAACTTCTTTTTTTATTTAATAAGAGGGTAATTAAGGAATATCATTACTCACCCATGTGCACCCAATTTGAGCCATGAAATCAATGATAAGTTCCACAGTCTTCTCTTCTTTTCATCGAACACCAAAGTTAACTTTTCAAGTGTTAATATTTTATTGGTAATATTTCTTTTCATAATTTTGCAAAGGTTGGAGCCAGTGTTGTGTGTGTATATATTTTCCATTCAATAACGTATGGAAATGTAAAGAAAACTGATCGAGACGAAGCCATGTTGCGGGGCATGTGAAAAAAACACATAGGCACAACTTTTTTGAAGAAAACAATGACTAGGCATTTCTTAATTAGCGACAACTAATTGCAAAACCTGGTAGTGGAACTTTGACCAGATGTCCCTAGCAATGTGTTTTCTATGAATCTGACTAATTTTCCAATCAATGTAAAGGGAGACTAGGAAGTTTGAATAATATTCAATCACGTACGTACGACAAATAATCTGATTACTTTCAGGTTCCATATCATCATCTAGATATCCCAGGATCAGGATTATTGTTGGCAAGTTAGCATTTAGTAAGTGCATCTTAATTTCTGATGATTCTTAGAAATTTAGGTGTATAGTGCTTACAAGATTTTAGTCGAACAAATTCTGGATTTAAAGTATGCATATCAAACCGGAATAGCACTAATTTTATACCTTTTCATTAAAGTGGTCCTCCTGAAATGGTTGCATGTTGATGTACAATATAAACGTACTAAGTTAAAGTTATTTGTCCAAGAAAAAGATTGGTGGAAGAACCTACAAAAGACTTAGAAGAGGAGACTGATGTTATTTTTACCATGCTTTTTGCCCACCCAAATTGATATGGAAAAATATTTTTAAGTTGAAAGATCATTGGGATTTGGATTGATTGGGTTTAATACTGTTCATTAATTCATATGATAATGGCTACTTTTGTCTTCTTCAAAGGCTTATAGTTGTGCGTGCCCCAAAAAAGCATCTTAGTCCCACATCCGCAAAATAAGAAAGTTATGGTCAATGATTCTTCATAAAATTAGCTTTAAAACGCATTAATCAGCTGTTAACTACGATGGAAGTTCAAACTAATTAAAAGCATCATGAATCCGTTTAACATTGCTGGCTCTACTTTAAATGTTCGTAGTTTAAAGATGTATATCAACTAATAAGTGTATTTGTTCCTTTTTACAAAGTACTTGTTTGTTTTCAAAGAGTATTAAATATTTTTTTTCATGTATGCCCATAATTAATAAGGATAGTGAGTGAGAGTAATAATTAATACGATATTAGAATTTAGTGTAATTAGTAGGGGTTATATTGGAAATTATTTAAATTTTAGGATAGATTTAATGACTTTAACTGTTTTTATTGATTTGTAAGACTTGTTAGTTGGGTCCTTATAATAAGGTCCAGAGAGAGTGAGACATAAGTTTGAACCTCTGTAGCTAAAATTGATACAAATGGAATATTATTTTTCCAAAGTTACATGTAAATATAGGCTCAGCATTTCTCTCTGAATATATCCTTCATATTTTTGCATTTTAAGTCATCTTTATGTTTGTTGAAGTAGACTAGCTAGTGGGACATACCATCATTTGAGTATCACTTGCATTAGGTAGTTTTCTTATTTAGTGTTGGTCCAAAAAAAAGGTCCTATTTATGTTTTTTGAAGAGGGAAAATTGAAAATATACTTTTGATGAATAAAGAAGGGGAAAGAAAAGGCAAAGATTCGTAAATCAACTATATTTAATGGTATTTTTTGTCTTTCATTATCTTTGAATCCCAAATCACTATTCTTATATTGACTAGCATAGAGTACAGTCATATGCAGTAACTTCTTTTGTCAGTACCTTGTGTTGATGCCTTCATGTGGGAATGAATGATATGAATGTCAAGTTATTTAAACAAGGTTTCAGGATAACAGCCCTAGGAATAATACTAATAATCATCATAATAAGTAACTAAAAGTGCAAATTTGCATCTTTAAAGCTTGAGAATTTCTCAGGGATTACATCCAAAGTACAGAAGGTATATTAATCCACATAAGTGACAAGTCCACACGTAAGATGTATCAAAGGAAAACAAGGTTGTGGAAAAATGTAAACAAAAGTTATGAATAGCGCCTAACACACCAAGTCACCAAGGAAACATGGAACAAACATTCAAAAATGACAATATCGAGGTTGTTATTGTTCCTTAGGAATTAAGTAAATAAAACACAATAATGGACAGTCCCTTTCATTCTTTTTGTCATTGAGTGGTTAACATGAGATAGGAGTATCAATTTTCTGGGAAACACACCCACCTCTTAGAACATGAATAATCCATGCTCGTGCTTGTTGAGCTTTGCCTTTTGTTCATGTGCAGCTCTAGTGGGCACCATTTAAAATACCTATCTGTGCATACCCATTGGATTTCTGCAATTTGGCGAGTCAAAATTTTACCATAAAAGTGAGCTTTTTGAGTGAAGTTGTTAGTTTTGTCACTGTCATTCCGTATATTTTATTCCATGCAATATTGCATCTTGTGGAAGAGAATATTTTCAAGTGTGAAAGTGAAACAGTTAATTTGGATATTCTGAATATTGAAGTGATCATCTCGAGGGGGTAGGGACCTGCCTAAAACTACAAGTGAAGCGACCAAGCATGGCTTTCACTAGTCACTATTGTCCAGGTGTTGCCGGAATATCTCAATCGGGTAATATTGAATTGAAACCAAACCCTCTTTATTTCTTCTCTGCTCCTAATTATAAGACATAGTTGACTTTTTTTTGAAGAGATTAAGGAAACTAAATAAGTTAATTAATTATATTATATGTTGTGTATTCTTAGATTATATATTAGTTTATTAGTCGAAATAATTAGTTTGGAGAAAAAAATAAAAATACTTTAAAGTAATTTAATTAGCTTCCTTAATCTTTCTAAAAAAAGTCAAACTTGTCTTATAATTAGGACCAAATGGAGTATTCTGTTGGGGACCAATTTTCTTTTTCTTTCTTTCTTTTTTTGAAAATAAAAAATTTAGGCACTGAAAGGAAGTGATCCCTTTTGTCTTGTGACATTGACGTTTGTTTGCAAGTTGACAATTTGATATTCCAAAGAAAACTTTCCGCTGTCTTTTATGAGTATGTCCTAATGTTATAAGAGGGAATTACGTGATTCTTCTGTATTGTGATTTGTGATGCCTTTAATTCTTTTAATGCTCTTCATTAATAATTTCCTCATTCTTCGAAAATCATGTAAAATAATCTTTATATTAAATCTTATTCATTGGTTTAATTGATTTCATTATAATATACATAGAGAGAGAGTGGGAGGAGGGTAAGAGTGAGAGAGGAATGGCATAAAAAAGCAAATTCGTGAACACCAAAAACTAAGAATGAAAGAACTATTGTTGAGCATAGATTCACTAGTCGTGACACCTCAAAGATTTTTATATTGAAGGCTTGTCACCAATGTTGCCATTTTATGAGCTTCTCATTACTATAAGAAATAAATTTTACTTTCCTTTGAGCAAAAAAAAAAAATTTACTTTCCTAAAAAACGCCTGTTTTTAAAAAAGGAAGTAAAAAATAAAGGCGGTGACATTTTTGTAATTATATGCAAAATTTATAACATATTGGGTGTTCCTTTAACAAAAACAATCGCCTACTTTTGGCGTCCCAATTTAGAAAAGGGAAGCCAAAAGCTCTAACTTCAAAAGGAATGCCAAAAGTAGAGCTTTTGGCGCCAAGAACACTACTTTTAGTGTCCTTTTTAGAATTGGGACGCCAAACGTGGTCTTTTAACGTCTCCAATTCAAAATTGGGACGCCTAAAGTCACTCTTCCCATACACCTTCGTCTCTCTCCATTCTCACCCACCTGTACGCCTAAATTGAAAATTGACCGTCTCTCTCCACTCTCACCCTCCTGTACACCTTCGTCTCTCTCCATTCTCACCAAATGACCTCCCTCTCCATCCCTTATGGTGACGGAGAAGCACTAGCAATGATGAAGGACGGTGAGCCACCAACGACAATGAAGGACGACAACGATGAAGGATGGCAAGGCGAAGGACGGCGAGCCACCAGCGACGGCCAAGGACAACAACGATAAAGGACGACAACGATGAAGGACGACAAGGCAAAGGATGAAAACGATGAAGGACGGCGAGCCACCAGTGACGGCAACGAGAAAGGACAACAACGATGAAGGACGACGAGCCACCAGCGACAACGAAGGACAACAATGATGAAGGATTGCAAGCCACTATAGTCAATTGTTTACCTCTAGTTCCTCAAATTTGCGCCTCTAGGTCCTCAGATCTGATCCTCTAAGTCCTCAGATCTGCGTCGAAGACAAATGGAAAAGAAGGATCCTAGACAAACCCTCTTTTCTCGACAACACTCTCCTGTCTCTTCTTTTTCTTGCTGACGGCATGTCGTTTCTCCGGTGAATACTACTCTTACTTCAAATCTATTTGATGACAACGCCTTCTGTCATAGTTGATTTTCTTTGATCCATGCTGGTGCTTTCTCTGGAAGACGTCAGAAGGTTCCTGACGACAACGCTTTCTCCTATCTTTGATTTTTTTTAACAAAAAAAAAACCTTATGGCATCTGTTTTAAAAAGGGACGCCGTAAGCCTCTTACGACGTCCCTTTTTAAACGGACGTTGTTCCCAGACTTTACTACATTGCTCACATAAGTGTCCCCCTGAAAAGGGACATAGAAAGGGCCTAAAAGCAGAAGTTAAAAGTGTTTTCTGTAGTAGTGTCTTTATGAATAGTCAGGTGAAACAAAAATATTTTAGGTGGTGTTTGCTTTGGGAGCAATTTAGTTTCTCAGGTGTTTTAGTGTCATGATATTTAGATTTAGACATAACATTATCATGTGTTGTGGTGGCATGGATACATTATTTTTATTTTTCAATATCATGTTATAATATACAACCTGATTTTCACATACTTGAAAAATTATAATGTCTACATACCAACCATTACATTAAGTTGAAATTTCTACCGTGATACTTGACATCATCACAAGGAAATAAAGAGAAATAAGCTAGAGTGAAGTGGATATGGTCTAACTAGATGTGTTGCCACCAAGCCTGCACTTCACCGTTTCTTCATTATCAAATTAGAAAGAGCTAGAATTACTGGACAGCATGGGTTCATTACAGAATCCTACTGCAAAAGGGTTGCATGCAATAAGTGTCAACAGCCAGATTGAATGGCTATGATATCCTTTGCAGCAAGTGGGGGGTGTTTGAGTGACATACTATGGTGTTGAGTAGTTGTAGAAGTAGAAGATCTATTAAACATGTTAGTTGATACATCTGGTACTTGAGTTAAAGCAACATCAACTTTCTCTTCCTGCTTATGAAGCTCTCGGTCCTCTGCCATGACTTTCAGAAACTCTTCCAGCGCCTGACACATCCAATCGTATCGGCAGAGTCTAAACGCCTCTCTAACATTTAACTGTAAAGATGTTTATTTTACTTCAAATGAGGCAAACACATAAAAACTGAGGTTGAAAGTACCCTATTCTCACTGGAAGCATGCCATGACAAAAGCAAAAAAATGATCTGTTGTTATATTTTGCAGTTGAAGCACTTGTTAATTTGATGCAGTCACTTGTGAAAGATTTATTCAGGATATATATTTACCCATTGGCGATCACGGTTTTTCTGCTCTGGCCAGGTCTCAAGTTCTTCAGTCACCTCCAAGGCAAACATGTACCCTCTGCAGCCTCCTTCCAAGTGGCACAAGTCCTGACTGCTTTTGCTTCTAAATTCCCATATTCCCAAGGGGTTTTCCTGGAAAAGATGGAAGAAAGCTTGTTAGCTATAACATATTTCTTAAACGTGACACTCTATTTGTATACCATATTAATAGAAAGAATATCATTTATACTCATGGTGTTCCTGGTTAGTCATCGAATGAACATATTACTAGAAATGATTGCATAGCTATTATACGTCTCAGTAGACTGCTTTCATGTGGAAGAATCATCTCTATTTTCAACCACAAGAAAATGGAATGCTGGGAATATGCTATTAGTTTTCATTCAGTTGTGTTGACTACTGCAATATGCATACAAAACAAACTCTTTTGAACCAAGTTTAATGGAAAATTTCAGTTCAAATATATAACAGGCAATGCCATACCGTCAGATCAAACTGAAGTTCAGACAAACGTGCATGGAACTGTTGTAGAAGTGCATAATTCACATGCCAAAAAGGTTAGTTCTGAAAATCTGTTTATAAAGACAGTTTTACATTACTTTTTGAGCTCAAAGTTGCCCTCCATCCAAGATTTTGCTGCAATTTGGGTATTAGATGATTCTAGGAGCTCAAATTTGCAAGTTAATGAGGGCTTATCTATAACACAAATACTTCCTTACTCTATCGTGCTTAAATAATTTATGCAGAAACGTAAGTCTATGTCATGACCAAGTAGGAAAAAGAACCTACTCTTGGTATTCCTTTCACCCCGGCTTCCTCCAACGTTTCTCTACAGGCAGCTTCTAAGACAGTTTCATCATCCTCCCATCCTCCCTGCCAAGAGAACAAAGTGAAATTTCGTAACATTAAGGAGGAGAATAAAACGCAATGCATGTAAACCGTACAAAGCACCTTCAGAAATTTTTCAAAAAAGTGAATAGGTACCTTTGGAAATACTAGATCATCACGTTTTGGTGACGTAAGCATAAGAACTTCTATTATGTGCTCTGTTTGCCCCTTCGAATCATTGATGTCCTTCCTCCATCTGTAGGGAATACACCTGTTGCATGGAATTTGTGTAAAGACTGAATGAACCATAAGTTTGATACGAATATATGCAGGATTTGGTCCTTCAAACTTTACCAAGTTCTGAATCTATGCAGGATTTGAGATGATAGACCCAACTTATGGTTCTATGAATTGTTCAAAATTATGTATCTATGGATGTTAAAATCAAAAAACGTGGAGAGGAAAGGGAATATGTGAAGAGGGAAATATCGGGTTATGCTACGAAATTCTTGGCAACTACCAATAACAGTTTGGTTGAATTCTTCATTGAATCACTAAAAATATTTTACGACTTAAAAGAAACTGTGGTAGAAAGTCACTAACAATCCATAGCCTGATACAGATATTACATCCCCCATCAGTTAATTACTCAGCTTTGTGTTATCCATAACCATTGAAAATGTTTGAATTTTATGATCCTCACACACAAGACTGGGCTTTAATTCAGTGCTTCATATGGATGCTGAGGACTGGAGGCTTTACTTAAAAAACGATCTCAATCGTTGATTCTCATTGAACATGTATGATCTATACCATCTAAGTCTATCCCAAAAAAGCAATATCAAATTTTCTTTTAAAAGAAAAAAAGAAAAGGTAAAACACCCGATGCTACAGGTTCTGTAAAACTTGAGATCGCAGTCACCTCATAAAAGCCAAAATAGATTACACAATTTAAAGTATAATATATTTGCTAAGTCAATGATAAGGCCCACAAGTTTAACTAAAATGATTGTAATGAACACATAATGAAGTACGACAAAAATATTTTAATATCAGGCGATGAAGACAATTATGTGAAACAGTTTAATGCCGCCAACTTTTTGATAAACATAAATATAGTGTTACCCTTAAAAATACAGAGAAAAAACTATCATCTAATCCTATATTCTGCTGTACGGGACAAACAGGGGAAGAAAAAAAAAACATAGAGAAGAGAAAAGATAAATGGATTGAGCAACGAATACAAGGAAATAACAAAGCGAAATTGAAAAAATGTGAATAATTTATGGGAAGAAGAATCCATGGCGCTGAAGAATGAGGAAGATAAGATGTTCTTACCCAGACACAAGTCGAAAGTTGTCTTCATAACGCTGCCGGTGTCGCCCTGTTCGGGCCATAGAAAAAGACATAACAGCTTCAGACACCCAAATCCTGAACAACGTATGTGAAACAAACAACAAACATGAAATTAAGGCCACAATTATTATGAGCTGGGCAATAACAAGCGTGAAGAAACAAACATGGGTCGTACCCAGTTCGGATTTTGAGGATTCAGAAAGAAGGCACAGGAAAACTCTGCGGAAATAAAACGTCTTCCATAATATACAAACAAAAGAAGAAGAAAAGGTGATGTCTTGGCTTGACCTGCAGGTTCTAGTTTCCGGATAGAATTAAAAAACAAAAAAACAAAATTAATGGAGATTGTGTAGCAGTTGGTTTTTTTGTCTTCCTGGGAGATGAACAGAAGGAAGAAACAAGAAATGACGATTGGAAAGAGAAAGAGAGGGAGAGGAATAGAGATTCCAGCGAGACACATATACAGCAACGGCCTGGGGTGTTTATATAGATAGAGAGAGGTGAACTTGCAGAGCTTGTGTGGGCTTTAAATTTTTTTTATTCTCTTTCTGTTCAAATATATTTTTTTAATTACGCGTATTTTCACTTTTTTAAACACCTCAAACATTAATGCAATATTGTATTTCCTTTTTTATTTTTTTTTTGCCAGAGCAATATTGTTTTCCAAGGAATCAACCGAAAACGGTTAGGGGTATGTGTTCATTAACATCGAGCATAGTCCATATATGACAACGTCAGTATTTTATTTTTGGGTAATATTTAAATTTAAATATTTGTATAAGAATTTTTTGATCCGTAAATCTAATATTATCAAAACCTTTGAACCTGAGTATTCAGATTCTAAGACTTGGATGGAGAGAAAAATGGGAGATATGAACTTCAATTCAATAAGCACCAATTTTTACGTACCTTATGTGTGTGTATATAAATATATATGAATTCGATTTAGCTAGGTTTAATCTTTTTTCTTTTTCTTTAGACCAATTTGGATTCTTTTATACACACACGCACTCACAACGAAAATAAAGACCAATTTGGATTCAATTGGTGATAAAAAGAACACCTAATATATATTTTAGGTCGTAAGAAGTCAACCAGAATAAGAGATACCAACTGATGAGTCAGTCACCAATTACCGAAACAGGCCAAACAAAAAAATAATAATTAATGAACAATTTTAAAGTATTTTACGAACTTCTTAAAAATTATATATTAAATAAAAATATGAAAACTAAATACTTTTTATGAATGCTTATACGGAGGGGGGGGGGGAATATGTGGATGTTAAATTTTATAAATTAAATATCTTTTACGTTTCAGGAAAACAAACAAAAAATAAATCACTTTTTTTTTTGGTAATACAAAATATAACAACGCAACATACACACAACATATATACGTATATACTCGTCGTTGGCCAAGAAAAAAGTTGGCAAAAAATACGTATATACTCGTCGAACAATTTTTTTTTAAAAAAGGACATGTGCATCAGTGCATGTGGCTGGACGTGGTGTGAGAAAGTTAATTTTGGGAAAATAATTTTCAGGACCCTTTTAACACTAATAATCCTAAAAAAGACCCCAAGATTCTGATAATCCCCAAAAAGGTCCCAATACCTTTTCTGGGATTTTCAAGACCTTTTTTGGGATTATCAGAATCTTGGGTGAGTTGTTAACGAGGCTGATATAGTTGTTAACGGGTAGGTCTTTAACAACTAAATCAACCACGTTAACAACACTTTTGCTAACAACTAAATCAGTACATTTAACAACTATATCAGTACCCCGTTAACAACTATATCAGCCCCGTTAACAACTCACCCAAGATTCTGAAAAACCCAAAAAAAGCCCTGAGATTATCAGAATCTTGGGGCATTTTTTGGGATTGTCATTGTTAAAAGGGCCCTGAAAATGATTTTCCCTTTAATTTTCTTATGGGACACTTTGGTAGACAATATGATTACTTCCAACAAATTATAGGAATAACGATAAAATTGTCTCACTTAAAAGGCTTTTCTTTTATATATTCTTTTTATTTTCAGAAGATACCAATATAGACTATAGTGTTAGGAATAATGAGAGAATAAATGGTCCGCGAGCTTGATGGGAAAATTAGGTAATTTTATTTAATAAAGTAGCCGAAAAAAGCACAAGAACGATCGATCGATGAGTTTGAGAACATAATCATTAATTAGTGAATAGACAAAATGATAATATATGTGAAAGCATCATGTGTTTATTATATATGTTAGCTTATCAATAAGCGTGCCATTAGTTCGTATGAACATGCATTGGTAATTAAATTTATATTTAATATTAGGGATATTTTTTAAAAGATAAAAAAGAAGAAGGTGAAAACGAAGACTTGTACTATGTGTGAATTACTCATATCATCAATGATCATGATCCTGCCGTATTCAAAGCACAATGATGATACGTACTACTACACAAATTAATATTTTAAGGAGACCGAGAAAACTAAATAAAATAATTTAAAGTATTTATATTTATCATTTGTTTCAAACTAATTTATCTAATTTATAAATTAAATAATACACAACATATTTCATGATTAAATAATTTATTTAACTTTCTTAAATTTTCTAAAAATGTTAATTAGGTTTTATATTAACGACACAAAGAAGTACACTATTTTTTTTTTGGTGCCAGGCCAAAAGGATAAAGCACTACTAAAAAAAGGACAGTCTAAAACAAATTAAACAACAGTATTGAAAGAAAACAAACTGACAAGAAGAAATAACTAGGGATGAAAATATGTTAGGCTGCCTTTGGAGTTTAAGTTCAAAACTTAGACTCCAAAAGTGTTTCTCGCGAGCCCCACACATGACCCCCTGCTGCACGACGACGTGGCCATGACTTTTGGAGTCTAAGTTTAAAACTTAGACTCCAAAAGTGTTTCTCGCGAGCCCCACACATGACCCCCTGCTGCACGACATGACCCCCTGCTGCACAACGTGACCCCCTACTGCACGACATGACCCCTGCTGCACAACGTGACCCCCTACTGCACGACGTGACCATGATTTTTGGAGTCTAAGTTCAAAACTTAGACTCCAAAAGTGTCTCTCGCGGGCCCCACACATAATCCCCTGCTGCACGACGCACGACGTGACCCCTTGCTGCACGTGACCAAGTCTAAGTTTTAAACTTAGACTCCAAAAGTCTCTTGCGGGCCCCACACATAACCCCCTGCTGCATGACATGACCCCCTGCTGCACGACATGACCTCCTACTGCACGACGTGACCATGACTTTTGGAGTCTAAGTTTAAAACTTAGACTCCAAAAGTGTCTCTCACGAGACTTTTGGCATCTAAGTTTTTAACTTAGATGTCAAAAGTCAACTTTTATCACATATAATTACAAATATATCACCACCTTTATTTTTTTACTTCCTTTTTTTTTAAAAGGATGTCTTTTTGGGACGCAAAAACCGTTTTTTGTAGTAGTGTTTAAAAGCCTAATACTTATTTTGGTCGTAATATAAGGGCTTAGTGATAATAGTTGTCCAAACAAGTAGGAATAAGAAAAACTAACTGTTTGTTGACTAATGAGATATATTTTCTGAAATCGACTAAGCATAACAAGGAGCAAGTAAAACTTGATTTTACTTGTTACTTTTCCCACATAAATGGGTACAAATTCTTATGACTAAGATTATAATGTTTCATTTAACACTAAAATAAACTCAAAAATTATTATACTTTAATAGACGGCACAAATTAAAGTAGAGGGAGTGAGTTATTATTGCCAACTTGAGCCATCAAAGAGAAGAGAGATGTGGGTGAATGATTGATGTGAATGCAATGTTTGAGTGCGTTTGAATGATCATGAGATGTGAAACTTATGATTAAAGTTGAATTGGTAAATTTATAAATAATTTATAAAATTATTTAGATGATATTATATATACTTATATAATAGTATAAATTAAAAAAAAGTTAAATAGGCTAAACTTGTAGGTTTGTAGGCTGTCTTATGAAAATAGGCAGAATCAGTTTATCTAAATAAGCTTGACAATAAGCATTAGCCTAAGCCTAACCTATATTTACCAAATATCATAGGCTAAACTTTATCTAAGTTAGACCATAGGCTCATGTTAGGGGCTTGACTTATTTCTATCTCTAAAAATCACTATGAAGGAGATATTAGCCAATTCCTCCTCTGTTAGCAGTTAGCAGCCTCAATAGCAAGCCTTTCACCGGAGGAGGTGATCGATTTAAGAATCAGATCAGATCGTTAGCATTTAACTCCCACGTATTGCATTCTTTTAATTTTCGTCTTTAAATTCCATTATCTGAGCTATCATTATAGTATCTATAGCACTCATGCATGCATGCATATATATATATATATTACATCGTTATCATTATCATATTAAAAAGTTGTAAAAGTTGATCTGCAACTATTAATTTCTTACCTAAATTTTTTGTCTTGCATGCACACGAATAGAATTGTGAATATGATATATTGATTATATATATATATATATGCACCAACACCAGATATATGTACAAAGGCAAAAATGATACGTGTGTGGATATATTTATCATACTGCTCTGCAATATAATCTGAGTCGTCTTTTAATTTGATTTAATTTGTTGCTTAGAGGGATGGATAATTGTGGTGCATATTCAACAAACAGCTGCTTTACACGCAAATTAAAGTTATCGACCATATATATATATATGAGAACTCATCATCTATCTTTCGCGGAAATTTCTCAAAGCAACGGAGAGATGGATGAGAACGGATTAAAGAAAGAAATGTACATAAATTAAATATCCATTCCCACAGCTTAATTTCTTTCTTTCTTTCTTTTTGCCCAAAATATCTTCATTGAATATATATAAGCTTTTTGCATATATATATTAATAGGAATACAAATATAGGCTTAACCAACAAGCGATGCATGACAACCTGAGCTTACATGAAGCTTCTTCATGGAATTAACAGTGACACTGACATGCTGCAAATAGTTGTCTACAACCTATTTATATACCTATAACATTAAATACTGACCGCCCGATTTATATATTATTAAGAGAGTACTTAGCCAAAGAATATAGCTTTTTGTTTTGGTTAAAAAAGTATTATCCAGTCCCCCATCACATAATATATATCAAAATTTAAAAAAAAAATCATTTTATACATGTATGATACATATATATGTATTAATTTCTAAAAATAGATATATTGTTTATGTAGAGTATTTTCATTTCCATATTAAGGATAGTTTGAATTCAAATTCTTTAATTTATATTTTTTTTACTGTTATTATAAAAACAAAATTAATTCCATGATATTCGATAAGTACCTTTATCGACAAAAGGGCAAACTGAACCTTACGGACTAGCTCTATAGCTTTTATCTTTGAAATAAAAAGATCCAATATAATTCAAATAAATTTTAGGAAATTTACTATAAGTTAGTGGATAATACTGTTGGCCATTAATTAACTGCAGTTTGCAATTGCAAAGTTACTTTCTCTTTCCATGACCCTTGAAGACTTGCAGAAGGATGTATACTTTTAATTTAACTCCTCCATTGATTGTTTTATTTGGTTGTTGGCTTACATCTATAAATATCCTTATATCCACACTTTTAATTTATTTGCTTTTATAAGTATTTTAAGTTGTTATTGTAGCTATCGTGAAAGTTACACTTGGCACACTGTTTTCAGAAATATTTTTTTTAATTTCTCAAATTCAGTTTGCTACAAAAATATATTATAGTAAAATGCTTCGTTAATCTTTGAAAACAAGGTCAAAACTTCAAATCACGATCGAATTTGATGGATGTTTTGTCATATTTTGTTTTGACATGCTAAAACAACAATTAGACATTAATTAAAGGAATTAAATCATATTTTCTCAATCATTAATGAATTTATGAAGATGACATGTATGTCCCAAAAGATTAATCTAACAACAATGATATCTTAAAAAGACTTTGTTGAAAGATCCATCGCAAAAATGTAAATCTCATCAGTTGCAAATAAGACATAACTTAAGCACATTGGATCATTCTCAAATTAGTATTTAATAATTCTTCTTTACCAAAAATTTTCATAACTAAATATTATATATTAAACTCACCCTCTTGAGATTTAAGTGTCTCTTATGAATATTAATATTCTGAGAAAAATACAATTTGATTCTCTTGAATGGTATAGAAGTCTATATTCTTTTTATCATCCTCATTTACCCCATGGAAGAAACTCGCGTACCTATACATCATACTCATCATAAAGAGTTAAACCTGCAAACTCCCACTTAAAAGATATGCTTACTGTCATTAGGTCATAAAGCTTAACTATACTACTTATATATCTTGGTTCTGGGCAGACGTAAATATCCACTATATATGTGTGTGTGTACAAGGTGTCAAGAAGAATCAAAATTGGGTCAAAATGAGGAAAGAGACCAAGAAGAAGGAGCCAGAAGGTGTGTGTGAAATTAAGGACCACTCTATATATATATGTACAATAAATGTGAAAGCCTTTTGAATCATATATTAAATGTCACAACTTCCCATCTTCTACAACAACCACATGCCATGCCCTGCCGACTTCATCTCTTTCTTAATTTCTATAATTTTCTATCCATTTGATAAATCAAATTATTTTCATAGGCCTATCCTTAATCTAATTGAACTTATATGCTATACTATATATTAATAATTGTATTATTTGTTCCAAAATTTTGTAAAAGAATATGAATATATTCTAAACTCCCTAGCCTCACATGCTATCACAAACCTAAGCATCATCCTCCTTTATTTATTCATGCGTCTTTAATTTCTCTCTCATAAACTCAACATATTAATTAAGTACTGTATTTTATATCAGCCACTAGCTCTTATAATTATATTTTCACGACACATTATAATGGCATGTTCTCTCTTATATTATGGATTGCCCTCCGGCCCTCCCAATATCTCAGTGAATGCTTCAACGTAACAGGCAGTGTTTGACCAAACATTTATGATTTGATCTTGTTTAATTCGCAGAAACACAAGCATGTGGCCGCTCTAATTAATTAATATTAACACATTGGTGCCCTTGCTACATTTTTTTCCTTCATTGTGTAGAGTGTAGACTATGTGCAATAACTGATGAGCATGTTCCAACAGTTTCTCTCATATACAAAATCTTTGACAAATAAATTAACCTGATTTTTTTTTTTTTTAAATTTTAAATTTCAAATGTTCAATTCTGATTTTTATAGTGCGATATCGATCAAGAGTCGAGAACAAAATATTTGAAAAGGCCATCGTTAGGAATCATTATCGTGATATATGCCTATACAGCTATTTTCTCGGAGAAAACATGTGGAACTATATAAAGTGTGTGTGTGTGTGTGTGAACCAAATGTTGTTTTGTAGTGTAGCGCCTTATACATCAACAAGATGTGTTCATGAATGACTCTATGATATACGATACCAAAAGATGTGTTCACTATCTATATATATATATAGTTTTAAAATAATGATAACTGAATTTTATCATGAACCAACTCACTCGATAGTATACTCTATAAATTCTGTTAAATACACATAGAAACAGACGATTTAATATTTCTGTGAACCCCACTCAAACCCTTTGAATTTAATACAGTAAAACTGAACGCAAGCATGAAATAAACACATTATTTTATTTTATTTTCCGATACGACTTTGAGGCACCACCTTGACAAAAAACCACGAGAGAGAAATTAAAACTTCCTTCTCGTGTGTGTGTGTGACTCACCTCTTATATCTAAGCATGGATATTTAACCAAGAAATAATAAGCTTGAACCATTTTGGAGTTTTCTCCTACTGCTATATTATTCTGTGATTATAATAGAATGTTGAGGTTAGCATATAATTAATAACTAACGGATATGAACAAATTAAAAGAAGGAAGCCATGAACACCGATTGATCCTTTGGAGAAGAAAAAGCAAAGAGAGGTGTTTATTCTTAACTAAAGAAGTTTAAAAGTATCATCACATCGATCTAAAATGTAATGGACAACATTAGCTTTAGCTTTATCGATTAAAAAGTATGTATTTTTATTCAATTGGTCTGATTCTTACATATTTAAAAGAAAGTATAATAAAGTTTCAGATGCACAGTGTGAAAACACATTAAATTTAGGGTTTTGAATTTTCGTTTCATAAGACTTATTGCTTTTGGCATCGATCCATATCAGTTATTTATGAAGAAACTACGGGGAAGCTTCCTCCTGATTATTTCTTGATGATACAGTATCGCATTAATTTCCATTTAAGTTACTTGCCTCCTTTGCTAATACATCCATATATAATAAAAAAATTGTTAGAATTTTGTGTCCCATGGGTTATGAATAAGAAGTCGCGTCGGTTCGCCACCGCCGGTCACGTCGGTTCGCCGACGGGACTCCATCTGATCGTTTCATCGTCTATAAATAGACGTGCGTATGACAGAAAAACTCTATCGTTTTTCTAACACTACGCTCCCATACATTTTACTATTAGTTTCATCCGTGCGATTCTGAAAGTAGACTTATTGTGTTCGCTTGGGCTTCTGATTGAGAATGTCATCTTTCTGAAGACGAAAAATCCGCTCTATCTTGGGAGGCAATTGCTCAGCAACCTTGGGCATCCATATTGAGGGAGTAAAATTGTCTTAAGGAAACAACGTATGTTGGGCCCAGATTTCTTCATAGTTCATCACCATATTCAACAGTCTTGTGAGTTTTTACTAGTTTTCTTCTTAGTGCAGAAATATTGTATGTTTACCGATTATGCATATTAATTACACAGATTCTTCTCTTAGTGATATTTCTATCTTGAAAGTATTTTCACCAACAAAAACTAAGATAATTTTCACTTCCAGGACATTTCATACGGACAAAAGAAAACTTTAAACCTCATTGATTCTACCTTAATAATTTAATACCTTTCCAATTTTACCCCAACCTAATATACACAATACCTCATGAAAACAAAGTTTATACAATAATAAATTAAGGGTAAAGTTATACATTCACATAAAAGATTAAATGAAGTGACTTATTAACAAGATTAACAAAAATCTTCTCTCTCTAGCTGATAACTAGGACCAGAGAAGTATATACATACACACATATATACATGAGCTAAACAAGGAACAGTACTGTAATCATTCGAAGAAAATGCTAAGACTTGCACGATTGTTCTTTTATTACTGCAAAATGGTTTACATATATAGTGACCACATCATACTCGAAATTAAACTAAGAAAAAGTATCAGCTTTGTTGGCAAAAAGGAATAGTACTGTGTCTTTATACACCTCAATTATCAGAAACTACCACGAAACTTCCTTCTGACCTACTCTTGATTCCGAAAGGAATTCTATAAGCTAAGTTTCTTGAAAAACTAGAATGTAAGACGTTGCTTTCATGTTAAAGGTCTGTCTATTTAGTGAGGATACAACGAACTCATATAATGTACGGACATATGTCTCTAGCGTGCAATTTGAAAGTATCTTTGTTGATCGTTTATTTGAGTTGTATTGGTCATGTATTTGATAAGTCTTGGGACTCAATACACTAAAACCTTTTTTTTTTTTTAATAAAAATGAGAGCTTTGTATTTTACATAGAATTTGAGGTGGATGTTATATATTGGTACGTAATGACTTGTAAATAATATGAGTTCTTACAAGATTCTGCGAGGTATTGTAACATCCCGACTTTTCACAAGCAGTATAAATTTTTTTTTTGTCAAAATCATCAGAGTAGAGCATTTGAGCGGAAGAGTAACTGATATATAGATTCAAAAAGCCAACAGTAGTGTATCTAGCTGATTACAAAGGCGGTTCAATAACCGAGAGTTTTCAGAAGTAAAAGACAACATCAAAAGGAAGACTCCTGCCGGAACAACGAAATGAAGTCTTCAGTCAGGTTTTCTACGCAGGCTGCTTGCCTCCATCCTCGGTCCTTGGTCCTCCCGAACCTGACGCTATGTTAAGAGCTGAGATCCGCACCGGATCTCAGGTAACGGTTAACCTCATGTATACATACACACATATGGGTTACCAAACAACAACATATAAACCACACCCAACCAATGCACATGTATCGCTCCCAGCATTACAGATGTATCGCTCCCAGCATTATAAATGTATCGCTCCCAAAGATCATAAATGTATCGCTCCCACCTTACGGATATATCGCTCCCGGCATGCATACAGTTATCTTCTAACATAATATGCATCCCAACAACACCCCACATATGCACACCATACACACATCACATACATACCATATACAGCATACTATATTCATCAGAGTTAGTGTTACAGTACGCGAACGTACCTTCGTTGACGGTAAATAGTACGTCTAACAGAAATTAGTATTTCTGACGGAAAACAGCGAATCGTCCGACAGCGGCACGTTGGAAAGCGTAACGGCGGTAAACTAGGATTTCTGACGTCCCGTTGAAGATCTCCGAACAATTTTCCAGGGCTTCGCTGCAAAAATCTCCAGAGCTTCTCTCTCTTCTTTCTCCCTCTAGGCTCAGCCAAACAAGGGAAAATGGTGTGAAGAAAGTGAAGGGAGGGGGGGTATTTATAGAAAATGAGGTAGGGTTTCGGCCGTCGGATCAACTTTGTGAGGAGCGATCTGGGCCGTCCAAAGCAACTTTTCAAAAAAACCCTTTCTTCCCCTTTTGTATTCACACCTGACCGAAATCCAAGGGGCTTGGCCAATGGGAGGTGGCCACGTGTCACCTTCCAGAAGCTTTCGGTCAATTTCCCGATCGGTACCGATTCGCGTGATTTCGGAAAAATCTCAAACTTCTGGATTCACAACTTTGAAACCATTTCATCACTTACTAGAAATGTCCAAGTTAACCTAAATTTTGATCCCATATAGGGCTCCAACAGTCCAGTTGAATTTTTCTCGAAAAACGTGTCCAAACGCGTCCGGTTTCAGAATGCATTTTGGAATCATCAACTTCTTCAGAAAAATTCACTGATTCCAAATATGTCCATGAAAATTCCCAATTCTTTTCCAAATGTCACAACATAACCTTTTCGTCTTCTTGGCTATCCGGCCTTTTCTAATTTCCTATTTCGTCTTATTAGGAAAAAGCACAAACGGTCTCGAATTTACTTAGTAAGAGTCTAACGGAAGATAAAATTCCCACGATCGATATTTGACATTGGAATTCCTATTCCTATATCTCTAGATAGGATCCGTTTCCTAATTTTAAAATTACTATTCACATTTTTTTACTTTAATTAATTATATTAATATAATAATATGCAACTTGCACAACTTGTTCTTCTATTTTATTGTTCTTTTTTTCTTTTCTCTTGGGAAATTCGGCTGGTCCCCTTTTTATTTTAATAAATATTTTTTTATTTAATTAATTATTTAATGATTTATTTATTTAACTTTTCCAAAAATTCCACCAAAATTACCTAATTGGTCAATTCTTGTATTTAGGCTTAAAAATACCTAAACTCAACTATTTTTCACAAAAATTTCCAATTAATTAGTAAACATGTTTTTACTAATTTTAAAAACAAAAACCACTAATTTTTGAGCTTTACATAATTATTTCATAATTTCATTTGCTCGGAGCTTAAGTAATTAGCCAGTAATTACTTAATTACTTTCTTACCAATAGTTGATAATTTTCTTAATTAGAATACCTCATTACCTCATAATTCTTGCACTGACATTTCTGTTTCCATGTGTTCTGCTTTATTTTAGAATTTGTGAGGGCATTATGGTCATTACCATACTTTTTGAGCATACTTCTTCAATTTCTCCAAGTTTGTAATTTATTAAATTACCAAAATTAGATATATACGCTCTCTCAATTTAAATAATTATTTCATTGCCCTTTAGGATTTTTCACCATTTCCCTAAGTTATTTACTCCTTCCAGGGGTATTTTGGTCATTTTGGCACTTTGGCCCCCTTAAATTCCCTAATTCAAATTTCGGGGTATTACATTTCTCCCCCCGTTAAACAAAATTTCACCCTCGAAATTTGTACCCAACCCACTATACTTTGTACTAACTAGACTCCGTCCTACTCGGACTCTGGGCTATACGCGTCGGATCTTCACTCTGTCTGTCAGCTGCTCCTCCTGGCGATCGAGAATTCGCTTTGGTTTGACTACTACGATCTTGTCATATTGTACCTTGATATATGATGTTTCCCCGTGGTTCCCATACACCGCGGTTAACACCACAGATACCAAAATGTCTCCATGGTTCCCATACACCATGTTAACACAAGATTACCAAAATGTCTCCATGGTTCCCATACACCATGACAACATAAGATACCTCCTACTCAATGACATGATCACGGTAGAAAAATAACGAGGAAACGCGGAATACGTCACGAAAATGGTTCACGTATCATACGATTTAGTTGAATAACTAACACATAGTTAACGTACAGAGAAAAATTCCTTACTAAGAGAGATAGTACCTTGGACTCTCTCCGGAAGTTCTCTGTCCATGGTATCGGTTAGCACGCACATTCGGCCCGGGTCCTGTGGCTTGAATCCCACAGCTTTCTCAGGGCAGTTCGGGCAATGTGTCACGGTTTCGACATCCGTAGCAAACTCGTTTCTCCGTACCTTTCTCGGGACAATTTGTAATAATGTGTCCCGCTTCCGACATCCGAAACAAACCCTTTTGTTAAAACACTCACCGGGATGGTACTTCCCGCATTCAAGACATGGTCGGGACTCTATCATTCTTGAGTTGTTCTGCTCAAACTGAAATGGCCTCTTGCTTTCTCTTTGAGAGTCATCCCATGGTGCTTCTCTCTTTCGTGAGGAATTTCCACGGCTACCCTCGCTTTGATCGGCACGGCTACCATTGTGATTTCGTGACTTACGTAACTCCTTCAGGTTGCGCTCAGTCATCCGGCAAGATTCTACCGCTTGAGCCATTTTCGGAAATTGCTGCGATACTAGCCTCGCCCTTATATCATATTTCAGTCCGGTCACTAATCGGTTTGCCTTCCAGTTGCTAGCTGAGCCTTCCGACTTCTCGGGAACTCAATGACTTCGAATATCTTTTCCAGACTCAGAAGCCAATCCTCGCCTAATTCACTCTTTCCCCCAAAACCGGGTGGTTTAAGCTTGCGAAGCGGTTGACCCGACTTTCGTGGTTCTTTCCCTTCCTCGTCGTGGAGGTGATTGGGACCTTTCGGATCCCTCAACGTGCTCCTCGCTTTGATTGTCATCATACTCTTCTTTTTCATCGTCGTTGTTATTGTCATTTTCCTCATCTCTTTCTTCCTCATTTTCCTCGTTATCTCGATCTTCCCCATTTTGACGTGCTTCTAATCGTCTCTGGGCTTCTAGATCTTGTTGATTCTGTCTTGCTAAGAGTGTATTTATGAGAGTTTGCTGTTCTTGCAGGGTTCTCCTCATCTCCTGTATCTCATTCTGTTCCGGTTGGTTTGGTTCCGGTATTGGTCCCACCCGAGGTTGTCTACCTCGTCCTTTGCCTCGGCCCCTACCTCGGCCACTGGGAGCTCCGGCTCCTCTCAAATTTGCCATGTCTCGTGCTTTTTCCTTTATTAGGAAAACGTTAGTTATATAAAGAAAGCAATTATCCTATCGCAGATTCTATTGCATCGATATCTATACCGCATATAGACTCTATCACTTTAGTATTCACATTGCTCCCGACTTTTACCGCACTTACTACAAACGAATACACTCCCGCAAAATCTCCCCCTTGATCAGAATTTCATTGATTTGGTCTACTCAGAAGCGGGTACGGGATTTCGTATCAGGAGTTCCTCTACATGAGTCAAATACTGCATGTACTATCTTTATTGGTCTCGGAGTTTCATCCGGCGTGACCCAGCTCCGCGTATGAGCTCTGTGCTAGAATAGAATTAACGTCCAGTACAAACTGGCAGTTATCAGAGTGATGCACCAACGGAGGGTGGTACACTGGTTCAGGATGGTATACCTAGATGCACCGGTACACCGAGGTAAAATGGTACACCGACTCAGGCTATATCAGTACTCATTTTAAAAATATGCTCCAAATTTTTGAAAAGGCTTAGAACCTAACTCCGTTAACCGAGCAGAATGGCCGGGTAAGTGTCTACCATGGGGGCCTCACCGAGTTCACGGCGACTGATTGGCACACCCACGTAAACTAGCCTTGCCTTCAGCACCAAACTGTCCGTAATAACTTAGTCAGATCCATGCCAGGACTACTGCTCTGATACCAAAATGTCTCCGTGGCGCCAATACGCCGTGACAACATAAGATACCTCAGCCGCTAGTTTTACGCACCGCCTCACGACGGATGCAACCTATCCGGTGGCTAGCCGGCAGGCCATGTCGGGGTAAGAGCCAATGCTTCGTCACAGATCACACTGTGAGAACCCCCGATCATGAGTCGAATTTGCCATCAGCTTATACTAGCTCTGATACCAAATGTAACATCCCGACTTTTCAAAAGCAGTATAATTTTTTTTTTTTGTCAAAATCATCAGAGTAGAGCATTTGAGCGGAAGAGTAACTGATATATAGATTCAAAAAGCCAACAGTAGTGTATCTGGCTGATTACAAAGGCGGTTCAATAACCGAGAGTTTTCAGAAGTAAAAGACAACATCAAAAGGAAGACTCTGCCGGAACAACGAAATGAAGTCTTGATCGGGTTTTCTACGCAGGCTGCTTGCCTCCATCCTCGGTCCTTGGTCCTCCCGAACCTGACGCTATATTAAGGGCTGAGATCCGCACCGGATCTCAGGTAACGGTTAACCTCATGTATACATACACACATATGGGTTACCAAACAACAACATATAAACCACACCCAACCAATGCACATGTATCGCTCCCAGCATTACAGATGTATCGCTCCCAGCATTATAAATGAATCGCTCCCAGCATCATAAATGTATCGCTCCCAGCCTTACAGATATATCGCTCCCAGCATGCATACAGTTATCTTCTAACATAATATGCATCCCAACAACACCCCACATATGCACACCATACACACATCACATACATACCATATACAGCATACTATATTCATCGAGTTAGTGTTACGAGACGCGAACGTACCTTCGTTGACTGTAAATAGTACGTCTAACGAAATTAGTATTTCGACGGAAAAAAGCGAATCGTCCGACAATGCACGTTGGAAAGCGTAACGGCGGTAAACTAGGATTTCTGACGTCCCGTTGAAGATCTCCGAACAATTTTCCAGGGGCTTATTTGCAAAAATCTCCGAGCTCTCTCTCTTCTTTCTCCCTCTAGGCTCAGCCAAACAAGGGAAAATGGTGTGAAGAAAGTGAAGGGAGGGGGGTATTTATAGAAAATGAGGTAGGGTTTCGTAGTCGGATCAACTTTTTGAGGAGCGATCTGGGCCGTCCAAAGCAACTTTTCAAAAAAACCCTTTTTTCCCTTTTGTATTCACACCTGACCGAAATCCAAGGGGCTTGGCCAATGGGAGGTGGCCACGTGTCACCTTCCGAAGCTTTCGGTCCAATTTCCGATCGGTACCCGATTCGCGTGATTTCGGAAAAATCTCAAACTTCTGGATTCACAACTTTGAAACCATTTCATCACTTACTAGAAATGTCCAAGTTAACCTAAATTTTGATCCCATATAGGGCTCCAACAGTCCAGTTGAATTTTTCTCGAAAAACGTGTCCAAACGCGTCCGGTTTCAGAATGCATTTCTGGAATCATCAACTTCTTCAGAAAAATTCACTGATTCCAAATATGTCCATGAAAATTCCCAATTCTTTTCCAAATGTCACAACATAACCTTTTCGTCTTCTTGGCTATCTGGCCTTTTCTCAGAATTTCCCTATTTCGTCTTATTAGGAAAAAGCACAAACGGTCTCAGAATTTACTTCCGTAAGAGTCTAACGGAAGATAAAATTCCACTGATCGATATTCTACCCTGACATTGGAATTCCTATTCCTATATCTCTAGATAGGATCCGTTTCCTAATTTTAAAATTACTATTCACATTTTTTTACTTTAATTAATTATATTAATATAATAATATGCAACTTGCACAACTTGTTCTTCTATTTTATTGTTCTTTTTTTTCTTTTCTCTTGGGGAAATTCGGCTGGCCCCCTTTTTATTTTAATAAATATTTATTTTTTATTTAATTAATTATTTAATGATTTATTTATTTAACTTTTCCAAAAATTCCACCAAAATTACCTAATTGGTCAATTCTTGTATTTAGGCTTAAAAATACCTAAACTCAACTATTTTTCACAAAAATTTCCAATTAATTAGTAAACATGTTTTTACTAATTTTAAAAACAAAAACCACTAATTTTTGAGCTTTACATAATTATTTCATAATTTCATTTGCTCAGGCTTAAGTAATTAGCCAGAAATTACTTAATTACTTTATTATCATTAGTTGATAATTTTCTTAATTAGAATACCTCATTACCTCATAATTCTTGCACTGACATTTCTGTTTCCATGTGTTCTGCTTTATTTTAGAATTTGTGAGGGCATTATGGTCATTACCATACTTTTTGAGCATACTTCTTCAATTTCTCCAAGTTTGTAATTTATTAAATTACCAAAATTAGAGATATACGCTCTCTCAATTTAAATAATTATTTCATTGTCCTTTAGGATTTTTCACCATTTCCCTAAGTTATTTACTCCTTCCAGGGGTATTTTGGTCATTTTGGCACTTTGGCCCCCTTAAATTCCCTAATTCAAATTTCGGGGTATTACAGGTATATTTATATACATATGTAGATTTGTGCTCGTTTTATTGTTTGTGAGTGGAAGATTAAGAATGAGAAACTTGAATCGTTTTAGATTTTTTTCGTTATTATACAGTTTCGAGGTGATAATATGAAGTTTGGAGAAACACAGGGATCTCATCATGAACCTTAACTACCTGATTTGGAGAAAAAACGAGGACGAGAAATTTCGGGGAAGCTTCGTGAATTCGTTTGGTGTCTAAAGTTATTGTTAGCAAAGGAACTCCATGAACGTTTTAATCAGCTTATTAGTGGACCCTAGCCAGTGGCGGACCCAGAAAATTTGTGAAGGAGGGGCACAATTGGTGGGGGCATTGCCCCCGAAATTTTTTTTTTAAGCAAACTTTTAAATGCATTAAAAAAAACATAAGAATATAAAGGGAAAAACAAGGCTAACTATATTACAATAAAAATAATTACATATTGAAAAACAAAAGTTAGAGCACATAAGCAATTTTTCAGCCCATGAACAACAAGGATTTCCACAAGAATTTCTCTACAAAAATCACATGATTTCTCTACTTTTAAAAAAAGGGTAAATTATTCTCCCTTTTACTGAGTGATGTCTAGATTACCCTCGGTTATAATAACATACACAAAACCCCCTAGCTAATATAAGACCAACTTGCCCCCAAGCAAAATAGATATAAATGTATTTTGGTCAAAATATAAGTAATTGTTGCTTTTTTCATCGTATGGAAAGTCAATGTAGTGCATCTTTTCAATGTAGTGCATCTTTTCATTTCAAGTGGTGGTGTGTAGGACTTCAAAATAGAGGAAACAGCAGAGTAATTTGAGCACCTCTCAGGATGAGTTATTTACCAAACAAAAAATACTCCGGATAAACATGAGTGGGTGCATATATTTCACATGAATGAGAAACAGAAAGAGAAAGGGGAGGTCTTCCTAGCAGAGATTATCCAGCACGATTTCAAATTTGTGTCAACTATCATCAAGATAAAATCCCAAAACGTGAGTTGTTTGCCAAATGCAGTTGTGCCCGAATACAGAGACTTCTTGACAACCAGATGGCAATTTTGCAAATTAAAAGGAAAAACTATTAAAAGCCCAAGGTTCAATAGTAATACTGTCTAAAAGATACTATCATACTATTCTGAGATATAGCATCAACCAAAATCAGAGTGAACCAATATCAGATATAGCATCAACCAAAATCAAAGTGAACTAAAATTCATCGAATCTAGTAAAAACTCAAGCCTTATATGATAACTAAAATCATAGATTATAAAATCAGAGTGAACCTGAAAACTCACGGTGACCCACAGCTGAAGACCCAAAAAGGAACTAATGAACGGCGACACACGCACGACGAACGGCTGGAAGAGGCGAACCGGAACAGCAACAATAGCCAACGAGAGGCGAAGAAGAAGATCTGATTTTACAGCCTTTAACCCTGCTACCTCCGTGCTGCGTCCACCTCCCACGATTATGCCTCTGAAGTCCCGAAGATGAAGATGAAGATCTAGGGAATATGTGATTTTGGATTTTACCCTAAACTAAAACTAAAACTATAAAAATAAAAAATAAAAAAAAAAAATTGGGGGGCACTTGCCCCCCCAACCCTGTACCTCGGTCCGCCTCTGACCCTAGCTATGATCTTGTCTTATATATATATTATTCACTCCTTTAATTTCTCACAAAAGATTCATCTAAACTTGAAATTTGATCATAAAATAATTAAAAACATCAACTCGAACAAGAGATATATAATTATTTTATCCTTCTCGGGGTTGATGATGATAAGAAAAACATCCAAAATCAAACATATGATGAATTACATTAATGCCGTGTATCATAGAGGTTTGAAAAATTAATTACATTGTCGTTCACGAGTCTAGCTTTAAAATATATGAATATTTTTATTTGATGAATTAATATGTAGTATATATACATCTATTAGATAAAAAGGCCTTTTCACCTTACATATTTACGCGGATTAATAGTAGAATTGATATAACATGTTGATTAATTTTTAATGTTCCTTCTTATATAAATCCACGTAAAAAGAGTAAAATAAACCACCTTAAAAGGTTTTTTTAAGGGTAGTGTTGTTAATCTTCACGTATACATCGTAAGAGCTTATTTATTCAAACTGTTTTGAAAGTAACAAATCAAGCAAATTGTTCTTATAATGCGCTTAATAAACATTTACAAACAGCAAGAGAATAATAATGCTCAATAACCGATGCATCTGCAGCCAGTAAGTTATTAGTATGACATTACGGGTTCTCTTATCTATCAATCAAATTAAAGTAAAACCACAATATCTAAATCTATATATATATATTTTTTTAACTAACAGATTACAACTTGAAAGATATGCAGATTGTACTGAGAAGCCAGAGTCATGAAATTACGAGGAAGTTTCGTTGGATGTCTTATATATGTGTTATGTGGAAAAGGTATTCCACGGATATATGTCAGCATATATATCATATTATCCAAAAATATTTCTGACGTAAGAATTGATTCAGAATCAATCTTGAACGATATAAATATGAATCCATAAATGTTTTCTTCAGAAATATGTAGTTTGGACTCGTTCATAATATAAAAACCTACGTGGAAATAAGATGATTAATGCTACAGCTGGATTGATATAGAGGATTATATGTGCGCGTGTGTGTGTGGAATTAAATAAATTAATGGCTACGAAATATGGTTTATTAATTATATGACTCTCTTAAGATTAGGATCAATTACGAAATATACATGGAGCCACTGTTTGTTAAATATTTATGCTAACCCAAAACAAATGTATAAATGCAATTTTCTATTATAAACGCCACTTCATCGATATATAGACGCTTCTTCCACCTTTAGCATGAACATTTTTATACCTATAAGTCTGCCAAATTGATGATTTTTCGCTTTCTGTATAGATTAGTTTCACTCTTAGTTCCTAGTGCATCGCACGTAACGATAGGGCAAAAATAAACAAAGGAATAATTAAAGAGTGAGAAAATGTAAAAAAAATAAAAATAAACATAGCGTCGCAAATATTTAGCCACTTGTTTTTATAAATCCGGCCATTAATTTAATTAATAATTTTTTACTATGGAGCTTTCTTCTATCAAATGTCAATGTTGTGAAATAACACCCCCCCCAAAAAAAATTATGTTACTCCATTTATTTTTAATATAATATATATTTACCTAATTTAATTAGATTAAGGAAGTTTGTCAATATTAAACACCCTAATCATCTTCCTTAATTCTTTAATTCTCCATCCTCTTTAATTATTGTAGATGGAGCATCAATAAGGGTAAATTAGAAGAAAAAAAATTGATAAATATAAAAAGTATGTCTTATATACTCCTTGGGACTATGATCAATTCACTAAATCTTGGGACTATGATCAATTCACTAAATATGTCATATATTAAGGATTAAAGAAGTAATATTAGTCCCACTCACTTTCATATATATTATATAAATAACTCATTTGTCTGCGTCTAGTGCAAGTCTATTAATTGATCATACTAGAGACGTTACGTTTATTGCTTTTTTTTTCCCTACTTACCATGCCAATATAGATAAAACCTAACTTCCACGAAACGTCATATTTAATTGTGTATGGACGTATATTTATTGGTTTTGAATACCAGCACTAAAGCAAGCATGTTCTTTTTTGCAATGCCCCTTGCGCATGTGAGGGATGGAAAGCGCAGCTATATGATTTTGAAACTACAAGTCAGTCTCCTGCATAAAGCTAAAATCAGAGTGTCTCCACTGATCTCTATCTCCACTACTGGTTTGATTTTTAATAGTTGAGATTTATTCTTTAAAAATATCACTATCATTTAATATTTAATATTACAATAATATTTTTAATATAATATAAAATCTCAACCATTAAAGATCAATCAAATGGTGAATAAATTAAGTAGAGAGAAGGGTTAATGGAGAAGTACACTACTTTCCACAATTCTTCAGATTACATGATATATAGCAACCTTAACACTACATCAATCCATCTATGTGTCTTAATTAATTTTCAAGAATTGTTGTATTATATTACCTCTACTATTTAATATAAGATATGGTTTGTAGTGTAAGTTGGACTACAAACTAGATCTTATATTAACAATTAGTTTAGTATTTGGGACCATACTGGCTAGTGGGAAAGAAGAAAGAGATAAAAGAACGAGATTGATTGTAGTGATGTTATGTGGAAGTTGTAAGTTACAGAGAGAGGACAGCGTAAGGCGTTTACTTGAGAGGGTCGTCTATACGGTGCCTTTTGTTTGTTGCCTTAATTTTGGAGTGTGAAATGTGCACAACTATATATATATATATATATATATAGCTTTGGCTCTCACTTTTCTCTTTTCATTTTTTCCTCTGCTGCTTCACATTCCTTTAGCCTAAATTGATTTTATGAATGAAAATGACACGCCGCAAAGTTATCTTAGAGGTCATGGTTTCACTTGGAGCTTTTTAGTTCCACCTTTTTCTGTTTGTTTTCTTTTATTTGGATAAATTACAAATATTTATATATATATTGATCATGTTGCCTTGGAGAAATGAACAACATGAATAGATTAAAAGACTATTCCTTCCTTCATTGTTTTAGGCGTTTGGGGATTGGGATGTGAAACCGATAAGAGAGGGCAAATTAAGAAGTTGTCATGTCGTATATCTAACATGTTCCCAAGTTACCCAAAATCCATATTCATAAAAGTGCCACTAAAAATAAAGGAAGGAGTCATAGAATGTCGTGTTTCATCATATGAGCGGGTCGACAAACATCAACAAAAAGGACACACACGTATCCTTACTTGTGAACCATAACAAACAAAAGCAACATAGGAAAGTCGTCGATGCCCTCACAATGAGGTTAACGTTACATATTTTAATTATTATACATCATACCATCTAGGCTTAGTTTAGGTTAGGAGATATTATTAATTTGACGATAGACTGAGTGGAAGCGATCATCTTTTTATTGACACCTTCGGTTTATGATTAAATCCTCCAAATTATGTAAGAATTCATATATGTAAATGCCTGGGTAATTACTATTACCTCTGGTTCTAAATATAATGCATATTTTATAAAATAATTTACACTACAAACTATGTCTTATATTAAAGACTGAAGGAGTATACATATAGATTGTCTAATCTTGTTAGCTTCTGTTCTGGTGAGAGGTAGGACAGTACACGGTAGGGTTGTCCAAAAAACCCGAGGTCCGGTCCGACCCGACCTGGCCTAAGGCAAGCAAAAAAATGGTCTGAGACAATTTGACTGGACCGGACCAAATTGCTCGGGTTGGACTGGACTTCGGTCCAGGGGCTTAGACCCGAGGCCTTTTTTTTTTTTTTTGTAAATCACCACTATATTAAGTCACTTACTGGAGTCTGGACATCTTAATGTGCTTTTTAATTTATAGAAATCACTTTTCACTATGTCACTTTTTATTATTTTAGAAAGTTAGGTGAAATAAGAGCTAAAATATTGAATCCCAAGAAAACAAAAAAAAAAATTGAAAAAAAATAGATTTTTTTTTTTAAAAAACAAAAAATCATGTTTGTTATCTAAAATCGGAGTTGATGAAAAGCCTCATCATTGGAATTTGGAACTAGGCGTCCATCTGAATTGGAAAATTACAAAAACAGTGCCACTAACTTCATCGTTTTGTCACCCAAATGAAGGCTCCTAAAACCAAATCCAATCCTTCTAATTGCAGAATCAAACGTTCGTAACTCTCACTGATATGTTTGAATGAGGTTTGTATTACTATTTAACAGCTTTCAAATCCTTTATTAATGGTTCCTTATCATGTCTTCCATGCCATGCTACGCGCAGCATCACCCAACGCTTTAAGGCTCGTTTGATTTTTTGGTATGAGGGGAGAAGAGAAATTTTTTTCAGTTGGATTAAAAACAAATAGAGAAGGGAGATTATAATTTTTAAATTAATCTTTCTTTCTATTTTATCTTTGTTAAAATTCGGTAACCCATTTCTTCAATTTTCCTAAATTCAACCTATGGAAAGTTTCCCTCCACTCCCCTCTAAATCCAATACTCATTATAAACAGACTCTTGAGATAGTGAGAAATACTGAGATAGTGAGAAATACTTACATATTGCAGGAATACCACGTCATCTGAATTATTCCAATGAAAACATAACAACTCAGATGCTAATGTCTCTTCTGGAAAATTTCAAAATTTATCTTGTAGGTAAGAAAAAAAAATCTTAATTTGAAAAATAAAACTAAAACAAGATTATCAAGAACAAAAATTTCTCAAAAACAAGATAAAATTTGAATTTTTCATATAAGTCATCAACTAACTAGAATTAAAATGATCTAAATTATGTTTTCATTGATTGGAATTCAAATGACATGGTACCCTTAAAATATGTAAATATTTCTTAAATAGTTTTATAAGAACGAAAATATAACAAGTTTGATATATCATAACGGAAACTTGTGTTCCATTCGACAATGATGTTCCTATCATGAACATATAAAAACAAATGACTATTACAAAGCTGTGTTCCATATTAATTTCTTTAATATTTAATAATATTGCATGTTTGGACTAGTTATTCGAAAATAACTTTCAAGATTTATGAGATAAATATGTGAAAAGAATTTTATCTCAGTTTACAGAAAAGCACTTCTGAATTAAACGGTTTTATGGTTTCCAAACACTCATTTAGTATAAAGTACCCAGGATAGAAATATTCGGCCGAAGGTAATGGTGTAAGCTCGCATTTTAATGTTGGGCTTTGATCAACTTGCTTACGTAATACCCGCTGCTGGACAATGCCCTTAACTCTAGGAATCAATGGGCCAACAATATTATTTTTTTAAAAATTCCAGGAATTAGGATTGCTGATGGACTGAAAACGTAGAGACAAGTGAACAAGACATGGAAACATAGGATTAGTCATTTTTCTCATTAACAAGTGTCCTAATCAACCACCCCTCGTACTTAGACTCAACTAGTAAAGGGGTCAGATACTCTCACCAAAAGGAAAAGATTTGATCCTAGAGTTGGTCAAGATACTGGAGGAGGCATCCTAAGTAATGAGAACTTGTAGAAACGCAGGCTGAGGTAGAGGCGTGTGTACTCTTAGTCCTGTATAGAGCTGGGAAAACAAGTCGAGCCCATTGGTTCGGCCCTTTTAAGCCCTGGCCCTTCAAGGGTCGGGCTTGAAAATTAGAAGAATTTAATGAAATAAGCCCTGTAGGACCTCAGGCTTAAAAGGGCCAGCCCTGGAGGGCCTCGAGCCGGCCTTGCAGGCCCTTTTAATTTTTAATTTTTATTTTTTGGATGCATGGATTCACATATGTCGCTTAGTGGCTCATATTTTATGTGAGTTATTTGCAATGGCGGAAGGTCTTCATGGCCAGCTGGGGCCTTGGCCCCAGCTGGCCCCGGCTAATCTTATAAAATACGTTAGTATATGTATGTATTTATTATATGATATTTTATTTGGTCACAAATTTGGTCCCAGCTAATTTTTTATCTTCTCTGTAAGGATAATGTTTGTTTCATTACTCATTGGGCCATGAGAGTAAAGTAAAATTCTTGTTTGAGATACCGAAAAGGTCAATATCATCTTATATATTGTTTTGATTTATAATTATCGGTTATTATTTATTTGTATTTTCAAGGTTATTTGATACTATTTAGTAAATACTCCCTTTGATCCTTACTTAAGAAACCAACTAACAATTTTCACAAGTCAATAAAAACAATTAAAGTCATTAAATTTGTCCTAAAATTTAATTATTTTTCACTATTATTCCTATTAATTACACTAAACTCTAATATTATATTAATTATTACTCTCTTTTTTTCTCGAAAAAAAGAGTAATAATTAATTTTTATTAATTATTACTTTCACTCACTACCTTTATAATTGTGGGTATACATGAGAAAAAATATTTAATGCAATTTGAAAACAAGCAAATGCCTTATAAAAAGGACCAAATATACATGTTAGTTAGTGCTTTATAATAAGAACTAAAGAGAGTAGTTCAATATGTTTATTTTTTGGCCCGGACTAATTTTTTTTTCTGGTTCCGCCACTGGTTATTTGTGAATATAGGTTGTTTTTGATTATGAATGAACGACTATACTTGTTTGTTGGATGATTCATGTTGTTTTGATATTAATGTTGACAATATTTATTTTATAAATTAGAACTTTAATTGTTATGATTTACTAATTAAATTTATTTGAAATTAAAAACGGAAGAAAAATAATTAAAATCTGGAAAAGTAACTTCCGGACCCAGGAGGGTCGGCTCTGGCGCTGGTGCTCTCAGGTCGGGCTTTTGAAAATCAGATATTTTTCTTACCCCGCCCTTGGAGGCCCTGTTAAGCCCTTCACGGGCCAGCCCTGTAGGACCAGACCGGCCCCGATTTATACCATGGGGAGCAAAGCCACGGCGCCCTGTTCTTGGACTGTGGGTGAAACCAACCCCTTTCTAAAATTTTTTATACCAAAAAAAAAAAAAAAAGTGTCCTAATCAACCTATGAAATGAATGAAATTCAAGTTAAGGAGTTGTGATCCAGTTTTACAGTATTCGCAAGACAACAATCTAGTATCAGTTCTCAGGCATACGTTGATCCAAGAATGACATCATCGTAGCCAAATATAAGCAGAATTAGTCCAGAAAACCTTCATCTCAGTGGTGGAATCAAAACACGTTAAATAAATCAATGAACCGCCACTACAGCGATTGAAGCAAACATTCAGAAAGCATTAATGTGCTTAATCTTAGAATTAAGAAATGCATATGCCCCTAAAAGGCACGACTATTGAAGAATCCAAGAATTTGAACATCAGCATTATGCATGATGGTGCACAAGGGCACATCACAGAGGCCAAGATTTGTGAAAATGATAAATATCAACTACACCAATAAAATATCCAAAAACCATTTGCAAGATTTTGGTGGTGATATCATTAAGTCTCCAAGGAGTTTGTGACGTAAAAGTCTTGTAACTATCAAAATTAACATATCAAAACTAAAACAAGCCAGGGCATTGTTTCCAACTCAACTAACACGAAGAAAAGAAAAATCCAAACGTAGCAAAAAGAGAAGTTGAAGCAACCATTTAGTCTCCCTTTTTCCTGAAAGAGCATCCCTCAGTTAGCCTTGCACGCCCTCCTGTTGGCTGGCATAACACAGTTTGGCAGTTTCCACATACCACAACTGTCTGAGAGTGGCTAAACACAGTGGTTCTGCATCCAAATTCAAAGGTTCACAATCAGAATCACATTACTTCAATGGTTCTATGGCATTTGAATATTGAAAACAGGATCAATGAAAAGAATCTAACTTACATGTTGAAGCATCCTTGGCACTTGACATCCTGCAATATGTGCGCGGTAAGATAAAATAGGGAGGTGACACTAATTAGTTAGGCAATTACAACTTGGAAAACCACAACAAACATTTCTGAGATGAAGATAGTAATGTAGCAGACTTCTCTTTCAGATTAGCATGATGCAGAGCTATGAAGCACGGACACTCCTATCTTTTAAAAATATGCGTGTTGGACACTCCGACACGCCTTAAAACTCATATTTTTAAAAAATATGTGTGGCTTTGAATATTACTAAATTAATGATAAATTTTCCTTTTGTATTTTTTATAAAAAGGAGGCATTTAATGATGAGGCCAAATCTATGCTAAAGCGGATGTAAATTATAATATATATATATATATATATAATATTATAATATATATATATATATTTAATAACAAAACGTCCTAATGTCGAAATTTTGATTTTTTTTAGAATTAACATGTCGGAGTCTCGTATCAGATGCACATAGATGCAGAGTAAACAACTACAAAAAGTTTCATAATAGAAGAAGCTGTTTCGTACCATGAAAAAGGAGTTTGGGGACTGAACAAGTCGCTTGAGCTTGTGCTTTCTCTTCTCCAGCTCAACTGGAGGGTTTAGCAAGTCAATATCATTTTGGAGAACCTTATCAACACCACAAAAGAAACCAAGTGATTCGACAGTTAACTAAAAAAATGTACAAGTCCCAGCAATTCCTCGGGTACATAGAGGATTGCCAAATTTTTTAAATCAGCCTAACAATTAATAAAAAAAAGCAATGCAATATACATCACAACGTCTGCAACGCATAGAGGGACAACCAAATCATAGATAACCTTTCAACCACACCCCAATTTCTCTCTTTCTCTCAACGCAACACACGAAATAGGCAAAAAAAAAAAACCTTTTTGTTCCTAGTGTTCTAACTCGAAGGGATTATAAAACTAAAGCGAGAAATAGAGGAGAAAAACATGAACCAAAAACAAAACAAGAAAAAAAAATCAGAAAACCGATAATAGATCTGAGAAAAGGAATAAATCACGAATATCACTCACCATGTTGGCAGGAAGTTTTGGTGGAGCTCAGAAAACTCGAAAAACCCTTGCCTTAACTTATCCACCACCAGCGGCAGCAGCAGCGGCACTGAACAAAGTAGCGGTGAGATAAAAAGAAACCTAGAATGGTAAGGACTTATGAAAAAGTTTATATGGCCCAGCCCAAATGAACTTGACTGGGATTTGAGATAAATGGGATCTTCTTTGGGCCGATGATCAAGGCGTTAGGATTTAAGAAGTCTGTGTAAACTAAGATAATTTTTTATTATAAAATATTACTGGGCTCCAAGCGCCCTACCCTTCGATTGTGGGTGAGCCCAATCCCTTTCCTAAAATTTTTTTAACAAAAAAAAAATATATATAATTTTTTATTATAAAATATTACTCGTTTAAGACAGCCCGAATCGGATACGGAATGATAACATATAAAAAATATTTTAAAAATCAAGAATGTTTATATCCTCAGATCTGGTGCAACTTTAACGAAAAAAGGTTAACCTTTGACAACCATACTCTATTGTCCAGAAAATAAACAATCCAAGATGAATTGTTTTCAAATCTTTTTTTTTTTAAAATTAATTGGAGTTTAAAAAATAAATCACACTGAAATTTTTTTTTAGTTCGAGCCTTCAAATTGCTAATTTACGAAGAATTGGGTTTCTAAGACAGGCACTATACATATAAGCAGTTCAATACATGAAAAATATTTGTAGTCAAAATATACCCCAATAAATCATGAGTTAATGAATATGTTAATGAATGAATAAAACTTATATTTTGATTATTGACAATAATTTTATTGTAAAGATTCTATGTTAATAAAAGTGAGATATAGATTCTTACATATAAAAAAAAAAAAAACTGTTGAACCATTATTTACATTTGATCCGTGTTGATTCAATTCTCCGTAGACTGTTTCACCTTAACCAGTCACATAGTCGCAAAGGACTATCCAATTAAATTTGAACGATACATATTGAAATAAATTCAAAGTCGAAGATAAAAAATAATATGTAAGACACCAATATGAAAAGATACAGCCAAGATTTTTTGTCTTGTCAGGAGTATAATAGCCACATATTAACACCTGGTCCATATAGCCTTCAACAAGTGCATTATGGGCTATAACTAATAGTCTAATACCAAAATGAGGAAGGGATACAAACTGAGTAAGATACCTATAAATCCCTACTTCTATACTATCAATCAAGGAAACTGAACAAAGGACCGGGGCCACTGTAAATCGAGCAAATAATATCAGATTGAATAGGTATATGAGCAATCTCAACCACTAACCATTACAAAATCAGATCCTAATCGTGTTTCATCAATGTTTCCCTATCATACAACAAAATCTGCTCAGAGATATTGTACTTCACATTAGTTCAATGAAGCACCTCGCAGGACAAACCAATTTCGTCGTCCAAGAATTTTGAAGTGATGTTATTTATATAAATGTTTCCAAATAATTGTCTTGTAATATTGTGGACTTTATTTCGTCGTCGCCGTCGCCTTTTTTGCAACCATCCTCCGGTACCAGCAGTTGCTAATCAGACTAATTATCAAATAAAGCAGACAAGATCTTCAATTCAAATCCAGACCTTTCTTCATATATTCATAAACCATGTAAGTGATACTAGCGGATGGAACAACTTTGAGAAGGTTAGGAAAAATTCCTTTGTAGAATCCCCTAAGTCCTTCATGTTCAAAGGTTCTCTTGAATACATCTAACATTCCCCCATATGCAGGACCACCCTGTGAGCGTTGAGCCTGCATCCTGGAATAATAATAACAATAATAAAATGTCACTTCTTAAACCGATAAAATAGAATAAAAGATCACTAGATACTCTACTTAAAAAATTACCTTGTTCTAACAACCTGCAATGGGTAAACACATGAGGCTCCAAGGGCTCCTGATGCCGTCCCACATCCGAGTTGCACGAGAGGACCAGCTTCTACAGAATATCTTAGAAATTCAACATACAAGACAGAACTAAAGGCATGTATGTTGCACAACATGGCATGTAAAGGAGCTTATTACCTTCATCATGAAGAATATACTTCTTTGACATCTCTTTCAAGGTTTCATAGGCAGCAAGATCTATTCCCGCATAAGGAATGATCCCAAGAAGGGAAGGAATCAGGCCCCGATAGAATGCCTTGGGTCCTTCATGCACCCATATTTCTTTTGAGAGGGCCCCAAGACTGGGAACTTTTTTTCCACCACTACAACAAAATGTTTGTATTCGAGTTTTGACAAGATCCATTGGATATATAGCAGTTTGAGCTACAGCACCAGCAATACCACCAGCCATCAGCCGGCCCATGGTGCCAACATCACCCTTATTTCCCTCTCCTTTAGCATTCACGATGAAGGTCTTTAGCATCTCATAGGTGTAAAATTTAATAGCACTCTCAGGAGTCACCTTAAGGACATTCAAGCCATTGCCTCGAAAAAATCCCAAGAAACCACCTTCTCTCAAAATATTCTTCACTGCAGGCATTATACGAGCTTGTGTCGTTTGGACCTGTAAAAGAACCTTCAAACGATCAAGAGGTGCAGTTGCTGTTCGTGATGCTGCACCTGCTACTCCTCCTGCAATCAAATATCTACTTGCATGGATGTGCTTACTAATGCCTGCAGGAATGACGGAGTGCTCCCCAATATCAACCAGGCAAACCCGCTCTAAATAATGGTAAATGTTTTCAATAGTCGCCTCATGAGGATAAAGCAGCAGAAAGTCCCTCCATTCTTCAAATGTTATAACACCATTATTATCCTTATCAACACGCTCCACAAAACGGGCAAGTTCTTCATCATCAATCTGAATACCTACAACATAGAGACTGGAGTGGCTTAAATAACGAAAAAACCACCAAAATATATGATGAAGTCAAGAAAAAACTAAATTACGTAACAAAAACTCACTACAAAAATCAGGGACAGTTGCATGGCTAGGAGAGTTAGTTACAGTAGTTAATGAATCAACGTTTATGTAGTCAGTCCCTTATGAGCTGGGAAGCATGGTTAACAGAGTAGTGGGGAATATAATATTGGAGAAATGACAAAGAAGTCCAGTGATATCTTGGTATATCCAATTTATGAGTTCAAGAAGGTGAGGCGAGAGAATTCAGTTCTAGAATTTTGGGAGAAGATTGAAGGGTTGCTAGCTGAAGTAGACATCTCGCACATAGCAGTCATGAGCCGCTTCTGGGGAGGTTTGAAACAAGAAATTGGCCAGAATTATCCTCTCAAAGCATGCAAAACAATAACCAAAACGCTTATCCAACAAAGAAACCCTCCTTGTTCATAAACCCAATTTGATCCCAAGAAGCATGTATTCATCATCATTGACCAGTACATCCAATATCTTTCAAAAACTCCTTACCAAAATAAAAGTACCTTAACCAATATTCCAAAAACTAACCATCCAACTCCAAAACCAGCTCAACCTAAACTGTTCAACAATTGACCAAAAAGGATGGAAGAGAAAAGGAAAAAAGGGTTGCATAAATGGTGCCTAAGAAATACACCCAAAACCAAAGATGCGAGGATGCTCCAGCTTTTAATGATTGTAGCCCAAGGAGCAGAAGAACAGATGAGTGAGTGAACAAAAAGTAAATGGGCCTGGTTGCAGTTTATTTGCTTCGCCAGTTATGTTGATTAAGTAGAGGAATGGCTTTGATGAAGCCTACTGAAGTTCACAAAACAGCCTTTTGCATTCATGAGGGGTTATATAAATTCTTATTAACGTATTCCAGCCGTACCAATACAGCTAGCTTCCTACTCCAAGGAACAAAGAATACAATGTCCAAATCCTATTCAAGGAAGTTGATACTAGTCCATTTATTAATGACATTTTTTTTAGTGTATAACAAGAGTTAGAATAAGCATATTAGCCATTCTTGGAAAATATTAGGAATCTTAAGGAAAAACACGCTAGTCACTAAGTGGTCTTAGTAAACGTTTTCAGCTGTTCAAAATGATTATTTGGGTCTTGGGAGGTCCAATAAACCAGCTCTACGTAAATTAACAGCAAGATCCATATGGCCCTTGGAAGATTTTAAAACAAATTGGGCAACAGGCCTACAGATTAAAACTAATTAAGCAGCAAACCAGCATGCATCCAGTTTTTCATGTTCAATGTTGAAACAAAAACGATGAGAATACTCCTGGTCTTACACTTCACAGACCAATGAAA
Organism: Acacia pycnantha; assembly: GCA_025563575.1. Taxonomy (NCBI): domain Eukaryota; kingdom Viridiplantae; phylum Streptophyta; class Magnoliopsida; order Fabales; family Fabaceae; genus Acacia; species Acacia pycnantha. The sequence goes on along the minus strand of JAMWYP010000015.1, from coordinate 14,480,832 downwards.
CTTGGATGATGAGGGAATTTCATGTGAAACCAGTGAAGATTTTGGCTAGGAAGTTGGTCAAATGAGACAACTTACCAGTAAATCGTGTCTTGATGAAATGGAAGAACACTAGTGTGGAAGACATTGCATAGGAAAACCTGATCTCTATTCGGAACCAACTTCCTCAGTTAGAAAGCAGAGACACCAAAATATAATCCTTGAGGTCAAGGATCTTTTAGAGGGGGAATAACTGTTACGTGTCCAAGAGAAAGTTATTTAGAGTACTTAATTAATGACTGTTAATGCAGTTAGTCAAAAATGTTAGTTCTGTAAGTAAGTTTATAACCAATCCCCCAACACTCTGAGCTAGTATACATGTACTACAGCTGAGAAAGAGGAGAGGTTGTTGAATCTCAGAAAGAGATCTTTCTGAATCATTCTTTACCGGGGACATTCATACTTCGTACCACCCATGCTGTCCAGATCAAACATTGGCAATCATGATTTTAAACGGGACATAGCTTGCAACTTGTCAAACACTTTCAGCAGACGAAGTCAGCAGTAAATTAAGTAGAAATTGTCCATTGTTTAGCTTGGAATTTAAGATCGGGTTAAGCTAGCTGTCGTCAGTGTTACATATTATGAGAATCTATAAGAAGGATAATTGGCTAGTAAAGTATGCAATAAAGTAAGAAGGTTAATAAAAATTTAAATAGCTTTTCACTTTCCCTTCCCCTTCAATTTCCATGGTGCAACCAAGGCCTTAATATCAAAGGAAATTTATTAATAAAGTATTCATCAGGAAGAAATATCTAAAATTGTCGTTCATAACACTACATCAGTACATGTGATTCATAACACTACCGTGAATATTTTCCTTTAATGATCAAGAAGCGGGGATATACACAACACAGTCAAATTTCTTTGCTCCAAATTATAGATGTGAGACTTGATAGGACATTTCATGTGTGGTTACTGCTGAAAATCCCAAAACACATTAAAATGCGTCATACATACGTCTTTAACCATCAAACCATAAAAGAGCACAGTTTTGGTAATTGAAGTGTTTGAATTCAAATTCACTGTCCCAGCCTATCCAAACATGAGGTTTCATATCGTTTGATCTCAAACATTCTTTCATGGAATAATTAAAACCAGGAAACCAAAATATTAAAGTATATAAGAATTGAACCGTGAATAAAAGAAAGTGTAGGTCCTTATTCACCAGAAATTGCTAGAAAAGCCTATAAGATGTTTAAAGCTATAAACTAAAGTATAGGCCAACACCTTAGGATATGAAAAAGGTCATTGGTTTACCTGCCCTTACAAGTGCCTCCCAGAGCTCCTCGGGCAAAATACATCCATTGTGTTCAACATCAATTGCTTGGAATATGCGGTAAAGTTCAAGCTCCTTGTCATCCATGTACCTTTTAAAATCTTGATAATCAACTCGCCCATCCTTATCAGCATCACAAGCATTTAACAAATCCTTGGCATACTTATACTCGGATGGTATTTGAAGTGCCGAGAGACCAGCCTCAATCTGGGCATAATCTAAGTAGCCAGCATTTGTCCTATCAAAGAAACTAAAAAGACTACGAATCCTTAGCTCCCTTTCTTCCTTGGTCTCCTGGGATGCCATTAGGACATGATCCATTGTTACTGGTCCTGACTTCTTAACAGGATTGCAGCCTTTTGATCTAGATTCCTCAACATTCTTCGGTTTCGCTCCCATTGAGATGGAAAGCTACAATAAGCACTTGGTTCCCAACACTCAAACAATGCTGTATGACACACTAAGTGATCTATTCCCAGAAGATGGACATTCAAGAAATGTGGCTAGGGAAAAGAGCACAATAAATTTCTTCTCTGTCAACAATCACGGAGATGTGACGCCATTTGCTACCCCGCCAATTTTAGAAGGGAATCTATCAGATTCCCCTTCAAAGCATGGTAAAGCAAATGTGATTAAGAAAATCAAGGCCGAAGCCACTCAGGCATTCATTGCAGATATTAGAACTCCACAACCAACATTAATAAGAACCATCATAGATCGAATAAGTCTGGTCTTAATGGCACGCAGAACTGGGAGCTTGATTTTCGTGAAAGGAAATCAGAGTTCAGACAAGAGCGGAATCAACTAGGAATAACGCACCTGTAAGCGAAGACCGTGGAACTCGGAAGAGGACGTAAAAGGCGGGAGAGAGAATATAAGACCTTCACTTGTCAAAAGAAAGGTTCCGTAGTAGTAGTTCCGCTGCCGTGCGCATCGAGAGTCTAAAGCGTAAGGAGGAAGGCCAGATTACGGCCGACGGTGATAAGGAGGATCGCCGGCGATATCAGATACCTTGAAGAATGTGCCCGTCATCATCAATGAAAGGTATTGGCCTGGCCAATCGTTAATTAAAAAACGGAAAACAAATAGGAAAAGACGATGCAATGGAAAAATAAAAAAGAATGTGATGGGAATAAATCGGCGTAGAAGGCTGTTTTTCTTTTTTCTATTTTTCCTAATTTTTTTAATAAATTCCAATGCGTTTGGCGTCCGTCGTAGGCTTTCTAGTGGTAGCGACTCGCGAGCTGGGTAAAGCATTATTTGTTTTTTCCTAAAAAAAATCAAGATTGTGAGCACGAGCAGCGAGTTGAGTCAGTTGACCCGGTCTGTCTCTATTTATTTAATTAGTATTCTTTATTCTTTAAAATTAAGCATCATAATTAACAAAGTACTTTTGCTTATTGGAGTATATCTTTATCATTTCCTCCCTTATTTTCATTTATCATTATGGTCCCTTTTTTATTTTGTGTATTGTAATGTTTTAAAATTATGATCGTTATGTAAAATGATGCTTTTGGTCGCTGAATTTTGTAATAAGGGATTAAGGGTCATTTTTACATTGTATTGTAAAACTTCCAGATAATTTAAATTAACGGAAAATGCTGATTGGTCGTCTTTAAAGTCAAAAATGCTATACTTTATTTAATTATCAAACAAATTTCAACACCTCAACCCAGGAGCCACTCGTCCATCCATCAATTCTCCGCCCAAACCCAGACCATCCAGGCTTCCAGGTGGCAGTTGGCACTTGACCCACGACGTAGCCTTCCTCTGACACGTGACTCATATGCTCATCGCGGGCGGTGAGGGAAGAGGTTTTTTTTTTTTTTTTTTTTTTGATATCGAGAGAAGAGGGTTTGGGACTTGTATTTTCCTTTTTCTTGCATATAATTGGAATGAGGGCTCAGGCCCAGAAATGGCCCAAATCAAAAGGACTTAGCCCCATAATTTTTGTCTAGTCATTCAGTTGTATTCTATCTGATCATTCATTACTGAATATCCATTTCACTCAAAAATAGCAACCAACAACCATTGGGAGCAAGTGGTAAAGGACTTACTTTCCCACCACCACGTCCTCGGTTCAAAACATGGAAATAGAGAAGATGGTGTTGAGAGCTCTTCTTCCATGATTGTGGGCTCGACGCAGAGCGAAATCCGGATTAGTCGGAACCGAAGGTTCCGGTGAATCGGATGGCATGCAAAAAAAAAAGATTAATAGCAATTTTGTAACCAGAGGAACTTGTAAAAGGATTCATTAGGCACCATTAAAGGATAATCAAACAATTAACTCATCCACGGGTTATGATATGCATGGCTTTAAGCTTGTTTTCAATCACCACATCTGAAGAATTCAACAAGATGAACAAAACCAAATTCATGCATCATCAAAAGAGGGTGATAACTAATAGCCATAATTGTATGATATCAGCGCCCCGCACAACCAAATAAGTACATTCAACAAGACACGTGATACTAACCTTCATGGCTACAATACATTACAGTCACAATATGGCAACTAAAAGTTATTCTCCAGTCTCACATCCATACATATAAGATGTAAATACCATCCAAACAAACAAATTCCCACAACAAAAATACTGTACTACATTTCAAGACATAGTAATTTTTGAACCATAAAATTGATGAACCACTAGAATAATTATAGGCATGATGTTACAATTCTGCAGGAAAAAAACTAGCCACCATTCACATGCAGCTAGTTGCTATTATTACAAATAAGAACTTGTTAAAGACCTGAAACTGATTGACCCAACACAAAAATGAAAAACATAACTTAAGCTACGAATGCTTGATAGCAGCCATTGGGGGGCCAGTTATACACTATAATATAAACAGACATGTTAGAGCTAATGTGTAATTAGGTTTCCTATAAGTGTAATTAGCATTCATTTATTCTTTGTATATGATTTAGAAGACTGTAGAATATTGTGTGCTAGCTGTATTGTGTGCCACGCGTCCTGCACATTTTCCTATGTAACAAACTCTGCTCATAACCGTTGTAGTATTTCTGCTATATATACACTACAGAGGCCAGCATATTTGCTTACCTCTTCAGTATCATTTCTCTGCATATTTCTCTGCTAGAATTCTCTCTATTATTCTCAGTTTCTCACTAGACAACATCACTATTTGCATACATCAGCTAGCATTTTCCGACATACTTTATGTTAATCACATGAATATCTAGTTCAAGTTATACCCAGGTACTTTTTGCTCCTTATACTAAGATATAGAACACTATTTCTCTAATTTAAATTTGGCTTTTTCAAATGCTCTCTTGGCTGCAAGTTGCTTAGCTTCTATCTCCTGACTAAGTTTTCTTGCCGTGCTTACTTGCCTAGCTGCAATCTTTAAGCTTTCTTCGGCCGCCAACATACTTGCATTGATCTTGCCAAGATGAGTCTCCATCTTATTGGTCTCTATTTCGCAAGAATTTAATTGGGATTCTACTCCTTGAAGCATCTCCTTGAGTCGAGATGCCTCCTCTCGAAGGGATTGGCTATGCTTCTGAGATGCTTCAAGCAAAGTCTTGGTCTTAATAAAGTTGTCTTGGATGTCAGCAAGTCTCAATTTCTCCTCCTCATAATACTGAATGTGTTCTTCAAGAGGAAGGTCATTTTGAACAGAACTTTGTGTTTCAGCTAAGGAAGATGTAGCATTGATGAACTCCCAAACATGTTCTGAAAATTCTTTATAGTCAACTGGCAAAGTTATCAACACATCAAAAGTATCCTCCGCAGCCTTTCTCATGGACTCATGGTCAAGAGGATTCATTGACTCAAGATCAAGGAGAAGCTCTTTCAGGGCATTTAATACAATCTGTTTTTGCCTTTGTTCTTTGGACATTGGCTTTCTTTCACTAACAACTGATACATTGGTGCGAACAGCATTTCTAGAAACCTCAGAGAGGTGCGCATGTTCGCCAGGGTTGCTAATTACAAGCTGATTAGATTCACCAGAAAGATCATCATGATTACTTTCTTGAGTGGGCACTATAATAGCATCAAAAGATGGGAAAACAGCTGCAAACAGGAGATAAGGGAGTTATGCCAAACAAAGCAAAATGAAAGAGGGCATAAACTCATTAGAGAAAAAAACTGAGCACATCATACTTACAACAGAAAAACGGAACAGGTTGGAGGAATTTTAAGCTTAGAGTTGGATGGAAGAAAACAAGCCGACCTAACCAACCAATTGGACAAGGATCTGCAATGGGATTTGTGGAAAATAAAGGACAATGAGAACAGAAACTCAAGGATATATCCTGAATACTGAAAGGACCCAGCAAAAGATTTCAAAGAAAAGATACCCACCAAAAGATGAATTAACATTAGCAGATATTTGCTTTTGAAACTCTACACGGATGCTGGTAGCTGTTGATTGATGAATTATTGATCGTGCTTTCTCCTCAATAGCCTCCCATGACACTGAGTTTAACAGGCCTAAATCCTCCTGATCTTCAGCAACCTCTGTATGATCCCTTCCTTCCATTGACGCTTTCTTTAGCACATCATCTTCTCCTTTTAACAACTCAGAACCGCCTATTAGTCTCATCCTTTTGGAAGGAGAATCCGCATCCGCACCCAATTCCTTTACGTTGTCTTCATCAAGTTGGCTATTCTCCTTGTCCCAATAGTCATGAAGCGTTCTCTGAATAGGAGCATTGTTTGGTTTACCCAATAACAAATCCTCCTCCCACAGGCGGTATTTGCAAGCTCCATGGCCCTGTTTGAAAACTCTCTCTTTTAATCAAGTAGAAGTGAATGATCATAAAGTTATGAAGGATCAAAACTACAAATAGCATACCCCTCCGATAGGGCAAGCAAAGAAATAGCGACCCTCATTTTCGCCTCTTGCCTCTTTCTCCTTCCTGCACACTCCAGCGCCACAAGGACAGACTGGGTATTTATGAGGAGGAGGACGTAAATCACTCTCATCAACATTACCACCACACCATCCTACAAAATCTCTACATTTCTTCCCCTGATAAAAGAAGCAAAGTTCTAAACTCAGTAAAGAAATGGGAGAAAACTCATAAATTTTGCAAACAGCTAAGAGCTAACGGCTATCATCACCAACTGAAAGGGGGAAAAACTATTGAGATTTATGACATACCCTTTTGATGGGGCAGACGTAGTAGCTTTTGCCATAGTTGCGATCGTTCTTGGCCTTTCTGACCTCACAAAAGCCATGACCACAACGGCAATAAATCTTGAGAATATCGGAATTTTCAGCTGTGGGACCTTCGTATTTGAGATTTCGAGAGCTGCTGGGGCAATCACGCATCCAATGACCTTGTTGGCCGCATCGGAAGCAAGTATCAGTCTGCATTCTTTGGAGAAGGCGATGATTGTAGCGCGTCGAAGTCTCAGGCGAAGAAAGAATGAAATGGGGAGTGGATTTGGGAGGAGTAGATGGCGGAGGAAGCTCCGATTCGCACATTTTCCTCTTGCCCTTCGCAGAAAGAGTAGTGTCGTGAATGTGCTGAACTGGAGTGGAAGCAGGACGCTCCTTTACCAAATTCATTATAAGCCTACGGAATGGGGCTCAACGTCTTTAGTCCAGGGACGAATCCAGGGTCTCCGATGTGAGGGTGAGGTGACCATTGCTCTCGCTACACTACTTATGAGCAAAGTTTGTGAACTGTTCATAGAGATTTGGTACATCCTGTGTTGTCATGTCCACCTTTTTTTGTGCGGGCTTTGGGATCAATCATCGCCAACGGCAGCTGCCAGCTAGGATGACCAGTGTGACTACTGACTAGGCCCTGTCATTTTCCTTCCATGCCCTTTAACTTTGAGTGTGAAAACTGAGAACTATTGTAAGGATTAAGGAAACTAAAGATAAACAGCATGTCTTAATATTTAGTGTATAGTATATAATTTTCAAATATATTTGTAATTTTAGATATGATAAGAATAATATTGCAAAAATTATTTTAATTTTTTTATGTTACAAGTAAATATACAAGTGTATATTTTAAGTTATTTTTTAGTGGGGGAAAAACCATACGTCTATGATTTGATAAGGTGCCTCGTGAATTATGAATCAAACTGAGATAAATGATATACGGATTTCACTTTGAAAAAGTGGTTTACGAAGTGACCTTTGCCATACAAAGTCAAAAAGAAGTGTCGGCCAAAAAAAATAAAAAGAAGTGACATTTGCTTTGGTTTGGCAAAGAAAGTAAGGGAAAATTCTAAATAAATATCTTTAAATTTAGAAAATGTTGGTTAATACATGGAAATGATAAATAAATCTTAAGGGATTAATATTGGGATTTTATTAAAATGCCCCTCAATTTTTTTTTAAAAAAAAAAAGAAAGAAAAACCCTCGCTGGAACTCCTGCAGTGGCCAGCTACCGGAGCTAAGGTAATAACTTGAGTAATATGATTGACAACTTGAGTATAAGAATTGATTACCTGAGCTCTTTAAATCCTATAAAGCGTCGTTGACAATTTGAATAAAGGTAATAACAACTTAAGCGAAGCTATAATAATCTCGGGAATGCAATTTATCAATAATTATACTCAAGTAGTCATTAACTTTATTATACTTATTAACGACGTTGGATAGGTTTTATGGAGCTCAAACAGTCAATCTCTAATTCTCTATACTAAAGTAGTCAATCTCATTACTCAAGTTGTTGTCGGAAGCTGTAGGAGTTCTGACACTGACAAGGGTTCATTCTTTTTGTAAAAAGAAAAAAAAAAAACTTGATGGACATTTCGGTAAAAGCACACTATTTTAAAATTCTATAATAGTCCCATATGATCTATTTATTATTTTCATGTGTTAATAGATTTTTTTGATTTTTTTTTTTCAAACTTGTTAGCTAAGTTTGCGTCCTTTTTATGGATTTTTGGTAACGCTTTTGTATTCACATTTTTTTGACCGTTGGGGATGGCATCGGCCACTTTAACTAGCTGTTAGCCATTTGTGGGAAAAATTCTTGGAAACACCTCAATATATTGAGATAAAACTTATTTTAGATACTTATGTCATAAACTAAAATCAATTGACCTCTATAGTAGAATCATTCAAGGATAGTTTCTTTTTTATTTTTCCAATTGCAATGCCAACATCATCAATATGATTAGTTTTATTGATTGATTTTGTTCAATTTTTTTCACAATAAATTTCATATGTTAAATGCTTCTTTAGTTTACTCTTTCAAATTTAAATTTGAATTTCTTCAAATTGTTAATGGAAGACTGATTTCATTTTCCCACGTAATCTCAACTCTCCTCATTCAAACTTTTCAGATTTTCAATTAAATAAAAAAGTTGATTGATAAGATAATTGGTTGAATCAAAAAATATGTTGGCAAAAAAAGGTTGAACCAAATATATATATATATATATATATATATATATATATATATATATATATATATATATATAATATATATATATATATATATATATATATATATATAAGGGTAAATAATTTCTCCAGTCACTGGAGATCGAGTTATCTCCAGTGACTCCAAAACTACGTCGTTTTGGATTAATGAAGGGTGTTTCTGTAATTTTGTTTATTTTTTAATCATATAAATTTTACTGAAACACCCTTCATTAATTCACCTAAAATTACAAACACACCCGACGTAGTTTTGGGGTCACTGGAGATAACTCTATCTCCAGTAACTGGAGAAATACTTTTCCCATAAAATCATTTTAAGAAAGTACATACAGTGGCAGCATATAGCCGCCCGTGGCATGCAAAAGGCGCCTCCCACTTTTGATTGAGGTGGGAGGTGCACTACATTGAAAGGTGGGAGGCCTTATGAAGTACTTCCTTCGGTTCTAATTATAAGATAAAATTTGTAGTGTAAATTTGTACAATAAACTTTATCCTATAATTAAAACTGAATGTAGTATGAGATGATTATATTTTGTAAGTCCTTTTTAATTGACTATTTTCTTTTTGTTATTGGCAAGATCTGCTTCCTTGATATGGTATTTACAATGTTCATTTATGAACCCTTCTATAACTTAATTACAAATCACTTTTGGTCATTGAACTTCCTAACATATTCACAACAATCAATCATTCATTTTTTTTCCATATTATGAGACCCTTTTCTTTTTACATATATGAAGATAAGTATACATACACGGAAGTGGCCATCATGGTAAAAGAAAATATTGTGGAGCAACTTTTATTTACAACTGAAGAATGAATCATTGCTTTTTTCCCTTTTTTAATAAAATCAGCTTACAATAACAATTCATATGCTTATCCAATGAGCAGGTGATCCGTTCTATAAAGCAGATGAAGTAGACTCATTTCTACTATCTGAAACACAATATAACCTGGTGAGTACATGAAACACCTTTACACAATTTATTACTAGAGTAATTTGAGTACATAAACAATTATTGCTCCATGATTAGTTTCTTGCTATGAAACAGAAATACCTCAAAAATTAGAATATATAAAAAACATGGAATACAAATGACTGAGAGCTTTTTTTTTTCATACAGACTTCACAATATAAAATAGAAAAAATCACTATATATATATATAATATAAGTAATTTTTAGACTTATTATAACCACACTCGTATGTAATGAAAATAAAAGGAAAAATTATAATAAAGAACTTAAGAAAAATAATATTTATTAAGAAGTACCGTAAAAATGGTATTTATTTTGAAGGACTATAATTTAAAATATTAAAATAGAAAGACTAAATCGCCCCTATCATATCTCCAAATCCGTTGTTTATGCCATCGAAAAAGAACCAGGTTATTTAAATTAGTCTATATTTATCATTATCTATCAAGAAAATCTAAAGGAAATTTGGATATGCAAGTCTTCACTAAAACACAGGAAATGAAAATCCAGAATGATTTTTTCTTCCCAAAATAAAAATTCTTAATTCAGCAAATGGAAAGCATGGATTACGACAATCTGGGTATGCGAGTCTCCACTGAAACCTAAAATACTCTCTTCTCGCCGCAAAGGCTTTACCTATTCTATGTCAACAACCATGGAGCAAATGGTGAAACATCGCTTTTAGTCCTTAAAAGGCAAAATGACAACAGGGGCCAAAATGGGTAGGCCACCAAAAGGGTATTTACTCTATTTTCATTATGCGAGTCTCATGTGAGAAAAAATTATTCTAGATTCAGTTAAAGAAAATATAGGAAATCGGGCTAAAAGCAATTTAGTCTTTTTATTTTAATTTTTAATCCTTCAAAATAATTTACCATTTTTATAGTCCTTCTTAATAAATATTGTTTTTCTTAGGTACTTTATCATAATTTAAAAAAAAAAAAACTAAAAGAATGATTGTAAATATAACTGAAATATAAGTTCAATAAAAGACTTTCGTTTTCAATAGTACTAAACAACCGTGAAAACATTTCTTTTTCCCTTTTCTAAAAACTCGTTTCATCATAGAAACCAGCACAGAGTGAATAACAAGCACAACACAAAGGCCACCAAATAGCACAACACAGAAGCTATAAAAACAATCACGGACACGTAATTCATGAGGGTAAATAATCAAGCGCAGCTAAAGGCCACAAAAACAAACATAGACACACAATTCTTTTTTGATGAGGCATTATACCTATTTATATTCGATACTTTGTTGATGAGGTACTATGCCTATTTATAATAGTTTACAGAGAGAAATACTCTATCCAAAATATAAATCCAAAATCCAAAATATATTCAAATACAAGATTAGATAACTAATAATCTTAAATTCTAACAAGTAAATCTTTCTAGTGGGATATTCCACTTATCTCCTAAAAAAAGATCAAAGTTAATAATAAAAACAGACTCGATTAATAATTAATTCCTAATTCATCCTAATACATTTTTTTTCTAAATAAATTAATTGATAGCGATTTGGATTGCTATCAATTATTGATCGTGATTTCTCCTCCATAGCCTCCCATGACATTGAGTTTAACATGTCTATATACTCCAGATCTTTAGCAGCCTCAAATTCAGGGAAATCAAGATGATCGTTCGGAGGGCTTCACAGTTCTGTATGATCCCCTCCTTCCATTGACGCCTTCTTTAGCACAGCATCTTGTCACGGCCTTGGACTTGATCTCCCAAATACCGTGCCGGCCTTAGCTTGATCACCCCTCTTGATCTTGGCTAAGTTAGCCGAACCCTCACGTGTAGGCAAAGAACACAAAGACTAAAACAACTTTAGAGAGAGAAAGAGAAGTCTAGAGAGAGAAGCTCTTGAGTAACACTTGATTGAATTCCCTTGGATGGTTACAAAAGTGGGAGGCATCTCCTATTTATAGCCTACCACCTCCTCAATGAACAGTCAAGATCAAAATCATCCTACGGTGGAGATTGATTCTCCAGAACCTTCCCTATAAATATCTAGATATTTATCATTACATGAGAGATTCTAGAATTCTCCATACATTTCTACCTCTATGTACACATATCTACAATATTCAAGAAGCTTCTAGACTTGTCCATGCTTCAAGTCTAAACCTCCTATTTAAATGTAGAGTGTCTGTGCACGCAAATCATCCTGCGTTCCTTTCCGGGCGTGACACTCTCCCCCACCTAATCCAGTGACGCCCTCGTCATTGTACTGGACCAGGATCACCCTTGTCTTCATGAAATGGTCGGAACATTCTTACATGAAAGACATGATGAATCTTCAAGTTCGGAGAAAGGTCAAACTTGTAGGTATTCTTCCCTATCCTTTCCACGATCTTGTATGGGCCTCGAACAAGACCCTGGAACCCCTCAGTTTGCTTGGGAGGAAACTTCACGATCACCTTGTCCCTTACTTGATAATCAGGGACTCGCTTCTTCCCAGTTGCAACCTTCTTCCTCTTCGTGGCTGACTTGCCCAGGAAGGACCTTGTGACCTCAACCCTTTGGCTCAATGTATCACCCACTACATTAGCCACACCAAGTCCATACTCCATCCTGCGGTCCACCTCTCGTCTAGGTGGCAACCTTTCTTGGAGTCTTGGTGACATGAGGTTTTCAGTCCTCTTCAAGACAGGGGGAAGATTCTCACAATCCTCCACATCAAGATCCACCACCTTCAAAGCCGCAAGGTAGGTGACTTCCCCGCTCCCAGGTCCCTTCGCCACTTGCATGGTTGACAAGCGAACACCCCGATCATCACTTGTTGTAGGAACTGTGCAACCAATCCCCTTTTCAAGGATGCACAGCGAGTCTTCACCTGACATAAGGACTACTTTTTCCTTGCGCAAAAAGTCTAGTCCCAGTACCACATTGAAGTCGTCCATAGGGGTCACCGACAAATCTACGGTCCCCTTCCACGTCCCGATGCATAGCTCTGCCTCACGAGCTACACCATTGAGAGGTTTGGCAGGAGTGTTGACAGACTTCCACCATCCTCCTCGGGCTTGAACCACAGTGAGACCAACCCGCTTGGCCTCTTCGGGAGTAATGAAGTTATGGGTAGCCCCGGTGTCCACCATCACCTTCATTGGCTTCCCATTCAGCTTCACATCAACAAACATGAGGCCTTTACTCCTCGAAACAGGTTCCTCATGCTTGGCCTTCAAGGCATTTAGCACCCTGAGAGATCCCATCCGCATACTCGGCTCCTCCTCGTCAGGTCCATCTTTCCCCTCAACGATGGCTGACAAGCTACCAAGCTTCGGACACTTGCTCATGTAATGTTGCCTTTTGCACACGTAGCAGCTTATTATCTTCTTCTTCTCTTCAGATTTGTTCCCATAGAAGGATTTGTCATTTCCTCCCTTAGTGAACTCCTTCCCCTTGTCTCCCCCACCGTTCCCATGATTGGGTTCAGGAGACTTCGATCCGGAAGACTCACCTTTCTCCCCCTTCTGATAATCAGTGAGACTCTCCACAATGGCAATGGCTTCGTCCACATCTGTCACACCACGCCGTTGGAGTTCATGTTTGGCCCAATTCTGAAGACCATCGACGAAGTAGAACAACGTTTCCTCGCTGCTAAGATTGGGGATTTGCAATGTGAGGGCAGTAAAGTCCCTTACATAATCCGAAATCGAGGTCTTGTGCTTAAGTTCCCTCAACTTCTTTCTAGCCACATAGACCACGTTCTCGGGATAGAATTGCTTCTTCAACTCCCTCTTTAAATCTTCCCAGGTCTCTATGGTGCAAAAACCTCTCTCCATGTCTTCATGCTTCCTACGCCACCACAACAACGTTATCCGCAAGAAATAAGGAAGCAGTGCGTACCTTGGTTGTGTCATTGGCCAAGTTTAGGCTCTCAGCATATCTGTCCATTTGCCATAAGAAGTTCTCAACCTCCTTGGCATCACGAACGCCTTGAAATTCCTTCGGCTTAGGAAGATCCAACCTTACCTCCCTTGCTCCACTGGTACCACCCACCAACGGAGTCTTAGTTTTTCTCTCCAAAGAACTCTTTAGAGAGTTGAGTTGCCCCTACATCGCGGTAATGGCATCCATTACCTTTGCCTCGAGTCGCCTCATGGACTCAGCTCGTTCCTCCTCTACATTGAGATGCAAATCAACATCCGACCTCAAGTTGTCCAACTGGCCTAGGGTGTGGGTTTCAAGTGTCTTAAAGTCACTTTCCACCTTGTCTACCCTAGTAACCACCTCTTGCAATACCTCCTCCAAAGCCTCCACCTTTACCGTCAAGGTGGCTACATCTGTGGCTTGGCGAGACTTGCTCGTACCTCGAACCTTCTTTGGTTGGTGAGGAGGTTGAGTCTCCCTACCCTTCTCTTCTCCACCAATCACAATGTCCTCGGTTGTGCCTGACATCCTTGCCTACACAATGGCTCCCACGAACCACGCTCAAAGCTTCGAACCAAAGCTCTGATACTACTTTGTCACGGCCTTGGACTTGATCTCCCAAATACCGTGCCGGCCTTAGCTTGATCACCCCTCTTGATCTTGGCTAAGTCAGCCGAACCCTCACGTGTAGGCAAAGAACACAAAGACTAAAACAACTTTAGAGAGAGAAAGAGAAGTCTAGAGAGAGAAGCTCTTGAGTAACACTTGATTGAATTCCCTTGGATGGTTACAAATGTGGGAGGCATCTCCTATTTATAGCCTACCACCTCCTCAATGAACAGTCAAGATCAAAATCATCCTACGGTGGAGATTGATTCTCCAGAACCTTCCCTATAAATATCTAGATATTTATCATTACATGAGAGATTTTAGAATTCTCCATACATTTCTACCTCTATGTACATATATCTACAATATTCAAGAAACTTCTAGACTTGTCAATGCTTCAAGTCTAAACCTCCTATTTAAATGTAGAGTGTCTGTGCACGCGAATCATCCTCCGTTCCTTTCCGGGCGTGACAATCTACTCTTCTTAAAACTCAGAACCGCCCATGAATCTCATCATTTTTGGAAGGAGAATCCGCATCCGTACCCAATTCGTTTACGTTGTCTTCATCAAGTTGGTTATTCTCCTTGTCCCAATAGTCATGAAGCGTTCTCTGAATAGGATGATTGTTTGGTTTACCCAATAACACATCCTCCTCCTCCCACAGGCGGTATTTGCAAGCTCCATGGCCCTGTTTGAAAACTCTCTCTTTTAATCAAGTAGAAGTGAATGATCATAAAATTCTGATGGATCAAAACTACAAATAGCATACCCCTCCGATAGAACAAGCAGAGAAATAGCGACCCTCATTTTCGCCTCTTGTCTCTTTCACCTTCCTACACACTCCAGCGCCACAAGGAAGAGTGGGTATTTATTTGGAGAAGGACGTAAATCACTCTCATTAACATTACCACCACACCATCCTACAAAATCTCCACATTTCTTCCCCTGATAAAAGAAGCCAAGTTCTAAACTCAGTAAAGAAATAGGAGAAGACTCATAAATTTTGCGAACAGCAAAGAGCTAACGGCTATCATCACCAACTGAAAGGGGGGAAAAATATTGAGATTTATAACATACCCTTTTGATGGGGCAGACGTAGTAGCTTTAGTCAAAGTTGCGGTCGTTCTTGGCCTTTGTCATTGGATGCGTGATTGTCCCAACAAAGTCTTTAATTGTATCACAAATCTGAATCATTAGGTTGAAGATAACGCAACATAATTAGTTAACGAAGGTTTTTCATCTACATTAATATTATCTAGATGACTTATATGTCAAAAGAGTAATTTATTTATTTCACCATTCAAAGTTACTATAATGCCCTTCTTTCAATGATTAAAAGAAAAAATAAAAATGAAATAAAATAAAAATGATAAAAAGATAGGGAAAATCACAGGCAGGTCCCAAGGACCAGAAAAAATAGTAAAAAATTCCCAATAGAAATTCACATATGTACTTTTTTGATATTATTTGTATTAATAACAAGAAGTGCTATATTCACAACAAAATTTAAAAACTTAGTCATTTACAATAGAAAAAGCTATATATTCATAACAGGAAGTGCTATATTCACAACCAAATTTAAACACCTGGATTTTGTTTCAAACTCAAGTCCCTAAGCGTACAAAGGTCATTCACAACAAGAAAAAACTATATTCACAACAAAATTTAAAACTGGTTATTTACAATAGAAAAAACTATATTCACAATAAGAAGTGCTATATTTACAACAAAATTTAAAACCGGTCATTCACAACAGAAAAACAATATTCATAACAAGAAGTGCTATATTTACAGCAAAATTTTAAAACTTGGATTTTGTTTCAATACAAATAATATAAAAAAAGTCCTTATATTTGAATTTTTGTTAGGACTTTTTTGCTATTTTTTATGGTCATTGGGACATGGCTGTCATTTTCTCCAAAAGATATACACCCACATTCCTTCACTAGGATGTTGGTGGATGCTGAGCAACATGGGAGCTCGACTTGGAGACACAGAGCTGTGAAATTGCAGAATAGAGGAGGAGTTGCGACCTTCCAAACCACCTTCACCTTGAACGCCATTACCATCACATCACCTTCTCTGTTGCAAGTGACTCTTGCCCTTATCACCATTGTCACCGGCGACGGAGCTGCAACTCGTCACCACCGTCATGAGTCTTCTGAAATAAATGGCAGCATTCCACACTTACAAAGAGGAGGAGGAAGATTCGAACAAGGACTCCTGAACTCGAGCTTCACAGTCTTCATTGCTTCCATCAAGATTTTCAGTGCTTCAGTCTTCAGATTCAGAGACCAGCTACCGTTGATTTCTCCAGATTTAGCAACCTTCGTCGCAGGCAAGAGAGAAGAGATCTCCCTGCAATCTGAGAGAGAGCAAGCGAGCGAGAAGCAACGAAAGTTCCGTTATGGTGTGGGCCCACGCGAAAATCAGAAGGAGCATTTTCAAAAGCTCCCAAATTGAGCTTTTTTTTTTTTCTTTTTCTTTTTTCCTAAGAAAATTTTAGGAAAGGGGTCGGGCTTTTGAAAATTTTAGGTTAGGTTCACCCACGATCCAAAGAAAGGGGTTGGGTTCACCCACAGTCCAAGAGTAGGGCGCTTTGGTTCCGCTCCGCAGAGCATATTCTCAAAAACTCCCAAATTGAGCTTTTGAGAATATGGCATATAGGTTCATAAGCACAGTTGGCCAAAGTTGGATACCAAACATGTGTTTTTAAAGCTCAGAAGCTCAATTGGGCCTCCAAAACGTCCGATTGGAGGCTCAATCGGGATACCAAACGTACCATACTTACCCCCTTGATCCCCTCGTCCATGAGCTCAATTGGCAAAGGGGTTGGACACTCTCACCAAAGAGAAAGGGTTCGATCCTTGAGTTGGTTAAGGCGCTGGGGGAGGTATTCTAGCTCCTGAGTGCCTAGGTAAACGCCTGAGGGTAATAGACGGCTCGCCCTGCCCAACATCGGTATCACCTAGGAGGAAGAGAAATTTCGTCCTGCCATTGGATCGTGGGTGAACCCAACCCCTTTCCTAAAATTTTAATATCAAAAAAAAAAAAAAATACTTACCCCCTTGATAATTTGATAAACAGCATGTCTTAATATGGTATATAGTACTGTATTTAATTTTCAAATATATTGCAAACATTCTTCTAACTTTTTGGAAAAATGATAGATAAATACCACTTGAACTTTAAAATTCTGTTAACAACAATAATAATGGGTTTAAAAAGAACGGTAAAACAATTAACAACTCGTTTTATTGTAAAATAACCTGCTATTTGAATTTTTGAAGTTCACGTGATATTTTCTTAGCATTTTTCCTAAATTTTTTATGTTACATGTATATATTTTAAGTTATTTTTTAGTGGTGGAAAAACCATACGTCTATGATTTGATCAGGGGCATCGTGAATTATGAATCAAGCTGAGATAAATGATATGCAGATTTCACTTTGAAAAAGTGGTTTACAAAGTGACCTTTGCCTTACAAGGTCATAAAGAAAAAGAAGTGTTGGCAAAAAAAGAAAAAAAGAAAAAGAAGGGACCTTTACTTTGGTTTGGGGTAAAAAGGAAGGGAAAATTCTAAATAAATACCATTTGAATTTAGGAAATCTTAAAAAGTCTCTAAACACATGGAAATGATAAATATGTCTCAAAGGATTCATTTGATATTTTGACATATTTTTTACCAAAATGCCCCCAAGTTTTTTTTTTAAAAAAAGAAAAAACCTCGTCGTTGCCACTGACAGCTGGAGCTTCGATGACAACCTGAGTAATGAGATTGACTACCTGAATATTGAGATTGAATATTTGAGTTCCTTAAGCCCTATCAAGCGTTGTTGATAAGTTGAATAAAGGATATGATAACTTTAGTACTGGTAATGACAACTTGTGTGTAACTATTAATAACCTCAAGAGCACAATTTGTCAATTGTTATACTTGTCATTGCTTTTATTCAACTTGTTAACGACACCAAATGGAGTTTATGATGTTCAAGTAGTCAATCCTTATACTAAAGTAGTCAATCACATTACTCAAGTTGTCACTGAAGTTCCGGCAGACGACTGCAGAAATCCCTCTGGCGGGGTGGTGCCGACCACCTCCGAGGTTTTCTCTTTTACAAAAAAAATAATTGAGGGACATTTTAGTAAAAGCACAACATTTCAAAATTTCCAAAATAGTCACTTGAGATATAGTTATCATTTTCATGTTAACAGATTTTTTAGAGTTTTTCAAATTTAAATAATATGCAGTACCATTTATTTAGAATTTTTTAAAAGAAAAGAGGTGTCTACTTATTAGCTAAGTTTGCGTCCTTTTTTAATGGATTTTGGGTACTTTTTTGTTTTTATAGTCACATTTTTTGCCCGTTGTGAATGGCAGCGGCCACTTTAACTAGCTGTCAGCTAGTTGTGGGAAAAAAAAAAAATCCTGGTTTGCTATAACCATTATTCAATATTGATCGCTCCTTTTTTTATTGGTCGAGGTTCAATGTCAACATCATCAGTATGATCATTTTTATTGATTAATTTTGTTTAATTTTTTTCGTGATTATTTTCATCCATCAAATGCTTCTTTAGTTTACTCTTTTAAATTTAAAATTTCAATCGCTTCAAATTATTAATGGAAGACTGATTTCATTTTCTCATGTAATCTCAACTCTCTTCTTGCAAAATTTTCAGATTTTCAATTAAGTAAAGAAGTCGATTGATAAGATAATTGGTTGCATCAAAAAATATGTTGGCAAAAAGAAAAGGTTGAATCAAAATAAATAAATATATATATGGGAAAAGTATTTCTCCAGTCACTGGAGATAAGTTATCTCTAGTGACTCTCAAAACTACATTATTTTAGATTAATGAAGGGTGTTTCCGTAATTTTAGGTGAATTAATGAAGGGTGTAAAATTATGGAAACACCCTTCATTAATCCAAAACGACGTAGTTTTGAGGGTCACTGAAGATAACTTATCTCCAGTGACTGGAAAAATCTTTTACCCTATATATGTGTGGTTTAATGTTTCTACTTTTGTTGCAGAATTTTTTTTTTTTCCTGCCACATTCATATAAAAGTGGGTGGGTCTCATTGTAAAGAGAAGATAGAAAAAATATTAAAGGAATCTACTCACTTTTATGTGAGTGTGGCAGAAAAAATATTTCTACAATAAAAGCAAATATATATATATATATTCTCAACTCTCTTCATCCGTCTTGTTATTACTGTTTTCTTTTGGCAGTTCATATATAATTTATATATTAATTATCACCAGTGGCAGAACCCGAAATTTTAACCCGAGCCAAAAAATAAACAGATGGAACTACTCCCTTTAGTTCTTATTATAAGACACCAACTAACAAGTATATTTGGTCCTTTTTATAAGACATTTACTTGTTTCCAAATAGCATTAAATATTTTTTCCCATGTATACCCATAATTAAAAAAGTAGTGAGTGAGAGTAATAATTAATAAAAAAATATTTATTACTCTCTTTTTTCGAGTAAAAAATAGTAATAATTAATATGATATTAGGGTTGAGTGTAATTAATAGGGATAATATTGAAAATTACTTAAATTTTAGGAAAAATTTAATAACTTTAACTGTTTTTATTGACTTATGAAAATGGTTAGTTGGTTCCTTAAATAAAGACCAGAGGAAGTATTTACTAAATAGTACTCCCTCCGGTCCTAATTATAAGAGCAATTTAACCGATTTTGAGGGGATTAAGGAGAGGAGTTAAATTAGTTAATTTGACTCATTTTCCTAAAATGCCCTTATATAAATTTAAAATGACATTAGTAAAAGTGAATTACAACCCCGCCACATATCTCTCCGACCAATTTTCCTTTTCACACACTTTCTAATTGAAATAATGGTCTTGCTATATAAACATATATGTGTATACATATAGATCTATCTACACACACAGACACACAGAAACACAGACACACAGACACACACAGACACACACGCACACACACGCGCACACGCGCGCGCACGCACACACACACATATATATATATATATATATATATATATATATCTACACATATATATTGGCACACATAAACACAGATATACACACACACGCACACACGCACACACACGCGCGCACACACACACAGACACACATAGACACGCACACGCGCGCGCGCACACACACAGACATATATATATATATATATATATATATCTACACACATATATATTGGCACACATAAACACAGATATACATATATATGTACACACACATATATACATACATATACACACACACACACATATATATAAGTGCTCCTAATAATAAGTATAAATAGGGGTATTATAGGAAAAAATTGACAAAAGTTAAAACTTGCTCTTATAATTAGGACCAAAACCAACTCCAAAATGTGCTCTTATAATTAGGACCGGAGGGAGTATCAAATAATCTTGAAAATACAAATAAATAATAACCAATAATTATAAATTAAAACAATATATAAGATGATACTAACATTTTCGGTATCTCAAACAAGAATTTTACTTTCCTCTCACAGCCAAATGAGTAATGAAACAAACATTATCCTTATAGAGAAGATAAAAAAATTAGCTGGGGCCAAATTTGTGGCCAAATAAAAATCATATAATAAATACATATATATACTAACAAATTTTATAAGATCAGTCGGGGCCAAGACTCCAGCTAGCCATCACTATGTTCCGCCATTGATTATCACCACGTACAGTCAGAAAAAACTACCAACTATTAATTTTCTATAAGCATTTTTGTTAATAATATAAATTTATTTAATTAAAAAAGGATCTTAAGACATTTAATACGTTTTCTTGAAAAAGAGTTGTAATAAATTGAATTGCAGTTAACTTTCTTCCAGCACAAAATAGATGATGAACTTAGCTGGAAAAAAAGAACGACTGCTTAATGCTTCAATGAGCTACTTTGACTGAGCTCAATAATATTTAAACCTGACCAAGCAATACTATCCAATGACACGTTGACAAAAACATACAAGGCCAGAAATGTGTGTTTGATAGAGAGGTATTTCTTTCTAAACGTGTGAGGTTAATAAAAAGGTTGATGATAAAGTATTATCTTCAGTTATAGCTTTTGAATGCCATGAAATGACTCTGATTCCTACACGAATCCATGTTTAGTAGCAAATACAGGTCACCTTTCTAAGATATAGAACACTATTTCTCTAATTTAAGTTTGGCTTTTTCAAATGCTGTCTTGGCTGCAAGTTGCTTAGCTTCTATCTCCTGACTAAGTTTTCTTGCCGTGCTTACTTGTCCTGCTGCAATCTTTAAGCTTTCTTCAGCCTCCAACATACTTGCGTTGATCTTGCCAAGACAAGTCTCCATCTTATTGGTCTCTATTTTGCAAGAAGTCAGTTGGGATTCTACTCCTTGAAGCATCTCCTTAAGTCGAGATGCCTCCTCTCGAAGGGATTGGCTATGCTTCTGAGATGCTTCAAGCAAAGTCTTGGTCTTAACAGAGCTGTCTTGGATGTCAGCAAGTCTCAGTTTCTCCTCCTCATAATACTGAATGTGTTCTTCAAGAGAAAGGCCATTTTGAACAGAACTTTGTGCTTCAGCTAAGGAAGATGTAGAATTGACGAACTCCCAAATATGTTCTGAAAATTCATTATAGTCAATTGGCAAAGTTATCAACACATCAAAAGTATCCTCCGCAGCCTTTCTCATGGACTCATGGTCAAGAGGATTCATTGACTCAAGATCAAGGAGAAGCTCTTTCAGGGCATTTAATACAATCTGTTTTTGCCTTTGTTCTTTGGACATTGGCTTTCTTTCACTAACAACTGATACATTGGTGCTAACAGCATTTCTAGAAACCTCTGAAAGGTGCGCATGTTCGCCAGGGTTGCTAATTACAAGCTGATTAGATTCACCAGAAAGATCATCATGATTACTTTCTTGAGTGGGCACTATAATAGCATCAAAAGCTGGGAAAACAGCTGCAAACAGGAGATAAGGGAGTTATGCGAAACAAAGCAAAATGAAAGAGGGCATATAAACTCATTAGAGAAAAAACTGAGCACATCATACTTACAACAATAAAACGGAACAGGTTGGAGGAATTTTAAGCTTAGAGTTGGATGGAAGAAAACAAGCCGACCGAACCAACCCATTGGACGAGGATCTGCAATGGGATTTGTAGAAAATAAAGGACAATGAGAACAGAAACTTAAGGATATCTCCTGAAAACTGAAAGGACCCAGCAAAAGATTTCAAAGAAAAGATACCCACCAAAAGATGAATTAACGTTAGCAGATATTTGCTTTTGAAACTCTAAAAGGATGCTGGAAGCTGTTGATTGATGAATTATTGATCGTGCTTTCTCCTCAATAGCTTCCCATGACACTGAGTTTAACAGGCCTATATCCTCCAGATCTTCAGCAGCCTCAAATTCAGGGAAATCAAGATGGTGGTTCGGAGGGCTTGACAGTTCTGTATGATCCCCTCCTTCCATTGACGCTTTTTTTAGCACACCATCTTCTCCTTCTAACACCTCAGAACCGCCTATTAATCTCATACTTTTGGCAGAAGAATCCGCATCCGTACCCAATTCGTTTACGTTGTCTTCATCAAGTTTGTTATTCTCCTTGTCCCAATAGTCATGAAGCGTTCTCTGAATAGGAGCATTGTTTGGTTTACCCAATAACACATCCTCCTCCCAAAGGCGGTATTTGCAAGCTCCATGGCCCTGTTTGAAAACTTTCTCTTTTAATCAAGTAGAAGTGAATGATCATAAAGTTATGAAGGATGAAAACCTATATAAGTACGGACATTCCTATTTTTTAAAAATATGCGTGTCGGACACTCCGACACCGTTTGACACCTTCCGACACTCCTATTTTTAAAAAATATACATGACTTTGAATATTACTAAATTGATGATGAATTTTTCTTTTATATTTTTTTTAAAAGGAGGCACGACTTTTATGATAATGCCAAATCTAAGATGAGTCAAAGTTGGAAGTCAAGATTTTATAGAATATTGAACTTGAACGTAAATTATAATATATATTTAATATCAAAAATTGTCCTAACCTGTCGAAATTTAGATTTTCTTAAGATTAACGTGTCGAAGTGTCGAGTCGTGTCGAAGTGTCGGTGTAGATGCAATATAGATCAAAACTACAAATAGCATACCACTCCGATAGGGCAAGCAAAGAAATAGCGACCCACATTTTCGCCTCTTGTCTCTTTCACCTTCCTACACACTCCAGCGCCACAAGGACAGAGTGGGTATTTATGTGGAGGAGGACGTAAATCCCTCTCATCAACATTACCACCACACCATCCCACAAAATCTCTACATTTCTTCCCCTGATAAAAGTGGCCAAGTTCTAAACTCAGTAAAGAAATGGGAGAAAACTCATAAATTTTGCAAACAGCTAAGAGCTAACGGCTATCATCACCAACTGAAAGGGGGAAAACTATATATTGAGATTTATGAGATACCCTTTTGATGGGGAAGACGTAGTAGCTTTTGTCAAAGTTGCGTTTGTTCTTGGCCTTTCTGACCTCACAAAAGCCATGACCACAACGGCAATAAATCTTGAGAATATCGGAATTTTCAGCTGTGGGAACTTCGTATTTGAGATTTCGAGAGCTGCTGGGGCAATCACGCATCCAATGACCTTGTTGGTCGCATTGGAAGCAAGTACCAGTCTGCATTCTTTGGAGAAGGCGATGATTGTAGCGCGTCGAAGTCTCAGGCGAAGAAAGAATGAAATGGGGGATTGGCTTCTCTCCGCAGCGGGTTATATATGCAAAGCGCCTTTTGGAATTTGCCTTCGTGGCCCCACAATCCTGACCAATATCCATCATAATGTTTTCATAATTAATACCACTCTGGTCCTATTTATAAGTCTAAACCAAATCTCACATAACGAGAAAAGTTAGGTATCTCGATGATTATAGAGCAAATTTTCAACTTTACCCTCATTTATGAATGGGTACCTTTTAAAATTTATTGTCAAATCTCTCTCATCTTTTTCTCTTCCCAACATAGCTAGTCAATCTCTCTCATCATTATTAATATGGCTAAAATTGTCACAATCTCATTTATTTGGTCAAAATGGACTTATAAATAGGACCAATTTTTTTTGTCAAACTGGACTTATAAATAGGACTAAAGTGGTAGTGATAATTGTATATTTTGAATTTATGTTTTTATTTTTCAATTTAATGATAGAGTAAAAGATGGAATCCGCTTATTCTAACATTTTCAATTTTTTATGCTTCTTTAATAAATTTACATACTTATTTACTTAAACAAATAAAATTAGATATAATATTTTTCAGAAAAATCTCTAGAAAATGAATATGTATTTTTAACTGAAATTGAAAAAAAATTATTACTTTTAATAAGTAAATAAATTTGGCTTCATGAAATCATGTAAGCATTTTTTTAAGTAAATTTACAATATATTAAAGGAGGAAAATTATTATTTCATTTTAAAAATAATAATAATTTAATAAAATAAATTATTAAATTGTAATTTAGTGTAAATTGAGAAAAAATAAGGGAAAATAACACTCAAGTCCCAAGAAATATACAAAATATCAAAAAATTCTCAACTCAAAATCACATATCAAAAAAGTCTCTAGGGATTTTTTTGATATTATTTGTATTGACAATATTAGGAAGTTCTATATTCACAACAGAAAATATTATATTGACAACAAAATTTAAAAACCTGATTATTTTCTCGTTTAGTTCTGTTTGGGAGAAGACTCTACCATAAGGGATTTTGATGTGATTCATCTGGAAGTGGTGAATTTGCTAGTAGCAAAACCATCAACAAGACCATGGGCCTAGTAGCCCAGTATTATGACTACTCCCCATAGTTGGGGAGGTTGTGGGTTCGATCCCACCCTTTGTATTTCAGGGCATTAGTGTCTGCCATTGTAATGCAAAAAAAAAAAAAAAAACCATCAACAAGAAAAATATTTAAAAATTGATGGTTCATTTCCAACGGAGAAAATGGAGGTTGAAGAAACATGCTAGCGGAGGAGAGAGAGAGGGTGGGAGGCGGTGGGAGAAAAGAATGGGTGTAAAAGAGTTTATTTTATGTCTCAAATCTCCACCGTTAGATGAGATTATAATTTAACGGTATTGAGAGGGTAGGCAGAATAACCTATCCCATATATAGTGTTAACTCTCTTCATCCGTTTTGTTATTACTGTTTTCTTTTGGCAATTCATATATTAATTATCATCAAAGGTCAGAAAAAGAGCTGTACTAAATTGAATTGCAGTTAACTTTCTTGCAGCACAAAATAGATGATGAACTTAGCTGAAAAAAGAAGAAGAAGCATGACTGCTTAATGTTTCAATGAGCCACTTTGACTGAGCTCAATAATATTTAAACCTGACGAAGCAATACTATCGAATAACACGTTGAAGGCCAGAAATGTCTGTCTGATGGCTTTGATAGAGAGGCATTATCTTCAGTTATAGCTTTTGGATGCCATGATCAAATGACTCTGATTCCTACACCTACACGAATCCATGTTTAGTAGCAAATACTGGTCACCATTCCATGAGAGATGCAATAGCTAAATATGAACAGTTTTTTGTCGTTTTCAACCGAATAAAATCAATATTTCATATATCTTTTAGAAATAATTTATATAAATTAAGAAAAAACATGAATCATAATTATGAGTTTCTTGAAAGAAAGAAAATGTGAGGAATTTGATTTAAGAACGTCATCACGTTTTTCCTTTTTACAGTTTCTTAAATCAAATTCTTCACCTTTAATTTCCTAAAGTAGGCTTTATTTCGTGGTTTAGTGTATTGTTTTTCCTATAGCCATGTGGTATTAGGTATATATACTCCTCAACTGTTCATAGTTTACAATCGTTTAGTTCCATCCATGTGAATCTTAAAACTTGATCCAATGGAGATATCTAATATTGAAGAGGAAATTGAGAGAGAAATCAATGGAAACATTGCTATGGACATATATAAGAACAACACGTGTTCTCGTTGTTTGCTCCTAGATCACTGCCTTACTTTTTCGCGGCCCTCTGAAACCCACTTGGTAGCCTTGTTCGGTGACGGTGCAGCTGCGATCATCGTCGGTGCTGACCCCGACACCTCTGTGGAGCGCCCAGTTTTCCAGCTGGTTTCAGCGGCGCAAACCATCTTGCCAGATTCCGGCGACGCCATCAAACTAGCCCTGCGAGAGGCGGGTCTGACATTCCACCAGGAAAAACACGTGCCAGATATCATCTCCGAGAACATCGAGAAGTGCTTGGTGGAAGCGTTCACGTACACCTATCGGCATTAACGAGTGGAACTCCATTTAATTTTTGGATCATGCACCCTGGTGGAAGGGCCATTGTGGATCAAACGGAGGAAAAGTTAGGGCTGGAGAAGGAGAAGCTGGAAGCGACTGGGCACGTTCTTTGCGAGTACGGCCGGGAGCCTAGTAAGTCCATGCGTTTTGTTCATATATATAATATTAGACGAGATGAGGAAGAAGTCGTTAAGGGAAGGAAAAGCAACCACCGGTGGAGACGGTGGCGTTGTACAGTGTTCCGGTGGAGGCAGATCATTATTCATTACGGATGATTCAAAATTGGGGTAATTAAGATTGGGTAAATTGTGGAATATGAAGTACGTGGTAATGGGGGGTGGTTAGAGTCTAGTGAACTTAATTAAGTTGGTGCATAAGAAATATGTAACATGGATCGGTGTGAAGACGGTAAAGAAATTCAATAATATTTTACTAAACTACCGTTTTTTCATCTTATAGAAAAAAATACCATTTTCTTCATAAAAGTACCATTTTTATTTATTTCTACGTAAATACAGTTTTAAATTATTATATAAATTATTGAAAATGTAAAGTGACAGTTTTTTTAAGATAATTAAGGCAGATATGAAGAAGGCGCGCAGCAGTGTTTATCAGATACAGGAATGTGAAATGATTTTTAAAGTGTATAATCTCAATCATAAAAACTTATAAGACGTTTACAATAGCTATAGCACCCTGAGAGTCTCAATACATGCACAATGATGATGATAAAAATCTGGGAAAATGACAGTTATGTGCCAAGGACCATAAAAAATTACAAAAAAGTCCCAACATAAATTCATATATAAAAAAAGTCTCTAGGGACTTTTTTTATATTATTTGTATTGAAACAAAATCTAGGTTTTTAAATTTTGTTGTAAATATAGCACTTCCTGTTGTGAATATGATTTTTTTTTTTTGTAAATGACCAGGTTTAAAATTTTGTTGTGAATATAGCACTTACTTGTTTCCAAATAGCATTAAATATTTTTTTCCATGTATACCCATAATTAAAAAGGTAGTGAGTGAGGGTAATAATTAATATGATATTAGAGTTTAGTGTAATTGCTAGAGATAATATTGAAAATTACTTAAATTTTAGGACAAATTTAATGACTTCAACTGTTTTTATTGACTTGTAATAATTGTTAGTTGGTTCGTTAAATAAGGAATAGAGGGAGTATTCACTAAATAGTATCAAATAACCTTGAAAATACAAATAAATAATAACCGATAATTATAAATCAAAACAATATATAAGATGATATTAACATTTTTGGTATCTCAAACAAAATTTTTACTTTCCTCTCACAGCCCAATGAGTAATGAAACAAACATTATCCTTACAGAGAAGATGAAAAATTAGTTGGGGCCAAATTTGTGACCAAATAAAATATCATATAATAAAGGGTTAAATACCTAATTTGCCACGGAAGTTTTGTTAAGGGAGCGCCCAGCACCCGGAAGTTTTTAGGGTACCAAATTTACCCCGGAAGTAATAAAAAGGTACCAAATTTACCCAAAACTGACGGGGGTCCACGTTGCTCGTTAAAATGCCACATGGCAGGGAAAAAAACACGGTGGAGGGTGATCATATGCCACATCATATAGACACGTATGGTCAGAGTCGGGAAACTTAATTGGCGACACTCAGACACATTCGATCGACCATGACTAGGGCAAATATACGAAGAGACTCGACAAGAACTAGGGCGAAATCGCGATTTGGCAGGGAGAGGGGTGTTGAAAGAGAGCGGAAGGTGAAATCGCGAGGTTGCCGAGACTGTGAAATCGCGATGTGGCCGGGAGAAATTAGTGCAAGAGAGTGAAATTGCAACCACTAAAAGTTAGGGAAGAGCGATTGTAAGGAAGAGAATAGTGACATTCTGAGTGGGTAGCAGAGATTCGTCCTCGATTTTCAGGTATGGAATCTTTCAGACTTTGTGTGAGTAGCTTTTATTTGATTTATGTGTTTTCATAGTGTAATGCTGACTAGCCGTTTGTTTGTCTGTTTGCTCTTATCGCTTTGTGGTTTGTCTATTGCGTTATGTTTGTTGGGAAACTTTAATGTAGGGTAAATTTTAAATGGCATTAGAGGGGTGTAGTGGTCCCGTTAGTGGTCCAAAGGGAGGTCGAAAGGGTAGTGGAAAGGGGGGGGACCGATGAGTTGTTGGATGGAGATATAAGCATAGGTGATGAACAGTATGATGAACTAGGACACGATAATGGAGATAACCCTCTAATTCCAAGCGAGTGTGAAGGAGAAGATAAAAAGGATTCTGAGGGTTACAGTGACAATAAAGATGAAGAGGATCATGGGGTGGATGAAGGTTTGCCCATTTTCATAGTAGGTGAGACGTTTGCAAACAAGAAGGAGCTAGTTTCAGCCATAAATAACTATGTTGTCCTTGTTGGAGTGAAGTTGAAAATTGTTAAGAGTGAGCCTTCGAGAGTTCTGGTTCCATGCCAAGGCAGCCGTTCTTCTATTGTGCTTGGAGCACATTTGAAGAACAATTTGTGGATAACCTCAGACAGCTTTCTGCACTCAGTGACGGAGCAGCAAAGGCAGCGTATCGTATCCGGTAACAGCGTGGGTAAGGGCTTATTTTAGATGTACACCGCTGTCCTAGATTGTTGATAACAATATTAGTGAAAGCTTCAATTCTTGGATAAATGACTTTAGGTATTTACCAATAATTAGGATGATAGATGGGATCAGGGTTAAGCTTATGACTAAGTGGGCTGATGCTGAAAAAAATGTGTCTAGGTGGAAGGGTAATTTTAGTCCTAAGTGTGTGTCTTTGTTTGAGGACAACAAGAAGTTGTCGATGAGATGTAGAGTCTACTACAATGGGGATGATGGGTATGAAGTGACTGAAGGGGATGACAAGCATAATGTGTTTATAGCTGGAAAGAGATGCTCATGTAGGGCTTGGGACTTGACTGGTGTCCCTTGCCAACATGCAATTTGTGCCCTTTATCATGCCAATATAGACCCAGTTAGTCAAATATCTAGGTTCTACCATAGGGATGCATATATTGCAAGTTATAGAAATAAGTTCCAACCTGTGAGGGGGAGGTCATTTTGGGGAACTCATCGGTTTGAGCCATTGGCACCACCACCAATGACCCAAATGCCTGGCCACCCTCCCAAAAGGAGAATTAGAACGGAAGAAGGTGAAAGGAGAAGGAACCTTGGAAATGGAGGACAACAGACAACTACTGGGCCACAAACAACTCCTGATTTGCCTACTCCACGTGCTGAAAAGGCCACCAAAAAAGGGAGTAGTTCAAAATGCAGTATATGTCATAAGGGGGGCCATAATAGAGCGACATGTCAATATGTGAGTATGACTTAAGCACTATGTTTCTTGTTTCGGATATGAGTTAACCATTGAATTTCTATTTTTTTTCCTTATTGCAGCGACCAACCACAAGCTCAAAACGAATGAGGTGTAGTAGAGGTGCCTCTGAAGCCGCTACAGACATGCAGTTGCACAAGAAAGTTCACAACAGTCTCAAGTGACACCTCGTGGTGGAAGAGCTTTCTACAAGAGTAGGATTGAGACTGGCATGGGAGTCCTTATTGATGAGGATACTGGGAGGACTGAATATAATGTAAGTTTGTAAGTTAACTGCTGGATTTCTCAAGTGCTGGATTTCATTAACTTCTTCAACATATCATATTCTGCCAACTTCTTAAACTAATGTGGTTATGATGAAGGTGCTCTAGATCATATGAAACTTGTTACTATTTTACGTGAAAGTTTGTATGTGATGATGATATAAATGAGCTACCTATCCTGAATAAAAGTAGAATTGTTGAACATATGTCTTTGATCTACAAGTTTAGTTAATGGGCATGCCATTGTGCTTGATAGTGTCTTGTCTTGTGGAATGGTAAAAAAATGGATTAGTGAAAGGGCGGGCTCATGGCTAGTCCATTTGTTTGGGAAATAAATTGATGATGCTGGGTAAGTTGACTGAAAATAAATAGATGATGGTAAGGATTAAGGGAATTAGATTATGGTTAGGGCTATCGCAAACACTAATTTGTAGCATATGAAGTTCTTTCTATTCTAGATTTTTTTAGGGTTTTTTATTTTAAAAAAAGGGGGAAGAAATTTGAGTTGCAAGAAGTGTTCATCGTCTTTGTTTTCTAAGAAGTTTGAAGTGAAAATGAAATTTTCATTTAGTAATGGACCATCTTCCTTTCACTTTGTTAAGTATTTCTAGTTGATAAACCCCCATCTCTCACACTCCAACGTTTGTTCTATTGTAGCTGGGAATGAGTTCCAGTCGTGTCTTTCATGTTGGTACATCAAAGGAGTCCATGCAACAATCTAAAGACTTGGAGACCAGATTCCCCATCCCAAACAATAGGGGAATTATGACACGAAGCATGTCCAAGTCATCCACAGACCAAGCTTATCGAAGTGTGAAAATTCATGGAGACGGTTCAACACCACCTACCCCGACTAATCTCCCTGTCAACCCTCCAGGACTCATGTGGCGAGGGGCACCAGCGATGCCAACTTCACGCCTTCTAGCACATAGGGACCAAACGTTGATTGCTTCTAGAAACAGGAACAAATTTCCATCAACAAGAGGCAAGGGAAGGGGTCTGAACCAGTAGCCAACTATGTTTTGTTTATGTTTTTGGATGCCATTTATGATGGTTGTCAAGGGCGCGGCCTTGTATTTATTTTGTTAACGGCTAGGATGATTGTATTTTGGTTGTAAAAGGCTGCCATGATTGTACTGTGGTTGTAAACAGCTGCCATGACTTTCTTTTGGTTGGTATATTAGCCACTTAGGTGCCATGTTGTATTGGCCATTTTGGTTGTATTAGTGGTTCCTTAGTAGCAGACATTTCATTACCCTTGGTGATGAATATTTAGGTCATGTTGTGAATGCAATGTTGTATAGGCAGTAATGAATATTTTGGTGCCATGTTGTGAATATTTAAGTTCCATATTGTAATCAGATAGCTGCACTACATTTGCCAGTAATGAATATTTAGGTGCCATGTTGTATTGGCCACTTTCTTGCAATCAGCTGTTCTTGCAATCAAATATCCCAATTTGCAGCTATTGTTTTTTGGGTGTCATATTGTATTGGGCACTTTAATATACCCAATAAGCTATTCTTGTAATCGGGTTCATTTTTTTCCTATCCCAATTTGCAGCTACTTTTTTGGGTGCCATGTTGTATTGGGCACTTTTATATACCCAATCAGCTATTCTTGCAATCAGGCTCATTTTATTTCTTGCAATTGGCATCATAGTTCATTCGACACTTTATTCTTGCAATCAGGTTCTTTTTTTTTTTCTTGCAATCAGCATCATAGTTCTACTTTCCTACACTTCACAGCATAGACATTATTCAAAGTGCAAAATACCAATACACAATACTTCATTCAGCTTACACAATACTTTTGTCCATTATAGGGGTGTTCATGATGCCCACCGCCCTATCCGCCCGCCCGTGCCCAATGAAAAATTGCCACCTTGACCATAAAAAGCGGCCCAAACAAAATTGGGCGGAGGCTGGGCTTGGCATTTTATGGCTGAAATTGACAGCATCGGGTAGGGTATGTTGCCCTGCTCATTTGGCCCTGCCCAGTAGTGTATATAATATTTTTTATTTTTTTAATAGAATAAAAAAGTATTTTATATTTTATATTTTTTTTTATAAAATAGTATTATATATTTTTTGCAAATTATATAACTTATAAAAAAAAATATCTTCATATCTAATTATCTTCGACTTCAACCATTCCTTTCTGTCATTGTCGGACTCAGATGCCCTAGCTGCGACGCAAGCATGTATCTGATTATCTTCGACTTCAACCATTCCTTGTTGACATTTTGGGGCCTTGATACAACCTCTAGGAGTTTTGAATGTTTACAAAGCTTTAATTTCTATTTTTTGATGTCTTATATTTAATGGATTATGGACTATTTTTTGATGCCTTGTTAAAACATATGGTTGTCTTTTTAATTTTAGGACTTAATTTGTAGACTTATATTGAAATATTTAAAAGTGAAGAATTATGGATGTTATTTAATTTTTCAATTACTTAAGCTATTTTTTCACATAAGGTATGGTAGGGTATCGCCACTTGGGCATAGAAGGGCCGCTTTGCCTAGCCCATTATCGCCCTGCCCAAAAATGTTAGGGTTTCTATCGGGCAGGGCCGGGCACTGGGTTGCATTTTGTTACCCAGTGATCTTTCGGGCAGGGCACCGGGCAACGGTCTCGCCCTGCTCAGCCCTGCCCACGAACACCCCTAGTCCATTACATTAGAAACAATGGCCATGACAATTGCCCATACTTTACAGCTTACAAAATTGCCTTGCACAAAGTAGTTCAGTTGACATACAAATTGGACTTATGCAAACTAAAGAAGCAACTTACATTCCACATACGGTTACAACTAATACACTTACATTGCACATTACAAATGACATTCAAAACCATTTAGGACAAAATGTAAACAACAATCAACACCCAAGTCAAAACCAATCCACAAATTGTAAGTCTCAATCTACCATCAAGCTTCCTCAATCTGCCATCAAGCTTGTCCATAACCAAATACATGTCTGAAAGTTTTGCTTCAACATTTCTATCTACTTGGTTATCAACTCCTCTCCCCTGCATTACATACATTGTCATCATACAA
Source organism: Acacia pycnantha (assembly GCA_025563575.1). Taxonomy (NCBI): domain Eukaryota; kingdom Viridiplantae; phylum Streptophyta; class Magnoliopsida; order Fabales; family Fabaceae; genus Acacia; species Acacia pycnantha. Next base: position 14,447,650 of record JAMWYP010000015.1, on the reverse strand, counting down.
TCTATCAACATGGCCAAGAAGCTCATTTATCACCTCAGTCGACCTCTTACCCATTTGACCATCATGCCATTGGAAGAACCCACGGTCATTGCCCTACACATTACTCTACATTAGCCATCACCATTAACAATATACAATGAATTAACTTCCAACAATTAAATAAACACTAACATGTTGATAGTTTCGACAGCCAAAGAATCTTTTCCCTGGGTTTTGTTCTGTCCATGAAGTGCACAAAGGAGCCACGATTCCACAGTGACAGATCTTCCTTGGTCCTTCGTATTGCAAATCTCGCGATTCTCGTCTCAAGCGCATCACCCTCCGGCTGCTCCCACTAATCGAACTTGCTGTCGAATCACCCATGTCTTCTCTACTCTATAAGACCACATCTGGTTCCACAGTTCCCAGATCGGTTCCAAATTTTGTCGTCGCAACCTCCGATCGAACCAGACCCTCTCTGTTTGAACGAAGATCCCTAACCAGCAAATGGCAACCAATTTGTCAAATGTGGAGCTTCCGTGGCATTAATATCGACACAATAAACTGGTGAAAAAAAACATTTCTGACATGGCAAACGGACGTTTGACCTTCCGTCAGTTTTGGGTAAATTTGGTACATTTTTATTACTTCCAGGGAAAATTTGGTACCTTTTTAATACTTCCGAGGTAAATTTGGTACCTAAAAAACTTCCGGGTGCTGGACGCTCCCTTAGCAAAACTTCCGTGGCAAATTAGGTATTTAACCCTTATATATATAGACACACACTAACACATTTTATAAGATCAGTTGGGGCCAAGACGCCAGCTAGCCATCACTATATTCCGCCATTGCCTTCACCGTCACCTACTCACCTTTGTGGCTTTGTGGCTTTGTCGTCTTCACTTCTGTCGTGTTGGGGTGATTAGATTAGATTTTATATAGTAGAATATCATAAGAGACGATCGGAATTGACAACAAATTAATAATGATCCATCTTTTTCTCCGGCCGGCCAGGGACATTTCCCTCTATTAATAATATTAGTTTTTAATTTTAATCCGTATGCAGATGACAGGTGTGTCCAATATATGTTATTTATATCACTAAAAATATCATTCTGACGCGACATATTCAAGTTATCTTGCTCCAATGATTTCGTGTTATTTTAATTTATGAATATTGAATAGCACCTCTCAACTGATTAGTAATATATGGTAGGGTTGTCCAAGGACCGAGCCGGACCGGGTTGGAGGTCAACCCGAGGTCTGGCCCGATATGACCTTGAGCTGAAAAAATCAGTTCGAGCTCGGGCTGGACCGAACCGGACCGGACTGGCTAGACTGCTTGGACTAGTCCAGGCAGTCCAGCTTTTTAAAAAAAAAAATCCTTTTTTTTTTTGCCTTCTTGGGATGTAATATTTTAACCTTGATTTCACCTGACTTCATAAAATAATAAAAAGTGACATAGTGAAAAGTGATTCTTATAAATTAAAAAGCACATTAAGATGTCCATACTCCAATAAGTGGCTCAATGTAGTGGTGATATACAAAAACAAAAGGACCTCGGGTCAGACCAGACCGATCCAGGGGGTCTAAGCCCCTGGACCGAAGTCCAGTCCTACCCGAGCAATTTGGTCCGGTCCGGTCCGGTCCGGTCAAATTGTCTCAGACCATTTTTTTGCTTGCCTTAGACCGGGTCGGGTCGGACCGGGCCAGACCAACCGGACCTCGGGGTTTTTGGACAACCCTAATATATGGTACAATAAAGCATTCTTTGTGGCGACTTGTGGCACCATCACAAACCGTCAGCGAGTATCATTCTATGTCATAACTACGTCAGAGTGGTAAATTGGTTATCAGATCTTTGATTTGTGGCCTTCTCTCTCTGATTTTTGACGGTTGTGGACTTCCCTCATCCCTGTGGCGAGTTTTTTCCTTTCCTTCTTAGATCTGTTCTGTGGCGGTGAGAGCTATCTATCTTTTGTTTCTTTTTTTGTAATGCTGGGTTTTGTGGTGGTATTCTTGTTTTCTCAGGAAATAAACAGATATGTGAGATCTGAGTATAAATCATCTTGGTTGGATGGTTGTTTGAACGTTATTAGATTCAACTTTCACCTGGTGTGGTTCGAATATGCATTGTTAGGGGAAGATTTCAAGAGGTGTTTTTCGGTGTGTGGTCGATGTCACTTTATTTGCTTGAATGGAGGAGCAGAAGTGTTCTTCTAAATATCATGGGTTTTATTTGATCTTTACTCCAAAACAGGGTATTTATTCGGCTGCTCTAATTGCAGCTAATGCTTATAAAGAAGTGTGCTCGTTAGGGTGGGTTTTACAACAAACACTTTCTTTCACGTCACTTCTAACATTGGATATCGAGGAAGCCGGTGTTGTCCATGCTTCTACTTCTACTCTTAAATCTTTAATATACGGTGATTGGTTGTTCTTGTATTTGGGTTATTTTGTTGTCTTTGATTTGACTTTGTTTATATTCCATCTTAAGTTTGCTTTCATATATTGCACCGGTTTACAGTAATAATATAAATAGCTTTTGAAAAAAAAAAAAATTGCACCTCTCATACATTTTATGTCGATGATAATGATACATCGATATTTTAAAATGTAAACAGTATATATTATTGGTTTAAAATGTCGATTTTTTTTTTTTCTGAGAAGAAATTGTACAAGAGTTATGAATAACTGAAATTTTTTTAGAACAATTTTATCATGAAAATGTTAAAAAACTAAGTAATATCATGTCCTTGACCGTTAGAGATTAGCAGTAATCATTAGTAGTTTTTTAACTATTAAGACGATTTTATTCCTTTTTGTAACATTATAACAGAAGAATAAGCCAATAAATTTATAATGTTTACAGACTATGAAAAGAAAAAACGACTTGGGCCTTAATATTTTTCGGATGTGGAGGAAGGGGTATAAGTTTTATTGAAAACTTTAATAAGGACCCTATAACCTTATTGATGTCAATAAAAATCATCCATCTATTTTTACTGTTATTATTGTGTACAACATGCATATATTAGACTGCATATAATTAAGGATTCTTTAAAGGGTTTTATAGATTTTTTTTTGCCTACCTGGTTTATCAGAACTTTCGGTTCCAATTAATCTAAATTCACTCCTAATCTAGCATACGGTTGTGAAGGAAGAACTCCTAATACTATTTTCTCTATTTCCACGCTTCAAATTGAGAACGTGGTTAAGGGAGAGTAAGCCTCTTCCCATTTACTCTCAATAAATGTTGGTAGGTTTTTACAGAAAATGACATATGGAATATTAGTATATTTAAATGGTTATGGGCCGGGTCTAGTTTGTCCCTATCATCCAACGCTCCAGAACTGTCTCCTTCTTTTGCCACTCATGAGCAGTTTTCATGGCACATAAACATAGAAAGACAAACAAACGTCCCAGCCATGCCAAGTTGCCACCATTCGAATGCTTCATGGTGTGAAAGATCACGACTTATTACTACATCTTAAACCCAACCTTCCTATTTGGCATACAAAGAAAGTTCTTGTCTTCCGTTTTTTAAAACCTCCAAGTTAAGCCTCTTTTGATTAATTTTAAACTTGGTAAATAATTTATAATTTAATTTCAATAATTTAACTGTTTATTTTAAATATATGTGAACATATGAAATGTAATACTCCTTTCGGTGCTTAATATAAGACATATTTGGGGAGTTGATCTTGATCCTAATTATAAGACATACTTTTCATATTTGTCATTTTCCTCTCTAATTTTCCTCTATTAATGATGTTCTTTTTACAATAATCAATGAGGAAAATGAACGAGGGAATTAATAAAAATGATTAGGGTGTTTTAAAAAATACATGTCATGTTAACTAATTCAACTAACTTTCTTAATTTAATCAAATTAGCTAAATACGTCTTATATTAAGGACTGGAAGGAGTACTCCATACTTAATATATAAAATCAACTTTGTACTTTTTACGGCTTAATATCAACAGTAATACCACCTCTAGTTATTAATACAAGAGCTAATTGAGAGTTAAATTTAGTCATATCTATATAAGACCTTAATTTATTTTATCTTCTAAATTTATATTTTTTCTCAAAATACCTATTGATTGCATGTGTAAAAGGTTTTTATCTAGTGGTAGTCATGATGAAATACGGTGTCTTGTCTTGAGAAAACCAATATATATTTGTTACAAATAAATAATATAACCAGCTTTTTTAATTTAGCTAAATTGTAGTCAACTAACTCTCTTATTTTAAGGACCAAGTGATTGACTAGTAGTAACTTCGGACCAAATTCCTACTTTTTTTTGAAAATAAATGGTAATAAAGTGTGCAACCACTCCGGGAGTTGTTAACGGAAAAGCCCTCCGACTCCGAATCGAACCTTTCCCATTTCACTGGTGGGGGAACGTCCTAGGGCCTAGCCAACTACCGCTAGGCCAACCCGCATTGGGTCAAATCCCCACTTTTTTATCAACATATATATCCATGCTTCCCACTCCTCGTCTACCATTCCCCATTTCCAACAACTCTTCCAAGTGTTGCCACAACTCCATATATGAACTCATCCTCGTAACCTTCAAATCTAACATGGCCTCCGTCGAGAAAATCCACAGCTCCCAGCGCTCACATGGCCCCGCCACCATCTTGGCCATCGGCACCGCCACTCCTTCTAACTGCGTCATGCAGGCCGATTACCCCGACTTCTACTTCCGCGTCACCAACAGCGACCACATGACCCACCTCAAAGAAAAATTCAAGCGCCTATGTACGTCGTAGTCTGTCACATTGCTTAGATTTTATCTTATAATTACTTTCTTGATATCATATGTTAATGTGTAGTCATTTGTTCTCTCAGGTGAAAGATCCACGATCAAGAAGCGCTACATGCACCTGACTGAAGAGTTTCTGAAGCAGAATCCAAACATGTGCTCTTTCATGGGTCCTTCGCTTGATGTACGCCAAGATATGCTTGTGGCGGAGGTGCCCAAGCTCGGAAAAGAAGCCGCCCTTAAGGCTATCCAAGAATGGGGACAACCTAAGTCCATGATCACCCACCTTGTTTTCTGCACCACCTCCGGCCTGGAGATGCCCGGCGCCGATTACCAGCTCACCAAGCTTCTCGGCCTCCGACCCTCCGTCAAGCGTCTCATGATGTATCAACAGGGCTGCGCAGCTGGCGGCACCGTCCTCCGTCTATCCAAGGACTTGGCTGAGAACAACAAGGGCTCACGTGTTCTCGTTGTTTGCTCCGAGATCGCCGCTGTAATTTTTCGTGGGCCGTCGGAAGCCCACCTCGACTCCCTAGTGGGACAAGCCTTGTTCGGTGACGGCGCAGCTTCTCTCATCGTTGGTGCTGACCCGGACACCTCAGTGGAGCGCCCCATTTTCCAGCTGGTTTCAGCGGCGCAAACTATCTTGCCGGACTCAGAGGAGGCCATCAAACTACACCTGCGAGAGCGGGGCCTCACATTCCACTTGCTGAAATACGTGCCAGAGATCATTGCGAACAACATTGAGGAGTGTTTGGTGGAAGCATTCTCGCCGGTCGGCATCAACGATTGGAACTCCATTTTCTGGATCGTACATCCTGGTGGACGGGCAATCCTGGATATGGTTGAGGCCAAGCTGGGGCTCCAGAAGGAGAAGCTGAACGCTTCGAGGCACATTCTAAGTGAGTACGGGAACATGACAAGTGCATGCGTTTTGTTCATATTGGATGAGATGAGGAAGAAGTCGTTAAGGGAAGCAAAATCCACCACCGGAGAAGGACTTGAATGGGGAGTGCTGTTCGGATTTGGGCCAGGTGTAACCGTGGAGACGGTGTGTAACATCCCAAGTTTGAAATGCAGAAATTTTTTTTTTTTTCAAACAAACAATCAGAGTAGAGCAAAAGAGCGAAAGAGTAATTGGATTCTTAGCCAAAACATCAACCATTGTGTAACATTGTAATGATTACAGTAATCCTAAGGTTTAGGAAGGAAATAGTGTAATAACAAAATACGATAAGATAGAGATAGTCTTGGTGCACGCCTACTCCAGGGTACTTGCCTCTATCCACGAACCGTGGTCCTCGACCCTCGAAGGCTGCAGTGAGATTCAATTCAACGCATTGAATCTCGGGTAGCAGTTAACCTCATACCCAAACAACACGATATATGGCCAACAGATATTCAAGAGCTAATACAACGGTATATCATAAGCATACTAGAGATGCATGATCATTATGCCGACAAAACATAAGCACGAGCAATATGTAAAGCCCCATAAGGTAAATAACAACAACAACTTGCACTATTCACCGGTGCCACGATAATTAGTCGTGTCCTCGCCGCTAGGAAAACAAAACGGCGTTATCAAAACTATAACCCGTATAACTGTCGTATAACGGTCTACGAACATATCATTGACATATAAGTATTTAAGATGTGCGAGATTAGTGTTACAAAGACGCGTCCGTACCTTCGTTGGCAACGTTAGGTACTACCGTGAAACGTACTTTCTACGGAGAAACGTGCAAAGTCCTACGGCGGCACGTCGGGCGGCGAATCAGCGAGAATCAGCGTTTGGATATCCTATGAGAATAATGTCACTTCTATTAGTAATTTGACATTATAAGCGGCATTTTAGGTAAAATTACCATTTTGCCCCTATACCCCTACTTGGCGAAATTTCGCTTGGTAACCCGCTACATAGGCTATTTTCTTCCCAAAATTTTGCCAGAACTTCGACGCCATCATGATTTTCGAAAATAAAGACTAAAATAGCCCTCCCATATGATATCCAATCATAAAAATAAAGACTACTCTAGCATTACTAACTATTGAAAGAACTATGAAAGCTTAAAGCTCGGTACCGGAAAACTTACCCAGAGCTTCAATGTAATTTTTCCCAGAGCTTCTCTCTCTAAAATCCTCTCTCTAGAATCGGTTTTGCTCTTCAAAATGGTGTGAGAAATGAAGAGAAAACTTGGCTATTTATAGAAGAAAATGTGACACTATTCACTACTTTTTCATATCGGATATCGTAGCCGGATCGCACTTTGCCACATGTCACGATCCTCACCGGGCCACTTGGCAGCTGACATCATCATTTAAAGCCATGATGTCATGGTGGTGATGTCACTTACTTCCTCAAGAAGTCTGTCTTACCGATAAGTTTCCGATCGGTGTCCGAATCGCGTACTTTCGGAGAAATCTCAAAATTTGGTTAACTAACTTTGAAGATCTCCTCTTACTTACTAGAAATGTCTATTCTAATCTAAACCTTGATTCCATACGGGGCATTAGTGTTCAGTGAAGTTTCTCGAAAACGTGTCTAAAATGGTCCTGCATTTAAACGCGTTTCGGAATCACCAATCTCTAGAGAAAAATTCATCGATTCCAAATATGTCTAAATAAATTCAAACCCATTCCTAAATGTTGAGTTAGAATTTATTTTCCTTATTTCAAAAATATGCCTATATGCATTTTTCCCTATTTTGTTTTATTAGGAAAATGCACAAACTACTTCTAATTAACTTAGGAAGAGGTCACTTCAAGGTAAAAACTCACTGATCAATATTTTACCTTGACCTTGGAGTTCCTATTCCTAGATCTCTAGATAGGATCCGTTTCCTAATTTTTAATTTACTATTCACAATTTTTACTTTAATTAATTATAATATTAAAATAATGTTGCAACTTGTCCACTTGCTCCTTACTTCATTTTCATTTTTTTTTAATTTTCTTTTGAAAATTTCGCTGGACCATCTCTTTTTATTTATTTATTTAATTTATTATTTAATTATTTATTTTTTCCAAAAATTCCACAAAATTATCTAATTGGTCCATTCTTGTATTTAGGCCTAAAAATACCTAAACTCAATGATTTTTCATAAAAATTTCCAATTAATTAGTAAATACATTTTTACTAATATTCCACTAATTTCCAATAATTTTTTGAGCTTCACATAATTATTACTGAATTTCCTTTGCTTATGCTTAAGTAATTAGCCCAATATTACTTAATTACTTCATTATCACTTGTTGATAATTTTCTTAATTACAAAGCCTCATTACCTTCATACTCTTGTATTAACATTAGTATTTTCATACCTCTTGCATTATTCTATAATTACAAGGGTATTTTGGTCTTTTACTTCTTTTTGAGTATTTTCCAACAATTTCTCCAATTTCATAATTTATAAAATTACAATAATTAAAGATTATATACTCTCCTAACTCACTTGGTCATTTAACTGTCTTTTAGGATTTTTCCATAAATTTTCTAAGTTAATTACCCTTTTGCAGGGGCGTTTTGGTCATTTTGGCACTTTGGCCCTTAAACTCCCTAATTTCTTACAGAAATTCTACTTAGAAAATTGACTGTATTTATACAAGACCGGAGATTGAAATTTCACTTATCAGAAATATCCAACTTTTATTTATAATATTCCAGATAAATATCCGGGTATTACACGGTGGTGCTGCACAGTGTGCCGGTGGAGGCAGGCGATCTTTAGAGATAATTGTCCAAGTGGGGCAAATAAGATCGATATTATGAAGTGGGGGAAGGGGATTGGTGCGCCTAATTAAATATGGATAGGGTTAGTACGTACCGTAGAATCTATCCATTCATGCAGTCATTATGCGGAACAAAATTTTATTTTTATTTATTTATTATAATGTGTTGTTACGTTTTAGTTTTAAACATCTCATTGATCTACTTTCATACGAGAACAATATTTGACCGTGTATAGGTATATATGTGTGTGTATATGTTTATCACAGTAAATTACTAGCCCCCCTATTAATTATAGAAACTTTTTTATAGTGTAATTTGCACTACAAAAGTGTTCCTATAATTAGGACCGGAGGGATCGGAGTATTGTTTTTAATGTTAAGTAATTATTTTTTACATTATATATATTTAATCTGCAGTATTACATATCCAATGATTGCGAATAAGAAGCTGGAATTTCTGAACCATAGGGTAGATGCATGACATGGAAGTAAAGGAAACTTATGGGAGCGTTTAAAGTCCCAGAACAAGATGGTCTACTTTCACATAATAATAATTATTTATTTTTAAATACGTTTTGTTTTATCTACTTTATATATGACCAACAGCCATAGTGTAATGTGAAGCATCGGAGTATTATTTTTAATGTTAAGTAATTATTTTTTACATTATATATATTTAATCTGGTACGGAATAAGAAGCTGGAATTTCTGAACCATAGGGTAGATTTGTGATGGGATTTCCCAGAACTTAAGAACACCCTTCTAATATATTAGGATTTGGCTTATGTACTATGCAGAGCTTTGTCTGCTGCATCCCAAATGCAGAGCTTTGTCTGCTGCATCCCAAACGGCACCGTTTTGGCGCCAACCACACAATGGTCCTTTTTAAAAAATAAATACCGGGTAGTAAAAAGATAATTCAGGATACTAAATCGTATTGAAAAAATCCTTCAAGATCTTGAAAAATTATTTTAGAATCTTAAACAAATATTTCATAGTACAAACTGGTACTAAAATGATACTTTAGGATACTGAATGGTACTTAAAAAATAATTTATGATCTTAAAAAATTATTTTAGGATCAAGAAAAAATATCCTAAAGTATATTTTTAGTAGTAGTTAGTACCTGAATTATTTTTTTAAGATTCTAAAATAAATTTTTTAAGTAGCAATCAGTATCTTGAAGTATCCTTTTAGTACAATTCAATATCCTGAAATATTTTTTCAAGATCCTAAAATAAATTTTTAAGATCATGAAGCATTTTTTCAGTAATATTCAGTATTCTGAATAATCTTTTTACTACCAGTCAGTGCCTAATATTTTTTTAAAAAAAAGGACCAGTATGTGGTGGGCGCCAAAACGACACCGTTTAGAATGCAACGGACATGAGCCAAATCCCTAATATTAGAAGCATTAATAACACTCTTCTTGTGTTAATCCTGAAGAAATGGCACCCCGAGGATCTCATCAAGATATCTGACCTATTAGTCTTTTTGAGAGGGACAATATTAATTATACATGCACAGAATGAGGGAGACCCAATCTGGCAGCGGATATGGAAACTAGACGCTAACCAGAGGTGCCACTCTTTCATGTGGCAGCTTGAAATGTATCGAGTTAACTCGATAGATTGAGAATGAACCAATATTAGCTCATAGTATTCTCTGGTTTTTTGTGAGTTGGTAGGAATGAAATGAAATCCTGAAGGGAAAACTTTCAATGCTATCTCGTTGGGTGTTCCAAAGAAAAACTCAGGTTCAAGTTGTAGGACATGCTTTACTTGAGCAAGTTTTGCAATGTAAGGAGTGTCCAAAGGGTTATTGGCTGGAGTAACCAATAAAGGTGTTGGAACCTGAGGAGGCCTTTTCTGGGCTAATTCAAGAGCAAATTTAGTATTGGCTAAATCATACTCTTGTTTATTGATTGCCTGTGAAGAAGAGGCAATTAACGATAAAGCAAGTGCTCTATCATGTTCAAGGGCTTGTGTTTTACTAGCTCCCCTATTAATATATATATATATATATATATATATATATATATATATATATATATATATATATATGTTTATGTTTTACTAGCTCCCTATTAATTATATATATATTTATATATATATATATATATATGTTCCTATAAATTACTAGGATCGGAGTATTATTTTTAATGTTAAGTAATTATTTTTTACATTATATAGTGTAATTTGCACTACAAAAGTGTTCCTATAATTAGGACCAGAGGGATCGGAGTATTATTTTTAATGTTAAGTAATTATTTTTTACATTATATATATTTAATCTGCAGTATTACATATCCAATGATTGCGAAATAAGAAGCTGGAATTTCTGAACCATAGGGTAGATGCATGACATGGAAGTAAAGGAAGCTTATGGGAGCGTTTAAAGTCCCAGAACGGGAAAGGATCCTCTTATGATCCTACTTTCTCCTCATCTTTTATTGTCCCTTCTAAGTCAATCTATACCATTGATTTCACTTCATTTTGGCCGTTCATTTTATATTCTTAAAACTCATTTCCACCATCTCAAATGCTTTGACTCACTGATTGCTAATATTTTAGGATACTGCCTGATATACTTTAGGATACTGACTGGTACTAAAAAATACTTCATGATCTTGAAAAATTATTTTATAATCTTGAAAAAATATTTCAGGGTACAGATTGATATACTTTAGGATACTGACTAATACTGAAAAAATACTTCATGATCTTTAAAAAAAAATATTTCAGGATACTGCTTGGTATATTTTAGGATACTGATTGGTACTAAAAAAATACTTAATGATCTTGAAAAACTATTTTAGGTCTTGAAAAAATATTTCAGGGTATTGAATGATATTTAAAAGATACTTCAAGATACTGACTGTACTTAAAAAATACTTCATGATCTTAAAAAATTATTTTAGGTCTTGAAAAACATATTTCAGAGTACTGACGGGTACTAAAAATATACTTTAAGATATTTTTTTAAGATTATAAAATAATTTTTCAAGATCCTGAAATATTTTTTCAGTATCAGTCAACATTTTGAAGTATCTTTTTAATACATATCAATACCCAAAAATACTTATATAAAAATGAACGGCCAAGATAAAGTCAAATCAATGGTATAGATTGGTTTAGGAGGGATGATGAAGGATGAGGAGAAAGTAGGCTCATGAGAGGATCCGGACCCCTCTAGAACACCCTTCTAATATATTAGGATTTGGCTTATGTACTATGTAGAGCTTTGTCTGCTGCATCCCAAACGGCACCAATTTGGCGCCAACCACACACTGGTCCTTTTTAAAAAATAAATACCGGGTAGTAAAAAGATAATTCAGGATACTAAATTGTACTGAAAAAATCCTTTAAGATCTTGAAAAATTATTTTAGAATCTTAAACAAATATTTCATAGTAAAAACTGGTATTAAAAGGATACTTTAGGATACTGACTGGTACTTAAAAAATAATTCATGATCTTAAAAAATTATTTTAGGATCAAGAAAAAATATACTTTATATTTTTAGTAGTAGTTAGTACCTCAATTATTTTTTTTAAGATCCTAAAATAAATTTTTTAAGTAGCAATCAGTATCTTGAAGTATCCTTTTAGTACAATTCAATATTCTGAAATATTTTTTCAAGATCCTAAAATAAATTTTCAAGATCATGAAGCATTTTTTCAGTACCATTCAGTATCTTGAATAATCTTTTTACTACCCAGCAGTGCCTAATTTTTTTTTTTTTAAAAGGACCAGTGGTGGTTGGCGCCAAAACGACACCGTTTAGGATGCAACGGACATGAGCCAAATCCTTAATATTAGAAGCATTAATAACTCTCTTCTTGTGTTAATCCTGAAGAAAAAGCACCCTGAGGATCTCATCGAGATCTCAGACCTATTAGTCTTTATAATGTTGTGTTTAAAAACATTACTAAAGTTATTGCAAATAGCGTAAAACCTTTGATGCCTCTACATCAAAGTAGTTTTGTCTCAGGTTGTCATAGCTCTGACAATATAATAGTGCCTCAAGAGATAGTTCATTCCGTGAGAACTATATATGAATATTAAGAAGGGATATATAGCAATTAAAATTCACTAAGAAAAAGCTTATGATCGAATTAATTAGCAGTTTCTTCGCATGTGCCTGTATGATTTTCACCTCCAAGAGCAATTAGTGCAGATTATTTACATCTGTATCTCGACGCCCACCCTGCAACTATTATGAAATGGCGAGATCTTTTAATACAGGATACAGGAGGTGATGTGAGACAAGAAGATCCTCTTTCACCGTATCTTTTTGAGAGGGACAATATTAATTATACATGCACAGAATGAGGGAGACCCAATCTGGCAGCGGATATGGAAACTAGACGCTAACCAGAGGTGCCACTCTTTCATGTGGCTTGCTTTGCAGAATAAGTTGCTTACTAATGTGGAGAGGTGTCAGCAAGTGCATTGTCGTACGTGGTGACGAGATGAACCTGAGGACCTGCTTCATGTCCAAAGAATATAATTGAAGCTATGGAAGGCAGTACTTGATGAACCTTTCCAGACGTCTTTCTTTACCATAAACTTTTTAATTTTCCCAATGGATGCGAGAGGGATGGGGAGAGTTTTTTGCTATGATCTGTTGGAGTTTGTGGAAACGACGGAATGAAGTGCCAGGTCTTGTTAGTTGATACTTGTTATACTACTGCATAAGTGTTTGGGATCATGATTTCCTCTAAAGTCATTTTTGTGAAGTGTGATGAACTTGTCATTTCGTACATCTAATTTGAATTACTCAAATTCCACTAATTTTCATCCGAATCTGATTCCTTGCTAAATTACGTGGTTAAAATTAAAATCACTCTTGAAAACTGTTACTTTCAATATCAATCTCAGTCTTCTATATGCTCACCAAAATAAAATATATAATATAGATATATTAATAATAAAAAATAATACATACATGTGTGTGTGTGAAAATCTCGATTTATCACTGCGATTTTACATTTTTACGATTTTTTTTCATTAAAACGATTTTACTAATTTTACAAACACTTTTATGTTTTTACGATTTTTTTACGTTACAATTTTTTATCCCTCTTCTGAATTTACGTAAAATCTCGATTTTAACTACCTTGTATGTATGTAAATTCACGCACAATAATTTTTTTACCATATTATCTCGCTTTTGAATAATCACATATTACCGTAATATAAATTAAACCTCTAAAATAGTATGTGTGTGGTATGTTTCCTCTCCACGCATAAGAATATAAACCCTAGATCGGACTTTTGATCGTAAGATTCAGTTGAGGATTCAACTTCTTTCACATAGAGAAGACAAATGAAATATGTCTTAAGGATAGAAAAATCATGCAATTATGCAAAGATTTACAATGGTTCAACTTTACCCTCTATACTCAGTAATTTCTAGAATATATATTCATAATATTTTCAATAAGCATAACAAATAGTTGAATTTCAACGAGGCGGGTGGTATTTTCTTTTTTGAATTAGAGGAGGGCAATACTGGCGTAAGGGTTATTTACATGATCGAATTTGCAAACTTTCATACCTCTATTAGAGGTATGTGCATTTATCTGTAACACCAATATCATGGAAAGTATTTAATTTTGAGATACTGGATGCAAAAAAAATTCCAGAAAGCAACATATAATTTAAATCTAAATAAATACGATAAAAATAATAAAAAAAAAATAAAAAAAAAATATGCTCATACCTCTAATAGAGGTATGAGCATGTAAGAAGCACATAAGATATGTGCATGTAATGTGGACCGTAAGTTATAAGACAATTGACAATAATGGCATATGTACTATCCCAAATACATCTATATAGTAAAAACAAAATCAAAGAAAACAAATTGGTGATGTTTGTGGCATAAACTATCCCAAACACATATATATAGCTAAAAAAAAATCAAAGAAAACAAATTGAAAAGATCAAATAATTAAGGCAGATATGAAGAAGGCGGCAGTAATTTCATAAAAATTCAAAACACGTTTAAAATATCTATAACACTGACAGACTCAATAGTGGACATGCACTGTGATAATGATTAATTTTTACTATTTAAGAAGTGATGTTTGTGGCATATACTATCCCAAACACATCTATATAGTAAAAAAATGAAAGAAAACAAATTGAAAAGATCAAATAATTAAGGCAGATATGAAGAAGGCGGCAGTAATTTCATAAAAATTCAAAACACGTTTAAAATATCTATAACACTGACAGACTCAATAGTGGACATGCACTGTGATAATGATTAATGTTTACTATTTAAGAAGTGATGTTTGTGGCATATACTATCCCAAACACATATAGTAAAAAAATGAAAGAAAACAAATTGACAAGATCAAATAATTAAGGCAGATATAAAGAAGGCGGCAGTAATTTCATAAAAATATTCAAAACACGTTTAAAATATCTATAGCATCGACAGACTCAATAGTAGACATACACTGTGATAATGATTAATTTTTTAATGATTAATGTTTACTATGTAAGAAGTGATGTTTGTGGCATATATTATCCCAAACACATATAGTAAAAAAAATGAAAGAAAATAAATTGACAAGATCAGATAATTAGGGCAGATATATATGAAGCAATACGATCCTTGTCTCTCTCAAAGAAATGCTCAGTTCAAAATCTTAAGGGTCGGCTGGATTTACCCTTGAAGCTTCACCATCCTAATTTGGTTAGCCTCTTGGGTCATTGTATAGATGGTGGTGGACAAGATCATTCCAGTACCCTCAAACTTCATCTTGTGTATGAGTATATACCAAATGGCAATTATCATGCATATCTGTCATAATTTTCTCCAGAGCAGGTACTCAAGTGGTCTGATAGATTGGCAATATAATTTTAATTGGAGTTGCCAAGGTAGTGCATTTCTTACATAGTGGGGTTATACCTGGCTGTTTTAGTAACCAATTAAAGACAAACAATTGGTGGCTGCCAATAAAAGAAAGCAGCAAGCAAGAGAATTTAAGGGTCTACTTGAGCATATAACACTACTACAAAAAGTAAATTTAACGATACCCAATTAACGTTCGTTTTTTTTTAAAACAGAAGTTAAAAGGGAGGCGGTGACATTTTTGAAATTTTGTCTTAACATTTAACGATTGTTTCAAGAAAAACAGTCTTAAAAAAAGACACAATTAACGTCCGTTTTTTTGAAAACATAAGTTAAAAGGGAGGCGGTGGCATTTTTGAAATTTTGTCTTAACATTTCACGACTGTTTCAAGAAAAACAGTCTTAAAAAAAGAGATTACACGACTATTTCTAAGAAACAGTCGTTAAATTTATTCAAATAATAGAGAATCGACGGGGGAAAACACAACTTTATAAACAGCCAAAACAACCAAAAAGGTGCCCGCATAAATACATTTTGATTCTCCCGCCATTGTTTTTTATTATCTGGTGTTGTTTTCTCTCTTTCTAACCGCAGAGCAGTCTTCATCATCCATTAACTCTCGATCACTTCTTTACTCTGAGCCCTAATCCTCTCTTCAAGCTCATTCTTGTTCATGCTCGACCTCCTGCTATTCCCATTCTTCGCCTCATCGATTATTGATTCTGATTTTTCTCATCGATTCTACTTTCTTCTGTTTTTGAATTTGTGGATAGTGATATGTAATTGCATTGTTCGCAGGAAATAATGACATTTTGCCCCCTGTTTTTGCAGCTTGAAAAGAACGGCTGCACAAATTGTTGAAAAGGCCAAAGAGCTTTGACATTTTGGAGTTTGGACTGCTCTGAATGTCAATTTTCATATGAAAAAGATAGTAATTAAGTCCATGTTTTCTCTTCTCTTGGTTTTTACTATACCATTTTATAGTTTAACATAGCAGAAGTTGACACTGACAATTTTAAGATGTATCCACATCTTTTTTACAGGGTGTAGATGTTGTCTTTATGAAATTTGTTGATGTTGTCTTCTTTTTATTACTGTTTTTATTATCTTTGGTTTTTCCAATTTTCCCGCTGAAATGCTTTTCTGCCACTGCTCATCAATTTGGGAAAAAAACATATAACGATTGTTATTTTAAAAACAGTTGTTGCATATACAATGACTGTTTTTAAAAAACAGTGGTTGTAAATCAAACTTTTAACAATCATTACATTCACGACCCTTTGAAAACAGTCGTCTAAGTATATTAAAAAAGGACGTTAAAAGTGTATTTTGTAGTAGTGTAATCTGGTCAGAGATGATGCCACAAGTTCAAGCAAGGTTCTTCCTTTGAAGAGGGTTGTGCAGCTACTGGGAGTCCAAACAAAGAAGATGCAACATTTGTTTGTGTGGAAGCCTTGGAATGTGTGCACAATCTGGATTCATACTTTGTCAATGGAGAAGACACATGTGGATATATATAGAGAAGAATGTGGTGAATTAAAGAAATGTTTGTATTATTTTTGTGAATTGGAAAACTATTCAATTTAATTCACCTTACCCCTTAATTTGTGTTTGTTGTTCAAGTTGAACACCTTAAGTTTAAGAGTGTACGTTCAACTTGAGGGGGCGTATTAGAAATAATGAAATATAATGTAAGATTAAATGATTAGTTAGATAGGAAGTTAGGGTCTAGTCTATATATAGAGAGTCTTAACTATTAAGTTTAGTGTGCGTTTGGATGTAGAGTCTTCACTATGTGTAAAGAGGGAGTTAACTTTGTTTCCCTCCAAGAGAGAGTCAACTTGGTCTCTCTAAGAAGGAGTTAACTTGGTCTCCTTCTAGATTTTAGAAATAACCATGAGGGTTACTCATTGTAAGAGCATGTTGCTCTTTTATAATAATACATGATTCTTCTTTAATTACATTTATTAACATAGGGGTATTTCATCAAAAGCTGCAGAATCCGCCACGTGAGGCTCTTACCTTTTCTCGGTCCAATTTGCCTTTTACTAAAAAAAATGGTGCAGAAAGAGAGATTCTACTTTTTAATATCAGATAAAAAAATATGAATGATGCTTCTGTGAACATCGGAGCATTATGCAACTGTTTAAGGAATATAAGTCAACTACATAAATTTTACACAGGCTAGTAAGCTTAAAGATATGCCGAAAGGGTTAGCTCGATGCCAATATCCCTATAAGAAATGAGTCGATCTAATTTTATGCCGAAAATTCAAGCGAAAAGGATCCACGTGATTGGATCTATAATCAACAACACTTAGCTGGGCCTATAATGGGCCATGGCCCAAAATATCACGATTAATATTCTTATGACATTTTCGCAAGCCTTGGAGCGTTGTGGGAGATTTCAATGATATTTCTTCAATTGAGGAGCGTGTGGGTGATCGGAGTGGGAATTACCGTCGTATGCGGTGGTTTCGAGATCAGATCAATGATTGTGGTTTGGCCGATTTGGGAGCGATTGGCCCACGAATGACTTGGAAAGGGCCGAAATTTCCTAATTGTGGCCGCCTTTACGAACGTCTCGATAGACCCTTAGTGAATGGTGCTGCTCTTCGTGCAATGCCGGATTCATATTTAAAGGTACTTCCTAGAACTCAGTTTTCTGATCATAATCCGATTATGTTATCGATGGGTATCAATACTGTTATTAGGAGAGTTAGGAGGCCTTTTCGGTTTGAAGCTATGTGGTTATTACATGATAATTTTAAATCCTTTCTTGATGCTAACTGGTCTGTCCAAGATCCTCTTGAGACTAGTCTTATGGATTTGCAACAATCTTTAAAAGGTTGGAATAGAGAGGTCTTCGGTTTTGTTGAGAAAAGGAAGGTTGATTTGCTTGCTAGGCTCAATGGTATTCAAAAGTCCAGGAACTACCCCTTTTCCAACTTCCTTTGTAACCTGGAGAAGTAGCTTCATGGCGAATTGGAGGATGTTCTTAGAGCGGAAGAACTCATGTGGTTCCAGAAGTCTAGAGCTTCCTGGATTGCTCAAGGAGATAGGAATACCTGGTACTATCATCTTAGTACTAATATTCGAAGGAAGAGGAACAAGATTTTAGCCTTGAAGGATGAAAGGGGAGATTGGGTTGAGAATGAGGTTTTGATCAAGAATTTAGTCTTGTCTCATTTTAAATACATTTTCCAGGAGGAGTTTGTTTCTAATATTCCTCTGGTTGTTGATATGTCCTTTCCGAGGTTGGAGGGTGGTAGGATGTTGGCTTTGGGATTAGCTCCTTCGGTTGAGGAGATCAAAGAAGCTTTGTTTTCTATGGGACCTTATAAGGCTCCCGGTGATGATGGGTTTCCCCTAATCTTCTTTCAGGCGAATTGGAATATAGTGGGACCTGAAGTGTGCAAGCTTGTTGAACAGGCTTTTGAGGGGTCAATGTCTTTAAAGGAAGCAAATAAGACTCTGATCTCTCTTATCCCCAAAAGAGATAATCCAGAGTTTGTGCACCATTTTTGACCCATTTCTTTATGTTCGGTGCATTACAAATGCGTTACTAAGGTGTTTACGAGAAGACTGAAGGGAGTCATGGATGATTTAATCTCTCCTTTCCAAGCTAGCTTTATTAAGGGAAGGAGTATTCATGACAATCTTATAGTTGGTCAAGAAATGATGCATACAATGAAGAAGGCAAGAGGGTGGAAAGGATTCATGGCGCTGAAGATAGATCTCGAAAAGGCCTATGATCATTTGAGTTGGAGCTTTATAAAGCAATCTCTACAAGAGGTTGGGTTTGAGCCGGATCTTATTAGATTGATTATGGATTGTGTTTCTTCTACTTCCTATAATGTACTTTGGAATGGGGAGAAAACGGAGTATTTCAGTCCTAAGCGAGAAAAAAGACAGGGTGATCCCATATCCCCTTATCTATTCGTCATTTGTATTGAGCGTCTCTCCCATATGATTTGTGAGGCTGTGAATAGGAGGAATTGGGTTCCAATCAAAACTTCTAAATCAGGTCCGGCTATCTCGCATCTGATGTTTGCTGATGACCTCCTCCTTTTTGGTGTAGCTATTGTGGAACAAGCTAATTGTATGATGGATTGTTTAAATAGATTTTGTGAGGCTTCCGGGGAGAAAGTGAGTACTGCTAAGTCTTCTATTTTCTTCTCTCCTAAAGTTTCTAGGGAGGTAAGAGGGAGAATTCAGAATATCACCGATATGAAAATTACTGCTGAGATGGGTAGATATTTGGGATTTCCTTTGTCCAGGAAAAGGAAACCGAGAGACACTTTTCAGTATATTGTGGAACGCGTTAACGCTAAATTGGCTAATTGGAAGGCTAATTATCTGTCTATGGCAGGAAGAATTACCATTGCCAAGTCTGTTTTGATTTCTGTGCCATTATATCCAATGCAAGTTACTCGTATTCCTTTGAGTATTTGTAAGGAAGTTGAGAGGCTCCAATGTAATTTCATATGGGGAAGTAGCAGCAGACAGAAGTTTCATAATGTTAGTTGGCAAACTATCACCTTCCCAAAGAATCTTGGAGATCTAGGATTTAAAAGCCTTGGGTCAATGAACAAGGCCTTCGGTTGCAAGCTGGCCTGGAAGCTAACAGTTGGAGAGAAAGGTCTCTGGACTGACGTTTTACTTCATAAGTATATCATCAGAAGTGAGTTCCATTTGCTTGATGCCAGTGCTGGGGATGCTGCGTTATGGCGGTTTATTTGTAGTCAAAAAGAGTATATTGACCAAGGTTTGCTTTGGCGGGTTCGGAATGGGTGCACGGTCAATTTCTTCACAGAGTCATGGCTTTCTAGAGGTATCTGTATCAAGGATCACTGCATAAGGACGCTGACAGATTTTGAGAAGGCAAGCAAGGTGAGTGACTGAACTATGACCGGATCCTGGGACTATAATAAACTTACTGCTCTTGTGTCTAGTGATATAATTAGGAGATTATATGCCTCTCCTCCCCTATCCTTGTAGCGGGTTAAGACACGTTGGTGTGGGGTGCTTCGTCTAATGGTTTATTTTCGGTAAGATCTGCTTATGAGTTGATTGAGGCTCCTGCTCCTAATTTTTCTCAACACGGTTTTAATTTAATCTAGAAGTGGAAAGGAGCCGAGAGAGTTAAGATTTTTTTATGGCTTGTGCTCCACAATAGGTTGCCTACTAAGGAGTGGTGTAGTAAGTGGTCTTCCTCTTCACCCTTATGTAGTTCGTGTAATTTACAAGTTGAGTCCTTATTACATATTTTACGGGATTGTAATTATGCTAAAGGAATGTGGTTTGATTTATTGCATCCCAAATATTCAGCCTGTTTCTTTGGTGCTAGTTTGCGTGATTGGATCTGTTTGAATCTTAGAAGAGAGTTGGGGAAGTTTTCTAATTTCAATTGGAATGGCTTGTTTGCGGTGGGTATTTAGAGGCTGTGGAATTGGAGTAATAAGGGTGTCTTTGATTGCAATTTTAAGAAACCCAATTCGCCTGCATCTGTTATTATCTATGAGTGGCCTTTCTTCACCCAGGGTGTTCATCAGCTTCAACATGGAGTGGAGGTTCTGGGTAGGAGCTCTAGCTGGTCTCCTCCCCCTATTGATTGGTTTAAAATGAATGTGGATGGTGCTGTTACGTCCACTGGGAGAGCTGCGAGTTGTGGTGGTGTTCTGAGGGACAGTAGGGGTTTATGGATGGCAGGATTTTCTCATCATTTGGGAATATGTAGCCCTTTGGAAGTTGAAGAGTGGACTTTCTTGAAAGGCCTACAATTAGCTAGAAATAAGGGGCTCAATTTTATCATTTTGGAATCAGATTCCTTGGAATTGGTAACAGCTCTATCTCGTCCTGATGATGGGAACATTCAAAGCCTGGTTATGTTTCAGATTAGAGTTTTGTTGGGCTTCGACTGGTCTGTGAAGTGGAGACATGTTTCAAGGGATCAGAACCGGGTTGCTGATCGGCTTGCAAAGGAAGGACTGTCTAATTCATGCTCTTTTGATTCTTGTCCTTCTTTTTTGAAATTCTTAGTCTTACATGATTGTATGGGAATTCATTTCCCCCCTTCTGTTTAATTTAATTTAATTTAAAGGCTCTGCCTTCGTTTTATAACCAAAAAAAAAATTAAGTGTTGTTCCTTTGGGCTTCTATAATCATGTTTTCATATCCTACAACACCACACACACACAAAAAGGGGCGCAGTAGGAAATGATGCATTATTAAGATGACCAAAATATATTTTTAATCATTTAAATTTATATTAGGTATAATTTTGATCCCTTGACTTTATAAAATATAATTTTGGCTATAGACTTTACGAATGTTAATGTTGCTAACGAAAAACGCTGATGAACAAATTAAAGTGACGATTATGTAAATTTTAAATGATGATCGTGTAATTAAATGTTATTAATCTTAAATTTAAAATATGTCTAAATTGAAAGATATTCCCTCAATTCCTAAATATATGAAAACGTTTATAGTGCAAACTTTATCCTGTATTTAAGACCAAAGGTAGTATCTAAAAGTGTGGTGAAACTGTCAATATCTAAACCTATATCGTATTAAAAAAAATTAGAGTTTAATGATCTAAACATATTAGTTTATTAAAAAAAATTAGTTTAATGATCAAAATTGTAAAACTCCAATTTCATTTGCAGTGTTTGTTGGTCTATTTTAGTTTAAATGATCTACATATATTACATTAAAAAAATTAAAATTTAAATATGTCTTGTCAACAGTAGAATCATTATTTAAGTTTACCTAGTATTTAATATTCAATATTACCTCAAGTAATAATTTCAATAATATTTAATATTTCCTCAATCTCTGAAATATAGGCGTCATTATCTCCCCTCCCTCCCTTGTCTCGGAATCTGACGATCCTGACTTTAGTCGTAATTATTAATTAATAAAAACATTTTCATAATTAATTTTTATAATATACTACATGGTTGGATTCATGGTCAACTCTAATGGCACGTGATTAACGACATCTTATGATATTAACTGGGGACTGATAATTAGTTTAATGTAAATTTCGAGTGGCTGTTTGATGTCATGCATGCCTGTACCTCACCTAACAGGTTAGAAAGTGAGGTTACCATCATGCTCTTTATAAACGGAGTTAGGTGTGTGTGTATATATAGGGTAGAGAATTTCTCCAGTCACCAGTGACCCCAAAACTACGTCGTTTTAGATTAATGAAGGGTGCTTCTGTAATTTTGTTTATTTTTTAAAATCATATAAATTTTACCGAAACACCCTTCATTAATTCACCTAAAATTACTAACACACCCTTCATTAATTCAAAACGACGTAGTTTTGGGGTCACTGGAGATAACTCGTGACTGGAGAAATAATTTTCCCATATATATATATGCTTATGACTGAATTTAATTAAGCTCCCAAACTTATCTTAATTCTCCTGTTTAATTTCCAAGCCACTTAACTTTAAATATGTGTTACACGCGCTGAAGATTTTTAGCCGCCTCACTTTAAATATGGGTTACACGCTCTGATTTTTGTTTGGTCAATTGAGAAAATTTTCCTATCATGACTCAACTATATGTCATTAACCGCGTTTGTGCGATTTTGATGGGCTTATTTTACTTTTTGTGCCCAATTAAATATCATAGACGGGATCTAATTAATTTTGGGAAAATTGCATTTAGATCTCAAATAAAAAAAAAAATACGATAGATAAGTCCATGGGCGTTTATACTGACAAGTATATAAGCCTTTGACATTTGAAATAATGAAATTTATTGTAACAAAATCTCACAAAATTTAAATGCAATTTTAAGATTTTAAAGAACTATTTTCTCATATTTTCTCATTAATTTTAGCCACAATACTTATCATTATGGTGGTGCATGTTTCAACAATCACACATTATTAGTCCTTGACCAGGATGGCCTGTTTCATATTTTCTTTCCACGCACACATTATATTTAGGGGATAGGTTATTCTGTCTATTTTTATTTTACCTATATTTATCTACCTCTTTCAATACTATTAGATTATAATTTCATCTAACGATGGAGATTTGAGGGATAAAATAAACCATTTTATCACTTCCTCTCTCCCACCGGCCACCGCCTCCCACCCCTTCTAGAATTTTATATCACCTGAGAAACTGCTAAACAAAAAAGAAAGCATTACTAGCAAATACGTAGCAGATGAAATATCCTAGAATCTTCTCTAGATCGAGATTTTTTTTAGTAAAAATTCAAAAAAAATAAATCTAGAATTGAGCCTTAGAAACAATAACTGGAAAACCAACACCCAATCCCTATTCCCACATTTATGATGAAAGAAGATTCAGGAGATGACCACCGCTATGAACAAGATAACCAAGATCCTATAAATAAACATATATCGCACATCTTCTCTTCCAATTGTTTCAGGCAATTGTTATTTCCTGTTTTACTTCCTGATTTGACAATTTCTTCTCTTTGCTTTTCGTTTTCCTTTTTCCTTTTCTCCCTTTCATTCCATATCTTATCCTTTTCCTTCGCCCTAACCTATATCTTGGATCTTGATTAGACGAAGCGTCTTTTTAAACAGCTTAAAATTGATTGTTCTTCATACATGGACGTATTGTTAACACATGAAATCGATTACGTGAATTAACATTTAACTTCGAGGATATCCTTTTCATTGGTATTACATCTCCCTTTTCATTCTATCAATGGCCTTCTTAATCGGAATTGTAATTGTGGCTGTAGTGCGTTTTTTTAGAACTGGCGAGCCGTGCGGAGGAGAGAGCGGAAGAGAGAAAGGGAGGGAGGCCTTGGGAGTGGGAGAGAGAAAGGGGTAAGAGTGTTTATTTTATTCCTCAAATCTTCTCCGTTGAATGAGATTATAATCTAACAGTATTGAGAGGGGTAGGCAAAATAAGGATAGACAGAATAACATTTCCCTATATTTAGACCAGATTATATATTTCCAAATTTGACTGGCTAGCTAGGCCTTTTATCAGTGCGAACCTTAAAATAAATATTTATAAGTCAAATGTATAAAAAAATCTAATTTACATTAAATATTTGAGAATTTTTTTTTTTTGAGTGGGCCATGGCCCCTCATTGTCTCTACAAAACTCCATCATATCACTGCCTTTTATTAACTAGTTTTTGATTTAACGCATGGAGTGAAGCTCTCATCTGAATTCTTTAATTTTGATTTAGATGGATACAATAACACATGTTTTAAAAAAAAAAAAAAAAGGCTAACGATAAGTATTTAATTTGGATATATGATATAAAAAAAATACATTTAGGAATATAGGAGAAAGGGGGATATTGAGACACATCACACACAATATGACTTGAATTATATGCCATTCATTTTAGTGTACTCTCATTCTCACCCAACTCTTACAAATTCCGCATGCCGAGTAATATATCATAAGTTCATTTGTGTCTATATATAAATAATACTGTCTCCTGTTCTAATTATAGAAGTACTCCGTACTTGTATATCGTAAGTTCACATGCACACACACAAGAAGTTCGTGCTTTTAATAAGTTGTGGACAGTAAAATCTGTCTCAAATTTCGTATAAAACAGGAACATCTAATGAATTATGCCAATTGAATTGTCGTTCGCCACTCACTCACACACATCACTTCTATTTTTGCAACGAAACAGTGATTTTGCAGTCATAACCCAAAAATTCTACACTATTTCATACACAAGTAAAAGAAATGTTAGTTGGTGCTTATACTCGTTGATCTCATGTGTTTTTAAGAATATTTTTTTTAAAAAATTATTTAGCTTTACATATTTTAGATGTTTGCTAATAATCAAGTCAAGACCTTTAGATTTTTTAAATAGTATTTATTTTATAAAAAACTCTGCTTGTTAAAACCCATTTATTTTGATTTGATTAGATGGGGTGACAGAAGTATATTAAGGACTTGTTTGAATTGGCGTTTAAAAAGTACATTCACGTAAGTCGAGATAAAACTCTTTTTACATATTTATTTTATATATCGTAAATCACGTTAAAAAATAGCTTCCTCCGCTAATCCAAAATGACACTAAGCATACAAATCTTCTCTTTAAAAAATGAATTATGCATTTATTTATTATCAGCATAAAGTCACTCTCTCTTTTTTTGTTTTTGCCAGAAGCATAAATTCACTCTTTGAACTTTGAAGGCAAAGAGTATTTGAAACATATCAATTAGGAATGAAGACTATTTTGTAGTTAACTTTCCCAATCAATGCTAGATACACAGTTTCACATGTAAATATACCAAAAAGCTCTATAATAGGCTAACAAGGGCGTGTAACATCGATCAACACATCAAAATCATATCAATTTCTTCAAAATTAATTAAAAAAAAATTGCTTTAACATATTTATACAGAATACAGAATTCTTTAATCAAGTTACACCCTTCTTTGATTTTTTTTTTTTTAAGCCTGATATGTACTGAATTGTAGTAATGTTCACATATTGGAAACAGTATGCCTCTGAAAAATTCATGTTAAAGTGTGCTCCTTATAGAATAATGTCATAAAATCTTTGATTTCATGCAACATATTGAGCCCACCTAATTAATAGTATATTAGTATATAATGGAAAACTTATAATAAATTGCATTAATGATAATGATAAATAAATATGAAATATATACATATACACACATATATATTATAATGAAATAATTTCCCCCTTAAAAGTTAGATTAAAAGATGGATAGCATATATTAGGCTACATTGTAGGTAAAATAAACAAGGATTGGAGAATATCATTAAGGTCCCAATCATGAAAAATAATATTAGAAAAATCCCCATTGATAGGTAAAAAAGTAATCATTGACAAGTTATAAAACTTGTCAATATATATATTATTTTTCTTATTTGGATGATATTCTCCCAAATAAATATTTAGTTCTAACTTCTAACAACAGATAAAATAAAAGATATTTTAAAGAAAGGGTTAAGTATCAATTTTGCCCCTGAAGTACGCGCTTAGGAGCAATTTTGCCCATAAAGTTTTCGGTGTAGCAATGTTGCCGCCGAAGTATAAAAACGTAGCAATGTTGCCCCTCTGTTAATTACCCTAACGGTCAACGTTAGGGTTGTTAACGGAGGGGCAACATTGCTACATTTTTATACTTCGGAGGTAAAATTGTTCCTAAGCACGTACTTTAGGGACAAAATTGATACTTAACCCTTAAAAAAAACAAATGGAGGCCAAGTTACCAGAAGATCCACCAATAGTCAACCAAACAAAAAAATGCGATTATAATTTACAAAGGAGACTCCACAAAATTCTGAAATTTCGTGCATTTAGTAATTTGATCTGGGTAACTAGCTCTCTCAAAGATCATTTTTGTATTATATATGATATATTGATATATATGATCATCGTTTTTTATGAGTAAATAAATAAATTCTATGAATTTTGTGGGGATAGGCTTGTAAGTGCTGTAACTGTGACAGCTGTTGTCACTATTAGAGATATAGCATATCTAAGTTTGGGAAAATAACATTTTATAATCATAATCTGATAAGAACAAAATGTTTAAGATAATACTAAGATACTCCTTCAAGTTTTTATTATAAAATACTAACTAACAATTCTAACAAATCAATAAAAACAGTTAAAATTATTAAATTTATCCTAAAATTTTAATAATTTCCAATATTACCCCTACTAATTACGATAAACTCTAATATCATATTAATTATTATTCTACCTACTACCTTTATTAATTATAGGCATACATGAAAAAAATATTTAATACTATCTGGAAACAAGTAAGTGCTTTATAAAAATAACTAAATATACTTATTAGTTGGTGTTTTATAGTAAGAATAAGTGGGAGTATATATATAATTAACCATTACAGAGGAGATCGTAACATATATATGTAGCTACCAGTACCAGTCATGGAATAAGCAGCCTACCACCCATATCAACGTGGTTCCTCAGCTGCCCGTCTCTCTGAGCTACCCACTTTAGTCCTCTCTCCCCCCTCCTCTAGATATATATATACGCCTCACTTCGTCTTCCATTTCTCATCAATCATCTCTCAGTCGTCTTATATACACTAATCACGTACACCTCCACAACTTTCGATTCATCAAGAAAACAAAATGGTCACCGTCGACGAAATCCGCAACGCCCAGCGCTCTCATGGCCCCGCCAACATCCTGGCCATCGGCACCGCCACTCCTTCTAACTGCATCACCCAAGCCGATTATCCCGATTACTACTTCCGGATCACCAACAGCGAACACATGACTGATCTCAAGGAAAAATTCAAGCGCATGTGTATGTCTCCTCTAAATTCAATATACTATTACCTTTGACTATATTGATTTTAATTTCCACTGTACTTGCTCATCTTATTTGGGTGTATGAATCATCAGGTGATAAATCTATGATCAAGAAGCGTTACATGCACCTGACGGAGGAATTCTTGAAGGAGAATCCTAACATGTGTGCTTACATGGCTCCTTCGCTCGATGTGCGTCAGGATATAGTGGTGGTGGAAGTGCCTAAGCTCGGAAAAGATGCCGCCGTCAAGGCCATCAAAGAATGGGGACAACCTAAGTCCAAGATCACCCACCTCGTCTTCTGTACCACCTCCGGTGTCGACATGCCCGGCGCCGACTACCAGCTCACCAAGCTTCTCGGCCTCCGACCCTCCGTTAAGCGTCTCATGATGTACCAGCAGGGCTGCTTCGCCGGCGGCACC
The DNA here is from genome assembly GCA_025563575.1 of Acacia pycnantha. Taxonomy (NCBI): domain Eukaryota; kingdom Viridiplantae; phylum Streptophyta; class Magnoliopsida; order Fabales; family Fabaceae; genus Acacia; species Acacia pycnantha. The sequence continues at coordinate 14,419,569 of JAMWYP010000015.1, read as the reverse complement.
GTCCTCCGTCTCGCCAAGGACTTGGCCGAGAACAACAAAGGCGCGCGTGTTCTCGTTGTTTGCTCTGAGATCACCGCCGTCACTTTCCGTGGGCCCAGCGACACCCACCTCGACTCTCTGGTGGGCCAGGCCCTGTTCGGAGATGGAGCTGCTGCGGTTATCATCGGCGCCGACCCTGACCCGGTCGTGGAGCACCCAATTTTTCAATTGGTCTCAGCGGCGCAGACAATCCTACCGGACTCCGACGGGGCCATCGATGGACACCTCCGGGAGGTGGGTCTGACGTTCCACTTATTGAAAGATGTGCCGGGAATCATCTCGAAGAACATCGAGAAGAGTTTGGGGGAAGCATTCACACCCATTGGAATCAAGGACTGGAACTCCATCTTCTGGATTGCTCACCCGGGTGGGCCCGCCATTTTGGATCAGGTGGAGGCCAAGCTGGGCCTCAAGGAGGAGAAGATGCAGACGACGAGGCACGTTCTGAGCGAGTACGGCAACATGTCGAGCGCTTGCGTTTTGTTCATATTGGACGAGACCAGGAAGAAGTCGCTGAGAGAAGGGAAAGCCACCACCGGAGAAGGGCTAGAATGGGGAGTGCTGTTTGGTTTCGGGCCGGGTCTGACGGTGGAGACGGTGGTGCTGCACAGTGTTCCGGTGGAGGCGGCTCATTAGAGACCTATAATTCCAACTTTGGTGATTACGATATTATGAGTGGAATCTGGATGAGAATTGAAGGGGAAGAAAATAATGAAAATCGAAAGTCATAATATTTATATAAATATATGTTACTGTGGTATGTGGTAAACAGTACTTAATTTGCGGAGTGAAGAGGAGATTGATTACCCTAATTAGTGAAGTTGTGGGTGATGTTACAATGTTGGTACCCGTTATGTCACTATTACCCTTCTCGTGCTTAAGCTTGCTCATTTAATTATGGGATGAAATAGATGGAACATCATATCTCTCACTACTCATGATTACGTGGCTAGCTGTTTAATCATATTAATTAGCAGATTACTATTTATTGATTTTCTTCCTGATTATATGATCAAGACTAATAATGTGATAAGATGTAGAGTAAAATCTCGTACAAGCGGTGCAAGTCTGTGAACGATGAGTTGATTATTTAAAAGTTTGCCGATAATTTTAAACTAGTACGTCATTAGGAAAGGTACTCCCTTGTATCTTAATATAATATTTAATTGATTTTTTGAAGAGATTAAAAAATTAAAAAAATTATTTAATCCTATTATATATTGTGTATAATCAAATTATATATCAATTTATAAGACAAGAAGCAAATTAGTTAGAGAAAAATGATAAATATAAATACTTTAAAGTAATTTATTTAACTTTATTAATCTTTCATATGAAAATTAACTGAGTCTTAAATTAAAAACAGGAAAAAGTAGCTGCTTAGGAAAGGGAGTGCAAAATAAAGAAAAAAGATCAAATTGGCATGAATTTGGTTGACTTGAGATAATTAATATAAACCTGACTTAACGAGTCTTCATGTGTAAGCGTCACAAATTAAATTGATGTAGGTACTACGTACGTAGTCAACATTGTATTCAAAACGATATGTGAACGAGATAAGAAGGCGATAATTAAGTGTTGGGGACTGTAAGATAGACACGCGGCTTGTTGAATGTTGGATATATGTAAACGGAACTGGTCGGTTTTATATAGTGAATATGAGCCAACAAAGAATGATATAGTTGGCTAAGACGTCGGCTTTCATCCTAACTTTATTGGTGGACAATCTATAAATATTTTTGTAAACGTTCTTTGAATTTGGAGGTATACCCTGACCTCAGTGAGGTATCGGTATATACCCTCACTTAAACTTTTTTGTATAGTGAATATGATGGTGGCATTAGAAATTACGATAAAAATGGATATAAGGTAGGGGGCATAAAGCTTTGGATGGTGTACTTTAATTACTTATTTAATTTTGGGAGGTGCATGAGTCACATACGTCACGTGAAGGCAAGGGGTTAAATAGAAGGCGATTATGGGAATCATATGTAATGTAGTAGTAGGAGAAGAGCGAGCAGCACCTACGTAGCTACCCACAAATGTTGTCCTACTCGACGGAACGGAACACTTGTATGAACTGTCCATTCCCCATTCATACAATGTTGTCTGTTAGTTATATGTCCGCTCCTATATATTAACGGTTCCGTTTGCTAACTACCAACCACTCCTACCAAGTATTCCCCACCTAACTCCCCCCTCCTCATGTACACTGTAACCCATCTATTCCCATTACTAAACACCCTGCTCTACCCTTTCATTATTATTCTTAGAGTTAAGTAGTACATTTGTCTTGGAAGTACACGTCCAAGAGCAATTTTACCATAGAAGTTTTTTTGGGCTCAATGTTGCCCCGAAAGTTTAAAAACATAGCAATCTTATCATTTTCAGTTAAAAAGTTAACAGTCAATACCTTTTTTTAACGATCAACGTTAGTTTTTTAACGAAAAAAGACAAAATTGTTATGTTTTTAAACTTCCGAGACAACATTGAGTCAAAAAAAACTTTCAGAGTAAAATTGCTCCTGAACATGTACTTCTGAGACAAATTTACTGCTTAATCCTTATTATTATCACTCTAACTCTACCTCTTATCTTTATTACAAGATTTTGTTTGTAAGTACAATTTAAATTACAAAAAGAGATCTTATATTAAAAATAAGAGGTAGTATTAATTATTCTTTTGCTTCAATTATTTAATATTACGATCCTTCTATCTTTAGCAAAATAGGATGCCATTTTCTATATGTCTCCATTCTCTTTTAATCAATGTTGTTCAGGATTGTAGCGTCTACTTGTATTAATATAGTTATAATTATATAATTAGTACACTAAATAAATCTATCAAGGAAAGTAAGCCTCGCATTCTTCAGAATCTCACCAACCCTATATGTTTGGATGTAGATAAAAGTGAAGAGAAAATAGGAGGAGATAATACTAGAAAAGAAAACTTTCATAAATAATAAAAAACTTACTAGTTTTAGGAGTTTCCCCCTAATTTTTTTCTCCATTCAAACATAAGATAGACTATCTAAGAGCATGTTTTATTTAGGGGTCGGAGAATATAATTTAATGCCGTTATATATTACTTGTCCCTCATCATTCAATATAATATATATGAGTAACGTATAAATAAAAAGTACTCCCTCGAGTCCTAATTATAAGAGCTATTTACCAGAATTTAATTAGAGAGATTAAGGAGAGAAGTTAAATTAGTTTATTATATTTATTTTCCTAAAATGCCCTTACTTAAAATTTAATGATAGTTACATGGAGGAACCACAACTCTAACATGTCTCTCTACCCCCATGCGCTTCACTGTCTTGGCATCCTCAGCTCTATGCTCTAATCTGTCATTGTTGTTGTTGTGCTCCAGTTCGTTTTTAATACCTAATTCTAGTTCTAATTATTAACCAATTAAATCAATAATATTCATTTCTAATACTTTTTTTTTGTTACAAGACCTAACATTTCTAATTAAAATAGCTTGCACAACTGAATATATAAATTGAAATAAATACTTTTAAAATCATAAATAGACGAGAAATTACTAATGTTTGGCCGATAATAGGATACATTATTAAATTATTCTTATATTTAATTACTATTGAGAAAGTATCAATAAGGATATTTTAGGAAGAAATTGACAAAAAATTAAAATTGGTCTTATTATTAGGACTAAGACCAACTCCAAAATGTGTTTCTATAATTAAGACCGGAGGGAGTATTAAATTATTATTGTCTTTAATTATTATTGAGAAAGTATAAATAGGGGTATTATAGGAAAAAATTGACAAAAGTTAAAACTTGCTCATATAATTAGGACCAAAACCAACTCCAAAATGTGCTCTTATAATTAGGACAGAAGGGAGTATCTTCTTAGCTGCTCACCCATGTTTTTGTGTTGTTACGCGTGCAATAACCTCAACAAGCCCATTCAATCACGTGCACGAGATGGACAAAACCGGACTATAAAATGTTGAGGAAGGACAATATTAAAAATGAATACGCGACTCATAAAAAAATTAGCCACTTTGTAGACTCATTACATCAAATCAACAATGACCTAACTAACTCATTACATCAAATCTATGTTTGGACCATAGAGCCACTCTTTTAAAATGCTTCAAATATAGGCTTCTTTTAGCTAGCATTGACCATTTTCCCATGCCCTTTCATGGGAAAAAAGAAAGAAAGAAAAAATACATAGACGTTTTCCAAAAATTTCTAAAGTGAGTTTGTGTTTACTGTTTTTTTTTTTTTTTTGCTAAACTAATTTTAGGAAAGGGGTTGGACTCATCCACAATCCAAGAGTAGGGCGCTTGGAGCTCAGTCCACAGGACATACTGGGTTGGATGTCTCTCCCAACGCTTTGACCAACTCCAGGATTGAACCCCCTCCCTTTAGGTGAGAAAGTTCGACCCCTTCACTAGTTGAACTAAAAAACGAGGGATTTATGTTTATTGTTTAGTAACCCAAAAAAAGGTACTGCGGTAATCAAACGAAACGAGGCCAGTTTTAATGGGCTTTAGGCCCACAAGAGTAGCAAAGGATTGCAAGTACTGAGCCCATTCGAACCATCGGCTATTGCCCTTTGCCCATATGCGACACTCCTCTGCTCCAATGTTTTTTTTTTTTTTTTTGATAATACCTCTGCTCCAATGTACTTGTTTGTAGACACGTACAAAAGATATCAGTCCACCAAAAAAAAAGGTGAGAGTAGTCATGGAAACAAGAACATTCGAATCTCCTATAAGATTTCACCAGGACCCATTTCAGATTTCTTGGATCTTCTGCATTATACGCAAGGAATTCAGCTTTATTAATTTTTGTCCTAAAATATAAATTTTCGACATTTTAGTTAGAATGTACTCTATAAAATTCTTATATTTATTTGTCCGATCACGTCAGGGTTTAGGCAATTTCATTGGCATTGAACGATCAAACAAACTAAACTATTGAAAATCCATAATTATAGGCTAGAATAAACCTTTTATTAGACCCAAGCATAGCTGTTAAGGCTAGCATAAAATTGTTTAAAATTTAGAAATTTACTAAATATAGGATTGTACATTTATAGTCACAGATTAGTTTCTCTTGGACCTCAAAGTAAATTGAAGGAAAAACTAAGCACATAGTCTTTACGTCTATGTTGAAAGAAGTAATCACGAACTCAGAATCAAATGACGGTTAATAATACTAAAAGAAAGAGGCATGTTAACCTCCGCAAAAGGGCGGGCGTCAATGGTTGGTTGCCTTCTCCCTTGGTATATAAATATCATGTTAATAAGGGTATCTATACCCCGTGAATCTTTTTTTTTAAAAAACAAAAACAAAAAACAAATTATGCGCTTGTTTAAACTTATAAAGTAAGTGAGGTTTAGATAGTTTATTGATTTTATAAAGTAATTCATCTTGTACAGAATTATAAAAAATAAATTATTTTGTATTTAGTTACAATAATAAGAGACAAGGAAAATGATATAAAAAGAAGTTCGAAAATTGATAAATCCCAAATCAATTTTGTTATAAAAATTAAAAAAGTAATTATGAGAACTTGCAAACAATTCACAACTTATTTTATATAAAATACCTGATTTGCGATTTTGTAATTTCAAAGTTCTTTTTCTGTTATTTTTCAAACACTCCTATTTTTTCTAAAAGTTATTTTAAATCCAAAACCTAAGTTTTCCAAAATCCAATTTTTTCCGCTTTGATCTCTCTGTAAAGTTCGTGGGCCCCATCATTGCAAAAACCCCAAAATGCCCTCCATTATATCCAATCTCGTCTTCTTTCTTGTTCATCATCTCTGCTGCATCGTTCTCAGCTTCATTCTCTCATCCGAAAATTGGAGCTGAAATACTAGGGTTGTTGGAAGGTAAGCAATCATTTTCATTTCCATGGTCGTATAGGTTTGGGTTCTGTTTTTTTTTTTTTGCCAACTAGTTGTGGGTTACTTTTGTAGATCTGCGACTTCGTCCTATTTTCATGTCTGTGTGTGCCTCTGATATGATGATATGAGATGGACTTTAATTGAAGCACTAAAGCACCAAACCCGTAAGAACAACCACGATATAATTTATGCGCTTGACGAGATTTCTGAAGAATGACTGTGCCAGTCGAGATGATGCATCGAGGCCGGCTACGAGTAAGTGCACATGCACACTCTCTGACAGTCCTCGTACTTGCAGAGCCATGTCTTTAAATCGATCCAAATATTTCTGGAGCGTTTCTCCGGGTTGCTACTTAATCTTTCTGAGAGCGTACTCAGACTTCGGATGCTTCTTGCTAGTCGCAAAGTTCAATTCAAACTTTTCTCCCATATCTTCAAAACTCTGGATGGAATTTTCCGGCAGAGTATGGAGCCATTTTTGTGTAGCTCCTGCCAGTGTTGCGACAACAATCCGGGGAACAATGGGCCCTTGAAATCCTCTCACGAACATGACTAATTCGAAAGTATCAAGATGGGATCTCGGATCCTGACTTCTATCATACTTCGGCAGGTCTGCCAGATCGAAATCTTCCGGATAAGGCGCGTTCGCGATTTCGACAGAGAAATGACTGTTGTTGTGCCCCTAATGTACTTCATCTTATATTTTCCCGAAAAGTTTTCGTTCGAGGTACCCCATCCCGGCTCTGATCTCCTATGACCAGGTCGTTCTCAACACGTGGATTCAATGGGAAGGAATCTGAACCCTGGACTTCCTTTCCTTTGTTTTGAGTAGGTCCTCTGACACCAGTTTGACCAGACTCCGGTGCATCAACCACCTTTTCCTTCCCCCGGCTCTGCTCACCCCAATCTATTATACGAGTCGGGGTTTCAACTTGTCTCAAACGTTCTTCCAACAACTGTATTATTCTGGCACTTTCTTGCCTCTGGAGTTCGTTGCGATGCTTCATCTCCTCCATTCGTCTTAACATAGCACCCATAGCGTTTTGCAAGAGACAGATGTCTGGATTCTCGACTAGTATTTGTTGAGGCAGATTTGGCAGGACTTGTTGGATCATCGGGTTCTAAGTATTTTCCGCTATTGCTAGAGAAGAAGCCGTATTAGACACGTCCTGAGCAAGAGGCACCGCGTTAAAGTTTGGAACGACTGTATTCTCCAGTTGCATTTGATGCTAGGGCTGCTGCTCATGATTATGCTACAATTGATTTGCCCTCTACCCGATTTGGATTCTTGAGCATAGGGATCTGACTACTGCTTCTTGTTTTAACCATCGTTGGTCACGGGAATCAAAATTTACCAATCCCAACGGTCGGCGCCAATGTTCTGTATAAGAACACAAATGTCTAGACGATGGGCTAATATATTGATATTGGATCAAAAAGGATTCTTCAAGATATCTATAAGGCAGATAGTGAAAGAGTAATTGATCATTGTGCACGTAAATGGCGTTCAGCCAAAAGGGGGGTGAGGTGTATGCACAATGAGGATGAATATAGTTTGTGTATCTTTTAGGTTAACATCCTATTTATAGAGATTACCTTAAGGTTTGGACCTTGGGCTTTGTGCGCCTCTCAATCCATGCTTTATGCTACCTCACCTGCAAGTTAACTCCTTGATTATAGGTTGATTGGGATTCTCCTTCATTATGAGTAGATCCTAGTATAGATTGTCCTTGTTGGGCCCCAAAACAAATGGGCCTCATATATGAATCCATAATCGATTACAAAATTATCAAAACTATAAACTTTATTGAAGCATCAAAATAGCATTCACTCTACGACTTTAACCACTCAACTACGGCTGGAACAAGCTATTTCCGTGAAGCATCCATAAACACCAACCAAAATAAAGGATGAAGGGGAAAGGGCCTTAGTTTTCATACAGTAAAGCAAGCGATTACCTTTAATCTTGTAAGAAAGCTCTTCATAAATCAGAGCACCAAAACCAGAATACGTGACAGTAGAAACAAAGTATATTTTCTTTTTGGCCTCCTCCTCACTGTACCACACAAAACAAGTCCTAGTCCTTATGAGAAGAAAAGCCCCAGGAGTGAGGTCCAATTATAAATTTAGAGTAAGGAAAGTGAATTTGTTTCCCTTCCAACGACCTGGGCTAGGGCTTTCAATTATACGAATATATGTTTACATGTTAAAGATATTTTTGTCTATACAATTTATTAATACATCTAGGTTTGATCTATTTTTTATCATTTTTACATAATTTACTAATGGTAGAAATTTAATTTTACGTAATTTTTGGTATTTCTTATAAAATATAATGTTTATAATATTTAAAATACAACTTTATCCTTAAAATACAATTATACAAAAAACTAATGTTTTTTTTGGTAAATTTCACCCTCCAAAATCTATTTTGATAACAATATCCACACAATATCATTTTTATCCAAAAGTTATTCTCCAAAAGTCATTTTTACTTTGCAAATTTCAAAAGTTATTCTTCAGAAGCTACATCCAAATAGGCTCTAAGTTAATTAATCACATATATATTGTGCATCATTTCATTTATATATCAATTTTTAAGTCAGACAAATTAATTTAATGTAAAAAAATATAAATATAAATACTCTAAAATAATTTATTTAATCTTTTTCAAAAAAAAGTCAACTATATTTTGTAATAATGACATGAAGTAGTATAATATTATAGGTCAAGAGAACTCCTTAAATAGCAAGTAAGTAAAGGTTAGTTCAATTGGTATTGAAATTATCTATAACTTATGAAGTTATAAGTTTTGATCCTGCTATCTCTAATGAGCCCTGAGATCCCATTCCCTTCAACTTTTTATTTTTTATTTTAAAACAAGAAACTCCCCATAAATGTAGCTGTGGAGGAGGATTGAACTGTTCCTCCTTTTTTAAGGTTTACCTTTCTTTTTTCGTGAAGAAGTAAAACCAGAGAAGTGACCTTGTGGTGGGGGTTATATCAGCAGCGATGTGAACGAGACTTGGTATGACTGGTTGTGATTTGAAAGATTGTTGTCTGGAAGAAAGCGGATACTAGTACTATTTTGGCTCAATGATTTGTTTGATCCCCTTTTTTCTGCTGGCTAGCTTACCAATTTATGAAATTCCACTCTGTAATCGGATTCCTTTTTTGTTTCTGGTTTTGCTTTGGTCCCTTTTAAAACTGACATCATTGGCCTCTTGTCAGTGCATTCACTCAACTGGATTTTGCCTGATCTTTTAATTCAGTACTAGCCCTCTTGCCTTTCTGTGCAGCTCCCCTGACAGTAAAAACCACACCACCCACACACACATTTCAGAATATAACTAGACCAACCCCACAAAGATCACGTCTTTATGAATCTGATGCAGAAAATTAGCAGATGATCTACAGTACCCTATTACTGCTACTGCCTCAGTCACTTTTTCATTTCTTTCTTTCTTTTTACGCCTTCCTTTCTGGGACAATAATTCACACAGTGTATTTCTATATTTTCTACCTTTTTTTGCAAACTGTGGAGGCTTGATTTGATTTGAAAACCTTTTTCACACCCCATAAAAAGGTTAAGATGATGAGAGTTAAAGGGTGCTTTTAGAATTGTTTTGGTGCTAATCAAACTAAAGTTTCTTGAACGGCATCTATCACTTTCTTACCAATTTTGTGATTTGTGACTCTTAAAAATCTTTGATAAGACCTCACCACCAATATTATGCTACTAGTTTGAGCACCATTAATTAATTATTCCCCTATATTATTATTGCTTTCAAGAAGCCTTTTTTATTTCTTCTATTTTATTCATTTCCCTTTTGTCTGTTTTGTGAGATTGCTCACTCCGAGGGTGATTCTTCAGGGACCGTAAGATTGACCCATTTGGATTTAGCTTTTGGAGAATAATTTTTGAGATTTATGAGGTAAAACAGGTTTTTAGAAAATAATTTTTAGATAAAAATGATAATGTTTGGATATGTTATCAGAATAGCTTTTTCAGGGTAATGAATGATCTTGAAAAAATATTTCAGGGTCTAACGAGTACTAAAAATATACTTAAGAATATTGAAAAAATACTTCATGATCTTGACAATTTTCATGGTCTTACAAATTTAATTTAGGATCTTAAAAAAATATTTTAAGGTAATGACGGGTACTAAAAAGATATTTAAGGATACTAAAAAATACTTCATGATCTTGAAAATTTATTTTAAGATATTGAAAAAATATTTTAGGATACTGATGGGTACTAAAAAGATCCTTAATACTGATTGATACTGAAAAAAATACTTCTCATGATCTTAAAAATTTATTTTAGGATATTGAAAAAATATTTCAGGGTACTGACTAATCTTGAAAAAGAATTCTAGGGTACTAACGGGTATTAAAAAGATATTTAAGGACACTGAAAAAAAATACTTCATGATCTTGGAAAAAAAATTAGGATATTGAAAAATATTTCAAGGATGATGGAAGGATGATGGCTAAGATGAGAGAACTTTTAGTGATGTTTGTTTGAGGGAAGGGAGGGAGGGAGGAAAAAATAGGTTTCTCTAAAATTTTGAAACTTTTTTCAAAACCTCCTTTTTTTTGATGCTCAAAATAACTTTTAGACAATTTTAAAATGTTCGTTAAACTTTTGTCAAAATCTAAGTTTTGTTTTCAAAACCTATGTTTTGAAGTTATCCAAACAGGTTATTTAACTTGACATTTTTTTAAAAAAAGTAATTGGGTTTTATATCGAAATCAAGACAAGGAGTATAACCAGCATTGTTTTTTGGTTTTTATTTTCCACCCTCTAATGATAAGAATCCGAAGTGTTGGTTCTGGTGAGTGAAACAAGAATTTTAAAAGGGAAAAATAAAAAAGGCTGCTAAAAGGGGTACAGGTACAGCAGCAGTACAGCTGGCTGGCCGTTACACATATGATTCTTTGCTTTGTCCTAAATTTTTATTCACTTTGTATAAAATATCTAATAAGCAGTACTAAATAAAAAATGCTGAGTAGGAGCAACGTCAACATAGCTGGCTGGTGGGGTACAGCAACCCCACATTACAAACAAGTCACAGCTATGCCCTTTCCTTTCTCTCACTTCTCACCCCCTCACATTCTTTCCTCATTCACTATAAAAATATTTTCTTTATGCAAAATACGTAGCTATATCATTGCCTTCTAACTCTTTCCTTGGACTCATCTCTCTCTTCTCCGTGCTGCTGTATTACCAGCGTCAATCTGTGATAGCCCCCAAGATGTGGTAGAGATACTCTACAGTATACGACAATTGTGCTTCTTTACACCCCACCAAAAAAAAAAATTGAAACTGAATAAAATTAAATAAATTCTTTGTACTTGCGTGTCCTCATATATTATTATTGTTGTGGTTGTTGTTATTATTCACCTTCTATATTCAGGTCTTTGTTCTACTTCAAATTGAGTTCAGCGTTGAGGGAATTGAATTTGGTAGCTGGCAGCGATAAAAGAATAACAGGGTTCCTAGTTTTCGAGAGTTTATATGTATATTATGGTGATGATTTTGAATTGGGTGGTTTGGTAATATATACCTTGTAGTGTGCTGTCGGCGCAAGGTCACTTTCTGTCGGCATTGTCTGCATCCGACGATTGTACACTGAGAGAGCATTTCTGATTAATTTAATGAAAGTACAACGGACATCGAGAGCCTGATTCTTCTTCTTCTGGGTTTTCATTGCTTCCAGAGTGTCACCACTCATCACCACCTTTGAAGAAGCACCATTGATTTGGACCTGGCTAGTCAAGTCTTGTCTTGGTAACAACTGATACGTCAAGAGTTGTGTCTGATCTGAGGGTGGTTTTGTTTATGCTTTTGATGCTAAGAATACCCACTTTTCTGCTTTCTTGTGTTATTGAAATTCTTTGTTTGGTTGTCTAGTTTGTATCAGAGAGAGACAACTGCTTCATATAGGGGAATGTGGATGAATCTCGATTTCGGTGATAGTGGCATTGGAGACTAAATCAAAGCCTCATTGGTAAATGAAGCTCTGGCTTTCTGAGATCCTGCCCCATCATTTATCTGGTAACACAACTCTTGTGATTTGGACCAAAGAGTGGACCTCTTTGTTAAATTTATCAACTACATGCAGATGAAATGTTATTTAGAACCAGACATTTACCTGGAATTCCTCAACTTGCTTCCAAATTTTCTGGTCTTTTAGCTTGAAACTATTCATTAATTTCATTAACATTAGCAAACTGTAGGAGGTACACTAACTGCATGCCTTCTGCATTTGCAATGTCACATATTCAATGTTGAGTTTTATTGTCAATAGAATGTGATGTTCTGCTATATGTTGGATTCCAGGTTCTTATGTGTGTGGGCTCAGCACAATATTGTGCAGCAGAATTGAAGTGATTTCCATTATCAGATGTCAAGGAATCTTGCAGCAACAGTAGGAGGAGCTGCAGGAGCCGTGGCACTGGTAGGGATAGTTATACTACTCATATGGTTTTGCCTATTTCACAAGAGTGGTGTTTCTAGAAACTCAGAGACAGGGTCCTCTGATCCTTCACAAGGTAACAACAATGTTCTTGTATATATAACCAACACTTGCAAGTTTCCTTAAGGGGGTGTTCTAATGATAAAAAAGAACAATCAATTCTTTGGTTTTGGCCTCAATGCATGCAGTGGGAAGACATGGTGGGATAGAGCTAACGGTAAGAGATGCTAGGCGTTTTGAGATTGGAGAACTGTCTCAGGCTACACAAAATTTCAGTGACAAAAATCTTATTGGAGAAGGCAAATTTGGAGAAGTTTACAGGGGTTTACTTCATGAGGGAATGCTTGTAGCCATCAAAAAGCGCCATGGATTCCCCAGTCAGGAATTTGTAGATGAGGTAATATTCAGTTTAATCATGCTCCAAAAAACTAAACTTGATGAGGTCTGATAAATATACAACCTAGGCACTGCAAGCTCCCTGAAAGATAGAAATCTCAATAATCTATGTTTGCCTCCGCTTTAGAATTTTGATTAGAATCCTATGTACAATGTCGGTCAGCCTGCTAATTAGGATACTTGTCTGGATTCATTCACAAAATAAAGGGTATATCTTATTGTTTACTACTCGATCTTCTTGTTTGCCTAACAGGACTGAGTTTTTCTTCAGGTACAATTCCTCTCATCCATTCGACACTCAAATCTTGTAACTCTCCTGGGATACTGCCAGGAAAACAATCTACAGTTTCTCATATATGAATACGTGCCTAATGGGAGCGTCTCCAGTCACTTGTATGGTAAATCTCTGCGCAGTTACTGTATCACTTTTTTGATGAAGACTTGTATTGTATATCTGCAAGGTCAAACCATGGAGAACAAGTAATTAGATTATACTGCATTATACTCTCTCCACTCCTAAATATAAGATAAAGTTAACTTTTTTGGTGAGATTAAAAAAGCTAATTAAATTACTTTAGAGTATTTATATTTATTTCTAAATTAATTATTTTGACTAATAAATTGATATATAATTTAATGATACATAACATATAATATGATTAAATAACTTATTTAGCTTCTTTAATCTTTTCAAAAAAAGTAAACTCTGTATTATATTTAAGATGGAGGGAGCATAAAGTTGTCCTTTGTCTTGTTTTAGCTTAATGCATACTCCCTCCTTCTGTAAGTTAAGGCCAGGGACTTATTTATTTGTAGGAGCTGGTCGTCAATCACGTGAGAAGCTGGAATTCAAGCTTAGGCTTTCAATAGCTCTAGGTGCAGCTACAGGTGATCCTCTGCAAAATCAGTGAGCATTTGTGGCTTTCCTGGTATCATTTTTCTTCTCTTTATATATAAAATAAAACTACTCAAGTTTCAAAAATGGAACCCCCAAAAATCCATTTTGTAAGCCCTCCTAAATCTCATTTATTTTCTACTACATCCTGTATGCATAACTTGTTTTATCTTTCAAAATGCTCATTCATGTTAGACCCTATTATGCACAGGTTTAGCTCATCTTCACTCCTTGAGCCCTCGTTTGGTGCATAAGGATTTCAAAACAGCCAATGTTCTCGTGGATGAAAAGTTCAACCCTAAGGTCGCCGATGCAGGGCTTCGCAACTTCCTCGGAAGAGTTGAAATTGCAGGGCCATCTTCTCAAGTTGCAGCACATGAAATCTTCCTTGCTCCTGAGTATGTATATATATAACATCTCTCTGTAGCTCTCTTGATTTGTTTCTGTTCTTGTCATGTATCTATGCATCTTCTCTAAAATTCGAATGCCACATTCTTCATTCAGAGTGAGAGAATTCAAAAGATATTCTGAAAAGAGTGATGTGTACAGCTTTGGGGTATTTTTGCTGGAACTGTTAAGCGGGAGGGAAGCAACTGAATCACCATCTTCAGACTCAAATCAGAATCTTGTTGAATGGGTATGTCATGGATATAGAACTCCATGTCTCATTCACAGCAATGAACACATTCATATACATATATAAAATGGTGAAGACCCAATTTCTTGGAAGAATAGGAGCTATGAGTATTTGAAAGTTTTTATTGGATCAATTTTACCCTAACTATTAAGAAACTAATATGAATTTTAAAAATTAACATTGACCATTAACATTTTTAATGGTAAAGAGCGACATTGCTCTTTTTTTAATACTTCCTGTGCAAAATTGATCCAACAAAAACTTTTGGATATTCACAGCTTCTATGCCAAAACTTCTGGAGTAAAATTGAACTTTAATCCTAAGTGTGACATTTGATGCTTGTGTGTAAGTGATATTATTTTGGTGTAATGAAGGTGCAAAGTAAGCGAGAGCATAGGATTATAGCCAACATAGTTGATGAAAAAATGGGAAGCAATTATACAGCAGAAAGCATGGAAGAGTTTATGTCACTGATAGTCCCATGTATTGATACTTCAAGTGAGAGACGACCTGCAATGAGCAATTTGGTGATGGAAATGGATCGAATACTTGAGAAAGAAAGAAACTTGACGACAGTGACGGGAGAAGAAGGAACCCCAACTGTGACCCTTGGAAGCCAATTATTTAAAGCTGCAAAATAATAAGGTATTGTTACATATTATATAAATCTTCTTTATTATTTTGTTATGTGGGTACCAGAGAATAGGTAGATCCAGCTGCTTGATTAAGTGTAAAAAGAGCAGTTGGAGTTTCCCCATTTTTACCTGGGCCAATAAATAATTTATATTTGTTTGTTTCTTTTATTTCTTGTTTTGTAAATTTTCTTTGTTGGTAAATTTTATCAGATATGTTGTAAACCATTATTTTTTGTTCTTATAAGAGGGAAGATTGGGTTGGTGTGACCATGACTATTTATGATCTATTACCCCACACAAAAAATAATGTGGCTCTACTATTATTTTTTATCATTTAGAAAAGTTTACATGTATTTTACCATTCCCACAGTTGATGTTACGACCCCAAGATACAAGAACTTTTCTTACTTATCTTAAAATAAGTATTTTTACGCTTTACACAATAAGACTCCTTTAATATATTTAACTCTACAGTGCATAATTATTTAAGATAAGCTCATCCAATCAAATTCATTGGATTCTTTTTTTCCACCAACAAATTCATTGAATTTTCTATGTATAATTTATATCTCTGTAGTGCCATTGGTAATAGAGTGAGCAAAAAGCACATAATTATCTTATTCCAAATTTCAAGGCATAGAATAGAGGATTAAACTGAATTAAAATCTAAATGGAGGATAAAACTTTAAAAAAATCCTTCCATATGATATGGTAGTATAGATTTTACTTTTTCTGTGTTTTTTAATGAAAATAACTAGGGGTATTCAAAGTTTTCCTGTCACGTCTTCTCATCCCGATCCCGAAAAAATCCTGTCCTGAAAATTTTCAGGATAGGAAAAATTATATTCAGAATTGAGAATAGGATTTCTCGATCCCATCCCAAATATATATACATTAAAAAAAATTACCTAAAATCTTAAATGGGAATGAATGTCAGTTGAACTGAGAATAAATAGTGAAACTTAATATCTTTGGTTATTTCCAAACACAAGAAATCTTTGGTAAATTCAATCTGGGAATTGTTGAAACTTAACATCAGTAACTGTGGTTTTGGCTCATAGTCTCAAATTCTCATTTATGTGCTGTTGTTTTCTCCATGCTCATTGAATATATGTGTGTGTGTCTAGATATGTATGTATATATGTGTGTGTACACACATATATACATGTATGTATGAAAAAATAGTGAAACAAAATTTAGAGCTTTTAAGTGAGGATGTTGCACCAAAACATAAAAAAACTCATTGGAAAGATGAAAGTGCAAGGTTGATTCTTTTGTTAGTCTTACCTATTCAATCTTATAATTTCTCCATGTCAAGTCTTTGTCGATGTTGCTTAGTATCCCCCTTTCCTTTTGTGTGTTAGGGGGATTGTTAAATATGTTCTTTGACCTGTAAAAGTTTTTTCTTTTCTTTTTTTCTGGGCAAAATAATGCATTTATTAAGAGATAGATATCTATTAGAATTTTATCTTTTTTTATAATCCTTTTTTTTTAAAGAATTTTTCAGAAATACTTATCTCAATCAAGATGGGAAATTTTTAAAATTAGAGGTACTGATTTCCCTTCTCGAGCGAGATCAGAACTGGGGTTTTTCAATCTCGTCCCGTCTCAAAAACACCTATAAATATAACTAGATATGTAACGGGATGAACCAAAAAAAATGTATTTACTTCAAAACCCATTATAAATAACTGAACAAGTCATTTGATTCATCCATCTCTTTCTGTGATCAGCATTACAAGTCACCTACTTCATGGCCATTTGGTGAAGATGGACCTTGACACAGACCTATCCTCTTTCATTTAAATGGCTTGGGGCAGCTCACCACCTCTTCAATTATTTTCCCCACTTTTCAGATGCTGCTTTCACGCACTAAATCAAACCTTAATAATGTTGCTATATAATGTCCATTAATGAGTGTGTGTGTGTAATTTTTAGTAGAGCTGTACAATTTGTTATAACATAATTTGATAATTACATTTCTCACATGTTTTAACTAGAAATTTTCATACTAGCAAGAGTTATATACACTTATGCTTAAACCTGTCTGTCAAAAAAAAATACTTAAACTTAATTTTCTCGATTTTTTTTTATTTTACTTGTTGAAATTAATCAATAATTAGGCCGTTTTCTATTTCTAAAAAAAAATCAAATAAACTCAATAAAATCCATGGATGGCCAAAACCAAACCCGTTTTATTATGGATTCACACTCTCCCAAATGGAAAATAAATAATACAGCACAATCAGGGACCCCCTCATATTATAACAATATTAAGGGAAAGTCTATACAGGGACCCAATTAAGGCCCAAAATTTCAAAAAAGGCTTCAACAACTTTCACATATCAAAAAGGGTCCTAGAGCATTTTCTGGTATAAACGTTAACAACTAAAACAGTCATATTAACAACAAAATCAATACCCGTTAACAACTAAATCAGTCGCATTAACAACAATATTTTAACAACTAAATCAATCACATTAACAACAATATCAGCCCCGATTAACAACTAAATCAGTCAGATTAACAACTAACGTTTTAATGAAAAATCACAAAAAAGGCCCTAGGACCCTTTTTGGTATGTAAAAGTTGTTGGGGCCTTTTTTGAAATTCTGGGTCTTAATTGGCCCCTGTATGGATTTTCCCTAATATTAAGGGCATGCGTGTCTATTTCAGAGCATAATGTTAGGTGCAGTTAATACAATAATAAAAAAGCATACTGGCTTGGGAGTATATATAAAAGTAATTTTTAAGTCAACAATAAGTTATAACAACATGACCTAATATTGTAGTGTGTTGTTATCTTCTACTTGAATCCAAAAAAAAAAAAAAATTCAAGACTTGGACGAAAGAACAAAGAAGGTCTCTTTCAATTACCGAAGTGGTCCAAATGGGGTTAAAATGTGTTGACACAAGTGACAACTGACAACCCAAGTCCAAAACCAAAGGGCCTGTAAGTTAACTTGAATCTCTGCTGGAGAAGGTGTCTACATTTAGTACTTAACAGTGCCTCAAATGAAATTGTCCTTAATAGGAGGATACTTATACTTAAGAGAGAAAACATTGACATGACACTTGTGTGTCAACGCCTACAACAAATCTTCGTTTTGTTGACCTAGAAATGGTCAACACCAGATGAATCTTACCACTAATAAAGTGACATCCGATAACTTGTAGAACAATTGGAGAAGGATTAAAAATGGTCCACCAAAAATCAAATCAGAAGGTAAGACAATATTCTTACATATCACTTACAGCCTTATAATTAAATCAAGAGCATAAGTCTGGCAAAAAGAAAAAAATCAAGAGCATATGAAGGAAACAATTGACTGACTTCCAACCTTAGACACGTGTAATGCAAAACAATTTCGTAACGTTTTATTATCATATCACAAACCTACAAAAATACATGGAACCATTTTTGTAACCACACTATAATTGAGCAGGTTCATTGGCTCCATCTCTTACCTTCATCACAAGTTCTTCAGTGGTAGGGCCAATAATCTCATTAGCACGTTTCAACCCAACACATTGATATCGTCCAATAGAATCCTAAATTAATCGTAAGATTTGGCTCAGAACAGAAATCAGTCAGCAACAGTAAATTCTTAAGTAAATCTAGTAAATCAACATGCAAGAAGGTGGAATCAGATTTGGCTCATTTATCTATTTACGATTGTCTTGACCATTTTATCTCATGTAGGTCTAACTTCTTTAAGTTTTTTTCAATGTAATTCACTAAATGTTAGGTTTGGAGTAGGAAGAAAACTGTGAGGCATCTCACCCGAGTAACAATTCCCAACTTCTCTAATTTCTTGACTGCATCATCCACGTCAAAATTACAGGTCTCTCCAAACTCATCTTGCAGAAGTTCCTCGCACCCTGTATCCAGATCCTGATTCATAAAACGAGAAGGTTAAACCCTGTTTTCTTGGCTGATGAGAAATTATAATTATAACTATAAAATAGGGAAGGAAAAGAAAACAGAATTGTTAAAATCTTGTATTGATATTTATACCTGTATTGTAACTGTCCCTTGCTCCATAAGAATAAAGAATGAGACGATCACCTCTTTGACCTGTACATTAATAGTGCATAGCTAAAATACAGAGATGTAATACTCAATAATAGCTAGCAGCACAGCACTTACTTTTGCTTTTCAATCTTAATTACCAACTGAACACTCTAATTATACTTCCAAATAATGGTCCAATAAGGAACAAATTAAAATCATGACTAGCAATCAATTGGAAAGGAAAGCCGCATATAATGATACAGAGCACTTACTTCTTGTTGAATGACATCATCGCACAAGTGGAGAAGGGTGCCCTTTCCACTATCAAGTTGTCTGTCATACATTGACTGAGTAATCAAGTTCTGGTAAACAGCCAAGTTTTGTTGGAACCTAATGTTGAAGTGTATTAGTCACTCCGGTTAAAATAAAAGCATTGATCAACGGCATTTACTTCTCACCACTACAAAATTATGGAAAGCAAAAGATGTTTAATGAGCATAATAGCTGTGAACAGGTCCAACCATGAATAACTGTACCAAGAAATCCTATGTCACCCATAGAGAATTTAAAGACTGACAAAGGTGAATTAGCAGAAAGCTCTCTTTAGAATGATAAGAACCCTACTTTTTGTAAGACTATCCATTTCGAGGTTCTTAATTTCAGTTTTTTTTAAATTATTTATAAGCCATCAATCTCAAAATATATTTAGTGGTGAAAAGGTTACACCACTACAAAAGGAAACTCTTTAAAAAATTGCTCTGTCCATCATAAAAAGTCACTTGATGTCACAATTTTGAACTTTCACATAACATAACGCAGATTAACATAAATTTCAATGGAATAGGGAGTTAGCATCATTTACGTGAAGTATGTCTTGGCAAGATAACCAACTACTGCTGAGAGAAAAGCAATAGTGAACCACAAATCAGCTTTAGGCATTTCAAGGGAGCTTATGACAGCAACCTGCAAAGAAAATAACCATATTAAGTGCATTAGAGCAAGATGGGCTTAAGAAAAGAACAACAAAGTATAAACACTTGGTAAACTAACCAGACCAACTAAAGCAGTTCCAAGAAACTTGACCCAATCCATTGGAGTCAATCCAGGGTTTTTCTTTTCTGGCTGTCAAGTAAAAAAGGTCCGTCACCAAGTCATCACTTGCACGCATTGGCGTAAAAGGTAAGAGACAGATCTATGAACCATAGAGACAACGCAGAAGAACTAAATGAGGTAACTCACAAGAACAATTTCCATATCAGCCATTGGAATGTTTTTAAAATGCTTCACATATATACCGCGACCTTTTTTTCCTTTGGTACTGGCTCTCCTGAAATTCAGTTTCCATAGAATTTTTCACAATGTAATTTTATGAATATCAAGCAAACAAACAAATCGGCATTGAAATTTTGACAGGAACTAGTCGTTTGCCATCTCTCTAAGAGTAGTCAAGTGCACAAGCTCCCACCAGATAAAGTCTGGGGAAGAAAAGATGTACGCAGCCTTACCCCCACAGTTGGAGAGGCTGTTTCTAGGATTTGAACCTATGACTTCTAGGTCATATGGTAGCAACCTTACCATTGTGCGCTCAACCTCTATTCCCATCTCTCTAGTGATAGGAATATAGGTTTCATCATCTCTCTAGTGATAGGAATATAGGTTTCATCAACAAAATAGAAAGGGAGAATATAGAGGGAGAATCACCTGTAGATAACAATTATCCTGTCAAAGGTAGGTTCTTGAATTGTGGTCTTACTCAGCAGACTTTTTAAACTGGCAATTGCAGCAAATAATTTCTTGAGTGGCCAGAAAGTCGAATACTCTAGGTAAAGATTTATGCATCTTAGATGAATGAGCCTAGTACCGATGGTCATATAGAAGCATACTGTGCATCTTGGACAATTAGATTTGTGCTAAATAAATATGTAACTTCCAGTTTTTTTATTTCATTTCTGAATCTACAAGTGAATCTAGATAACAAACCCCTTGTCAGGCATTTAATTGAAGACTGAAACTTATAAAGAACCAGTATTTGAGCTTAAAAGCTTATTCTCAATTCTCAAAGAACAGTGGTGATGACAAATAATAGACAAGACTGAAGCAACGTGAAAGAAATTCCAACGTAACCAACGACGAGCACTGCCAAAACTCAGGATTCACACAGTCTGACCATCACAAGCAGGAAGCACCAATTAAATTACAGAGAATGCTACGATTAAGTTTCAAGTGAATGCACTATGAAGAATCCTAGCCC
Organism: Acacia pycnantha; assembly: GCA_025563575.1. NCBI lineage: Eukaryota > Viridiplantae > Streptophyta > Magnoliopsida > Fabales > Fabaceae > Acacia > Acacia pycnantha. The sequence continues at coordinate 14,398,324 of JAMWYP010000015.1, read as the reverse complement.
AACACCATAACGAAAACAATATAGCAGGGAAAGATAACATCAACAGCAATAGTACGCAGACAGATGCAGTAAGACCTTAGCTCCATATTTTCAAGGCGTATTCGTTCAACATATAGATCTTCTAAATCCGTATCTGGAATGTGGTTCTTTTTCTCCTTCTTCTGGCGTTTGGGTGGCCTCCTAGACAAAATCCTTCCCAACCTGCAAGCTACGTAGTTTGAGAAGATTTCCGGAGGAAAACCCAAGTACACTATCCACAGTCGATGATAATAACCATTTGCTCAGGCAAAAGAAGGAAATTTTTAATATTGCATATCTGTACATCACTTTTTTAAAGACTTGTAAAAAATTAAGCTGAGACGAAATTATGAGTTCTCACATTCGATTAATTTTTTAAGTTAATCAACAATTAAACTTTAACTTTATATTCCAAAAGTTTGCTCACCAAGTTTTTCTCAACAGATATCTCCAACCACGAGCAATGAGCATGTCCACTTTCTCCAAGAAAAAGTAGTCAGTCATCCGATCAATTCCAATGCCGCGTCTGAAGATAACGTACTAGAAAAAACCAAGAGGCACTTGCTTGTCATGCAACTTAAAAGCAATGAACAAAAGAACAACAATGCGTTAGCTCTCAAGTAAGAGAGAGAGAGAGAGATGGAGGGAAAGGTCTACATATTAGATTTAAAGTTGTACCTTATCTGCATATTCTGGAGCGTTCTCATATTGATGCTCCTCAAAGTATCTCTTCAAAAGTTTCTTGTCAAGCTAGATTCAATAAAAAGACACAAATCAACAAATACTAAAATCACAACCAAACCTCACCAGAAACCCCAGCCGATATAAACACATATATTATGCTTACAAAAACCGAAAATGTAACCAGCATAGAAGTATATGTAAAAACCTTAGATTCGTCAACAGTAATGGGAAGATGTAGACGATACTGCCCGGCGGCAGCAATTTCAATATCTTCATCAGTCGCTATGTTGAAGTTGCTTTTTTGCATGACCTGCAGGAAAAAAAATAAAAATAAACCAAGTAATCTCAAGATACCACAAGGAACAAATATTTAAATAAATATGAAGGGTTGCTCTGCTTCACGCAGCCCTGAAACATAAATGCAGCAATTGATAGTCGAGAGCCATTGTCAATAAGCTGTAACAGCCCTGTATGTCCATACATACTCATGCAGTGCAACAATACCTGAAACAGTAATGATAAGAAATTCTGTTCAAACGCATCAACTTCTGCATCGGTCAAATTTTGTTGTTCCAAGTTCTGTGCCCCATATACTGGGTCAACAAGGGCGTAGAGTTGCTGAAAGAATAAAAGAGTCAGCCTCCTCCTCAATGTATCTATCGTATATCTATATCTTGGGTAGATAAAGAAAAAATGGATACCATCATTTCCTCAAAGTGTAGAAGGTACCAAGCTCGTATGGTGTACTCTACTCGTTTGCAAAGCTTCAAGAACTCGGCTCGGTCCAAACTTTTTTCTGCAGAGTGCTCAAAAGACTCAAGTCCATAAGAAATAGCATATTGGCACATATAAACCCGAACTGCAAACTCTATACTCCATAACAACACCAAATAATTCAAATAGATTAAAAAGAGTGCTATGTAAGAGAAATGCCCCATTTTAGAAAGGAAAGGGGCAAAGCGTATTTCATACATGATGTGCGTTCCCTGATTTTATTCAAGAAATATCGTTCAACAGATTTCGGCTTTTTTCCAACAAATTTAAATGTCACTATCACGGAGTTCCACAATTCACTAACGCCCAAAGTTGTGTGCATGTTACAAAGAGAAGAAGATTCAACGTCTGTACCAATAAGGTTGGCCAACGTCATTATGAGTTTCGGCTTCAGAATACGAATCACGGATTCGCGCTCTAAACGAATGACATCATTCTTTTTCACCATTGTTTAAGCAGCAGTAGCAATCAAATCTTGAAATGTGAATCTTGAAGGCTTTAATTAAAGGATTTGTTCGTCTTCTACGGTAAATTGAGAATGATGATTGCTCGTACCTAAATGAGACGGGTGGTTACTCCACATGAAATGCAGAATTGTTGACACTGCAGAATTATCCTATTTATACTTTCTATTACGCGATCAGGGGAAAAAATGGCTTCGATTTTCTAGGAGGGAAATTTTCTTCAGACGACATGAGCAAGAGAGGTAGTTTAAAATTTGGGTTAAGTATCAATTAATTTTGCTCGGTAAGTATAGCTCAGGAGTAATTTTGTTCTGAAAGTTTTTAAAGTTCAATTTTACCCCGGAAATATCAAAAGGGAACAATGTTGCCCTCCCATAACAGTAGACACTCACGACGTTAGGACACACTCGAGTATGTACAAAATTTTTTTTCTCGCACTTAGACACACTCAAAGTGTGCACAAAATGCACACCAGAGTGTGCATTTAATGAGTTGCACAAAGCCAAAAAAAAATAATCCGTACACACTCGAGTATGCTTTAGCACCGTCAGTGTCTACCATTAGGGAAGGGCAACATTGCTCTCTTTTGATACTTCCGGGGCAAAATTGAACACAAAAAAACTTTCACGGTAAAATTGTTCCTGAGGGTATACTTTTGAGGAAAAATTGGTATTTAACCCTTAAAATTTAGAAGTGGCCTGAAAAAGGTAAAATCCCATTAAAATGTCATTGAAATATCAAAATCTTAGTTTAGGAGTTCAAATTCAGTAATATCAAATTAGGCTTTGAAATTTTAAAAGTTAGAATGACTTTAAAGTCCCAACTAAGAAAAATATTGTTAGAAAAGTCTCCATTGACAAGTAAACAGAGAATTAACAAGTTTAATCGTTACCATTAACAGTTTATGGGATTTGTTAATGGATTATTTATCTTGATTGAGACCTGAATATTATTCTCCTATTTTAAAATGCTGTGGAAAAAAAGACCTAAGGTAGTATCTAGTAGCCGGAGATTAATCTTCTGAAAATTGAAATTAGCGGTTAATATTATTCTGATTTTTCAAAATTTAACAAAGCATATAAAAAAGGGTTAAGTACCAATTTTGTCTCGGAAGTATATCCCCAGGAACAATTTTGCCCCAGAATATCAAAAGGGAGCAATGTTGCCCTCCCTTAATGGTAGACACTGACGGCGTTAGGGTACACTCGAGTGTGTACGGATTTTTTTTTTTTTTTCTTTTTGGCTTTGCGCACACTCAAATGAGTGTGTCTGAGTGTGAGGGAAAAAAAATTCCGTACACAGAATGTGCCCTAATGTCGTGAGTGTTTACCGTTAGGGGAGGGCAACATGGCTCCCTTTTGATACTTTCGGGGCAAAATAGAACCCAAAAAAACTTTCAGGGTAAAATTGCTCCTGGGGTATACTTCTGGGGTAAAATTAGTACTTAACCCTATAAAAAATTGTTGGCAAAAAACAAAGAATATAACAAATTTAAATATTTTTAATATATTCATCAAATTACATAAGGTTGAGATTAATATTCTAAAAATTTGAGTTTAACTATTATAGTTTACAAAATAAATATAATATTTTAAATTTTAATAAAAATGTTAAAAAATCCGTTTTTAATAGGATTATAAATTTTTTTTCTTTTGAATAATTCAATTTTTTTAAAGAATATTTTAATTTTCAAATAACATCAAATAATTCAATCTCTTTCAAGTGAATTGAGGATCTAGATAAAGAGAAGAAGAGATAATGAAGGATGAAAGCTAAAACCATCCCATAATATTTTATTTTCTCCCGTATCAATGTATCATGTCATGGAATGAGCGTTTATTCCTAAATATCAAAATTAAAAATATTAGAATTTACAAATGCACAACTAAAAAAAATACAACAAGTGTACATATATCAATAGGCAAATTTATAAGTGTACAAACACATTTTAACAACTAATCATAATAAAAGGGAAATTTACCAAAATAATAATTAAAAATAAAAGGGGTTATTACCAACGGGGGTTGGCTCAAGTGGTAAGCGGCTTGTGTCGCTTAAATAAGGTCTCGAGTTCGAGCCTTGTGAATGCAGAAAATCCCCGCTGGAAGACTCACCCACCACAGCTAGGTGCGCGACCCGGGTCGGATCCGGACTAGTCAGAGCGAAGCTCTGGTGAACCGGGTGGGCAACCAAAAAAAAATAAAATAAAAGGGGTTATTAATTTGGTCATTTTGGAGCAAGAAATTAAAAGGGGTTATTAATTTAAACGTGCCTGATGGTAACTTCTGGATCAAGAACAACGGTTTAGAGAAAAAGAGAAGACTGAAAGAGGAGAAGCATTCCGATCAATGATTCTGATATTGGGATAGTCCATCGTATGTCTTTACAAATTCTGATATGTCGTCCTGTCTGTGAGATTATGTGGTACGGTGAAGAAAATTTGTTGGATGGTGGGAATTCGGAGATACAGTGAGGGTGTTTGAGTTAATTCATCATTATCTCCCTCGTAGCAGTTGCAGAGAGATTGATGGCCATGGCAGGCAAGCCTAGAAAGATTGGAGGAGGAGGAGACAAATATAAAACATATGGTGAAGCTCTGCAACAGGAGATAAAAAACGATGAAGGTGGAGAGAGGGTACATGAACTGTGTGAGAGAAGCTTTAGGGATTTGGCTACTGTCCACTTCTCTTTCCACCATCTTCCTGTCATTTTCCTCATCTCAGCCGTTGGATTGAAATCTTAACCGTTCAGATTTAATATTTTATAAAAATATTATTATTATATTAATAAAATATTAAAATATAAAAAAAAATATTTTTATAAAATATTAAATCTGAACGGTTAAGATTTCAATCCAACGGTTGAGATGAGGAAGAGGACGGGAAGAGGACAAGAAGAGAAGTGGACCCTAGCCAACCCCAAACTTTAGTGCCATATCATCCCTAATCAACTTTAACGAACGGAATCTGCAAATTATTTGAACGCATGGAACTCTATTAACAGTGCAAACAATCAGGACTGCATAAAAAAGGAAAAAGACCATAATAAGTAGGGTGTTCATGATGTCCACTGCCCTGTTTGCCCGCGCGCGCCCAATGAAAAATTGCCTTGCCCAGCCCTAAGAAAAGCAGCCCAAACAAAATTGGACACAACTGAGCTGGGCATTTTTGCGGGCAGGGCTGGGGATCAGGCAGGGTATGCGGCCCTGCCCAGTAGTGTATATAATATTTTTTATTTTTTAATAGAATAAAGAAAGTATTTTTTTTTATAAAATAGTATTATATATTTTTTGCAAATTACATAACTTATAATAAAAAAATTCTTGAACACGTTATACATTCTTACATGCTTGAACACATATATTTAATATATACACACCCGCATATATTCTTGAACACAAATTCTTCGTGGTTGATCATTTGATATATACACACCTGAACATATATATTACTTCTTATTTTGTAATGTAATTGTTGTTTTATTTTCTTCCTAGATGTTGCACATGGAGAAGGGGGAATGTAATGGTTACGGTTGCCGGTTGGCTAGTGGTGGATCAACCTTTAAAGTTTAAACTAAAGCCAAGAGCTTACAGTTAATTATTACTTTTACATGTAAATAATGTAATAATATGCTTTCTTTTTTGCTTTCTTGTAGGTGATTCTATATGCTTCATCCTTTTGACATTTTAGGGCCTTGATGCAACCTCTAGGAGTTTTGGATGTCTATAAGGTTTTAATTTTTATTTTTTGATGTCTTATATTTAATGGATTATGGACTATTTTTTGATACCTTGTTAAGACATATGTTGTCTTTTTAATTTTAGGACTTAATTTATAGACTTATATTGAAATATTTAAAAGTGTAGAATTATGGATGTTATTTAATTTTTTAGTTACTTAAACTGTTTTTTTCACATAGGGTATAACAAGGCATCGCCACTTGGGCATAGAAGGGCCGCCCTGCCCAGCCTATTACCGTCATGTCCAAAAATGTTAGGGCTTCTATCGGGCAGGGTCGGGTACTGGACTGCATTTTGCTAGCCAATGATCTTTCGGGCAGGGCATCGGGCAAGAGTCTCGCCCTGCCCATGAACACCCCTAATAATAAGCACCTAATTTAAAATTGAATGAAATTATAAGGACTAGCAAATTATTTTTTTCTAAAAACTTACAAACAATATATTTACATGGAAAGGAATGATACACAAATTTACAGGTAATCTTCTTAAACTCGTGAGTTTAAGCAAACTTATGACAGTGATGTAAATTTGAATCGTAAATTTATAACAGTTTACTTTTGTTACGGACCTAGTCAAGGCCCACTAACTAACCAACTAGCACAGGGGGCAATCTACGTGAGGATAGCAACCTCCTAACAGAAGGACCTAGTCATCAGGGGAGTTAGCAAGATCGTCGGGCACGCACAACTGGATCTGAGGGCACGCACAACGTGGGAGCCAGAGATCCAACCAACAAGGTATACTCTCTATATATACGTAGAAGAGATACTCTGCCAAGGTACACACTTCTAGTCCTAGACTATTTACATACGATTACATGCGTGCACACACCGCACCCCCTTAGGCGAAACGCTGGTTGTGTCTGATGATCCATACTTCCTAGTACGCTTGCCCTATAGGCATACGAGGGAGTACATCGATCCAAGATCAAACCTCCGCCACTCATAAGGCCGGACATCCGAGTTCTACACCGAGAAAGTGGCGCCAACCGTGGGATTGGTAAACTTCAATTCCCGTGACCATGAGGATAAACACGTGCTTCAAGCCATAGCGAGATGGAGACGGATCCAACAGCAGATCAACGTCTACCACCTCGGCGATCGCAACACGTCGAGCAGCCGGAGGACCCTCACGGTAACAATCAGCAGAATGAAGGCGATCGGTTATCGCAACCAGAGGAACCTCTCATTCCCAACAACGATCAACCCTTGGGTGACAACCCGTTGGATACGGAGTCCTCAGCTCCGCGGAATCATCGCCGCGAGCCCCAGAATTCCAATCCGCTTGGTATCCAAGGGAACCCGAACGTCGAACCAGACTTCCGCTCCCTCCAAACCGGGATGCTTGCAATAATGAGGCGTATGGATAACATGGACAAGCAACATTCCCTCCACTTCCAGCAGTGGGAGGAGCAGCAGAAGAAAGGGAACTCGGCTTACACCAGCGAGGATTGGGAAGATAAATCTTGGAAAGAGGACGAGGATGACGACAGCTCTGGTCGTCAAAAGAGCAATCAGAAGAAAGAAACCGCCCAGAGTAAAAAGCCGGCCTCCTCAGGCCAGACTTCCAAGAAGGAAAAGCCAAATCGAAAGGACAAGCCACTGAGGTCTCCAACCGGGTTCCAGCGGCGGAAGTATGTTAGCCAACTTCACAACAGCCCTTTTTCCGACGAAATCCTCAACGCCCGTTTCCCAGAGAAGCTAAATCTAACCGAGCCGACGAAGTATGACGGCACTCAAGACCCGACGACTCACTTGGAGGACTTTGACATGCACATGGCAGTAAGAGGTCTGGAGGAGCCAATCGTTGCACGGATTTTTGCTGCAACCCTCAAAGGACCAGCATTGAAGTGGCTCCACACTCTCCCAGTGGGGTCAGTACATAAATTTGAGGACTTAGCTGAGGCTTTCGAGTTGCACTTTACAACTAGTAAACGGCAACCGAAGTCCCAATATTCTCTATCCAAAATCAGGCAGCGAACCGGCGAGACGCTCCAGAGCTACCTGGATCGCTTTAAGCATGCGGCCCTACAGGTGCGCGGATTAAACGAGGACGTACACGTCCATTTGTTGGTCGACGGCCTTGATAAAGAATCCCGCCTGGCTGAATCTTTCTTGAAGGAACGGGCGAAAAATCTCACCGATTTTATAACTCGTTCAAAGAAATACCTTGAGGTGGAGCAGATACGTGTGGCAAATGATCCGAGAAGGAACCGAGGCAGAGCCACTCCACCCAAAGATAGAGATTACATGGAGAATAGGAAGAGGGACCCCCGCCAAAGGGGCTCGGAGAACAAGAACCGTGGTGGGAAGTTTGATACGAGAAGCAAGTACGAGAGATACACAGCCCTGAATGTATTGCGGTCGCAAGTTTGGAAGGAAGTATCGACGACCGAGATGAAAAGGGTCGATCGCCCTCGGCTATCCTACCGAAGATCCGGGGTAGACCAATCCAAATACTGTGCGTTTCACGACGGACGAGGTCATACCACGGACGAATGTTACGAGCTCCGAGATGCCATTGAAAGGTTTATCCGCGAGGGCAAGCTTCAACAATATCTCATAGAACATCAAGGTAAGGGTGGCAAACGAAAGCCCAAGAGTCGCAGTAAAAGCCCTCCCCGAAAATACAAAAAGCAGGACGACAAGCGGAAGAAGTCGGCTGAGGATGAAGACCGATTTCCCGAAACCGAATTCGACTGCAATGTCATTAGCGGAGCGATGGGCGGAGGCGGAGATACTATGAGACAACGAAGAAAGTATCTGCGAGAGGTCCTCTCCGTAAGAGACCGCCCGACGCTCAAAGAGAACCATAACGGACCATCTTGTTCGCCTTTGTATTTCACCGCTGAGGATCTCAAGGACGTCGTCCCCGAACATCAAGATGGTCTGGTTATAACTGGGATACTGGTCAACTGCCGAGTCAAACGTATATTCGTGGATGCAGGCAGCTCGACTGATATCCTCATTTGGGAGGCGTTCAAGCGAATGAGCCTGGACCAGGAGGATTTAAAGCCTTGCAAGACGACCCTCATCGGGTTCAATGGAGAGCAGTCACGCCCTAAGGGGTTTATCGACCTCCGATTCACACTGGGAACCAGAGACGCCTTGAGTCAGAAAGAGTGTGATTTATAGTGGCAAATTTTGTTTCACCATACAACATAATTCTGGGACGGCCTACTATACATCAATGGGACATCCTGGCGTCCACCAAACATCAGAAGCTAAAGGTAATGGGTAACCACAGAAACATTGTCACGGTCAAAGGAGACCAGAAGGAATCAAGGCAATGCTATTACGAAACCGTCAGAATTGGCGAGGGAGGACCTTCATCGCAGCCACAGGGACAATATTGTGGAAAGTACTTAGACCATGCGGAGCCGGAGTTCCCCGACCTAGGTGTAAATATTGTAGAACTGGACCTTCGTGAGGATGACCTGCGCCCAGAACCGGCTGGAGACTTAGAGGAACTAGTGTTGGGAGAACCCTTCCAAACCACGAAGATTGGAAAGCATTTATCCCCTGAGATTCGAGCCAGCCTCATTGATTTCCTTAGGAAAAACCGGGACGTCTTCGCTTGGAAGTCAACCGAGGTCCCAGGTATTAATCCTAAGTTTTGTTGTCACAAGCTGGGAGTATATCCGGGATCAACTCCAGTATCCCAAAGAAAGAGGAACCATGGCCCGGAAAAGAGGAAAGCATTGGAAACTCATATTCAAGAGCTTTTGGAAGCCGGATTTATCCGTGAAATCCAATACACCACATGGTTGTCTAACGTGGTGATGGTAAAGAAACCAAACGGAAAATGGAGGGTGTGCACGGATTATACAAATCTAAACAAGGTTTGCCCCAAAGACTCTTACCCAATGCCCAATATAGACCAATTGGTTGACAATTCTTCGGGTTTCCAACTCCTCTCCTTTATGGATGCATACTCGGGTTACAATCAAATACCAATGCACCCGGAGGACCAAGAAAAAACGGCCTTCATCACTGAAAGGGCCAATTACTGTTACAACGTCATGCCTTTCGGTCTGAAGAACGCAGGAGCTACATATCAAAGGATGATGAACACAGTGTTCGCGGATCAAATCGGCCGTAACGTGGAAGTTTACATAGATGACATGATCGTAAAGACTTTGGAACCACCGCGTCACATCAAGGATTTGAAACAGACATTTAGCAAACTCAAAACTTACCGAATCCGACTGAACCCGGCCAAATGTGCCTTCGGTGTCCCAGCTGGAAAATTCTTGGGTTTCATGCTGACTCATCAGGGCATTGAAGCGAACCTCGACAAATGCCGGGCGGTTCTCGATATGGAAGCTCCGAAGAGCAAAAAGGAGGTTCAGCAGTTGACAGGAAGATTAGCCGCTCTTACCAGGTTCCTGCCGAGATCGGCCGAGAAGGCCTTACCTTTGTTCAAACTGCTGAAGAAGGAAGCCTCGATCGAATGGAATGCAAAGTGTGATACAGCTTTCGATGGAATCAAACAGTGTTTGGCGAATCCGCCAGTCCTATCGAAGCCTGAACCCGGCGAGACTCTCTATTTATATTTGTCAATTGGCGAGGAAGCCATCAGCGCTGCACTAGTGAGGGAGGCAGACCACAACCATCTATCGGTGTATTTTATTAGCAAGACCCTGCAGAACGCCGAAATTTGATACCAGAAGTTGGAGAAAGTTGCATTCGCCTTACTCACCGCGACTCGTCGATTGTGACCTTATTTTCAGGCCCATCACATTGTGGTTAGAACCAGCCAACCAATACGACAAGTCCTGCACAAACCGGATTTAGCGGGAAGAATGACAAATTGGGCGATAGAATTGTCTGAATATGATATCACCTACGAAGCTCGCCATGCAATTAAGTCGCAGGCTTTAGCCGACTTCGTCAGGGAATTGACACCGACAAGCTCGGCTGCCAGCGAGGAGATGGGCGAGTGGAAAGTATATGTCGACGGATCGTCGAATACCAAAGGCAGCGGAGCCGGGATCATCGTCGAAAGCCCAGAAGGCGTTACAATTGAACACTCACTTCAGTTGAAGTTTCCAACTTCAAATAATCAAGCCGAGTATGAGGCTTTGATAGCCGGACTCAAACAAGCAAAGGAGAACGGCGCTACAAGAGTTAAGGTATTCACCGACTCACAGCTTGTGGCTGCTCAGATTGAGGGATCTTATCAAGCAAAAGGCCCGCTAATGGCCAAATACCTTTGTAAGGCAAAGGAGATAATGACCGAGTTCGAAGAAGCGTTTGTTACTCACATCCCTAGAGGAGAGAATGTCAGAGCCGACATCCTTTCAAAATTAGCCAGTACCAAAAGCGCAGGATGTCATCGGACAGTGGTCCAACAGAACCTTGAGGACCCACTCTGCACCATGGCCATCTCGGTCGAAGCGGATTGGAAAAAGCCGATCGAAGATTACTTGGAGCGTGGCATCCTACCCGACGAAACCATGCAAGCCAAAGTATTGATTCGAGAGGCAACCAAATATACCATGGTAGAGGATCAGCTTTACCGAAAAGGTATGCACTGCCCAATGTTGAGATGCTTGAACCCGAACGAAGCAGGGTATGTACTGACCGAGATACACGAGGGTGCCAACGGCCAGCACATGGGTGGTAAGATAATTGTCGTGTCTCCCAAAATGACCAAGTTCGAAAATGATTTGTAGAAATAGGGAACCTAGGTCGTTTCCCCAACGAACTTGCAGCGGGTTTGATTAACAACAACAGCGAAACCGAAACAGTAAAATGGGGTTTTTATTTATTCAACAGATTAAAATGAAATAAATTGAAATAAACCGAAATATGTGGAAACAGATAGGAAAACGTTAATAAACTGAAACAGATTAAGAATGACCAACCCAACGTTTAGATTCCAGAAACTTCCATCCTTGAGTGAAATATGAACGAACTCGTGTTTGGTTCTGGACGAACCGAGATCTCTGCATCCGTCCAGAAATTCACTCGATAAGACGATCGCCTAGCATTTGTCCAAACAGCGGCGCCTCACTGTACGATCGCACAGCAACACTTTAACCTAGTTTGAACTCAGTCCTTGGGACGAACCAAACTGAATATTAAATATAATATTCGAACTATTTTCAGAAATCGGATCCGATAAGATGAAAACTGAAACGAGTAACGTTATCGATTAAGCATAGGCTCTCTGGACGAATCATGGAATCCTCAACGTTGGGTTAGTCGACAGAAGTTTAGCCGAGCATGGCTGGAAAAAATGAAGAAAAGACGAAGAACGCGAAGAACATTTGAGAGAAAATAAAACTTCTGTATTTAATCCAAAACTATGTAAAAACGTCAATGAATGAATGTTTTTGTGGCGGCTGCCATACTTAAAGATAACCTAAAAACGAATTAGGTCTAATGGTTCAGCCCAAAATGAAATTAAAATAAAAGTGGGCTTTAATTACAAAATTCGTGCCCAAATAAAATCCATATTTCGGATCCAAAATTGACCGCTCTCTTGTCCGAATTTGCTCTTCATGTCTTCATAACAATTGTAGCTCTCTGAATCATCTGAAATATGAGACAAAAATGAGGCAAATCCGATGTTTGGTTCAAGAGTTATGCCAAAAATAGTGAAGCAATGTAAAACTGGAATTTTATTATTAAAAATGGCTAAAAGCTAATCAAAGGCCCAAAGCCCAAATAAGTATAAAAGCCATTATTTATTAACTAAAGAGTCCTAATTATTAATCAATAGATAAAAAGAAGTGTATTAAATATTCAATTATCAATGGGCGCTAAGGCACTCACCAGAAAAACGCTGCGGGCGGGGTACTACTGGCCGACTTTGGAAGCCGATTCTAAGATCCTCGTTCGAAATTGTGATAGTTGCCAGAAACACTCCAGGGTCATTTGGTCGCCCCCAGCGGAACTCCATTTCATCTCGGCCCCTTGGCCTTTTTACAAATGGGGTATGGACATACTAGGCCCTTTCAAGACAGCTGCGATGGCTGATCGTCGTCGTCGACTACTTCACCAAATGGATCGAGGCCGAACCACTTACAACAATTTCTTCGGCCCGCATACGAAGATTCTTTGAGGTCAACATCATTACACGTTTGGAGCTCCGGCTGAGATAGTCACAGACAACGGAACTCAGTTCACCAGTAGAGGATTCCGAAATCTAACGCGCGAGTTCGGCATACAGCACCATTTTGCTTCTGTGGAGCACCCACAGTCTAACGGACAAGTCGAAGCCGCAAACAAGGTCATTCTAGATGGACTAAAGAAGCGCATGTTGGAAGCAAATACTGGATAGGTAGATCAACTACCTTATGTTCTTTGGGGAAACCGAACAACAGCCCAGACATCCACTCAAGAAACTCCGTATAGAATGGCTTATGGGTGTGAATCCATGATTTCAGTCGAAATAGGATTACCCTCATGGCGCAGAGGAAGCATTCTGTCACAAGGAGAAGCGGCCAACAACGAAGCATTGACTGTCGAGTTAGACCTTGCAGACGAGGCCCGAGTAACGGCTCACTGCCGAGACATCGCCACAAAGCAGCTTATCGCGGCTCGCTATAACAAGAAGGTTAGACCCCAGACGTTTCAGCCAGGAAATATCGTTCTCAGAAGGGCGGACGTCGGAAATAAGAATGCCAAAGACGGCAAGCTCGCGGCTAATTGGGATGGCCCCTATCGCATTCGGGAAACACTTCAGAAAGGAGCGTATGTATTGGAAACTCTCGACGGTAATCCAATCCAGCGAACATGGAATGCGGACAAGCTAAGAACTTATTACAGTTAGCTCCAGTCTTCTTCAATCATCAATTATTTCATTTCAGTTAGTTTTTGAATTCAATGTTAGCCGGATGACTTTTCCCTTGTTAGCAATTTGTTTGTCGAATAAAATAAAACTCTCGATGGAGGGTATTTGTTGGTTTCCAAACATTGTGGTTCTCAAAAATTAACTTACAAACCCGGCTTGTCAGCCGAGAGTCCGGAGAGCTTATAAATACAGGGCTTTCCATTAAATTACTCCGGGATATCAAGCAGAATTGTCATGTCGGCCCTGATCAGGCCAAAATGTCCGGACGTTTTGGGTAAAACCAAACCCAGGCAGGTGACACTTTCCCTTTATCTTAGGATGACCCGGTTAATTCACCCGGATTCATGTGAGATAGTTTTAACACTATACACTCAATCTTGTAAGGTTTAAATACTTGATGCGCGTTCGCAGACTCTGCACACTCCTTCGTGGCCTTGGCTTGGCCACACGCAATGACATGCAAATACAAATCGTTATATGGTGCATTATAATGACAATGTTAGCATAACTTTGGGTTGGCATTTAAGGCCGGATTGGCCAATCCGTCCACAACAAAATAAAAAAACAAACATATCACCAGCAACAAACCCGGTCAACACAACAACAACAAAGATAATCAGTTTGCAGGGGGGCATTTGAGGCTTCCTCTCCTCTCTCAATCTCCTCCCCGGAGGCTGTTGGAAATTATGCCCTAGGGGCAAGTCATTGTACTTATCAACGATCCCCATATGAATTGGTAGTCGCAATGTCTTGCTAGAGGCCGCTTGCGACTTGTGGGCTGGTACAATATTGGCCCATTGCCAATCTCATGTGGGCCTACATGGTCGCACACAAGAATGGCCCAACACGAGCTGGGAAGTGTCAGATTCATTGAATCTTAAATGTGTTTAAGATTTAATGAATACTTATTTAATCTAGGATGTATGTGTGTGTATATATATATGCATATATAAATATATTAAATTCGAAAATAATAATATTATTTATTGACAATAATATTATTATATATAGTATTTAATTTATTTGATAAATTAAATAACTATAATAAATTGAGATATTGTATCTCAGATTTATTTTTCGAATAAAGATATTGCATATCAGATTTAATTTGAACTGAGATATCGGATCTCATTTTAAATTAAATATAACGATATCATATCTTGATTTAATTTATAAATATAAATTAAATCAGAGGCTTTAATTCGGATTAAATAAATAGATTTGATTAGATCTATCAGATAGATTTAATTAATATATATTTTTAATCCAGATTCAAAATTGGTTTTGAATATAATACGCCTGCTAGGTTTAGAAAAACCTACGGGACATTATGTCGAGCGTATTAGAAAGCCGCGAAAAACCCTAGAAAGAAAGAGAGAGAGACGCACAGTTCAGAGGTGCTAGCACGCCTACGTTCGTGTTTCAAGGTCGTTCGTGTGGATACCGGTAGAGGAAGGCGATTCTAAAGAGTCGGCTTCGCCGATCGAGAAGGTAGCCCACCGTTCAAATTATTCGCAAAGGTACGATTCGGAAAGCCTAAACCTTGATTTAAACGCCGTTGAGCGATCCGCCTAAGGGATTCGTAATTTTTTACTCCGCCGCGTGTACGGATCCCAACAAAGTGGCATCGAGCCAACTCAACGTGCGTTTAAATTAGGTTTTTACGTGTGTTTATGTATGAGATACATGTATGGTTAAAACCGAATACAATAATGTGTTTAAATTCAAAAACTCGCGTTAGGGTTTCTACCGGTTCCAAGTCGGACTATGTAGCTGATTCGCGTGGATCTGAAACGTTCAGATCCGATGTCGATCAGTTCGTTAGGGTTTGAAATTTTCGGGAAAAAAAATCACGTTTTTTTTTTTTTGAGAAATTATTTTCGAAAATAATATTTTATTTTGAAATTTCTAACGAGACCGCCGTAGGGATCTCTTATGATTGACAAATAGCGAGAATTTAAATCATGATATTATATTATATATTGTATATAATATAATGTAAATTACAGAATTTAAATCATGATATTATATTATATATAGTATATAATATAATATAAATTAGAGAATCTAAATCATGATATTATATTGTATTTATAATATAATATAAATTAGAGAATTAAATCATGATATTATATTATATATAGTATATAATATAATTTAAATTAGAGAATTTAAATCATGATATTATATTATATTTATAATATAATATAAATTAGAAAATTTAAATCATGATAAGATTAATCATAATATTTTATTTCATAATTGTATGACTTAATATATGTTGTGATTTACCTTTCAAAAGTTGTTTGGGTATGGTGAACAACATGGCTCTAGAGTTTTACAATTGTTGTAAATTTTAAATATGGCTGCAAGCCATGCCTCTTTCTTAAATACTCTGATGTACTTCTTTTGTTTTAGAGAAGTCCTCTCATTGGCTTGAGAGGATTTTAGGTTAAGGTTGAGCCATGTTGTGTCACAATTTTAATTATGTCTTGATTTGATCATTGCATGATTAATTTAGAGTTTTAATTATGATTTGATTAGATAACTCATAATCAATTTAGATTTTTAATTTTGGATTGATTAGATCACTCATAATTAATTTAAAATTTTAATTATATTTTGATTAGATCACTCATAATTAATTTAGAATTTTAATTATGATTTGATTAGATCACTCATAATCAATTTAGAGTTTTAATTATGTTTTGATTAGATCACTCATAATTAATTTAGATATTATATGAGATACAATAGTGATTGCATTCATATAAGTATAATTAATAGGATTAATCTAATTATACCCTCTAAATAAAATCTTAAGTCATAATGCCACCAATAAATGAATACTTGTCAAAACCTAGATCGCCCATTTGTATGTTCCACCAAAGTGGATGCATCTGAGTTATCTTGGTGAGACAAGAGTGAGTAATGGTGATACTCAATATTCATTATTGTCCTGACTTAATTGAGATTATCAAAACGGTTTTGGATCTCAAGGCATTAGATGGGATTAAACATGCTACGTCATATGATGATTGAATCCCATAAAGATCTAAGAGTTACATATGATGTAATTGGCAAGGGGTTTGCCTACCTAAATAACTTAATTTAAGCGTCCTGCCAAAGCGGACTTAAATTTAAGCCAAATATGGATCTTAGCCCACTAATTATAATGAGGGTTCCTAATTCAGTGGGAGATTATTAATTAAACTTTGCATATCTTTAGTTGTAGAATCATGTAGTCTAGTAATACTTCAACACCATCAATGCGATCAGTCCTTAAGAAGGACGAACTCGATGAGACAAACTTTCTTGACATGTTTGGGAACTTAAGCGTTGATCCTAAACACGAAAGAAAAGAATATCTCATCAATCAACCCATTCTGACGAGCTGCAATGCTGATCCAAGAGCTCAGACTGATGCTTATACGAAGCATAAAGATGACTCTGTGGATGCAGGATGCCTGATGCTTGCCACTATGCTTCTAGACCTCAATAGAGATCTAGAACATGTGGAGGCCTCTGGGATGATTGTTCATCCTACGGAAATGTTCCACCCCATGTCCAAGGAGTTAGTTAAAGATGTGATCTTGAACTCACTCCCAAGAAGTTATGATAACTTTGTCATGGATTACAACATGAACAACATGGAGGAATCAATTTCTCAACAGCATGGGATGCTCAAAGCGCTAAGCCGAGCCTTGGAGAGGCCCAGTTCTGTTTTGTCCATTCAGAAAGGAAGGGTATGAAACCGAAAGCCAAGAAGGCAAAACCTCCGAAGGATAGAGTCTGCTTCTTTTACAATGAACTTGGTCATTTGAAAAGAAATTGCAAACTCTACCTCGAAGATACGGAGAAGAACAAGAAGGATAGCGGGGCTATCGCTTCAAGTATCTATGTCATAGATATTCACTTTTCTACTTCCTCAACATGGGTATTGGATACTACATGTGGATCTCACATTTGAATAAATGTAGGATCTCAAGGACAGTAGAAAATTGAATGGACATATCTATGACATAACTACTAAAAGGTTCAAGTCAAATGATTTGAATCCGACCTATCTATGGCATTGTCGTCTAGGCCATATAAATGAGAAACGCATTTCGAAACTCCATAAAGATGGATTTCTTAACTCATTTGATTTTGAATCATTTGATACATGCGAGTCTTGTTTATTGGGAAAGATGACAAAGGCACCTTTTATCGGACACGGTGAGAGAGCCACCAATTTATTGGGCCTCATACATACCGATGTGTGTGGACCAATGAATACATCTGCCGAGGAGGTCATTTGTACTTCATTACATTTATAGACGATTTCAAGTAGATATGGATATATCTATTTAATGAAACATAAGTCGGAATCTTTTGAAATGTTCAAAATATTCCAAAATGAAGTGCAAAATCAACTTGGCAAAACAATTAAGACACTTCGATCCGATCGGGGTGGTGAATATTTGAGCCAAGAGTTCATTGACCATCTTAGGAGTTGTGGGATCGTCTCGCAACTTACTCCTCCAGGAACACCTCAATGGAATGGTGTTTCTGAGCGGAGGAATCGAACTCTATTAGATATGGTTCGATCTATGATGAGTCAAACAGATCTTTCACCTTCCTTTTGGGGCCATGCCCTAGAAACAGCTGCGTCACACTAAATCGTGTTCCGTCAAAGGCAGTTGAAAAGACACCATATGAGATATGGACTGGGAAGAAACCCAGTTTGTCATTTCTTAAAATTTGGGGATGTGAGGTTTATGTCAAACATCAAGCCTCTGATAAATTATCATCCAGATCCTCAAAATGCCTTTTTGTGGGGTATCCTAAGGAAACTAAAGGATACTATGTCTACAATCCCACCGATCACAAAATGTTTGTTATTCGGAATGGTGTCCTTTTGGAAAAAGAGTTTATCTCTAAAAGAACCAGTGGGAGTAAGGTGAACCTCGAAGAAGTTCGAGAGTCACAGACAATGTAGAACCACGAATGGAAAACCGGAGAAGACTCACAACAAGTTGTTGAGCCTACTCACGTAACACAAGACCCACGGAGGTCCGATAGAACACGGCTACAGCCTCAGAGATATGGATTTCTGATTACGGAAGCCGTGATGTTTTGCTCATTGAGCACAATGAGCCAACTACCTATCGCGAGGCCATGGTGGGACCCAACTCCGAAAGATGGCTTAGTGCCATGAAGTCTGAAATGCAATCCATGTACGACAATGAGGTATGGGCCTTAGTCGATCCACCTGAAGGTGTAAAAACCGTTGGGTGCAAGTGGGTTTTCAAAGAGAAAACTGACATGGATGGCAAAGTAAATATCTTCAAGGCACGATTGGTTGCAAAAGGATTCACTCAAACTCATGGTGTGGACTATGATGAAACCTTTTCCCCAGTTGCAATGGCCAAATCAATCAGAATCCTTCTTGCCATTGCATCATATTATGACTATGAAATATGGCAGATGGACGTCAAAACAACCTTCCTTAACAGAAAGCTCCTTGAGGATGTGTACATGACACAACCCGAGGGTTTTGTGCGTCCAGAGGACTCTGGTAAAGTTTGCAAGCTTCAAAGATCCATTTATGGTTTGAAGCAAGCATCTCGGAGCTGGAATCATCGTTTTGATGAAGTAGTCAAAGAGTTTGGATTCATTCAAAACATAGATGAACCTTGTGTTTACAAGAAGGTTAGTGGGAGCACGGTTGTATTTCTAGTGCTTTATGTTGATGACATCCTACTCATTGGGAATGACATTCCTACCTTGCAGAGTGTCAAGTCTTGGTTAGGAAAGTCTTTCTCAATGAAAGATTTAGGCGAAGCCACTTACATCCTTGGGATTAGGATCTATAGAGATAGATCTAAGAGGCTGATAGGCCTAAGTCGAGCACATACATAGACAAGATACGCATAGATTCGGTATGCGGGATTCAAAAAGGGGTAATATGCCCATGTCTCATGGCATCCATCTCGTAAGAATCTCGTGTCCTAGTACACAAGATCAAAGAGACCGCATGAGTAAGATTCCATATGCCTCCGCCATTGGATCTATCATGTATGCCATGTTATGTACTCGACCCGATGTGTCATTTTCCTTGAGTATGACCAACGAGATATCAACAAGATCCCGGTGAGGATCATGGACTATTGTCAAGAATATCCTTAAGTACTTAAGAAGGCTAAGGACTTATTCTTAGAATATGGTGGATTGGAAGATGAGCTCTGTGTGACTGGTTACACAGATGCGAGTTTCCAAACTGACCAAGATGATTCAAGATCGCAATCAGGATATGTATTCCTGTTGAATGGTGGTGCGGTAAGCTGGAAGAGCTCTAAGCAGAGCACTGTAGCTGATTCTGCAATAGAAGCTGAGTATATAGCAGCATCGGATGCAGCTGAGGAGGCCTTTTGGATTAGTAAGTTCATTAATGAACTAAGGGTGGTTCTCAAGAATCGAGAAAGTAATAGTCAAGAACAGAAGTTGACATTTTCCATGCCTCATCCTTGACCAAATTATCGCGTGACAAAAGGGACGTGACATGGTTGTACGATAGGTTATATCGCATAAACAATGACGTTGATCCTCTTACTAAGCCGCTTGCACAAGTAAAACATGAGCGTCATGTTAGGGCAATGAGAATTAAGGTAATTAATGATTGCACCTAGTGCAAGTGGGAGTCTCGTTGGAAATTATGCCCTAGGGGCAAGTCCCAGATTCATTGAATCTTAAATGTGTTTAAGATTTAATGAATACTTATTTAATCTAGGATGTATGTGTGTGTATATATATATGCATATATAAATATATTAAATTCGAAAATAATAATGATATTATTTATTGACAATAATATTATTATATATAGTATTTAATTTATTTGATAAATTAAATAACTATAATAAATTGAGATATTGTATCTCAGATTTATTTTTCGAATAAAGATATTGCATATCAGATTTAATTTGAACTGAGATATCAGATCTCATTTTAAATTAAATATAACGATATCATATATTGATTTAATTTATAAATATAAATTAAATCGTAGGGCTTTAATTCGGATTAAATAAATAGATTTGATTAGATCTATCAGATAGATTTAATTAATATATATTTTTAATCCAGATTCAAAATTGGTTTTGAATATAATACGCCTGCTAGGTTTAGAAAAACCTACGGGACATTATGTCGAGCGTATTAGAAAGCCGCGAAAAAAACCCTAGAAAGAAAGAGAGAGAGACGCACAGTTCAGAGGTGCTAGCACGCCTACGTTCGTGTTTCTGAAGGCTGTTCGTGTGGATACCGGTAGAGGAAGGCGATTCTAAAGAGTCGGCTTCTGCTGATCGAGAAGGTAGCCCACCAGTTCAAATTATTCTGCAAAGGTACGATTCGGAAAGCCTAAACCTTGATTTAAACGCCGTTGAGCGATCCGCCTAAGGGATTCGTAATTTTTTTTTACTCCGCTGCGTGTACGGATCCCAACAGAGGCTTCGGCATCCAGACGGGTCTCTGAAACAGCCGGTGGTTCAACAAATGCTACAAGCTGATCATCTTCAACATAGGACCTGAAGTGATGGCCTCTGGTGTTGAGCTCGACCCCAGGGTTCAAGAGCTGGATCTAGGCCAACGAGTTCTTAAAGGCCTCCTCTACTGACTCTTCCAGCAATGCCCGAAGCCTGCATACCTCGGCCGAAGAAACCTCGGACTCGACCTTATGCTTGTCCCTCTCGGAGGTCATGGCTTTCAGTTCTTCTTCATCGCAGACCCGAGCAGCCTTTAAGGTCGAGACCATCACATTTGCATCATTCAAGATAGACTGGGTGTGCTGTAACTCAAACTCCAACTTTTCTAGCTTGACCTGGCGCACCTGGACTTCGGAAGAAGCCTTATTCCATTGCTTCAACGCTTCATCGTGTTCCGCCCGGGCTTTCCTCAGGTCTGCAAACGTGGTCTCATAGCTGTGATGGAGGGTGACATAGGCCTGGGTCAAGCCGGCCCCTTTCAGATGGGCGTTGCCAACAGCTTGGAGGTCCCGAAGATCGGCTTCCAGCAACGGGACTGGATCGTTGTAGCGGCGAGGGGGCAGCAAAGAAGTACCTAATTCCTCAATGATCCCCCGACTCCACAAATGGGAGCGCGGAATCACCAGGGGAGGAAATGCGGGGGCAGCGGTGACGGATGAAAGACCGGCAGACGGAACGTCCTGCGGCTGTTCTGCTGCAGGGGGAGAAAATTCGCTGATATGGACTGTAGGCACTTGAACATCGGGCACGGTCGCTTTCGCCTTTTTAGACTCGGCCATCTTCGAAGATTCGTCGACCTTCGATTTGCCCGGGTCTCCAGCCGACCTTTTTCTCCCCCTTGAATCCCCGCGGTAGAACTTCATTTTGAGATCCCACAAAACGTCAATAACTGTTGAAACAGCAAATATACATGACTACATAGTACGACAGTATCAGACTGTAAGCGATGAAAGATTCATACTCGGCCTCATACTCATGTCCTCCTGGCAAGAGGCCTCGGCCTGATATTGGGCCACCAGAGAAGCAGCCCCAACAGTACCTTGTGCCTTCACATGGTTTGTTATCCTGTTGGTAATGCCTCGAATCGAAGTCCACCCTTTGAGCTCGGATGGTTCTTTCCCGGATCGAGAAGTGTGGGGAGTGAAGAAGTAGAAAAACATAGATGTGGTGCAAGGCAGACCTAGACTCTTGCAAAACCATTCAAAAGCAATCACATAGCCCCACCCATTGGGATGCAATTGCGTAGGAGCAACACTGAGAAATTGGAGGATTGCTATTTGGAACGCGGTAAACGGAAAGCGAATACCGAGCTTTGTAAGGTAATCAACGTAGAAAAAGAAAAAGGAATTGTTACTTCCCTCCCTGACAGAGCACACCGGCTCATCTTCTTTCGGGAGGACAAAGCAGTAGCTATCGGTCTCTCTCACAGGGAGGTTTTCTATGTCGGCCATAGTCAGCTTCGACCGATAAGATAGACCTTCACGAGTGACCCAGGGAAACTTCTCAACTAAACCATGCGAGGGGCTAACACGATTTGCATTGCCAGACTCCGATTCCGCAGTATGAGAAGAAGAAGACGAGGCCATTATACCTACCACAGAAATAAAAGTAAACAAGATCAGAATCGTCCTAGCATACCTGATGTTAAAGATTGAAGGCGTATTTCCACAGCCAGAGTAAGATTAGAAGCCGAGTCAACAAGATTCAGGGGGCTGGCCTGGAAACTCGGGCCAGTATTATGACGACAGGAGCCCAGAATCAAATCAGCCGTGGCGGAATCCCCGATGGCAAGAAGTCGAGTACATTCATACACACAATTATAGCAGGGGCTGAGGTAACCGTCCACCTCAGCCCTAGAACTCATCCTTTCTGGGTCATCATACTGGTTAATCGGCAGGGCCGGAATAGCAGCCACGTCAGCACGCTTCGGGGACCCCCTCGGAGTGGAGGGAAACAAGGATGGAACGTTCGAACTTCCCCAACGGAGGAGCCGCTCTTCGAAGTCTCGAATGGCTTGTCCGGGCAACTCCGTGCGTTTTCCTTTGCTTCCACTATAGTGAGCAGCAAGCAGAGCAGCTTGCCTTTCTGGAGGAGAAGGTTTATCACCCCAGAGCCACCAACGGGCTTTTCCCCTCACAGTTTTACGTAATTCTTCAAGTTCTTCGGGGGTCATGTCTTTTATGTCCTTAGACATCGAGGGATATATTCCCAAAGATACGACAATCAAACCTGAAATCGGGAAAGAGTTTAAAGAAAATGGGGGGTTTTCTAACGGTGAAGGGTGAAGACAAGAAGGAATTCACTTAAAGGCCACCAATCAGAAAAAGCTACCCAGAAATTTAAGCGAACGCAGACAAAATCCAGGAAATGCAACACGATGCTACAAAAGTACAAAGAAGAGTAGAACCAAAGAAATAACGGGGAAAACAATGGTATCTGGTCGAAAGAGAGGGGTTCACTCAAGAAATGGCGAAAGGCAGACTCAGGAACGAATTTCTCGCAGAGCGAAAGCGATAATGGAGAAAACTCTTCAACGCATATGGAGTGAACCTAAAAGAGAAAGACTAAGCGGGTATAAAACTTTCGAAAACCCAACCGTCGGGGCAAAGGCGTCTATTCACCCATAAAGTAAAGATGACGTGACACGTGCATTTAATGCGCACTCAGCAGCCATTAATTACGCCCAGGGCCGTAGCGCGTAACGCCTCGATTTCGGCCGCACGACGCCGAGGAGAGCCAGTTGTCAAAACAAAAGCAAATGAAAGGAAGTGGAAGCGACATATAGGGGCTACTCGGATACATAGAATAGCCGACTTAATACCCCGACTATTTGAGATTCCGGTCTAGTCGTTTTGCAAAGAGGGAATCATTCATCCCGGGCAACCTGTTCATAGACATCCGATCTAGATGCAAGAATAGCCCGGATCCAAACGACTTACCGAGTGAGCGTTGCCCACAGAGCTCGTAAGATGTCACGCCCTAGGGTTACTCAGGGGTATAACCCGGTTACACTCCCAGAAGTTTCAGTCATAGCCGGGTTATATAGATGCAAGAAATTCGGATTCCCGGCTATACTTAAGGTATGCGGCTGAAGAGGGGGCACGTTGCCAACCCAGATAAAATACATATCTATAATTGGCTAGAGAAAAAGAAAGGTCAACATTGATACTAGTAGGTGTCATACTTGAATACCAGAGGAGTAAACGAAAAGCAGAAGCAAGCTTTTTATTCATGAATAATCGGGTTACACAGATCTCTTACAAGGAAATAAAATAAGCTATTCGCATCCAGAGGCGATTACAAAGATCAAAATACTGGAAAAGAGTGGCTACAGGTAAAAAATAGAACAACAGGCGACGAACAACCAGATCCTCTGTATGACGGCCGAATAGTTGGAGCTGGAGCTCGAACACCTATCCAACAAAGACATCATACTGATAAAGATCTTTGTTGGATATGCTGGAGTCCTTAGAGAAGTTTAGACAGGTCCAGGAAAACCGGCCTAACCTATACAAGGCCTCCCGCCGCTGGCACAGATGTTTGGATGCAAATCTGATTCCCCCAGGATCCCATACGAAGTCGAGCCAGATAGGTGAAGACTGGCAAATACTTCTGAGATCCCAGGCATCCACCAAGCGGCGTTAATGAAGATTGGCAAATACGCCTGAAGGGGTAGCCACGCTGAGGCACCCGAAGAAGCCATTCTGATATCCGAAGGCGCACCTTTCTTCCCCATTTGGCTGGAAAAGTTGAAGATACGCAACGCCTAGTGGGATTTGGAACTCTTACCAGAGAGCTCATCGCGGTTAGGGACAAGTTCACCCAAGAAGAACAAATGGGAGTACTAACCAAAAGTATGGAGGAAGGCAAGGCGACGAATAGATTTATAGGCCAGGCAAACCGCAAGGTCCACGTGGCAGTAACTAACAATTCAAATGCAAAACGGCGCTTTCCTTTCCAAGAAAGGATTAATGACGGTTAAAGCATAGGTATTTATGACGCGCAAGGACCAAGGGGGGCTGACGGTTCCCGATAAAATAAAGATATAACCACAGTACGTCAAATAAGTAAGCCAAAGAGACATCAAGTTACAGAGTGACGCGTGGCTCCTCATCATCGAAGAGGAACATCAGCAGTCACGAGTAGTCAAAGATGATGGCAGTCACATCGGCTCCTTGCAGGGCATCAAACCCGGCTTTTCAGTAAAGAGATCCCGCCAAACTAAGCTTTTGCAACGTAATTGCTTCCAAGGCTTGGCCCGGATCCTATATGACGCAAGGCCGCTGTCATCAATTCTTGCACGAACCCAGTCTTCTCCTTCTCAGGACAATTCGGACTTGGGGGATTTCAATACTTGCAAAGTTAACCCGGACTACTCGTCTGGGGGTAATTCAATCACGAGACAAGTAACTCCGGGTTTCTTTGAAACTCGGACACGCTTCATCAAAATCAAGCGAGTGATATACACTCCGATATGATTTAAGGAATCAACAACAAATTCAGCCCGGCATCCCAGAAAGCTGGACTACCCGGCTGGGGGCAATTATACTACTCAGTTGTCAATAACCGGGTTTAGTGCAAAGTCGAGCAGACACTCGAAACCGACGCCCAAGGGATTTTAGGTCAACTCGGACAAGCAGTGAAGCAAACCATCTCGGCAGCTCAGAAATCTAAACTACCAAGCTGGAGGGCAACTGTTACGGACCTAGTCAAGGCCCACTAACTAACCAACTAGCACAGGGGGCAATCCACGTGAGGATAGCAACCTCCTAACAGAAGGACCTAGTCATCAGGGGAGTTAGCAAGATCGTCGGGCACACACAACCGGATGCGGGGGCACGCACAACGTAGGAGCCGAGATCCAACCAACAAGGTATACTCTCTATATATACGTAGAAGAGATACTCTGCCAATGTACACACTTCTAGTCCCAGACTATTTACATACAGTTACACTGTGCACACACCGCACCCCTTAGGCGAAACGTCTGGTTGTGTACAGTGATCCATACTTCCCTAGTACGCTTGCCCTATAGGCATACGAGGGGAGTACATCGATCCAAGATCAAACCTCCGGCCACTCATAAGGCCGGACATCTGAGTTCTACACCAGAACAACTTTTATTATTAAATAGGTATTAATATTGTATGATTAAATGATTAAAATGTAAAAATGACAATAAGTTGATCTAAATATATTCTAAATCCAAATAATTGAAATTAAATCCATCAACATTCACCATTTATCATATTTAACAAAGAAATTTCTATAAAATTTATATATAAAGCCGCTGAGCATGATCAAATCAAAAAAGTTAACACGAGTTTAAAAGTAAATTAACACTATTTTATAAGTTAGAAACATAAAAACGGCAAACTCGGTGGATAAACTCGTGAATTTAATCGAGTTTAACACTAACATAAGTTTACTAGTGACTCGACTCGTTTTTGTAAGTTAAAAATGTAAAAACAGTAAATTTGGGGTGTCACCTCGTAAGTTTGACAATAATGTTTACATGCATTTATAACTGAATTAATGAGTGTGTATATATATATATATTAACAAATTAACAACGAGACGTTTATGATTTGCAAGTGAAGTCACCATGTTCATGAATGATTTTTTCTATGGTAGGTTTGTTAGGAGAATCGGATACAAAGTATCTTTAATTTTTATAATGTTAATAAAAGGAGATTCAATGAATTCTTAATTTTTTTTAATGTTGTCCTATTTATTCAATATTACTCTCCGTATGAGATTCCTAAGATATTTATCTTAATATTTATCTATACAAATCGTCCCACAACAATCATCCAATTCAAAATAATATTCAACCCAAAAAATATAATTCAAGATAACCATAATTCCTTATTTTAACAATCATAAATGCACATTGCATTTTGGATAGGATAGGGTAGAGACCTAATTTGTAAGTAAATACTAAAGAAAGTCAATAACAAGTTTTTATTTATTATAATTTTGATTGGTAATTTTTTTTTCAGACTTTAGTTGTTTTAATTCTTTTAATATTGTCATCTTCACGGTTAAATAATAAATAACTTAAATTTTTATATAAAAAAGGCTTCAATTAAGGCATAATAATTAAATTTTGTTTAACGATATTTTATTTGTTAATTAAATTTTATTATTTTAATACGAATAACCTACCAAAAATCTTCTCCCTCTTGCAAATGAGAATCTCACCTATTATTGTTAAACTCGTGAGTTTAAGCAAACTCGTGATAGTAATGTAAACTCGTATCGTGAACCCATAAGAGTTTTAAGCAAACTCGTGATAGTGATATAAACTCGTATCGTGAACTCATAAGAGTTTACTTTTATTATATATTGAATAAGTATTACTAGTGTATAATTAAAATATAAAAATGACAAAAATTAAATTTAAATACATTTTAAATCTAAATAATTAAATTTAAATCCATCAATATTCCTAGTTTATCATATTTAATAAAGAAATTTATATAAAATTTCTATATGAAGCCGTTGAGTATAATCAAATACAAAAAGCTTATTTGAGTTTAAGGATAAATTAACACAGTTTTATAAATTAGAAACATAAAACCAGTAAACTCGTGAGTTTTAATCGAGTTTACAACTGACACGAGTTTACTAATGACTCGACTCATTTTTGTAAGTTAGAAACGTAAAAATGATAAACTCGGAGAGTCAACTCGTAAGTTTAACAACAATAATCATTTATTTTTGCAAACGTAGGAAGGCAAGGACGAAAGCTAAAATTTAAATTGTAAAAATAATTATAATAATAAGCCAACTAAACAAACACTATTATCAAAATATAGATATTACCTTCCAGGAGAAAAACAATAAGGATTAAATATTGAAATAAATCAAACGTTAAATCAAATAAGATTTTAAAAATGTACTCCCTCCATCCCTAATTATAGGAACAAATTTTGGAGTTGATTTTGGTCCTAATTATAAGAGCAAGTTTTAACTTTTATCAATTTTTTCCTATAATACCCCTATTTATACTTATTATTAGGAGCATTATATATATGTGTATATTTGTGTTTATGTGTGTCAATATATATATGTGTGAACATACACACATATATAAACATATATCTGTGTGTATATATATGGGTGTGTGTCTCTATGTATGTAGATAGATCTATATGTATACACATATATATACACACATATATGTTTATATAGCAAGACCATTATTTCAATTAGAAAGCGTGTGGAAAGAAAATTAGATCTATATGTATACACATGACTATATAAAAAGCAACTAATATACATATATAAACTAATATGTCATGGATATCTAACGTAAGACAAATTAGAAACACTTATAATTAGGGCAACTTGTGTCATTTTAAATTTATATAAGGACATTTTAGGAAAATGAGTAAAATTAACTAATTTAACTCATCTCCTTAATTCTCCCAAAATCGGTTAAATTGCTCCTATAATTAGGGTCGGAGGTAGTAATAGTTAAACTAAATCAGATAATTGGCCACTAAAAATGCGGATCCATTGACCTAGTCTAATCTAATATTTCTACGTAAGGTAACTAACAATATTGATATTGATGATAATTTATCAATAATATCAATCATGCATCATCCAGTAGAGATCAGATACACAAAATCTGATCATCATCCTATGATTTCAAATTTAAACTTATTCTTAATTTCAAACTTATAGGTTTCATATAATGACGAAATCGGAGAATAAATTCGAAATTGCTATTCTAACCTCAGCTCAAATAATGGCGCACTACGTTCAAGAAAAGTTCCGACTTTACGAAACCCGGGCGAGATTTTACCTGATCGGAAGTGATAGTAAGAAGAGGTTTTTTCGTGTGTTAAAATTTGATCGTTTGGAGCCATGTGATCTGAATATCGCCGAAGACCCTGCGGTATACTCCGCTAAAGAAATCGACGATCTTCTCCGACGTATTAGCGATGGGAATAAAGCCACCGGAGGCCTGACTTTTGTGGCCAAAGCTTATGGGATTGCAGGATGCGCCAAGTTTTTGGAATCGTATTATCTGATTCTAATCACTAAGCGCAAACAAGTTGGGTATATATGTGGCCATGCAATATATAGCATAGAAGAGAGCCGAACGTTTACAGTACCGCACGCCTCAGTTCAATCCGATGTAGCTCACTCAAGAACTGAACAGAGGTACAAAAAGCTTTTATCTAGTATTGATTTGACGAAAGATTTTTTCTATAGTCATACCTACCCTATAATGCAGAGTTTGCAAAAGAGTGTGTTGTCCAGAATTGGGATGCCATATGATAACATGTTTGTTTGGAATGATTATTTGACACAAGCCATACGATCAAGATGCAATGACAGCACCTGGACTGTTGCTTTAGTTCATGGCTATTTTGAACAGGCTCGTTTATCAATCTTTGGGAAGGACTTTAGTATTTCATTGATTTCTAGAAGATCAAGATATTTTGCAGGGACACGATATTTGAAAAGGGGTGCTAATGACCTGGGTAAGGTTGCTAATGATGTTGAGACAGAGCAGATTATTCTTGATGAAGAAGCTGGTACTTATATGGGAAAAATGAGTTCAGTTGTGCAGATGCGTGGTTCTATACCACTTTTCTGGTCTCAAGAAACTTCTGGATTAAACCCCAAGCCTGACATCGTGTTGCAGAGGAATGATCCAACATACGAGGCCACAAGATTGCATTTTGAGGACCTTGCTGAGAGATATGGCTATCCAATTACGATCTTTAATTTGATTAAGACGCATGAGAAACGACCACGAGAAATGATATTGAGGTGTGGATTTTCTAGTGCAGTTGAGTATCTGAATAAAGTTCTACCCAGAGAAAAACAGCTAAGATATATCCATTGGGACTTTAACAAGTACTCAAAGATCAAGAATGCAAATAGGTATGAAAATCTTCTGGCGAATTTACGTGTTGTGGCAAGGGATGCCGTTGATATGACTGGTTTCTATTACAGTGGTAAGCCCATCAACATCAAAAAATTGGCCTGCAAGACCAACCCCACGGGCAATGGAATTATTAGTTGCAACGTTAACGACGATGTTACAGAGATTGGAAATGGTCGAGATTCGCCATGTTTCCAGAACGGAGTCATGCGTACAAACTGCATTGATTGCTTAGATCGTACTAACATAGCGCAGTTTGTTATTGGTCTTCAAGCTTTAGGATGGCAGCTCAAAGCAATGGATTTAACTGATGCTCCATGCGTGGATCCTGATAGTACAATTGCCGAAGCTCTGAGGGAAATGTATAGAAGGATGGGAGATGCTTTGGCTGAGCAATATGGTGGCTCTGCAGCTCACAATACTGTATTCCCAGAGCAAGGAAAGTGGAAAGCAGCAACACAAACAAGGGAGTTCTTGAAATATTTAAAGCGATATTACTCTAATACGTACAGGGATCGTGAAAAACAAGATGCAATGAACTTATTTTTAGGCTACTTTCAGCCACAGGAAGGAAAACCCGCTTTATGGGAGTTGGAATCAGATTACTATCTTCATGTATCTGGGGCTCGGGATGATCTAAAAATCTTTGATGAGCCTTCTAAACTTGTTACTGATCCAGCTACTCCTCTCAGACCTCTCCCAGCCTGGAAAGAAGATTTCTTGCTTAAAAAGTTGACTTCATTTGATAAGCTAATTGACAAGACATGCAGTGCAATCAGGAACGTAAGACTTTTTAATGAACCAGATCATAAAAACAAAAAGGTTATTATTGCACCTGACCCAGTTGAGATACAGCTTAAAAGCCCAAATTGTGATTCCGAACAGAGAAACTGTCAAGAAAGTGTCACAACGAGAAAATCTACTTCTCATGAAACTGATTTTGAAGAATCACAAGCCGAAAAGGATAGTGTTTTTTATAATCTTGATTGCCTTTTTTCTAACAATGGAATGAATGAAGAAGAAACTCTTCAAAGGTATCAGGAAATGCCCTCAATTAATGAAGAGAACGAGAATGGTTGGTACGGGGGTTCTCTTCTTGATGATTTTGATGAAAATAGTGAAATATACAAGCATTATGCTGAGTTATGTCATATTCCTGAGTTGGAACCTTTTAAAACTGACCCTGAGAAGGAGCAACATTATGCTGATATTTCAAGGATGGGATCCTTTGATGTCCTTAAACTTGATGATGGCGCTGTTGCTGCAGAAATGGAGGAAGCTCTCAAGGAGTATGATCATATTGGTGCTGACCTCGGAATCATCCCTAGATCTTGTAAATTCCTTGCTAAGGATCCAAGCTGGTTGACACAATTCTTAAGGGGTAAAGAAAAGGTTCCCAATTAGAAGGTCAGTGTCATTGTAGTATCCAATTATTAAGCTTTTGTATATTTGAGGATGCATATTTTATAGATCAACAATCAAAATATAATCATTTTAATTTTATCATAACTTATGTATTTATTATACCTTCTATAAAGGGTTCTTCAAACTCATAACATATTCCTTAAAAAGACTTAAAATAAGGCGTTTGATGTCATTTAGACTATAAGATTCTAATTAATATATATTCCTCTGATCCTAAATATAAAACATAGTTTGTGGTGTAAATGTAGTATTAAATTTTAATTCATACATAGACAAAGATTCAGTATGATTTAATCTTTGTTGGTAAAAATAGAGTTTGATAATTATTTTATATTCAAGGGTTTTATCCCAATTCAATTCAACAATGGTTAAAAATTTGGAACGTCTGACGCTTTCTAGTAATTCAGTTCAATGTACATATTCCTTAAACCCGATATTGCGAATTTGAGCGATTCAAAATCCCAAAGACATTGACTTTTGCTTTTGGAGGGGGCTGAACCTGAAGACATTCTAAGACATTTATTTTGTTTGGACAAGTTTTGAAATGTAGTATGGTGCAAAATAGTCATCAATTTGAACGCCCATAACTTGTTTGTCTGGGCAAAGAGATCAGACATGTGATTATTAAGATTAATCTCGCTAAACAATAAATGTTACCGTTCCAAAGTTACATAGACACTCGATAAACATAATCCAATAACTAGGACCTGATCGAAAATTTAGCACTGCCCAACAATTTAAAAAAATAGTGAAAAAAATAACCTCATCGATCAATTATCTAGCAGGTTAGCCCACATATTTTAACCAATCATCAACTTATCCTCTTTCAAAAAAGTATAGATTGGTACTTCCAGATTGTACGGAGCAGGGCCCTTCCTGATTCTGCCAGAAATATCATAATGTGAACCATGACAAGGGCAAAACCAACCACCAAAGTCACCAGCATTTGGTAGGGGAATGCAACCCAAATGTGTGCAAACACCAATCACCACAAGCCATTCAGGGTTCTGCACTCTCTCTGCATCCTCCTGAGGATCACGAAGAGATCCAACATCAACACTGTTAGCTAACTTCATGTCTTCCTCCGTACGACGCCTTATGAATACTGGTTTTCCCCGCCACTTCACAGTCACAGTAGTGCCAGGCTCAATGCTCGAGAGATCTACTTCGAGAGAAGCCATGGCAAGAACATCCTTACTTGCTGACATTGAGAGTACAAATTTGAGGATAAGGAGGCGAACCAGCGAAGCATACACAAACCTTCCACCTGATAGCACAAAGTAAGCAAATGCCCTCTTGCTTGGATCGCCTGGAGGGAGCCGCTCATGGTTGTATCCGTCATACAATATTTTAGAATTTGGATTTTTAATCGCTGCCACAGTTGCCGGAATAATGTTTTCCTCTATATGAACCTGCACTAATTTAGAAGCAAAACCTGAAAGAAGCCAACCAGAGTTTGGGCAAAAAAAAAAAAAAACCAAAGAAAGAAGCCAATTAGAGTTAGTGTTGTTTGGGAATATGTTTTTTTAAACACTTTTTTTGGTAATCTGAGAAAAAAAAATCTTACATATTTATCCCATAAATTATAAAAGCACTTCTAAAAATTTAAAACAAACATACACTTAATATTTAGAGATATTGAAGTCTGTTTGGAAATATAAGTGCTTGTGTGGAAGAAGAAAATGCCCACACTGTATGTAGTATTCTCTCCAGCCTTAAATATAAGATAAGGAATATTTAATATTCAGTTGTTGACCGGGGTCAACAGCTAGCACACAATAATAAAAAAAAAACACTCCAAGTCTTGTAGTAATTGTACAGAAAAATATGGAATGAGATTATATGCAGCTAAAACTTTTTTTAAATAGTTCATTTTAGGGGTGTTCATGATACCCATGGCCCTATGCGCCCGTCCGTGCCCACTGAAAAATCGCCTTACCCAGTCCAAGAAAATTAAAGTAGCCTGAAAAAAATTGGGCACACTGGGTTAGGCATTTTTGCGGGTAGGGCTGGGCATCGGGCAAGGTATGCCGCCCTACCCATTTAGCCCTCCCCAGTAGTATATATAGTATTATATATATTTTATTTTTTTATAGAATAATATTATATATTTGTTATAAATTATATAACTTATAATCCATTAATTCTTCATTTCTCTTTGAGCAAAACAAAAAATCTTCATTTCTTCAACGCTTCCCTTTTTTCATTTCTCTTTAATTGCAATTTTTTGATGCCTTGTATTTAATGGATTATGAATGTTATTTAATTCTTAACTTATAGATATTTGACTATTTGTTAAGATATATAGTCGTCTTTTTTATTTCAAGACTCAAGTTGTAGACTTATTTTGGGAATACTCTAAAGTGTAAAATTATGGATTTCATTTAAAATTTACAATATTGTTTATTAGGTATGATTAAAGTTGTTTTTTTCACATAGGGTGTGGCAGGGTATCGCCACTTGGATAGGGAAGCCCGCCCTGTCCAACCCATTATTGTATTGCCCAAAAATTTTAGGGTTTTTATTTTACTGCCTAATGATCTTTTGCGTAGGGCATCAGGCAAGGGTCTCACCCTACCCATACACACTTCTAGTTCATTCTATGCCATCATTAGGGTCTTACATATAGATACCAAAAAAAAAAAAAAGGAGACAACGCAGCTAGCATGCAAATTATTAGACATAAGAAAACAAGCTCCACCAGTATGTAAAGAGGGGAGTATTGCAATCCTCAATAGAAAATAAAATTTTTAAAATATTGCATGTTAGAATTTTAATATATATAGCATATAAATAATAAAACATTTAAATATTTTAAGTATTAATTAATTTTGTTTTTTGAGATGTTTGGAAAGCCATTTTTTGATTGAAAACCAAAAAAATCTCAAAATTAAAATTTGAGAGTGTTTAATACTGAATATTTTTGGGGTTCCAAATTATATTAAGAAACAAATATATAGTAGAACAATGGGCAATCTTAACCAAATACAATGATCATGAACGAGGGCAAGCACAAAAATGACTAAATTATACACATCTATTTCTCTTATATTCTTTATTTTATTTGATGCTTTACTTGATCGATGACCATGATTGATATGATGCACGAATGAACAACTTGCTATACATGAATATAAAATCAAGCCAATGGAAGCCTCCTGATCTGCCTCCGACCTCCTTGAACCTATAAATATATATTCTTCATGTTTCTTTTAATTTTAACCCGCACTTAATTAAGAAACTTAATTTGTGGTTAAATATTGAGGAAGCCAAAACTCAGTACCTACAGTAGCACGTGCTAAGAAGTATCAAGGAATATTTAATAAGTCCCAAGAACATGTCATGAGAGATAGAACAAAATATGCAGAGACAATGAAAAATGTTCACGGCTTCATGCATTACTTTAATTACGTATCAGTATTTCGTAAGACCAGAAAACATATTGTGAATTAAAATCTTGATGCTTCAACAGAGAGCAAGAGTTATAGTCTCAAACATGTCCATCAAAAGATCATAATCGATCAAGATTTTAAAACTTAACATTTGACTAGCTATCAATAATCATTCAGCGAAAGCGCGCACACACATATAGGATAGACAGTAATATGAACATCAAAGAACAGCTTCAACGTTAAGCATCTCTTCCAATAAAAATGCAAAAATCAATCATTTTTACCAAGAATTTCGGAGGCCTCTAATCAATCGAGATTTCAAGATCACGTTATCAAACAAAATGCACATCAGAAACTGCAAACAATGCCTGAAATGAAGAAAACCCTGACCTCTGAAGGAAATGAGGGGATTGAGCCCGATATACGAATGACGGGAAGGGGCGGTGGATCTACTGCCGCCGGACGAAGAAGGAGGTCGAGAGACTAAGGCGGCCGACGACGTCACGGCCTGGTTGGGCCTCCATGACCAAGAAGAGAGATTAGAAAATCTCCTGGCAACAACCCTCATCATTTTGATCCTCTAGTCCTTGCTTTCCTCTGTTTGATCGCTTCACTGCATCAGCGTGAACCAGATGTGAAGCGTATACGGTATACGTATTTCGAGTGCCTGGTCTAACGAGCCCTTTGCAATGATGATACTGCGAATCCGGAGATTAGCTAATTTTAGACCATGGCATTAATACCGGTTGCCCTGTATATTATTTGTACTTTAATACATAAATATGTATTTATGACTGAATGTAAATATTGAAAAAATATTAGATACAATTTTTATGATTCTTTTTTTAAAATATATGTCTACATTATAATAAAAAATAACTTATTTGTTCCACCAAAAAAAGTAATTTATTTGAAATATAACATTTTAAAATAAAAATATTCCATTATACGAAGTTGATATTTAGAATAAACTTTCCAAAAATTTCCATATTTTAACAATTTTTTTTTGGTAAACTTGGGGAACAAAGCCCATAATCTCATATTATTCCAGAACCGAACATGGTAACAGTGTCCCTACAAATCATTATACAACTGAAAATTAAGCCCATGAGGAGGTGTATCAAAAACAGCAACCATTTCATGAAGCTTGAAACTAAAATTTGCTAAAAAGTCAGCCAGCCAAGGGTTTCCTACTCTATATATAAGTTTCAGCTTTCAACTCAACTTTCTCAACATTATTCAGTCCCGCTATTATAAGCTTCAGCAAACTTGAATCTATGATTCCTTCAACAATCCGAACCACTTCTTTTTTTTTTTTTAATAATACTGTAAACAAAATGTTAACAAGGGTATTACATCAACTTCAACAAAGACTCATAAACTTCATCAACGTCCACCTCTTGTATAAAATGAAGAGGTTGATCAAATAGAAAAAAATTCTCATCTATGATATGACTTATGGGAGTATCTTGTTAATCAATCAGTAATAGTTATGGTCTCTCTATATTCGTGAGTGACCACAACTTGTCAATCTCTATAAACAAGTATCCTAATATCATCTACAACATCATTGAAAGAATGATATTGATCACATCCTCTCAACATATAATTCATAGCATTTATACAATCAGTAACTAACCTAATGTTTTTATACCCTTTGGACTAACATAAATGTAGGCTCTGAATGCAACCAATTATTTTTGCAAAAATCAGAGGAACATTAACAAGTTTGGAGTTGAATTCTACAAGTCATCTATCATTTTGGTCTTGAATGTAACCTTTGCATCCACTCCTTCCATCCTCCAAGACTGAGTTATTGATTGTTACTTTGATGAAGTTCTCTTCATTTTGATTCTGGTCTGCATGAGAACTATTATCCGAACATACTCTAAAACAATTATGTTGTGCATGCAGTCCCACATCAGTTCCACAATTCAGTTTAACAATCCTCTCCATTAACATTCAGTTTAAAATTATTAATTGGATCCATATGCTGTGTTGATTGGGCCCCCCACATGAATTAATTGATCCATAATCCAAGTAGATTGACCCGTTTTAAAGGCCCATGCATTCGATCTCCTGTTACTAGTTACATCCAACAGTCTTAATGAATAGATCATCTTTTTTATATAGAAAAAAAAAAAGAATAGATCATCCTGCAGCACGCAGGGCCAGCCCTTGTGATTATGATGCACGCTATCTAGGCTAGGAAAGCAACTCACGCGCGCACGTGTATATATATAATGTCATAGTTGAGACCATATTTTTTTTTTTGTGAAATGGAAACTATATTAATACTAATAATAAAAGTTACACCAAAGTTTGACGATTACATTGCAAAAACAAACTAAAACAGACACTAAACGAGAACAAACTGGAACAAGAAGACTAAAAAATACAACAAGAACAAATCAAATGTAAGGAAAGCTAATCACCACAATACATGTGGGAATAAAAGTAACATCAGAGACTTCATCGGCTTCCTGAACATCCAAGGTTAGAAGTGACATGAAAGAAGGTGTTGGTTGCAAAACCCACCCTATAGGGCACACCTCCTTATAAGCAAAAGTTGCAAATAGGTCAGCTACATAAACACCCCAACTTGGGGCACAGGGCAGAGAAAACCCAACCTTAGACAAAAAAAGACAAGTAAAATCTTGAAGAATAATTTTGCTCCTCCATTGAAGCAAATAAGGTGACTTTAACCACTCACCGAAAAAAATTTGGCTAACACTAGCGCTTTGGATTCGCCACCATGGAACAATCCTCACAATGGTCCTTTCATAAGTAAGGCGCATAACACTATCAACCATCGATATAACCCTTCCCCCAAAATCGCAAATCCAAACCACAACAAAAAACACCACCGTAAAAGCACAAATCCACAACAACATCAGCAGAAACATACAAACATAAAACAATAAAAAAAATATAAAAGACAGATCACCACCACGCTGGAGACCACTGTCGCGCCGAAAACCACCGCCACGCCGGAGACCACCATCAAGAGAGACGACCAAACAAAAGCTCCCACCGCCAGAGACGAGAGAGGACCACAACTTCACCCAAAAGGCAGAAGGACACCAGAGCTGGAGAGACGAGAGGACGGAGACCAGAGGAAAGCCGACGCCAGAGAAGAAGGAAGGTCGCTGCTTTGTGTCTCTGTTTCGAGCTAAAACTCGTTGCTCCTGACTCTACACGGTCCAATCTACACTTTTGTCGTGTGGTGCGAGAGGAGGCTCGCCGCCGGCGAGATAGGAGCCAGATGGAGAAGACAAGGGAGAGCGCACAATGGAAACCCTAGCAGAGAGAGACAAGGTGTACCGGGAATTCTCACATGATAGTTGAGACCATATTGTAAAGGGTAAAGGGGCAAAAATGTACATAGACTTTTACCTAAAGTGCACTCAGCACCAAATGATTTTTGAAGGTTGCAAAAATGCACATGAACTATCAAAATAGGTGCAAAAATACCACCACCGTCAGATTTCTTTAACTGACGTTAATTGCAATGTAAAAATATCAAAATGCCCCTAAACTAAAAAAAACTGAGTTCGATCTTCTCATACCATCTTCAGATTGTCAAATGCATAGAATTATAGCACTACTAGAAAAATGTCAAATTGTGACGAAAATTTGCGACTCGCAAATTTAAGGGTATTTGCGACGGAAAATAAACTTCCGTCGCAAAACAAGGAATTTGCGACGGACAAAGGCGTTCGTCGCAAAATATTTGCGACGGACAGATGTGTCCGACGCAAATTGCGACGGACGGTAGGTCCGTCGCGAACAAATTTGCGACGGACCCCGTAGGTCCGTCGCAAACCTTTTGCGACGGAAATGTAGTTCCTTCACAAAACACGATTTAAAGACCCCCCCTCGTGAAATTTCTTATTCTTCTGCACGGTTTTCTCTTTTTCCCCTGTGTTTTCTCTCTTCTACGTTTCTCTCTTTCCGGTGGTGCTCCGGTGAGCGACTTTCCGGCGTCATCTCCTCTCCTCCGGCCGATCGCCCGCCGACATTCCTTTTGTTCCGCCGATCGCTTCCGACGTCCTCTCCTTCTCTTCTTCACTTACTGCACATCTATTTCAAGTAAGCTACCTCTCTTCTTCCTCTTTTTTTTTTGACTACATATATATGCATGAATTTGATATATACTATTCTGTAGCAAATTGCTATGGAATGAAAATCTGTAGCAAATTTTGCTACGGAAATGGAAATCCGTAGCAAAATTTGCTACGGAAATTTTTTCCGTAACAATTGCTACGGATTTTCCAATTTCCGTAGCAATTGCTACGGGGTTTTTTGCTACGGAAAAATTCCGTAGCAAATCGATTTTGCTACGGAATTTTGGCATTTTTCCGTAGCAAAATCGATTTGCTACGGATTTTTTCCGTAGCAAAAATCAATTTTTTTTGTAGTGTTTAGAGTTTAGGGTTTTTTCGTAACAAAAATCAATTTTTTTTTGCAGTTTTCTTATTCCATAAACCACATAGATCAATATGAACAAGAAGTTACAACCACACATAACTATTAAGATACATGATTTTGATCATAAGCCCAAATCTATCATCAATACCAACAATTAAGATACACAATTTTCAGATTTACATTTAACCCAGATCACACGGGACGAAGTTACAGTCACACAAAACAAGAAATCGCACAGAAAATCACAATTTGATGAAGTCACTCAGAAATCGACGATACTCAGATGATAAAAGAGAGGGAATTAGAAAGGGAGTAGTGTGACCCGTCTCCCTCGTTGCCTTTTGGGTCATTCTTCATTGATGCTTAGGGGTTGCGAGTTCGAGCTTGGTATTTGTTTACTCCCTCGTCTTTAAACCAAACGAACCCTTAATTATTGAAAAGAGAAAAGAGTAGTGTACCCGCTTCAAGTCTCGGAACCTCCAAAGCTTTGAGCTCAAGAAAGTGTGGTGGTCGATGACGCCGCCGGCGATAGAGGAAGAAGCTTTTGTTCTAGTTGCCGCCGCCTCGAAAGCACGATTTCTTGCGTCTGAAGAGCAAGCTTTCCATCAAATCGACGGGGGAGACGAAGGCGCTCTGCTTCCGGTCGAAGGAGCTGGTGGACAAGTGGAGGTGACAAATTTGTGCCGGTGATTTTGGAAGTGAAGGTGGATCTGAGGAAGGAGGACCGAGGATTCAAAGAAAGGGGATCTGAAAAGAGTATGAGACGGGAAGGTGTGAAAAGATAGAGGGAATGGTAGTTTGGGAATTAGAAAAAGTTTAACATTTTTATTTTTTTTAAATGGCGTGGGGTCCTCCCCTAAAAGTAACAGCATCAGTTTATGGTATCTAACGGTATGAGTATTTTTGCATCTATTTTGAGAGTTTATGTGCATTATTATTGCACCTCCAGA
This sequence comes from Acacia pycnantha, assembly GCA_025563575.1. NCBI lineage: Eukaryota > Viridiplantae > Streptophyta > Magnoliopsida > Fabales > Fabaceae > Acacia > Acacia pycnantha. The sequence continues at coordinate 14,358,210 of JAMWYP010000015.1, read as the reverse complement.
AAGTATTTGGTGCTGAATGCACCTAGGGTAAAAGTCCATATGTATTTTTACCCCTTTACCCTATTGTAAATAAAGTTAAATGAGTGTTTGAAAAACATTGAAACCGTAGTTTTAGAAGTGTTTTTTATAAGTCGAGATAAAATTTCTCTAACATATCTCGTCAAATGTAAAAACTTTTTTCACAAATTAATCTAAACACACATTTAGACATTGCAAACCAAAGTATTTACAACCATGACTAGCCGTCTTAGCTGAGACGGTAGAGCGCATGTGGTCGTGGGTTCGATTCCCACAGACGGCAATGACATTCTCTTTTCGTCCAATAAAACTAAAAAAGAACAAACTCAACTTACCCTTTTTAGGTTGGCATATCCCACTCGGAAATCTTCTAGGATTCAAAGCAGACATGCACTAGCTAACATCACTTTTCTCTTTAATATTTTGTTTTCTTCTTATAGAAGGTGTGCCTCATCCCACGCACAAATCTGGTTTATCTTTTCTTTTTGGGCAGAACATATCTACTGAAGTATTGTTGATGACAAAACAAACGGTGGAGAATTAAAAATAAAAAGAAAGGAGGACAAAACACAGAGCACGCTCGCATTACAAATGACAATATACGAATAATGAAAAGAGAGAAGAAAAAAAGGATTGGAGCAGAAGGTGCATGCAACTGGACGAGACAAATAGAATAAGTAGCCGCAAAGGTTGACGCATGGCGATCGAGCTGATGATGATCGCAGCCGAAAGCGTATAAAAATAATATCTTGCTCACTTCGATCGTCTCTATCTCTTTGAGTGATATCTCGCAGTTCTAGTTTTATTTTATTCATCATAGATCCATATCCTATATCTATATTAATATTATGTATGTAGTATCATGTCGCCTAATCGCATCATTTCCCACACATGCATGGAATGTGGCTCACTTCAAGCTTTTCTCATGACCTCTAGCATGCCACGAAGCTTCTGTTTATATAAAATAACTCATCTCAATTCTTTTTCTTCATATATATATATATATAATATTCTGGATATAGACTTAATTTATAATGCAAATTGTATTATAACTAGATCTTATAATTAATTAGGATGAAAAGAGTTTACATATTGAAACTTTGCCCCTGTTTATAATCGGTTCCAAACCCAAGTAAAGAATTAATGAGAAATGTGTTAGGCTTTTGACGGCCAATATATAACTCTACAAAATTTTTATGAAAATCGGGGAAGCACATAAGGTACTTCTTACATGTACCTTTAATTAGAAGGATGCAATATTTTTTTTTATTTATTTAGATTAAATTATATGATGTTTTATGAAAAAAAATTTGCATCCAATATTTTAAATTAGGGTTAAGGTGCAGATTTACCAACCAACTATTACTCGAGGAGCATTTGGCAAAAAACAATTGAGGGGACCAAAATTACCAATCAACAATTAAAAAGTGAAAAAAACATCAAATAACTATTAAAAAAAACAACTATCACAATTAAGTTAAAATATGAGGCACTGGCGTAGGACGGTAGTGGAGACACTGAAGAAAAGAGCGGTTTAGCCTTCTTGTTGGATAAGGAAAACACCAACAGAAATAAGACCTATGGGAGCAGGCGTTGTGGCAGCGACGAGTGCTGCTTGTGACATCGGAGGGATGAAACCAGGGTGCAAAGTGCGTGTCAGTCGAAAGCTGTGGACTGCTGGATGAGTTCAAGAGGGTGAGTGGAATACTCAACAACAATGGAAGCTTTGGAGACACCGATATCGCCGATACTGTGACAGTCAATGAAAGACGGAGACACCAAGACAGTGACGGGGTAATAGTTTGTTGGCGAATCTGCACCAAATTGTGTGTTTTTTTCAATTTTTAATTGTTGATTGGTAATTTTGGTTTCCTCAATTGTTTTTTGTACTAGGTGCTCCTCGGATAATAGTTGGTTGACAAATCTGCACCTTAACCCTTTAAATTAATTAGTTTTCAATCCTACATTTAGAAATATTTGTCATGTAACACCAGTATCTTAAAAACTAATTTATTTAAGATACTGGATGCAATTTTTTTTCTTTAGAAAACAACATATAATTTAATATAAATAAACAAACAAATAATGTCTCTTCCCTTTAATTAATTAGAGGGATAAGCATATAACAAGCACTTAATGTGAACCCAAATATGGATCAGCAAAGAAATATAAAACTTTATGAAATTAAATATAGTTACTGGGTGTGACTGGTTTAGCAGTTTTGTGCGTGATAATGATGATTACTTATCGAAAGGGCCCAATGATGGAAGGCGTATATATATATGTATAGTTTAAGAGTCAAATAATAACAAGACATATTTTAGGATTTAGCACATCAAACAAATTAAAGCGCGCGTGTCTCATCGTGTTATTTATGATTATATATCAAAATTAAAACATGCTTTGATTATCGATGTCCCTACCACTGCCATTTCATCATCAGCCCACAAACCTTAACATATATTGCTTGGCAAACTAAAGTAGCGACTAATGCTAAAGATGGCAAAAGAAAAATGAGTTAACCAGTAGTATCACTTTTGGCTTTTTGTCGCCTTCGTCGTATTATTCTCCGCCATTTCTTATTTCAATTCATCGTACTCCTTCCTATATTATAACACAACAACTAGTGTATTTGATCTTTTTTATAAGACACTTACTTATTTCTAAAAAACATTATATAACCATAATTAATAAGGGTAGTAGGTGAGATTAATAATTATTACTCTCTCTAATCCTTATTATAAGACACCAACTAATAATTCTCACAGATCAATAAAAAAAAAAAAAACAATTAAAGTCATTAAAATTTAAGTAATTTCTCTAATTTTACCTCTAATTGCACTAAACTCTAATATTATATTAATTATTACTCTCACCCACTACCCTTATTAATTATGGGCATACATGTAAATAAATATTTAATACTCTCTGGAAACAATCAAGTGCCTTATAAAAAGAATTAAATACACTTATTAGTTGGTGACTTATAATAAAGGTCAGAGAGAATATGATATTAGAGTTTAGTGCAATTAGTAGGGGTAATATTGGAAACTGCTTAAATTTTAAGACAAATTTAATAACTTTAACTGTTTTTATTAGTTTGTGAGAATTGTTAGTTCGTACCTTATAATAAGTATAATACTTATTAAGCCACCACATGCTAAAATCCTTCAACTAAACTATAGCTACATGACCATATATTGTACATTTATAAAATACTCGTACATGATAATGGCTGCATGCGAGATCTAGAGTAGAAGGTCTTATAATACAGACACTGCACTTAAATCTCTCTCAGCTGCTAATTAATAATTTAGCATCTGCCTAACCTAGGTTCTTATGATGCTATGCATGTTAGCAAAAGGCAAGGAATGACGAAGGTTTAGTGAAAATATTTACAGCGGATTTTATAGTATAAATTATCTAATTTTTAATGTAATTTACAGTACAAACTATATCTTATATTAATAACTACTATATAGAATTGGAAACACTACTGTAATTTAATGAGCTAATATAGAATTTGTCACATGTTCGTTGAGAATACAATATGATCAATAAACTACGAAGAACAACGCCACCCTGTCATCGTACAGCAGCGGCCAACGATGTCAGATAATATAAATTTGCATCATAAAATTAAATGCAGTTGTGGTAGCATTACTAATAATCAGCAATTTTAACCTTACATACATATACGGATGGATACACACAAATATACAATGGATCCGGAGGAAATTAATCGTTATCCGGTATTTGACTTCATGGCTTTTTATTATTTATTATATTTATTTACTTACACGTTCTTTAAAACAAGATGCATGATAATACTTTTTATAATGGTGATTATATATATCACAATAATCAATATTTTTCTCTATTAAATCAAATATATAGAATATTCCGGTCCATATTAATTTGTTATATCTATTATTCTATTGAATCCTAAATATATAAGAGTTAAATGACTACTTAAGAAATCAGTTAAATTAGTCATCTATAAAAAAATATGTGTTAATTTTCTTTTTTTAATTATTTATATTACAAGTACCTTTAGACGATATTGTTGTCAAACTGGTTTACGTTTCTATCTTACAAAACTATGTTAACTTACCCTTAAACTCATTAACTTTTTTGATTTGATCATACTCAACGGCTTTATATATAAATTTTATAGAAATTTCGTTATTAAATATGATAAATGATAAATGTTGATGGATTTAATATCAATTTTTTGGATTTAAAATATATTTAAATCAAATTGTTGTCATTTTTATATTTTAATTATTTAAGCATACACTAGTAATTCCCATTTAATAATAAAAATAATTTTTTATGAGTTTACAATTCCAGTTCCCGATATGAGTTTATATCACTGTTACGATTTTGTTTAAACTCGTGAGTTTGACAACCTGAGACTTGGAAGCCCGACTTGAAAGCTATTAATAGATATGACTAGTAAAAAATGATAACCATGAGAGACAAAATTGAAGTTTTATATTTATAATCTCAACTAGCTCTTATATGAAAAATTGAATACATTTAGTAATTCCCTAATCAAATCTTTAAGACTTTAGCCTTTTATTTTCCTAACCAAATCATGTTATGAAAAAATGTAGCGGTTAAGACTTTGATTTAAGATAAAAGGCTAAATTTCATCCCTAAATCAAATCAAATTAAATAAATAATTAGAAGAAATTACTATCTCCAGTTAAGTATAAGAGTCAGACAAGAGTTTGCTTTGGTCATAATTATAAGATCTTAATATACTCTATCCCCAGATTTATAATTTTCTTCCTACAGAATGTCTATTGGTCTATTGGTTGCATATATATAAGAAGGGGCCATTTACGATACAAATAATTAGAAAGATATTTTAGGACCATCACATATTTATTACTATAAATCACTGACTCAATTAATTACTTTCGTTAATATTCACAAATTAGTTAAAACTCTATCTAGAGGGAGTACATACAAAGAGTGAGTATGAAAGGATATATGAGATCGATCCACATCCTCATTCAAAATATAATTAAACATATAAAGTTCGTAGTAGACAGTAATTGTTTGAACCATCAAATGAAAAGATGTATATATATGTAACAATTGGGACAGCAGGAAACATTCAGCTAATTAGAATTAGGCTGATAATCCGAATAGCATAAACTTACTCCCTCAGTGCATGCAGCAGCAGTAGTTCTGAAACTAAATTATGATCACCTCGTGTGGCTTCCATCAAAATCATCATTCCCTTTATCAAAAAAATAATAAGAACCAGAAAAGCCACGATTATCTCCCATTATTTGTTGATCATTCCCAGCCGTGGAAGAAGATGAAGTCACTGCTGACAACGACGAAGATGAGAAGAATGAAGGAGAATCATACAGAAATGATGAATCATTAACACTCTGATGATAATTATAAAGTCCTGAAGCAGCTCGTTGCAGATCATCATCGTCCCTACTACAAAGCACCTCGGCATACTGCATTAGGTTTGGAAACCCCTCGCCTGACGGAGGAGGCGGCCATGGTAGTTGAGATTCCGGCAGCGGCGCCACCACCTCAGACGGAGGCCGAGAAGGAGGAGCGAATGATGATGTTTGAAAATTGGCTACACGTTCAGGGAAATTGAGCTTGGCTTTATTGCCTTTGAACTTCAAAGCAGCAGCATCATAAGCAGCAGCAGCATCCTCTGCCGTGTCAAAAGTGCCAAGCCAAACTCTTGCTGCTTTGTTTGGGTCTCTGATTTCGGCTGCCCATTTCCCCCACGGTCTCTGCCTAACTCCTCTATAGTGTTTTTTCCTTTCTATTATATTCCCTTCACACAAAATATATTCACTCACATACATATCATATAGATGTAAATTAATGCTTCTAGATATTAGTCCAAGGTGTCATCTAATTAAAGAGATCGATGATATATACTCCTTAACAAGAAAGCAAAGTTAGTTTATTTCAATACTGCACGTAATTGCATAGAATGTCGGGAGGCCATAATGAAAGATGCACCAGTACTACTGACAAATACCAAACTTCTAGCTAACTTGTGAGTAAAGTAGTCAACAATTCAACTTCAATTCAAAACATCGTTATCAGATCCCCTCCAGGCCTAAAAGATGGTACACGCACTTAAGAGAGTGTCTTTTCATAACCTGGCCGAACTATAATAACTAGGCAGCTAGCCGATCATCATCGTCAAAAATATATAAAGCATGTTTTACATATGCAACTTCCGATTGGGGGGAAAAGTCATGGATCAAGACCAAACTAGGAATTGAAAACTTCATTTACTGCTAAAGAAAGATCACACACTAGTTACTAGCTAGTTGCACTCTCGTGTCAGGAAATTAAGGAATCTCAGAAAATAATACTGACTGGTAATTAATTACACAGAGAGATCTAGATAATATATATACTTATAGATATATAGCTAGTGATGAATTTACCTCGAGGTAAATTGTGGGACGATGAGGTGATCTGAGTGTCAATCAAAGCAGGAGAAGAGGTAGTAGTTACTTGTGGGATTGGGAAGGTGGAAGTAGTAGTGGAGTCGATAAGATAGGGATGTGTTTGAGAGTGAGACATGGATAGCGATGGGAATAATCCAGAAGGAATGAACAAATCTTGCTTTTTTTCCTCCTCCGATGCTTCTTCTGAAGACAAAGGCCTCTTCCCATGCCTTCGATCCACCTTGTTTATTTTAATTCTGCAGCTGCTTCAAATAATTCTCCTTCCTCCTCTATCTCTCCTATATATGCTTTGATTACAAATATGTCATATACACTCCTTCTTCCCTTTTCTTTTCTCTCTGACTAAGCTTGCTGGTGATGATGATCATCAGATTCAGGCAACACAGTACAGCTTGATGAAATGATCAAGCAGATCTGCGATTTCTTCGAGACGTACATCAAGATTCATCCAAAGAGAAAGAGATGAAACGAGGATCGAAAGAGGAGATGTTATATGATTGTCGTCTTAAATAGGATTAGGACAAAAACGAAAAAAGAAAAAAAGAAAAAGGCTGATGGAAAACAGCTAGTTACCGGGGGCTGGCTTGGAATATGGTTAATTCATAATTACTCAACGTTGAAGTCAAGTTTAACTTTGAGTTGAGTGATGAAAAAATACATATTTAATTTTTCATATGTTTTTTAAACTTTTTTTTTTCCGGAGACTATTTTTACAGAGTTTTCATTGTTCCGTTTTAATAGTATCATGGCTCGCTAGAGTCAGAAAATTGAGCCGAACTTATTAGGCCGAGTCGTTTAAGTTTTGACTCTTCAAAGGCTAAGTTTAAAAATTAGAAGAGTTAAATAAAATTGACCCTGTAGGGCTGGCCCAACAGGGCCTTGGGCCGGCCTGTTAGATCCTGTTAATTTTTTAAAAGAAATAATTTAATAAGGAGTTGGAAGAGATATCCTTACATTCGAATATTCATTAAAAATGAAAGTAGGTTTGCTCCTTATATTGACAACCTTCTCATCACAAGTTACAAGGTCAATCTTACCATAGAAATATTGTATAATAGTTTAAATTTAAAACTTAGGTATGCTTCTTATGTTTTATGTGAGTTATTTATGGACAATAGCTTGCTTTTGATTACGAATTAGTGAATGTCTTTATTTGTTGGATAATTCGTGTTGTTTGGATATTAATGTTAATAAAATTTATTTTATAAATTAAAATTTTAATTATTATAATTTACTAATTATATTTCTTTGAGAAAAAAATAGAGGAAAAATAGTTAAAATTTGAAATAATAACTTTCGGACCTGTAAGGGCCGGCCCTGACTCCTGACGCTCTACGACTATGAAAAACAGACGTTTTTCTTACCTCATGTTTTGTATGACCGACCCTAATTCCCAGTGCTAATGATGGCATCTATAAAAAATGAATTATCTTTTACGTATAAGTGATATTAAAAAAGTAATTAGCCAGACATAGTTCTGTTAAGGACGGCTAATACACGTGGCAGCTCATGTATGAGGACTTTAATTTTCTTGAAATTCGACATAATTGGGGTGCTTGTCCTGTTGTCCATTTGTCTACAGCGCATAAAGGAGTCGTACGCGTTAGAATACATTGAATCTCACCCTGGTATTCGTCGATCGAATAAGTTCTTTTTTATATATAATTTCTTAAATATAATTAATTAGCAATAGCTGTTGTTTCGTATCTCATTTGCATTCTTTTTAACACAAAATTATCTTGTTTCCGCTTAATTATTTTTGTGCTACATGACTGTATATGTAATGATAATTTATAGGCAGCTTTTCAGGAACCTAAATAGATCACGGGATATGATATTATTACTACTAATTTTATGTCATTACCAAGTCACTACCACTTTTTCACCGTTAGATTATAATTTCAATAGGAGAGAGAAATGATAAAGGTAAACGAGACTCTGATCTAATAATGAAAAAGTGATAATGACATAAAATTGACAGTGATAATATCATATCCCATAGATCACACGGTTCATAAATTTGTGAACAGTACCTGTTACTATATTTATATTGAAGATTATTCAAACACTAAAATGTTAACTCCTCCTGGTAGTCACGTTGGGCGACATTTGCCAGGTAAAGCTTTGGCGGTGACACAATTAAGCCATATATATATATATATATATATATATTACACTTTAATTTGATTTTTCAACTCGTGCTTTAAAAGAACGTGCGCGGGTCCATTAGAAGATGGCATGCGCGCGTGTGTTTTATTTTCTCTGCAACTTGAGGATGCAGAACACTCATGAAGCAGCTGAATTATTATAGGGATATATTCACACACAAAAAGTGTACAAAAATAAAATTCTTCTCAGATACTTACTTCGTAAATTTTAAAAACTATATTCTAAAAATTAATCTAAGTGTGCACTTGCAAGTTTGGTTAAGCAGTGAGAGTTCAGGTAAGCTCGATTAAATTTAAAAAGTACTTATAAATTCAGTTTGTCTTTTTTGGATGGGTAATTTTTAAAAATCTCGATGAAACTTCTAGAACAAAAATTTCTCCAATTTACCCTCTGATTACTTTTCCAAAATTCTCTCAAAATATTCTCTAGATCTACACATACTATTATCTTTCAACTAAAATAATTCAAATAATATTATTTAAATATTGTTTTGCCCATTACTTAGCATGAATTTATAAATTATTTTAAATAATAATAATATATAATAAAAATTATATTTGGATATTTATGTAATTTATTAAATCATTATTTAATTATCATTATTATTAAAAATAATCATGAAAATGTTAGAAAAAATTATAGAAGAAATAAACTTGATTACATAATTTGGTACAATCCTAATAAAATAATAAACTATCATATTTATCAATTTATTTTTTATTTAGATATTAAATCCTGTGATAATGATAGATCCTGGCGTAACATGTTCTCTGAAATAGAATCCAACACATACAAATTTTCTTTTAGTTGTATATGCACCTTGCATGAAAATTTTCTTTTATTTTCTTTTTTGAATATAAGTTTATAAAATTATACCCTTTTTAGTAATCATACATTCATAAGTGCATTTAATAAATGAAATATAGACATAATCACAATTCTTAAAATTACCTATTGAAAAAAAAAATATCCAAACAGAAACCATGATTGACCACTCTTAGCAAACAACACTTTTAACTATTGTTACTTATGCAAATTACGATCACGATTATCCATCATTAATCCAAACAGACCCTTAATTAAGTTTAGAAAAAGAAAAAAGAAAGATATATTAGGTGTGTAAGTTGATGAAAGAGAGGAACTAAACAAGTCGTAGAGAGGGGGGGGGACAAAACTCATTCATTGCCTTGAAATTCTAGATTAAGACATGATGTTGAGTTCATTTATATGCGCTATCGTCTACTATAAGCTCTTCTATGGGCTTATATATATATTCTCTATTGTTGTCTGATGCGATATGGTTTGTGTGTCGTTCTTACTTTGTACTAAGTAGTCCAGCTTGAGCTTTCATGTGGCTTGTTTTATCTTTAATATAAGTTGGAAAAAATGGTCACAGAATGAAAGATTGAAGCACGCTAGAGTATAACCTTGCAATTCACTCCAGTCAAAATGGAGTTGAGAATTGAAAACGGAGTTGAATCATGTACGTTATTTCATTAGATATAATAGCTTGTTTAATATCAGGTTCAAAGTAGGACCAAATATGTACTAAAGAATTGCAAAGCTACTCTTTACATTTTGTAGCGGTTTTTACTTTTAAATCGCCACAATTATCGTTTCATATTGTGTTTAGCTAACGTCAAATTTGTGGTTGTTTATTTGTGGCAGTCATAACCATTATAGATTTGGCACCAACTTGGGTCATATCTTATAATGGTTATTTCCTTACAATTACTACAAAATACGTACGCTAACCAGCACGCGTTTTGACATGAGTGTTATTGTTACAAATTTATAGCGGTTTAGGCCTATACCACTACAAAATCTAACATTTATAGTAGTTATTTGTCACTGCTACAAATTAACTGCTACGAAGAAAACAGTTTTTTTGTAGTGAGGAATTCGATATTTTATTTTAATTGGTACTAATTAATTAACCCGTTCAAGGGTAGAACAAATATAATAGCTAGGTTGCTCCCCGTTCACCCACGAAATGGCAACACTGTCGCAATATAGTCCTCATTTTTGTCTGTTAGTTGCTTGAGGAATTTTAAAATATACAAATAGTTTGATCACATAATCAATGCCCACTGGACTACTGGTAGATTGTGAACGTGAGAAAGAATTGGAAGGTAATTGAGGCGCACTTAAGTAACACAGAGAAAAAGATATTGTTGATATGGGTCATGTGCAATAAAGTGTATGACCCCACGTATCATTTTTGAAGATGCAGGATATATATTGAGAGGTTGAGGATGATGTGAAAGCGTGACAATGAGTTTTAATTTAACGCACTGTTTTCTATGCACGGGGGTGATCATTCAGATTTTTTAAAAAGCATCTTGGTGTGTGTACTTGCTTTAGCCGGGGGCTCTGATAGAGACTGCACTTCGATCATCTATGCATGGGATCAACTCAGTTTTCATGTAAATTATGAATATGATGTTCGTGTTGGTTCTGAATTCAACAACTGTGCTACTCTTGGGGTTGTTTGGGATACTGGTGGAAAAAATAATTTATAGAAAAGTAAGATTGAGTAAAATTTAGATTGTAAAATATGATTTCTGTTTAGATTGGTGATTGCATAAGTAATTTTTACTCCATAAACCAGGTTCAAATAAAGAGCTTTTACTCCATAAGTTAGGAAAAATGACTTTTCAAATAAGCTACTTTTACCTCATAAGTTCAATTCGGATAATTTTTCATCTAAACGAGAAGAACAAAGAAGAACCTATAAGCCCGATTAAAATAGTAAATAAGCCCGATTACCCCTCCTAAAAGCTATACCAAACATGCATTAGCTTATAGCTTGTTTGACATGGCTGCAGAAGGGGGAAAAAACCCAACGACAGTGAAAAAAACCCAACGAAGGAAAAAAGAAACATTTATGATAGCTTTTGTGGGTGATTAACTTCTAAAAAAAAAGTGACTTTTTTAGACTTTTGGAGAAAAATGTTAAATATAGGTGATCTAATAAGTAATATACTATTAAATATACATTTGTATATGGGTAAAAGATTTCTCCAGTCACTGGAGATAGAGTTATCTCCAGTGACCCTAAAACTACGTCGTTTTGGATTAATGAAGGGTTTTTCTGTAATTTTGTTTATTTTTTAATCATATAAATTTTACCGAAACACCATTCATTATTCACATAAAATTACTAACACACCCTTTATTAATTCAAAACGATGTAGTTTTGGGGTCACTGGAGATAACTCTATCTCCAGTGACTGGAGAAATACTTTTCCCTTTGTATATATTATAATTTATCTATTATAATATATTTAATTAAGTATTTTAGAGTTTTGTATTTTTTTTTATCAATTTTAATGTTTTATATTCAATCGTCACAATATATACAACTAATATATATGTGTGTGTAGCATTCAATAAGATTCATGTCATTTTTTATTTCAGATAATCATTCAAACAAGAGCCCATCTGAAAAGAAAAGTCACTTTTGTCAATGCCATCTTAAATACAAGTTACATCTATAATCTGACTTTTCTAAAAAAATTCATATAAAAAAGCTTATCTAAAAAAAAATCACTTTTACCATAGCTATCACAAACAGACCGTAAGCAGCCTTAATGTTTCACTTTCAACCCTATTTGGCTATTTCTCTGGCATTGGATATATGGTCATCCATATTTACACACGAGAGGTTAAAAAAAGAAGGACGTGAATGATGTTTTTTAAAACGTGGGGCAAGAGCACTCATAATTTAAGATTATAAGTGACATCAAAGGCACAATCTCTCACTCATGACAAAGCTTATTATATGCCATTAAGTTATATAGACCTTTGAGGAAGAATCAATTTCTGATATCCCAATAACTTGATTCTTATAAAGTATTGCCTCCAGTTTTTAGTATAATATTTTATTGGTGATGTAAAAGAAGCGGAGGAAGTGAAAAGCTATTCTTCATTAGAATTTTGGATGACATGGCACTGCTCAAATTAGTGTCGTGGCCTTCGTGTAAGTCACTTTGACCATAAAGTTTGATTTTTTTAAAAAAATAAAAAATAAATATTGCAGAACACGACAAAATCATTTCTGATGTTGTTATCCGATAAGGTAAATTAGAGTTTTCACTTTTCATCAAGCCATTTGACGGGGAGGAATATTTCTGTGTTTCTCTTTTTCTTCCAATATTGAACAACATTCATAAGAGAAAATACAGTACACGGGAGCAAGGAGTAGTTAATTTGGTGAGTTTCCATTAAAAATGCCGTTATAATTTGCTTGCACGACAATAATGAGATAATACTGTAGAGTCATAATTGCAAAGTAACGTTAGTCAAACGAAACATGTATACAATAATCGGCCAACCTGTCATACGCATCTAGACGATGAATACGAATCACACGTAATTGCAATTATTCTATATAATACAACAAAAGTCAAATAAATAAATCAATTATGTTGACCAAAAATAAATAAATTATACATAAAAACATATAACGAGGTCCAGTCTTTTTTATTTGCTCTCGTTTTTTTATCCATGATTACATATAAATTTAAAATATAGCATGTCACTGTATTGTTAATTAATTTATCGCAGGCTTGTTTGAGAAATGAGAATACTCCTGCTCTCATGCTGACCATTCCTCGTCAAATCCGAAACATACTTCATAGGGACAATATTGCTCTTGTACATCTATTAGGAAAAAAAAGAAAATAAAAGAATAAATACCCTTTCTGGTCCTGACAAAAAACACGGACCCCATTTTGGTCCCTTACAAAAAAATTGACCATTGTTCGTCATTTTTATGAACTAAAAAGTACCTTTTTGAAATTTGTGAGGGATCAAAATGTCAACCAAACGACCCTTATTCGTCCTTTTTATGGACTAAAAATCACCTTTTTTTTGTAAGGGACCAAAATGAGGATCGCGTTTTTTGTTAGGGACCAGAAATGATATTTACTAAAAAAAAAAAACTGTCCCATATCACTCAAAAAGAAAAAAAAAAACGATTCTTAGCTCTATTTATTCACATTCTTTATTAATTATTAAAAATATTAATTCATGGTTTGCTAAAGTAATTGCAATCCAAAGAACTATAATTAACTTTTTCTCTAGTTGGTGGAACTTATGAAGCTTTTAACCAGTATGATGAGTTCATTTGGCGCCTTCTCCATAACGTCATTGCTACTAATGTTTCACTATACCGTAGAAAACGCTCCCCTACACAGTTATGTCCAGTTTGTGAGGAGGCAGATGAAACCATTGAACATCTTTTTTTCCACTGCCCATGGACGCGATGTATTTGGTTTGGGAGCTCTCTTGGTGCCCGGTTTAAGACCTGCAGTGTTTTAAATTTTAACTTATGGTGGTTGAATCTATCAGGTATGCATTCCCCCCACTCTAATGTTATTTCGCTGATATGTTGGACTCTTTGGTTCCTGTGGAAACAAAGGAACAATCTGGTTTTCAATCATATTGCTCCAAATCCTTATTCGGTCATTGAGTCAGCTAGGTTGAATAATTGTGAATTTTGGCGTGCCTGGAGATACATCGGGAGGGATCGATGTGGTGAAATCAAGACCGTGTAAGGATATACCTTGGGATCCCCCTCCCTCTGATTCCTTAAAATTCAATTGCGATGGGGCATTCTCTTTAGTGTCAAAGGAGGCACTGTGGGGGTGGTATGTAGGGACAGATTTGGTGATTTTAAATGGGGTTTATTGACAAATTGAAATCAATATCGCCTTTATGACAGAGGCTTTAGCTTTGAAGCGTGCTCTGATGTTAGCAATTGATTTGGGTCATGATAAGGTTATATTTGAGACTCGATTGCCTCCTTCTTAAGTCCCGTGTTGATGCAAAGGTCCCGATTTATATGATTGGAAATGCAGGAACATTATTTATGATATTATTTGTCTCCTCTCTACCAAGGTTGGGTTTTCTGTTTCTTTTACCCCTAGACGGGGGAATCGTGTGGCTGATTATCTTGCAGCCGAAGCTTATAAAGAGGTGTGCCCGATGGGGTGGGTTTATCAACCATCACCTGCTTTGCTCTCACTTCTAACTTTGGACATCAAGGAGATGAATAGTATGTAGCCGGAATGATGTTGCTGTGTCTGGTTATAATAGCCCTGGATCCTGAATTTCCCTTTCTGTTTTTCCTTTAGTTTCGTTGTTATCTGCCTTACTTTCTTTTGGCTCTGTATTGCTTTTAGTTTGCTGTTCGGTTTGTCTTTGCTGGACTGTTGTTAGCTTCTGATTATTAATACAATATCTATCTTGACCAAAAAAAAAAACCAGTATGATGAGAGAGATGGGCTCAAAATGCCACACTTGTTAGCTGTCCCACTCAGGATTCAAAACATTGGGCTTGAAGAAAAAGAACATTTTTTTTATTGTTCGATTTAGGCATTTTCGGGCCTCAAGCCCATAGTACTGTGACTGCGACCAGAAGGTCCCAGAAGACCCTCACTGATTGAATTCGCCATCGAAGAAAGGCCTACTTTGGTCATAAAGGCGGCGCGGGCTTAAAGCGCCGCAAGAGGCCAACGCAGAAGAGATCAATGGAGACGAGCGCGAAAGGGGAAGGGGTAGGGAAAGTTGCGAAAGTCGAATTCGATGCTTCGGAGATTGAATATGTTAGTTATGGTGGTGAACATCACCTCCCATTAATTATGAACCTCGTCGACCAAGAGCTCAGCGAGCCTTATTCTATCTTCACGTACCGTTACTTCGTTTATCTCTGGCCTCAGCTTTCTTTCCTGGTTCAGGAACTTTCACTTTGCATCTTATTATTGTTTGGGAATCTTTTTCGCATTCGTTTATGTGCTTATCTTTCTGTACTGGATTTTAGGCATTTCACGAAGGTAAATGCGTGGGAACTGTGGTTTGTAAGATGGGGGAACATCGCAGTACATTTAGGGGCTACATTGCGATGCTGGTTGTGATCAAACCCTACAGAGGAAGAGGCATTGGTAAGTCTTATCTTGTTTATCTTCAAAATTCACTGTCCATGTCATACTTCAGGAAACATATGGAGTTATTAGTGTTGTGCGTTTAATTACCAGGTTTTAACCTTTCCGTAATTTTGCAGCTACAGAACTTGTTACTAGATCGATTAAAGTGATGATGGAATCAGGTTGTGAAGAGGTATGTAGCTATTGCACAATGTAGATTTGAAATTTAGACTTATCGATAGGAATAAAGAGAGAGACATGGAGAACCTTTGAGTTTTCATTTTGGCTGGTATTTGGTTTGAAAATCTGAAAAAATAAGCATGGTTTTGCCTCTCTTGCTTCCTGCTACTGAAAACATAAAAGTCAAAGGATTATATCTTGGTCTTATACGTGCTCAGGTTAGATCAAACATACTATGTTATCTCGAGATATTTGTAAAGAAGGCAGACCAAAGAAACGCTCATTCTGTTAAAGTTCTAGTGTCACCTTTTATAGAAAATAGTTTTCCCAAAAATGAGATGAGATTGGTAAACTACTGCAAATATGATTTACTCTATCAATAGAAGTCTTAGACTAATTATCAATTATCAACAACAATAATTAGTGTGGCACACGCCTTCCATGTTAAAAGATGTTATTTTTAATGTTCTTCTATTTTCTGTTTTATGCAAATTGGCTAACTAATGGTTGATTTTTGTAAATCAAAATTCACAAACCTTTATGATTTTCTAATGCATTTGTGTAGGCTTGACTTATCCATGAACTGTTTATTTGGGATATGTTCAAGTATAATTGCGGCTTCTAGTTGTAAATTTTCTTATCACCAGATCTTTTCTCCTAAGTTGATGCTTCTGAAGGAGAGTATGTAGTAGAAAATTTAATATGATAGATAGGTTAATGGGAGGTATTTTTAAAATTCGTGCTACTTTTAGATTCAATCAAGGAAGGAAATCTCTATTTTTAATATGGAGAGGTATTTGTAAGTTTAGCAAAATTCAAAGAATGTCAATTAATTTACTCATCTTAATAATATCAATAAAGTGCACTTATGAAATTGCTTATAGGGGAACTCGAGACAAATGCAAGAAAGTTGACAATGGAACTCAGCTTCTTTTTTTGATTATTGCCGACTTGGATTGTGTGAAATGGTAGTAGACTGAAAAGTATAGATAATTAATTAGTAATACGTGAATGTTCAGCTGAAATGGGGGAAAATGATATAATTATACTAATGCAACCTGCCTTTTCTGATAGTTTTGCGTTGACGAATTCTGGATTATGACTGCTCCATTTTTTTTGCCCCTTCTATTTTAAACATGGGTTCTGTTCCTGATTTATTTCTGTTACTTTTATTCACACTCATAAATGCGTCATTGGACATTATGGCTTTTATTACAGCCCTTGTTCCTTGTTTTTTATGGATTCTTCCCACTAAGCATGGTAGCATACCAAGATTAGTTAGAACTTATTATTTTTGGTTCATTCTAGTGAGGAAAAGTTGTACACAAGGAAGCCTAAGTTACTGTTGCTTGCCCCTATAGTTATGTTAGTTTGTTTTTATTGGATTCTATAGGCCAAGATATTCCACACTAACGTGGCTGACTCACTTTATTGTTTTTCTTGCAATATTCTAGGTTACACTGGAGGCAGAAGTCACTAACAAGGGAGCACTGGCACTATATGGTCGCCTTGGCTTTATTAGGGCCAAGCGACTTTTTCACTACTATCTGAATGGGGTTGATGCTTTCCGTCTGAAACTGCTGTTTCCCCAACCAGAATTACATCCATCCCTACCTATGATGGTGGACAAAGATGATAGCCACAAGCATGGTGACCATAGACATTTGGTAGAATGATCTGAATTCATCAAGGTTGTAATTTTATGGAAGCACGTTGATATGCAGATATTTTTACGGAGCAAGTTTGAGCACCTTTTTGTTACTACAGTCGCCTAAGGGAAATGAGCATCTATATTTCAAAAAAAAATCCAGTGCTATGATATATTTTTTTTAACAGAACAGTGCTACGATATTTGTTTTTGATCACATATGATTATTATTTTTCCAGTTGGACTATTGAGCATTTAAGACAAAGTAGTTAAAGAAGCACGGGGTTCTCTTGCTTAGGTTGAGCGATTTCTCCCTTGTCGTGAGTGGTTTTGAGCCGTCGTGCTTGGAGATCTGGCGCAAGTCGGAAAAGAGGTTGTCCGGCTTAGGGGTATGTTTTTTTTTTTCCAAATATTTTAATGGCTACTGCAATTTGTGGGGTGGGGTTTAAGGCTGTGTTCGGTTTGAATTTTGGTTTGAAAAAAAGGGGAGCTTCCCTCTTTAGTGTGAAAAATCAGATATGATTATGATCATATCTGACTTTTCACATCAAGGAGGGAAGCTCCCCTCCCCTCCCTCCTTTCAAACCAAACATAGCCTAAGGGAAGGATGGTTGGATTGGAGATGGCGAGAATAATGGTGGTGATGTGGGGGAAGGGAATCAGAGACTAGGGGGCTCATTGACTTTAAGAATGACAAAGGCACTAAAGGGATGGGTGGCTGATTGTAGATCTAAAGGTATTTCTCAAGTTGTCTCCTCTCTCTCCTTGCTGCTGCTAACTTGGTTTGGTTTCTCGCTTCATCTTCGATTTGGGCTTGTTGGTTTTGGATTCTAGAAGATCTTCACAGATACGGTGGCTTTGGGATGGATGGCTTTGGTGGAGTTGGTCTGAGTTTGTGTGGGTTGATGCGTCGCCATTGCTAATGTTAGTGCTTTTCTCTATGCTGCGATGGCTGTATAGGGATTGTGTCTTTACTAGAAGAATAGCAATAATAGCAATAGTACAAGTAGCTTTTTTTCCTGATGAACTTTTTCTAATGGGCTTTTTTCTAAAAGTCAAATTGTTGATATGATTTGTATTTAGGATAGTTGTGGTAGAAGTGATTTTTTTTTCTTGATGGGCACTTGTTTAGCATTACGTTTGAAAAATCAGTTGAGATGGAAAATGACTAAAAAGAGCATAAATCTTATTGAATATTATATGTGTGTTGTATATTATGGTATAAAAAATTAAATTTAAATATAAATTCGCTAAAAAAATAGTAAAATTAGCATTAAAAAATCTTAACTCTTTTTTGTTGTTGTCACTTTTCATAATCCAAACAGAGCATTTATGGTGATTTACAGAGTATTTAGTCAATTTCACTATAAGATTTAATTTCAAACTACTCCCTATATATTTATGGTGATTAGATCATTTTGATGTCCTAAAGTGGGATATGTACATTTGGGTTATTTTGTTGTCTTTCTTCTTATAAAAGAATTCAGAAAAACATAAATAAATAAATTACACTGAATCAAAAAAAAGCTCAACGGTACTGAAGCAAAAAAGGCGAACGAAAGAAGGCAGAGGAAATTAATTGAAGATGAGAGGAAGTGATGGCTTGTGGGGGTCCAACAGTCCTTTTTCAAGAAAAGTCCATGTGAAGTGAAAAAAAGCTCCATCTATTAGTTTCAGCTAAAAATTTATCAGATATTGAAGCCATGCCAAATACATAAAACTCAGGTTTGTAATGCCACTAGGCCTTTTTCTTTTTTTGATGTCATCCCAGACAAGCCCTTTGTAGCAAACATGATTTCAAAAGGGATGAGATTGATAGGGTGGTTCTTGGAGCCTTCATTCCTTGTTTCCGGCATAGGTATCAATGTTTCTTCGCTTTTCCGGCAGCGGTGACAAACGGCACATGTTCCCCTCTATATTTGCCTTAGGGTTTGTTTGGCAAGAGGGAAATGGAGGGGGGAATTTTAAGAGTTGGATTTAAAAAAAATGGAGAAGTGGTGTTATAAAATTTTAATAAATATAAGAAGTAAAATAAAAGAGTAAGAAAAGTTAATAAAAAAATTTCAACCCTACTTTTCTTTTAAAATCCATTCATAAATTTTTTTTCCTCCCCTCCCTTCCAAAATCCCTCGTACCAAACAGACACTAGGGTTTGTAGCTGTAATGTCATGGGAGATCTGGGTTTTGTTGTTTGGGGTTTTGGCCTTTTTTGTTTTTTGTCTTTTCTTTGGACCTTTTGTTGTTGTTCATTTTTATTAAATGAAATATAATATTTCTTGTTGAGAAAAAAAATTTAAGACAAAGTAGTTATCTCAATTTATTTGTTTTGATCTTCTCCAACCAAAATCTAGATTGTCTACTAGTGAAGCTGAAGTTGCAATTTTCCTGCACAATAGGCATCATTGGGAATTAGCGCTGAGGAAGCACGTGCACGTAAGTTAAAATAAAACTCTTATTACATATTACTGTAAATCACACTGAAAAAACAATTTCTACCATGAAACCAAACCGACAACAACTATCCAATTTGATTGCGCAAACTCATAAAAAAGAGAAAGAGCTTCAAAACTTGGTTTAAAGTTAGATATGGATCCTTTTCTCATCTTTTTCTCCTTTTGTTCTACTCATCCTAACTTCACCTTTGGATTAAAACTTGAAATATTAATATTTGATGGAGTGTAATACCCCAAAAATCTAACTTAGGGAAAATATCATAAATGGGAAATGTACCTATTAAAAATAGGTGAATATGAGGTTTTAAACACCTTGTATTGAGTTTACCTTGTTGTTAAGGTAATTTCTCTTGAAATTAGATAGTTTGCAATTAGGTCCCTAAAACGTTTGGGAATTTGCAAATAGGTCCCTAAACATATTGTGGGTTATAAATACCCTGTGAAAGCTATAAAAGAAGCAAGTAAAAATATATTTGAAATAGGGAAGGATATTGTCCCTAATTTAGGTAATTTGTTAAGTTACAAACTTGGAGAAATTGTAGAAGAATACTCAAAAAGTAAGGAAATGACCGAAATACCCCCGTAAATGCTAAGATAATGCAGGAGACATGAAAGCAAAAATGTCAATACAAAAATTATGAGTTAATGATTAATACTAAATAAGAAAATTGTCAACAGTTAGAAAGGGATTAATAAAGTAATTAATGGCTAATTATTTAGACATGAATGAAGGAGATATCCAAAGTTAATTAAATAAAACCTCTAATATGAGATTAAATTACTAATGATGCTTTAATAGCTAGATTATGGGGTAGACTAATTAATCAATGAGAAGTGCAATACTAGAACAATTAATCATTTGATTAGGAGGTTAATTAAGCTTTGCTAATCACTTTGAAGAGTCAACAAAAGCAACACTTGATCCACAAAGGGCCACATCACTTGGTTTGTGAAAGTAGTGGAGTATGATGTAGCCAACAATGCAAAAAGACTTTGAGAAAGTAGAAGAGAAAGAGTGATGGGAGAGGGGACGAAAATTTGAAGGAAGGAAGAGGTGAGAATTTTGATCTAATAGTTAGAATTGAAAAGTCAAAGAAGTATTCCTTGAACCACAAAGTGCCACATCACTTGATAGGAAGAATATGTGAAGTTGAATTAGCCAACAAAGCAAGGAAAATTATATGACATGTGTGGGAAAGATTTTGTGAGAATGGAAGGGCCAACAAGGCAAGAATGAGGGAGTAAGAAAATGGATGACATCAACCCCTTTTAAGCCATGAATTTCGCATGGCATAGGGAGCTTTGGGCAAATTGTAATGACAAATGGGTCCTTGAGTTTTTCTATAAATAGGGAGCAATCCTCTCTTCATTCTTCACACCAACTCATACCAAATAGGTGAGTTTTAGAGAAGCAAGAGTAGAGAGAAGTGAGAGCTAGTGAGAAGCAAGAAGGGTGAAGGAGTGTTCTTCAATGGTAAGTGTTCTAGCTAGTCTTTTAGCTTTTGTAGTTTTTGTAGTCATAATTAGTTTATGCTTTGATCTTAAAGATTCAAGAGTAGTGTTGTTATCATGTTTTTATGGTTAGAAATGTTATTATTTCGAAAATATAATAGAAAATATGCTAGAGCAAAGTTCTTGAGGATTGAAGATCAAAGTAGCGAAATTCTGACAAAATTTACGGTTGAAAGTTTTTGAAGGCAGCGTTATTTAAGATATTATTTTATATATCACCTGATATTCAAAAATAATAAAATTTTACATGAGTAAATTAGACATGTGGGGCTGTCCAAATATATAAAATATGTATCATTTGGAGTTCTACAGAAGGAGATATAAATCCTTGAAGTTAGGCCATTTTTTCCAGACGAAATTCTGGGCAGAGTTTAGAAACCTTAAACCTGTGAATGACTCAGGAAATCTGGGAGAAAATGAATATTTTTCTTTGAAACTAGACATCCTAAGGACTTCGAGGAATTTTACGGATCCTCGTTTCGATTTTTGTAGAATTAATTATGATTTTTCAAAGTTGTTGGAAAATCTGCCCAGAAATTCAGTATTTCGTTTTTGAGAAAATGTAAGGGCAAAATTGTAATAATGAATACCCCAAGGGTAGAAATGTCAAAGTGGGTGGAAATAACCTTTTTGATATTATTCTAAGAGATAGAATATTAGTTGTGATATTATGGGAAAAGGAATAATCCGACGATAACGTATAGGATATCCGAGAGGTCCGGAGTCGGGTTTAGAAGGCCGGACGTTTGGCCATTACACGGTGAAAGGTACGTCCGCGTACTGTAACACTAACTCTGATATTTATTGTATACATATATGTGATATGTGTATTGTATGTGATAGCTGATAGCTGTATTGTATGTCTATGTACTATTAGGGTATGTACGTACGTTCGCGTACTGTAACACTAATATGATGTTTATGGTATGCATGTATGTACTAGGTGTATTGTATGTGATAGCTTATAGCTCTGTGGTATGTCTATGTGCTGTTTATATGTTCATGTTTGCTATGGGCGATATATCTGCATGCTTTTGGGCGATATATGTATACATGTTATTGGGCGATATATGTATGCATGCTTTTGGGCGATGAGTGCACATATACTGTTGTTGATATGATTGTCTGTGGTCCATATGTTGTGTCTGTAAATATGAGGTTAACCGTTACTTGAGATCCGGTGCGGATCTCAGTTCTTAACATAGCGTCAAGCTCCGGAGGTTCGAGGACCGAGGAGAGAGGCAAGCAGCCCGAGTAGAAGACCCGGCTGAAGACTTCCTTTTGATGTTCCGGCGGGAGTCTTTCCTTTTGTTATTATCTACTTTTGAACCACGCGGTTACTGTACCGCTGTTGTAATTAGCCAGACTTACGGCATTCTAAATACAAGTATCAGTTACTCAATCGCTCCGGTGCTCTACTCTGATGATTTTAAATAAAAAAATTTATACTACTTTTGAAAAGTTGGGATGTTACATGGAGTATCTTATAAAATTAATATAATACATGATCATCTTGTGGTGACACCAACCAATACCTGAAGAGACCAAAAACCTTCAAGCAAATGTCCAACTAGGTGTATCTGTTATTCGCTTGCACCAGGATGGATCTTTTGATCGTTTGCACGGCATGAATCACTTTTTGAGGGAATTAGAAAATGAGGAACAGAAAGAATTAATAATGATCATAAATAATACCACTTCAGTCTTATTTATAGTCCATCTTGACCCAAAAATTTGGTCCTATTTATAAGTCTAATTCCATATAATAAATGAGATTGTGACAATTTTACCCATATTAATTGTACTCATGAAGATAGAGAGAGAAGAAACAGTTGAAAAATACTCAATCATAAATGAGGGTAAAATTGAAAATTTACTCCATAATGATTGAGTTAATTACCTCTCTTTGGTATGTGATATTTGGTCATAATGAACTTATAAATAGGACCAGAGTGGTAGTATATTTGACTAAAAACATTATTTTTGCACATGAATCACATTTTGAGGAAATGTGAAAATAAAGACAGTTATAAAATTTGAAAAATAATCAAATCATTTCCAAATATGATTGGTTAATCAATCATTAATAATAATCATAAATTTCTTTTCTTATCATATATAATAAGAGAAATTCTTGTATGAACTCGTTTTGTCATATTATTGGTGGTCTAGCTAATTAAGATGCAACAACTCAAGTAATATTAATTCTTGTTGGCTGCTTATGTAATTCACATTTTTATTTTTTTTAAAATAAATTCCCTAATTAAGATTTCACAAGTAATGAAAAAGTAAATCTTGTGAAATCTTTTAATTTTATTAATATGCTAACTAATATTTAAGATGTGCCTAACCAACTCGTTAGTTGTTGTATTTTAATTAGGTAGATTACAAATGACATGACAAACTGGGTTCACAAACGAATTTCTCTTGATAATAATCATAAATTAGGTAATGTGATTTATTAGAAACATTATTTATGCAACATGAAAACAGTTTGAGGAAATTTGTAAATAAAGTCAATCAAGAAATAATCAAATCACTTTTAAATATGATTGCTTAGAGCATGAACAAATGAAGAAGTCATTTAATCAAGTCACTTCTAAATATGATACTTAGTGTCTATTTGTTTAAATTTTCTAAAAGTTTGTTTACGATTTACGAAGTAAGTATATGATAAAAAATTTATTTCGACTTACGGAAAAATGCTTAAAAAGTAGTTTTTGGAAGTTCCCAAACAAGCACTTCAATTAAACATAAATAAATATAAATTTAGGATATTGAATAATATTTTTAAAGAATCATTAATATCACGTATTTATCTAAACTGACAATTTTTCCACTATATCGGGTATCATAATAAAAAGTATAATTTGTTATTTGATAATTGATTGATTGATAGTCAATGCACCTGAAAATGCTTCACTACCTCTCTTGGGATATTTTTTATTTGGTCCTTTATCTTAATTAATGTGCAATATTTATTCTATAAATCTCTTATATATTTAGGATGAATCTGGTTTGAATAATTACTACTTCTGATTCAAAATATAAGCTAAGTTTGAATAAAATATTGAATCAAAATGTAAGTCATAATTACCAATTCAGTGCATTTAATAAGGTGAAGTGGTCAAACGAATATCATATCCTACCAATAGGGTTGAGCATAGGGAAATGAATTCCCTCCAATGTGGTTTTGTGAACTTGGTTTGAATAATTACTACTTTTGATTCAAAATACAAGCTAAGTTTGAGAGAGTTAGAGAAAATATTGATTTAGAATGTAGGTCATCATACCACTGCCTCTAGTGGCGTAGTTGTATGACAACTCCCTATTTAGTGGGAGGTCACAAGTTTAATTCCGCCATTATACTTCAGACTATTAGTGCCTACCATTATAACGCAAAAAAAAAAAAAAAAAATGTAGGTCATATTAACTATATGATTAAAAATGTAAGTAATAATTATCAATTCAATGCATTTAATAAGGTGGTATGGTAAAATAAATATAGTATCTTACCAATGGGTTGAACATAGGAAAATAGATTAATCCCACTATCATGGGTTAGTGAAAATGGCTAGTCTATTCAAAACATGATGAATTAAGGTTAGAACAAGACTTTCGACCCGTGCGATGCATGAATATGTTTGTACCAAAAAGACTTGAAATGAATAAGATGGGCTAATATGTAACAAATTAATCGTTCTATTAAATCAATACACTTTTACAAAGATCATAACATATTACTCATTCTGAAACCTACCCTATATCAATGAAACAAAAGGTTTTGAAAAACTTCTCTATAAACAACATTTATTGTGGTATTACTACATTTACCAAACTTGTTTAGTATAAGGATTTTTAAACCACTAAAATTCTTAAATGTAGACATGGCAACATATAATTGCCCATGTGAGAAAATTGGGCTTGGTAGGTAAAGGCCTTCATTTGACAATGATTGACCTTGGCTTTTGTTTATCGTCATTACAAATGAAATTATGATTGGAAATTGTCTTCTTGTCATTTTGAATGGCAGTGTAGTTTGAGAAGGATTCATATACATTCTGTGTATCAAAATCTCTTCACCTGCGCTTGTTCCATTCAATGCCTTAGCTTTAACGACATTCTTCCCAAGTTGTGTAATTTGAAGTCTTGTACCGTTGCACAATCCTGCAGATTGGTCAATGTTCCTTATTAACATAACAGGTACACCAATTTTCAAAACTAATTTATGATGAGGAAAGCCAAAGCATTTAATTGCATTCAGGTATTCTATGTCATATAAATCCGCAAAGCTTTCATTTGCATTGTCGACACGATTTATAGAATCTGAACTGAAGTACTGCACTGCATCTCCTGGCAACAAAGAGAAAATGTAGTCATTCAATGTGTCGACACTCTCTGTTGTTGGTGTTAGGATTGACCTACTATGCAAGTAATCTTCGTCAAATAGGCACTCTATTAAATCTGGATAGGTAGATTTAACGATACAGTTAATTGGATTACAATCATCGTGAAGCAAAAAATCTTCTGGAATAACGACGTCTGCAATATCATCGTGTGATAATCCAATGTCTCCATCTCCTACAAGTAACAACCATTCTGAAAATGATTTTATTTTTGTTGCTCAATTGGATCGTTGGAAGACTTCAGCCTCATGTTCTTTGTTAATCGCAGTAATTTGCAATCATTCCATAGATAAGAAGCGTTGATTGTTGCATCTACAATCTCTGCTCGCCCACTTTTCGGTATGACCGGAAGGATTTGCCTAAAATCACCACCCATGACGACACATTTCCTCCAATTATGGAATTGCTCTTCAATAAGTCCCTCAACGTTCTATCAACAGCCTTGACACAATGTTTCTTCACCATGGGCGCTTCATCCCAAATAATGATATCAGTAGCTTTTAGTAAATTTGCCATTGGCGATTGATGAGAAATAGAACAAATGGAGTCTTCAATGCATTCCATATAAATGTTTTTCCAGTTCCGCCAAATCCATGCAGAAAGAAGAACCCACCTTTCTTTCAAGAAACAGCACCCATTATCTCATCAAACACCTGCTTTTGCTCAGCAGTCATCAACTGTTGCAATCTTTCTGATTCTTCTCTTTCCTTTAGCTTGTTGTAGTTCAGTTCTTGAAGAATAAACTGGTTTGAAATATCAAAGATGTTATCTGTATCAGGTGTAGGAAGTGATGGATAGTCGTTTAGACTCCTGCCATTGCGTAGCAAGAGTTTTTCAATAATAGATAAGCCTGCAGCTTCTTTATCGGCGGATGATATCTGCAAATCTTAGTCAAACAATAAAAGGTATTTAAAAACATGTGATATAAACAAATAATAGACATATATAATAATACGTGAACGTGTTGATACATGAATATTTTGAATTCTATTATGAATTGTTGAACATGCATTCGCAGCCATATTTGAATTACTTAACTATCAGTAGATATATTTATCTTGAAATGTTATAATGCACAATCCAAGCGCGTAACATGCTTTCCTGAATGTTGGATAAACTACAGTATTCACTGTAATACCCCAAAAATACGTATCATAGTTTGGTAAAATTATACCTATAGAAAGTAGGTGAATATGAGATATCAAATATCAAGTTATAATTATTTTATTTTTCTAAAGGAAAATCTCTGAGAAATTAGAGAATCTAAGGGCCAAAGTGCCAATGACCAAAATGCCCCTAAGGGACATAAATGACTTAGGAAAATTATGAAAAATCCTAAAATGTAGTAAAATGGTTAATTGAATTAAGAGAGTATATTATCTCTAATTCTGGTAATTTAATAAATTATGAACTTGGAGAGATTGAATAAGAATGCTCAAAAGCATTGAAATGACTAAAATACCCTTGTAAATTCTAATATAATAAAGGAGACATGAAAACACAAATGTCAATGCAAATGTTATGAGGTAATGAGTTGTTCTAATTAAGAAAATTAGCAACAAGTGATAATAAAGTAATTAGGTAATTATTGACTAATTACTTAAGCTTAAGCAAAGGAAATTATGAAATAATTATGTAAAACCCTAAAATTAGTGGTTATTGGCTTAAAATTAGTAAAAACGTGTTTACTAATTAATTGGAAATTTTGGAGAAAAATAGTTGAGTTTAGGTATTTTTAAGCCTAAATACAAGTTTGGACCAATAGGAAAATTATGTAAGAAATTATATAAAATAATTATTAAATAATTATTTTATATTAAATAAAATATAAAACGAAAATTAATTAAAAAAGGACCAGATATGTTTGACCGAATTGGAGCAAGAAAAATGAAGATGGGATTGAAAGAATAATATCATGATATTTTTGAATATTATATATTATAATTAATTAAAGTAAAAAGTGTGAATAGTAATTTAGAAATTAGGAAACGGATCTTATCTAGAGATCTAGGAAGGGGATTTCCAAAGTCAGGGAAAAATAATGATCGGTGGAATTTTATCTTGTTAAACTCTTAGGAAGAAAATTTGAAGTCGTTTGTGCATTTCCTAATAAAACAAAATAGGGAAAAATGCATATAGGTATATTTTTGGATATAGAGAAAATAAATTCTAACTCAACATCTAGGCATGAGTTTGAATTTATTTTGACATATTTGGAATCAGTGAATTTTTCTGAAGAAGATGATGTTTCCAGAAATACGTTCTGAAACCGGACGCGTTTGGACACGTTTTTCGAGAAAACTTCAACTGGACATTGAAACAACTTGGAAAATGCCATCCATGTCCTTTGAAATTTCTATAAATAGGTAGCATGCCCTCTTGAAATCTTCACACCAAAAGTTGAGATCCTAGAGAGAGGTTAGAGAGAGAAGCTCTGGGGAGGAGTGCTGGGAAATTCGCAGCGAAGCTCTGGGTAAGTTTTTCGATGCACCGAGCTTTAAGCTTCCGTAGTTCTTTCGATAGTTAGAGTAGTAATGTTAGATTAGTATTTAATCTTTCAAGTATGATTGGGTATCATATGGGAGGGCTATTTTAGTCTTTATTTTCGAAAATCAAAATGGCGTCGAAGTTCTGGCGAAATTTTGGGAAGAAAATTAGTCAGAGTAACGAAGTGCGACGTGCATTTGTTTTACGATTTGCCGTAAAAGTACGCTTTTCCGTAAACGTGCTAGAAATACCGTAATCCGTCAACGAAGGTACGTTCGCGTCTCGGTAACCTTAACTCGATATTTATGGTATGCGTGTATGTGCTATGTGAATTATATGTTATGTATTGTTGTTATGATTGTTGGGTAATGGGATACGCATGTTAGAGGCCTAGGTGCGCCGGGATACGGTTGTTAGGGGCCTATGTCTTGCTAGGGATGTTGTGTATGTAAATATGAGGTTAACTGTTACCTGAGGTCCGATTGCAATGGACCTCAGCTCTTAACATAGCATCCGGATCGGGAGGACCAAGGACCGAGGAGAGAGGCAAGCAGCCCAGTCTGTTGTGTATCACTTTTGAAATACTCGGTTACCATACCGCTGTTGTATTCCGCCAGACTTACGGTGTTTTATATATACATATCAGTTACTCAATCGCTCTGTTGCTCTACTCTGATGATTTGAAATGATGTTTTGAAAAAAAAAATTATACTGCTTGTGAAAAGTTGGGATGTTACAATTATTCACAGTTCTTATATCGGTGTAAGTCTTTGCGCCACGAACCTTTGTAAGCAACAAACAAAGATAATATAGTTATCCTTGAGCTGGGGTACAATGACCAATCCTTCCATCTGAAAAGTCACGCTCATGAAGTTTCCAAAACCTTTTTTCCTAACAAAGGTGAAGTGGTTGGGGAATTGAGAATAAGTCAGTGTTCTTGCGGAAGGGTCATCCTTATTTTTTTCAAACCAAGCAAGGAACATTGACTCCTTGACCCGGGGGTTGTTCACAAGGGAGAACATTGTTTCACCTTGAGTGTAGTAAATTGATTCTTTGTTGAGGCGGATGGCGAGTCTCTCCACAGGTGGATGTCTATGGTGTATTTCGAAACCAAATATTCGCCACAACGCCTCACATGAAGATACATACCTACAATTGAGGTAGTGAGAAACTTCATCAAAAGATTGTTGAGAGCCTAGACTATCATTGTTGTTATATATACCAGCAATGACACGGTCATTCCCTTTACTAATGTATTTGAACAAGTACTTGATGGCACGTAATTGATTTGTCTTCTCAATGTTCAAATGACCACAAAATAGTTTCAGCAACCTAGCAATATAAGGGACGACAAATCTATTATCAAGCTTAACTCCCTTTCTTGAAACCGTACGACCGTCATTTCTCCTACGATATGTTGGGTAACCTTTTTCATCCAAAATTGTATGTGCATTATATCTTTTTGGGAAATACTTTGAACATTTACCATCTTTCATGCAAGGCGCATTTCTTGATGATTGACCACATGAACCATGTAGCTCCCAACTAATTCATATAATTCAGGATCTACAAGTTTATCTAGTATCTCTGTTGATATTAATTGGTCAACATCAAATGGAGATGTTAATTTGTCCGCTTCAAACAACCAGAGTATGATATGTGCATGTGGAAGCCCTCTCTTTTGAAACTCAACAATGTATACATCTGCATTTTTCAAAGGCATAAATTTAGTTAAAATGTTTAAAAATAAACATCGATATTTAAACAATCTTGGAACTATATTGACTATTTAAATGTTAGATCTGGATAATTTAAAGTCATTTTTTAGAGAAATACAACAAACATTTAATGATCGACTGCAGATTTCGTAAATTATATAAATCCGAAAGTTGATTATCAATGACAAAAAAATATTGAATTACTTTACAATGATTATTTAATCTTGTTCAAATAATAGTAAAAGGATACCTGCTTTGATGGAGCCGAGTATCTTCTCATCCTTCAAAATCCTCATTAATTTGTCAAGCTTCATGTGGAATACCCTACTCAATATTTCTGGTTTGTCACAGGGTTTTAAACCATCTTTCTCACAATGACGAGTAATCTCAGGCCACATTGGGTTGCATGTGAAGGTTAGAAATATATCTGGATAACCAGCCTAAGCACAAATTACCATAGCATCTTGATAGTTTTGAATCATGTATCGTGCGCCACCAGTGAAAGAAGACGGTAAAATAACTCGTTGTCCTGTCGATGAAGGGTCCGTCTCTCCTCTGGTAACTACATCTGTTAGTCCACTGTAAAGATCAACCCTTAAATCCTTTTGATGCTTTCTAATGTAATCAAGCCTATCACTTTCAACCATTGAGTATCCGTCTACAATGAACTCTGTAGTAATTTTTTTCCATGAAATATGACTGACCTTTCAGACTTCCTCCTCATTAAACAGAATGCCATGTACTCCCTTGGTGTTAGCTTCTTCTTCTTTTTTGTGGTTGATAGTGACTCTTGAGCATGTTCATTTGACGAGTCATAACCGTTGTCTCCATATGGGAAAAGCAACGGATACTGCAATGGAAGATATGCCATATGTAGCTCATCGATTCTTTGTAAACTTCCACTTTGCCGTTTGACAATGATGTCCCTTTTTGTATATGAATTATCAAAGTCACCTACAATTAGAGCTGCAAGCTCAGAAGTTGTGGGCATATTATATTGCTTAGATTGGCCAATTACGTTGCTACTTCTGATTAGCCTTATACTAACATCAGATATGACATTCTGCTTAATGATTTCCGCAGCGTTCCTATAATGTTTGACCACACAGTTGTGTTTATCCAGGCATTCTTTTAACATTTCAACAATACTTTGATCCAAATGTCCGCCACCAACATGACTGCTGGGAAAAATCAGAATGTACAAAATATTAAATCTGGTGTCGTATTTATTAAAGAAATATGCACAACGAGTAAATATATTTAAATAACACTAACCTCACGGTCGAAATTCGATTTGATACTTCATTTTCAGTGTCGTAAATATATAGTTGGGCGTAAACTGGAGGATTTCCTTGAGGAGGCAATAAACTACCAATCAAATGGTGGTTTTGACCTGAAAGGACAAATGAATAAGGGCCTCCTCCCTTAGAGTTGATTGAATGGTCAATTCCGCCACCCATAGAGGTGAATGAAAACATGTTGTACAAACAAATATTTCTCAAGAATTTTTTTGCATGTAATGAATCTTTGTTGAAAAAGAGTTGTTCAAGCTCTTCAGGAGGCCTTTTCAACAAAGGAACGATAATCTTTCCTTTACAACAGCAAATGCCAAACTGCGCAACTAAATTTTTCTTGAGACCTTTCAGTCTCTCTGCAAACCACATCTGTGAACCACAGAATTGACATTCAAGACTAGTATCTCCATCGTCTAAGTAATTGGAATGAAACGTACACGTCAGATTGTTGTCGACCACCATATAAGGGGTAGATGTATCATGTTGATCGTTAGCAGCTCTGGAATCTGGTAGAAAATGTTTTCAAGAAGTTTTATTTAAATATGATGAAATCTGACAATTAAAAAAGAGAGAGAATGTATTTACTCTTTTAACCGATACTTACTTTCATGTAATGGAATGTCTAGACTTTTGCATAAATCAGTAGCTAATTCACGAATTTGTGGCAGATGTGTTTTTCCTCGCTTCTTTTGATTCACGGATTGTGATCTAGGTCGAACTGTATGAGTAACATTAAGGGTGCTGCGGTACGTTAAACAACTGTCATCGCGTTGCATGCAATTTGAGCTATTGGGTGTGTTAGTAATATCCGTCAAAACATATTGGATATGGTTACTTGACAATGGATTCAAAAGAGAAGATTTGACAGTTGGTAACTCATTCTCAGTTACAGTCCCTGGACAATTCATCGTTAGTTGGTTAACTGAATTTCCAGAAACACCAACAGAATTACAACAATGATTTTTTGAACAACCTTCTAAACATATTCGTTTACCTACAGAACCAGTTTGTTCGAAATTGAATAAATATTGGCATTCGATTGATGAAAATCTAAACAAATATAAGCTCTACAGTATATTAACATCAATATGAAGTGACTGACCTCCTCTTTCAATCTGGTTGTTTTTTGACACGGCATAGTGCTTGTTACACATAGTTGATTCCCTTTTTTGAGAATAATGAGAGGTCACAGATGCTTGACGTCTTTGATTTATAGATCGGCAGGCTATATAAGTAATTTATGTAAGTCAATAATAGTTGATATGACTAACCCATTTTTTCATGACAGATGGTCTGTAACATTCAAAATGAAACGCGAAAACTGAAACATCTTGAAAAGAACTAACGGCTAGATGTGAATCAATGGTATCCGGACGGTTTGATCCCATTATGTGTTTCAACTGTTGGCATGGATCGCCATGTAAGAAAACATCGTATTTATGAATTTCCAGTTTTTGTTAAAATTGAATCACGAAAGTAAATGGAATTAATTGTCGTGGTTAATGTAGTTGACAAAATTCTTATTTCCTTCCTTTGAAAGACAATTATTCGATCAAATTTTCCTTCCTTTTTAGTTTCTCTTTCCAAATTTTCTCCCGTAATCATAATGTGATCAAACCACAAAAGTCAACGAATTTGAAAAAAATGATATGAACTCAACTTCTTAAGTTGTTATTACTAATTTTCGCACTGCAATTAAAACAAAAATACTTACGAATCAGCCTTATAATTTTGATTGGTAATATAATAATGAGTGATTCCATAATTTTTCAAATTAAGCGAGTCATACATTCATACTTTAGTATGTCAAAACTCCAGATTCTTTGCAGCTCTTTAAGGATATTAATATTTATAATATACCACTTTGGTCTTATTTATAAGAGAAAATTCCATATAAAGACGGTTGAATTAATATTTATTACCTATCTTCAAAATCAGAGTCTATGTAAAATTCGAGAACATGTTTTTTTCCTTTAATATTAAATTAATAATATGTATTAACGGTTAACCAAATCCCAACATTAATTCTTCAAAAATGGATTAGAGATTCCAACAACAATGGAAAATGGAGTTTTTGGTTATTTTTGGGAAATGCCTATTACTTGGTTATGATTTTTGATTCAATTATGATTTAATGTATATTTTCAAATTTAAATTTATTTTATTACCTTATCTTCGAAATGGAAACAATATCCTAATTAATTCCAATGGCTTGAAAATGAAATGCGTAACTGTAGCCCACAATTATTATTAAAGTCGTCAAACTTTCTGGAGTATTGGGAAATTATCTAAACCACAATAATAAAAATACGAATTAAATAGGAATAATATCCAAATAAATTCAAATAACTTGAAAATGAAATGTCTAATTTTAGCCCGTAATTATTATTGAGAGGATCAAAATTTCTGGAGTGAAGGGAAATTGTCTAGGAAATAATTTATATTTGTTTTTTAGAAAAATAAAATTACTTTAATAGGTATTAACTGAATTATTTTTAATGTAATAACATATGGACTAATTTAATGATATGATTATTTGACCTGTTTTGTAGTGAAACGAGTTCGGAAGTCATGGCTCACAAGAAAGCAGCGAGGAATTTAAATATCCAAATTTCATATATCCGATGAAACAAAAGTTATCCATTCATTTTGCATGTAAGTAACTACGCCTCCACAAAACTACAAGGAGAAATAAATGCACAATAGGATGCTAACATAATACTAAACATCCAAGAGAAACATAATGCTAATTCAGGAATTCGAAAAAAACCATGATATCCATAGATTCATGCTAAAATAGGATGCTAAACATGATAAGAATTAATTCTCATTCTTGATGTTTTTCAAGGGTTTAGTTGAGCTCATTTTTGGTGTGCAAATCTCTGCAAGCCCAAGGTCCTCATATACAATTGGAGTATCGTTGCCAAGCGTCTTCCGTTTTGTGTAAGCCTTAGGTGGTGTTGTCAGTTGTGACACAGTATTATCACCATCTTCGATGACATTTTGTTGTGATATTGTGCGAATATTACCTGTGGAGGCAGTTGATTCCTACGGGCATAGAAAATAATATGTTATGAACAACACCGTAACATATCAAAAAATAGACTATGTATAAAAACTTATACCTCTATTATGGTTGTTGTTTGTTCCTACGAATACAAACAAAATTTAGTTATAATTTAATCGCTGACACATAATTCAATAGTACGAATAATTGTTGTTCCTTACATGTCATGAACACTTACCTCTTGATTGAAATACTTAAACTGATTGATCAAATTATTGTTAGCATAGAATTGTGTGACCCCAATGCTACTTGTCCTATGCTTTATGTTGTGGCTTTTAATCTTAAGTTTGACAATGACAAGCTTTCCAGCAATTTCATCGAGTTCCTTGGGAATAGTAGAATTTATTCCCTCCTTCATTTAAACAAATAAATACATTAATGTGTTTACAATATCAAATGGATATAAAGTACTTTGATGATTACATGTGCGTAACTTTTTCACAACCTCTTGCATATCATCTTTCATCTTTGATGCAGATTTACCCAATAACCCAGTTGCATGACGATCAAAAAATATGATTGAACATTTTCCAGTGTCATCGTACACTTTGTAGTGCACCTTAAATCTGTCAAGTAAAATTGAAAAGTTTGCAAAGTTTATTAGTGTAAATAAACTTTGTTCTCTGAACAAACTGTATTGAATATAAATGCCTTACTTAGGAACAGTCATAAGCACGTCTTTATCACACTTTGTGCATTTTAGAGAGTCGTTCGATTGATACTCAAGCTTCTTATCACACGGACATGCATCATAGAACCAACCATTCAATGTTTCACATTTTTGAATTGTCACTTTTGTCACGATATCACACTCTTGATCAATGAAGAAGTAAACAAATATTAGCTTACGTAACCAATAATTATTAGCAATACAGTCATCGTTGATTTATTAATTCTAAATAACATTACAAAAATAATTACCCAGAAACAAAAAACATAATACTTACTTGATCTAACTTAGCAATTTCACACAGTGGAATCCTTGTTCTGAAGCTTAACATTGATTCAGCTGAGTATGTAGGATAATCTGCACTTGATACTTGACTAAACAACTGTGTGCCAAGAGAGTCTTGACTAAGTCTGTACATTGAGATGTTTATTCAAAGTGTAAATATATATATTTTTCAATAGGAAAGACAATAGCATTTGAAATTCTTTTAATATAGTCTTATATTGTTATCCCACCCTTCTTTCATCAAATTTGCCTCAGGAATATTTGGATTTAGAGTGACCAAAGTAGCATTAAATGCATTACTCAGATGTCCATAATCTGGTAAGAGTAAAATATGCTATAAAATTAACAAAGAGATAAAAAAAATGAGACTATACTTGTGTGGTAGATAATATCATAATCTGAGCAGAACCTGTGTTTCTATTTAGTCTGGCAAAACGTACGAGCACTGTAATTGGAGGTTTCATATCCTCATGCTTCTTTCCAAAAGTTTCTTCAGCGCAATCACCTCAAAGAGCAACATTTATAGTGTTTTCACTTAAATAATTATAGGAAAAACATATGTCAAGAGATAAAATTAGAAATCTGTACATTAAACGAAAACATAATAATGAGGTTGTTTTTTACCTTTGATCAGCAATACTGAAATTTAATCTCTTGATTATATCACACTCCCTTCTTTGATCCTGCAAACGTCTAAAAGCTTGCAAAAACCCAATGACATCTGCAAATCATTCCTTTCAACTTACTTAATTGTTTACAAATGACATATTTAAAATAAATGTCAACATTATTAACATATACTAGGCGCACCTATTAAACCTTCGTCACTGACATTGCCTTGTTGTATGTTTGCAATATTCTTGAAATTATATGTTTCACCCAAGATGAGTTCGTCAGATTGTTCAATATACGTATGGGGGTGGAAGTTTAATTTCCAAGGACCTGTGGTAATTCTATATTTATCATCATTTTCCAGAACTTGAAAATTTTGGAAGTTGTAAACCATGCCTTCTCTAGGTTCATCTTTCAATTTGCCAATGAGATTTTTGTGAGTAGCAAAAACCTCGATTCTTGAACCCTAACAAAAAATATAGTTTAAAAAATCGTCATTGGAGACTCTACTAAAACCGGAAGATGGTAGATGAATGTTGAATGACACATGGGTGAAGTATATATAGAGACGTACCTTTTCATCAGCCAATAACATGCCAACTTTCCACACTGCATACGGCGTAGCCTTTCTTTTGACACTCCACTTCTGCAGAACTTTAGCGAGAATTGACCATGTGTCATTGGTATCGTTGACATCAAAGAATAAAGTCTTATTCATCTCCTGACACATATAAAATAGGATGTTGATGCATGTAATACCCCGGATTAATAATAGAAATAATAATAATAATAGATTAAAATAATAATGAAAGAATTAGGGTCTGCTCCTTCTTTCTATTGATTTATTCATCCAATATATGTGTACATATATAGAGGGAAATAATCTAAACTGATTCCTAGAGTTTCTCCTAGAATCTAGGAACAATAATTTGAAATTTTCAAAAATAAACAGTTAAGATCACATAATTGGATCTGATTAGACTAGGTCACATAACAGATTAGGGTTTAAATGATAAAGGTTCATAGTTGGCAGGCAATGCCCATTCCAACAAATAATAATAATAATATATAAAATCTAGAAATTAATAATGTTTGTAGTGCTAATTTATTAATTGGCAATAATTAAAGAGCCCAGCCCATAGCTAAAACCCTAGATTTTAATTATAAACTTAGGTCTAGCCGCCTAAATCTAGAAAACGCTCGACACTTTTTCTCCTCTACTGCATCCTCCTCCCGTACTCCCTTCAAAGCATTTTCTAGAAGGCTAGCAAAAACGGAGATCAGGTAATCATAATTCCCGCATAGCCTTTTAGAAGTGTAGCCTTGCACTTGTCTCAGTACAAGTGCGGCGGTAACACTTCCCAAAGTTGTTTCCTTTAAATTTCAGTAATTATTTATAAGAATCATTGCAATTTTATGTTATCATAACTGTTAGAAAATTGGGGGTGTTACAATGCACTTTAGGAAAATATAGGATCAAGTTTCAAAGAATTGAAATTGTATTTGTTTACGTAAGGATGCTTCTGCAAAATGTTGTGGGAGATATCTTTGGCCCAAAAACGGTATTGCAGAGTCCTTGTATGATCTGTTGCTTCATGACCAGAATTTTATTATATAAACATTAATTTTGGCGGGAAAAGGAATACAGTCAGGAGAGTAGCAGTTGATTGACGCCGAAATTGAATAGAAAAAGTCAGCATAATGGTAATAACAAAAACTTCGTCATTAATTTTTTTCCTGGTGAAAACTTCGAATTGATGATAATTGATGACGAATTTCTATTATTATGATGATGTATAGAAAAAGTCAGCATAATGGTAATCAATATAAATTCGTCATTTAATTGATGATAATTGATGACGAATTTCTTATTGATGATAATTGATTGATTAAGGTTTAGTGGACCAATAACTATGTTGTAAAACGCATAGTTGGCAGGCCAAGTGGACCAATAACTGAGTCACTTAGAGATTTAGTGTTTTATAATCGATGATACTTATAAAAAGACATGTTCACATCTAATACTTAATAATATTTCAAATATCACCTCCTCTAATAAAAAAATGTGATTATTAGGAAAAAAATCCCCAAAAGGTCCAAACACCAACTATTTTTTTAATCTAATCAAGCACGTACTTAGCATTTGCATACTTTCCATGAGTAACTTTTCTTGATAATAAATTCAAGGGAAAATCCATATAGGGGCTTAATTAAGGCCTAAAATAACAAAAAAGGCCCTAACAACTTTCAGATCCCAAAAAGGATTCTAGGGCATTTTTTGAGATTTTTCATTAAAACGTTAGTTGTTAATGTGACTGATTTAATTGTTAACCGGGGCTGATATTGTTGTTAATGTGACTGATTTAGTTGTTAAAATATTGTTGTTAATGCGACTGATTTAGTTGTTAACGGGTATTGATTTTGTTGTTAATGTGACTGATTTAGTTGTTAACGTTTATACCCGAAAAGGCCCTAGGCCTTTTTTGGGATCTGAAAGTTGTTGGGGCCTTTTTTGAGATTCCAAGCCTTAATTGGGCCCCTGTATGGATTTTCCCTAAATTCAAATGTTTTAGAGTGTGAGAAATGAGAAATAAATGTCTCTGTTATCACCTCTTCCTCCTTAATTTTTCCCTCATTTGATTGGCTTTAATAGTTGACGCTTATTTTATAAAATTATTATTATTATTTAATATTTAATATTACAATAATATTTTTAACCGAGTATAAAATTTCAACCGTTAAAAATCAATCAAATATTAAATAAATAAAGTAGAGAAGAATAAAGAAGGGTAGTGGAACAATCCCTTAATAAGCAGTCTATATTCAAATTCGGTTAATTTCATTCCAATTGAAATATCGTGCAACACGTTCTTAACACGTCAGCCAACTACTGCATAGGTGCTCCGCCAAAGTTTTCAATTTTGTTGCCGTTCAATTTTTGTGAGATCAAGAAGAAGCGGGAAGAGGGAGGAGAAAGAGAGGAAAGAACCAAAAAGCCAAAAAGGAAAAATATTCGTCTCTGTCCGTACATTCGCCGAGGTGGGGGATATATAAGGGTTGAAACCAGCCACTGTCCGTTACTGCATCACTCTTCCTCATTTTGTTTCGCTTTTCTCCCATTGCTCTTCTTTCCAAAACCCTAAGTCATGATCTGCTTGTGCTGAAGTCCTCATCGTTTTCCTCCCTATCTTCTAGCCAGTACCCCAACCTGTCTGTTACCGGAGGCTTTCGGACCAGTTAGTGCCTTTTTATCTGATTACTTCGGGTCCTTATTTTAATTTATTTTTCTCAGGTTATCTTCATTCATTTTCTTTGTAGGCTATTTATGGGGGCGCAATCGTTGAACCGTGTTAGTCCGAATGAGAGTCCTAATGCTAACGGTGAGCTGGGTGCTGAAATGGGTCGTCGTCATTCCGTGGTTTCGACCCCCAAGCGTAATGTTGTATCGAATGGTCATATATGTGACAAGAGTGAAGAACGAAATGGTTCAAAAGATTCGCCAATTCAGAGAAGAACCAGTCCTCGAATACAAGCCAAGCAAAAAGTGGATACGGAACTTCTAGTGCGCTGCGGAGATGAGCTGCACAATGAATCTAGTGATGCGAAGATGAGTACCTGTAAAAAAAGTGTTAAATACGACAATGTAGATAAGCAACAGGTAGTTGGAGGGAGAACTAAAAATTTGGAGAATTCAACAACTAAGGAACCACAAGAGCCTAAGGAGTCTTTAATACAGAGAAGAACTAGTCCTCGAATCCAAGCCAGGCAAAAGGTGGACAAGGCACTTCCAGTGTCCAGGAGGGGTCAGCTGTCTGCCAACGATATGAAGAAGAATACAACCTGCAAAAGAAGTCGCAATGACGAAAATGGTTGTAAGGAAAATACTGTGGAGGACCATCAGAAAGCTAGGAAATTGAACGAGTCAATTACTGAAGAGCCTAGTGAGGACAATGAATCGTCAGCTCAAAGGATAGATAACTCTCGAGTTCAAAGTAAGGAATTACTAGTGCGACGTAGAGTAGAGTTATTAGAGGATCGAGATAACAATGATAAGAAAAGTAAGTGTTTCAAAAGAAGTTGCAATGATGAAAATGGGGGTAAGGAAGGGGGAGTAGGCAATTCACCTAGAGTAAAGAAGCTGAAAGAGGCTACCTTGGTCCATAACAAACGGACATCTGGGGGCTCAAAAGCTAATGGGGCAGGGACTTTAGCGGATAAAAGTGACTCTGTCAAGGTGAAAGAAACGCTGAGGTTGTTTAACAAGCATTATCTTCATTTCGTCCAGGTTAGTTTTCATGACCATTTTGTTATAATTTGCAATTAGGCATTTTGGTTTTCTAAGTCCACTCTAGTATGCAAATTGCAACACGGGATAGACCAGACTTAGGCTTTATTGCATCTATTTATCTCTGACCATTTTTATCTTTGGTTTAATTTGGAATTTTGATTTTAGCATCTTCTTGCATGTGTAGGAGGAGGAAAAGAGGTGTAACAAAGTGGGATCTTCCCTCAAAGTGTCTAAAGGAGGTTCAAAATCTAAGGTTGGGCACGCCTTTATTGCATCTATCTTTCTCTAACCATTATTAGCTTTGGTTTAATTTCGAATTTTGATTTTAGCATCTTCTTTGCATGTATAGGAGGAGGAGAAGACACGTAACAAAGTGAAATCTTCCCCTAAAGTGTCTAAAAAAGGTTCAAAATCTAAGGTTGGTCACCGATTTACCACCTGTTGCATTCTCATCTTTATCT
The DNA here is from genome assembly GCA_025563575.1 of Acacia pycnantha. Lineage (NCBI taxonomy): Eukaryota > Viridiplantae > Streptophyta > Magnoliopsida > Fabales > Fabaceae > Acacia > Acacia pycnantha. Next base: position 14,317,539 of record JAMWYP010000015.1, on the reverse strand, counting down.
CATCTCCTCTCCATGGCATCCAGATATTAATTAAAAAAATGCATCTCAAATTCTCTCTTTTGTTTCAAATGTTCTTGGTTGGGTTGGGCATCGTCAGTTGTGTGCAGTAATAGAATGTTCTACATTAGAGGTTGGTTTCCCTATGATTTTTATTTGTGGATACCGCAGTCTGCTATATGCCAGAAATCCTGTTGAATGGGGTTATTTCTATGTCAGTTTCATGTGAGGATGGCTTATCTCCCTTCTTTTGTGAATTCTCCGTTGTAACACATTTCAATATGTCTTTCTTTTCTTTAAGGATTTAGCTGCCTTGAAGAGTAAGATTCATATTTCATCCCTTTATACATTTTATATTACATTGTTTCTTTGCTCACATAGCGTACCTGGCACTGTCCGCACATTTTTTCCTACATGGTGAACACGCTGTATTTCTATATGCTCAAAGATATTGAGATTTGTTTCTGAGTCTCTTGATGCTTTCCCCCCTATTGGCTGTCCTTGGTGGTTTACACTTAGTGGGACAAGACTTGCTGTTGTCCTTTATGGCTTAGGCCCTAATGTATCTTCAGTTAAAACCAAGAAATTGGTATTTATCTGAAGTGATTTTCAAAGTCTATCAGGATCTTCAAATCCTGCTTCATCGTGGAGTGAAATTTAGATTTCAGTTGCTTCATAGATTCTTTTCCTCTATTATTATCAATTAATAGCAAACTAGCTCAAGGTTTTAATTTATGCAGAAAAATGGAACAGTTGATGTTGAAAAGTCAATGACTAAGCGACCTGATTTGAAAGCATTATCCAAGGTGAATGGAAATTCGTCAGGCTTACTGTTTGTATGATTTTGTGTATAAGCCTTCCAGTGTTCTTTTACATTTTGAGTTTCTGGTTAGGTTCCCCCCCTATTTTAGTCAATTGCATGCAATATATATGTATTTTACTCTCTTCTCATCTTAATCATATCTCTTTCTCTTATTTAATTAATTAATTAATAATTAATTGACGCCTTGTGTCTTTCTGAATGTGTTGATTGTTTAATTATGCGTTCTGTCTCTTTTAACATGTTAAGTGGCTATATTCTTAACCAAAGTGAGCCATAATTATGAGAACTAAAGTTTGGAGGATTATCTAGTGATTGATATAGTTAATTATTGTTGAAATCCTTTAATTATGGGATTATTCTTTTTTAGTTAGTCTTGTATATCACATGTGATTTAGCATCAAAGCCAAGTTATTTCCCTTTTTCTATTTTGCTTTTTTTTATTATGCATTTTTTCTATGTTTTCAAATATTTTATTTGTTGTTTTCTTTCGTTAATTAGTGTGCATTGTCAAATTTTCCCTTTTTCTTAGATCCTTGGAGTTTGCTGCAGGGCAAATTTGATGCCATTTGCTGTTGTACAATTTTTCTCTCCCCAGGAATAAAATAAGAAATTTCAGAGTTGTTATTTTTTGAAATTCTTCATGGTATCTGAGCTTATAAAGTTTGAATGTCTTAGCGGTTAGCATGAGAAAATACACGTCGATTGTTAGCTGAGAGAAACCAAGACATCTACACCACAAAAAGTGAGGTGAGGATGCCCAAAACCAAGACCCTTGCTACAAGGTAAGGCGAGAAAGTAGAAGCTATAAAGGAAAAAAGACTTCACATCCAAGTGGCATGAAGAAAAAGACTTGCACCATCTGCTAAAAAGTGATGAAAACCTACACTTAGCATCAGAATGCTACAGAGTGGATTGTCAACCCTTTTTCCCCTTTATTCAGATTTTTGGATTTTGGTGCCTTAATAGTAGCATTGTTTCAGGGATGATGCGGATTTGTTGCCATATGCTCCCTATCACCTATATAGTTTAGTTATCACCTTGAATAACGTGAGAAATTTTAGAGTTGTTAACTTATTATTATATAAAATTCTTCATTCTTTATAAAATATTTTCTGGTATTATAATTTCTTGCCTATTTAAAATTAAGTGGTTGTCATTGTGATACAAGATGGGCGCAGATTTATCTTCCCTGACATTTTAAATTGGGGACATTTGGCAGATGTTGGAAAATAAGGAGATATTGTATCCTGAGAAAAGAATTGGTGATATTCCAGGTTGGTGGCTTCATCTTGCATTGCTTCTGCAGTTTATGTGTATTTGGGCTTATTAAACTGATAGACAGTTTCTATTTGTTCCTTCTCAACCTAGGAAGATTATATTTATATGTACAATTAAATTTATAATGTTAAAAGAATTGTTCTATGTTCTCTGTACCCCATGTTAATCTGTATAAGTTTGCTCTTAATTGCAGGTATTACGGTTGGACATCAATTCTATTCACGCGCTGAAATGGCTGCTGTTGGGTTTCATAGCCACTGGCTAAATGGCATAGATTATATGGGTCAAGTTTATTCCAAAGTGGTAATCCCATTGTCTTTACCGTTATCCTTTAATTGTGTTATAATTTAAAATATATAAGATCTTGAATATGCCTGACTGTTGAATGACACAATTCCGAATTAAGTGCTCATCTAATTACATGTCTCTTTCTCTCCCTCTTGAAAGTCACAGTACAGTCACTATAAATTTCCACTTGCTGTGGCCATTGTTTTGTCGGGTATGTATGAGGATGATGTTGATAATGCTGAGGATGTTGTATATACTGGTCAAGGTGGGCAGAATTTGACTGGTGATAAGCGTCAAATTGGGGATCAGAAGTTAGTGCGGGGTAATTTGGCTTTGAAGGTGCTTACCTACTACATAGATCTCTTAATTCATTAGATGATAAATAACTTGCTTCTCTGTGCGATAGTTGTTTATCAATTTTGCTTTCCACATCACTAAAAGACATATATACTGTGATTATGCTCATTGCTTCAATTTGTTTGCATAGAAAATTTATTAGATGATTATGCTCATTGCTTACTTATGTAAAATTCTCTTTGAAAGTTCATCCTTGTACAAAAGCCTAAAATCTGATGTCCTAATATAGAAACATAAATTCAAAGGGATTGATGAAAGGAGATTGAATTAGTCATTAATCTGCTTCCACATATATATAGTATTGTTTTACAGATCATTTCCTGTGCAATTCTGCTTTCTGTTATTGACCCTCCTGTGGTGTTACTATTGTAAATGCTTTCGTTCCTTTTCTACCCAGTTTTCTTAAATATCTTTTAGTCGACACCATAGATTTGAAGACGACAAAAAACACCCTGCACTGGTGGCATGCAATTTTTGAAATGGCATGCCTTGGAGTTACTTGCATTTTTTATTTGTAATGCAAAGCATAGCACCAAAAGCATAAAATAGAGAATGGAGGACGAATCGATTCTGTTTCTTATTCTTTTCTCAGAGCACTGAGTACATTTAAACGGGGAAGATGCAATATTCTTTATTTGAATCTCATCTAATCCTATAGTTGTAGCAATAGTTACAACAGACACAAATCCTACAAATCAGCAAAATAAACTAGTACCTATGAAGAAAGTTGAATTTGAAAAAAATGTTGTTAGCATTGTGGCTCTTTAAATAAAAGATCACATACACGGCAGCCAAATATTTGTCTACTTTTGTGATTACCCGTGGTTGTCTTTAGAATCTAGCAAATCTTGTAGGCCACTTCAGAAAATTTGGTAGGTTTAAAGATAAAAGTTTTGGCATGGGTGTGTTTTTGCTGATGGTGTGTGCTTTTGGTCATAGTGTAATGCCTGTTACTCCAAGCTTCTAGATAGAGTTGTTTACTCGTTTTGCTTTTGGTATGCAAGTTCAACTATGTTTGTCATTCCTTGTTAAATATGTACAACAGTCGGATTTGGTTATATTCTTATTGTTCTTTTGCATATATATTTTTTATCCTCAACATTGTACTTTATTTGAAGCCTACAAGTGAAACTAACTTTGTGCTCCATTTTAGAACTGCATGGAGCAATGTATGTATGTAAGGGTGGTTCGCGGACATGAATCTTCTAGCAGTTACAGTGGCAAAGTATACACATATGATGGCTTGTATAAGGTAGTTTTCCCATATGATCATTGGAATATGTTTTTTTGTTGTTGTAATAATTGATCCTTTATTCCTTATGAGGGGTTTATGTATAGTGAGCTTGCTTGGAACTATGTGATCTAAATACTAAATTATTATCCCTTAAGTACTACTATTATGAAATGTGTATTTTGAAACTGTTGGCATCATTTGTGGTGCTGGATTGGATCAGAAAGCTGGTGAGTACTGAGTAGAATGTTCGCTAAATTAGGTTGATATGGACCTGATTAACTGGGCAAATTGTATTGTGTTCATAAAATTGCAACATAGTGCATTGGGGAATTTGGGGCTACAATCTTAGCAGTGAACAGACCAGGACAGATTACATACTAGTGTCAATTGTTTTTAATTTGAGTTTATGCCCTACTATTGAGAACTTCAAGCTACACAATTCATGTTTGAAAATTAAAAAGTAGTGACAAATGTAGGAGAATGATTACTAAACTTGAAAGTCTTAGCTAATTATGTTTGAACGCAATTTCTTTTTAAACTTATAGAAGTTTTTTTAAATAAGGTACTGGTTTGACAAGTGATTAATGATATAACTTATGACCCAACAAATGACTGGGTATTTTGAGTTCCATATGTGGAGATTTGTTTACGATTTTTTTGTTCCATATTTTCCAAATGTTTCAAAATCTGATTTATAGCTGATCAAGGTTCAAACCTAGATAGACAGATACCAAATGAACAAGGTTGACTAGTTGATTGAGCTTTGCGATCATATGTGTGAAATCTCAATTTGGTTTGCGCATTTTTCCATAAAACTTACTTTTGGTGTATTGCTTGATTTTCTTGAAAGTCATAGTAATGCTAGGTTAAGTTTTAAGGGTGTCGGATAGGTTTGTTGTGGAATTTAGGAGAATTTGGGAAAGGAAGAAGAGAAAGAGGAAGAACAGGAAGACGATGGATAGGACAGAGGAACAGAACAGAGGGAAGGGAGAGAGAACTGGGTAATACTTCTTTATTCATCAATGAATCAGTCAACAACATAGTAGTCTAAGTATCCCATATATATATATAGGATAGACAACTTAAACAGTTAGGCCACATTTCCCAACGGCTAGTAATCCTAACTAACTAGTCCCCTAAGTGTGGTCTCATGGAAGTAATCTTGTGCCATCACTACTTACCCCAATTATTTACTCTAATTAGGTAATTACTAACCCTAATTACCTAATTATTATAATTATTCACATCTTACACATCAGTGTCACACCAAATTGTTTTCTTTTTTTACAGGTTGTTAATTATTGGGCAGAAAAAGGATTTTCTGGGTTTACAGTCTACAAGTTTCGGCTGAAAAGGCTTGATGGGCAGCCAATATTGACAACTAACCAGGTCCATATATTTGTTTACACGGTCTACAAGTTATGTCAGTTTTGTTTCAACATCTTGGGATAGTTTGGTCATTGGTCCACTTAGATCCATATTCTTGGACATTTCCTTACCTTTTGCATGTGTTATGGGATATGGTTTTGTTTATTCATGTCTTTTGCAATGAAGTAGTGAAGAAAGTTAGAATGATTTTGTTTATTTATTTTGTTGTAATGACAGGTGTATTTCACTAATGGACGTGCCCCTCAGTCCATTGCTGAAATACGAGGGTAATGGAGAAGCTACTATACGTTTAATATCCATAAGGTTCAGTTGACTATTGTGCCTGAATCCTTTTGTTATTATTTACTTTAGGCTTGTAATTGAAGACATCTCCAATGGTGAAGAAGAGGTGCCTATTCCTGCCACTAACCTGATTGATGACCCCCCAGTTGCACCCACAGGTTGGTTGGATTAGGTTTTAGCATTTTCTGATGATCTGGAATTTAATGCTTGGTGTAGTTTCACGATCCTTGAGTTTTTATTGAATTTAGAGGGATAAAAACACTCTATTAATCTCTTAATAAAAAGAGAGTACATATGGGTCTTTATGTAGGCAAACCTAGAGTTAACCCTAGAATCTAATCTAATCTATTTAATCAAAATAAATCAATAAAAAATAATTAAGATATAATATATCCATATCTCATCCTAAGATATAATAAATATCAAACTTAATAATAAGATAATGATTTAATCTAAATAATCTAGAATATTCTAATACTTCCCCTCAAGCTGGCGAGTATATGTTGATCATTCCCAACTTGCCTTGAAATCCTTCAAACTTCGTTCTGCCTAGTGGTATAGTCAAGATATCTGCAATCTGTTTTGCAGATCTTATGTGAGACAAAGTCATAATGCCTGCTTCAATCTTCAAAATCCTTAGGCTTGTACTTCTTGAGTCCCAGAAGCTCATTTATTTTTTTGTTTGGGCTTGTACTCCTTTTTGAGTCTCAGAGGTCCATTTATTTTTGTTTGGGCTTGTACTCCTTTTTGACTCTCAAAGGCCCATTTATTTTTGTCTGGGCTTGTACTCGTTTTTGAGTCACAGAGGCCCTATATTTTTGTTTGGGCTTGTAGTCCTTTTTGAGTCTTAGAGGCCCCATATTTTTGTTTGGGTTTATACTCCTTTTTGAGTCTCAGAGGCCCCATATTTTTGTTTGGGCTTGTACTCCTTTTTAAGTCTCAGAGGCCCCTTTTATTTATTTGTTGTTTGGTGGTTATGTTGATGAAGAGTCTTGAGTTTAAGAATTTGTACCGGACATAAAAGCCACGGCATAGACTCTAGGTGTACTTGTGTAATGGAATTTTGAGGTGTTGAACCGAATAAAGGAGGGAAAAAGGAAGGATCCATGGTCGTGGTCAGAAAATGTAAATGTAGGCCTCTGGGTACGGCGGTGCGTGGGCGTCACGCATTGGTATTGTGGCGGCGTGTGGGCGTTACACGTCGGAGACTGTGGTGGCGCGTGGGAGTCATGCTCCCACGCGCTACTCAGTTGGCTGTCGTTTCTCCAAGATTCGCCGATCGATGAGCTCTGACTCTGTTTGTGGTTGCGGTGGCGTGACAGGCACCCTCCTCTAGCAGGTTTGAAGATCGTGTCTCTCTTTCGTCATTGTGCTCTCCGTCACTGTCCCATGTCTCCCTCTCCCCCTCTCTCTGTCTCAGTTTCGTGTCTCCCTCTTTATCTCTCACCTTTTATGTGTCCTCTGTACAGAACAACTTTGTTGAAGATCAGAGGAAGCTTTTGTGTCTCCTCTTTGTGACGAAGGAATGTCGCAGATCGGAGGAAGCTTCAAAGGTCTTGGAGGCAAACCTTTTTTATTTACCTAGGTCTGGAAGCAGACCTAGCTCTGATACCATATTGAATTTAGAGGGATAAAACACACTCTATTAATCTCTTAATAAAAAGAGAGTACATATGGGCCTTTATATAGGTAAGAGCTAACCCTAGAATCTAATCTAATATATTTAATCAAAATAAATCAAACAAAAATAATTAAGATATAATATCTTAGGATAAGATATAATAAATGTCGAACTTAATAATAAAATAATGATTTAATATAAATAATCCAGAATATTCTAACAGTTTTATTTATCACATAAATTACAAGCATGTGATTCTTGATTTAAAAAGGTATGGAACACATCGATTTGAAGATGAAAGTTCTAGAAGCATGCTTGTCTTTGTTTCGGTATACTTAGAGTCTAGCAGACACTTGATGGCACCTTTTTAAAATAAAGACTATATTTGAAAGATCTGAAGTATTCATGCTGGTCTCGAGTTGAACCCATGGTAGGACCTCAGGTACATGCAAAGGTTCCGCAACTTCCACGTTCTTTCTTCTGGAGAACACTTGAATATTTTTAACTGTGTACCTTTCATGTCACTCTCAAATGCCTTGGCACTGGAGCCCTCATGGACATTAGAATCAATTTGAGTTTTGGGGTTTTGAAGGATATGAAGCTGTGGGCTTTCAGGCAAGGTTAGAGTGTTAGGAGGAGATTAGACAATGCAGGAATATTAAGCATGTTTTGAATGGTTACAGATCAATTATAAGGCTGGGTATGCTCTGGTTTTAAACAATTCAATTATTTGGCGTAGTAGGGCTGGTTTTTTTGAGAAATACTCAGCATCTAAGGTGTTATAGTCTTATAGAGTTGTTTAATAATTGGGGTATGAGAAGTGTACTCAAGAAATATGCAATAATGAATCTATGGTAGGAATGAATAATAGTTGTTCATGGGGAGTATTGACTGCTCGTTTGGTATGTTTGAGGGAATTTAATTTGTTTTCAATTTACAAAAAATTGTTATATGCACTATTTATTATATTGTTATCATTACACAAATTAGTATCTAGTCAAAAATATGCATTCCTTGTTGGTCCCTAGATGCCAAATGGGGGTGTGTTTGTATGGTTTCCTAGTAAGAATGTATTTATTTGCTTTGTAAATCAAGTTTTCCTTCCCTAAAAACATATAAGCACAGCTTTCTTAGCACTAGTCAACAGGAGGATGCAGATTCAAAATTTATTGACATTATTGACTTATATAATTTTCTTCTCATGTGCAAAAATTAGTATCTACTCTTGTATATTTGTTATACTCCTCTGATCCTTAATGTAAAATTTAATTAACTAATTTGAGTAAATTAAGGATGTTTGTTGAGTTAAGTACTATGATATGTTTTTTGTAAAACACCCTAATCATTTTCCTTAATTCCCTCCCTTCCTCTCATACTTGATTATTGTTGAGGCAATATCAATAAGGTTGATGTATGAAAAACAAGTAAAAATGTGAAATAGGTCTTATATTTAGGGCCAACATCAACTACCCAATTAAATCCTACATTAAGGGCTGGAGGAGTATGATGTTTCTGAAACTGAATTGTCACTAATGTTTTCTTAAAACCTATGTTTAGTCTTGTGCATGCCTATGATGATCTAGTTGACTGACTTGGGTTCCTGAATCTTATAGGTTTTAAATATAAAAAATCAATTTTGCTTTCAAAGAACGTAAAGCTCCCCAAAGCTGTCACTGGATGCAATTGCAAAGGCTTATGTGTGGATCCTACATCCTGTGAATGTGCTTTACGAAATGGATCTGATTTCCCCTATGTATCTCGTAATGGAGGGAGGTTAGATCATCGAAATGAGTTAGCTGAGTGCTGGTTGTTGTTGTAGCTATTGTTGCTTTTTGGTGTATATGACGGTAGTCTATAATTTTTCACCCGACAGGTTAATTGAAGCCAAGGATGTTGTCTTTGAATGTGGGCCAAAATGTGGATGTGGTCCTGGTTGCGTTAATCGAACTTCTCAAAAGGGACTGAGATATCGTCTTGAGGTTGTATTTCGTTTATTAGTCGTCTCAATTTTTTTTGATTCAACTACCAATATTGTATAATTAATTTGCTTATGCAACCAAATTGTGACAGGTTTTTCGTACTGCGAAGAAAGGATGGGCTGTTAGATCTTGGGATCACATACCTTCTGGAGCACCAGTTTGTGAATACACAGGATTACTCAGGAGGACAGAAGATGTAGAGAATACACTCGAGAACAACTATATTTTTGAGATAGATTGTTTGCAAACGATGAAGGGCATTGGTGGAAGAGAGGTTTGAGTTCATGTTTTGTCTTTTTATATTTTTGTCAGCTAATTAAGTGTAAGATTATATTTGTCTTTCCATATCTCTGTTTTTTTTTTCCCTTTGGTTTTTGGATACAATTGGCAATTGAAAACTTGAGGTGAAAACAAACTAGTCACGCGGAGCAAATTCCCACCAAAAGTCTAAGATGTCTCAGAATCTTGTCTCCTTACAGAGGCGATCACAAAAGGAAACATCTGCAGCAGTCAAGCTCTTGGACAATTATGCAGATGATGATTCTGAATCCATACCTGAGTTTTGTATTGATGCTGGATCAACTGGAAATATTGCTCGATTCATAAACCATAGTTGCGAACCTAATTTATTTGTTCAATGTGTTTTGAGCTCACACCATGATTTAAGGCTGGCACGAGTGATGCTATTTGCTGCAGACAACATACCACCCTTACAGGTCAGCTGTTCATTCTTTCACATTTGTGATGATAATGCTTTGAACAAACAAACACATAAAATGGATGAAGTATTTACATTCACTATTTTTTGTTGAACTCAACTATTTTTTTTGGCTTTAAAATTTCCTTTTACTATAATTATTCTGATGAGTTTGTAATGATGCCTCTTTTATGTTATTAGTTGAATTTATCCTACAAATCAATATTGTGCACCTGACAAATCTAAGTTCACTGCTTTCAGGAGCTTACATATGACTATGGTTATGCCCTTAATAGTGTCTTGGGTCCTGATGGGAAAGTGAAGAAAATGGCGTGTTATTGTGGAGCTGCTGACTGCAGGAAGCGACTATTCTAATATTATGCTTATTGGTGCGTGCGTACTCCTTTTGCCATTGCACGTATCTGAATCGTTTATTTTTAATTTATATGTAATGGGGGAAATTATGTAATATTTTATGCAAATCAAGAAAAAAAATGATATATCATTCTTTTGATTGAAATCGTCTGTATAACGACTGAGATGTAATTTTTTGGAAAACGCTAAATATCAAACCCCGTTTTTGTCTTACAATTTCACCCATTTTTGTTCTTATGTAAACGATGTGATTTTCTTTTCCGTTTTTCTGATACACAAGTATTTTGCTACTTAATGTGTGCACTTACTGTCTGTGTGACTTGGAACGCTCCTATACAGTTTCGTGTGTGGGCGGCGTTCGGTTTCCGATACAACAGCATTGTAAAAGAGTAAGAGCCAGCTTTGCTTAACCTCATGCTTGTAATGGTAATTATGATTGCGATACTTAGATGAGAGTATCTGGTTATTCTATAGCATAGTAATAGGGTTTATCATAGTAATAATGATTAAAAAAATTGGAATCCTTATTCATGCCTCCTCTAGTGAATACTTATTACCATCTTATTACATTGTTGGAAAAGTCTAATTTACCCCACCGATGCCACTTCCATCATTGTCGCTGTCGCCACTACCTCCTCCACTGTCATTGTCACCACCTCCATCATTACTGTCGTTGCTACCACTACTATCTTTTCCTCCACTACTGTCACCACCTCCATCGTTGTCGATGTTGTCACCATTACCTCCTCTACCACCACTCTACCACCACCCTCGTTGCCACCACCTTAACTGTCGCCACTGCCGCCATCACTACTTCCTCCTCCTCTACTACCATCACCCCCACCCCCTCCCTTGCCACCACTAGCTCCTCCTCCACTGTTGTCTCTGTCACCACTTGTCATTGCCACCACCTCGCCATCATTATCGTTGCCTTGACCACCACAACCATTGTCATCAGATGATCCTCAGTGAGGTAGCTTGACGACTTCGATGAAACAACGTGATGACTCTTAATTATATTTTCTTTAAAGATTATATTAAGGGTAAAATATATTAAATTTCGAATAACTATTAAAAAAATAACTCATTGCATCTTGCTTTAAAATCAAACCAAACACTAGCCCCTGTAATTAATATTCCATTGCATTACTATTGCATCACAGCCGAAAGTAATGGGATCAAACCAAACAGACCTTAAAGGTGTAGTATTCACAATTCATATGGTGACGCGGAGCATATTTTGTGCTCATCACTAATCCATGTTGTTAGTTGATTTTGAATGATTTAGATTTAATTTAATCTTTTTATTTTAAGTAACCTTTTATTTTAATATATGTAAAAAAAATTAAAAAATCAATCTATTAGTCCTTGAACTTTTAACTCATAACTCAATCTCTCAACAATGACTTGTTATGGCTCAATTCTTAGTCCCTCATCTTGTGGGATGAGTTATAGATGAAAAGGATTATAATACCAAAAATTTTAAAAATAAGAGACTGAGTTATAAACGAGTTAAAAATTCAGGGATTGTGTTACAACAAGTCATTGTTGAGGAACTGAATTATATGTGTGTTAAAAGTCGAATAACTAAAAGATTAAATTTTTCAAATTTAAAATAAAGATAATCTTATACTTATCACTTCTTATAAAAATAAATTTATCATCTAAAAAATTAAAAATTTAAACTGTTTAAACTTCATTACAATTATGAGTAATAGACTACTTATAATCGAATGCAAACCCTTGTATTCGTTCCCTTTCAAGTGGTGTTCCTGAAACTTGGTGGGGTGAGATCCTAACAGAAACATCAGGTCAGACTGGACTCTACAACCGATGTAAGAATCTAGCAGCCTGGTTCAACTCAAAGGAGGTCAAACTGGACTCTACCGCCGATGTGAGAACCAAGCAGTCTAATTCGACTCAAAGGAGGTCAGAATAGGCTTTATTGCCTAAATGGTCAGCCCATGCTCACATCTTTTAAAGCTTGTCTTGCAAGTTCCAAAAGAAAAGAAAAATATTACCAAAAAAACAAAAGAAGAGAAAAATATCTCAAATATTCTGTTCTTATGAAAACGTTTATGATGAGAATCAAATAAGATTTTTTTTTATCAAGTATTTTCAAGAAAAATACGTATATCAAGTTTTTTTTTTTTTTATCCTTTTCGTCAAGTTCTCAATGTGTTATACATCTTTCATTGAGAGCCAATATGTGCTATTTTTTTTCAGTTAATTTTACAAGTTTTTTTTTTTTTTTTTGAAATATGTCATAGACAAGTTTCAAAACTTTTTTTTTTAAGATTATCCTCAAATCATGACCTTTTCCTGAAAAAATATTTTTGTAATACTCTACCAAACCAACCCAGATACCAAGCAAGGGCCAAACCGGTAAAGACCAAGGCTCTGTTTGGTATGAAGCACTGTGAGTAGGGATTGAGATTAGGTCAGAGATTTACCAAATTATATTGTTTGGTATGAGGGACTAAGAATAATTAGAGATTAGAAGTACTACGAAAGCAGTGGCGGATCCAAAAAAAAAAAAAATTAGTCCGTGCCAAAAAATAAACATATTGAACTATTCCCTTTAGTTCTTATTATAAAGCATCAACTAACAAATATATTTGGTCCTTTTTATAAGACACTTACTTGTTTCCAAATAGTATTAAATATTTTTTCTCATGTATACTCATAATTAAAAAGGTAGTGAGTGAGAGTAATAATTAATAAAATTAATTATTACTCTCTTTTTTAGTAAAAAAAAGAGTAATAATTAATATGATATTAGAGTTTAGTGTAATTAATAGAGATAATATTGAAAATTACTTAAATTTTAGGACAAATTTAATGACTTTAACTGTTTTTATTGACTTGTAAGAATTGTTAGTTGGTTCCTTAAATAAGGACTAGAGGGAGTATTTATTAAATAGTATCAAATAACCTTGAAAATATAAATAAATAATAACCAATAATTATAAATCAAAACAATATATAAGATGATATTAACCTTTTTGGTATCTCAAACAAGAATTTCACTTTCCTCTCACAGCCCAATGAGTAATGAAACAAACATTATCCTTACAGAGAAGATTAAAAATTAGTTGGAGCAAAATTTGTGGCCAAATAAAATATCATATAATAAATACATATATACTAACAAATTTTATAAGATGAATTGGGTCAGTTGAGGTTAAGGCCCCAGCTGGCCATCACTATATTCCGCCGAAAGTAGAATTGAGCCACCTCCAGTATTGAGTTTTTAATCCCAGATTGCAAATTGTAGAGACACAAATATCCTTGATTATAATATTTTTCAGACAAAAATAACCCTTGTATTTACTCATCCCTTTCGCACCAATGCTCTCCATTGTCTTTCTCAAAATAGGAAGATTGGGAAAATACTTGAATGATTCTTTTTTATACTGAGTATCTTTTTTCACCCTTGGATTCACATAGATCAAGGAAGTTGAACTTTATGATTTTGATTGGGACAGATGTAAGGGATGGAGAACATACAAGATCGCTTGTTGGCAGTAGTGTTAATCACAAGGTTCTTTTTTTTTGGGAGAAAGAAAAAGGTTTAGGGAGAGTATGGGAATGGGGAGGAATCCCATCGCAAAAGCGAAAGGCATTATGATTGGGAAATTTCAAGGTGGCCTGAACCGCATGAAGCATCATTTCCAGAAGCTTGTATTCTTTGATTTATATACTCTACTTTTAATTAAGGGAATAAGACAAATGAAATTGACTATTCACTTTTCTTTTTATTCCTTCAAACCAACAAACTGAAAAGAAAAACCAAGGACCATCGATGATGGTCAAATCTAAGAGACGTTGAGAGAGACTAGAATCAATGGAGAGGAAGATGCGAATGGTAAGCAAGAGTTTGAAGGAAGAAGCAAAGGCGAGGAAGATCGGGGAAGAGGGGCACGCTCCTTACAGTCGGAGAAGCCAAAAAAATTGCCAATATAATCTTTCCACAGTTTATCAATGAATTTGAAATAAAATTAATTTAAACAGTCCCTCTTATAGAAATATAATTAATTGTCATTATAATCATACTAATTTAATGCTGTATGGAGCTTTTCAGTTCAAGATAATATAGAAAAAGGGATGCAGGCAATTCAGGACAAACCATAGTTAATAATATGTACAGCGATAGTATCAGTATTCCGAAATATATAAACCTTGAAAGCGTTGTGGAAAATTCAAAGTACATTGTATTATACCGTCCTAGTTGCTCCACAACATCATTACCACGCGAAAGTCCTGAAGCGTGATATGATACATTGGCATTCTCGACTGTTAAACTATAGCCTCGTCCAGTTCCTGGGGTTTCCTCCTGTACTGGCGATTTATTTTTTGAGAGCCCTTTTTTGTATCATATATCACTTCTGGTTCATCCTCCTCCATCGCACAAACATCATTATTTTCAGTGACCACAGCAGATATGCCAAGTGGTACGCCCCTTCTATGCATTAACTCTTTCGCTTCATTAATGTTTTGCTTTGACATGGCATCAGTCTCTACCATCTTGGCATCTCCTGATTTCTTCTTTGATATAAATGTGACTGACGGAAGATCTTCCAATTCATCATCTGCCTGCGATCCAGTGGCAGCGTCTGATCTCTTCAGCTGAGAAAGAAAATCCATATAAGCTTGCTTATTAGAATTATCGTCTATGTCACCTGAACTGTCAAAAGTATAATGCGTGTATCTTGATGGGTTCCGAAGATAATCTGGAACTGCCGATGTGAACTCTTCAGTGCGTGATGGCTGATTAAAAGCTGTGACTTCTTGCGCTGAAGAAGTCTTCATACAGATGTCTCCGGCTCCCTCAGATTCATCTTTAGGTCTATCATCATATTGGGAATCAAATCGAACACGTTTCTGGGGTCTGGACTCTGAAGAATGATCTTTCCTCTTCAAAATTGGTTTTGGGTTAATGCCATCTAGAGATGTGTTTCCCTGAGGATCATCACTCCCTGGCGCAGATTTTTCAGAGACTTGCAATGCATCAATTCTTTTCGCTGCTTCAGCATCTTCCTTCAGCCTAATTTTGGCGGCCAAGTGATTGGCACGTGGGTCTCTCACAATGTCCCTGAATGAAGCAGGAAGCTCATTGCAAGAATTTATTTCTACCCCATCATCATTTATATCCTTCATATACAAACGGTCACCAGAGTTCTCTTTCCCGACAGCCTGCTTGTCATATTGATCTTCCTCTTCCTGCATGAGTTTATCACCAAGGCCATTGAATCAAATTCTAAAAGCTTAACTCTGACATGAAATTCTGAAACAAATAACAACTGTGCAACAGTCTATTTAAACAAGTTTGGGAAGAAAAGTGCTTCTAACTTTGATGTTCATGCAGTTTAGTTATAAGCGCTGATCTCGGCACCTAAGACGCTCAAGAAGCTCAGTGCCTCTCACACTGAGCGTGAGAGGCACCGGCTTCAGTTTGGTGCTCACCTGGCACTGGCACCAGTCATGTCAAGGAATGCAACCAGGCGCTTAGGTATAAATAGAAGGTTAAGAGCCACCATTGAAGGCCAGTCCAACTACTTCAAAACAGCAACTGGACGAAAAAGAAAACTAAAAAATCCGACCTAGCCCTAGATGTTGGAAGGATAAGGTAACAGTGATCTACGTCACTAAGTGCATGCGATGATTATTAA
Source organism: Acacia pycnantha (assembly GCA_025563575.1). NCBI lineage: Eukaryota > Viridiplantae > Streptophyta > Magnoliopsida > Fabales > Fabaceae > Acacia > Acacia pycnantha. Next base: position 14,301,547 of record JAMWYP010000015.1, on the reverse strand, counting down.
GTTTTATTATTTAACTTATCTATCAAATTTCGTTGTAAATTTACAATTCTTTATTCATGACTATATAGCATTTTCTCTGTTTTAGAGTTTTGCTTCCATTAGAAATACGCCTAGTTTTGTACCTTGTTTATGTCCCTGCCCCCAAGATCATCATGTACCGGCTTTCCTCCATTATCACAATGAAAAGAAACTCAGAATTCTTAAAACTCCATAATGCACTCTGATGACATCCATTTTCATTATAATGATGATGATAATGACAAACCCGGAAAGAGCGAATTACCTCGTAATCCAGAGTACAATCACGGCCAATGGCGGACTTTATTTCCCACTCTTCGTCGTCGTAATCGTCTGGCTTCGACGGCACACGAGAGCTCGATTCGACATCTTCATCTTCGTCGATATCTTCCAGGTCTTTCTCCAAATCATCTCGAAAAATGGAACGGCTTTTCCTGGCTCCTCTTGCTCGATCATCGAACGTCGCCGGGTAGGGTTCCGGTTCGGGCTCGGGGCTACCCCTGCTTCGATTCCATTCTTTCTTCTGGATCTCATCGTCGGTGAGAGACCACAGAGAGGTAAGCGATGACGCCGCAGTGGATGAAGTCGAATTCGAAGACGAAGCTAGAGAACCAAACACCCTGTCCGCTCGCACTCTGAAACTATCTTCCATGACAGCGAAGGTGAAGGAAATAGGGTTTCCAAGAATCGAATTTTTGTGAGGGAAGAATTTCGAGTTTTTCGCTGCCTTGGAGCAACAAGAGGATACAATTACTGTATGTCCTTATATTCTGTTTGGGCTTGTTTTGAATTTGGTGCGCTGACTTTAAGACCCAGATTAGAAGCCATGGCGAGTTGAAACAGGGGCCCATTGTCAATAATCAGGCCCAATTATTGGCCCTCAACTAATTAGTTTTTTTTCCTACACAAAAAATATTAATATTATTTTAATTTAGTATATATAATATCAAAATATATAAAGTCACACTGTCTATATCACAGAGGCGACTTGTTTATGTACTTAATCTTATATACCTAATATATTTTGTCTAATTAATAATTAACAGGGGTTGGTCATGTATCATGACTAAAGTGAGGTGTCTAGGTAACACCTAAAGTGAGGTTGCAAAAGGTTTTTTTTTTTTTTATTATATAAAAAAAAAAGTTTTTTTTTAGTAAGTTGAGTCAAAATTCCTCTTATATACTCATATCATAAATAGTAAAAATTATTCTAAAAAAGCTAATTCAAACATATGTCTAATCTATCATGACATTATCCATTAGAATTTATAATAATAATAATAATAATAATAATAATAATAATAATAATAAACATTTAAAAGGCCATTAAATTAAACTATGATTCAGTCGATTAGTTAATGTTTAAAATTATTTAGCATGATTCCGACAAAATAAATTATTTAGCATGATGCTACTTTCTTTTTACGTTTAAGGACAAGAAGATAAAAAAACAAGAAGAGATGTTATCATCCGTTCAGAACTTTAGCCACAAAAAGGCTTAGGGGTTGTTTGATTTGAGGGGAGAGAGTGGGCTCCCCTCCCCTCCCACTCTCTCCCTTGAAACCAAACAAATCTTTAAGGTGTCATTTGTTTTTTCGTCATAGATCAATGTTATTTTGACAATCTTTTTAGATTTAATGTTGTCATATTTAGGTAAAAAGTTGACATTAATTATTAACTTTTTAAATGAAATAAGTAATATTGCTTGCATTAAAATTGAACCTAATTTTTTTTTAAATAATATTATTTATGAGCTACAGCTTTCGGAATAAATTTAGACATTAACCCAAAAAGTGTGTTTGGTTTAGGAGGGAACTTTCCTCTCCTTGTGTGAAAAATCAAATGGATATGATATGAAATGTTTACGTGGAAATAGATGTGATGGACATATTTGAGCTTTCATATCGAAAAAGCAAACTCCTCCCCCTCCCTCCCCCACAAACCAAACACAGACAAAGAAACCAATACAGAAAATTACCAGTTCCACCTGCTCTGCTTAAACTAGTAGATCGTGTAGTTATGGGCATGTGTAAATGTACTACTCCCGTGCCTCCACAGCCTTGAGTAGAATCGTTAGTTTATTGCCAAAAATCACTTCTTTTTTCGATGAACAATTCTTACGGCTATATCGTTAGTTTATAGTCACTTTGAATGATCAGTGACCTCAACTTCATCAGAGCAGAAAGATCGAGCAATTCTTACGGCTTTATCTTTTTTTCCTTTCCATTGAGTCCAAAATTTCGGAATTTTGACTGGAGAGCGTGAAAGCTGACTTTATAAGTAGCGAAACTTGAATATTTCGCTGGCAGCTTGGCTCAGTAATGCTGTAATTTCTAAACTCAGTGCCTCACCGGGGCATTCTGAGCTCCATAGGCAACAGCTATGACGATCGCAACGGTGTTATTTGCAGTTTTAGTGGTGAGATTTCTGGGTGCGGAGTCAGAGTATATAGAGTACAATACCACGAATAGGATCGTCCCTGACAAAATCAATGTACATCTGGTACCTCACTCTCACGATGATGTCGGGTGGCTCAAGACTGTTGATCAATACTATGTTGGAGCCAACAATTCCATTCGGGTCTGTACTTTCATTTAGATGAGGGAAAAGGATAAATATATAGCTGGTTACCGAAGAAATTTTCGCGCGTTTGAATGTGGTTTTGGTTTGCTGGGCAGGGTGCTTGTGTGCAGAATGTATTGGACTCAGTCATATCGGCGCTACTGGATGATAAGAATCGGAAGTTCATATATGTTGAGATGGTAAAACACTTTTGGTGCTGGCTTAAATTCTTAATTCAAAATGTTGGAACTTCACAAAGGTAAATTTTAACCTTTTCCTTTTCCAGGCATTTTTCCAAAGATGGTGGAGACAACAAAGTAAAGCGATGAAAATTAAGGTGAAGGAGCTTGTCAACTCCGGTCAGCTGGAATTCATGTAATCATCTAATGCTTTAGTTCATCTGTCAGTAGCTATTGATTATCTTGTGGATCAAAGATGAGTTCTACCGTCTCACTACTTTATAGAATAGAAACTTGCTTAAGATTATACATGAATTGATGACTGATAGTAGACTTGCTTTCTGCTTTTCTTTCTTTTCTTTGGTTGGTTTTTGAAGAAATGGGGGTATGTGTATGCATGATGAGGCCACCCCGCATTATATTGATCTAATTGATCAGACAACTCTGGGGCATCAATTTATCAAAGAGGAATTTGGTAAGATTCCAAGAGTTGGCTGGCAGATTGATCCTTTTGGCCATTCTGCAGTTCAGGCTTATATGCTTGGTGCCGAGGTGTGTATTTATTAACATGCAGAATTATATCTGTACATTTATGTTTAGATAAGATATCTTTGTACTGAGCTACTGATTTTTCATCTAACGGTATTCAAAATTTCCTAGAATTATTAATTTAAATGCCTGTATTCTGGGATGGAATTATGATACTTTTCTGAAATGACTTCCATTTTGCTATGTCTTTGTTTGTATACAATCTCTAAATCATATGAGATTGTTCCTGCTGCAGCTAGGATTTGATTCACTCTTTTTTGCAAGAATTGATTACCAAGATAGAGCCAAGCGGTTGAAGGAGAAGACTCTTGAGGTTGTTTGGCGGGGTTCCAAATCCCTTGGACCCTCTTCACAAGTGAGTTGTTTAATAATTTTGGTGTCCCTTAAAAATGAGATTTTGTTTCAGTTTCCTGTACAAACTTGTCTGCAGATCAATTCACATAGATTACTTCTGCGTCTAACTTAATTGCAGATATTTACTGGGATATTTCCCAGGCATTATGATCCTCCTGATGGTTTCACATTTGAGATAAATGATGTTTCCCCTCCTATTCAGGTAGGATTTTATTTTATTTTATTAATAGGAAATGTTTAGTACCCTGGTCGCTTTTTCCTTTGGCCATTCCCTCAATACCCTGTTCTCACATCTAAGATTCTCCATCATTTGAATTAAAGGATGACATTCTCCTGTTTGACTATAATGTTCAAGAACGAGTCAATGACTTTGTATCTGCAGCTTTAGCTCAGGTAAGATCTGGATGACTCTTGAACTGCCATTTTGATGGATCAAATGCGTTTTTCATTTCAACTTAATGCGTTGGAGGTATAAGAAGCAAGATAAATCTTTTGATACCAGAAGCAAGTTGAATTTGAATAAGTGGACCTTGGGGTCCTATGATACAATAAAACACCATGTCTGTGAAACTGGATGTTAGTCTTGACTTAGCCATGCTTTATTTTGTTAGAAATGGAGTTTTAGAAAATCATTGGAATTGCTGTTTAAAACTAAATGTACGGCTGTTTCCAGGCTAATGTCACCAGGACTAATCACATTATGTGGACAATGGGGACTGACTTCCGTTATCAATATGCTAATTCATGGTTCAGACAGATGGACAAGTTTATCCATTATGTAAATCTGGTAATCTATCTTTACTACTATTGCATAAAATGATTCTCTAATGGACCTTTTTCCCATCTCTGGTGGGTACTCATAGATTCAGCTTCTTTTGACTTACGATTATTGTACTTTTTTGGGGGCATACCCTCAGGATGGACGTGTCAATGCATTGTACTCAACGCCATCTATCTATACTGATGCAAAATATGCAGCAAATGAGGAATGGCCACTCAAATTTGATGATTTCTTCCCGTGAGTTTCTCTTTGGCATTTCATTGTTTGACATAGACTTCATGGAGCTCAATTTTGAATGATGCCAAATTTCAGTTACGCTGATCATCCAAATGCATATTGGACTGGCTACTTTACAAGTAGGCCAGCTTTAAAGGGTTATGTCAGAGTGATGAGTGGTTACTATCAGGTGAAGTCTCAGGCCTCTCTTACTTTCTAGGGTGGTTTGTTATGCCCTTATGAGCTCTCATTAATCATAATCAATTTTTGTCCTTCGGGTAACATCTATTACTTTATATATTGGCTTCTAGGCAGCAAGACAACTTGAATTCTTTAAAGGAAGGAGCAAATCCGGGCCGAATACTGATGCCTTAGCAGATGCTTTGGCGATTGCTCAGCATCATGATGCAGTTAGTGGTACAGAAAGACAGCATGTTGCTGCTGATTATGCAAAGCGAATCTCAATAGGCTATTTGGAGGTGCTTTTGTAACTAGTTTTTTGCTTTAATTTTGACATAATAAACTTAAATGATTTACAATTTTTAATGTGCAGGCAGAGAAATTGGTTTCATCTGCCCTAAGTTTTTTGGTAAACCAACGATTAAGTTTGCATGGAGGGAATCAAGTGGCTGACTTCCAGCAGGCAATACAATATACTCGCAGCAGAGTTTCTTTTTCGTTTAAACTATGATATCTGTTATTTCACTTTTTGTGATTATCTACTTAATTATTTTATGGTGGATCTGTTGGCAGTGTCCTCTTCTTAATATAAGTTACTGTCCTCCCTCAGAAGTTAACTTGTCTGACAGGAAATTCTTGGTAAGTTTGTCATTGTATCATATTTTAGTAATAGCCAACCATTAAAAAAAATCCCTCTGAGCATGGTGATATATGGCTCTTTCTCATGAAAATGTTTCTCTCACTATCTGGGTTTTCTTCTAGGTGGTTGTTGTGTATAATCCTCTTGCATGGAAGAGAGAGGAAGTAATTCGAATTCCTGTATGTTCTCTTAATGGTTTTTCCTTTTTTTTTTTTTTAAATATTTTCCTGAGATTGTATGTTACTTAATTATGATTGGTATCGTTGTACAGTTTCTGCTTGTTCGTTTTTTTAGGCAAAATTAAATAAATAAACACACAAGCAGAAACTGTACAATGATGCCAATCAGAAATGTGATTTGTTTAGATACTTCAAACATATTCAAAGACAAACGTATTATTTTACTTAATTATATCTATTGAAAAGCTTTTTAAATCTTGACTTATGTGACTGACTCCAACACAAACAATGCCACAGGTTTCCTCAGAAAAAGTTTTTGTCCAGGACTCTGCTGGGAAAGAAGTTGAGTCTCAGCTTCTGCCTTTATCAAATGCCACTATAAGGATGAGAAAACATTATGTCAAAGCACATACAGGGAAGGCTCGTTCTTCAGAGCCCAAGTATTTGCTTGCATTTTCAGTGTCTGTGCCTCCCCTTGGTTTCAGCATCTACAGAGTCTCAAGGCCTAAACAGACAAGTTATGGATATTGCTTCCAACCGTAACTCTCTCCCTATCCCTCTTCCACTCAAAAGTTGTAATGGAGGTCTGTAATGCATCTTCATTATTGACAAAGTTTCTTTGACTCATTAATGCAGGACAAGGTTCAACAATCTCAAAGGCATTTGGGTTTATAAATAATAGCATAGAAGTTGGGCAGGGGAATCTGAAGCTACTTTATTCTGCAGATGAAGGGAAACTTACTGATTACATAAACAGCAAAAATATGGTAAATTTCAAGGGGCAGTTATTATTTTCTGCCTACTTTTAATATTTTCCGGCATGCTTCTAATTTGATGTTCAAGACCTTTAAGATTTCTGGCCAAATCAGTGCAGCCAACACTTCAAGTTTTGCTGGAACAAATCAGTGATGATAAGTTTTTTCTTCTTTTTATCTTGTTTATGGCTAAAGGTTACAGCATCAATTGAACAATCGTACAGCTATTATTCTGGAAACAATGGGACAGATGAAGATCCTCAGGTACTAATTTTTATAACTTTGAAGCATCACTTCCTATAATCCCCTGTTATTCCTTTGTGCATTATCTTTGGCAATCTCAGCCACATTATTTAGTGTGTCCACGCTGGTTCATATTTTATCAAGAAAGAAAAACCTTTCCCTCATCTTGATTCAGGATATACATCGCTCATCTTGGTCCTGCTTTGTAGTTATGTTTATTTTGTTTAGTTCCTTGTTGTGTATAACAACGTATAAAATATACTTTTAAGACCCTGCCTTCTTGCTTATTTTAGTCGACAACTTTTGCTTTACTTGTGATCCAAAAATCTTCGCGAAGATTACCTCCTTTTTTATCTTTTGTTGAAGGCCTCTGGGGCTTATGTCTTCCGGCCAAATGGTTCAGTGCCCATAAAGCCTGATCTCCAGGTTATGAACTCTTCTAGAATTTTTGCCTTCAGTGCTAATTTTTTGTTTATGATGGATCCAGAAACAATTAAACATGCTTATTATGCTTGTTTGTGTGTGCTCAGATTCCTATAACTGTCCTACGTGGTCCTGTATTGGATGAAATACATCAACAGCTCAACCCATGGATATCTCAGGTATTTTTGGTTCTTTTTCATCTACTCAGCTTTTTATTTCAAATCCAACCCCACCCAATCTTTTGTCTTTTTATGCAGACTACAAGGATATTCAAGGAAAAGGAGCATGCTGAAGTTGAGTTCACAGTAGGTTACCTTATCTTGCTATTTAATATCGGCAATCTTTTTATTGGCTGTATAACAGTTCATGTATGCCTAGGTTGGGCCTATTCCTGTGGATGATGGCATTGGGAAAGAAATCATTACTCAATTTACAACTAAGATGAAGACCAAAAAGACATTCTACACAGATTCTAATGGACGTGATTTCATTAGAAGGGTATGAGAGTTTTGTCTGCTGTCTTTATATCATAATATAATTGGTTGTTGACATTGGACTACATAGTTAACTTTGTTTCTTTTATCTTACAAGCGACGACTGTAATTGGGAGTTTGAGACTTTTGTTGATGAGAATGGCAAAATTCATATATGTGGAAGAGCCTAACTTTAATTTAGACATGGATTTATTGATTATAGCCTATCTTGTATTCTGATATTTTCAATTGTTTTGCAGGTTCAAGATTTTAGGACAGACTGGGATCTACAAGTAAATCAACCAATTGCTGGAAATTATTATCCTGTATGCTCTTCAAATGAAAAGCTCCTAATTCCTACATCTAGTTTCTGTATATGTTCAATGTTCAGCTTGTAGGCTATATTGCTTGAAACTTTAATCCTGGCAAGCAAACAGGTTTTCTTCTCTCTGTTATTTTTGGAGGGGGCATTTGATAGATGGATGTCAAGTCCATTGAGCGCCAAAGATTTTGACCTTTATATGCTGATTCAAACTTCAATATTTCTGGAATAAATCAAAATGTTTCAAATAAGTTTGATTCGTGCTGTTATTTACATTTTGAACTATCTGCTCAATACTTCAAATAAACATTAATGCATGTTATGCTCCCTGCCTTTTTTTGTAGGTTAATTTAGGAATATATGTGCAAGATAGTAGCATGGAACTCTCGGTGTTGGTGGACCGCTCAATGGGAGGATCAAGCTTGGTGGATGGTCAAGTAGAGCTTATGCTCCATAGGTTGATTATATTTCTGACATATTCCTACATACTAATTGCTTCTATATTATACTAATATTGTAGTGAATACTGACTGGAATTATGTTAATCTCTGATTTGCTTCCTTATTTTTTTAGGAGGTTACTTCATGATGATTCAAGAGGTGTTGGTGAGGTACTCAATGAAACAGTTTGCATTGCTGATCGGTGTGAAGGTTTAACTGTTAAGTAGCTTTTATGAACCAACTCATTTATTACTAGCAGACTAGCATAATATTGTGTGATATACTGATATCTTTTCTCATCTATATGAGGACATTTTCCGGATATTTAACGAAGGTCTCCTCAGTTATGTTACAAATGTTGTTGTTATCACCAACTTAACTCTTTATTATATGATTGCATTTCAGATCCAAGGAAAATTGTATCTTAGAATTGACCGCATTGGTGAAGGTGCCAAGTGGCGTCGTGCTGTAGGCCAGGAAATATATTCACCGCTGCTATTGGCCTTTACAGAACAGGTAACAAAAAGGAAAGGAAATGAAGTTTCTTTTTTCTTTTTCAAAGTTAACTCTTTCTAGGAAGAGAGCAATAAGGAGTTTTCCTGCAGGATGAGGACAAATGGTCGCATTTCCCCTGGTCAAAATTTTCTGGCACTGATTCTTCATACAGTTTACCAAACAACACTGCTCTTATAACCCTCCAGGTATGCAAGGAAATGCCTTTGAATTATCTCCAGAGTTCAGGATATTGGGGTTCCCGGACATTTTAAAAGGAAAAACAAAAGATTGATCTTCAGGATGCCTGTTAGTACCTTCTCTACATCTTTAGTCTCATCATGTATATTTATCCCTTTATATGAACATTATGCAGGAATTTAGCAATGGAAAAGTACTCATAAGATTGGCTCACCTTTATGAGGTTTGTAATTGCTTACCCTGATTTAGCAAATAAAATCTTTGGTCCCTCACATTTGTCTAGTGTAAGCTGCACTCACTGCTTCTAGGACACACGACAGAATAATCTGCTTTGCATGGTTCATGGCTCAGGACTATGGTCTGGCATTTTCAAACATGATAAATTCAAGTTTCGTTGCGGACCTTTGCTGCTTGCATTTAAGTTATACTGTGAAACTAAAATATAAAAGCATAAATAAACAAAGCGCATTTCTTACTTTATACATATAGGCCATAACGTTTAATCAATAGCAAGTTGTTCATACCGTCACAACCATAGAATAGAAGTTCATACCAGTAAGGAGATTTTATAGGCTAGATTCAAGTGATTTATGATATTTCTCACGCATGAGGTGCATGTGTAGTTTAATCCATATTCAGTTATCAAATATTTACTATTTACTCGTGTCTATTGATACATATAGTAATTGTTGTTTGTTGGGTGACTAATGCTAATATAGATTGGAGAGGACAAAGATTATTCAATAATGGCAAGCGTGGAATTAAAAAAGCTGTTTCCTAATAAGAAGGTAAGAGCAGTGACTACTTCAAACTACTTTCCCACGGATACATGGATCTTCTACTTATATCGACCCCTTGACTTTTCAGATTATCAAAGTGACAGAGATGAGTTTGTCTGCTAATCAAGAAAGAGCTGAAATGGAAAAGAAGAGGTTAGAGTGGAAGGTTCAAGGCTCTTCTGAAGAACATAAGCTGGTAAGGGGAGGCCCTGTTGATCCTGCCAAGTTGCTGGTTGAACTTGCTCCCATGGAGATTCGGACATTCCTTCTTGACTTTGATCCCCTTCTAGCTGTTGCTCAACGAGGAGATCATGGAGTGATGTGATGGAACTCATGTTGCAAGCTTATGTTCCAATAATGAAGTTGTAAATAAAAGAACAGTTTTATAGTTTGTGAATTGCAGTGACTAATATATCCAGAAAATGACCGTTCTTGGTTTGCTCTGTCAAACGAAAAGAAACAATCTGTCTAGACCTGACAGGTATTGTTTTATTATGAACTTTAGTAAAATCATGCACCAGTCTGCAACATCATCTATCTTTCTCTTCGTTTATTCTTGTGATTGCTTTTTTCTTTTGGTAAAAGAAAGATACGATGATGCAACAACAACGACAACAAAAAAACATAAACAAGTTTTCAGCAACTAGAATGGAAACCATACTTCCTGTGTAGGATTAATGTGAGTGATATAAACATCAGAAGGCTGTTAATATTCCGGTATTCATTTCTTGTCTAGGTTGGTTTAGTAACTAAAGTTAGTTAGCTAGCTTCGTTGTACGGTAATATAACCCACAGCTAATGTGAATAATAATAGATCTGTCATTCTTTACCACTTCAGATTCTACCTTTCCCTCTCTTCGATTTCTCAAGAACGAGTTATTTTTGTGACAGTGCCACATGCCATACTTCGATGACTTTGCTTGATGCATGTGTTTAAATTGTATAAAAGAAATAGTGCCAAAAATTTATTGACGGCATTTTTCATTAGAATAAAGATGACATATAAATATAAATAAGGCGTGCTAGGTTTTCTTCACTCTTGACGAGGGAAAAGAAGATTAGCCGCCATAAGTTATTTATATTGTTAAATTTTTATTGTATTTTATATATTTCGTAAAGTCAAGAATAGAATATAATTAATTAATAATTATTATCCTTTCTTTTATAGTAAGAAAATATTCGGTGAAGATGCCGCAGATACCCCCGCGGTATGTGAGTGACCATATAAAGAAGACTCCGAACAATCCAATTGCTGGTAAAGTAGCTGTGGCTGTTCACACCGACGAACCTCCCCCTTCCCCTCCAAATTTTTCATGTCCATCTTGCCCTCACAAGCTCAGGCATCAACCTCGTCGTCATCTCAATCTCCGATATCTCCAAACCCTAATTCCCAACATGGAAACCCCTCTCAATCTCCTGCATCCGTCTCCTCTCCTCCCCTTCAAATTCCATCTTTCCGATCTCTCCGGATCTCCGATTCACCATCTCCCGTCGCTATGCCCGACGTCAATTCAGGTCTTAGTCGCATAGTTACTGGTTTTCTATTTGCGATTCAGAAGTTGTCTATAATCAATTTATATTGTACGCTGGTGTTAATTTCATCTATATTATACATTGATTACCGTGATTTGTCACGTGAAAGTGCTTGATCCGCTTGCTTGGTACATTTGACACTTTTCGTTAATCTAGTTTCCTCGTCTGGTCCTCGAAAATACGGGGGGAAAGAAGAAGACGTGGCTAAAAAAGATAAAAGATAAAAGGATAAAAGTTTAGTCCGTGTGTTGACGCAGTTATCTTTGTCCGAAAATTTTAACTTCTTTTCTAGTTACCCAAATTTCCCACTGATAGTGCTTGCGGGGAAAGTTTATTTTTTGTGTAGAATTGTAGTCCATCTAGTGCAATTCCTCACGGGGTTTTCCTGTTGGTGAACAAACGATTACGGTGTCTGGTGGCAATCATGATCAAATTTCACTTTTCTTTCCCTTTTTTCTCCTTTGGTTTTCGGGATGTTAAAATTTTTAATGGGATCACTGAGACAATGAATTAGGGTATAAGCCAGAGAGACCCTCGCTTGCTATTGTCTTGTCGGTTCTGCGTGGCTATGTGGCTGAATTTTTCTCCCGGCAATATAATTGTCCTAATGCCTTTTTGTTTGTGGAGCTTGCTATACTTATATTGGCTTTGACCAACTAACTTATCCATTGGTGGTTTTATATGGCAGGTCCATTGACTCCAGCTACAGAAGATTCTGGTGGACCTTCCAAAAAGGTATTTTAATTTTCATTGTGGAGGGATGGGCTCTTTTGTATTGTCATAATATCTCTGTTAGTTGAATCAAGATACTAATATCTATCGCTTGACTGATTGAAGCACATGTGAAGTGTTGAATAATATTAATGGGGGCTATGGGTGTATTTGTGAATTGTGAGTAATAAGTTTGCTGCTACTAATTTTTTCTCTTTATTTAGTAGGTGACTGAGTTGGTATCTCCAAATGGTACGAAGATTTCATCTCACCAAAACTCCAGAGTGCATTCCCATAGTCAGTCAAGAAGAAGGGCTACTAGATCATCCCAGTCAGCAGGGAAGATGACAGGAACAGTTTCTTCTCCTGTAGATCAGCAGAATACTAGGTCCTTCAATCCTCATGGGAACACCCCTTTAGCAGGAAGAAAATCCCAGATGGTTAATGGTAATCACTTGCTGAACTTCCATTATGATCCCATATCTCGTCCAACAAGGGGTCCTCCTCCTCTGCCACCAAGAAGGCAGCAGAAGAAAAAGCCATACAACAAAGATTTATTTTTACAGGCAAATTACAAATTTGTGGTGTTAGATTCAGGAGACTATTCACCAGAGTCTTTGGACCCAGATAAAATGCTACAGTGGGAAGATATTGTGTGTGTGAGGTATTCCACTCCATTCTTGGTTCAGTGTCCAATTTGTTTGGAGTATCCACTTTGTCCGCAAATAACCTCTTGTGGACATATTTTTTGTTTCCCTTGTATCTTACAATATTTGATGATGGGCGAAGAGGATCATAAAGGTGATTGCTGGAAAAGGTGTCCCCTATGTTTTGTCATGATATCTGCAAAGGATTTATATACCATCTACATTGAAAATGTTGAGCAGTATCAAGTGGGAGATATCATCGAGTTCAGACTTTTAACTCGGAAAAAAGACGCTTTTACTCTGTCTGATAAAAATAAGGAGACGGATGTCTTATTATGTGGCGATAATAATTTATGTGACCCATTTTCTAAGTTCACACTCACATCAGATGTAGATCTCTCAGTGAGACAGGCAATATTGGATCTAGATGGTTGGCTAGCTAAAGCTGATTCTGGTCTTGTTGATGACTTGGAGAAACTTCCATATGTTTGTGCTGCGATGCAACAATTAGAACAGAGGAATAAGTATTGGAATGAGCACAGGGCTTGTGATGTTGGAAAATCCTCTAGGGCTATTGATTGTGGACATGACAAACCATCAACAGTTGTAAATGGCACTGATGTTGATGATCAAACCCGGTCTTCTGGATCAGGATCTTCCTCTACAGATTTCCACGACCCAAGCAAGGGTATAATAATGGATAATTCAAATGCAAGAGTGTGTCCAGTTCAAACTTTGGATTTGGAGAGGAAAGTATTAGATCAAGAAATTAATCTATCTTCTTCCTATGAGGAGAAATATGATATTCAAAGGCATCCAAATGGTTTTGGAGATTCAAAGGAGAGTGACTCGTATAATTTTTATCAGGTCAACAGTGATAAACATTTTTATTTATTTATTTTTTATCAATTAAATATGGGTTTCTTCAACTGAAAAAAATGAGTTTCATGAAAGTTGGATGTTGCCTTATAGAATGAGAAATTTGAATGTCAAGGTTTTTTGAGGTCATATCCAAAGAGGAGTAATGTCTTGGTTGTTTGCAAAATCTTTGGTTACTGATTTTGGCATTTTGGCCTTATGCATCTATGAATGAGATAGCCAAGAGAGCATTCAAATCTAGAGTTGCTATTTTAGATTTATTTTAGCTCTCCTGGATAGCTTTATGCATAAAAATTGGATTTCCTTTCCATTATAAGGATGATATTTGTTTGTTTTCTTCATATGCTCATTCAGCCTTTCTGTTTCAGGCTGCTGATGGTCAGCATCTCATTCTTCATCCCCTGAACATGAAGTGTCTTCTTCACCATTATGGAAGCTATGATATGCTTCCACACAGGTGTGGACAAAGTTTATTCATATTCCTCCCATGTGCTTGAAGGTGTATTAGAAGTAAACTTTAGGGGTATAAAAATTATTTTTAAAGAGAACATGTCTACTGATGTGTTTAGGACAAAATACAATTGCCTGAGATGGAATTTTTATGGTCTTTGTTAGGACTAACAAAATGGAGCCCAGAATATACCACTGAATCAGCTTATATTTCTGATAAAATGCATTACAATAATCTGCAGGCAGTAAACAACTCCCTCACAGCCAAGAAGTGGTCACAGGTTAGCCAAAAAACCTGGTCCTCCTCTTCCAAAATACACTCACAAAATATTCCTTCCTTCCCTCTAAAGTCCTAACGGCTCAAATAGCAAAACAAAAGGAGTTTTTACAGTCTCCCATGAGCCACTCTAAAAGACAGACTAAGTTCCTACACTTACTTGAATAAGGATATAAAAACAAAAGGTCAACCTTACAACCTTAAAAAGCATCTACCCCTTTTGTGTCTGTGTTGTGCACATCTCCCTAGGCCGTCTGGTATATGTTTTACCCGTGAATAGATGTGGGGCCCTTTCATTACCCTCCCCTAAAAGATTCACCTTGTCCTCAAGGTGGAAATCTGGAAATTGTGCAGCAAGTGCCTCCATGTCTTCCCAAGAGTTCTCATAATCTGGCATATCTCTCCATTTAATGAGCACTTCAATTTTTCCGTTCATAAGCCGCCTGATCTTGCAAACGTCTTCAGGCTGTACTTGAAGTTCCAATTGAGCAGAAAGAGTTGGAGGGATTGTGGGAGTCACTAGGCCTGATTGCACCGACTTCTTGAGGACCGAACTGTGGAAAACTGGATGCACCCGGGCTGTGGGAGGAAGCTCAAGACGGTATGCCACCGTTCCCACCTTCTCCACAATGGGAAAAGGACCATAGAAGCGGGGACTAAGTTTTTCATTCATCCGCTTAGCTAGTGTGCGCAACCGGTAGGGTCGAATTTTGACGTACACCTGATCCCCTACTTCAAAATGTATATCCCTGCGATGTTTGTTTGCCTGTCGCTTCATGTCTTCTTGAGCTTTGAGCAAATTTTCCTTCAAGGTGGCAATAATCGCGTTCCGTGATCTTAGTTGCTCATTCACTTCCTCTATAACCGAAGGTTCGCTTGTAAGTTTGAGAAAAGTGGGTGGATCTCGTCCATATACCGCTCTAAAAGGAGTCATATCAGCTGACCCTTGATGGGTAGTGTTGTACCAATACTCCGCCCATGGCAGCCATTGCGCCCATTGGTTCGGTTGCTCACTAGTGAAACACCGTAGATATGTCTCCAATGTTTTGTTCAACACCTCTGTTTGTCCGTCGGTCTCCGAATGGTAGGCTGAGCTCAAACACAGTTTAGTACCCGCCTGTTTAAACAGCTCCCGCCAGAATTGGCTGACGAACACCCGGTCTCTATCGGAGACAATTGACTTTGGGAATCCATGTAACCGGATGATCTCTTTGACAAATATTTCGGCCACATCCTTAGCACCAAAAGGATGATGAAGAGGGAGGAAATGCGCATACTTGGTGAGACGATCTACCACCACTAATATAGTGTCATACCTTCGGGATTTAGGCAGCCCGGAAATAAAATCCATGCTGATGTCTTCCCAAATAGCGTGTGGTATAGGTAGGGGTTGTAACAGCCCTGCAGGAGATAAGGATTGATGTTTGTTCCTCTGGCAGATTGCACATTCAGCCACATAGCGTTGGATTTCTCTCTTCATTCCTTCCCAATAAACCACATTTGCTAGCCTCTTATACGTTCTTAAATACCCCGAATGTCCACCAACTGGAGAATTGTGGTATTCTTGCAATAACAAAGGGATCCTTGCTGAATTCTTGGGTAGGACTAGTCTGCCCTTAAAGTGTAGACATCCCTTAAATAAGGAGTATCCTTCCGCTACTTCTTCGCCGGTGAGTATCCGCTGCATTAATTCTTTAAGTTTAGGATCAGCGTGTATTTCGTGCTCCCAATCCTCCATATCAGCATTCTGCCATGTGGAAAAGGCCATCAAACTCAAGGGTTCTTCTTGCCGGGATAAAGCATCAGCCGCTCGATTGTCCTTCCCTGGTTTGTATACGATCTCGAACTTGTATCCCATCAATTTTGACACCCACTTCTGCTGATTCTCTTCCAGAATTCTCTGTTCCAGCAAGTATTTTAACGCTTTCTGATCAGTCCTGATGACAAATTGTTGCCCCCACAAGTAGTGTCTCCATTTTTTAACAGCTAGTACAATAGCCATCAATTCCCTCTCATAAACCGAGCATTGTTGAGCTCGTTTGGATAGCTTCTGGCTGAAATACGCGATCGGACGTCCTTGCTGCATTAAAACAGCGCCAATACCAGTCCCCGAAGCATCGGTTTCCAGTTCAAATGGGGCTGTAAAATCCGGCATTGCTAACACCGGTAAGGTAGTCATAGCTACTTTGAGTGCCTCGAAGGCCTTGGTCGCCTCCGGAGTCCAATAAAAGGCGTCTTTTTTGAGTAAATCTGTTAGAGGGCTGGCTATCTTCCCATAACTTTGAACGAACCTCCGATAATACCCGGTCAATCCCAAAAATCCCCGCAATGATTTTACATTCTTAGGTTGGGGCCAAGCGATCATGCTCTCGACTTTGGTTGGGTCAGCTTGAACACCATTCTCTGAAATTATGTGACCAAGGTACTCAATTTGCGGTTGCATAAAGCTGCATTTTTTTAGGTTGATAACCAGATGGTGTTCCTGCAATACAGCCAGCACCCTTTCTAGGTGTTCCAAGTGAGAGCTCATATCACGACTATAAATCAGTATGTCATCAAAAAATACGAGTACAAATTGTCGTAGGTATCCTCTAAATATTTCATTCATCAAGGCTTGAAACGTAGAAGGAGCATTAGTAAGGCCAAAAGGCATTACCTTAAACTCGTAGTGTCCCTCATGGGTTCGGAAAGCAGTCTTGTGTTCGTCACCGGCCTTGATTCGGATCTGGTGATACCCTGATTTTAAATCCAGCTTGGAGAAGACGGTTGCTCCCTTCAGTTCATCCCGCAACTCGTCTATGGCCGAGATGGGAAATTTGTCGGGAATGGTGATCTTATTCAATGCTCTATAGTCAATGCAAAAGCGCCAACTCCCATCCTTCTTCTTAACTAGTAAAACAGGGCTGGAATAGGGGCTTGTGCTAGGGTGAATAATCCCTGCTTGCAGCATGTCATTGATTAAGCCTTCTATTTCTTTTTTCTGTGAATGTGGATACCTATAAGGTCTGATGTTAGGGGGCTGCTCCCCAGCCTTGATATCTATCGCGTGGTCCTTCGATCGTCGAGGGGGAAGGGAATCGGTCATCTGACATACTGCCTGGAACTTATTCAACAGCTCTGCGATTTCTGGCTTTAAGTTCAGCTCCTTGCTTCCTTCTGGCCCTGCTCCTCTGTATTCAACTAAAAATCCCTGCCCTTTTTTCTTCACAGTGCGTATAATTGATTGTAAAGAGGCTTGCGTCCGAGAGAGCGTCGGGTCCCCATTTAAGAAGATCCGGTTGCTCTTTTTCCCTATCTTCATTGTCATCTGCCTCCAATTGACTTCAACATCCCCTAGAGTCTTGAGCCATTCAACCCCTAGTACTGCATCGATGCCTCTTAACGGAAAAGGATAGAAGTTTTGCACAATTGTAAGTCCCTGAACCTTTAGGCAGACGTCTCTACATCGCTTCCTTCTTCGTACTGAATGCCCATCTCCTACTGTGATGGTGTAGGCGTCTACATCGTCTACTTTGATTCCTGGTTGATTCAAAAAACTCTCGGCGATAAAATTATTAGTCGCCCCGCTGTCGATTAACACGGTCACAGCTTCACCCGCAATCTCCCCCTTTACTTTCATGGTATTATGGCTTTCGAATCCAGCCAGGGAATTCAGCGATAATTGCATTCTGGTTGCTTCATCTTCGGCATCGAAATAGTCTTCTGCCACGTCCCCTGTTTCATCCTCGTTTTTTCCGCCATGCTCTGCGTCAACATCGATCAAGAACATCTGGAGGTTCTTATCTCGGCAGGTGTGGCCCGGGGTATATTTTTCCCCGCACTTATAGCAAAGTCCTAACTCTCTCCGGCGAGCCATCTCCGAGTCAGGGAGGCGTCGACTCCAACTAGTCTTGCGCGAGGAAGACGCCATGGTCGAGGTGCTTCCTGTTTTTGGTTCGGGTGCTTTCGGGTCTGGTCTATTGGTGGTAGTCGGGTGATTGGTGATGGAAGCAGTTCGGGTCGGTTCTGCAAAGTGGGTCACCCGTGAATAACCGGGTTGGGCTGGGTATTTCTTCAGCCCACTATTGAAGCCTGGTTTGTATGTTCGGTTACCCTTGTCGGCTTCCAGCATCCTATTTCGGCCGTCGACCTTCAATGCCATTTTAATCAACCCTTCAAGGTCGTCTTCGTCAGCGATCTCAAGTTCTGCCTGGACTTCTGTTTTCAGTCCATAGAGAAATGCTCCCATTAAACAATCCTCCGGCGCGTCATTTAACGAGAACGACAGCTTTTCAAATTCTTCCACATACTCTAGAACCGAGCCTTCTTGGCGATTTGCAAACAGCATCTTGTATTCTCCACCCCTCTGAAATGTGTGAAACCGTTCCAATACCTTCTGCTTGAATTCTTGCCAGCTTTTGATCACTCCTCTAGTCTCCTTCCATTGGTACCAGTGAAGGGCCTTGTGTTCAAGACACACCACAGCTGCTTCGAGCTTTTCTGCCTCCGGGACGCCGTTGATATGGAAGTACCGTTCGACTCTGCAAAACCATCCTATGGGATCGTCTCCTTCAAACACTGGTAATTCTAGTTTTCGAAATTTGGTTGCTTCTTTTTCATACTCTCCGTGGCTCTCGGTTTCGGTGTCTGAGTTTGATTCCCCTGCGTTCTTCTTGCTTTTATGCTTCCTACTAGAGTCACGCTCCATTCTCGTTAACATCTCCCTCATCACGTTCATCCCACTTGTCAAATCTGCCACTTGCTTTGACAGACCAGTGAGTTCCTCAACCTTCTTTGCCAGACCTGTCACAGAGTCCCTCAATCTGCTAACTTCGTCCGCCATTCTCCCAAGACTTGACTGCTCTGATACCAATTTGTTAGGACTAACAAAATGGAGCCCAGAATATACCACTGAATCAGCTTATATTTCTGATAAAATGCATTACAATAATCTGCAGGCAGTAAACAACTCCCTCACAGCCAAGAAGTGGTCACAGGTTAGCCAAAAAACCTGGTCCTCCTCTTCCAAAATACACTCACAAAATATTCCTTCCTTCCCTCTAAAGTCCTAACGGCTCAAATAGCAAAACAAAAGGAGTTTTTACAGTCTCCCATGAGCCACTCTAAAAGACAGCTAAGTTCCTACACTTACTTGAATAAGGATATAAAAACAAAAGGTCAACCTTACAACCTTAAAAAGCATCTACCCCTTTTGTGTCTGTGTTGTGCACATCTCCCTAGGCCGTCTGGTATATGTTTTACCCGTGAATAGATGTGGGGCCCTTTCAGTCTTTAAATTGTCAAACCTGACATCTGGCTTAAACATGTGAGAACAATTTTGGCTGTTTAGTTACTTTAGTCAGATATTACCGGGTACAACTTTCATGTGTATGGAACTGTATTGAACTCCAAAGTTTAGTTGTATTGATGGAAATACTTATTCTTGGACCTATGTTTTATTTATTTATTTTTTTTTCTCACTGCTTCCTTGGCATTGCCCCTTGAATCCTTGACTTAGTGCTATGTCTTGAGTTCTCGTTATCGTATATTGGGGGGACAAAGCCTTGTTAAGAACTAAAATTTTATTTGTTGGGCTGGCAGGTGCTAGGTTTGAAATTATTTTGTGAAGTATTAGATGAAATTGATTTAGTTGCTTTTTTAAAGGAACATCAGACTTGGTGATTTTTAACCACATATAATAAATTGTTAACCATATTAAAATTGATTGCAGGATAAGTGGTAGGATTCTGCAATTGGAGACAGTCTCTCAGTCAGAGGCAATGAGGAGGCGGTACCGATATTTGAGTCATTTTCCTCTGACGGCAACATTTCAGGTGCTTTAAAACACATAGTCCACCTCCTTTCCCTTTCCAATTTGAAAAAAAAAAAAAAATTTATTTGTTTATGGTGCTATGAATTCTAATTGGTGGCTGCCTGAATTTTTCAGCTTTGTGAAATTGATTTGAGTGAAATGCTGCCCTCTGAATGCCTGGCCCCATTCATGGACGAATTGAAGAAGCGTGCAAACCAGAGGAGGCAACTTGCAAAGAAGGTGTCTTTGAGCTCTAATATATACAGATTATGTGAATATGTGATATTTAATACAGTATATGGTTCTGTAGAGTGGAGTACTAATGATTGAGTGGCATTCTTAATGCATTTATGAAAAGATATGTACCAAACTGAGTGTGTTTGTTTTTGCTGAAATAGAATCTTATTTCTATTAGAACTGAATTCTTGTATGAAAGTTGTTCGATTGATGTTATTCTATTTATTAATAGAAAAATCATGTTGAATGTGTTATCTGATTATACGTAACTCTGCCCTACAACATCCGATGGGATTTGTTAATCATTTGATTTTCTATAAATGCTTCTCAATTATATAGATAGTGTTCCAAACACCAAAAAAATAAAGGTTGTAGGCTGAAGGTGAGTATGGGAATTTCTCCTGGAAAAGTGTTTTCTTAATTCCTTGTCATTATTTGTTTTCCTTTTATAAAGCTTCCACATTTTGTCTGTACTGGTTGTCTTCATGGCCCTGGGGCGGAGTTCATGGTGAATGTTCTGCATTATGATCATATGTGTATTTTCTTTGCCTATGTTTTTTGGTGTCAAAGTTTTAACATACATACTACCGTCTCCTCAGAATCATATTATTCTTATTTTTAGGAACAAAAAGAGAAAATCAAGGCCGAAGCTGCTTCTACGCATTCTATTCCCATACCAACCAGTTCTCAGCTGATGTCTTGTGACAATTCTCCACCATTCTCCATGGATGATTTTGAAGGTAATCCTGCTTTCTTGAAGTTGGTTAAGAGTAGCTTTAGAGTGAATGAACTCAAGGTTGCATTTGTAAGATCTATTATTTTGGCTTTTGATTATGTGAAAAACGAGTGATCTTTGTGCACTGTAGTTTTTGAGATTGAGCATGGGATATTAATCCAATCTTGTTAGTTATTGGGCTGAGGCTAATTTATGTGTTTTCCCTTGTTTAGCTTTGGGGAATTCGGCCGTATCTTCAAGTCCTCCTGTTGTCGGGGGAAGAAGTTTGTTTTCAAGTGTCACAAGACTTGGTTTTGCTGCTGGTCATGATTCTCCATCCTTGAACATTCAAGAAACCAATGGCAATCATAATATGACAACTGATTCGTCTGGCTTGACAGGTAATTGTGCTTGTTTGGAAGAGCTTTTAGAAGGAGCTTATAAGCTTATTTACTGTTCCATAAGTGCTTCTGAGTTTTTTTCGTTTGGATGCAATCTGTACCCAATCGAGCTTATGGACTTATTTCAAAAGCTCACTTTGCTAGCTTATTTCAAACGAGCTTGAGCTTATGGACCTATACAGTAGGTTATGGACTTATGTAATATTTATTTGATCAAATTATGAATTTTAACATTGTCAAATTTTGTAATTTAGTATTTTTCATATTTTTTGTATTTTTATTTTTATTTTTTTTCTTATAATTATCTCAAAAGTCACTTATCCATAAGTCATTCCAAACAAGTTTACCCAATCGGACTTTTTCATAAGCTACTTATGCAACTACCAATCCAAACATAAATTACGTTTCACAATCTGATTTTTACCCAATCGGACTTTTACATAAGTCCGATTGCCCACCGGTATCCCAAACAAGCCCATATTATCTTATGATAATTTGTTGTCTATTGCTAACAATCAACCTACTTCCATGATGTCTAAATGTGTTTTTTGATCCTCATTTTGTACTATTATTTTCCTGCAGGTCTGAGAAATGTGGAGACATCGTCATTTGCCAATGTTATATCTAGAGCAGGGTCTATTAATAGCTTAAATGCACCCAAGACAAATGACTTGGGTAAGAAGGGGAAGAAGCCAACTAGAGTTCTTCTGTCAACAGCCGGGGGCAGGCGTTACTGATCATCCAGCCAGCTTTATTGCCCTGAAAGAGTTTGTCACGCTGGGAGTATCACTAGTCAATCTTTCCAGTTTTAATGGATTTGTGTAAAAGTCTGACTTGTAGATAGCTTAGACTGTTGCAAACAAGAATAAATGTTTTCATCAATATCAGTAGTTAATAGTGCGCAATATCGGCGCTATCGTGCAGGTGCAGAGCAGAACAGTGACTAGCCGCCACATCAGGTCCTTCGTGGTGCGTTTTTGCATCGCGTAGGTAGCGTCAGTTGCAATGCGGCTGTTGCGTTGCACGACTTAGGTGTTTTTAAAAAAAAAAATACGAGTTAGAGGTCGAGATATGAGAGATGTAATGCATCCTGAAACGGTTTTAAAGCTCGACCCGAAGATGTGAGAGACTTACGTTGAGTTGTCGAGAGCCGCGCAAGTCTTCTGAAGCTGTCGTGATTGAGTTCTGGGTGAGACGCAGTCGTGAATCTTGTGATTGAGTTCTCGGTGAGAGTGAGACTGTCGATCTCGATCTGCTTGATTGAGTTCTTGTTTTTTTTTGGGTGGTCAAAGCTTGATTGAGTCCAGACTTGTGAGTTCTCACCGTTCCAAAATATCTACTAGTTGTACAGTAAAAATGTTGTCCCAGTCACAGCCAGACTTCAGCCACAGTTATGTTAATGTTTTGTTTATGGTTTGTAGAAACTTGGATGATTTATTGTTTAATGATGGATATGTCTTAAATCTTGAATACATTTTTATTTTTGAGTATTTATGTGTGTATCTTTGGTGTAGCGGTTATACCGCAATGTGCTATACCGTTGTAGCGATTTTTGGGTCAACCGATTGACTACTTTGATCAGGGTTGGGTTTCTCTCATTTTCTCTTTCTCATTATCCCTCATCATCTCTAAATTCTATCCATCCAATCAACCACAATACCACTTTAACATTTCTCTCACCTTCTCAATCAATGGCCCAGATGAGCTAATGAGGGAAAATGAGAAAATGGATGAGGAGAGAATCCTCTTCCCTTTGATCAATATACAAGACGTGGAAGTTTCATTTCGGTTGAACGGGTCTTTGTGTTCCTAAAGCTGTCCCTCCAGAAATTATCTCTTTTAGTACTGTTTTTAGTACAGAGCCTTGATTTTGTTGAGCCCGGCGCGTGGGGAGTTAAGGGCGGAAACGTTCTCTGCGGTTGTGTGCAAGTTTTCAGGCAGAGTGAAAATCCAGCCATGATTTGTTGGGATTTGTTTATTTGGGGTAAAATGTGGTCGGGTTGGATTGACGGGCAATCTGCTAATTTCTTGGTTGGAGTAGTGGATTGCATTGACTCCAACATTCACTTGAAAAATTATTAATAGTGACTTCAATAGGTGGGGCTTAAGTTTTTATTCTTATCCTCTTCCTAGAATTCCCAAATGCTGAGTGATGTATTTTTTTTCTATTACAGGTGAAATACACTTGCCAACTTATTGTGTTAGAACTCAAGTACACGTAGAGGCTGGTAATTGAACATTGGTGTGCAGAAGCTAACATTGTAGTGTAAAGTACTACTCCTTGGTCTTGATGTCGGACCTAATTGAGAAGTTGATATCGGGTTTAAATGTAAGACCTATATTTCATATTGGGTTAAGGCAGTGGCGGACCCAGGATTTTAGGTTTGTGGGTGCACAATTAGTGATGAGATTCGGGGGTTTGGGGGCAGCGCCCCCGAATTTTTTTTTTAAGGGGAAAAATAATTTTTCTGGCAAAAAGGGAACATAAAAAAACAAGAATCAGCAATCCAATTTAACATAAAACAGAATAAACATTACAGTTAGTATTGAGGGAGCAGACTAACATAGAAAAATAATAATAAAAAGTCAACTAACATTTACATCAGAACGATTATAAAATCATTCTTCGATTCTTCATTCTTTTAAAATATTGATCAATCGGTAAAGTTCCAAACAATGGAGAATTCCGGGAGATTAAACAACAAATAGAACTAAATAAAAGAGCCGGATGATTTAGAATGACCCTAGATATTTGGCAAACAAGACATTAAAAGAGCCGGATGATTTAGAATGACCCTAGATACTTGTATGTATAGATCAGTAAACTTAACCAACCTTTTCCTAGGAGAGCATAAACACAAGATCTAACTCATCGCAAATCCAAAAGTATATTCATATCAGTAAGCCTAAACTAAAAGATATCCATATAAATACTCTTTGATTTCTTCATATGTCTTCTGTTTCAAGCGGGGAGTAAACTCCTTCCAATCATAATCACCAACTCCAAACTTGTAATAGACTCTCAAAGTGAGATGAACTGCAGATACTGACAAGCAGAACCTTCGCCTCTATGTTGCACTAAATATTGAACAGATTTAATACTAAATACTGCCCAAAGCTAGAGAAACAAGCAGCATATACTTCGAAAAGTGTAGCCAAAAACGGCTTGATGATATGTGATAATTAAACCCAGAACATTGTCTTCAAAATCTATCCATTCTGGGTAGGCAACTAAGCATATCACAGAGTCTCAAATTTATAGTTTACTCGGAAAAGAATTTCCTTTCCATTTCGTATCAGTGCACTGGTCATATATGTCAAGGAACATTTAGTAGGGTCGAAATATCCTCAATCGAGTATTTAAATCAACATGTTGCATACAACAGTTAAGCTGACGCGATGACAGCCACTGAAAATTCAGTTATGAATATCATTTTTGCTACTATTGATCAAAATACCAGCTGTGACTGTAATGTTGTGCATGTCATGGGAGTTTCAATTCTAAGTCAGTAAAAGACTATATGGTGAATTGTGAATCCGTATGCATGTGAGATATAAGAAGAACACCATACCATGATCATTTTGCTGATTAGTTTGATCAAACTCCTGCCCATCCACCAAAAGTTAAAAACAGAGAAATCTGAAAAATGGTTCGCAAAAGCAAGAGAGGGTAGGAATGTCTTACATTACTTAGGTAACCCATAGCGAATCAGGGATTATAAACAGTGGGTGAACAAATTCTGCTTTAATGCCGTATCCTGCATCAATGGTCAATTTATCAATCTGGGGGTTTTGAGCCTAATGAGTGAGAGTAAAGACCATATGATTTGCTGAGATAACAATCAAAGCATAAGAAATGAAAAACATTAGACCGTGTGGTTTGCTAATGTTCTTGAGTCTCGTTAACTGCGTTATCCTTTAACAAAGTGAAAGATATGAAGTTCTTGATGCCAATCCGAATAAGAGGGGTTAGTTAAGTAACATTTCTATACAAATATGCGCATGTAGCACCAAATTCTTTGTCCCGGACAAGATGCAAATTCATAAGTATCGATAATGCACAGCAACCAACTTAGAAGTTAGTTTAAAGTCAAAATCAAACTAACAATAAAGTTAATGTTCATACTTTATTGTGTAGCAGAAAAACTAGCATCCCAAAAGCAACAACAAAGCTCATTTAACAATGAAAATCAAGAACACATAAGAAGCACGAAATACCAGAGTGAATTGACGATTGCAGCGTGAGTTGGCGAGCGACGACGGCAGAGGACGTCAGCCAGAGAGAGTCGGAAATTTGGGGGGGGCAGGGAGCGTCGGAAATTTGGGGGAAAAGAAATATGAGAGAGGGCAATGGAAAGGCCAGAGAGAGTCAGAAATTTGGGGGGCAGAAGCGTTGGAAATTTGGGGGAAAATAAATATGAGAGAGGGCAATGGAAAGGAGAAAAAAACAGGGACGAAGGAATCGAACCGGGGACCTTGAGATGAGGAGTTGGAGTTTTAACCATCTGTACTATCTATACATATTGATAAAAATTTCTTTCAAATTATATATATTTTGTGTGTTCCCTTGCCCACATTGGCACCCACATAGATCCGCCCCTGGGTTAAGGGGCAAATTTGCCCCTGATGCTCTCTCCGATGGGGCAATTTTACCTCAGAAGTTTTTTGGGGTGCAATTTTGTCATGGAAGTGTCAAAAAATGGACAATTTTGTCTTTGTCGTTATCTCTGTTAATTTTGACTTTTTAATTGACTAAATATGTTGAGCTGACAATTCACACATCATCCATATTATTTTTGTTAATGTGAAAATTTGTCCTAAAAGTTTTAAATCTAACTTTGAAAAAAGAAAATTAAGGAGATAACATATGGACTTTTGAAGCAAATTTTGCACCTTAAAAAAAATGACATGTGGTTTACCAACTAAGCATATTTAGTCAACTAACGGTAAAAAATAATTGAGATAACAATTAAGGGAAAATTGTCCTCTTTAATATTTTCGAGGCAAAATTGCCTCTTAAGTCTTAACCCTTTCACATTTGTTAATCTTTTTCTAATTTATCCTCATTGACTGATGCTCCTTCAACCATAATCAAGTAAAAAAGATATGGAGAGAATTAAGAGAGATGGTTATAATACTTTATAAAAAATATATCAAATTAACTATCCTATCTAACTTTTTTAATCTAATGATTAGAACGAGGTAAATAGGTTTGTCCGAAAGTAGTAATTCATGTATAGTCTCTTGTTTTTAACCGGCCACGGTAGCAATTTGCTGGGAAATTTACCAAAATAAAAATTTAAAAAAAAAATATTTACCAATTTGGAGCACTGTTGAAACTATATACCAAAGTAATGCTGACGCCACTAGTGACGTCGTACTTTCTGACGCCACTAGTGGCGTCGTACCTTCTGACGCCACTTGTGGCAGCGTCAATTTTTTTAAAGAGAAGAAACCCAATTTTTTACTTAAAAAAAATTGATGCTGCCATTAGTGGCGTTAGAAGGTACGACGCCATTTGTGGCAGCGTCAATTTTTTTAAAGAAAAGAAACCCAATTTTTTACTTTAAAAAAATTGATATTGCCACTAGTGGCGTTAGAAGGTACGACGCCACTAGTGGCGTCGTACTTTCTGACGCCACTAGTGGCGTCGTACTTTCTGACGCCACTTGTTGTGTAGTTGCGTCAGTAATGCTAACGCCATCAACTGCATTAGTTCGGGAAATTTTTTGAAAAGTGCTCCAATTGGCTATATTTTTTATTTTTGATTATTATTTTGGTAAATTTCCCCAATTTGCTAAAACAAAAACAATAAGCAATTGTCGCTTTTGGAAACGTTCTTATTTGTATTTAGTACCAAAGTAATTCCAATAACTACTAAATTAACTAGGTTGAAGCTGAAAGGCTATGATCAAATCATCATAAAATATTCCGTGAGCAAGCAGAATTCAAACAATCTAAGGAGTCTGATTCCAAGTGCCAAAATGGCGCAGAGACGCCACTGTCCTTTGCTGCCTGAACGCAAGAAGCTACAATCCGATGAGAGAATGAAAGAAATTCAGCTCTGGGAATCCACTCATAACCATTATAATGTTGCCTTTGAAACAGAGTCATAAAACCAGGCACCTCAATTAAGCTGAGCACAGCGATCTCATCAGAGCCATAAGCTAAATCTGAAATAATCTCAACAATCTGATATTGACAACAAACGAGGTCTGATTGTTCCCATTTGCCATTCCAATTCTTGTACCTAGCCCAAACCTCACCTTTACGTGGGTATATTACGAAGGAGAAATCTTCTTGGTTTCGCTCACACTTCATTAAATGAGAAAAGTGATGTAGCCCCAATATTCTAATGGTCTTACCTGCACTGAATGAACCACAGCCAATTGGTAGGCCTTGCTCCATCCGGTGTTTCTCATCAGTACAAGTGAGACTAGGCTCTAAGAATGTCACACAGATCTCACCTTCTGAAGTCACATTATTCACTATAACATATCTCCGAGGAATAACTTCTACATTATTACGCACAGCCCATATTTGATTGCAAGCAAAATCTTTCAAGGACAATTTATTTTCAGGGTCAAATGATTTTGATTCTGAATCTGATCGCTCCTTGCGTGTCATTGACTGAGTGCTGTTTAGACCAGGGGGAACTGCATATGGATCAAGCTCAAACATGCCATCCATGTCTTCCCCAACATATCTATGTACCGGAATCCTGTGAGAAAATCTATATAGATTATCTGAAGGAATTGATAAAAACTGCTCTTGGCAACTCTCTTTTTGTCTTGCAAAGACATTTTTTTGTCCATCTACTTTGTCCAATCTTGCAGCAAGCATGTTTCCTGTATCGGTATATCCTGTAACGATTTCAACCACTTCTAGCTTGGAGCTTTTCCTAGCTTTATCATTTGAGCACTTTATCATAGGATCTAACTCTCTGTACATTGCCCAAACCTCTTGTTCTTTTGGGAAGATTAGGACCTGCTCATCGGCATAACTACAAACAACGTGTGAAAGAATTGCTGGAACAATTATTTGATCCTTACTTTTATCTACATTGAATTGCCCACAAACAATAGTCAAGCACACCTCACTTCTGAACAACTCGTATGAAGAGAGTTGAGCAGCTCTTAAAGAATTAACATGTAATCTTAGTGGGCTCTTCTCGATCTCTTTAATCCGAAAGTAGTTTCTTGGCATGCATTCATGATCATTTGCGGCCCAGACTTGGCCAACTTTAAAAAGTTCTGAACTTTCAATGCTGTTAAGGCTAAAATGTCCTTGGTCGAAACCCTTGAAGGAAAGAGAACTATTTGAAGGCCTTGTTGCTGCAAAATTGACATCCCCCTTAACACATGCCTTTTCATTTATAAACATGTTCAAACGAGAATTTTTGTAACTGAACACGTTGTCCACTTCTGACTTTGAAGGAGTTGGAGGTATTTGCTGAACATTCAGGACTTCACAAGCTTCGAACATGGCGTTCCTCTTCTTATCAAACTCTGTTCGCT
This sequence comes from Acacia pycnantha, assembly GCA_025563575.1. Lineage (NCBI taxonomy): Eukaryota > Viridiplantae > Streptophyta > Magnoliopsida > Fabales > Fabaceae > Acacia > Acacia pycnantha. The sequence continues at coordinate 14,272,603 of JAMWYP010000015.1, read as the reverse complement.
TTTCTGGGTTTGAAAGCACAGAGTATGCTTCCTCAACGATTTCCAGAGCAGATTCAGCTGCAGGGGTGTGGGTCTTAATGGGTTTTAAAAGGTTTGCAATTTTATTATATTGGAACTCCACATCTTGTTGGGAAGCTGCTTGTGGGACTTGAAGAATCAAGTACCAGTCACTTTCGATGGCTATGAAATCATGACTTGCTGAGTTTAGAACCTCACAAACGGTGATCATACTTGAGAATTCATCAATGGCTGGAAACTGTCGTTGTAGTTGTAGTAATTTATCTCTAGCAGCTATATGATCATCCCTCGCTATCATTTCCTTAACTGCTTCCATTTCTTGGCAGTCCTTTGGCGTTATGCTATGCCATCCATATTTCCTGGAGACTATTGGATTTCCTGTCAAATTCAGTTTTGTGCAGTTAAATTGGCTTGAAAAAGAAAATACAAAAGCACAAAGAAAAAAGAAAGAAACGTTGAAAGCGTTCGTTGAGTGGATACAGAGTTTGTCAAATCGAAAGAAGAAGGGTAGATATCGATATTTAATATAACGCTTAGTTATTGAAAGGAAATGACTGAGCAATAGAATTTATTCGTTCTTGTTCGTGTCGTCTTCTTCATTCTCCAAGTTTGCTTCTTTCTGGTAAATTATAACCTCAACATTGCTTAAAGCCTTAAACACTCACATTTAATGCCATTCTACATCTAGGAGTTTCAGCCAGTGACCAAAGAAAGTAGTTCCAACGGAATGGATTGTACAGAAGAGAGTAAGAGAGATTTATTTTTAGGGGGGCAAGAGTGAGAGAGGAATCTTTGTTCCGGCAGTGGTCTCAGTTCACAACTTGTGTGTGAACCTGCAATGGTACTTCACTTCCAGGACTTGTCAGTTGTCACACGCCTGGGGGATAATGACTTGTTTGGGCAAATTTGACTGAAAAATTTTGAAAAAAATACTCTTAATTCTAAATATAAAACAGAATCCATTTTTTTAAGGCTGTATTTGGTTGAAGGTGAGGGAGGGGAGGTGTCTATTTCTAGTGTGAAAAGTTAGATATAACCATAATGTAACATGTTTTTAAAGTTAATATGCAGAAAACAATGCAAAAAGCTTTGTAATTTTAAAAACTTTCCATGAACAACTTGGTCAAAAATTTATCTGCCCTCCTCTACCCTCCAACCAAACACAGGCTAAGAGATTTAAAAAGTTAAATAAGTTACTTAATGTGTATTCTTAGATTATATATCAGTTTATTAATTAAATTAGGGTTAAGGTGCAAAAATACACATGTGCTTTTGTCAGAAGAGCGTCCAGTAGCAAGTGTTTTTTTTAGGTGCAAAAGTGACTATGTGGTTACAAAATGGGAGCAAAAGTCACATAAACAAATAACTATCTCTTTCAAAAATTAATTAACTTAGAAAAAAAATAAAAATAAAATTTTTAAAATAATTTAATTAACTTCTTTAATCTCTTTCAAAAAATGTTCTGAACCATAACAATGTGACATCTTCACCTATCATATATTCTAATGTACTATTTAATAAAAATTTAAACCATTGGGCTATGTTTGTTCTTGAAAATAAAAGCCCTTTTTATAAAGAGTTCAAAATAATATTAAAGTTCGAATGGGCTTTTCTGTTACATTTGAAAACATTTTAACAATAGTTCAAACTTATTATTTAAAGAACATCATATTTAAAAATCTTAAGGTTAAGGGGCGAATTGGCTAACAAACTATTACCCCAAGAGCGCCCAGCACAAACAACTATTAAGTAGACCTTAAATACCAAAAAACTTTTTAAAAGGTGAAGTAAACACAAAATCGTTAATTCATCATCAACATCCGTTAATTCACTGTCATTTTCATTGATTGCCAATACATTGTAAGAATTTGGAGAGGAAGACCTGTTTGATGACAGTGAACTCCAGGATGAGGGAGTGTTTTGTTTGGGAATCATCTTGTAGTATTGCAAGGCTTGCTTGTAGTTGTGCTGCTCATCAACAAAAGAGATTAAAAAGACTTCAATCCTCAAATACACATAACCCATTTTAGGAGAGAGGGATCACTTACAATGGCTCTGCGATACTCCCTTTCACGGAAAAACGTATCACCAAGAAGCGCCTACAAAAGAAGAAAAGTACTAACTCCAAAAAAACTCTTTGGGGAGGGGAAATTTCAACGTAATACAATGAAAAAGAAATAAACAGAAAGGAAAATATGTAGAAATTGAAATTTCCAAAGACCTAGCTCTCGGCTTTGAGGTGTAGGTTGGTTTCAACATTAACAGTGGGTGACGAAACAATAAAACAACCCTGTCTAGATGCAACTTGAGTATTAGTCTATCACCGAAATGAAAAGCAACGATTCTTCAGTTCAAAACACAATTTCAAATGCGGAATTGGAAATTACGAGCATTTGAGCTAAGTCGTGTAGACCATTCTCGAGAAGGGTAACGATTTGATCCTTCAGAACTTCCATGATTGATAGCTCGTGAATAGAAAAATTCAGTTCTTCTAACTTGAGACTGAACACGAAGGTTACTACGGACGTGGATGATGAATTAACAATTTTGAGTTCACTTCACCTTTTAAAAAGTTTTTTTGGTATTTAAGGTCACTTAATAGTTGTCTGTGCTGAACACTCCTGTGGTAATAGTTTGTTAGCCAATTCGCTCCTTAACCCAAAATCTTATCAAGTTTTATCAGAGTATTGTCTTATTTCTCCAATTAACCTAGTGCTCTACTAATTCATTCATCGGGTATATAATTATTTATAGAGTAAATATCCTTTCGGGTCCCTGACAAAAAACACAGACCTCATTTTGATCCCTGACAAAAAAACCGACATTTATTCGTCCTTTTTATGGGACTAAAAAGAATCTTTTGGAAATTTGTGAGGAATCAAAATGTCCACCAATCGACCCTTATTCGTCCTTTTTATAGACTAAAAAAGACATTTTTTGTCAGGGACTAAAATGGGGTCCATATTTGTTGTCAGAAATTAGAAATGGTATTTACTCTATTTTATATTTAGAAGCGAGGATGTATTACTTTCAAGTGCTCTTCCGTTGACAAAACTACTCCTATCACACTTACCTCTTTTTTTTTTTTTTGTTACTAAAATTTTAGGAAAGGGGTTGGGTTCACCTACAATCCAAGGGCAGGGCGAAATCTCCCTTCCTCCTAGGTCATACCGATGTTGGGCAGAGCGAGCCGTCTATTACCCTCAGGCGTTTATCTAGGCACCTAAGAGCTAAGATGTCTCCCCCAGCGCCTTGACCAACTCCAGGATCGAACCCCTCCCTTTAATAAGAGTGTCCAACCCTTTTGTCAGTTGAGCCTAAGACAAGGGCTCACACTTACCTCTTGAATAGTGAAATCGGCGCGCTTGGATCACCAAAATCCCATGGCCCAGAAAAAACACATAACCCAAAGTCGGTGGTAGAGTTAGCGACCGTACGACCAGGGCGAGGGTGGAGACGGTGTCGTTTTGCAGATCGTCGTCGTCGAGGTTTTTCGTGTTTTTTGAATGAAAATAATGATCAGAAGCAAGATCTTCATGGCCTGCTAGTCCTCATTTCTTCCTCGTTGGACACACTCATTCTTGTCCGCTATATTCTTACTTTCCCAATGAGACAGCACAAATTATCGTCTTTAAGCCAGAACAGGCGACCCTCGATTCTGTATCTGGTGTGTGCTGTTGCATTCTTCTCGCTTCTAGTTTTCGCAATCCAATCCTCTTTCTTCGCAGGTAAATGACAAATAAGTGGTGATTCGAACTCTAATTAGGTAGCTGCCTAGTTACTAGTGCGTCCCCTTAATTATGTTTTCTTGTTTATCAATATCCAATATGCATCTTCAGGGTCTTTGAGCACAGATCGAAACTCTGGAACAATTCGCATATTGTCTGATTTTCAGTCCAGTGTTCAGCAATGTGTGGTAAGCACGGATTTATGTTCACAGTTTTCTTGGAAATTTGCAATTTTTTCCTCCCTGAAATTTTGCTATTTTTAACTACTTTCGCTTTCTTTGTGTAAATCCTTATTTATTCTCTAATTTGCACCCCCTGTCGAATGGGTTTATACTTTATATTGGATCTGAATTTTACTAGTGTTACATTTTCCACTTCCCTCAAATGCAGTAGTTTCAGCTGAGAATAATGTCTGATAAATTACTTCGTACTGATGATTTAAAACCTGGCATTGAAAAAAGGCAAACAGAGGGCTCGGGCTCACTGCACATATTATCGACCACTGCAAGTTGATCCTTAAGTTTCCTGAAGGCACCAACAGCACCTGGGTTTGTCTTTGTATTTCTTGACTCCTCTTTTTTATTGAATTTTTCAATAATAGCCAAGTGCTTACTATTTATATTGCATTAATTGCAGTACAATGAGCAGTTTAAAATCTTTGAGCCTTTGGAGTACAAGTATGATGTGTGTGATGCAATTCTATTATGGGAACAGGTGAATTGTTATCCTTTCCCCTTGTTTAAATTACATTTTCAGGATGCTTGCTACTTTACTGATATCTCAAGATATTGCAGTACCGTAACATGACTACAGTTTTGACTCGAGAATATTTAGATGCTCGCCCAGATGGATGGTTCGATTATGCAGCTAAAAGGATAGCACAGTTGTAAGACTATCTAGACATTATTTCTCCTGTTAATTCATGTCATCTCTTACATTGTTGTGTTTAAATTGGTTGGTTTGAATTTGATCATCTCATTAGGAAGCACTTGTGACCATCTCTTTTTTCTTTGTGTTTTTTAGGGGGACAGATAAGTGCTATAATAAGACTCTCTGTGAAGAACACCTCAATGTATTATTACCAGCAAAACCCCCCTTCCATCCACGGCAGTTCCGCACTTGTGCTGTTGTTGGAAATTCTGGAGATCTTCTAAAGACAGAATTTGGAAAAGAAATTGATAGCCATGATGCAGTTTTTCGAGACAATGAGGCTCCAGTTAACGAGGTAAACCTTTCCATTTTCCAACAAGGATTTTCATAATTTAAAGTGATATTCTTTGACAAAGCAAATATTCCTTTGGTAATAATTTTTTTCCTTCTATTCAAAGTTGAGCTTTTGATTGTCTTGATATGGATGAAACTGGGCACCTCTTAGTTCTATGCATTGTTTTCTCCCCAACTCTTTAAGGAACCATTGTTTTCTAGGATTAAGTGGAATTTATTCTACTTTGCAATATTAAGGATTTACTTATTCGAAACATGTGTCAAGTACTTATTACTCTTTATGAACTGTGTAGAAATATGCCAAGCATGTTGGTCTTAAGAGGGATTTCCGTCTGGTCGTAAGGGGTGCTGCTCGTAATATGGTCCCTATTCTCAATGGATCTGGTAAGTTATTATTCATTATTTAAAAAATAATAATAATCTTAAATGCTGATTGAAGACTATAAATTGAAAGTTTTGGCCACATTAGCTCATAAGATACAAGTGCTATGCACCTTGGTAATATACTTATGGGCATAGGGATGGAATCCAAGGAGCAGAGATTTTTCAACACCTGGGCAGTTAGTTTATCTATCTTGTATTTGATGGTATTAACTGTTCAAGACCAAGAAAATCCTGAGGGGACAGGGGCCCGGGATACCTTTACTCTGATACGTATCAAAAGTTAATTCTGCTTTATATTATATATTTTCTTCATGGCATATAACGATTTGATTTTTTCCCAGATGATGAGGTACTCATAATCAAAAGTGTAACACACAAAGAAATCAATGCAATAATAAAGGTGAAAATCTGTTCTTAAAAAGCAAATCTCTTGTGATTTTTTGCATGTAAATTTCATTACAGCCAAGAGCTGTATGTTTGCTAGAATAAACTTATGTGAGCTGCTTTTCATGACAGACTGTTCCAAATCCAGTCTATCTCTTCCAAGGTATAGTTCTACGTCGAGGTGCCAAAGGAACTGGAATGAAATCTGTTGAGTTAGCGCTCTCCATGTGTGATATTGTAGACATATATGGTTTCACTGTCGATCCAGGATACACTGAATGGTTGGTTTCTGCCTTAGAATTATGGGTTTTAGTTTGAGTCATCATTGGCTAATGCATCTCATTCCTTTCGTTTGTATAAAACAATTTTACCAAAAAAAAAAAAATGGAGTGAAATAGTGGAGGATCAGATATCTTAAAGTGTGTCATTGACTTCCTCTCTGATTGTATAGATTCCTCCACTGATTCACCTCATCTTGTTCAGCTTCTTATTTGCATGCGAGACTGTTGTGCTAAATACTTCTAATCTTTTGCCTCCACTATTTTTGTTGCAGGACAAGATACTTCTCTACTCCTAGGAAGGGACACAATCCACTTCAAGGAAGGGCATACTACCAGCTTCTGGAATGCCTTGGGGTATCTAAATTAATTACAAATATGCTCAAATAAATACCTTGTATGTTTTTGTTAATCTCTTTTTTGACATTGGATTTTGTTGTCAGGTAATCAGGATTCATTCCCCCATGAGAGCTGAAAGGGTGCAAGACTGGTCAGATGTGCCAAGTCGAGAAATGATAAGCCAGGCTCACGCAGCAGCTTTGCGCATGAAGAGGAGCCAAACTGGTCACGCTGATGATTTGGGGCAGTTTGGAAGTTGTAAGGTATGGGGCAATGTGGACCCAGACAAGGTTGGTCCTATCTCAGGAACTCCAGACATGAGTGATAGGAGAAAACATTCAAATTATAATAAATGGGAAGTTATGCCTTTTGAGAGTCTGAGGAACGAAGCTCTGGATCACTATCACCAGATGCAAGGGGTGTCTCTATATAAAATGGATGGCAATAAGTTGGAAGATCTGGTGTGTGTTAGGCATTCCTTGAAATCTGAGGCGTAGAGTTGTTCCAATGTCCTCCATTTTGTCTATTCCTATCCTCCGATCATGCACAAGTATCTCTTGAATGAAATGGGTTTCCAGGGTTGACTTGTACTATGTGCTATAGGTCATCAACGATTTCTCGTGCCAACAAATGGTCCAGTAATGACAGCTTGACAGGAATCTCAACCCTGCCCAGGGCTAGTCAGTATGCATAATTTCAATGATCTGGATGGTTTATTCATTGGTGATTCCACACTAGTGATGGAGAAATCACAATATAGAAATTCTGATTAGAGTTTTTGTTGTGCCTCCTTTTTCTGGTTTTAACTCACAGACACAGCTTAGCTGATTCTTGATATTATGATAATAGATTACCCTTCATCATTATGTCTGAACTTACTGATAAGTTTGTTACAGTAACCTGCATTCGTACTTTTCTTCTTCAAGCATGCATAAAACTTCCCTAGTTTGTTAATCATGATAGATCTTCGGTCTCTGCGCTTAGCCTTCTGGGAGCAATAACAATTCACAAGGCTTCTTCACAACGATGTGCAAATAAGCATCAAATGAGCATTAATTAAGATTACTGTTAACAATTGGTTGAACAAAAAGCTCCACTGTGGGCCACCGTTCATGCATGACAGATAAATCAGTTTGGATGTTTTCTGATAAATGATATTCATAGTTTTTTTTTTTTTTTTTGGGGGGGGGGGGGGGGGCGCTAATGGCTATCAAGATCATATCCACGTTTGATTTTTATTAGTATTCGTTAAAATCAAATATCATCACAAGATAAGTCTCCGTTTAGGTGACAAATCACCAAGTATAGTACAAGAGTTTCATAAATATCTCATAATGGATGGAACCAGGGGAAGCATGACGATCACAGAGATAAGTAACCTTATCCGGAGCCACAAAATATCTCACTCCGTTGGAAAAAGACCCTACTCTATAAATTGGAAGCTCCATTTCTCCAAAGTTATATCATATAACCACCAAAAGATCAGTAAAACTTGACGAAATCAAAAAATGCAGGCAGCTCTAACCTTTGCCCCAAACCTTGTTCCTTCGACACCTTCAAGGAACATCTCGCAGGTGGCCAGCTTTCCTCCTAAAGTAACTGCCTCCCTTACTTCCAAACGTGGCTCTCCGATCAAAGCTGCCACCGTTTCATATGACACTTCCACTGTTGATTACAGCTCCCAGACATCGTGAGCCTTCTTTTGCCTCGTCTTCATTCTACTGAAGTGGATCTTTCTCTTTTAGAATTGTTTTAACGTGAAAGATTTTTGTTTCCCTTTTGGGTTCTTCAGAGTGTTTCCTGCTGAAGCATGTGAAACCATTGGAGGGGAAGCATGTATGGCAGACGCGTACCCTGAAGTGAAGCTGGAGCCACAATCTAGGAATGACACTCCACGAACAGAGAACGTTGAAAGAGAGTATCTTGAATATGCTGATGCAAAGACGTAAGCTTTCATATGATTAGATTATACAATGAGTACTTGACTACTGGATGATTACAGTGGAGGCATTACAATCTAATTAATACTGATTTGTTCTGCAGGGTTTTCCAAGGAGAGGCTTGTGATGATCTGGGAGGAATTTTCTGCGATCGTGAGTATCAGAAGGGTGTCTACTAGAGAATAAAAATACTTCCTGTTACCCCGAATCCAGCTAGATTTCAACCGCTTGTAATAGTTATGGTTGTATATAGATTATAGTATGGACATCTGTTTAAACCATGTTTAATTTTCTTTATAAAGAAATAGTACACTTCAAACATATACGCTCTTGCTTTACTTTTTGCTATGATGGCACTTTCAAGTTTCAATTAGTAACTAAGTGCAGAAGATGATGATGTATAAATAAAGCAGAGAATGGTAAGAGAGAGTGAGCGCGCGCTGTGACTAATTGGAACGTGGTCATCCCAAATATGGGGTATGATTTTGATTAACTTCAAAGGACCAATCATAAAGGGTGGTCTAAGGATATCCAAACCTTAATCCTGGACAAACGAATAGCTTAACCTAATCTTGATTATTGAACCATTGAATGTTCACAAAGCAAGTCATTGGGAATTCCAGATTTCTTAAATCTATGAAGGTGTAAAACTCTCAAACATCTATCTATAGAATTAGTACTCAAATCATAAGGTTGGTTCTGTTCTTTTGCCCATAACAGTTGGTCCGAACAAGGTGCTTTCCTTTCTTTATCCAACAGTTGGATGGCATCGAACTCATGCTTAGATGACCCTTTTGACACATTGCTATACGAACTCCTAACAACTTAGAATGCTAGAATAACATATTTTGAGTAATACTCTAACTAAATTACATTACTAGTATCAAATAACACCACGAGGGCATAACAAATTGTGCCAGGCAACTAATCAATCCAAAGGCGGCTAATTTACTTTACCAAATATCAGAGAATTGCCATTGCCCTTGCACTAATTGGAGCATACCTATTACGATCAAGTGGATTCAATCATTTGAAAAATAAAATTTGCTCGAGGCTGAACCTGCTGGCCGGATTTTTCATTTTTCCTAAAGAGACCGTCTGATTCCACAAGCAAGAGCAGAAAAAACCTTTGAACCGATTTCGTTTGCAGGGTCCAGGTCTCGTGGACTATCTTCTTTTTATTTAAACCAACTGACCGAAAGAAGAATAAATGGCCAAAGAGTACAGATTATCTTGGCGTCATGTTATGCTGAAATAATATCATGTTGGACTCGTTGAACTTTAATTTTAGTTCTAACAGGGTGTATTGTAGCCAAACATCAAATCTCCTAATGGACAACTCCGATAACTCACCAGCAATTATCAGAATTGCAATAAACAAAAACTCAGCGAAAACTCCCTAGATAATACATCATTTTGAATCACTGCTCAACAATTATAGAATCCAAATCACTATACCGAGCAAAATTTCGTTTATAACTTAAAACATAGACCTTGGATTATTTGCTGCATCCTCCTATGTCAACAAAAGAAGAGCAGGCTACTTCTTAACCATATCATCAGGAACAACTTTGAGCTGCTTCCTCTGCTTGGACTTAGCAATCTTCTTCAACGTCTTGGGATTGGAAATCACCTGGAGTTTAGTACCCGACTTCAAAATATTCTCTTGCTTCTTCTTCTCCCTCTCCTCTCTCTTCTTTCTCTTCTCAACTTTGTTCAACCTAATCTCTTCCTTCAACTCCGTCATCCTTTCCTTATAGGCTCTCTTCAACTGCTTCTCTCTGTCCCGCTGCTCATATGTCGTCCCCTTCCGAGTCACATGAACCGCCGACGCCCTATTCTTCCTAGGCTGCTTCCACTTACGACCTGAAACCCTCCCTGATATCACGCCGTCGTAACTGGCCTTGCCGAACACGGGCTTGTTGGGGTCATCGGCGGACGGCAAAGCTGATCTCTTTGCTGGCGGAGGACAAGTGTCGTCGATGTCCATGGAAGCACCGGCGCCATCATCGTTGTCAGCTTCGGCGACCTCGATTGCCTTGGCCTCTCTTTTGCGTTTGTAGGTTTTGCCGCCGAACCCCTCGTCGAGGCACCGAAAGTCTATTGTGCAAGCCATGATCTGTGCCGATACGACACCGAACCCTTTTTCTTTTCTTTTTTTGTTTGTCAAACCCTAGAGCATTCGGGTTTGAGGAAGTTAGATAGAGTACGGTTTATATACAATATGGATTTTGCCGAATCACGTCCCCGGGTTAAAAGAATGATAATTAAAATAATAAATCTTCCATTAAAAATAATACTAGCCGTATTGCTTAATAAGTTAATATATGAACTTGATTAATTTGAGGTGGTTAAAAAAACTGAATGAATTACTTAATTATACCATAAATTACATCATCTCTTTTTTGGGTCAAAATTACATTTAAATATTTTAAAATAATTTATTTAGTTGCCTTAACTCTCCAAATCAATTCATTATATTTTAATATATCTGTTTGTCCTTGTAGTTTTATCATAAGCTTTTCACTTTTCCTCTCGCGGTGGTTTGAAAGCTTCACCCCATATTTTTGGACTGCTGGTGATTAAATCACTGTATAGTTTTGCAAAAAATTTTAAATAAATTCCTACAAATTTAAGATTGGAAAACACTGTTTTGCATGCTGATACAGCCAGCAATGGGCCAAAGTGTCGTTTAATCTATCTTTTATTTTTTTTAAAAAGTTTATTTTTTCAGGAACTAGTCTTTAAATTCTTTAAAATCACTCTTATCATTTTGTTTTTCCAGAAGTTAGTCTGCACAATTCCTCACAATATAAAAAGATCAAATTTGATGTTCTAATCCAAGGCAAGTGATTTCTCCATCATGTTCTCAAGACAAAGCTCAACTACATTTTCTCAAACACCAATTCACCGAATCCACATTAGGTGATTTTCTATTATTTGCTTGTACTTTTCTCTCTAATTAGAGGGATGAGGCATTTTAAAAAATAATAATAATTTAATTTAATTATATGTTGTATCCTAAAATATTTTTTTGCACTCAGTATCTCAAATTAATTAATTTCCAAGATGCTGATGTTACAAAAAAATATTTCTAAACGCAGAATTAATTAATTTGAGATACTAGATACAAAAAATATTTCAGCATGCAAAGTGTTATACGGACCTAGTCAAGGCCCACTATCTCACTAGCTAGCGCAGGGGGCAATCCACGTAGTGGTCACAACCCACTAATCGTGGGACCCAGCCACGACCAGGGCGGCTGGCACGATCCCAGCCACGACCAGGATGATCTGCACAATCCTTGGACACGCACAACATGGGAGTCAAGGCGTCAACCGACCAGGTACACTCTATATATATAGACGGAGGAGATAGGCGCTTGGTACGCAAATTCTAATCCCTGACTAATCTATATTCAGTCACACGGCACACACAGCACCCTTTAGGCGAAACGCCTGCTTGTGTACCGTGATCACATCTTCTCCTGGACGCTTGCCCTATAAGCATACAGAGGAGCATCTAGATCCTATATCAAATCAGAGCCTCCAATAGGCCGGACATCAGAGTTCTACACCAGAACAGTGGCGCCGACCGTGGGGATTGGTAAACTTCAATTCCCTTGACCATGAGGATTAGCACTCATGCTTCTAGCCAAAGACAATCGGAGGCTGACCGAGATGGAGACACCCGTCAACCACCACGACAACCACCCCGTAACAAACAACCGATCAACCCGTACGAGGACGACCAGCAGGAGGAGGAGGACCGGCTATCTCAGCCATAGGAACCTTTGGTTCCCAGCAACGAACGAAACCGTGAGGACAACCCGTCCGACACGGAGTCCTCGGCTCCACGAAACCAAGACCGTAGGCCCCAGAACTCCAATCCGGGGGTGGCGAGACATCCCACCCGCCGAACCAGATTTTCGTTCTCTCCAAGCCGGATGCTTGCGATAATGAGGCGGGTAGACAACATAGACAAGCGTCATACCCTTCACTACCGGCGAGCGGAAGAGCGGGAGAAAAACGGAACCGTGCTCTTTCTAGCACGGGTGGGAAGATAGAACGTGGAAAGAGGATGGCGAAGACGAGAGCTCGGCTAGTCGCGGCGACAAGCGAAGACGAAACCGCTAATAGCGGGAGGCGGGCTCCCCGGGCAGGAGTGCCAATAGGAGAAACCCACACCGAGATGAAGAAGGCCGACCTCTGATCAGGAACAATCGAGGTGACAGGGCGATTCCTCCAAATGGGTTCCAGCGGCGAAGATATGTCAGCCAAATGCACAATAGCTTTTTCTCGGAGGAAATCCAAAACGCTCGTTTCCCAGAGAAGTTAAATTTGGGCGAGTTGACGAAGTATGATGGCTCACAAGACCCGACAACTCATTTAGAGGACTTTGACGTTCACATGTCGGTTAGAGGCCTCAAGGAACCGATCGTGCCTCGCATTTTCGCCACGACGTTAAAAGGACCAGCGTTGAAGTGGCTCCACACTCTTCCGTTCGGATCGATTCAAAATTTCGAGGACTGGCGAGGCCTTTGAGTTGCACTTCGCAACTAGCAAACGGCAAGAAATCCCAGTATTCTCTGTCCAAAATCGGGCGGCGGGAGAGCTGCTCCAAAGTTATCTTGATCGTTTCAATCACGCGGATGCTGCGGGTGCGCGGACTCAACGAGGACGTACACGTTCACTTGTTGGTGGATGGCCTCGATAAAGAGTCCCGCCCGGCGAATCTTTCCTAAAGGAGCGCGCAAAAAATCTTAACGACTTCATAACCCGCTCAAAGAAGTACTTGGACGTCGAGCGGATGCGAATGGCAAACAACCCCAATCCGAGGCGGGACCAAGACGAACCACCCTCCTGGGGTCGAGACTTCACCGACACCGAAATAGGGACTCCGCGAAGGGGAACGAAAACAAGAGCCGGGTGGTAAGTTTGATCGGCGGAGCAAGTACGAGAAATATGCAGCCACAGCGTGCCTCGGTCTCAAGTGTGGAAGGAGGTGTCAACAACCGAGATGAAGAAGGTGGACCGACCTCGTCTGTCCTATCGAAGATCCGGGGTAGACCGGCCCAAATCTCGCTCATTCCATGATGGCGAGGCCATACAACGGATGAATGCTACGAGCTCAGTGATGCAATCGAACGATTTGTTCGTGAAGGAAAACTTCAACAATATGTCATAGAGCATCAAGGGAAAGCGGAGCAATGGGCGGAGGCGGAGATACTATGAGCCAGTGAAGGAAATACCTCCGAGAAGTCCTATCCGTTAGAGACCGACCAAAATTCAAGGAATATCATAATGAGCCAGCACGTTCGCCCTTATTTTTCACGAGTGACGACCTCAGGGACGTTGTCCCCGGCCATCAGGATGGGCTAGTGATCACCGGGATAGTGGTCAATTGCCGAGTCAAGCGGATATTCGTGGACGCCGGCAGCTCGGCCGACATACTAAGCTGGGAGGCGTTCAAAAGAATGAGCCTGGACCGGGAAGACTTGAAGCCGTGCAAGACAACCCTCATTGGGTTTAATGGAGAACAGTCACGTCCGAAGGGGTTTATCGACCTCCGGTTCACCCTAGGAGTTAAAAGCGCCTTCAAGTCGGAAAGAGTGCGGTTCATAGTGGCCGAGTTCGTTTCACCCTACAACATAATCTTGGGAAGGCCGACCATTCATAAATGGGACATCTTTGGTATCCACTAAGCATCAAAACTCAAGGTGATCGGCAACCAAGGAACCGTGGTCACGTAACGGGGACCAAAGAGTCTCGGCAGTGTTACTTCAAAGCGTCGAATAGGGAGGCGGATCCTCGTCGCAGCCCCAAAGAGACAGCTATCAGGACCACTCGACCGGGATTCTCCGGGCGATGAAATTAATACCGTGGAGTTAGACATCCGCGATGAGGAAGTGCGCCAGAGCGGCGGGAGACTCCGGAAGATTTGGTGGTAGGAGACCCTCTCCGGACCACTAAGATCGGCAAACACTGTCTCCGAATTTAAAAGCGGTTTGGTGGAGTTCCCGAGGAAAAATCGGGATGTCTTCGCTTGGAATTCATCTCAAGTACACGGAATAGACCCAAAGTTACTGTTGTCACAAACTAGAAGTATATCCGGCTCAATCCCGTATCGCGAGAGAAAAAGGAACCACGGACCGAAAAAGGAAAGCATTGGACATTCACGTCCAAGAATTACTGGAGAGGCTGGATTTATTCGAGAAATTCAATATACAACCTGGTTATCAAATGTGGTAATGGTAAAGAAGCCAAATGGGAAGTGGAGAGTTTGTACAGATTACAAGAACCTGAATAAGGTATGCCCAAAGGACTCCTACCCAATGCCGAACATCGATCAATTGGTGGACAATGCGTCGGGATTCTAGCTCCTATCCTTTATGGACGCGTATTCCAGATATAATCAGATAGCAATGTACCCGGAGGATTAGGAAAAGACGGCCTTTATAACTGAAAGAGCTAATTACTGCTACAACGTCATGCCTTTCGGATTGAAAAATGCTGGAGCTACATATCAAAGGATGATGAATAAGGTCTTTGCAAACCGGATCGGTCGTAATGTGGAAGTCTACATAGATGACATGATCGTTAAGACGTTAGACCAACAACGTCATATACAAGACTTGGAGCAGACATTCGCTAAACTCAGAACCTACAGGATTCGACTGAACCCGGCCAAGTGTGCTTTTGGCATCCCTGCTGGAAAGTTCCTGGGTTTCATGCTAACTAACCGAGGCATTGAGGCCAACCGGACAAGTGCGGGCGGTGATGGAGATGAAGGCTCCGAGCAACAAAAAGAGGTACAACAACTCACGGGAAGGTGGCCGCTCTAACTAGATTTTTGCCAAAATCGGCGGAGAAGGCATTGCCCATGTTCGGAGCTTTTAAAGAAGGAAGCGTCGGTGGAGTGGAATTCGAAATGCGATTACGCCTTTGAAGAAATAAAACAATGTCTGGCCAATCCCCCCGTCCTCTCCAAACCTTTACCTAGTGAGAGCCTCTACCTTTATTTGTCCATTGGCGAGGAGGCCGTCAGCGCGGCCCGGACAAATCCCAGATATTTTGTCGCGAGAACCTTGCGTAATGCCGAGGTCCGATATCGAAGCCGGAAAAAGTGGCATTCGCTTTACTCATGGCGGCCGTCGATTAAGACCGTACTTCCGGGGTCACCATATTGTTGTTAGAACAAGCCAGCCGATTCGACAAGTCCTACATAAGCCGGACCTAGCGGGGAGGATGACAAATTGGGCGATAGAACTCTCCGAGTTCGACATTACCTATGAAGCTCGCCATGCAATCAAGTCACAGGCGTTAGCCGACTTCATCAGAGAGCTCATCCCGGTTCCTAAAACGGATGATGCGAGGTCGGGAGAATGGAAGGTCTATGTTGACGGATCGTCGAATGTTAAAGGAAGTGGAGTGGAGTCATCATTGAGAGTCCGAGAGGGGTTACGATTGAGCATTCGTTGCATCTTAACTTCCCTACTTCGAACAATCAAGCGAGAATATGAGGCTTTGATAGCCAGGGCTTCTTCAAGCCAAGGAAAATGGGGCCACAAGAGTTAAGGTTTTCACCGACTCCCAACTTGTGGCGTCTCAGATCGAGGGTACGTATCAGGCTAAGGGCCCGCTAATGGCAAAGTATCTCTTAAAAGCCAAGGATATAATGTCAGACTTTGATGAAGCCACCGTCACTCATCTGGAAGAAGCCAATTGAAGATTATCTTGAACGCGGAATCATCCCAGACGATGCATTGGAGGCCAAAATGTTGGTTCGAGAAGCGGCCAAGTATACAATGGTGGAGGATCAACTCTACCGAAAGGGATTACATTCTCCTATGCTAAGATGTTTGAATCCTAATGAAGCAGGATATGTCTGGCCGAGGTACATGGAGGGGCCAACGGTCGGCATATGGGGGCTAAGGCGCTCGCGAAAAACCCTTCGAGCAAAGTTATTGCGCCAACGTTAGAAGCGGACGCTAAGACCCTCGTTAAACAATGTGATAGGCCTGTCGAAACATGCCGAGTCATTTGGGCGCCCGCCGAGCTTCATTTTATCTCGGCCCGTGGCCTTTTTACAAATGGGGCATGGACATCCTTGGTCCATTCAAGACCGCACCCGGCAACTACGATGGCTAATTGTTGCGGTGGACTACTTCACCAAATGGATTGAGGTGAACCTCTCACTACGATTTCCTCGGCCCGTGTGCAACGATTTGTTGAAGTCAATATAATCACGCGATTTGGAGCACCGGTGAGATAGTAACAGACAATGGAACTCGGTTCACTGGAGTCGGATTCGTGATTTGATTTATGAATACGGAATACGGCATCACTTTGCTTCCGTGGAGCACCCAGCCTAACGGGCAAGCCGAAGCCGCCAATAAGGTCATTCTTGATGGTTTGAAGAAACGTATCTTTGGAGGCCGACACCTCTTGGGCTGATCAACTACCCTTTGTTCTTTGGGGAAACCGAACAACGGCTCGACATCCACTCAAGAAACTCCTTACGGGCCGGCCTACTACCGTGAGTCCATGATTCCCGTCGAAATAGGGATGATGTCTTGGCGCGGGAAGAGCATTTTATCACAAGGAGAAACGGCCAATAGTGAGGCGTTAGCAGTCGAGTTGGATCTGGTCGATGAGGCACGGGTCACCGCCACCTGTCTGGATATTGCAATGAAGCAGCTGATCGCGGCTCGTTATAACAAGAATGTGAGACCACGGACATTCCAACCCGGATGCCTGGTCCTCAGAAGGGCTGACATCGGAAACAAGAATTCCAAGGACGACAAACTTGCGGCTAATTGGGACGGACCTTATCGCGTTCGCGAATCTCTTGAGAGAGGAGCTTATATTCTGGAGAACTTGGACGGAAGCCCAATCAAGCGAACATGGAATGCGGACAAGTTGAAAGCGTATTACGATTAGGCCTATCCGCTATCGGTCTAAAGCATCTATTTCCATTCCGTCTTTCATTCAATGTTGGCGCCGCTTTTCCCTTGATTACAATTGTTTTGTCAATTATTAATGAAACTCTCGCTATGCCAAAGAAAGGTTCTTATCGTGTGATAATTACTAGGTTACGGACAACCAATAATTAAGCGCAAAAGGGGCCCAATTGGCCATGATATTTGACAAAGAGTTTTTACCGGAAACAGAACCGGCCGGAATAAACAAATTCAAAAAAGAAATCAACCCACAGGCTTGGGGACAGTCGAGACTTCTTCACCCTGCTCGGTCGCATCACCATCAACTCGGGTCTCGGAGACAGCTGGAGGATCCACATAAGGGACGATCTGCCCATCTTCAACGTAGGATCGAAAGTGATGCCCTGTGGTGTTGAGCTCGACCCCGGGTTCAAAGCTTGGATGCAGGCCGGGGAGTTCTTAAACGCCTCAACCACGGATCCTAGCAAAGAACTCTTGCGGCGAGGGCTATCTCCGCCGTCATATGCTTTGAGGACGCCTCCCCTCGCCTCTAATTTTGTCCTTCTCCTCCACCACGGCCTTCAACTCTTCCTCGCTCTTAGCTTGAGCCGCTTTAAATCCCTCAATTATTACATTGGAGTCAGCCAAGATCCCCTGGGTTTCTTTCAGAGCGAATTCCACCTTCTCCAGCTGGACTTCGCGAGCTTGTAATTCATTAGAAGCGACCTGCCATTGCTTTAGAGCCTCATCACGCTCCGTCCTGGCACGTTTCATGTCAGCAGCAGCCTCCACGAGGACTCTCCAACCTTGGATTTGCCCGCATCCCCTGCCGACCTCTTTCTCCCTTTGGCAGGCGGGTCCGGGATGCCAGATAGATATTGCGGTAGCGGCCCTTTCATTTTGAGACCTACACAAAACAGACATTATTTTAGCTACTAGGAAGCGAAACATAGTACTTGACTAAAACACGGAGCGACATCAGTATTAAACAACGGAAATGTCATACTCGGCGCGATACGAGCTCTTCTGGTGCCGAGCCTCGTCCGTCTTTGGGCCACCAAGGACGCGGCCCCAACAAGTATCATTGGCCTCGCACGTGGTCGGTTATGGCATCAATGGCTTTCTTCTCATGCTTCAACAGAGTGGACCGCTCCACCTTATAAGCGCTAGGGAAACGTGATGGTGATCTTTACACCAATACAAAGTTAAATTCCCATTCGACTTTTCTTGAATCTGGTCCTTTGAGGAACCAAGGTTGTACGCGAGACTTAGCGACCACCTTAAAAAGTTACGTTTGAAGTATTTGAAGGAGTCGAGACGGGGGTAAATAGACACCGACGGGCTATACCCCGGATGGACGTCCGGCCTTTGAGCTCGGGTGGTTCCCTTCCGGAGCGAGCGGTGTGGGGAGTGAAGAAGTAAAAGAACATCGAGGTGGTGCAAGGCGGACCAAGGGTCTTGCAAAACCATTCAAAGGCAATCACGTACCCCCACCCATTGGGGTGCAAGCGTGAGGAGCTACGCCAAGGAATTGGAGGATTGCCATCTGGAATTCGGAAAATGGAAAACGAATTCCGAGCCACAGTGACATAGTCAAGGTAGAAGAAGAAAAAGGAGTTGTGGCTCCCTCCCTTATGGAGCACACAGGCTCTTCCTCTTCCGGAGGCAAAAAGAGTAGGAGCTAGTTTCTCACATGGGAGATTTTCCAAGTCGGCCGTGGTCGCTTCGACCGATAGGACAAGATTCGTGGGTAACCCGGGGAATCGTTCAACTAAATCCGTGAGGGCTAGCACGGTTCGCGTTTCCGGACCGGACTCTACGGTATGCGAAGAAGAGGATGACGCCATTATACCTACCACAAATAAAAAATAAAAGGTAAACGATCGGATCTTCCTAGCATACCCGAGGTCAAAATTGAAGGCGAGATTCCACGGTCGAAGAAAGATTGAAGTCTAAATCAGCGGGACTCGGCGAAGCGACTGGAGGAGCCGGGGCAAGATTGTGTCGGCAGGAGCCCAAAAGGAACTCGGCTGTGGAAGAATCCCCGACAGAAAGAAGTCGCGAACATTCATACAGACAATCATAGCGGGGCCGATGTAGGAATCCACCTCTGCCCTAGGACCCGGGCTTGCCACATTATAGTACGGGTCAGTTGGGAGGACAGGAGAAGCAGACACGTCAGATTTCTTCAAAAGCAATCTCGGATTGGTACGGAGTGTGGGGGAAACGTTCGGACTTTCCCTTACAGAGGAGATGCCTTCTCGAATCTTCGCCTGCCCGCCACCAGAAGCTTTCCCCTTGCCTTCACGGTGATGATTGGTTAAAGCAACGGTTTGCGATGTTGGACGAGAAGATTCATCGCCCCATAGCCACCAACGGCTTCTTCCCCTGACGGTTTTGCGTAGTTCATCTAGTTCTTCGGGGTCATATCTTTTATGTCCTTCGACATTTGGAACTATTCTCCCAAAGGACTCAACAATCGACGAGCGTAAGAGGAAAAGGCTCACTCGAAAAACAGGGAATGTTTGCACAAATGTGGGAATTGAGAACGAGATTGCGCAGAAATTCACTCAATGAAGAAATCTAATCAGAGATTCAACTAAGTACAGACGCAATTTAGTAGCGAAACAGAGACTACAAAGCCTTGGACCAATGTCCACAAACAGACACAGAAAGAAGAAACTACATATCAGAGCGGAACAAAGAGAAAGATAGGGAAGCAGTAATACCTGCCTAAGAAACGGGTGGTCGTTCAAGAAATTGTGAAATAGAAACAGGTTGCTCGCAAGATTGAACTTCTTCGTCAAGGCAGTGAATCGGCAGGAGAGAAATTCTTGGGAGCAAGAGAGTGAAAGTGAAATAATGAATAGACTTGGCGGGTATAAAGCTTTCGAAAACCCAAACGACGGGGGCAAAAGCGACTTATCACTCTGAAGTAAGGGTCACGTCTCCCGCATATTTAATGCGCGTCATCAGCATTAAATGCGCCAAGGGCCGCATAGGCTAACATCCCCTCAGTTCGGTTTCACGACAGTCGAGGGATGCCAGTGCGTAAACTAATGATGACTTAGAGGAGGAATCGACGTAGAAAACGCTCGGGGACAATGGGCGCTCACAGGAAAAAATAAGGGACAACGTATACCTCGGTTGTCCGCCAAAGTCAAACACCCCACCATTTGAAAGCCGATCCGCTACCGAAATACCTCGGTCCCGGATCGCTTCCTCCTATGAGCTCGGCTGCTATGATGGCAAATCTCAATCTGTTCCTTTTCAGGAAAGACTCGGGTTTAGGGATCTTAACTACGCAAGAAAAGAGCCCGGATACCCGGATAATTGAAGAACAGTGGCATCTTGACAATCGCCAAGGTAACCCGGACCACATGTCTGGGGCAATGCAATCAGAAGACAAGTAACTCCGAAGTTCTTTGAAGCTCGGATAGATGCTTTCTCAAAGTCAAACGAGTGGTAGTAACTTTGATACGAAATCCGGATTCAACAGCATATCCACCCCGGCTGACCAGACACCTGGACAACCCGACTGGGGGGCAATGATATCATGTTATCTCGCGATCAACAAAATTTAGACATCCGTACTCTAGTCAAGCAAACAACTAAACTCGGTAGCTCATAGACCTGAACAACCGAGCTTGGGGGCAACTGTTACGGACCTAGTCAAGGCCCACTATCTCACTAGCTAGCGCAGGGGCAATCCACGTAGTGGTCACAACCCACTAACCGTGGGACCCGGCCACGACCGGGCGGTTGGCACGATCCCGCCACGACCGGGATGATCCGCACAATCCTTGGACACGCACAACATGGGAGTCAAGGCGTCAACCGACTGTGTACACTCTATATATATAGACGGAGGAGATAGGCGCACAGTACGCACATTCTAATCCCTGACTAATCTACATTCAGTCACACGGCACACACAACACCCTTTAGGCGAAACGCCTGCTTGTGTACCGTGATCACATCTTCTCCTGGACGCTTGCCCTATAAGCATACAGGAGGAGCATCTAGATCCTATATCAAATCACCGGCCCCCAATAGGCCGGACATCAGAGTTCTACACCAGAACACAAAGTATAATTTAATCTAAATAAATAAAATATATATTTAAAAAAAAAAAAAAAAAAAACCTCATCCCTCTAATTAGAGAGAAAAGTATATAAGAAGCACCTATTAGAAAATCATCACATAATGTGAACCCCAATTCACCACACCCTCCAAAAATCTAGCAATTATCACATTTTGGAAGTCAACTCCACAATCACATCAATTTCTAACCCTGTAAAACGTCACTCAACTTCATAGAAACCCCATCAATATTACAAATCTTGCTCATAAAGCCTTAATGCCATTGTTCAAAGAATCACACATCAAACCTTTATAAGAAGCCTCTCCTAAATAACTGGCAGACTCCGCATCGAGTTGAACCCAAATTCATTTCAAGCAGATGCCAATTATCTCCGGTACACTTTCATAGCATCTCAAGTAAAGAAATGTCATATCCAACGTACAGATTAGACAAAATTAAGAGCGTTGTACATGGTTCATCTCCATTATTTCCATGAGAATACTCTTAAAATATAATCCTGACATATCCTACAGAGACTTAAAATATACAAATTTTCTGATACATGAGAACTTGATCAAAAATATTTCTCAATCCTCATTGGTTCATATCCGTATCAATGACATGAAGTATATTTGAATCTTGCAGGAGATTCAATTCAACAAAATAGAAAATAATTGAAGCCCTTCAACTCCTCTGCAGACGACTAAAAAATAATACAATGCCTACTCCAACAATTCCAGAACAAGTACTCACTTCCCTGAATTTACCCAGCTAAAGATTTTCTTCTCACCATATGCTTCCCTTTTCTGCTACATCTCAATCATCCATGGGGAGAAGGACTGAAAATGTAGGATTGATATAATTTAAGAGTGAATTACATTGCCGCGACAGAAATTACGGCCCGTGAGTGTTCCTAGATAATGCAGGAACAGAACCATTTCCAAACGCATATTCTTCACTCTCAAAGAAGGCCGAGTGTAAAGCCTTCACACACTGCTCAGCTTCACTGTCATTTACTACCAACGAAATATTCACCTGACCACAAACAAATCAGGAACAATAGGCACATAATAAAAGGAAAAAACCAAGTTTCTCGATTCTATGAATGAGTGCCTAGCTCAAGTCAAACATTTCGATACAACAGACCTCCCTAAGTCCTTCCCACAATATGTGTTAGTGAAGAGGAAAACATACAGGTGCTTCACTAGATCAGTCAATAGTATGCCAATGTATCGAATAAATTTTGCATATATGCTAGATGTCCAATCATATATGCAAAGCTTCAATTGCAAATGGAAAAGAAAAGGCTGATAATTCCTAAAAGCACATAAAACGGAAGAAGATATGAATTTGATCAGGTTAATACCTTAGAAGCACCCTGAGATATCATCTGAACAGTGACACCAAGGGTACGAAGAACACGAAATGCCTGCAACAATGTGCCAATCAATCCTTTTTTTTTTGTTGGTAGAAAACTAAAAATAGACTGACTGCAGAAGAATAGGAGCTTGCAAATAGATGTGCATGTGTCTGAAAAAACAAAGTATACAAGCTGCAGCCAGAAAACTTAAGGATTTAAGGAACTATATTTAAACTGTGAGAGCGTGATAGAAAACCTTCTCCAATATCAGTGATGACCTCTGAACATTTCCAATAAGAGAGATGATAGATCTGCTCTGTAGAAGATTTACCACAGCGATTTTCTCCAGTTCTTCAACAACAAAGTCAAGTTCCTGCTCCAAGGAGATAGAGTATGACAGCCAAATACTATGGCAGGCAGGAATACAGAAATCCCACTAAGCAAGCATGTATTTAAGTGAAAACCAGAAGACTACAAACAGATAGATTGTCAAATAAGGTCGTCATGCATAGTTGAAGAAAGGAAACTTCAAACACAAAAATAATAAATTAATAAAAACATTAATAAAATTACAAAGAGAACACATAGTATTACACTTGCCTGCTGAATTAGTTCTCTGCTCCACAATTTTGATGGATCCAATGTCAAGGAAATACTGACTTCACTAGTAGCTACAACATCAACTGATATGCCTAAATCTTCAAAGATTGAAAAGACCTGCAACGAAATGGAAGTATGGAGTCTGAGAAGGATTTAGTCTCTATAACACATATCAGACATTAGTTTTCTCACCTTAGCAAGGAAGCCATATTGACCGAGCATGCGGGTGCTTACAATATCCAACATTGTCACATTACGTTTCAGAACAATGCTAGTTAAAACTGCCTGAAGGAGGAAAACGGAACACATAATGTCCATGGTTTCCCATAATATAGTGGTATTTATTATAAATGACAGGACTCAGTAGATAGAAAACCTCGCTCATATCTCTTGTCTTTTCAATGAGAGTGCCCGGAGCTTTAGGATTATAAGAATTTTTAACCCTAACTGGAATGTCACTTTCCCTAGCAGGTCTCATAGACTGTGGGTGTAGGACCTGGCAAAGGACCACAAGAGAGATAGTTTAAAATTACCTACGAATATATTATTCCCATACCCCACGGCCCAAGACCTGTCAATCAAACACCTAACAATCAAGTTGCTCACGACAGCATTAAGGGTGATAACATCCCTGACACTAAGCTAAATAAAAAATGAAGTAAATAAGACAGAAACACTAAGTTAACCAAGCTTCCCATCTGAGATTATTTAAAGAACCTATTGAAGGCCCGAAAGATTCTTTTAACAATTTGGGGGGAATCAGGGGTATAGAAGGCAATTAAAAGCACCCTACAGAAAACAGAGATCTCAGTTCAACAATTTTCAGCAGGTGAAGCATCAGTCCCATACTCCTATGTAGTTCCATTTTGATTTGAACAACAGTAAAATTGGTAGTATGGGATGGCTAGCAGCAATGTGAATATCACTCAATCAGATTCATATGAAAGCAAAGACAAGAATTGATTCAATGCTAATCCAGAACAACAAATGCAGCCTAAAAATTTAAAATTGTAAGTATGGGTGGTTATAGTGCATTATCCATAAACTACATAAGCTATTAAGAAGATACCTGAGCACCAAAGTAAGCAAGTTCTGCTGCCTCATCAAATGTCAAAAATGGCACAGGCTGTGCTTGAGGGCATAAATTTGGATCACAGGTTAGAACACCATCAACATCTTTCCATACCTGTCCAGAGGAATGAAATTAATTTGTTTCTTTTTGGCCTCCATTTAATATTGAACATTTCGTGGTTATAATGAAGAAAATGTTGCAGTGAATAATTCTTATAATTCATAAACTTTGAACTCAGTCCCTTGCTTTCCCTACTAATCAATTCATTTCATCATCAAACACATGCCATTCCATGTGCAGAGGTTGTCTACTGACTAGCGTTTTATACAAATAATTAGGTGTCTTGTTAGCATACTAACCTGTATTTCTGGCAACCCTAGCGCTTTCCCAATTGTTGTTGCAGTCAAATCACTGCCCCCTCTTCCCAGTGTTGTCACAGCGGATGATTTCCGGGCCTGCAAGAATAAATAAGGGTCACACCATGTTTCTGATTTGAGAACACTCATTTTAGTGAAGTAAGAATTTGAGGAGGATAGGTTAGGGAAACAAGGTTGGAAAAGTATTTATCGTAAAGACCTTTCCAAGGAAGCCTGTAACAATTGGAATTGCAGGATCAGAAACCCAATCACTGTGCAACCTCTTTGCGACAGCTGGATAAGTTGCTTCCAGAATATCCGCATTTGTGAAGTCATCAGTTGTTATAAAACCTATCTCAAATGCATCATACTGCCATACATAAAATTAGCAAAAAAAAATTAAGAAAACCTATGCTCACAGAGTACAAATAGAATATATACATATCCTGAATCAATCAATCTTCATAAGCAAAATAGGAAAACATACTTGACGAGCTTTAACACCCAATTTATTAAGATAGGCAGCAAATATCCTAGTAGACATGCACTCTCCAAATGAAACTAGATAGTCTTGAGTTCTTGGAGTCAATTCTTTCATCATAGAAATCCCCTTCAGCAGTTGCTCCAATTCTTCAAGATGCTCTGAAATTTTTTCAACAACAGATATGAGAAGGAACATGTGAAAATTATTGAAAAGCCAAACTGACGAGAGAAACGAAAACCTGGTAGAATTAGTTCAATTCATGAGTTGACAGAATGAAATTGAAGAACTTGCACTGGTTAAATATTATTAAAACACAATGCATGAAGATTAGAATTACAATAAAAACCAAACAAAGAGTTTAGGGGTTAAAATATTGATCAGCTGTATAATCTGAAATGAGTTGCTGAATAAAAGCAGCAGACCAAAAATATTTGTAAAACATGAAGAGGCTGCAGTCTTATGTCTGCAATTGCTCATCATTACAGGAGAGTAACAGTTAAAATAACATCATTTTTAATAAATAAATAAAACATTAAAATTTGATCAATTCCCCTTTCAATGCATAAACATAATCAATGTTATAATCCCCTATCATCCATAGAAATGAAATCCATTTTTCTGAATTTAAGTAGTGAACAATAACTTCATCATGTGGTGTTTGACGTATGTGACAAGCTTAAACAGTAATATGCCTGCATTCTTCTGTGACATAAATAACAGTTAGCGGTATTAGGTATGAAATTTTCAACTTGCTCTTATGGAGGCCAATTTTACAGTCTCATATAATAATGCAAAGACATGGTAAGTGATTTAATGGCAGCTTCGGCCTTCAGGTGAGGACAATAAAATCAGGGATGTTACCTCTATCCAGGTTACTTGGCATCTTCAGTTTCGAGGCAGTCATACAAGAGAAAGCTCTTTAATGATACAAACTACTTTAGGTTACGTTCACATCGGTTTGAATACCAATAACATAATTCTCAATGAAAGAGAATTGCATAATCAAACAATCAGTATGTGTTAGAATATTAGGAAATATATCTCTCATTTATTAGGATCCCATGATTAGTTCTCTGATTAGAGGATCTGATTAGAGGGCATTAATTAGTAGTTATGAGTCTTTATGAGTCTTTATTAGGCTTTATTGTATTTCCTAATTTACCTTCTTTACCTTCTTTGTTCTCCCTTGCTTCACCTATAAATAGGTTGTAATTCTCTTCATCTAATAAGATAATATAGAGAGTGTTTATACCTCTAAACTTCAATATGGTATCGAGCCCAGACACCCGTCCGAGGCCACAGAGAACGAGAGAAACAGTGAGGGAGAGAGAAACAGTGAGGGAAAGTTCTCCGGCGAGTTTAGGGTTCACTATAGGCGGCGAGTTAGACTACACCGCCTAGCCCAGAAGGACCGGAGGGCTCCGATCGGCGAAACCCAGAAGTCCGGCGACGATCCGGCGTCTCCACGACGGCGTGTGGTGTACACGCGCCTGACGATCACCGAAGCTGCGACGGCGCGTGACGGCGCGTGACGGCGTTTTCTCGACGGCGACTTCTTGTTTCGGCCTCCTACTCTGATTTCCGGTGAGACCCAGTGGTTAGTACATTCTCCGGTGACTTTTTTGAATTTTCCGGCGAACTCTCCGGTGAAAATTCCAGATTCGCGACTATTTCTTTCATCCGAAACATGGATTCCTCTCGAGTCCTCCTATGTTCGGAACATTTCCCGGAACTTATCCCATGGGTTTTATGACCGGTACCGATTCTCAAACTCAAAATTCCTCTTCTTCTTCTTCTATGACCATCAACCCAATACCAAACAGAACCTCAGAGATGGCTTCAGAATTTACAGACCATCACATTATGGCTATTAGCCATAAGTTTAATGGTAGAAACTATCTCCAGTGGTCACAAAGCGTGCTGAGGTATATTCGAGGTAAGAGAAAGGAGAAATACATTACTGGGGCAGCCCCTCAACCAGCCCCCAATGACCCTAATTTTGACACTGGTTTGCTGAAAACAACCAAGTCATGACATGGTTGTGTAATTCAATGACCATGGAGATCGGTGAGGATATCTCGCTGCACACACGGCAAAGGAAATATGGGATGCCGCTAGGAGGACCTACTCCTCTCTTGAAAACACCGCTGCCCCGATTCACCGAAGAGACAACTTCGGGATCTACGACAAGGTAATCAGTCCGTAACTGAATATTATAATGCATTGCTGAAATTGTGGCAACAACAAGACTTGTTTGAGGTCCACCCTTGGGAAACTCTCAAAGATGTACAATTGTACAAACAAATTGTGGAAGAAGGAAGGATACACGACTTCCTCTTAGGCCTAAATGATGTTTTCGAGGAGGTAAGGGGACGAATCATGGGGCAGAAGCCACTCCCACAACTCTTTGATGTAGTTAACTTTGTGCAATTTGAGGAAAGTAGGAAACTCTTGAACCGGAGTAGACCAAGCAACATTGAAAGCTCAGCTCTTGCAGTTCAGGGACCATCTGGGGACCGCAAAACCAATAAATGGTGCAACTATTGTAAGAAAAGGGCCATACTAAGGAAGAATGCTGGAAACTCCATGGAAAACCCTCCGGGGGGAAATCAAACTTCCAAAGTCACCTGACCACACTGGACCAAAGGTGGAGAGTGACAATCACCTTAGTCAAGAGGAATTACGGATGTTCCGTAGAATGCTCGAACAACGAGAATAAGTCTAACTCGTTCCCAGCGTGAATCTTGTACAATCGGGTAATTCTATTATTGCTCTCAATCTTTGTGATGACCAATGACGATACCTGGATTGTTGACTCAGGAGCTACGGATCACATGACCAGTAACAAAACTCTATTCTGTAACCTTAAACTCTGTCATGAACACCTCAAAGTAAAAGTAGCTAATGGTGTATTCACACAAGTTGAGGGCATTGGTACTGTTACATTATCCGACCACTTGGCAATACATAACGTTTTGTTTGTACCGGAACTTACCTGTAATCTGATCTCTGTAAGCAAATTGACTAGCGGTAAAATATGTCGAGTGATCTTTGATGATGGTTTATGTGTGTTTCAGGATTTAAGAACGAGGAGGACGATTGGGACTTCTAGAGAATGGGATGGATTGTTCTACCTTGAAGGGTTAATCTCAAAGAATAAAGAAACGTGGAAGGCAAGACGAGCGTTGGTTAGCTCAAATTCACGAATAATGATATATTCTTTGTGGCATTGTCGATCGAGCCACCCTAGTTTTGATTATATGAAACATGTGTTTCCAAATTTATTCAATAAAAATTCTGTTCCTTTTCATTGTGAAACTTGCCAATTTGCAAAATGCAGACACGATCCTCATATCCCAAACAACCCTATACTCCCACCTCCCCATTCACATTGATTCATAGTGATATTTGGGGCCCTGCCCGACTAGCCACTCTCACTCATACCAGGTGGTTTGTTACTTTTATCGATGATCACACTCGCACCACATGGGTTTATTTAATGAAAGACAAATCCGATATTGCCAAAGTCTTTCAAAACTTCTATACCTTTGTACGAACCCAATTCAACACGTCCATTAAGGTGCTTCGAAGTGATAATGCCAAGGAATACATGAGCACAACCTTTTCTGATATTGAATGGCTAATCTTGGATAGATCTAATTCCAACACCTCAAAGTCATCTGATACATCATCTGAACCACCTAACCTCATAGCCTCTCTTGACTCACTTGCTCCCACAAACCAGCCTAACACATACATTCCACCCCAACCCGAATCCAATGAACCGGAAACACATGTTGAGATCAATTCAGGGATGGATGCGGGAGCACGACAAGAGATAGAGACTCGAACCAGACACCGGTAGAACTATCTCTCCCATTCAAAGGAACGACCATGAATCCAATCCGGGATTAAATCCTGAAGAATCGGGTTGGCCTATTGCCTTGAGAAAAGGGGTAAGATCGTGTACTCAACATCCTATTCAACGATTTGTTTCATATGGTAATCTGTCTGCAAGAATGCAAAGTTTTGTTGTTAACAGTGCACAGATAACCGTTCCAAATACATTTCAACAAGCTATGGCTGATCCAAATTGGAAGCAAGCTGCAGAAGAGGAATTGAGGGCACTCAAGGAAAATAGAACATGGGAGATCACGACTCTTCCTAAAGGAAAGAAACCAGTGGGATGCAGGTGGATCTTCACTCCGAAATTCAATCCCGATGGCAGTATCAACAAATACAAGGCGAGACTTGTTGCAAAAGGATATACCCAGACATACGGGATTGACTACCAGAGACATTTGCTCCAGTGGTCAAGTTCAATACCATTCAAGTCTTGTTATCACTTGCAGCTAACTTGGATTGGTCTCTATACCAACCGGACGTGAAAAATGCATTCTGAATGGCAACCTAGAGGAAGAAGTATACATGGAGATTCCGGATGGAGTTTTAGCTCCTAATAACTCTGTGTGTAAGCTAAGGAAATCATTGTACGGCTTGAAACAATCTCCTAGGGCATGGTTCGGTAGATTCACCAAAGCAGTGAAAGGGCTTGGATATACTCAGGGACAAGCTGATGACACATTGTTTACCAAACGTGTTAATGGCAAAGTCACCATATTGATCGTCTATGTTGATGACATAATCATTACAGGGGATGATGAAGAATCCATTGCTCAACTAAAACGGGACTTGTCAACTGAATTCCAGGTAAAAGATCTTGGACAAATGAGATATTTTTTAGGCATGGAAGTAGCAAGGACCAAGAAGGGCATCAATGTCTCACAACGCAAGTATACATTAGACTTGTTACATGAGACAGAATGTTGGGCACTCAACCGAAGGGATACCAATGGAAGAGGATGCCACTTAGAGATCAAACCACAAGGTATTCCAGCTAATGCAGAGAGATACAAAAGACTTGTGGGAAAATTGATATACTTAACCCATACCCGTCCTGACATTAGCTATGCAGTTGGAATAGTAAGTCAGTTTATGCATCAGCCCCAAGAAGAACACATGGCGGCAGTCCACAGAATTTTGAGCTACCTGAAGCTTAATCCTGGAAGGGGAATATTCTTTGAGAAAGGTACTACCAGGAACATAGAAATCTACACTGATGCAGATCATGCAAGAGATAGAGAGACCAGGAGGTCAATCTCGGGTATTGTACATACGTGTGGGAAATCTAGTTACTGGAGAAGCAAGAAAGCAGACAGTGGTGTCACCAAGCAAAGGCCGAAGCAGAACTAAGAGCTGTCAACAAATGAGTATGTGAAGGAATCTGGATTATCAGATTACTGGCAGAGTTGGGAATTCAACATGAGGGACCAATGCAACTCTGGTGTGATAACAAGGCCGCATTGAAATGGTCAAGAACCCAGTATATCATGATAGAACCAAACATGTTGAGATAGACAGACACTTCATTAAAGAAAAGATTGAAGCAGGCATTATGACACTGTCTCACATAAGATCTGCAGACCAAATTGCAGATATCCTAACTAAACCACTCGGTCGAACGAAGTTTGAAGGATTTCGTGGCAAGCTAGGATTGATCGACATATACTCTCCAGCTTGAGGGGGAGTATTAGAATATTAGGAAATATATCTCTCATTTATTAGGATCCCATGATTAGTTCTCGATTAGAGGATCGATTAGAGGGCATTAATTAGTAGTTATGAGTCTTTATGAGTCTTTATTAGGCTTTATTGTATTTCCTAATTTACCTTCTTTACCTTCTTTGTTCTCCCTTGCTTCACCTATAAATAGGTTGTAATTCTCTTCATCTAATAAGATAATATAGAGAGTGTTTATACCTCTAAACTTCAATAGTATGAATTAGCAAGGATATGCAGAACTTAAATGAATGGGCAGAATTTTTCTGTGAAATTGGTCTCATGAAAATATAATTACGATGAATAGGGCATATTCAAATTATGCAGTCAAATCAATAGTTGATCCAGCGTGGAAGAAGGTAACTCACTTGCAATAACAGACCTGTCCACTTCAAGCTCATCAATGGTCCTGAATAAAATAAGAACACACAATGAAATTGATCTCTTTTTTAACATTTTTTTAACCCTTTTTTAACTTGTTAACACTTGTATTACTAATGGAAAGGCAACAAGAAAGCTCATTGCTCTTGCCTGATATGGAGGTCTTTTATAAAATTGAGTTCATCAATACTAGAGGCATTTGTGACCCCACAACTTACAGCTTTCTCTCCAGCCTACCGCAAAAAAGAAAAAAAGGCATTTCTTTCTCAATGTTTCAATTAGCAGAAAGAAGAGAGTATTAGCGTGAAACAAAATGGAAAGCAGTACCAATAAAAGTTTGCTAGTTGTCTTTCCCATCGCAGACAGAACAATTATAGGTCTCTCTTCTGGAAAGGTCAGTATAAGGCTAGCAACCTCTCTCATCCTCTCAGCAGTAGAAACCGATGAGCCACCAAACTTCATGACGCAGGTGAATGGTTTCTCAGTTCCACTAAGAAACCCATCTTCATTTTCATTCTTCTCAAGTATATCACTGTCTACTGCCTTGCAGCTGGCATTGAATGCCACCTTTTTACATGTAAAACTTCCTTTACAACATAACCCAGAAACAGAAGCAACCGATGTTGCAAAACCAATTTTTTGGGACAACAGTGGCCGGTTCTGGAAACTTCTCCACTTAATCACAGGGAAGGCATTTCTAATACCGTTAAACTGCAAAACGCTAGCCATGCTTATTGACAAGTGGAAAGCAAGTCACTGAGCTTATAAATGTCGTATTCCAATAAGTTGTTTCGACAAATAAGACAAATGTCGAATGAACTCTCAGAGTCGGAGATCAGGATCAATCATCAGTCAATCGTTTCAACTTCATAAAACTCGATCTGCAAGTTGTGTATCGCTTAATTGAGTCACAATATCATGATGTCGTAATAATAGGAAAAAAAGTCTAGATATTTTACCTTATGTTCCCCGAGTGAAGCAAAAGGGATACCAATATGAACCCAAAAACGAAGGGTCTAAAGAAATTGAAAACGAATATACCTAGTCAGAAAGTGGTTTAGAAGGTCAAGATGCAGAGGGAGTTTCTTTTAGATTAGCGCCAAATGCAGAAAAATGAACAAGTGTCAGGTTTTCGGTACAATGAGATTCCTTTGAAGAGAGAAGGAGAAGCTCTACGGTAGCTTCAATTTTGAACGCGAGCCTCCCGGGCACCCAACTCTGAAGGAATGGCAAGAAGAACGAGTTCCACTACGGCGGCTCGCCGCTGCTGCAAGTCACCCAGGAAAACGCCAAAACGTATCTCTAATTTTGGTGCGCCTCTTGTTTCCGCCAGAAGCAGAAAGTCCTGAAGATTCAGTTGAACCAGGAAACAAACGGCGAAGATCCCATTTGGTTACTGTCATAGTAATTTTCACATGTAAATTTTTTTGGTCAAAATTTTTACACGTGAATTAGAATACAAAAAAATCGGCTAAAAATTTGAAGAAGTTAAATATAGATTTTAATGAAATACCACTAATTTTTGTTGCCAGTATTTTAATGAAATAAAAAATTAATAGTATGTTATATATATTAAATATATCAAAGAAATACTTCTTCTACTTTTAAATATCTAAATATAACTGGATGTATTTTTTCTTTCTTATAGTATTTTTTGGACAGCCTTTCTAACAGTATTAAATCGATACAAATGTTAATGTTAAATATAAAAATGTCGTGCTAATAGAGTAATAGGACCATCAAGGGACATGATGTTCTCTTCTTTTTGTTTTTGTCTTACTTGAAGCGCAGTTAAATATAATAGGGAAAATTCGTACTAGGGCCCTTTTAAACTCAGAAATCTCAATTAAGGCCCCAACACTATGACATTCCCAGAAAAGGCCCCAGGGTCCTTTTTGACATTTGAATATTAAATAAAATGACAAAGACACCCTCAGTTTTACTTTCACTTTCCTCTTTCCTCTCTCCTCAGT
This sequence comes from Acacia pycnantha, assembly GCA_025563575.1. NCBI lineage: Eukaryota > Viridiplantae > Streptophyta > Magnoliopsida > Fabales > Fabaceae > Acacia > Acacia pycnantha. The sequence goes on along the minus strand of JAMWYP010000015.1, from coordinate 14,239,438 downwards.
TTTTGACATCTGAATATCGATATTCTCTCTCTTCTCTTGCTCTGTTTTTTTCCGGCGAAGGAGGAAGAAGTAGAAGAGTGAAAGGAAGAAATATCTCTGCTTATTCTTCGATCCAACTTCCAAGGGGGCTGTTTCATTATTAATGACCATGCTACTTCGTTTTTAATCATTATAGGGTTGGGTTAGTAAAATCTTGCTCTGTTTTTAGGCATGGAAACAAAGGAAAATGTCTGTATTTGAGTGGGAATGGTTGAAAGTGATCAAGGAATGAAGGCTGAAAAAACGCTGAAATTTGATAGTTGTTAATACCTACAGTTTTAGTTGTTAATACCTTCAGTTTTAGTTGTTAATATGGCTGTTTAACTTGTTAATACGAGATGAAAGTGAAAACGTTGTAGAGTAAGTTGCTCTGTTTTTTGGGCATGGAAACAGAGGGAGGTTTGTTTGTTAGTGGGAATGATTGAATGTGAAACGCTGATATGAGATAGTTGTTAATAGGGGCTGATATAGTTGTTAATAGGGGCTCATGTAGTTGTTAATGGGGGCTGATGTAGTTGTTAACGGGAGCTGGTGTACTTTTGACGACTGTTTTTCAAAAAAAGTCGTGAAAAGTGCTCAACAGTCATCAAAAACTTTTAACGACTTTTGAGTACTTTTGACGACTGTTTTTGGAAAAACAGTCGTCAAAAACTTTTAATGACGGTTTTTTCAAAAATAGTCGTAAAAATTTTAAAGACTGTTTTTTAAAAAACAGTCGTCAAAAGTACTGTTTTTTGACGACTTTTTTTGAAAAACAGTCGTCAAAAGTACACCAGCTCCCGTTAACAACTACGCCTTCATTCCTTGATCACTTTCAACCATTCCCACTCAAATACAGACATTTTCCTCTGTTTCCATGCCTAAAAACAGAGCAAGATTTTACTAACCCAACCCTATAATGATTAAAAACGAAGTAGCATGGTCATTAATAATGAAACAGCCCCCTTGGAAGTTGGATGGAAGAATAAGCAGATATATTTCTTCCTTTCACTCTTCTACTTCTTCCTCCTTCGCCGGAAAACAGATTCTTCCTCCATTGCCGGAAAACAGAGCAAGAGAAGAGAGAGAATATCGATATTCAGATGTCAAAAACTGAGGAGAGAGGAAAGTGAAAGTAAAACTAAGGGTGTCTTTGTCATTTTATTTAATATTCAAATGTCAAAAAGGGCCCTGGGGCCTTTTCTGGGAATGTCAGAGTGTTGGGGCCTTAATTGAGATTTCTGAGTTTAAAAGGGCCCTGGTACGGATTTTCCCAATATAATATATGAAAGCCGTACGTGCTACACGAATGCTATTTTTTTGTGGAAAAGTTTTCAATTTTGTGCAAAATATAATGAAAATCACTTGCCACAATTAAAACATGTCCAATATATGACTTTTTGCCAAGAAAGGAATTTCATTCATAATGTGCAATATATGACTAGGGTTTAAGAAAACTACAAACATGGTTACACAGTAAAATTTAGGTAATTTAATTGCCTCTATATTAGAATTTCTCCTTTTTTTGGACTAATTATATGCCGGCGTAAATGTTTGTGGATTAATGCGCTTCACGGAATTCAAACTTATGTTCTTCTTTCTATAGAGATGGGATTTTTACCATCTCAACTAACAGCTAAATTAGTAAATAAAGCAAGAGTTTTTAAAAACGTCTTTCTTTTTTGGCCATCAACTAATAATGTAAGATTTTTTTTTCTTTTCTTTTTTGACTTCTTGACAAAGAATAAGAGGCAAGTGGAGTCTAATTTTCAATAATAATAATATATGATGTCTATTTTCATTGTTCTTTCCTTCTTGCAAAAAAAGAAAAAAATGTCAAATTGGCATCACTGTCATTTTACAGGAATAAATAGTTCTTCCCATGTTTTTAATATAAAATATATTTATTTAATTTAATTAGATTAAGAAAGTTTATTAATATGACATATATTATTTAAAACAGCTTAATCATATTTTTTAATTCCCTTATCTCATCTCCTCCTTGATTATTTTTAGAGAGTATCAATAGAGGTATATTAGGAAAAGATGAACAAATATTTAAAAAAAAAAATCTTATATTTAAGACTAATATCAACTTCCTAAATATGTCTTATATTAAAAACACAAGAGAATGTTTTTTTGTTTTTTTGCCCCCGAAAGAATAAATCCCACTCGTATTTGAAGGCATCATCAAGCATTATTCTTGTCTTCTTGCTTCTTTGAATTTTAATTCAGTTAATTTGTTCTTGTTTAATTATCAAGAACATAAGGGTAGTCCCTTTTTTATGTACTATAACTTATGTACTTCTTTATTGTACTCATAGCTTATTATCTATGAAAAATTGATCAGTTTACCAAAAAAAAAAAAGGTACTACCTCCGGTAAAAAATATGGAACATAATTTGTAGTGCAATTTGTACTATAAACTATATCACAAACTTAGAATAGGAGGAATAATATTTAACCAATTTTATTTATTTTATTACACAGTATGAATTAAAACATTTTGTCTTAATATTTGGCTCAGTATTTCCCCATGGCCAGGATGATATATTTTTCATGTGCCTGGTAGGTTATCCTCCTTTAAACGGACTAAGCGGATCTAGAGCCCATGATTTCTTCAAAAGGATATTTAAAATTGAACAACAAACAGGCGAAGAGGAAGAGAATAAAGGACCTAAATAAAAAATATTTAGGAAACAAAAGAGGTTATTCCATAATTATTCAAGATAAAAGACATAAGTCTGCTCTGCTCAAAACCATAATTGGGAAAAATGCTGATTGAACCTACAGATATATATTAGCCAAGCCATCTTGACCTTTACAGAAGGAGATACAAGACCTGGCACTTTCGAACTACTGGGAGCTCCGCAACACAGTTGGTGCCTCTATCTGGCAAGACGACCACCTTCTCATGAATTTCACTCACACCATTCCATGGCAACCCGCTGATTCCAACAATACTGCTCTAATTTGCTCGGGTGGAACATCCTGGCCTTCTCTGCATTGCTGGTTAAAGGCAATAAAGAAAGCAGAATTATAAACAACACTTGATAGCATGTTGCCATTAAGCTGTCAGTTAGTAAGCTTCGGGTTCAAATATGAACAACAGTTATCATTAGACTAGTATTTACGGTTACTTATTTGCAATACCATTTGTTTATTAACGGCAACAGATGACTTGTTCAGAACAAGAAGCCTTATACCATTACTGGTAACAAGAACTCATACTGACTTTAGTTTTAACCAGCCAGCCAGTGATTCTTTTTTTGGCAAAACAAGCAAGGCTCAAATGCGCTTTAATGTCAACCAGGCAAAGGGAAGGGAAGCTAGAGAGAAATGGAGACACTAGAGCTTGTTGTTCAACAGGTCAAAATAGAAACCTGTAAGGCATCAAGTAGTTTATTTAGACAAGTGTAGGTTCTGGGATTCAAATATCGTGCCTTAATTTTCCTTGGGTGAGAACCTCTCTACATAGTCTGGAAAACTGCACGTCAAATTATGAAAGACCCAATATACAGCATGTATTATCACATCAAGTAAGCGCCAGATACCAAGAATTTATACATCATACCATTGGAAAATCTACAAATGCAAAATAGTGCTAAGACGATTGACATTGGAGAGAGAAGTATACCTCAGCTCGGAACACATCTAAAGCAAAGCCATTGAAACAACTGATAACAGCCTGCTGAATGTCCAATCCAAGGCTGTCTAAAGTCTTCAAGGTGGTAAGAAGAAGACCTGGTCTACGGGCACAAAACATATGGATGTTCACAGCTCTCCCTTCCCTTAACCTAACCTCCACCTATAAATTCAGAAACACAGGTCAGAGCAATTTCTTCAACGACATCCCAAATGGATTCTGCAAACAAATATACTCTTCCCAATTCTACTTGATGATCATCGGTCTACACTAACAACATCTAGCAATTTTGTTTGAATATATATAACAACATCTAGCAATTTTTTTTTTTAATATATATAAGAAAAACAGAGAACCTCATTGTCTATTCTTTGACAACTTGTAATTAAATTTGGCAAGTTTTTAAAACCTAAAATGCAGCACATGTTAGCAAAGGGTTAATTTTATAATCTTCATATTAGATAAAAATATGTAGCATTCATGAAATATGCTGATAAATGTATATAACCATTGAAATCCAGGGGTGTAGACCATCACCAACTAATCATCCCTGTACATTTTGCTTAGGCGATGGGACCAAAAATAGACAGATGAATCAATTGCCATTACCAACACTCTCCATAATGTGAAGAATAACAACATGACGAATTGAATGTGAACAAAAATTAATTACTCGCGAAGGTTGGTTCTTGGGGCTCGGCAAAGAGGTAGGGCAAAGTTCTTCCTTGACCCTGCAGGGAAGTGTTGGGAGAGTGGGCGTCAAAGGATGAACATTTGTAGAAGGTGGTGGCAGCGAACCAGGTGGAGTTGACTCCAGCTCATTATGAAGATCGTTGATCCGCTGAAGCAGCTCCTTCAAGTAGTCAATTGCATCCCCAAGTATGGAAGCCCTATCCATCTGTAAATAAATGAAAGAAGGTGAGAGATTGGAGTTTCTTTTCAAGAATTAATCTACTGATTCAAACTTGTCACGAACACAAAAACTCATCAGGTTCCTCAAACATAAGAGATCACATTCACACATCATTTTTCATTGCATGAACTAACTAACACACGCTTCCAACTTTTGTAGATGAATTTTTCTGGAAAATAAAGAAGCAAAAGGCGTCCACGCAGTTTATCATTTTTAAGATCCAATTATTTGCTCCGTCCGGCATAAACTTATGAAAATCGTCGACATAATCAATAAATGCATGGTTATAGGTAGTTCTTAAAATCGTTCAGGACAAATCATCGAGTAAAAGCACACTTATTGTAGTGATACAAATTGATATCCTCAAAAAAGGGAGAAACGATGAAGGAACTATTAACATGATTTTAAACATTTTTATTAGAAGAAAACGTTTCTGATCAAGTTTTGATACCTTACTAATCTTCGGAACAACCGACCGAAGCATGTATAACCTATCATTTAGTTTCTTCCTGCGCCTTCTCTCGGCCATGAGATTTTTCGCAGGTAATCCCTTCTTCTTCCCCTTCTGATTTCCACCTGTAACAGTACTGTTTGCATTAGAATTGCTTCCGCCGTTATTCCCATTCTCCTCCGCCGTATTATTATTCTCATTAAGATCATCAGAATCATAATTCAGCCCAGACGCATCGATACTGGCTTCTTCGGTTTCGCCGTCTTCTAACTTCCTCTTCTTCTCCATGTTTGAATAATCATTAAATCCAGACGGAGAAAACTCCAAACCTCCCAATTTATCAGCTCCGCTAGATGTTTGGCGAAGCGCAGCTCGCTTCTGAAAGAGAGTGGGTTGAGCACCAACTGGAGGGAAAACATCAAGTGGTCTTAAAACCTTAGCCCTGTTAGAAAACAGAGCATTTCCAGAACCATCATATGCTTCTAAACCCATTGGACTAAATCCGCCACCGATTGTGAGCCCATTGTCAGCAGCAGGCAACAACCGAGTCGCTGGGAATTCAGTGTTAGAACTAAGCTCGAGATTGCCCATATGTGGTTGAGTATTCAAACCCGAAAATCCCATCAGAACATGGGAACTCGAAGTCTGATTTTGATTTCCCTGGAAGTGACCGAGAAATCCACTTTCAGAGCCCAAATCGAAGCCATTATTCTCAAAAGGATTGTTGCAAACAGAGTTGAAGAGAGGAGGGAAGCACGATTTGGGAGGTAAAAATGGCTGTGACTGCGCCAGGTCGATAGTGAATGACGGTGAACAAGAAGATGAATCCATAGGCTGCTGCAACAGGAAATTATCATTCGGATTCGAACAAAAACCAATATCTCTGATTGCCTGGTGAACTGGGAGACCAGGGAGATCCTGATGAGATGGATTGATAGCAGAATCCATGTACCATTCACCTTCAAGCATGGATTTGAAGGACGTTAATGGACCTCCCAAAGCAATGTCCTGGCCCTTGGACTCACCTTCGTTGTTAGTTCTGGTCCAAGATGCTGCGTCTTCAACTTCTTCAATCCAAGGCACGCCGGGAGCTCTGTGCAGCATATGTCTCTCCATGGCGCTGGAGTGAGAGTAGGAGGGGGAGAGAGAGAGTTTCAGTTAGCGAGGCAGAGAGAAAAAGGCAAGAAGCTTTTCTCTCATGGCCTAATATTTTAAGAATTTAACAGAAAGGAGATTCGAAGTCTGAACGTTATGTATATGCACCGAAGATGAATGGTGAGAGTACACCGCTGTATCGTGTGTGGTTTTTATCTGTGTGTGCTTTGTTGGTTAGAAGACTCTTGCTCTGAATAGACCATACGGCCCTCCTCTGGTTGAGATAATTACACACCTTCCTTGTTAGTATAAAAAAACAAAAACAAATTTCTTACATCGTGCGTAAATAAAATATGATTATTACAAGATAAAAATATATATAAAGTTTGCTTCTTCTTTTTTTAATTTTTATCCCTCCCAATTTTTTTTTAAAAAATAAAATAATGTTCTTTCATTGAGAAAGATTTAAACAAACCCACATATATTTTTTTTTTGGAAATATCGGTTCAATATTATTTTGAGCTCAGATAATAAGTAATACTGAAACGAGCGGCCGCACACTTTAGAATAAGTTTTGAATTCAAATTCATGTGAATACAATAATGTCCTCACATCTATGTAGCAAAAGAAAAAAATATGCTCACATTTAATATTTGAGAGTGTGCAAGATTACCCTCCAATAGAAAGATATAAGTATTTGATAAAAACAAATTTAAGAGAGTTATTTAGGACAATATTCAAAATATATATAGAGAGAAGAAATAGATTTGAGGTATTAATGAACCGGTCATATTCAAAAATTATATGAAAAATAGAAAGAAGCGTCAGAGTTCGTTTGAGTTGACGTTTAAAAAATACATTTACTCAGGTTGAAACAAAACTCCTTTCACATACTTATCTTATATACAATAAATCACATCGGAAAAGCAGCTTCCATCGCTAACCTAAACAGACACATAAATTTCATAGTGAATAATATAAGGAAGTATTGAAGCTCAATATATCAATTTATTGGGAGGCTTTATCAACTAAGGTCCCGTTTGTTACGTGGAAGATTTGGGAAGGATTCACCATTTTCCTTGGTAAGGACTGTTTGGACGCTTCATCTTCCAACGACTGTCAATCTTCCCTCACTCATGGGAAGCCTACCCCCCCCCCCCCCAATTTTTTTTTTTGGTATGAAACGATATTTTCATGGAAGAAATTTCCAAGTAACCCTCTTCTTCTTATTCAATCCATCTATGTCTTCCTTTATTGCCGTCGCCGCCTCCTACTACCGTTAGTCAAAACCTGCAACCCACAATCTTATAAACATACACCGTTGCTGCAAATCCCGTCATCCCTTCTTCAACATTGAACTCTCTACCAACAAACACACTGTCTTGTGACATTCACAGTGGCAAGAGGGAAAACTATTGGCATCACTCACCATCACCACCAGACCACCACCATCGTTCCTTCCTCTTCCTCTATTTCCTGACTTTTCCTCGATCTGATTTTTTTTTCCAATTTTTGTTGTGTCACTGTGTCTATGTCAGCAATGTGAGGGATGAAGAAGGAGGGAGGGAGGTTTTTTTTGTTGGTTAAGGGATATTTTGGACATTTTAAATGTTATATTTTAATTTTAATCTTTTAAAAATTATCATCTTCCAATCCCTATTTTATATCTATCAAACAAAACACCCCTTTAAAAACCCTTCCAATAAAATAAGCCACCACGTCCTTGGCTGTAAATTTTAAAATAACAATAATTATGATGTAGTCACTTTTCTGGATTAATATTTGGTCAAATATTCAAATAGCACCCACTAATTCGCCTTCTTGATTGCATTCACTATCATTTTTTCCATGTTGAAACGTAGTCATGAATATTGAATAAAGCTGCTGGGGAAAAAATAATATTAAATAGAACAACTTAATCATGATGTGGTCAATCATGAAACGCTTCATTTTTTTTTTTTTTTTTGGTATAAACGCTTCATTTGATTTGTAATTCACTTCCTAAATGGTTAATTTACAGTCTTATTTTGGTGACAGGGCTTGAACAGTATATCTGTTTTACAGGCTCTTGCAATATTTTGATTTATTAAATATTAAATTGTGAAATTCATGTATTCAATAGACAGACATGCCATAATTAATAAATATTACTGCCTCCGGTTCTCTACACTGTAAATTAGATGTTGTATTTTTTTTTATATAATAATTAGATGTCGTATTAAGACAGAGGTAGTATAACCCAGTGTGAAGTGTCAGCCCATTACGTGAAGTTTGATGCTCCCTCCCATCCTAATTATAAGATCAATTTGATTTTTTTGAGAGATTAAAGAAGCTAATTAAATTATTTTAGAGTATTTTTATTTTTTTCTTCAAACTAATTAGTTTGACTAATAAACTAATATACAATCTAAAGATACACAACATATAATAAGATTAAGTAATTTCTTTAACTTCCTTAATCTACCATCAACAAAAAATTCACCTAGTCTTATAATCAGTGGCGGACCCAGAAATTTTAATGACAGGGGGGCAAAAATAAAAAATATTATACCATAAATAAAAGTACAATACATACCTAATATACAAAAAAAAAAAAAATTATTACAAAAATTAAGATCACTTCATGTGACTCTTACTTTACGTGTTTTCACATTGTTAAACTCATTTATAATTGAATCCATGCTAAATTTCAAAACAATTTTTTTCATTTTATTTCGAAGCTAGTTCTTGATTATCTTCATAGCAGAGAATGATCTTTCAGCAATAAGAGAGTAAATAATATACTTTCCAATTCTTGCTAGCCATTAACATAATTCAGATGTAGTTAATAAATTAATCAAATCTATATGTTTAGGAATGTCATGCTCAAAATGTTATAACTCTATTTTTAAATGTAATTTTTCTTGTTTGGTAAAATTTCTAGAACAAATTTTATCAACAATTTTACAAATAAAGGCATGATTAAATTAGAATTTTTTTAGAATTGAAAACTTGTTCATAAAGTCCCGGCGTTGATTACTGATTTAATCATACCTATATTTAATCAATCTCATCTTCTTGTTTTGTGCTAAACCAGAGAGCAATCAGGAGAGGCATTCTTCTTATTAATACAATTAATTAACCAGAGCAAGGTTTTCTAATTAAAAAATAACATCTTCTAGCTGGTTCTCAGTAGCATAATTAAATTTTATCATTTGGCTAGTAGTAAATAATGTAAGGGTGAGATCAGGTCAAGAAAAAAAAAAATATTCTAGCTAAGACAAAGATACCTACTCTTGATTTCCTATTAAATTTATATCCTTTTATATTTTTATCATTTTTATCCTTCCCATAAATCAAACACTATCATATATATTTATTAATTCTGATGCAGTAGTTTCAATAATCCGCATCACAACAACATATCATAATTTATTAAACTCAATAGGTTCCAGAAATAATAAAGATGCTAACTGGTGGATAAATAAAAGAGGCTTACTTGCAATTATATACAGATTCTAGTAGGCAAACATATGGACATTCAACTGTAACATCACATTACAGAATAACAATTAAACAAAGTTATTAATAGCATGCTTTTTTTAAAAAAAAAAAAAAATTAGGGGGGGCCACCCTTAGGCCCCCTTTGGGTCCGCCCTTACTTATAATGGGCCTGTTTAGATTCGCTTAAATTTGAGCGTTAAAGGCAAAAAAAATGCATTAGTTTAAAAGCCAACGCTCACATAGTGATCAAAAGAAAATGGAACCTATTTGGATTACTTAGAGCGTTGGCTTAACTTTAAGTCAAAAAAATTTAAAAAGTCAGTTAAGGAAAAAACTCCAGAATGGAGCTTTTTCCAAAACGCTCTCAGGTTTTTGACGTGGGCCCCGCCACTTCTACCACCATCAATTCAAACACAAATCATTATCTAAAACCTGACTTTTTTCCTACCGAGTTTTTTTTAAAGTCATATAGCTTTTAAGTGACTGTTCCTACCGCCAACCCAAACAAGCCTAATTAGGACTGGATCGGAGGAAGTAGATGAGAGGAGCTATTGAGGGTTTATGAATAACATTTTTTTTCACCGAATTTTATGTTGAATATAAAAATAGATTGATGGATTGATATATTGATAATGTGTTTACAGATGAGTACATTCCAAATAATGTTTTTTCCCTGCAACTTTTGCTTTAATGTAATACTGCTAAACACGTGCCTGTATATATCTATATAGTTGGACAGTTGGATGACTCCGGAAAATAAAGGGAATTTATATAATCATAAGTGAAAAACACTCTATATATCCATCACTGATTTATTATATTATAAATTTAAAAGGACCTGAATTCATGCTATCAGTAGTAGCTGATATCAATATAACATATATCAGATTTAAAGATGCACTACGAACAACATGGCTGGTGATATAATTTTTCACATGTTACATAATATATGTGTGTGTATCCATATATATATATATATATATAACGGTGAGGTGAGGTATTTGGTGGTGGGAAGAGATTTGTAGATTTGAGAGTGCAATTTGGTTTTGAAGATTGAAGATTGAAGCGAAGTCAGAGAAAAGAGATGGAGGGAAGGGAAGCAAAAGCAGAAGGCGGCCGGTAGCCATTAAATGAGATCACAGGCTTCAAACATGTCCTTGTAATTGCTTTCTTTTCTTTTGCCTCATTAGTTTATTGTTATTATTATTTGAATCTTGAAGCATCTCTCTCTCTCTCTCTCTCTCTCTCTTTCGGGGTGACAGTGGCATGCATGCATTTCTACTTCCAATTACTCATGAAAGAGAATCTAACCCTTCCCCCAAGCAACATGATATGCCCCCTAACTAATCCCTGGGGACCACTTACTATACGTACGTACCCTAAATTGTCCACCTTTCCAAGTTGTAATCCTCCCCATCAAATCACATCATCACAGGTTTGGTTCAATTTGATAAACCAAAAAAAAAAAAAAAACAACTGTAACCAACAGGCAACAAGGTTTGGTTTAGATTGTTTGATTTAACGTTGAAAAAGTACGTTTATGTAAATTAAGACAAAACTTATATCATAAACTTATTTTGTGTATCAGAAATCACGTTAGAAGAGTAATTTCTACAACTAATACAAACATATATTTAGTTCTCCGGACGATCTTATATCTTGAATATTATTGCCTCCATTGAGATAAGAATACATATGTACTGATTAAAAAACCAATGCAACATGAGTTCGAGGTTATTTAAATATATATTTTTTAAAATAACATTTTTCCTGTTTAAAATTATTTTGACTAATTTAATGCCTTTAATTTAAATATATTATTGTGACGCTCTTAAATTTTATCATCATTTATTGGCCATATATATATAAATTAGTCATTTATAACATAAATTTCTTTCAATTTTATATTTTTTCACAAAAAAAATTAAAAGTGAAGCTATTATAATTAAATGATCGTGCTGACCATTGTTTTTGAATGTAAAAATAGTAGAAAAATGAATTGAATAATTGATTTCATTTTACGAGTATATGGTCATAATTCTTAGCCGATGGAGGAAAGCTATATATGATAGATATAATACTCGTATAACGATTTAAGATGTCATGATATACTTCCTCCGTCCCTAATTATAGGAGCAATTTAACCGATTTTGGGAGAATTAAGGAGATGAGTTAAATTAGTTAATTTTACTCATTTTCCTAAAATGTCATTATATAAATTTAAAATGACACAAGTTGCCCTAATTATAAATGTTTCTAATTTGCCTTACGTTAGATATCCATGACATATTAGTTTATATAGGTATATTAGTTGCTTTTTATATAGCCATGTGTATACATATATGTGTGTGTGTATATGTGTATACATATAGATCTATCTACATACATAGAGACACACACTCATATATCTACACACACACACACACACACACACACACACACACACACACACACACACACACATATATGTTTATATATGTGTGTGTGTTCACACATATATATCTACACATATATATATATAGACACACATAAACACAAATAAGTATAAATAGGGGTATTATAGAAAAAAATTGACAAAATTTAAAACTTGCTATTATAATTAGGATCAAAACCAACTCCAAAATTTGCTCCTATAATTAGGGACGGAGGAAGTATATAACTGGCGACTAGCTAGATTTTGAATTCTCACAATAGTATTTCGTATGCATGGCAAGTAGTGATACAATTCATGTTAATTTCCACTTTAATTTTTGGACGTGAAACTTCATAATAAGTTGGCCAATAAACACGCCTCAATCACTTAAGTTAGATAATCACTTTGTGAGTGTTAATTACTCGAGAATTAAGGTATGATCAAAAGCGCTTACTTCACTTCCTTTATCAATTATACGTACACTGCAAGATTTTTAAACAATTTAGGATAAATTAATACTCATTTTATTACTGAAATTCGTTGAGGAGTTATTAGTTAATTACCTCGATCGATAAGGGTATCATCAATTGAGAAGAAATGCGACTCATGTAATATAACGTGACATCTGACCGTTATTTCAGAACAAATTAAAACTAGCCAGTACCTGGTAATTAACGATGATATACAAAATTAGTAGCATCATCATTTAAGATATCATAATATATGTATTTGATAAAAAAAATACTATAACATATATATTCCCTTCGGTCTTTAACATATAAAGACATATTTACCTAACATTATTAGGTTAATGAAGTTAGTTAATATGATATATATTTTTTAAAACAGTCAAGTCATTTTCCTTAATTTCATCCTCCCATCTTCTCATTGTTATAGAGATAAATTAGAAAAATATTAACAAATATGAAAAATATATCTTAGATGTAAGATAAAGATCAACCTCCAAAAAATGCCTTATATATGTTAATTACTATTAAGTACGTACTGAAAGGAATAATATATATGAATGAAGAGACTTTTAGGTAATACTCTCTCTGGTCCTTATTATAAAGCACCAACTAACAAGTTTGTTTGGTCCTTTTTATAAGGCACTTGTTTGTTCTTGATGAGCATTAATTATTTTTCTCATGTCTGCTCATAATTAATAAGGGTAGTGGGTGAGAGTAATAATTAATATGATATTAGAGTTTAGTGCAATTAGCTAGTAAGGATAATATTGGAAATTATTTAGATTCCATGACAACTTTATTGACTTTAACTGCTTTTATTAGTTTGTGAGAAAAGTTAGTTAGTGTATTATAATAAGGATCAGATAGAATAATACACGAGTTCAATATTCTTGATCTATTTCACACACTAATATTCATGATTCATTTTACTTGGCCACCATGAAAAAAACTACACCCTAATCATGTCCTTAATATATAACATATTTAAGGAGTTGATTTTAGTCTTATTATTATATATTTTTAATGTTTGTCATTCTTTTATTAATTTACCCCTATTAATAATCCCTTAACAACATTCAAGTAGGAGAGGGCAGGAGGGAATTAACGAACATAATTATGCTGTTTTAGAAAACATACTGACTACTCTAAGTTAATGAAAATAGGTAAATATATCTTATATTAAGAATCAAATCGAGTAATATGGATGCGGTGTTATCATTTGACGTGCATATTCAGAACATTTCGAAATTTTTAACGTGAGATGTGAAATCGAACAATACCACACTAGAACGCTACATATATATCAGTGTCTCAGATACATATCAGATAACGTAAGAAGTCGGTCAAATCTCTCACTCGACAAAATAAAAAGCAAACACATTGGAAATTTAATTTTCGTCTAGTGTGTAGCATTGCTGCATTGGGAAGTAATTATTGAATCAAGATGTGGTTGGTGAGTTGAACACAGAAGCAACAGAATGCAAGTTGGTGATTTGAACCATACAAATTGAAAAGGGAAGTGTCTGGGAATAAATTTAGGAGGAGGAGAGCCAAGCTTCTCGTGACCCCTCTCCTTTCACCGCACCTAACTTCCCCTCAATCAATCTTGAAAACTCTCATCCCCAAACTTTTCAATTCCCCCCTCCTCAACGCTTTCTCTCTCTCCCCCTTCCACTTGTCACTCCCTCTTGCTCAAGTAGTTTTGAAACCTAAGCTGGACTGGCCGGTTCAAACCAAAAACAACGAATCGGTAGGGTCCAGGCATCAATCAGAACTTTAAAAAAAATTGCTTTTTTTTTTTATAATTTTATATTAATAACCTGAAATCTCCAATTTCTTTTTGGGTTAGCTCCGATTTGACCCACTAACCTTTAATCTAATACTCCACTGGTTTAGTGACCGGTTTAGATTTAAGAATTTTTTTGCACTGTCTCTCTACAACACTCCAACCATACTTTCCCACCCTCAATATTTCAATATATTATTGGCCAATGGCCAATTAATTACCAACATTCACCAGTCATAGTGAAAAAGGTCGTAGCAGCTTAAATATAGTTAGAAGTATAATTAAGACGTATTGATTGGTTAATTAGTTGAGTGGTCATACTTTATATAAAAGGTTATAGTTAATGTGTTGAATATGTAGGATAATGAAATTATCGTCATGTTAAAAGAGATGATAACTTAGATCTCTATAGAGAGAGGGCTCTCTCTCAAGTCCCTAAATGGGGTCATTACCCTTAAGTGAAGGTAGATTAGTGACAACCCTAGCTAGTAGGTAACAATTCTTACCATATGTATAACACACTATTTTTCACCTTTCTTCATAATATTTCTCTAATTACTCTTATTAAGAAATATAATGTCTCAAGTTTTAACATTTGTGAATGTAAAAAAGTTCTTGAGAGGACTACTCCAACTAGGTCGATAATAATGGCTCAATATCAAATAGTGATATAGCAAAATCTAGAGTCTAAGGAGTATAATGCAAGCTTCTCTTTGAAGAATACGACTGAACGTATATTTTTTAACTGACAACTCCGGAATCGATTACAACTATGTATGTTTTTCCCTCTTTTGAGGTTTGTTTTGCCACACAAGGTCTTTCAGTATACAGTAGAGGACAAGCAATCAAACAAAAGCACCTATACTTTTTAACTGACTACTCCGTAATTGATTACACACAATCGCATCCTTTTTGGGCTTCAAGGAGAAACTTAAACTTTTATGGGGTTTCAGGAAAACCTCCAGCTTTGAACAGAAACGAATATGTCCCTCATGATGATTGCGAGGTGGCCAACGTAGATATTTCTGGTTCCATCTTCATCTATAATACTCTCCGGCCACACCAGAAGACCTCATAATTAGCAGCGTTTCAAAGAGATATATAATCCCCTCGCAGGTCACGTGACATCGCTTCGGGTGTCTTGGATGCCACACGTGTCACACATGCAACTGATGGACAGTGAGAGAAACCAATAGAGGTGGGACCCTGGGCCTCCTGCTCTGGCATGCAAATATTTCTAGGGCAGATACGTTTCTGATCTCATGGCAATATCCTGACTTAGATTTTTTTTTTTGGGAAAATCCCTTTAGGGTTCAAGTAACCAAAAAATAGTCAAAAAATACTGAAAGAAAAGTTAGATGTCTGGTATTATTTCAGAAAATGTTGTTTTGATATAGTTATTGACGTGTAATGATTTAGTTATTAGGATATTGTTGTTAACATCTACTAATTTAATTATTAATATTGTACTGATATAGTTGTTAATATCTATGAAATAATATCAAAAAAGACCCTAACATGCGACTCTGTTTAAACTTTTTTTGACAATTTTTTGATTACTTGGGCCTTAAAGGGTATTTGCTCTTTTTTTTTTTTAAACTAGAACATGTATTAGAGAAATTAAACTATTCAATATTTTATTATTAATTAGTATTATATATATCATCATAACTTCCTTATTTACTTTTAAAATATGTTCCTTAAACCTACAAAAATCTGAACCATATAATTAGTTTAATTTATCCGACATGGAAGTCTGCCAAGTGACATTTAAGTAAGCATTCAACTTGTTATATAGCAACATACTACCAATGTCTCCCTTTCTTTGTCGAAGAAGCGGCCCTTTTATTATATCGTACACTTGTGACACAATTAGTCCTACCCAGGACGGATCTTCATTGATACAATGGGAACTATGACCCCCCCCCCCAATGTCCTAAATATCTAACATAGTTTGGATTTTTTTATATATATTTAGCCCAAAAATTTATTCATTTATCCCAACAATTTATACATCTGACCTCCCCAAATATTTTTTTTAAAAAAAATTAGTTGATGATTATACATTTCGCCCCCCAAATATTTATCCTGACACTCATATATTGTGCTATTTAATTATTGAATTAAATATGTAAGTTTCAATTAACCCGCTGCAGGGTTCTAAACTCGTTAATTTAATAAACTCCCATTAAAAAATTGTAATCTTTTTATTGTTGGCGCGGCATGATTGCAAACATATCTATGCAAATTTATGGGAAAAGCACTAAAATAAGATTTTTTTTTTCAAAAAATTTATTTAATTAAAGCACATTGAAAACTTTTTACAAGACTAATACTTACGCCACTAGTGGCGTGAAAAGGGTTCACGCCACTAGTGGCGTTCACGCCACTAGTGGCGTGAAAAGGGTTCACGCCACCGACACTTTTGTGTCAGTGGCGTGAACTGTCCTTACGTCACCAACTGCATTACTTTGGTAAAATGTTTCCAATATGCTTTAATTATGTAAATTTTCTGAAAAAATAAATTATTTTGGTGCTTTTCCCCAAATTTATTTTTAGTATAAATACAGATTATACATAAAAATTCATTTTGTAGCAAAATTGTAGGGTAGAGTCACTACTACAAATAACGCTTTTACCGTATGTTTTTTTGGCCTTTAAAAGTCTGAAGAGAGGGGGATGCCTATGCTAGGGCGTAGTAAAGTCAAGATACAATGTCCGTTAAAAATATAAACATCAAAATAGACCTGTAAGAGACTTACAACGTCCCTATTAAAATAGGAAAGGCATATAAGGCTTGTTTTCCCCCCAAACCTGCAAGGTTCGGGAGAAGCCATTGAAGTTCAGATCTCGTGATGAAAACAATAACACCGGAGGAGCCACAATCGACATCTATCACTAATTCAAACAAAACTACTGAAGTTCAGATCTCTTAAGGACCCACAATCGGCATCTATCACCAGTTCAAACAAAAAAAAGATGGAAAAAATTAAAATTAAAATCAAAATCAAAAAAAGAAAATTAAAATCAAAGCAACAGAGAAATGTTGTGCTGTTGGCGCAAAAAAGGCGAGACATGAGAGTGCTATCGTTGTCGCGCCATCGGTGTTGTCATTGAACAACTTGGAACATTTCTACAAAATCACAAAAGCCAAATCACATAAAACTCGAACAGTTTTACAAAATCAAAGAAAATTTTGGAGAGGGGGCACAAAGTTGTAGATTCGAAAAAGTCGAAGCTTGCCTGCAGTGGAAAGTTGTAGATATGAAAAATCAAAGGGAAAAAAGTGGGGAAAACGTGAGAAGGAGGTTGGAGATGATGTTGATTGTGCCGTCGATCTTGTGGAGAAAATGAAGGTCGACCATGTTTCGTCAATGGAGGTTGGCGAAAAAGAAGAAGATGAAGTGGAAGAAGGTCGTCGACGTTTTCAGTGGGTGGAGAAGAAGGTTGCCAATGGTTGTAGTGGATAGGGGAGAAGGTCATCATTGGGTGTGGTGGGTGGAGAAGAAGGTCGAGAGGCTGAGTCGCTGAGGTTGAAAGTGATTGAAGTGTCCTGTTTCTTTAAGTACTTTACCCATTCATCCAGGAAAAATTATACTTTAGCGTCCCAATTTAATTTGGGACGCCTGAATTGTCCAAATAGGTTTTCCAATTTAAATTTAGAACGTCTAAAGTGTCTAAATAGACGTTCCAACCCTAAAAGGGACGTCAAAAGTACTACTTTTGACATTTCTTTTTTAATCAAGACGTCGAAATCTCATTCTTTTGATGTCTCTGTTCTAATTGAAACGCCTAAAGTCACTTTAGGCGTCCAATATAAATTTGAGACACTTGAAGTCCACTTTAGGTGTCTCAATTTTAAAAGGGACGCACAATATGTCAAAAAATATAAAAATGTTATTGCCTTTATTTTTTACTTTCATTTAAAAAAAAACAGATGTTTTTAGGGAAGTAGAATCCATTTATTATAGTAATGGGTTCTGAACCGGACATTAAATATTATAAAAGATAAATGACAACACTATTATTTATCTTTTTTTTTTTATGATGGAAAAAAGTTACTACTTGTCCAAACTGAGGTAATTGATTAGTGTAACTATTCTCTTCATAATAAAAAAACTTTTTTAAAAAATTGATGAAGTATAACATAGAACATACGGCTGAAAAAAAAAAAACTATATTAAGTACAGTTTTTAAAGTTTAATAAAAACCAATATGAAATTCTCTTGAATGAATTCATCAGTATTAATTTCGATCATACTATATGTAAATCTTACATTTTTGAGAAACCAATCCCCTGAAAAGGACAGCACTATATTTGTATTTATTTTGTTATTTTTTATAGACTAGGGAGGGAACGGAACTTCCCTTTTATGTCCGGCCCAAAGGCCCAGTATAAATCTAAGGGCTCCTTCTAATCTGCTCCTTCTGAGCTGGACTCAAAAATCCATTAGCATGTAAGAAAACTAATACACCCCTTTTCCTCTAAGAAAAAAAAAAGGTGCCATGGGCGGTTGGTTAGGGTTCGAAACTGAATCAAGTCCAGTGACTCCAGACATGTGGAATATTAGAACTTAGAACTTAAAACCCAGTAAACCGCTGAGCTCTTTCGGAAGTAATTTCGCGTTGTCGGAATCGAATCGTTGCTCTCCATCACACTCGCGGAGTAGGAGACCATGAGCAGCTGGAAGAGTCTTCTTCTACGAATCGGTGACAAGTGCCCTGAATATGGAACATCCGACTTCAAAGATCACATTGTTCGTAACATATATCTGTCTGTCTCTGCTTCTTCCTCTTACATTTCTAATCATGCGGCGGTACTTGTTTTTTGTTTTAATTTCCAGGAAACATGCTTTGGCGCCCTTCGACGAGAGCTGGAGCACTCTGAAAGTGATGTATTGCAAGTAAAGTTCACTCTGTTTTTTTTTAACCCCAAATTTGTGTTTTAGATGCATACTGAGTGGCTACATTTATTTGTTAGGCGAAAAGTCAAGAGTTCTCTTTTCTTTGATCAATTAGTGAGATGGTTACTTATGGGCACTGCTAAGATCCTGGATACAATTCTTGGAAATTGAAAGTATCCCATGTGTTTGAAGAATTTCCGGTCACCGAACCTTCAATATGACAACATTCTTCTTTATTTAGAACTCTGATCGTAATTATTATTAATCTTTATTCATTACTCGTAGGCAATCAATTTAAACAAATTTAACTGAACTGTAATATAGTTCAAGCAATCACGATTTTAGGAAATATACTATAAAAAAACGCTTATAAACTCTACTGTAGGATAAGGTACCCCGTACTCCTAACTGCTCAGACCAAAGACTTCCATTTGAACCGTAAATACTTGATGTAGATAATTGAACTCTAAATTACCCCAAATTCTGAATTACAAACCCTGAATACCAATTAGATCAAGAACAAATGCAGGATGCTTATCATTTTCCTCAGATTACGTTACTCTGACTTCCAGTACTGTTGTAGACAAAGAAACCTTCAATCTGCAAACTTTAATTAATCATTCCTTTGCACTGTGCTTACTTTGAAAAGCGGGAAAATTTCATGACTTGCGATTTATACTGTAAATAGCAATGAGTTGGTTAATTATACTATTTAGGTCTTTCTCATTTGTTCTGTTGGTTCAATTTCTTCCATTTGAATCTCTTTTTTCGCAGCTTGACTCTTATATAAGATAACTTAATTATATTAATAATATAAAAAGTGAGATATGGCCTCTTTTGATTGCTAAGTGGTATTTTTCTTCCAATATTTGAATATTTTGGATGATATAGACCTGAAACTTGAGTGTCTACCATATGAACATATTCAGTATCATTAGACGTTTACTTTTTTACTGTATTAATGCAGTTCCTTATTGATTGTGCGGTGCAATTGCCTCACAAGATCACTTTATATGGAACCGTGGTATGGATTCTCTGCCTTTCTTTCTCTCTTAAATTGCTAGTGCCTCTCATTAGTTATTTTTTCCATGCTGCAATGGGACACGCATGCATATATATATATATATATATATATATATATATAGAAGTATGTTTTACTCATATTTTGATAATCTGCCAGGTCCAACTTTTTTATTTCATCTTGTCTATCCTTTTTTCTTACACAAACTTTTCAAGGAGCTGCTGATATCTTATTTCAAAATAATTATTTTGTCAAATGAGATTTTGCAAAGTTACGCATGAAGACATAATACTAGGGGCTGTTACATTGAGTTAATTATGTCTTAATCTGAAGTACTTATATTGTTTTTGTATTTATAATTTTATATAGTGTTGAATTAATGTAAACTGTGTTTCAGTCGAAGGTACTTTTGTTGTTCCTGCATTCTGCATTCATAATTTATAATTCACGGTCCACTGAGTTCTTTAAAACTAAAATACTATCTCAGTATCTCAATTATCTTTTATGAGAATTTTCGTACTTGTGGTTTAATTTTTTATTGATTTTTTTTTTTTAAAAAGTTTTTTGGTTTCCTATTTATACATTTGCTTTCAGATCGGCTTGATTAACTTAGAAAACGAGGACTTTGTAAGGAAACTGGTGGACAAAACTCAAACTGATTTTCAGGTAAGCCGCTTGGCCTCTTAATTGTGCTGTATTTTTTTTGCTATTGCTATTATATTCATGCTCCCTCTTTTACATTAGCTAGCATGTAACTCAATGGAAGGATAGGATTTATTCCGTGTGAATATGTTTTCTGTAATCAGTTTAGCATTGATTAGAAATTTCCTGACTTGATGACTATGGGGGAAATTCGACTTGCTGTGGTTTTGCTGGACTCTGAAAAAAAAAAAACTAATATTTTCCCTGTGTACCTAACTTTAGAGACTCATACATGGTTTCTTATTTTGGAATAATTTAAAGTATTTACTGAGTTGGAGTTGATAATGCCAACCTCAAGTCACATAAAACATCGTATAGTGGGAGTGACTGCTTAAGCCACATTATTCACGGTTTGTGAACGCTGCAGCTTGCTTAAACTTCTATAAATGTATTCATGATGCGATCATCACTTAGCTTTTTGGCTTTATTGAAAGTAGAACTCTTATTTATACGATAGACTCTATTTAAGTTGTTTGGTAAATAATTCCTTGCAATGAAAATCTTGAAAGGAATGAAAAATAAAGCTTTGCCATGCTGTAGGATTGGTGTGTCAGATATGAGAAGCCATTCAGGGGTTTTTTTTTTACCTTTGGATAGAAAGATGTCGTTCAAAGTTTAGTTTGATATCTGAGTTCCTTTGTAGAATCTCTTTACTTCATTATATCTTAAACTTTTCTCATCTCATGTTTTTTTTTAAAAAAAAAAAAAATTAGGATGCCTTAGACTCTGGAAACTGCAACAGGGTACGCCTTTTAATGCGGCTCATGACCGTCATGGTATGTATATTCTTATTATTTATTGTTAATGAAAGCAGTTTACCCATGATGACACAATGGTTGTTTTCAGCTATAAGGGTAGACAAGGAATTCCTTTAATTATTCACAAATTATTATATTATTAAAGTTCATTCATCATTCTACATTATATCACTGCCCTGTGTGAAGTATGGTTTTTCTTGCGCATACTTTTCACACTTTTCTTTCTTCCCCATTTAACCTCTTTCCTCTAAAAAAAAACCCCCTCTTCTTTCCTCATTTTAATTGCATATGCAATGCCTGCTTCTGCTTCTTCACATTCCTCTTCCTTCCATAATTATTACGGTATTACCCTTTTATTTTTCAATCTCGTTATTGTATGGTGGATTATTGTCATGTGGTTTAATGTGTCTTTTTAAAGAAAATTTAAGCTTTCCTGTATTCCTTAGATGTGCAGTAAGGTTCTTCAACCAAGTTCTTTGGTGGTTGTCTTTGAAACGTTGTTATCATCAGCTGCCACAACAGTCGATGAGGAAAAAGGGAATCCCTCCTGGCAACCATGTGCTGACTTTTACATTACTTGCGTTTTATCATGTCTCCCGTGGGGTGGAGCAGAACTTGTGGAGGTAATGTTTCTATTCTTGACAAAATAATATCTTTTCTGAAACTTCGGAAAACTCACACAAGCCAGGATCAAATAATTGTTTCAATTTTTACATACTTTAATGTGTATTTAACTTTTCTGTTCTTGCTTTAACTGTTTTTCTCTCTATTAAGAATTCTATTCCCCTCCTTGGACCTCACTTCAGATTGAGAAAAAATGGAAGGCAATAATTCTTTTTAAAAAGGCTAGGGACTATACTATTTTTTCCCTTCTCCTGTGTGGATGAAGAGGACACAAGGATAGAGAAAACCATGGGCAACACTATTTTCTCTGATTGTGTAGAGACATGAGAGGAAAGAAAACTATATAATTGTAATGAAACTTTTACCTTGAAAATTGTTAGATTCTAAATTTTGTTAAAAATAATATGTAACCCAAATTTTCAATACATAGAAACTAATTATCCGTCAATCAAACTCCTGGAGTAACATATCAATGCCCATTGTATGATATAGCAATTGCGGGCAATATGGTTCCAACTATGCTATTGGTTGCAGCTTGCCATTATAGAGCAAGATCTGAAGAACACACACAAACACAATCAAATAATACCTTATTTGCTTCTTGGCTCTGTAATTGGGTGATTGTATTGGAAGGGCAATATCAAAATTTATTTTTTATGTCTTCTTTCGTATGCCTATTTGCAGCAAGTTCCTGAAGAGATTGAGAGAGTAATGGTTGGCATAGAAGCTTATTTGAGCATCAGAAGGCACAATTCTGACACTGGTTTATCCTTTTTCGACAGTAATGATGAAACTGAGAGAAGTCTTGGGGACAAGGTTGGCTTGTTCTTATCTATTATTTGATCTAGATTTGTTTATTAACCTTATCATATCTGTGTATTCCCCTTATATTTTGTATGATTTGAGTCTTACTGTCAGTTATTAATGAGCCAAGGCATTGCAGTAATTCCAAGTTTTGAAGTTTATTATACAATTAACCGTTGAATATTACTTGTTGAAGTGGAAGGCTAAGATTAGGAATTGAAATATGTTAGTGCCAGATAGAAGGTAACATATGCCTAGACTCAAGCCTGCAGAATAAAGTTCTTTCTGTGTTAGATTATACAGATTTTGGGAATCATGAAAAATGGGGAAGAATTTGAGAGATTTTATTGAAACCTTGATGTGAGATTTTAGGTTTTTTGATGAAACTATTAGTTACCAAACAGGCATATGTTATCCTTTTTTTAGTACCTTTTTTTTCTTGCAATTCGCATTCTTCTTGTTCGGAATCTGATTTGTTGAGATGGAAGTGTAATATTTTACATACTATAGATGTGTAGCATAGGTTAGAATGCAAGGGCCCACTTTCTGGAGTCAATGCTATATTAGGCAGTTTTTTAGGGGTTAAATATGCCTTAGGGATTGATTATTCACATTTTTATATCAATGAATTATTGTTTTCTTATTAAGGAAAGATGCATGAAATATTGTTGACTTTTTTGAGGCCCTGACACAGATGTTATTTTATCTTTTATGTTTTTATCTTGATTCTTCCTCCTAAAATTTGTTGTATAGGCTTTAATTGAGTTTGTATTTCTAATCTTCTCAAAGCAATTATGCAGGACTTCTTGGAAGATTTATGGGATAGAGTACAATCTTTATCTAGCAATGGATGGAAAGTTGACAGCGGTAATCTTCTTGGAGAAAATTGCATTAGAGATGCTATCTTTACTGTCGAACTACATAAGAAAAAACCATGATTTCTTTGCTCATATAAAGGCTGCATCTAAGTTTTGCCCTTTATTTTATGGATCCACATTGTGACTACAAATAATTTTGAATTGAGTTGATAAGGTTTAGCTAATCAAAGTTAAGTAGTTTCTTCAAATATATATCGTATTTATTGAAGCTATGAAAAAAATACTCAAGACTTGCTGCCCATTGGGTTCCTAGCTTCACATCTTAAGTTGGTTCTGTGTATATGGTGATGCTTGCTCATGAACCTGGATTGCATATTTGGAACAGATAGTTGATATCCAGACACCCTCTAATAGAGTTAGTAGTACTTATGTTTTGTTTTCATGAATTTGATGGAGGGTTTGGTTGGATTGAAGGACTCCCAGTTTTCCCTAAAGGGCCACATGTATTTATAGCATTTTCCCGAAGGAAGTATATTGAGTTATTGACTATTCACCTTCTCAAAGCCTATTGTGTATTGTCACTTCGAATGTGTTTAGACTTTTCTAGGCATGCTGGTGTATTCTTCCCTACCACCTGTAGGGCATGGGGAGGGTGAAAATGGATACTGGAGCTACTTCAGATAGAAGGGACAGGAGGATGTTTTACCCACTTGGTTATTAATTTTGCTATGAATGAAAAAGGAAACTGGGACTGAGTTAGCTGTTGTTTTCTGGGGATGCAGGGAGGATTTGTATAATTCCCGAAGTGATTTCATTTCTTGATTTGATGTCCATTATTCTATTATGTAGATACCTATTTTTAAGTTTTGCTTTCTTTTACTGTTTCACATTTTCTATTTGAATTTAACTCTCACTGTGGTAATTTGAAGCTAGTATGACCAAATTGCATCTTTCATAAGTTGCACCAACAAGTTGCAAAGTGTTAGATAGGAAAAAATATTAAGTGGAAGCTTATAATGCATTGTGACGCTTTGTTGCCTTGTCATGTTTTATTCCCCTCGTTTGGTTATACTTAATGATTTATGACTTTCGATCACCTTGACTTTTCTTGTCCTGTTTAGAGTTTGATTTCATGTACTGTTTCCATTGCTAGTTCCAAGGCCTCATCTTTCATTTGAAGCCCAGCTGGTTGGCGGGAAGTCCCATGAATTGGGACCGATAAACTGCCCAAACATACCGAACCCACCCCCAATCCCTTCTGGCATAGCTTATGGTAAACAAAAGCATGAAGCAGAATTAAAATATCCTCAAAGAATACGTCGTCTTAACATATTTCCTCCTAGTAAAATTGAGGTTTGTTGACTCTCCACCAGATTTTTTTTTTTTTTTCCTTCAGGAGTCTGCAGATTACTTCCTATAGTAAACGTGTTTATCAGCTTATACATTGCATTTTGTTTGTACTAATTAAGCTAGCTCTTGAGGTTTTAATTCTACAAACTTTCAAATTTGTCAAAATCATGTATGTAGATTCAATTGAAAAACTTACTAAAATCTTATGGGTTGCAGGATCTAGAGCCAATAGATCGATTTGTTGTGGAAGAGTATCTCCTAGATGTGCTTCTGTTCTTCAATGGCTGGTTTGTACTTGCTGTTTTTTATTTCATCAATTTTATTGCTTGTGGTCTATTGTGCTTCACCTAACTATACAACCACTTGTTTCGATTTTTTTCTCTGTATAATTGTATTTAGTAAATAAATTATTTGATATCTTGGAGTTGATAAATCACAAATGGAGCTAAACTAGGCATAGTTCTGTTCATCTGCTTGGGAGAGTAGAGATATTCTGTTCACCTGATGATGACTGATGAGTTTCTGACAGTTCATGCGAATTGAGTTGTTGATGGTTATTCTTAACCACGTTGTGGATAGATTAGTTTTTGTGGCTTCTTCCTTAGTGCTCTTCTTATGTTCCTTTTATGACAGTCTTGGGTCATATGCAGAGGCATTTGTTCTCTTTCTCAATACAGCTTGTTTGTTACTATTAAAATTTATCTTTTCACTATCTTTGCAAATTAGTACATCTATCCTCCATTACTTTTCTCTTGAACAATAGTTTTTTAATCCAAAAAATAAAATCAAGCAGTTGACTTTAATTGTTAAGCAGTGTAATAGTGCAGGTGTAATGACTATAGTGCTTTGCTTTTGTTTGGCTAAATTTTAACTGTTCTCATTTTTGGGTTCATGCAAAGCTAGTCGAAAGGAATGTGCCTCTTTCATGGCTAGCCTACCAGTGCCCTTCAGATATGAGTATCTCATGGCAGAGACAATTCTCTCTCAGGTTTGATGCTGTAAATTAAAACATGTTCTTCTATGTGTTCTGATGAAGATACTCTAAACCTTTAGCATTGCAAAATTATCTGTCGAAGCTTCCAAGTTATACTGCTTCTGAAACATTATTTGTGTAGCATCTAATGTTTTATGGAACCATAAGACGAAATCATTTCCACCTAGCTCTTGATGGTTGATGTCTTTCATAGGAAGAAAATGCTATTTGATTACACATGTTGACTATTAAGTATCCAAAATGGGGTATGGAGTAGAGATTATCTTAAGGATATTCACGTGTTATATCTGTAGTGATCTTCGTTTTGGGTTTGTTGACCTTAGTCCTTACACACAACCTTTTGGCGGTTGCTTTAGGGTTTTTGATTGTGTGAAAACAGATACAATTTCCCATATTTGAAGGTTGAACTGTTTGATCTTTCTAAGATGTACTTTATGCGAGTCAAGACTAATGAGTTGTGAGGGATGCTAGTATTTTCAAATCTAACTTTCCTCCTCATTTGAGACAAAAATTGCTTCTTTGGCATCAATTTGGTGTACTGAATTATTTTTTTCTCGATTTTGTTTAGTATCCCCCCCCCCCCCAATAAAAAAATCAATAATCATTTCCTCCATAATAGAGCTTTTTTCTACTACACTTTATGTATCTAAAATAACTTTACAAACTCAAACTAGCATATACTACCACTTTGTGATTGTTTTTGAGTTTCTTATTTATAGTGACTTGGTGAGAGTCTAAGACAACATAATAATGGCTAATGGTTTTCAGATTTCCCTAGTTATGTACAGTTAATCCTAACCAAATGAAATCGCTCTTACTCAACAGTCAATTAATCATAGTCAACATAATTAATTACTATGCCTTAGAACTTTGGCAGACTTTTTAATGATGCATGTGTTTTTCTTGCAGTTGCTGATGCTACCTCAGCCCCCTTTCAAGCCAATATATTACACACTGGTTATTATTGACTTATGTAAGGTATTGTTGAACTGACTCAATCATTCTTGCTTCTTTAATTAGTTGCTGAGTGATTATTGTTGCCCTTGTCAGTGTTTTTTTAACGGATGTTTGGCTTTCATCTCATCTTCATTGCTTTATAATCATATGGCTACACCAAAAGGCTCTTCCTGGAGCTTTCCCTGCAGTTGTAGCAGGAGCAGTTCGTGCTCTGTTTGAGAAAGTTGCTGATTTGGATATGGAGTGTCGGATCCGCCTCATTCTTTGGTTCTCTCACCATTTGTGAGTTTAAATTCTGAAGTCAATTTGAGTAATTATGTATGTGGGCGTAACATTCAAGATAATGACTTTTTTCATGAGCATGTGTTGAGTTTATTTGCTGAACAGGGCGTGCAAAATTTGAAGAGTATTTGGTTTGATATTTTCTGTAGTGCACATTTCTGGGCGCTGTGTAGCAAATGGTGGAGGATTTAGCACTAGCCTTTTTGTAGGATAAAATGTGTCTTGAGTTTAAATATAATCTGTCGTTGTCATGTTATGGTGAACTTATCAAGTTAATTTGTAAATTCATATAAATATTTGTGTGGGTTGCTTGATAATATATCGCTGGAAAATTATTACTCCGACACTTCAATTAGGCCATTGATGCAATCTAATTGTGGGTCTTGCCACTAGGAAACTGCTGCATGCTAACTATTTTTTCTGCCTGTCTTTATAAACAAACTTATGCTTTGTGTTTTTCACAAATTATTGTTAACAACATTCCTGCAGAGTAGACTAATGTGCAGTGCCATCTGGTTACCCTTTTTGTCTTTACAATCTCCCCTTTGCAAATAGGTTTAACAATTTACTTATATAATTAGAAAGATGGGAAAAATTAATATCAGCTTTTGATTTGATTGATGTTTTCTGCTGTGCAGATCAAACTTCCAGTTCATATGGCCATGGGAAGAGTGGGCTTATGTCCTAGACCTCCCAAAGTGGGCCCCACAACGTGTGTTTGTTCAGGAAGTTTTGGATAGAGAAGTTAGGTTGTCATATTGGGACAAAGTTAAGCAGGTATTGCTATATAGCTGGGTTATACCATGTTCTGGTTTTGCCTCAAACTAAAAGAAAATAGTAACTTGGTTTTATGTTTTTGTTGACTGTGCTCGCTTTCTATCTTATTGATTAATTTAATTTCTTCTTTGGTAGTTGGAAATTTTGGAGTTTATGATGTATTTTTTTTGTATTTTGCATAGAGCATTGAGAATGCACCGGGTTTAGAAGAGTTGCTTCCTCCAAAGGGTGGACCAAACTTCAAGTATGGTGTGGAAGATGATAAAGAAAACGCTGAACATGTACTTTCTGGAGAACTCAATAACATGGTTAAAGGGAAGGTGCCTATCCGTGAAATAATTGCATGGATTGATGAACATGTTCTCCTCAATAATGGTCTAGAAGTTACCCTCAGAGTGACCATACAAACTCTTCTAAATATTGGATCTAAGAGCTTTACTCATTTAATGACAGTCTTAGAGAGATATGGGCAAGTCATTGCAAAAGTATGTCCTGATCAAGATAAGCAAGTCATGTTGATAGCTGAAGTGAGTTCTTTCTGGAAGAGTAATACTCAAATGACTGCTATAGCAATTGACAGGATGATGGGTTATAGGCTTGTATCAAATTTAGCCATTGTCAGATGGGTCTTCTCTCCAGAAAATATTGAGCAATTTCATACCGCAGATCGTCCATGGGAGGTATTCTCAACAGATATTTCTTCGATGCCTTTTTCAATTGATTTTGTTTCAAAGCTTTTAAACTGTTATTCGACATTATTGGCTTTAGATAGGTATTTCTTTTTTTCTTTAACATTAGAATGTCAAAGACTTGACATTTTGTTATAGCTGGCATTATTGTCACAGTGGACAGATCACAACGTCTCTTTGTATCTAGGCTACTTTTAGTCTACACCATACATACCTCATACTACGATTATTAATAACACCTCCCTCTTTTGCTTTCCCACCAACAGATTCTTAGGAATGCAGTGAGCAAGACATTTAATCGTATTTCTGATCTAAGGAAAGAGATATTATCTCTTAAGAAGAGTATTGCCCCAGCTGAAGAAGCTGCCAAGAAGGTAAAAGCAGAGTTAGATGCTGCGGAGTCAAAACTTACATTAGTAGATGGTGAACCAGTTCTTGGGGAAAGTCCAGTGCGGTTGAATCGATTGAAATCTCGAGCTGACAAAGCAAGGGAGGAAGTGGTGTCTCTTCAAGAATCCTTAGAAGCTAAGGAAGCTCTCCTTGCTCGGGCAGCTGATGAAAATGAGGTAGATTATGAATTCTTATAGTACTTATTTTGTGGTTTGCCTAATCGTGCATAAAATCCCTGACTTGATTTACCTGCATTTGCTCTTCTGTTTTTCATTATATTCTCTTTGCATTTGTTGTTCACACGTACAGGCATTATTTCTCTCATTGTACAAAAGTTTTTCAAATGTGTTGATGGAGCGTCTTCCAGAAGCTTCGGCAGCTCAAACACTCAATGAATTAAAGTCTATGCATGTTGATGAGATGTCTGTTGACCCTGAAGAGAAATCAGCTATGGACTTGGACAACGAAAATGAGACAAATCAAAACAGGTTTCAGCACCTGCATGAAATGATAGCTCAATTCTTCTTTATGTGAAATATCTGGATGATAATACGGCAATTTTTCTTTTTTATTTTCAATTATCTTTTCTGCAGTCAGTCGAATGGTGGGAGGTCAAAGAAGGCTTATAATGTTGGTGAAAAAGAGCAGTGGTGTATCACCACTTTGGGATATGTAAAGACCTTTTCTAGGCAGTATGCTGCTGAGGTATTATGCAACTTCCCGTTCTGGAGTCGGACCGAGTTTTATATTATTGAACAGCATGCTATCTCTGGATTTGCTGCTGCGTATTTCTTGGTGTGCCATGATAAATGACTTTCATTCCCTAAATAATGTTTCTGAGCCTTTTGTGTTCTCTGGAAAATGTATTAAATACGCATTAATTTTATTCATGCTTATTGAAGGAATAAGAAACCGCATTGCTACAAATGCACGATTACAAATCCCTAATTTGCTTATTGTGCCGCTGTATAATTTTCTGTTAAATTTTTAGCATCATGTGTGACAATGTGGTTTTTTGCTGGCAGATTTGGCCCCACATTGAAAAGTTGGACGCAGAGGTAATGACAGAAGATGCGCATCCTCTTTTTCTGGCGGCTGTATATTCTGGTCTTCGGAGACCAACTAACGAGGCTTGATATATTTTTCATTTTGCCTGTCTTTCTTTCACTATCTTTTTCAAAAGAACCCATTTGGGTTGATGGATTAAGATCCTCATTCTAGTGATAGGTAGGGATAAGTCTGTATGCTGTTGTAATATAAAAGACCAAAATTTATTGGTAGATAAGAATTAGTGTGGTTCAATGCTGAATGAGACGACATCATTGCGGCTCAGTATTTTTTTCGTTTCTATCATGGCTGCCTTGCTTAGAAAGTTTTAACCCGTGTCCTCAAAACCGTGTAAACAGTAACACAAATCTTGTACTCTCTAATAGGTATTGTACACACTGGGGAGCCTAACAACTTATATTAAATCTACATTATGTCTTTATATTCATTTTCATCCGTCCTTTTAAATGTAATATATAAATGGGTAAATCCCTTAAAAAGAATTTTAAAAAGGTCAAAAGATAAAAAGGTGTTACGAATATTCATAATATTAAAGGTGTTAGGCATTGGTTCATCTTTTTCCAAATTAAAAGGAAATAACAGAATTATTTCTCTAAGTTTAAAATTAAGGATAGAGATGAAGGTGCATTCCAAAAGTTATGATAAAGGTTTTCTCAAGTTTAGATGAGTTTCCATGATTTCTCATAAGAATTTCATAAATTGTAAATCAAAATTCACAATATCTATAAAGGTTTCATAGGTTCGGATAAGGTTTTCATAAATTCTCAAAATAATTTTACAAGTTACAAATTTGAATTCATAATATCTGATAAGGGTTTCACAATTTCGGATAAGGTTTTCATAAGTTCTCAAAATAACCTAACAACTTACTTAAAAAATTTCACAAATTGCAATTTTTGACTCTTAATATCTAATAAGGGTTTCACAAGTTCTGATAACAATTTCATAAGTTTGGGGTAAGGTTTTCACAATTTCTCAAAAGAATTTCACAAATTACAAATTTTGATTTATAAGATTTGATAAGGGTTTCACAAGTTCCTGATAAAGCTTGCACAAGTTTAGATAAGGTTTTCACAAGTTCTCAAAATAATTTCACAAGTTGCAAATCACAAATCACAATATCCGTCAAATTCACAAATTCTGATAAAGGATTCATAAGTTCGGATAAGGTTTTCACAATTAATTTTGTCAAAGTGAAAATTAAACCCTGTGGGACAATTATGTCATTTTCTTTTAGTTTTGAAAAGGATGAATCAGACCCTAAACACTCCTATGACATTATGAATATTCGTAACATTGTTTGTCTTTTGACATTTTAAAGTTCTTTTTAAGGAATTTTTCCTATATAAATAAGAGGTTTTAAATTTAAATTAGTAAACCAAGAAATGACACACTCTTGTAGCCACAAATTGTGAGAGCTTTGATAGAATTAATACTAAACAGAAAATTATATGCGATTTGGAAGTATCTTTGTAAGCGCTTTTTGAACCTAGAAGTATGCCCTGACCCTGATGGGTTACCAGTATCTACCCCACCTAAACTTTTTATTATCAAATATATGTGTATGTAAGTATTACGTTAGTACAAGATAGAGGATTTTTTTTTTTTGCTAAGAAAAAAGTTTTGGAGGTGTTCGACATCAGTCCCCCACCAAGACCAGGGCACGGCCCCGGGCTCTATGAGCACTTACTGGGGACTTATGAGATCGCCTACCAAAGGAGTCCCAGCGACGGGAGAGAGGATCGAACCCACGACCCAAAGGCCTAATCCTAGATCCCTTACCATCTATGCCAACTCAAATTGGACTTACAAGTTGCAGTTATTATCGCTGGCAAAAAGAGAAGCTATTAGCGTCGAATTGTGGTTTTTTAAAGACTCGCCTTTCCACTTTTTGTGGGGTTGAATTGAACCATCAACAATCAAGTGAACATGAGGTTTCGGTTCGGACGATTCAAGCCCAGGGGCTTATGTTCGACGGGCGGTGACGGCATCTTTTTTTTTTCCCCCTGATTATTAGGACGGACAGAAGGGGGGGCTAGGGGGGGCCCCCGCCCCCCCTAAAAGTTTAAAAAATATATATATGCTGGATCAGAGAAAGCACAATGAAATTCTTGAAGCAGGTTTGATATTTCATATGGTTAGTTTGATATTTTTATCTCAGTTCCAGAATCGTGCTTGCACTGAAATAGAGCCCACAAGTTTGCTTTCACAAATAGGAAAACTTGCATTTAAACATTTTGAGCTTAACATTTTTAAGCATCCAGATTTCATTAATTTATCAACTACATTTGAATTATGTCAAGGACTAACAAGAACTGGAAAGTTCACTATTTACCCTCTTATTGATAGAGTGATTAGACTTGTACTCACTCTTTCAGTTTCTACCGCAACTACTAAAAAATCTTTCTCTGCTATGAAAATAATCAAGAACAGACTTCCAAAAAGAATAGAAGACCAATTTTTTGATGATTTTTTAATTACATATATTGAAAAAGAAATTGTTTTGAGTTTTAACAGGCATTCACTTATAGATGAATTTAACAATATGAAAACATGTAGGTTAAGAGTCAAGTGAAATATACTTAATTTTTGTAATATATTTCTTTCAATTTTTTTTTTTATATTAGGTCTTTATCGTATTTTAAGTATTTTTATATATGATGTAACATTTTTTATTTTCGCCCCCCGTAAATAAAATTCCTGGGTCCGTCCCCTGAATACATAAAAATAAAAAATTTAACAAGACCAATGTCTTTTTAAGGATAAGTATCTTTCTATCGAAGGCAATCCTATTCAAATTACTGTTAGACACTAAATGAGATAATTCAAAACTTAGTTCACTATATTGTAAGGGACTTATCTTTGGTATCTAGAGCTTTGCTCTGATTAATCCGGATCCGACCCGCGTCGCACATCTGCCTATGGTGGGAGAGTCTCTCAATAAGGCTTTTCTGCATTCACAAGGCTCAAACTCGAGACCTTGCTTAAGCAATACAAGCCGCTTACCACTTATACCAACCCCTGTTGTTGTTGTTGTTTTTTTTTTTTTTGATATAAAAATTTTAGGAGAGGGGTTGGGCTCATTCACAGTCTAAGGGTAGGGCGCTTGGTTTTTTTTCTTTTTGATATAAAAATTTTAGGAAAAGGGTTGACTTACCCACAATTTAAGGGCAGGGTGCTTGGAGCCCAGTTCACAAAGCATACTGCTTCATAAACCCTTAGGATGTCTCCCCCAGCGTCTTGACTAATTTCAGAATCTAACCCCCTCCCTTTAGGTGACCCCTTCACCAATTGAATTCAAGGACGGACGAGGGGTGCTAGTCATATTGTATTTCGTTTACTTGCAATGTGAGCATTGGGCTGGTTGGGGTATTGGACTATTAGTAATCGGTACTCGTAATCCATCAATACCAAGGGCCAAATCCAATGTTTTATTTTTTTGCAGGGTCAAATCCCGAGAAAATCACTTGCCTAAAAATAATATTCTCTTGCATTTAGACATCCAGAAATTGGTGACAGTGGGTGCGTATTTCTGGCTAGGTGAATTCAATTTGTGACATGATATATTTCAATATTGGCAGCATGTATTTTATATTGGCGGATGATACCATGTTGGAAAGTTGTAGAAAGATGAATGGAGACGTTGGAAAGGCAGTGATCGAAGCCTCCTCAACGAAGTGGAACTTAAATCGATGCGGCTTGTCATTAATAGTAGCTATTTACGTTCATAACAAGTTCATGAGACGATTCGATTCTGAGATATTACTCTCTTTTGTGAATGTACATGCGGCTCTCGGGCTCTTGGGAAACTGTAACTCCCAACCAGGCGTTACACTGTGAGGTCGTGAAACGATGTACAATTATTATCTTGAGAACAGTGCGTAGTATATATGATGCATTTTCTGGGTTTAATTCTCATAATTAGTTAATTAATTGGGCTGCTATTTTTTTACTGATCACGTACACTACTCATAAACCATCAAGAATATATAATATGTGCTGTTATCTTCTCCACTCATAGCTGTGTGGGGTTCAATCTTGCTTCAAGTTAACGCCGAAGAAAAGAGACGGAAAGTAATTGGCTCAAGGCCTTGAATTCGCAATGAAAAGTCTTGTCGACAGAATGGAGCAGCTAAAGTGTTTCGGCAGTGACCTAACAGAGATGGCAAAACAGGTGATAAAGCTATAAAGCATTTACTTGTACACACACCCGCAACTTAAAGATGACTATTTTCTTGCCAAGAAAATCTGAACTTTTGATGAAAGATTATGTAATATGTAAATTTTTGTGTTCCTTCGTTTTAGTTTTGCAATTTGTTACATGGTAATGATTGGCATTTTGGCATTTGTTAAGGGTCAATTCGATGCAGCGATTGGAAGGCAGAACGAAATAGAGAGAATTCTGCAAATACTGTGCAAGAAGAAGAAAAATAATCCCTGCCTTGTTGGGGATCCCGGGGTAGGGAAGACTGGTATTGTTGAAGGAGTTGCACAGCAACTAGCAAATGCTACTGTTCCATTAGCACTCCAAGGGAAGCTGGTAAGCATAATTTAATGTTCATCAAGAATTTATGCATGTTGAAAAAGTCTACAGTAGAATGAAAAAAAGCTGAGTTTGATTTTGTAAATATGATATAGCGGGTGTTTGCCCTTGATATGGCACGTGTCATCACTGCCTGTTCATCAAACCCAGGGGAGTTGAAGGACATAATGACATGGATTGTGGAGGAAATTAAAGAAAGCAATGGAACAATTATTCTCTTCATTGATGAGATTCCTGCAGTACTAGGAGCAGTTTCTATCGGTGAAGGAGCCCTTAACGCCATAAAACCTTTTCTGGCTAGAGGAGAAATTAAGGTTTTTACTTATATTTTCTAAGCTACTCTAATACTATTATTCCCCTGATTATATAAATTGAACCGACTGAATGAATGGCAGTGCATAGTATCAACAACTCCAGATGAATACAGTAAGTACATAGAGAAGGATTCATCTCTGAGGAGTCATTTCCAAGCTGTGAATGTATCTGAACTGGCAGTGGATGAAACCATCGAGGTATTGAAAAGATTAAGCAGCAAATATGAGCAATATCATGGTGTTAGGTATGAACAAAGGGCATTAATTGCTGCTGCGCGATTGTCCGAGAAATATTCAAGGTTAAAACGTAGAGCTAAGCTTTTCTTTTAATCTTTGCTCTTATATAATTATCTGATCGATTTACTTAGTTGCGTTTGTTTGATTTAGCGACTGTTTCCTGCCCGGCAAGGCAATAGACTTAATTGATGAGGCAGGATCCAGAGTTAAACTTCGATATCAAGGATCAGAAAAGAAAATGTTGGTAATAGAAGAGGACGTGAGACAAGTTGTGTCGATGATAATTTGTGCGTCTCGTAACATGATCAATCGCACTGTGAGGGTCTTCACCAAGGCTGACCCAAATTACTCGGTCACCATTCGTGACGGCAAGGTCATTCTTGCACCATCTGATCCCGCAGATGAATACCAGGTGTTAGTTTCCTTTCTTGTATCATCAGTTCAGTACGCTTACATTGAACAAAGCTTCTTTTTCATGCGTTAAATTTTAATCTTCGTGGTAAAACCTGCCTGTCAATTTTGCAGCATTGGTATAAGAACGAGAGCTCATCATGGGCGAAGGATGAGTTTGGAAGCCCAGCGTTTTCTCTGGTGAACAAAGCTTCTGGCGAGGCACTGGAGCATTCAATCGGTGACACTCATCCGGTAGGTTCTATGCTTCTCTTCGAGATATTTCTTCTGCACCTGCTTTAGCATATATTTTAATTTAATTTAATTAATAAAACAATATATCTGAAAAATGAAATGGCAAAGTTCACCACACAAGAAGGTATACGGAGCCCAAGAAAATAAGCGATGGTGTGGTGCGACGGCGGAAGGGTAAAAGGCAAAGATCCAGTGACCAGCAACAAGAATAAGGGACGGCCACTATTCATCTTCCATTTTCTCCGCCCCCAAAACCTTCACCTTCGATTCCTCGGTCACTCTTCTTCTTCAACCACCATCGCTAATCTCTTCCCTCCCTCCCCCATCCCCTCCTCCTCCAACGCCGTCGCTACCTTGTCGCCGGTGACTCGCCACCTCCTTATCGTTTTCACTGCCGATGCTGGCAGAAGGACACGAGAGAAGAGAAAAGCCAAGAGTGCGAGACCAGTAACCTCCGGATTTTTCAACAAAGGCAGCGGAACCATTTTGACTGGAGAAAGCTAATGTTTTTTTGTTAAACGAAGAATTATCAATAAATTGAATCTGAAATATGTGTTTTACGCACTGAAAGGTTTCATGATTGCGTTGTATACAGGTGGGCCTGATATCTTTCAACCCTGATCGTCATGGCGTCTCTGTTTTGTGGACGCAGGGTGAAAATATAGATGGTTACAGAACCATGAGGATGGTGAATAATGTCCATCTTAATTGGGATGCCTTGGATGGCATTCCGAAGTGTGGTGGTGTAGTTGATGGAACTATTGTAGTGCTCTCGAAGTGGAAAGGCGATAATCAGCTTTGGAGGATCGAACCCTACTATAAAAGTGTCGGCGACTCTGAATTTATCTTTTGATGGAATCATTGTAACTTCTTAACTTGTGTTTAGTCCATAATTTTAAGTTTCTGAAGCATGAAA
This sequence comes from Acacia pycnantha, assembly GCA_025563575.1. NCBI lineage: Eukaryota > Viridiplantae > Streptophyta > Magnoliopsida > Fabales > Fabaceae > Acacia > Acacia pycnantha. The sequence continues at coordinate 14,202,370 of JAMWYP010000015.1, read as the reverse complement.
AATTACGTTGATGTTAAGCTTTTTGAAGATGCAACTATTCTCTTCTGAACTTGGAAGTTCCATCTCATAAGAATGCAACTTTCCTTTGGTCAATTGTGGTATTTAAAGACTCGCTTTTTCACTCTCTGCGGTTGAATTGAACCATCAACAATCAAGTGAACATGAGGTTTCAGTTCGGACGACTCAAGCCCAGGGGCTTACATTCGACGGGCGGTGATAGTAAATAAAAAACTTAACATGACCATTTTTTTTTTTTTAAGTATTGTTGTCCTTCTATTGGAGGTAATCCTATTTGAGACACTATCAAACACTAAGTAATGGAATTCGAAATTTAGTTCACTATGTTGTTGTGAGGACTTACCTCTTTTACTAGTCCCGATCTTATTGGTAATATGGCCATAGAATGTTATTTTTTTGTTAAAAGAGGAGGCAAAGCCTTTAGATTAAAAGAGAGAAGTTGGGGAATTAATTCCTATACAATCTTGAGACACAAGGGTCCTTAAAAAAGAAGGACGCAAATCAAAGAAAACTGAATTAGATAAACCATGCTTTGCTTTCAATGTTGTCCAATAGTATTAGTCATGACCACATATATTAGAAAACAAATCCTAGCCATAATACATGGTAAAAGCACTACTATAGCAACTTTCACCAAATATTATGCCCAGTTAAAACGTTTTGAATAAGTTTTACCGGAATAAGGCAATCAATGTCATAGCATGACTCAACGACACCAGTGTCGTTAAGATTTGCTAAGCCATTGAGTGCCATATCAACAAAATCAATGGGTGGCGTGGAGGAGTGTGACGCCATCAATGCTGCCACGTGTCCTGAGTGTGATGGCACTAGTGCCGTCTCAACCTGTGACGACACTAGTTCAAGATACAAACAAGCAGAGAGGAGGATGAGTGCAAACTGATTGGGAGGGTTTTAACAAGTACTAGAGTGGGATTTGCAATAGCAATGGATTCGCTTGTGGCGGCATGGAGAGCAAATGGAGGAGTGGAGATAAAGCCTATTGGGTTCAACTTATTTTCATTCACTTTTAAAGTGCCGGAGGAAGCAAAAAGAGTGTTGAAGGAGAACCCATGGGTTGTTCGAAGCTATATGCTGAGTTTACAGAAGAGGAAACCGTTTTTAAGTGATAAAGAGATTGTAATTAATTCCTGTGAGTTTTGGTCCAATTTCATAATCTACCTCCAGAAGGAATAATGAGCACAAATATTAATTCCTGTAATTGAAGTTTGATTTTGGGGAATATTTTGACCGGGTCTGGAAGTCGGGGGGCTTAGAAGTATGGTCGAAGGAGGGCGTCATATTAAAGATAGAATTCATTAGCCGATTTATCATTCACCTTGAAGATGTTGTTATGCAAAGGCGGCAGCTGGGAAACATTGCTCTGGTTTTATTAATTTGCTAGTGCTGTCACAGGTTGAGACGGTACTAGTGTCGTCACACACCTTGACGGCACTAGTGCCGTCAAGACACATGGCGCCATTGATGATGTCACACTCCTCCACGCCACCCATCGATTTTGCTGATATGGCACTCAGTGGCGTAGCAAATCTTGATGGCACTGGTGCCGTTGAGTCATGCTACAGCATTGACGACCTTATTCCGATAAAACTTATCGAATGTATTTTTTTTATACACAAAGAAGAGGGATCACCCTCAGCATAATACCCTACTAACAACAGCATGACCCTTGTCCTTATCCAGGACCTCCCCTAACCTACCAAACGCAGTATGGAAGTGATGTAAACCTGGCCATATATCGAAAGCCTGCTTCGCCATGTAATCGGCCGCCATATTAGATTCTCTAGGAACCCAACGTACCGCCACCTCCCAGTCTCTGTTTAACATACTTTTAATCTCCTGGATTGTCGTTGCATCAGGATGACTTGGCAGCAAAGGTTCAGTCATCAGCGACACAACCACCTCTGCGTCCGTTTCCAGCTTCACCTTCCGCTCCCCTGAATCCCAGCATAACTTGAGCCCCAACAGTACCGCCCATAACTCTGCAAGAAGACTATCGGCAGGTAGCTCAGATTTGAACATGAACCCTTTCATAAGAGCACCATGGACGTTCCGTAAAACCCCCACAAGTGGCCTCATGGTTTCGCGCACAAGCCCCATCTACATTCAACTTGACCCACTCAAGTTCCGGTGGATCCCAAGAAACGTGGTTAGGCCGAACATGATGGCCATTTAAATTAACCCCTTGCAATAGGACTCTGGCCTTCGAGACGGTTGCTGGAATGGAATTGGCTCGAAAAATAATGGACTCATTACTAGAAACAGTATTCTCAAATATTCTTACATTTCGACGTTGCCAAATGATCCAGCATACCTTAATGAAAAACGCGCTCCAATCCTCCTTTCCTCGGTCATGAACGCGGTAGATATTGGCTCTGATCCAATGATCAAGGTTTTGGTGGAAAAATCTGTACCTAAACGCTGGGTCCACCATCTCCATCCAGAGCTTCCTTGTCTCCACACAATCACGCAAAACATGAACCAGGCTTTCCGAAGCAGCCCCACACCAGGAGCAACCAGCTTCCCCCCCATTCGACGTCGGACACGCTCCTAATTGGTAAGCAATCTACTGTGGAGCACCAGCCACATAAAGGATTTACACCGGGGAATTGTGCGTAATTTCCAAATACGTTGCCATGCTCGTTCCTCCCCCTCATACTCCTCAGATAGCGATTGATAAGCAGATTTAATGCTAAACTCCCCATTTCGGTCATGTTTCCAACGGACATTCCCTGATAGAGAGTCCACCTGTACTCCTGCGGCCACTGCCTCCCAGGACTTCTTAATCCTTGACCAAGTATTGGACCCGAGACGCCTTAGATTAATATCTGGGATCAAATCATCCCCACATTTATACTTACTTCGTATCACCCGTACCCATAGGTCATCTCTCTGTTTGATCAAGTTCACCCCAACTTCATCATGTATGCTTGATTCTGGCGGTGAAGATGTTTTACCCCAAGGCCCCCCTGCTTTTTTGGTTTACACACCGTATCCCAAGACACCAGATGCGTCTTTCTTTTCTCTGGAGTTGTGCCCCATAGGAATCTCCTATTTTGTTGCTCAATTTCTTAACAAGTTACTTTAGGTAGAGATGCGGTTTGCATAGTATATCCCGGAATGGCAGAGGTGACAGAAGAAACTAGGGTAGTTCTACCTGCTAATGACAGCGCATATACCTTCCAGTTAGACAGCCGATGTCGCACCTTGTCCACAATTGCTTGGTAACTATTCTTGGTGACCCGCTTATGATGTAAGGGAACCCCAACATACTTGCCAAGGTCTGGAGTCACTTGGAATCCCAACGTACTACACAACTCCGTTCTCTTTATACGATTCACATTCTTTGAGAAGAAGATGCGAGTCTTAGACGCGTTCACTTTCAAGCCCGAAGCCATACAAAAGGTATTTAGACATTTTCTTACTTCTGCCGCTTGAGTCACCAAAGCTTCCACAAACAAGACAATATCGTCTGCAAAGAACAGATGAGAGATAGGGCCAATCACCAGTTAATAGGTCGCCAATCACCAGTTGCAATACGTTCCTGAATCAGATGGGCCAACCTTTCCATACAAATGACAAACAGGTACGGAGATAGAGGATCCCCTTGATGGACTCCCCTAGAAGGGGTGAAAACTCCTGCTCGTTCCCCATTCCATAGGAGTTGCATACTCGGAGTATAAACACAATAACAAATAAGATCAATCAGGGAACCAGGCATATTCAGGTCCGTGAGGCAGTCCCGGAGGAAGAGCCAGTTCACACGATCATAAGCCTTCTCCAAGTTAATTTTGATAGCCATATACCCTCGTTTCCCCTGAAGATTCCGCATTGAGTGAATAACTTCCTACGCAACAATAATATTGTCCGAACTATGCCTACCAGGAACAAAGCTGCACTGATGGGGACTGATGACTTGAGGTAAGACTCCCTTAATTCTGTTTGCAATGACTTTGGTAATAATCTTGAAGCTCACATTGCATAAGCTAATAGGGCGAAAGTCTTTAACAACTTCCGGGTGGTCTTTCTTAGGAATAAGCACTATTAAGGTATCATTGATATCCTTAATGCTGCTTGGTGAATCCCAGATAGACTTAATGAACTCACACACCGATTTCTCCACCACCTGCCATTGACTCTGATAGAAAAGAGCATTTAGCCCGTCAGGCCCAGGTGCCTTCAAGGCGCCCATACTAAATAAGGCGTGTTTGATTTCTGCATTCACAATACCTTGCCCTAGTCTGCTGATTACGACTGAATCAAGGTCCGGAAATGAGATAAAACAACTCAAGGTGGGCCGCCTTGCTTGGTCTTCCATGAATACCATCGAGAAATAGTATATTACCGTATCCTTAATCTGGTTACAATCATACACCCATGCATCATCCCCTCCTTTTAGCACCCCAATAAAATTCCTTTTCCGTCTCCCGTTGGCACGAGTGTGGAAAAATCTGGTATTTCTGTCGCCATCTACCAACCACTCACTTCTTGCTTTCTGAGCCCATATCAAAGATTCTTGCATCAGAACCTCTTCTAACTGCTTCCAGAGCGCTTTCTGTAACTCTTCCAATTCCATAGATAAACCAAACCGCGCCTCCTTTCTTGTAATCCCATTAAGTCTACCCAGGAGCTTTCTCTTTCGCGCATTTGTATGACCAAAAACTTGACCATTCCATTTCCCACAAGCTGACGTGAATTGATCAATGTTCTCCGTCCAAGACACATCCGACCGCCAATTATCCGATACAAAAGGGGAAAACCTCTCATCTAATACCCAGGCCGCCAGACATCTAAATGGTCGTTGCCCACGGTATTGAAAACTCACCCTATCTAACTGTAGGAGAAGAGGCCGATGATCACTCTTATACCAGTTGAGATGCTTCACTACTGCATTAGGAAAGGACTCCTGCAATGTAGTAGATCCCAAGACCCGATCCAGCCTACTCTCCACCCCAGTACGTTTCCACGTGAAAGGAGGTCCTATAAAACCAAGGTCATTTAGTGCCACATCCTCCACAAATTTACAAAACTCCCTATCCGGACCTCTTGGGGTTCCACGGGAAATTCGTTCATCATTTCCAAGGGTCGCATTAAGATCCCCACCTAAACACCATGGTACAGTGATAGAGAGGCTTAGATGTAAAATATCCCGCCAAAGCGTACGACGTTGGACAATATTGGGGCTGCCATAGACGAGAATCATTTCCCACACCTGTAAAACATTATTCGTGATCCGAACATGAACATACTGGTTTAACGAGCCCAACACTTCTACCTGTCGGAATTTATCCGACCAGAGGCACCAAATACCACCTTTAAAACCATCCTCATCAACTATTTTAACATTAGGAAATCCCATACCTGCTGCAATACGATGTGCTTTAGTCCCAGAGCATCTAGTTTCAAATAGGGCAACAAAGTCAATATCAAAATTCTAGGCCAATCCTCGAATTAGTAAAGGAAATGATTGAGCCCCAGCTCCTTTTACATTCCAGAGGAGGAAATTCATGGATAAACAGTGTGTTGTGTGGGGAGCACATCCCCTAGTCCATCTTCGGTTCCCATAGATACATCCACAATATCCATTCCTGCACTTGCTTTAGCCCCCTTACTACTTTCCCCATCCTTCGATGGCCCACTAGTCACAGAAGCGAACCTGGTCCCCTGATTATCCTAGTTCACGACTACCTCCTGTTTCACCTTGATTAATTTACTTAGTGTAGGCCCGGTACCTCCTATCACCACATTCACCGAATTGGGCTTCCCACTCTACTCCCCTTCTTTCATATTAGTGTCCAAATCCTTAGGCCCACTTACTTGGTTCAGGTTCACCTTGGTCGCGGCGTTAGAGGCCTCAACATTGGTTCCCTTCCCTTTTCCAGGTGCTTGGGAATTAATGGCTAATTTATTCTCCTTTCCACGTGCCTTACTCTTTTTCCCAGCTTTCCTCTTGGCCCCCACCTATATCCACTCCTGATTCACATGCTTATTCTGGACCTCCTCCCCAAATCTGCGAGGATCACTCTCCACTCCACGTTTATTAACCACTTTCGGATCTCTCTCATTCACTCCCGAATCCCGCTGATTGTGTAGTCTGATATTTACCTCCAGTTTTGTTGCCACCTTCATCTTCGTTCTTTCCGTTTGTGAAGCCTTAATATCAAGCTGATTTATTTGTCTCCCAAAATCCTGCCTAATCAGCATCTGAGGCCTATATTGTACGTGATTTCCGTTACCGTTCAAACCCCCCAAATCTCCCTCCGTCGACCTCTGAACCTCCGGCACCGTCGTGACCACCAGAGTCCTCTCTACTGGCTGACTCTCATGTGTCTGGGGTGTCACCGAATCTGTGTAATGCTCCATACGGTGCCCGTACTTCCCACAAGTGAAGCATACTAGATGCAGGCTGATAGCGACTTCGGCAAGTGCACCGATCGTTACAAGTAATAAAGTAGTGAGAAAAAGATCGTCCCACAAGGAATAGTACTCCAACCACTAATTCGTTATTTCAGCTTTAGTTGGATCAATGAGTAATAGGGGGTGAGTTGTAACCAAACAGAATTTTAAGGAATTTAATCAAGAACAAGCATTCAATATTAAGAATCTCAAGAACGATTGTTTAGAAAACATAATCAATAGAGAAAAACGCAGCTAGGGCATAGAATTCCCCTATGTTCCTCTAAGTATTTGAATTAAATCCCTAATTGATTATTATTCCCATGATTGACGATCAATTCTCTAAAATTAGACTAAGTCTCAATGTCTTGACGCTACCTTAGTCCGTTATCTTTGAAAACAACCTAATGTCTTAGTATTGTTTGGAAAGATTATATAAACCAGAATTATGATATCGCATAAACTCGTAAGCCTATGTCTAGGTCATGCAACTCTATGACGAATTAACGGTTCTAGTTAAATGCACCAACATCTCTATTGTCATACACCAACCTATGAACAATCTAAAAGGTGATCAATCTTTAAAGAATTGTTCTTGCGTCCTTCTTTCTTTCTTCAGCCGTCACGTCCTTCTTTCTTTCTTCAGCCCTTTTCTCTCTAAACCTTTGGTAAATACCGAAATTTAGAGAGCATAAGGATGTTTTTTTTCTTTCTTCCGTGCTTCCTCTTTTGCGTGCTGCCCCTTCCTTTATATAATAATTCCCTTAGGCTGACTTGGTCCGTGATCTGCTTCTTTCTTAAATAAAGGATATGCAATATCCTTTTGAGATCTCCAATCACCTCCAAATATTTTTTAATTCACTCTATCATGCCACACAATTAATTCAAATTTATTTCCTTTTTCTGCTCCTTTCTCAATCAGCTAATAACTCCTGCAAGATATATACAATAGTAATAAATTTAATCCAATATATCTCAGAATTGATACTCATTTAATTATAAAATATGCACTTATCACAGGCCCTCAAAAGCAAACCGCCGTTCTTCCCCAAAATGACTGAACCCCGGTAACAATGGCTTCTACAGATCTACCTCGACACACACCCTGGCAAAGCCACATTTTTCAGAAAAGGCAGTAGTCCGATCAATCTTGAGAGTTCTTCCAATCATATTCCCTATCCTCCTAATGGATTCCACATTGTATAGCTCATGGGGGAGATCGGGAATCCTAACCCACACTGCTACTCGCTTCTGGCTATCCGCTCTCCAAGGGTTGAAATTCGGCCTCAAATGTTGAACCAACAAGTAACGGTCGGCGATCATCCACGGTCCTTCTTGTAGAGCAAAATCCCTGTCCTCCGTCGATGAAAACAACACTAGGAAATAGCCATTATTCAATGTAGTTACTCGCATGGGTCCCTTTGAAGCCCACATCCTCTCCATTCTTAACCGCATAAATCCCACGTTCACTGTTTTCCCAAGGATCTTGACAATGAGTGAATTCAGAAATGGTTTACACTAAGCGTCATACTCATCGGCACTCACATGGAGTTTTGGTAATTTCCCAGTCCGGCTCCATACCTCCACAGCATCCTCATCGTCTTGATTAACGCCTTCAGCCACGTCCTCCGACTCCGTCATGCTCTGTTTCTCATTTGACTTTGCAAAATACTCCTTCCAACCATTCATGGCTTTAGTCGCCGAGAAATGAGGCTCCAGAAGACCAGACTCACCAAGACAAAGCAATTTATCTTTGTATGACAGTCGGGTGTCACTGGGTGCATTGCTCTCCTTCCCAACATTCCCTTGTCTTTGTACCGTCCTCGATGACCCACTCCGGAAGGTTACGAAGTGATTAGGGCCACTAAAGCCCCGGTTCCCTACCCCTTCACTCCCCTATGGCCTATTCATTTGTACCCCTTCGTTGCCCAGTTTACGCCCACCGTCACCCACCGAACCGCCATCCCCCACAGTCCTCCCGTCCCCCACCGTTGACTCATCGCTCACAGCTCTCTTTTCGCTCATCGCTCAACTACTTTTTCACTTATCCAAGGTATTTTGACTGGGCAAAATATATAGTGAAAGTTGCTACAATGGTGCTTTTGCCCATAACGTTTACTTACAATGTGGGCATTGGGCTGGTTGCGGTATTGGACCATTACTAATTAGTACTGGTAATCCATCAATACCAAGGACCAAATCCAATATTTTTTTTTTTGCGGGGTCAAATCCTGAGTTAATATTTTGTCCAAAATAATTTTCTCTTGCATGTAGACATCCAGAAATTGGTGACAGTGGGTGCGTATATCTGGCTAGGTGAATTCAATTTGTGACATGATATATTTCAATATTGCCAGCATGTATTTTATTATTGGCAGATGGTACCATGTTGGAAAGTTGTAGAAGATGAATGGAGACGTTGGAAAGGCAGTGATCGAAGCCTCGAACTCTCAATGAAGTGGAACTTAAATCGATGCGGCTTGTCATTAATAGTAGCTATTTACGTTCATAACAAGTTCATGAGACGATTCGATTCTGAGATATTACTCTCTTTTGTGAATGTACATGCGGCTCTAGGGCTCTTGGGAAACTGTAACTCCCAACCAGATGTTACACTATGAGGTCGTGAAGCGATGTACAATTATTATCTTGAGAACAATGCGTAGTATGTATGATGCATTGTTTGGGTTTAATTCTCATAATTAGTTAATTAACAAGACTTCGGACCCGTGCGTTGTACGGAGTATTGAGTTTTATTCTGTTTTAAATATGAATAACAAAGGCTCAAATTTTATAACCAAACTGTTTAAATAATTAATAGGTTAAATTGAAAGTGAAGAAACATAAGAATGAAAGTAATAAAATATTGAATTCATTGAAATATGAAATTCGAACCACAATAATTACTAACTCAAGAAATCCAGAACTCAAGAAATACACAAATGAAAGTACTAATATATTTAATTCGTTGAAAAATGAAATATATAACTCAAAAATTACAAATTCAAACAAAGTTCCCCCTTATAGCAATGAATGTGATAAAAGGTTTTGGAAAACTTCTCTGTATACAACATTAACTGTGTTGTCAATACATTTATTAAACTCATTCAAAATTAGTATATTTTCAAACCATTGAAACTCTTTACCCTTGATAGAGCAACATAAAGTTGTCCATGTGAAAAAACTGGACCTGGTAGGTAAAGACCTACATTTGACATCGATTGTCCTTAGCTCTTGTTAATTGTCATTGCAAATGAAATAATGATTGGAAATTGCCTTCTCGTCATCTTGAATGGAAGTTTAGATTCACATGGATTCATGTCCATTCTGTGTATCAAAATGTCTTCGCCTGCGCTGGTGCCATTCAACGCCTTCGCCTTAATGACATTCTTGCCAAATTGTGTAATTGGAAGCCTCATACCATTGCACAATTCTGTTGTCTGGTCAATGTTCCTTATTAACATAATTGGTACTCCCACCTTCAATACCAATTTATGATGAGGAATCCCAGAACATTTAATTGAATTTAAAAACTCTATGTCATATAGATAATTAAAACTGTCATTTGCATAATCTATACAATTTATAGAGTCTGCGCTAAAATACTCTACTTCATCTCCTGGCAACAAAGAACAAATGTACTCATTCAATGAATCGACATGTTCTGTTGTTGTGGTTAAAATGGACCTGTTGTTTAGATAATCTTTGTTGAATAAACACTCCACTAAATTTGGGTACGTAGATTCAATGATGCACCTTATTGGATTATCGTCATCATAAAGCAACAAATGTGATGGTAATGTTATGTTTGCAATACCATCGTGCAGTAATCCAATGATACCCTCTCCTACAAGCAACAACCATTCATCGGAGAATGATTTAATTTTTTCCTGCTCATTTTTTCCCTTCTTTTTATTTCGTTCGAAGACTTCAGCCTCATATTCTTGGTTTGTCGAGGTAATTTGAATTTATTCTAAAGATGAGAAGCATTGATAGTTGCATTTACGATTTCTTTGTTGTAGTTTCTCCTGCAGAATGAGTTAGCTCGAGGTGTCAAATGAATAAGTAATTAAACTCCCATGATTAGCTCACTTTAGTTTTAGTTACCTAATTAAATGATTTCTAAATTGTAAGTTATAATTATGAATTGTGAGATTTTGCCCCATAAATCCAATAATCATCACAAATTAGTACGAGATACAAATCTTATAAGTAGTGTTTTTTTTATGAAAAAAATGAAAATAGTTTAAAAGGATTATCCCAAAAATTGAAGATGCAAAAGGGTAGTCCAAAACACAAACACAAATTTATTTCTTAAAAGGAAAAGATTAACAACAATTGTTGTAAGTTTTTAAAAGGGATAAGCAAACCCCAACTCTTTCTTCCGAGTGATTGAGCCCATATATAGGTTCCACCGGACGCCAAGCGGAACTTTATTAGTGGCAAAGACGAGTCATTATCTCAGTATGATTTTGGCCTTAAAGAAAGAAGAAGCTCGAATGTGGTGGTTGCTACGAGAGGGTGGAGAGAAGATAATGCTGGAGAGAGAGAATGGCAAATATGAGGAAGAGGGTGAGTGATAAATATCCATTTAATATCTATATTTAAATTTGAACTTATAATCTAGAGAAAAAATATAGAATTTAAATTTACATTTAAAATAAAAAAAAATAGAGAATGGCACAAGAATTTAGAATACCTTGAAAAGAGAAGATGCATTAATGTAGCTCTATGAAAATGAGAAAAAAGAGTGGACAAAAAGAAAAAATTGTTAGGGCTCGGGAAGTAAAAAGAACAGGAAAGAGGAAAACATGATAAAATCTTAAGAAAGAGAGGAGGGAATTTCAAAATTTCAAATTCAAATACTAACCAATCAAATAGATATCTGTATAGTCTCTATATTTTCATGTTATATTTTTCTCGTAGAGAATATTTGATTTGATTGATGATTTTAAATAGTGTATCTTCATAATAACTCAAGATATTTTCTTAAAGGTTTAATTGAAAATTCAAAGTTATTCTACAATCATATTTACCAATTATCACTCACACTCTCTCTCATTTTGATTGATTGATTTTTTATTTCAAATTTTCAATTTTCAATTATTAATCAAATTAAAAATCTAATTGGAAGCAAATATGTTGAAATAAGATGTATTTTTAATTTTTACCAAAAAAGGGAATTTTTAATTTAATAATTAATAATTATTTAATCTAATTTTTCAAATCACAACTCCCAATATATACCATAATGAGTCTTTGCTTCCCAAGAATCCTTCACTTCCCATGCCTTTCTTCTACCTATCCTTTGTGTTAAAATTATGTAAATATTGATGGTGTATATTAGAAGTTGTTATTTAATAGTGATGATGATTTGGAATAGCATATAAATGATGATTACAACAGCATTTTAATCAATGATTAAATTACTGTTATGAGGAACGAATCAAACGCAACTTCATTTGTAAACTTGTAGTTGTTATTCACTTATTTGTTGCTTCTTCCCAATATTCGTCGTCATCCTTATTCTGTTTGAAAAAAATATTTATTTATGCCCCACATTTATACCTAATATGTATGTATATTTATTTATTTATTTACTTGTATATTACTCCCTCTAATACTTATTATAAGACACCAATTAACAATTCTCACAAAAAAAAAACAATTATACATAAAAAGATGTGAGTTGTAATATAACGTACAGATTACAATATAAGAATTGCAAGTTGGCTTTTAAGTTGGCAATAAGGGCATCAGTTACCATTAGAGGAAGAAAATGTGATTTCAATTAATATGAGTTGAAAAAAAAAACTACAAAAGTGAAATGACAGTAGGGTTTGCGGCCACTTCGTTGTTGTCATCATTTCATGGCATATCTGTTTAGGTGTTTCACTTTGAAATGGGGCGGAACACTGAGCAGGTAGGTGTCGCATTATGCAGTCTTAGAACAGGTAATTTATCATGGTTTTAATGCATCCCACTAGCTGTTCAGTTTCTCATAAATGATATTGACTAACTCTCGAGCATAGTATCAGTAGTAATAAATGAGTAGAAGCATCATTATACGTAGACAAATAAACAAAATGGGAACAAATTAAAAAAGGACCATCACAATTTTAATATACTGCTATTGGTATGAATTCCCTACCATCCAGAAAACAGGCTATCTACTTCGCCTGATAGATATATTTAAACTGAAACACGGGCAGAGATTATCCAGAAAACTCATTGACAACGCACTTCATATAAAAAACCATTAAAAGACATCAAAAGTTAAACTGAAAAAGGAATAATTATATAGAAACACAAGTTCACAGTCCAAGCACATGGCTCTTCACCAAAGCAACTACGGGATAATCTGGATCTATAAAAACACGAGTTCCACTGAGGACAGACGAAAGCTCAACACCTACCTTCATAAAAGAAGCATTACCGAGCGCAGTTATGAATCATACAAGTAAAAGATAACTTGTTATAATTGTCAATATAAACCAACCTCTTTTTAATTTGCGCATGATCTACGCATACTGTACTAAAACAAAAACTCCTGTACGGCCATTCAAATTTTCCAAGAGTGGAAGTGTACTCTCAAGAGCTTCGCCTTGCAAAATACACCTGACCAGAAATTTCTTCCTGCAATATTGTGTCCACAGAAATTAGACGCTGGATGTTCTAAAAAACAAAATGTGTTTAGTAATATATAAAACTGAATGAAGTAAGCGTATCTGTCCTCAAGGTCCAGGATCAGTGTCATGGAGTATATTCCAGTAAGGGCCGTTTATGACTGCACGCATGTTGGTTATAAGTGCAGGGGAAAATCCAATATTGAGGACCTTGTATTGAGGAGTGTGTATTGAAGGTTATAGGACGATGCATCTTAGTGTACGGAATATCCTAGAAGTTAGACACGACCTTTGCAGTGATAGACCAATTGTTGCTTTGTCCATCCAGCGCAAGAAAAGAAATTACATTACAACTGCTCATTGTAATCCAATATGGAATTGTTGAAATTGTTGAAAATAGGATTAAACTGAATCGAGTTTTGCAACTAATCGTCAAAATGTAAACCACTCTGGATTATATAGCCACAGTTTGGCAATGCAAGCTTGGGAATTGATGGAAAACATTAACAGCAATGATTTAATGCGTTGCCGATTAGTTCGGCCAATGGTTCGACGGAGCTTATAAATGAAGACAACAGTACTCCCCATGCTGCTGCATGGGGAATACGAACAGTACATGGGAAATATACGCATGATAAATGATCCAGTTGAAGTAAGGGATGAAATAACCAATGACTAAACATTGCCGTTTGAAATTCTGCTTGACAACAGTTAATGATATGAGGAAAGAGTTGACGTGGAAATTAACTGGGGAATTCCAGGTAAGATCCAATGAGATTGAATAAAATTGACAGGTTGGACATACAAATGGACCAAGATGGGCTAGGATATTTAGTAGGATATATTGAAGATTGGGCTGCTATTTTTTACTGAGCACGTACACTACTCATAAACCATCAAGAATATATAATATGTGCTTGTTATCTTCTCCACTCATAGCTGTGTAAGGTGTAATCTTGCTTCAAGTTAACGCCGAAGAAAAGAGACTGAAAGTAATTGGCTCAAGGCCTTGAATTCGCAATGAAAAGTCTTGTCGACAGAATGGAGCAGCTAAAGTGTTTCGGCAGTGACCTAACAGAGATGGCAAAACAGGTGATAAAGCTAAAGCATTTACTTGTGCACACACCAGCAACTTAAAGATGAATATTTTCTTGCCAAGAAAGTCTGAACTTTTTATGAAAGATTATGTCATATGCAGTTTTTTAGGTTCCTTCGTTTTAGTTTTGCAATTTGTTACATGGTAATGATGGGCATTTTGGCATTTGTTAAGGGTCAATTAGATCCAGCGATTGGAAGGGAGAACGAAATAGAGAGGATTCTGCAAATACTGGGCAAGAAGAAGAAAAATAATCCCTGCCTTGTTGGGGATCCCGGGGTAGGGAAGACTGGTATTGTTGAAGGAGTTGCACAGCAACTAGCAAATGCTACTGTTCCATTAGCACTCCAAGGGAAGCTGGTAAGCATAATTTAATGTTCATCAAGAATTTATGCATGTTGAAAAAGTCTACAGTAGAATAAAAAAAGCTGAGTTTGATTTTGTAAATATGATATAGGTGTTTGCCCTTGATATGGCACGTGTCATCACTGCCTGTTCATCAAACCCAGGGGAGTTGATGGACATAATGACATGGATTGTGGAGGAAATTAAAGAAAGCAATGGAACAATTATTCTCTTCATTGATGAGATTCCTGCAGTACTAGGAGCAGTTTCTATCGGTGAAGGAGCCCTTAACGCCATAAAACCTTTTCTGGCTAGAGGAGAAATTAAGGTTTTTACTTATATTTTCTAAGCTACTCTAATACTATTATTCCCCTGATTATATAAATTGAACCGACTGAATGAATGGCAGTGCATAGTATCAACAACTCCAGATGAATACAGTAAGTACATAGCGAAGGATTCATCTCTGAGGAGTCATTTCCAAGCTGTGAATGTATCTGAACTGGCAGTGGATGAAACCATCGAGGTATTGAAAAGATTAAGCAGCAAATATGAGCAATATCATGGTGTTAGGTATGAACAAAGGGCATTAATTGCTGCTGCGCGATTGTCCGAGAAATATTCAAGGTTAAAACGTAGAGCTAAGCTTTTCTTTTAATCTTTGCTCTTATATAATTATCTGATCGATTTACTTAGTTGCGTTTGTTTGATTTAGCGACTGTTTCCTGCCCGGCAAGGCAATAGACTTAATTGATGAGGCAGGATCCAGAGTTAAACTTCGATATCAAGGATCAGAAAAGAAAATGTTGGTAATAGAAGAGGACGTGAGACAAGTTGTGTCGATGATAATTTGTGCGTCTCGTAACATGATCAATCGCACTGTGAGGGTCTTCACCAAGGCTGACCCAAATTACTCGGTCACCATTCGTGACGGCAAGGTCATTCTTGCACCATCTGATCCCGCAGATGAATACCAGGTGTTAGTTTCCTTTCTTGTATCATCAGTTCAGTACGCTTACATTGAACAAAGCTTCTTTTTCATGCGTTAAATTTTAATCTTCGTGGTAAAACCTGCCTGTCAATTTTGCAGCATTGGTATAAGAACGAGAGCTCATCATGGGCGAAGGATGAGTTTGGAAGCCCAGCGTTTTCTCTGGTGAACAAAGCTTCTGGCGAGGCACTGGAGCATTCAATCGGTGACACTCATCCGGTAGGTTCTATGCTTCTCTTCGAGATATTTCTTCTGCACCAGCTTTAGCATATATTTTAATTTAATTTAATTAATAAAATAATATATATGAAAAATCAAATGGCAAAGTTCACCACACAAGATGGTATACGGAGCCCAAGAAAATAAGCGATGGTGTGGTGCGAAGGCGGAAGGGTAAAAGGCAAAGATCCAGTGACCGGCAACAAGGATAATGGACGGCCACTATTCATCTTCCATTTTCTCCGCCCTCAAAATCGTCACCTTCGATTCCTCCGTCACTCTTCTTCTTCAACCACCATCGCTAATCTCTTCTCTCTCTCCCCCATCTCCTCCTCCTCCAACGCCGTCGCTACCTTGTCGCCGGTGACTCGCCACCTCCTTATCATTTTCACTGCCGATGCTGGCAGAAGGACACGAGAGAAGAGAAAAGCCAAGAGTGCGAGACCAGTAACCTCCCGATTTTTCAACAAAGGCAGCGGAACCATTTTGACCGGAGAAAGCTAATGTTTTTTAGTTAAACGAAGAATTATCAATAAATTGAATCTGAAATATGTGTTTTACGCACTAAAAGGTTTCATGATTGCGTTGTATACAGGTGGGCCTGATACCTTTCAACCCTGATCGTCATGGCGTCTCTGTTTTGTGGACGCAGGGCGAAAATATAGATGGTTACAGAGCTATGAGGATGGTTAATAATGTCCATCTTTATTGGGATGCCATCCAAGGCATTCCGGAGTGTGGTGGTGTAGTTGATGTAACTATTGTAGGGCTTTGGAAGTGGAACGGAGGCGATAATCAGCTTTGGAGGATCGAACCCTACTAAAAGTTTTGGCGACTCTGAATTTATCTTTTGATGGAATCATTGTGACTTCTTAACTTGTGTTTAGTCCATAATTTTAAGTTTCTGAAGCATGAAAAATTACATTGATGTTAAGCTTTTTGAAGATGCAACTATTCTCTTCTGAACTTGGAAGTTCCACCTCATAAGAATGCGACTTTCCTCTGGTCAATTGGATTCTGATTTTTGAAGTAGAAACTGCCCTCTTCCAATAGGTTGCCGAAAAAGAAAACAATTAATTAAATGTTTTTTAATGCCATTTATTTGTAATTTTGCCTTTTAAGAAATTCAGTTCAAAATTTAAATATAGCGAGACAATATGGGTCCAAATAGATAGATATATATCTATATAGGACTATAGGAGGACCAATAGCTCGATAAAATTAAAATATCGGGCTCTTCATCTACGTTCGCAGCTTGCACCCCCGTGGAGATAAGCAGTTTTTGATTTCTCTTTGTGATCGAGTCCCGGATTAGTGAAAATTCACCACAAAAGGCATTAGAGAAGAACTCTGTTTTTCTCACTCCGCATCGTAACCCCACTTTTTTCCTGTTCTCGACCCTCAGTATTATCTCCAATTTTTGTGCCGAGAACGTTCTCAATTACGATTCTACGGGATTTGAGGATTCAATGAGAGAAAGTTGGCTCACTGTGTGCCTGTACAATGCCTTGCATTCCAAATCTTATAGCTGTATATATTTTGTCTTTCATTAGTTAGTTCGTTGAATTTGCTGCAATGGGTTCGAACCAATCGGGGCAAGTGATCGAAGAGAGAGACGAGGAGGACGAAGAAGAAGATGATGAAGGACACATAATCGATGAGAGGAGTAGGTACGAATTGGATTCTTATTTGTTGAAAAGGGTTTTGGAGCAAGAGCCAGAGATGCTACCGTTGCAATTATCAGCGTCGCCGCTTTCCCCGCAGCCTTCTTCCCTGGGAACGCCACGGAATGGGCCCACCATCAAGATGTGGGATCCTTACAATATCCTGCCTCCATCGCCGGGGCCAGTGTTCTTGAGGAGCTTCTCCGCGAACGCGTTGTACGATGATCGGACGGTGACAGAGGTGTTTCTGGTCAGCCATGGAGAGTGCGAATTGAATTTGAGGCCCGATTTGATATGCGGTCGTTGCCCAGAAGCGGCTTTGACGCCAAATGGGAAGCGACAAGCGAGGGCTATGGCCGTGTTCTTGAAGTCTCAAGGTATTCGGTTCAATGCTGTGTACTCATCGCCATTGGATCGGGCACGCTCAACGGCTGTTTCTGTCTGCAAGGTACTTCATATTTTGCATATACTCAGTTTGGTAATCATATATTCATTGCCGTACTATGATGAAGTCTAGAATAAAGCTCAAGGAGTTTGGATAACCCCTAGTGATAACCTTGTGATCACTGTTAGATGATTTAGTATGTTGGAGCTTGAATGCGAGAAAATGAAATTAAATTTATGCCTAGGTATATACTCAGGAATCAGGATAGAAAACTATTTATCACTAACCTTGAATGGTCATAGATAGACAGCATCTTGGCTGATGGTCATAGCCACCTGAACATGGTAAATGCCAGTTAATTATTACATTAACATGATTTGCTTCCTTTGAACATTTTTAACATGAACAGGATTGGCATCTTGTTATTGGTAACTGTTTGTGAAGATAATGGTGGTGATAATGATGGTTGGGTAACCTTGAGGACCCCAGGGCAAAGTGGTCGTTTGAGATTTTGAGAGTCTCTCTTGTGATGCTTGTTGGTTTCATTTTTGTTACCTATTAAACTTACATTTTCTTTAAATAGTTTCTTAATAACAAAAATTGAAGCTCCAATCTCCTGTCAATATATTTGTATTCGTTATGTCTTGAAGGTTCTGGCTTGAAGAATAGCAGACATAATTGTAGAGGAGGAAAATGATAATGGGAAGTTGGGTACTCTATTTACAAGTTAGTTTTTGATTGTATTCTTAAATGGTGTATTGAGCATTTGAGCGCCTATGAAAGATTGACACCAAGCATTTGGCCAAGGCCATGAGGGAAAATAGACTGAAACTAGTTCTGGACGCCTTCGATATTTTCATGATTGCATTTCAATACTTGGATAATTATGCAAATCCTTAAGTTTATTTTCCTTAGTCGCGTTGAATACTCGCAATCTAAGGTTAAACAGTTGTTAGGCAAGTCTCGAGGCAGAAGAAACAGAATGCTTTGGTGAAATTAAGGCATGGAAAAGATTAGCCAAAGTAACTATTCTCGACTCTTACTTATTGTGGACTGATCACTCTGTTGAATAAATCATAAAATTCAGTGTCCTTTTAATCAAAGAAGCTTGGATAATGTCTCCAAAAAAAGGAAATAAGAAAAAGAAGGCAGTATAAGGTGGAAATTTATAAACTTAAGAAGATACATGTTTTTGGTGTTCAAGGTTAAGCACTAAATAAACTTGTCTAGAAAAATGTGGTTGAATGCATTGAATGACTTTGACCCATGAGTAAAAATTCACTTGAATCTTATAATGAATGTCAAGAAAGAAATTTTGGTTTGTAGTAATGTTCTATTCTAGAACAAGGGGTGGTGTGTGTTTAACTTTGACACGCCAGTTTAATGACACATGTAATTGCAAATTGACAGTTTGTTGTAGATTATATGAAGGTTTTACTCTGAATTTATGAACCTTTAGAACTCTAGTTCTGACTTCTGAGAGATGCAACAACGTTAATGAGAAAAGGACATATTCCTAACAGAATCTAGTGATTGAATTCTCATCCTCTGTAGCTTCAATTGACAGGAAGTTAATTTTTCAGAGGAACAGATTCAATCCTCAGATGCACTGGCAGATATGAGTCATGGGAATTGGGAGGGCTGCCTTTGCTCAGAAATATACACACCTGAAATTCTGAGTATCATTGACAGGTTTCAGCCGGATTTTACTGCTCCGTCTGGGGAGTCACTTAGGCAAGTTGAATTCCGAATGATTCACTTCTTAAACGAAACTGTCTTGGGACTTGCTGAGAAATTGAGATTAGATTGCTCCTTGCATCAAAATGAGAACCAGGCGTTTTCACGGCACAATTCCCAAATTCTGAGCAACTCAATTGATCAACAGGATGGACCTTCTTCCCATCAAAACACATTGGATTGGGTCAACATTCAAAGACTGGCACCTTCAAGGAAAAAATCTGGTAAGAGCAGGCTACAGGTTGTGACAACCACCGGAGATGAGATTGAAGATGAACTTTCTCCTGGTGCAGTCAACCGTCAGAGCTCCCTGCATAATTCAAGTTTCAGCAGCCATTCTGCATCTGCTTCTTGTATAGGCTTTTTTAGTCATTCTTTGCCTATAAAGTGTCTTCTGACCGGACTTCTCGGATGCAGCCCACTGATGTCACATATGATATGTATAGATGATTCTTCAGTGACAGTATTGCAGCATTCTTTGAGAGTTGGTTGGCAGATAAAGAGGCTGAATGATACAGCGCACCTTAGGCTTCTATAATCACTTAAAGCTGTATTCACAGACATTCGATTTAGGCACTGGTTGGATTGATAATTTTAGCTTGGTTGGTAGCTGGCACTATCTACAAATTTACACGAATTTGCACGTTGTAAGTTGTAACTTTTTATATCTGCAGTCAATTCCAAATGAGAAATTATGCCAGAGTCAGATAGTTTCTTGTAACGATTCTTTTGATTTTGTTCTTCACTGGCCGTATCACGCCTACGTATTTTTTTTGGGTCTGACACGCCCTTGTATTCTTTGTACTTCAAAGAGTCATATTGTTTTGAAATTCAAGAGCTTGGAAGATATGCAATTTTTTCCCCTATATTGTCAACCCCAGATAGATAACACGATTAGATCTCGTTCCTAATTGGACTCTTCAAATGCATTGTGAATTATTGGATAATAGGAAAGGGCTACCTGTGAGTCGCAGTCAGCTTATCTGCTTGAGACCAGGTAGCCTCAAATATTACCCCTCGGTACGATGAAATTTTGAACATCGTACATGTTGGCATTTGAAAATTTAGACATAAGACGATTATTAAATTTCGTCAGAAATTTGAGTGAATATGTCAATATGGTGTTCTTTTTCCTTTGGCTTGAATGATGAGTACTCAACGAATAAAAATTGTCAGCTCCTATGCGTTTTCCAAATTGAATTTCATGACATTTATTTTTGACTGTGTTACTATCCGTTCTGCGCACAAGCAGTAATAGGACATGCCCAAGATTTCTGTGGTACAAATATCTATGCAAAGGGACAACGAAAGCACTATAGCTCCGGGCAATCCCGTGACCCTGCCCATCCAGACAATCCCATAGATTAATTTGGTGTTGTACTTACTGCTTATCTTCCCCCCATTTTCACCCACATTCCTTCATTCTTCCTCTATTGCTTCCTGTAATTACAAGTTTAGCTCAAGCTCTCAGCTATTCATGGCTATTACGACCAAGTTATCTGCCTCTGCCTTTCTGGCTATCTTGTTTGCCAATTTACTGGCTCTGAGCTCAACTACTGAGCCTATGATTTCAGCTTCTCCAGGTATTTTACCATATGCCGCTGCACCAGAAGCTTCCTCGCTTTCCCCATCTCCGACCGCCGATGGACCTGTGAGTTCTACAGGTCAGCCGGAGGCAGATTCGTCGGCAATATTGGCGCCTAGTTCGGGTGAATTTCTTGGTAAGAAGACTTCTGGTTCAGCCAGACTGGATCCTGAAGCTGCCATTTTTGGCATCCTGCTTTGTAATCTCTTGGTAACAAGCTTACTTGTGGCTTGAGGCTCTCCTTGTTTCAAGGATGAACTAGTTTTCACATACTAATTTCCCTTCAATTTTATCCATGTTTAGTGACGTGCCTGCTTAATTCCGTGATGGAACAATCTGTCCCATGTCTTGACCTTTGCATTGGTAATTTGGATGATAATCTCTTGCTATTTCATCATTAGTTAATTGAAGTTGAATTGCTTTCATTTTATCTCAGTGGAGATTCCCAGAGGCTGTCCCTTTGACGAATCAATGTGATTAAAGGCCTAAATAAAACCCTGCGACCCCGAGACTGTTCATAATGGGGTCTTCATTCGAATATATTTGTTTATGTTTATTTTTCTTGATATTTCACCTTTCTCTAAGTGATCATCTAGTCAATAATAAGTAATAACCCTTTGGAGGTTAGCAAACCTGTGCTTAAGAATTGAGCTAGCTGGTCACTGGTCACTGGTCACTGTACGGAAGAGGCAGGTTGGCCACTTGGCCCTGACCACGATTGATGCTTCCCAGTCATGATGGAAAAGAATTCTGATGTCCATATAGCGCCAGTTGCGATAAAAGGAAGAGTATTCACGATCAGACTCCACTTTAAACTGCATAAAAAATTAATGTAATTTTTTATTTATCAGTATTATAATATATATTTAATTTAAAAACAAACTAAACTATTTATCATAAATCTATTACCGATAGTCCGATAACATTCGACCAAAAAAGACATAAAAGAAAATTAGTTCGTATGAAAAATAAAGCATAGGAATAGCGAAGAAAATAGAAAATGTCCATTATTTTGTCATGATTTTTTTTTTGCTCAAACATTATTTTGTCATGATTATTACTACCTCCGATTCTAATTATAAGAACACTCGTGTAGTGTAATTTGTACTACAAAAATGTTTCTATAATTAGTATCGGAGGGAGTATTATTTAGTTTTTTAAAAAAAAAAAATTATGAACATTAATTATTTGATATAAAACTTGATATCACCTCCGTTCGTTGATACAAAATTTTAAATAAATCATACTACTTGTAACATACTCAAAAAATATAAAAAGAAATGAAATGGAAAATCCATTTATTAGAAGATTATTAGAAAATTCAGAATATAATATATTAATAATAATATAAACTTAAAAATAGAAACTTAAAATAGAAACTGAATCTTAATACTTAATAATATTAACTTAATTTGAATTTTTTTAAAGAGAATATGGGTTTGAATATTTTTTTTTGGTTTGAATATTGATTTATCATTCTTTTTTATAAATAAATTTTAGGAAAGGGATTGGGTTTACTCACAATATAAGAGTAGGGTGCTTGGAGCCCATTATACAGGGCATACTAGGTTAGAGAGTACCCATGTCTCAACCTCCTCCCAGCGTTTCCATTGCTTCTAGACCCCTAGGATGCCTCCTCAAGTGCCTTAACCAATTTCAGGATCGAATCTCCTCCCTTTTGGTGAGAAAGTCCGACCCCTTTGTCAGTTGAATCCAAAGACGAGGGGGTATTGATTGATCAAATTTTTTTTTTTTTTATAAGAAAATTTTAGGAAAGGGGTTGGGTTCATCCACGATCTAAGGGCAGGGCGAAATCTCCCTTCCTTCTAGGTGATATCGATGTTGAGCAGGGCGAGTCGTCTATTACCCTCAGGCGTTAACTTAAACACCTAAGAATTAGAATGCCTTCCCAGCTCCTAAATTGATTGATAATATTGTGAAGGAGTAACACTAACCCCCACTAGACCCAATCTACGGTGGTGGGAGTGGGACCTTTACTTTTTTCAGTAACAAGAGGGCTCTAAAATACTCTTATTTTTGCCATTTCAATGCCACAGGCCCACAAGAGCGTAAGGAGGACAAAAGAACGCAAGGCCTTTTTGCGGTTTTTCTGTTCGAGCACGCACGGCTGGAACTCTGGAAGCAGCTACAGTATTGTCAGGCGCGGGACGAGTCGTTATGATGCGGGAGAGACCCTTCTTCTATCCTCTTCTGCTTTCTTTTCACGCTTCAGACTTTCCTTCGCTTCCTCCTTCTTCGCGCTTCAACTATGGACTCTTCAGATAGCAAATGCCGCCAACCTCTGATCCCGAACTTCCTCTTCTTCTCCTCTGCTTCGTCTCAGAAAAATTTGTCTCTGTGGAAAATGCTCGATTCCTCCTTCATCAGTAACTCTTCTCCTTCGAATTTTGAAACAGGATCGTCGTGTAAGAGCTTCATGACTCCGGCTCCGAGTGAACCTGGCAAGATTGAGATGTACTCACCAGTATACTTTGTCACTTGCACCGTTGGTGGAATCCTCAGTTGTGGACTCACTCACATGGCAGCCACTCCTCTTGACTTAGTCAAATGTAATATGCAGGTAGGATTTCCTCTTGTCTTATGATTTAGATGGAATTCGACTTATACTTGTGTTTGATTATGGCATTCTGGTGTGTCCGTAATAATTTCGCGGTAATTTAGATCGGCGCCTTATCTTTACTTTATTACGAATGTTAAACTAGCATGTTCTTTGCGAGTTATGATCGCTGTGATGAATGTAAGGATTCTTTTCAACTAAATTTCGTTTTTCTTTTCTTAAGCTTCAGGGGTATGCTCAAGATTACTGATCTTGGCCTTTCTTTTTTGGCGACTCGACTTAAGGTTTTCACTTCTTTTTTTGTGTGTGTGTTTATAGCGTTGTTTTGCTTTGTTCCAGTGATTGTTAATTTTACTCTCTTAAAACGTTGCTGTAGAATCAGCAGGAAAAATAGAAAAAAAGCGGAAAGAAGAAGGTAGTAGAGAGAAATAGAGGGGAGAAAGAAGGAACAGGGAGAGATTAGCGTCACGAATTCACATCCAGGGAAGGTACTAATGAGCCTAGAGAATTTTATTAATCAAGGATAATGTTTAAATTATTTCTAATTGTTAACCTTATTTTTATTTCTTAATTTAAAAATACTTAAAATCAATAATATCTCCCCTAATATTCCATTCGCATTCTTCATTAATAAGCATCCTCCGTGGTGGACACTTGAATATGAGAGGACTTGGTTTTTTCGTTTATCTTTGTCGTATTATGGAGCTTCTTGAAGTATTGCGTCGCAATTGAGTAGTCATGGCGTAAGCAGTAACATTAAATATTAATAACTTGGGGTTTCTCACCTCTTTTTTTAACATTACTTTTAAGTGAATTTTAGTCAACTTTGTTTCTCGCATGTTGTGCATCTGTTCTTTGAATATCACCTTTGTTATCTTCCTTTTTTTTTGGGTCAAACCTTTGTTATCTTCCTGAAGCACCAGTCTTTTACCTTAGATTTTAGATTTTATTGTTTGCTTATGAAATATGGCATTTCATTTATGTACTTAAAGCCTTAAAACATTGAATTTCATTTATTCACAGCAGAACAAACAGTTTTATGTAATCTGATTTAAATCTTGGCTTTGATTTATTGTTAATTTCAGATTGACCCTACAAAGTACAAGAGTATCTCATCTGGATTTGGAGTTTTGCTCAAGGAGCAGGGGTTAGGTGGCTTTTTCAGGGGCTGGGTGCCGACCTTGTTTGGTTACAGTGCTCAGGGTGCCAGCAAATTTGGATTCTATGAGTTCTTCAAAAAATGCTTTTCTGATATTGCTGGCCCAGAGTATGCCACCAAATACAAGACCTTGATCTACCTTGCCGGTTCAGCATCTGCTGAGGTTATCGCAGATGTTGCGCTTTGCCCATTTGAGGCAGTAAAGGTTCGAGTTCAAACTCAGCCTGGTTTTGCTAGAGGTCTTGCGGATGGGCTTCCAAAATTTGTGCAATCTGAAGGAACATTAGGGTATAGTTATAAATAAGTTAGTACTGTTGTGGTAGAGGGTAGTATGGAGTTGTATATATTATTGCTGCTTGCTAAGATGCATAAATAATGACATTTCCGGTGATTTCAGGCTGTACAAAGGCATAGTTCCCCTTTGGGGTCGTCAGATTCCATGTAAGTGTCATCTCTTGTGCATGAAGAGTAGTCCCAAAACTTAGTCATATTACAGTAACTGTTGGACCCTAGGTTTTTACCTTGATCCTTTTCCCTTTATATTTATTCATCCTTTTATTTTATCCCCTCACCCCTCCCACAAAACGAAATACAAACATATCACCAAGTAACTAAAGTATTAAAACTTTTGAGGTGGGAAAAAACTTCCATTTGAAGTTTGAACTTTGGTTCTGACTTTTTATTTATTTTATGGTTTAATATGTCCAACTTATTCTGTGTGACTTGTTTTTTTATATGAACCTTTCCTATGGTAGTTTCCTTAAAATTATGAGGATGACTTTTATTGAAGCTGAAAAATGTTACATCTGATATGAGAAATCTCAAACAGAACTTTTGTTTCTGCAGATACTATGATGAAGTTTGCTTCTTTCGAGACCATAGTTGAGATGATCTACAAGTTCATCATTCCCAAACCAAAGAATGAGTGCAGCAAAAGTCTGCAACTTGGTGTGAGTTTTGCTGGGGGGTATCTAGCTGGTGTGTTGTGTGCAATAGTGTCCCATCCTGCTGACAACCTCGTCTCCTTCTTAAACAATGCAAAAGGGGCAACTTTTGGTGATGTGAGTACCAAACCTGGTGAAGGGTTCATTCTGATGGGTGAACGATCATTTTACCCTGTGGTTTAAAATAATATTTAAATGTATTATAAGTTACATAATAAATCATTCAAATATAGCACATCTAATGGTGGAAGCCTGAAGGCTTGGGCTTGTTTCATAGTTTCACCCTGTGTTATCGACTCCCTGAATGCAGGCTGTGAGGAAGCTTGGTTGGTGGGGCCTATTTACCCGCGGTCTCCCTCTCCGTATTGTTATGATTGGAACTCTTACTGGAGCTCAATGGGGTGTATACGATGCTTTTAAAGTCTCCGTGGGGCTGTAAGTATATAAAACTGCAAGTTGGTTTATGTCATTATCTTTATTTAAACGTAGTAATGATATTCTGGTTCCCTAATCAGGCCAACTACTGGTGCTGTTGCTCCCGCTGCTGCCCTTGCTAAGCTGACGAAGGGTTGACGTCCAAAATATGAGTACAAGTTTTATCCAATAAAACTCAAAGTTACAAATGATAGGGACTGTGGACCATGCATAAATAGAGATAGTAAAGGCAAAGCTGCGCGATTCCACTCAAGCTCGGATGGATGGCATTCTTGTCCATATTTGGATTTTGGACTCTTATTCCATTTTTCATGGGAATATTACAAACTTTTGGAAGGATGGTTTTGCTCTCATCCTTTCTATATATTGTTGATATATCTTTGCACGTTAGGATCACTACTGCCCCCGGTCAAAATTCAATTGGCAATACATATTTTCTTGTCTATACAAAAGCATGGGCCCATAATATCCAATGCTTAGCTATCCATTTTTGTTCTTTTACGTTCTACAATCTACAGAGGCTGAATGTTGCTTGGTTGGTAGCTAGGAGGTTTTAAAGGACCGATTTTTCAGTAACTCGCCCTGGTCCCTATTCAATTACTTGAAATTGTTAATGTTCTAGTCTGCAGAGAAAGGATAATGGGTATAGCTTATGGTGCAAAAGTTGCCTTAGACGCAACTACAGCCTAAGGATGAGTATGGACTGGACTGGACCGGTTTAACATCAACTCAAAGTTTGGTCTAGAGAGGACCTTGGGCTGTAAGAGGCAGCCTGAGTATTTCCTCTAAGTTTTCCTTCCTAGTATTTTCTCTTCTATTTTTTCATTTTCTTTTCTCCATCCAAAAGTATAAACGGGTCAGTGTCAATTCATTCTCATGCAAGCGAGCTACTTTCCACCGATTTGCATTGAGAATTACTTTTCTATCCACGACGAAATGGAACATCCCTTCGGAAAGGGAAAAACTTGATCTTTCCAACGGCCCAACATGCCTATTTATTACTCCTTGATTCTAAATATAAGATAAGGTTTACTTTTTTTAGAGATATTAAGAAAACTAATTAAATTACCTTAAAATATTTATATTTATCATTTTTTCTCAAAATTATTTTATTTAATTTATAAATTGATATATAATCTAATGAAATTCAACCTATGATATAATTAAATAATATATTTAACTTATTTCAAAAAAGTCAATTCTATCGCATGTAATAGAAGAATCAGCTTTCCCTCTTATTTTTAAGGGGCCCATTTCTAGTACTGAGTCCGTAGTTTATGGCTTCATATATATGACGCTGCTCTCCAAGCATTAAGACTGACCCTTCCTACCCTGTTATTGGGTTCAACTGGCAAGGGGGTCGAACTTCCTCACCTCAAGGGAGGGGGTTCGATCCCTGCATTGGTCAAGGCGTTGGGGGAGATATCCTAGGGGTCTGGGAAGCAGTGGAAACGCTGGTAGAGGTGGATGTATGTGTACTCTCTGTCCAAGATGCTCGCTGGACGGCTCCAAGCGCCCTGCCTTTGGATTGTGGGTGAGCCCAACCCCTTTCCTAAAATTTTTTTAGCAAAAAAAAAAAAAAAGACTGACCCTTCCTTTTTGTAGTTTAGCAAAATAGGACGACTTTGGATTTTTGGAGTGGGGAAAAACTTTACAAGATTCTCTATTCTAATCCATTTAACTATCGTTGTGGGGGTAAAAATCATGGGAAAGATAGCTTTAAGAATAAGGAATTAAAGCCACTAGCGACCATTTTTATCATTAGAGTCTAACCTATTTTGAAGGATCTAACCAAAACCTAGGTTTTGACAAAAGTTGTCAAATACTAATACTCCAAAAAAAAATTAGAAAAATTAGAAGTTATTCTGTATCAAAACCTAGTTTTTGGATCCAAAACCTGATTTTTTAAAAAGCTATTTTTGTCAGCTTTTTCTCTCTCCTCTGTCATCATTAGTGTTTTTTCAGTACTAGTTAGTATCCTTAAATATTTTCTTAGTACTCTTCAATACCCTGAAATATTTTTTCAACATCCTAAAAAAAAATTTCAAGATCGTCAATTATTTTTTTCAATATCCTTAAGTATCTTTTTAATATCCGTTAATATCTGTTTTTTTTTTCAAGATGAGTCAGTACCTTAAAATATTTTTTTAATATCCTAAAATAAATTTTTAAGATCATGAAGTATTTTTTCAGTACCCTGAAATATTTCATGATCTTAAAAATTTATTTTAGGATATTAAAAAAATATTTTAGGGTAATGACTGATATTGAAAAAATATTTCAGGGTACGTACTAAAAAAATACTTAATACTAACTGATACTGAAAAAAATACTTCTCGTGGTCTTAAAAATTTATTTTAGGATCTTCAAAAAATATTTCAGGTACTGACTAATCTTTGAAAAAAAAAATTAGGTACTAACGGGTACTCAAAAGATACTTAATGATATTGAAAAAATACTTCATGATCTTGAATTTTTTTTTAGGATATTGAAAAAATATTTCATGGTAATGACTAATTTTGAAAAAATATTTCAGGGTATTGAAGGGTACTAAGAAAATGCTTAAGAAATACTGACTGATACTGAAAAAATACTGATGATAGTAGAGGAGAGAGAAAAAGCTGAAAAAAAATAGATTTTTAGAAAACCTAGGTTTTGGATCCAAAACCTTAGTTTTGATGAAGAATAACTTCTAGACAATTTTTGGAATGTTTGGTAAACTTTTGCCAAAACCTAGGTTTTGATGCAGAATAGCTTTTGAACAATTTTAGAGTGTTTGATAAACTTTTGTCAAAACCTAGGTTATGATGCAAAATAGCTTCTGGACAATTTTAGAGTATTTGACAAACTTTTGTCAAAACCTAGATATTGAAGTTATCCAAATACTATCATTTTTATCCAAAAGATATTCTACAATAATCATCTTTACCTCGTAAATCTCAAAAGCTATTCTCCAAAAACCATTTTTACCTCGTAAATCCTAAAAGTTATTCTCCAAAAGCTACATTCAAACGGACTTTTAAGGCCCTTACCCATCAGTAGATTTTAAAATTGGGTAGTATTGAAAAATAAAAGTAACTATTGGATCCCGTTCTAAATATAAGATCTACTCAAATAAAAAATTGAGCTATACAAAATAGGTTCTATATTAAAGATAGGAGGTAGTACTATTTTAACGACAATCCTAGAAGAATGACAACATTACACCATCTAGCATACCATACCAGTCCAAATCAACCTTGGCTCTTATTATGAAAATGAGCATGAACAATGTACCTTCTCAGTCCAAGTTAGTTCTTCCCCCCTGCTGCAGCTTCGCTGGTTCAGCAGGGAAGTATTTTATACCCACTAGATCACCAACCTTGCTGATAACCTATCAAAGAAGAACAATCTCAGCAAGCAACAACAGTACACATATCATGAAAGTAGTATAGTTTAACAATATTTCACAAAATTGCGTGGGGCGTCAAATAATTTGAACACAACAGCTTTTCGACTCCCCGCTTGTAAAATCAAATATAGTAAACAAAGGAAAATAATGGCGCAACAAACTCAATAATTAGCCTTTCAAGAGTAAGGTAACCCATAGCATTGCAAGACACCCCTAAGTTAACTATTTAATAAAAGTCAAAATCTCATGATCCTACCTCATAGGCTCTAACAAGGTATTCTTTTAAATAAAAAAAACTGAAATGATGCACTTTCCTGAGTCATTGAGTGAAAGTCAAAATGTATACCTCCAAGGCTTTGACAAGGTCTTCTTTTGAATGAGCAGCAGATATGCATATGCGGGCTCTTGCCAACAATAGTGGGGTTGCTGGAAATGCCACCATCACAACAGCAACCTGAAAATGTTATACAGGAATAGCAGAATTGATGAAAAAAATAAATTGCATATCCAAATTGGGGAGCATTAAGAAGGATCTTAATGATTGGATGTTCTCACATTCTGCTTAAGACACTCCCTAGAGAAGGCAGGGATTTTGGCTGGATTGTAAAGCATGATGGGCATTACAGGGTAATCATTATCCCCAAGAACCTCAAATCCCATCTTCTGCAATTCTGACCTGAAAAAATTGCTATTCTCACGAATTTGTGCAAATTTTTGGGCACCTGTCAAGAAACAAGTCAAACAAGAAACTTCAGTGCTAAAAGACAAAGCAATTAGATAGATGTACACAATTTGGAACAATCTAAATGAAGAGGTAAAAAGCAAGGGAACAGCATAGTGCCAGCCCAACCTCTATTGGAACCATCCTCTCCAAGAATAACCTTTATCGAAGATATAATTTGTTGCGCAGCTGGAGGTGAAATTGAAGTAGCATAAAGATGAGCAGGGCAGGTGTACTTTAAGTACTGGATAAGCTCCTAATAGTATCCCCACATTTTCAATAATACTATTAGACTTCAAATAATTGGCATCACCAGAATTCAATAGCACAGTGATCAAAGTTGTGCAACACAATATGAAACACAACCTAAGAAAAACAATTTTCAAATCTAAAAGTTTTGCCACATGTAATATCAATAGCACCACAACACTACTTTGGTCGCACAAAATGAAATAAGCAACTCTCAATTTCCTCACATCCCAATCCCTTCTCTTCGATATGTTTTTCTCTTCTTATACAACTAAAGCACGCTACAAATAAACTAAATAACATTTAAACACAAAAAATTGCAAACCTTAGACCCTGCAATATAACCTCCACATGATCCAAATGACTTGGTGAATGTCCCCATCATGATGTCAACATCAGCCGTATCCACCCCTAAGAGCTCACAGACACCTCTTCCAGTCTTGCCCACTGCCCCAATGCTGTGTGCCTCATCCAAATATGTATATACCTATAAAGCAATGAAACAATGAAGAAAGCAAAACTAAATCCAAATAGAAGTTGATGCCAAACCTCTTTAGATTACCAACACAAGCGTCATGTCTAAAACTACACATGAAAAAGTTAATCTCATAACTTATCATCCAACCAAGAAGATTCTTACAATAATTCATGATTTACTAAATTGAGTTATTGGGTTAAACTTTTGAAGATCTAGTGCTCTTTGCATTTTACATGGGGAAAAATTATGAATTCAAGCAGACATGAATAATTACTGATGACATTATCTTATGAAAGATTTATGGAAGCCCCATCAGGTTTATGAGGACTTTTCATGAGTTAAATTTTTAAACTGAAAGTTTTCTTACTAAAAGCAATCACCTCCCCCTAGACAAAAAAGCATAAGATTAACATATACAGAGCGTAGAAAATTTTGACACCATATCAGATCTACCATTATAGCTTACCTTGTATTTTTTGCAGATAGCTATGATCTCTAGGAGTTTGCATATCTCTCCTTCCATGCTGTATATACCCTCTACAATAACAATTATCTTCTTCCAGGGCCTATGGGTCCTTGGCTGTCCCTCGGCAATTTGTTCTCTCAAAACCTCTTCAAGATGAGACGGAGCTGCAGATAACATGTTCAAGAAAATAGTACATGAATAAATATTGTCATCTTTGGAAGTATCATGATACTTAAAAAACAGCAAGGAGGGAGAAAAGGAATACACAAGAATTCAAAGAGCAACACCCGCACAAATTCTTCAAAGTATGTGGAGTTGAAGAACAAAAATCAAAGTATTTCAGTGACATCTATATCTACAAACGTATCAGGAAATTGAAAGCCAGATAGATATCATGATAATGATCTCCATTTGGCATGCAGGAAAAATACTCACTATTATGCTGGAAAACACGAACAGTGGCTCCAGAACCTCGGGCGCCATTAACAATGGAGTTGTGGTTCAATGAATCACTGATTATCAAACTTCCCTGCATAGGAAAGTGTGAGAATATTATATAATATTATAATATTATATTATATTATTCTCTCTCTTCTCCTTGATTCTCTTCTTGTTCCTCTCCTAAATTTCCTCTATCAGTTATTCCTAAATTAAGACTAGTCATTATTTTATTATTATGTTAGATATAGATATATTATATCATATCTTAGGATTAGATATAGGTATATTATATCTTAGGATATTTCCTATTATATTTCAATCAGTTTGATTGATTTTGATTTAATTAGATTTTATGAGATTCTAGGGTTAGCTCTAAGTTTACCTATATAAAGGCCTATATGTACTCTTTCTCATTAAGAGATTAATTAAGAATTATATTTCTCTCTCAAATTCCACAGAAAGTTATATCAATAATCAAAACCAAGCCAATTACCTAACAGCTGTAAATGGTACTATTAATCATCTTTTGTAGACCTTCCCCATCAGAACTGGAAGAATAGCAGAGTTCGTCACATAGCCCATTCCAAAAACTATAGCAGCTGGCTTACCGACAAAGTTGGCAACACATGTCTCCAATTCATTGTGCAGTGCAGTAGTAAGTACCTATTGGAGTATTCATAATTTATGAATATATGTACAAACAAATTTTTAGCTTGGAGGTAAACTACAACTAATGCACATACCCCCATCTACCCGACTACTGCATGTGCTTGCAGAATACTTCTTCAATGACTCAATTGCTCTGGGTGTACAATATTCATCTGACGCAGCAAAACCAAGATAGTTGTACGATCCCAAGTTAAGGCATCTACTTACTTTTGTCGTTCGTCTGCATAATTCAAAACGCAATGACTCGAGTAGAAATTTTTTCGTAAAGAAAAATTAAACATCCAAAAATATCCCTGTAATTCAAGAAATTAGTACTTCAGGGTCTTGTTATCATCGTTTGAGTAGCGCTCCACTACATCAAACCACGCATCAGGAGCACTTGATATTGGTCTTCCAAAGCAATCCTATCAAAACATTAACGCTTTGTGAGTTTGTTGAGGATATAATTAAATATGAACTACCGCGAATAAGCAGTATTTGTGTTTGTATGTTTTATAGCAATTTATTTTGCATTTAAGAATCAAATGTATTACAAATTCTAATAGAGGTTCCTAAAACTGCCCCGGCGATCCGATGAAAGCGTCGGAGTATGGACCCGTCGGAGGAGTGTAAATGACAGGGGAGTGTTAATGCTGCATTGCTGCTAGTAGCAGGTAGGTGTAGTAGGAGAAGGAAGAGAATATGAGATCACTCGAACTTAACCAACCCCACAATGATTCGGCAAGCACGTTTATTTGAATCGTACCATCTCCAACATGATTCAGGAAGCCCTGTTTTTCTCCTCAATCCACAAAATCGAAAAATCGTACGCTAGACGGATATAGTGAAGCTTCGATCGGTCAATTTTTAACGTTTTAATAATAAAAGAGGGACAGAGCCCCACGATTTGCGATAACAATGAGGAACTAAAGCCCGAAACCGTTCCTTCTCAACAATCCTTCTATTTCCATGAGGGTGGTGCGTTAGTTCTTGAAGAATGCAGTACATAATTCACCATAACATGCATTTTTCTTTGTTCCCCCGTCGTCTCCTGAAATCTTCGGTATAATTTACGTTTGAGTACCCTGTCTTCTTAAAATTAATTACAGAAAATCTCATTAAAAGCCTCTTTTTTTTTATAAGATCATTAAAAGCCTCTTGAAATATCCAAATTCTGAATCAAGCTTTTCAATTTAACAGATCTTAAAATAGGTTAATCAGCCCAATTCAGAATTTCAATATTGAGTGATTTTACATATATGCCCTCTTCTCCTTCTCTCTGCATTTCTCATCATTGTGTATCATTATATTATATATCAGTTTATAAGTCAAACTAATTAATTTAAAGAAAAAATGATAGATATAAATACTTTAAAATAATTTATTTAACATATTATTTAATCTCTCAAAGAAAAGAGTAGATGCTCTTATATTTAAGGCCGAAGGTAGTTTATAAGAATTTTTTGTCATCAAGTGGATTTGAATGAAAATTTAGACTCCACTTATGTTGGGAAAATGCACCAACGAACATGATTTATTTGAATATCAAAGAACTGTTAATTGCGTTTCAATAAAAAAAATTTGCAATGAATTTAGACTTGAAGAGTGATATGTAAGTGTATTGACAATATTTATTATCAGGGAAAAGTATCATTGTAGCAACTTTTACTAAAAATTATATCCAATTAAAGCACATGGGAAAAGATTTACTAGAGTAAGGCAATTAATGGTGTCATGGGAACTGACGCCACTAGTGGCGTCAAGAAGCTTGACACCACTTAGTGATATCAATTTAAATATTGATGCCACTTAGTGGTGTCAATTCAATTCAATTTTTTTTATTTTATAATAAAATTTTAGAAGAGGAGTTGAGTTCATCCAGAGTTCAAGGGCAGGGTGTTTTGGCTTTGCTCTCTAGGACATACATGACTGAGAGTATACATACCTCCACCTCAGCCTGCATTTCCACAAGTTCACATCACCTAGGATGCCTCCTCCAGCGCCTTGACCAACTCCAGGATCGAACCCCTCCTTTGGTGAGAGTGTCCGACCCCTTCGCCAGTTGAGCCCAAGGACGAGTGGTGTCAATTTAAATATTGATGCCACTGGCAAAGGGGTTGGACACTCTCACCAAAGGGAGGGGGTTCGATCATGGAGTTGGTCAAGGCGCTGGGGGAGGCATCCTAGGTGATGTGAACTTGTGAAAACGCAGACGAAGCTGGAGGCATGTGTACTCTCAGTCCTGTATGCCCTGGGGAGCAAAGCCAAAGTGCCCTGCCCTTGCACTGTGGGTGAACGTAACCCCTCTCCTAAAATTTTATTATAAAAATAAATAAATAAATTGAATTGACGCCACTAAGTGGCATCAACTCAAGGAGCTTGACGCCACTACTCAGTGGCATCGCACTCCTTGATGCCACTAGTGGCGTCAGCTCCCATGACGCCATTAGCTACCTTATTCTGGTAAATCGTTTCTCATGTGCTTTAATTTAGTACAATTTTTGGTAAAAGTTGCTACAGTGGTGCTTTTCTCTTCTTATCAGACATTCAGGAGACTAGTGTTCAGGGTGTTTTCTTTTTCTTATAATTCTGGGGCATTGAGGTAAATTGACAATATTTTTAAATCCTAATTTGGATCATATGCCCTAATTAATGATTTCTTAAATTTAACGACCCAATTTTTTTCAAAAGGCTTTTAAAGGAATTTTCCTAATTTTCATGAAGTTGAAGAAGTTGCCATGTAATTCTCCCTTCCGTTTCATAAGCTAGCAGCCATCAGATGCGCTCATGAATCATGATCTCATAATTGTAAAGTGTGGTTTTTTCCCTGGGCCAGACCCACCAGATTCGTTTGATATGGCCATGTGGGTCATCATGTGCAAAATGAGTCATATTAAATGTTAGGTTATTTTTATCAAAAAAAAAAAAATGTTAGGTTATTTCATCAAAAACAACTGTTAGGTTATTCATATTTAAAAAAAAATGTTAGGTTATGCTTTAGCAAAAAAAAAAAATGTTAGGTTGTGTTTTCTATGGGTTTTATTATTAAATTAAACCCGTAATAAAAACATGATATTTAAATAAAATCCTTTTTATAATGCATTAAATAACATAAATTGAAAAAATATTCCTATAATTACAATTTATTTATAATTAAAAAATAACATGGCTTCCGATTATTTTTTTTTTTTTGGTATAAAAAATTTTTGGAGGGGTTTGACATCAGTCCCCACCAAGGTCAGGGTACGGCCCCGGGCTCTATGAGCACTTACTGGGGACTTACGAGATCGCCTACCAAAGGAGTTCCAGCGACGGCAGAGGGGATCGAACCCACGACCCAAGGGCCTAGTCCTGGATCCCTTACCATCTATGACAACTCTCATTGGCGGCTTCGATTAATTTTATATATGTATTGATGATTTTTTTATGGCTCATCACATATTGATGATTGATTGACTATAAATACTTCAAATACTATTAATTAATAAATCACACGTCCGGCAATTGAGAAGCAACCACGCATTCTTAAACTTTGGTTGTCGTTATGATGGATATTGAGTAGTGTTGGATAGGTTTAAAATTGATACTCATCCAATCATAAATATAAGATAAAATTGATTTTTTTGAAGAAATTAAAGAAACTAATTAAATTATTTTATAGTAATTTATTTATATTTTTCCTCTAAACTAATTAGTTTGACTAATAAAATGATATATAATTTAAGGATACAAAATAAATGATATGATTAAGTTACTTATTGATTCCTTAATTTTTCAAAAAAAATCAATTTTGTCTTATATTTAGAGTAGGACATAATTGAAAAAGGGTGACACAATCTACCATTTTGAAAATGTGGCTTTAATTTATATACTAACATTTGCTAATATTAAAAAAAATGTTTAATCCATGGTGTTAAAGTTACTCATGCTGCTAAAATCATATTAGGCACTAGAATGAATTGAGGAGCATGATACTCCCTTCGATCCTAATTATAACAACACTTTTGTAGTACAATTTGCACTACAAAAATGTTCCTATAATTAGGACCAGAGGTAGTAGGATATACGTCAGACCAACGATTCTTGAGTTTAAGAGTTTTGAGTTAAGATCACGAATTTTCATTTCACTGTTCTAATTTTGTTTTTTTCTAGATGGATGAACCAATAATCTTATTACCATTTTATTCCATAATGAAAAACACAAGTATAGAGAAATTCTATATGCCATATAATCTGTTGAGACCTAGAATATTCTTCAATACCTGCTTAATTTTTTATTGTTTCAAGCTATATTGACAAACTATTCAATATCAATTCTAAGTTGTAAATGGTCTTATGTGTTTTTACAAATAAGTTTGTGATACTTGATGCTTGTGCACTACTGTTTGTGCATCATTTGTGCATATTCTATGCATACATTCAAACCATATGATGTTATATATACACTATAATTTTAATATATTCAACATTTTCAAATAATTGAAACCAAAGTAAACATAAACTTGGATGTGAGAACCAAATGTAGCTCACATGGCAATCTGATTATGAGTACTGTCCAACAATAATAAGTAATACATGATATATATAGTAGCCATGTATTCAGGTCAAAGACACAAGTGATGGTCAAGAGACTACTCATTTATTCTACACATATCAACATCAAAATCAACACACTTTTATAAGTTCCCTCATTACCAAACATGAAGAAACCCATACACTCAGCACTCAATAATGTTTTGTCTTCGTCTCGATCGGTACCATATGTTAATTAGTGTCTTGATAATATATAACCAAAATACAGTCATCGGTCCAGACTTAATAGAAGTCATCGAGTGACAAATTCTCGACAGAGCCAAAAGTTTCGACGGATCCAATTCTTGAGAAACTGGTCATCGATCCACCCAAAAAGTCAAATGGAGAATCATTTGAGAATGTAGTGTCATAGATGAATGACATGTCTGTGTCAATGTTCATTGTGGGATAGGTCATCACACTCAAACCATTTGACTTGTTAACCTCGTAGTCTTGCAGAAAGAGATCATTGATGTTGTCACCAGATATAGCCATAAAATCATCTTGCTCAGAAGCCTTTTTAGCCTGAATCACCTACATGTTCACACAAACATTACATTAATTGAAAGAAGATTATCGATGATGATATAAAATTGTTCAATTTGTTGGACATACATAATTAAGGGTTTGATTATCCTGATAAACCACTATGGAATCTCCAAGTCGTAAGCCATGTGTGCTAACAAATTCCCCTGCAAAGAATTCAGCAGTAGAATCAAAATCTTAATAAAGATCATAGCACATACATATCTAGAAGTATTCATTGAAAATGAGGAGCTCAGGATATACCAGTGTTTTCAAGTACATACATCCGACTGTTGTTATTAGGCCAAAACCTGCATGATTTATATTATAGAGAACTTTCACTGTATTGGATTTGTCAATATATATATGTCACTCTATACAAACATCCTTGAATTGCAATCCAACTTATATCAAATTTTTGTGTTCAAGAATGATGTATGTTTTTTAAGCCATCAATGGAATAATAAATATGGTATGCAAAATGGACCTGTACTTGAAGCTCCAGACATGAAGACCATCTATGTCATCCATGCTTATAACAATTCCTTCTTTAGACTCGAGGATAGGAAGGAAAGCCTCTGCTGCTTTCTGCAAATTTGGATTATAGTTGCCTACTATTTATCAATTAGGCTCATTTAAGGCAATATAATCTTATCTTGATCTTTATATATATAATATAAAATACACAAAAAGCTATATAATTTGCAAGCTGTAAACAATGTAAACTCGCTTCAAATTATGTGCATTATACGTATTACACGTCCAGCCAGTTTAAGATAACATTTAAAAAAACGTACAATCACAGTATAATTCAAAAAACTTTCATAATTTTAAATGAGAAAACATTCATTTTCAATAATTATAATAATTCACCCGACTAGAACAATTTAACTTTATTTTATATTTAGAATTGTGTGTGTTTGTGTAGAATTAGCTGAATGGTTAAATTTCATTCAAAGTAATCATTTCCTCCCAAATTTTTTAAACAAAAAAAACTTAGAAGCCAAAATGCTAAATCATTAGTAATTAATTGAAAAACCCAAACCTTTGGGAGCACCATCCTTCGGAGGGAGCTTACATCACTGTTCTTGAGCTCCTTTTGGAAAAGAAATCTCAACCTCTGGTGATCAATCTCCTAAGAGCACACAAATGTGAATTTTGTGAGTAACTTTAATTTTTTGAAATCAAAGCGTTCTTGTAACTAGATGCATGCAAAACTAAAACTAATAAATTTTGTGGAGCAACATATATAACTGAAAGCAAATTTGATTTTTTGACGACAAGTAGAATACATTGAAACCGCTTAGAAACGACAACTAATTATCGCTTTCAGGCAAATCAAAGTTTAGAACCACATTATGTTCATACAACAAATGCATCATGATACAACATACTATTTATAGCAACCACTAAGTACGGTTGGTTCCAGACACGCTAGCTACAATATACTATATATGGCAAACAAAATTTTTGGGACTGAGAAATAAAATGTTACCACCATGCCCAACATATTTGGTCGAGTTAATATATTATAGCGATAGATATATAATAAAGGGGGGCAGAGTGCCCAAGGTGTATTGTCCAGCATGCTCTTATCTGTCCCTAACACATTTTCCCAAATGTGTAAAGCAGACAGCATGACAATTAACAGAGCCCTTCAACACTACCAACACTGATACGTAAAATGCACCATTTATAAATATTCATTTCACGTTCCCCCTTTTTGTGTGTTTGTGAATAATTAAACTGTATATTCCTAATTTCTTGCTTCCACTCAACTTCGATCAATAGATTCACACAAGCCTGAAACTCGAAATACACCAGACTTGTGCCTATTTATACACCTCGTTAACTACGCGATTCAATTAATTGCAAAATGAATTGCCCAAAAGGACTGTCTTTTTTATTTTTCTTATATGTATATATGCCTGCGCTATATATATTCCTACTCTATATAGGAATCCTCCATTTATAGTATGTTTGACGATATGACCCCATCAACAAGTGTCGCAGCGTTTCTGCGAATAAACTATAAGGTGATTCTTAAAACTCACATTACACAATACAATATCGGGCAAAAATAAAGACTTGCCCGCACTAGTTCAGAGTTGAGACACAAAACCGATTAAATTTTGTGCGAGCACGACGAAACAAATAAGCACACGGCGATCTAAACAAAAGACACAATGTAGATCAGGAAAACTACTGAGTGTTTGATCAGATCCGAGACGATCGAGATCAGAGAAAAAAAAATGTGAAGAGAGAGAATTAAGATGATCAGCAAAGGCAAAACGATAATGAATAAATACAAGGGAATCAAACTTTGGAGAGACTAGATCTCCACGCCAAGGCAGAATAAAACAGCGCAGTAAAAAAGAAAAAAATAAAAGAGAGGTGACTCACGCGTGGGGGCGGGAGAGGATTGTAAGATCGAAGCGGGGAGATAGGCACGTGCGAGGAGGAGGAGGAAGGAGGAGGAGGAGGAGGTGGCGGAGGAAGATTCATGGAGACGGCGGAGGACCTCCTCTGGCGGACCATCCGTTTCTTCCGATGAACGGTGCGAAAGGCAGCGACGAGGCCGAGGTCTCGGATCGGAGAAGGAGGACCCGACCCGGGAGGAGTAATATTGTGGATGTCTGGTGGCACGGTGACGAGGCCAAGCTCAGCGTCAACACCTGCCACGAAATCAGAGGCCTCGTTTTTGCGAAGAAGCAGCTTCTCTCCCTGATCCATCATCATTAGCTTAGGGTTTTTCCAAACACACACCACAACTCACAGTGCTTTTGGTTTCTGTGATTCCACTGTATCCCTATCTCTCAGTCCTCAGTGTGTGTGCAGAGTCCGGGGGGCAATGGACGCTCGGCAATCACGAAATGGCTGTGGGGTTGAGTTTGATGTTGTGTGTTTTAAAGAGTTCAACGGTGGACTCTACTCTCTCTCTCTCTCCCCCCAAGTACACTATCCCCTCCCTCCCTGCCTTCCCTCCTCTTTGGATTTTTTCTATTTTTGGCAAGCGTTTTTGTGATTACTCTCCCTGGTTTTCATGACATTTGTGCATTCTGCATTATTCATCTCCCCTAGCTCTCTTCCTTTTACTTTTACCACTCTCACGCATATAATATAATATAATATAATTCCCTTTGCCAGATTTTTATCCCTAAATGGGTTGTGGGTAATGGGTTAGTCTCAGATGAGAATGGTGGGAGGAGTGACAAATGTTGAGCTTTCATTGACGGTTGCGTTTTGCCTTGGCTCTTTGTTTGGTCACATTGTAAAGTAGCGTTCAGAAGGGTGAACCAGGGTTAAGGGGTTTGGGTTTGGGTTGGGTTGGTGCGGTGGTATATGGTTGGAGAGTGGCCAAGCATGGAGAGACGGATGGAGGGTGAATAAAGAGGAAAGGTGGACGACGAAGAAAACCTCCAGGTGTAGCAAAAGTTCTGGGAGTCGCAACAGAAATCAATGGCGTTTTTGGTTTTGTATTGGGCTCTCCTTCTTTCTTTCATCTTTAATAAAACGACGACACACTCTCTCTAAAGTAGAGAGAGAGAGAGGGAGAGGGAGAGAGAGGAAGAAGGAAGGTGCTGGGTTTGGGGGAGGATGCTCTGTATTTGAAACCATCAACTGCATGGGAACACACAAACTGCCATAATTGGCTTCGTTCAACTGCGCTCTACCACTCGGAACCTTGTTTATGGACACCCTGGGTTATTATCCTCTGCCACGCTCTTTGAAACCAAGTGGGATGGGCTGTGCACGTGGAGGCTGTTCCACTGGATGATTGTGGTTTGGATCTGATTGAGGGTAAGGAAGCGAGGGGGTGTATGTGTTATGGTGGGGGTGAGAAGCAGAGTAAAATGATGGTGGTGGGGGTTGCTGACTTGCTGTTGCTTGAGCCACACTAATATTGTTATTTTAAGTGATATGAGGATCATAGCTGGATTCCCAGCCTCGCTCCCTATTCCACTTGGACGCCATGCAGAGGTGGTGCAAGAGTGTCAATAAATGAGGTTATTACCATCTAATTACCTGGCAATTTTCCAATAACACTGTAATTTAGGAAAATTAAAGGGGACACGCTAAGTACAGCAAAAAAAAATTTCTGTTCTTATATACTGTTGTAAAAAAAAAAAAAAAGAGCCTGTATATATGCTTATAATTATATTCTTTTTAACAAAAAAACGTAGTAATAAAAAGCTGTGTTTTTTATGCTATGCATTAATGAGTTTTATTACAATAAATTTATATTATTTTTAACAAAAGTAAAACAAACCCACATACATTATATATATAAATATTAATTCAAGTTTAATTTCCTCACGTACTCCATAAAAAATTATAAAGGGATTAGTTATTGACTGAGTCAAAAGATAACTTGACCAACGTGTTGAGGGGAAGGCGTATATATAGTACTACATTCGGTACTAAATATAGAATAAATTGTATTAGAAACTTTATCCTATATTTATATTTATAATTGAAAGAGTACGATGAAGCCTCTATATATATTTATATATATTGCATCTGCCTACAATTGGCAAAAATCCAGAAAGATAGCTTCATTTTTTCCCTCATCAACATAGACCCCACACACACAAATAGATATCTATAATTCAATATATTTAATAGATATTTATATACACACACTAAAGCTAAAAATGAAAGGTAGGTAGTAATTTCTAATTGCTGCTTCTAACAAAATTTAATTTCCAATTGCTAATAATTTTTATCGCGACAATTGATTGCTCCGTTAAGAAAAACAACAACAACAATAAAACCCTTTATCACATTAGGGGGCGTCAGCTATATGCATTATATTGTAGGACATCGGACATCATTTTTCAATGCCTATATTGAGCCTTCTTTTCAATTTTCCTCTATCCATTTAACATGCATTACTACGGGAAAAAAAAAAAAGGCTTTTAGATTACCAAATTTAGATCGAGAATATGGAGGATCAAGTCTAAAAAGTATTACCCCTTGTCCTTGGGTTCAACTGGCAAAGAGGTCGGACTTCCTCACCTCAAGGGAGGGGGTTCGATCCCTGCGTTGGTCAAGGCGCTGGGGGAGGCATCCTAGGGGTCTGGGAAGCAGTGGAAACGCTGGTAGAGGTGGAGACATGTGTACTCTCTGTCCAGTATACCCTGCGGACTGGGCTCCAAGCGCCCTACCCTTAGATTGTGGGTGAGCCCAACCCCTTTCCTAAAATTTTTTTAGCAAAAAAAAAAAAAAAAAAATCTAAAAAGTATTACCGGTGGCAGTGTCGTAAATATAAATAATTTTTTAGACCAGTTCATTTAATATAAGGTCTAAAAGATATTATTTAGACCAATTTCCCAGAAAACTAGTCTAAAAAGTTTGAAAAAATGTTGATTACTTTTAAGACTGGTTGTCTTGTTTAACCGGTTTAATTAAATTAAAAGATGAACTTTTAAAACCTTATTTTGATCATAACCAGTCTAAAAGAATTTAATTTGAACCCTCTTTGTCGTGCCAAAAATTGAATTGAATTTCGCAATACTTTCTTCATCCCTTTTGGACACCATCCCCTTTCCTCACCCCCTCAAACACGCTAGATCTTGTAATTCTCTTCTTCAACATTACAATTTTTGGATTTGTCCTCATCAACCGTCGATAAGTCGATTATATGCTCTTTCACTCTTCTTTTTCTTAGAATAATTATGATGAAATTCCAATGATTGATGAACATATGACCAGCTAATCGTGGATGGATGGCATCCTCTACAAGGAATGGAAATAGGCCAGGTCATGCCAGACTTTTGCTAAATAGGCCTGAGCCTATAATGGGGTAGAAGGCCCGAGCCTAAATGCAGGCTTTTTTTTAGACTCAGGCCTAAGCCTTCATAAGGCCTGGTCGAGCCTGAAGCCTTTTTAAAGGTCTACTTACAAAGTATGCCTTTAAAAAGGCTTCGTATTGTAGGCTTTGGAGGCCATAAATAGGCTTTTGTACACTTTAAACCTATCAAGACTATATAAATATAAGCTTTAGTATAATATAAGAATGAAAAATAATAAATATTATGTTATTTATATAATATATTTATATTTATATTTATTTAATGTGTAAACACGCCAGACCTGAAAACTTACAAGCCTGACCTTAATAAAATAGGCCTGACCTATTTACACATTTAGACCTTTAAATAGATCTTAGCAAGGCCTGACCAGACCCTAAACAGGCCAGGCTGTAGGCCGCCTGATAGGGACCTGACCTATTTCCACCCCTATCCTCTAATGCATGCCCCATTTTGAGCAGCTTTTCAAGGAATCTGGCAATTTCAGCAAGAACTTTCAGTTAGATATATATATAATCTCTGTGTTTCTTTAATTGGATCTTTCAATCACAAACTTTGATGGAGGTCTATCTCACAAGCTATATATGAAAACAAAATTTGGGTGCAGTGAGGGTCACTGAGAAGAATAGAGATATGGTATGCCATTGTTGCCTTCAACCTCGCTGCGAGCCCGCGACGGCATGACCTCTTGTCACCATGATCTAGAGTTCTGGACTCGCCATTCTCAGCCTCTCACCCTCAACCTCGTCGCTAGCCTGTGACGGTGTGACCTCTCGTCGCCGTGATCTAGAGTTATGGACTCGCCACTCTCGGCCCCTCGCCCTCAACCTCGTCGCTAGCCCGCAATGGCATGATCTCTCATCGCCGTGATCTGGAGTTATGGACTTGCTACTCTCGACCTCAACCTCGTCGCTAGCCCACGACGGTGTGACCTCTCGTCACCGTGATCTGAAGTTATGGACTCGCTACTCTCGACCTCAACCTCGCCACTAGCCCACTACCTATTGTCATCGTGATCTAGACTCACCACTCGATAGATCTTGCTCTCTCACCGCCAACCTCACTATGAATA
Source organism: Acacia pycnantha (assembly GCA_025563575.1). NCBI lineage: Eukaryota > Viridiplantae > Streptophyta > Magnoliopsida > Fabales > Fabaceae > Acacia > Acacia pycnantha. The sequence continues at coordinate 14,157,798 of JAMWYP010000015.1, read as the reverse complement.
TCGCCACTCTCGGACACTTGCCCAACTCAGCTCTCATCGCCCTCAACCTCTCGCTCGCAACCTCTCCCTCTCGTCACCGACCAATCAACTTTGTGCTTCTTCTTTTCAGATTTGTTCGATCGCGTCTACAATCTCACCATCTCATCACAAATCACGTCTTTTTGGAGGAGCATGGAGATACTTTTAAGATCAGGAAAAAAAATGTGACTTTGTGGCGGTTAATTTGTAGCGGTCAAAATAAACCACTACAAATATGCGAATTTGTAGCGGTTTATAATGAAACCGCTACAAATTTGTTGCGGTATGACTTGCGCCAAGTGGCGCGCTGGTTCATGAACGACATTTGTAGCGGTTATCATAAACTAACCGCTACAAAATATGACGCTAAGTTGTCGCCAAATTTGTAGCGGTTATTTTGTAGCGGTTTATTTATACAAACCGTCACAAATATGGCGCCTTATGGCGCGCCATTAGTGACGGTTTTGAAACCGCTACAAAACGCAAAAAACACCACTACAAATGTGAACCGCTACAAAAACTGTTATATCAACCGCTACAAAGTGTGTAATATTGAAATTTGAATATTTCGAATCCAGCCAAGTTTATTTTTTTAAAAAAAATATGTTCATATTTGTAGCAGTTGTTAGTATAACCGCTACAAAATGTGATATTTCGAAAAAAAAATTAAAAAAAAATACCAATAAATTTTTGTAGAGGTTTTAAAACTGCTACAAAACGCCAAAAAAAAAAAAAACCGTTACAAATCCTCTACAAAAAATATTACATTAACCGCTACAAAGTGAGTAATATTGAAATTTGAATATTTCGAATCCCGTCAAGTTTATTTTTTAAAAAAATATGTTCATATTTGTAGCGGTTGTTAGTATAACCGCTACAAAATGTGATATTTTGAAGAAGAAAAAATTTAAAATACCAATTAATTTTTGTAGAGGTTTTGAAACCGCTACAAAACGCAAAAAAAAAAAAAAAAAACGCTACAAATGTGAACCGGTACAAAAAATTGTTACATAAACCGCTACAAAGTGTGTAATATTGAAATTTGAATATTTTGAATCCCACCAACGTTCATTAATTTGTAGCGGTTTTTAGTGTAACCGCTACAAAATTTGAAAATTATTTATTTTTTTAAAATACCAATGAATTTCTGTAGCGGTTTTTAACCGCTACAAAATCTGTTACATCAACCGCTACAAATGTTACGTATATCCCTATAAATATTCCCACCACACCTCATTTCACACACTTATTTATTTCTTCCCACCCCATTCTCTCTCGTTTTCTCTCATTTCTTCCCACCCTTACAAAATCTTTGATTTCAATGTTTAATTTTTTCCTTCTTATAATATTGATACTATTTTTTTTTCTTATCCAGAACTTTAAGTATATTTCCTCAATATTTCTTCTATCAACATTCTTTACATAATCAAATATCATCTAATGTATAACATAATTTTTTTGCTCAGAGGTGGACAACACAATAAATCCTTATTTTCTACACATTCTCAATATTATACTACATAATATTTATACTTATTTAACTTAAGTTAATCAATTTTTTTATTATTAACTATTATCATTTAATTTGTCACTTAAATATTAAAAATATTCAACATAATATTGCAACAATTGACACAAATTATGATTTTTTTTCTTTTCAATTTTGCAATATTTTTGTAGCGGTTGTAAAACCGCTACAAATTTAAATTTAAATTCGGATTAAATATTTGTATCGGTTTTACAACCGCTACAAAATTTGGGTGCCAATTTTTTTTTGAAATTCGTCATCTTGAGGGCATCTTGTAGCGATAACTCAAAACCGCTACTAATATATATAGTAGGGTTTTATTACATGAGTAGTGGTTTTAGACAACCGCTACAAAACATCTTGCAATGGTTTTGTAAATGTCATTTGTAACGGTAAAACCTCTACAAATACATAATTTTAACCGCTATAAAACATCAGTTTTTTGTAGTGGATCTTTCCAACAAAAATAAAGCCTAATTGCCTAAAGACACTCCCTTCTCGTCAGGGACACGAGGATTTCTTTGTATCCAGGAACATCAAACACGTACGTACATGTATAAAAATGGCAACATCACATTATATATGATCACAATTCATAAACCATACCAGTAAATAGAAGCCTGCAAACCAAAGACGTCGAAATCCAAATCTATACACACATCAACCTCGGCTTTTATTTCCTAATATAGTGCCGGTTTGTTTTAGATTTTTGGAAAGGCGTAAGGGGCGATTTTATTAGAAAGTTGTTACCGATGAACAATTTTACTCGAGGGAAAATTTTATGTTGTAAGATTCAAGAAGGGAGAAATTTTATACTAACGGTTACCTTTGTTAATTTTCACCGCTAATTGAAAAAATATGTTGAGCAGATGATTTACATATCATTTTTGTTAATGTGTAAATTTGCCGTAGAAATTTTAAATCTAACTTTAAAAAAAAATGAAGTAGATGATACATAGACTTCCTGTGTAAATTTACACCTTAAAAAATAATGTGAATGACAAGTAGGTCAGCTCAACATATTTGGTCCTATAACAGTCAAAATTAACTGTGATAACGACTAGGGTAAGATTACTCCCTTATTTGACACTTTTGGGGCAAAATTGCCCTTAACCCTTTTGAAAATGCTTTGACAGCATTTGAGGTAAGTACTCCATATGGTCCTTATTATAAGGCTGGTAACTAACAAGTTTATTTGGTCTTTTTTATAAAGCACTTACTTATTCCCAAGAAGCATTAATTATTTGTTTTCATATATGCCCCTAATTAATAAAGGTAGTGGGTGAGAGTAATAATTATATAATATTAGAGTTTAGTGCAATTAATAAGGGTAATATTGGAAGTTATTTAAATTGTAAGACAACTTTATTGACTTGTTGGTGCCTTATAATAAAGATCAGGCAGAGTATGTAAAAGGAGTTTTGTTTAGACTTAAGAAAAACCATTAAAAAATAACTTTTCTCTTGTTCCCAAACAAACACATACGTTAGCCCAAAAAAAAAAAACAAGCACACATAAGCTTGTATTATACCTTCTCTCTCAAGCTAATTTTGAGTTGTTATTCATTAATTTTTTTGTTTGCCAACATATTCATTATTATTGTTTATGGTATTTTTTCCTCTCCTTAGCAATACTATAATGAAATGAATCCCGAGAACACACAAAATGATATCCTAACAAGTGATTAAACATGAAAATATTGACCAAGACTCTTAAGTTTACTGGTATATAATTATAAGTTCAATCCCCACCTCAGAAAATATGTCTGCTGACTAAACCAAAAAAAACATGAAAATATTGATAATAAAAAGGAATATGTGGACACCTCACATTAATTTTAAATAAGCCCCTAGCAAGAGAAGTGATCTTGGCTTGCCCTAGGGGCCCACACATGTCCCCATCAGGGCGACTACAGCATGTGCTTACAGAATATTTGACCAATGACGCAACAACTCGCGGCGTACAGAACTGATCATCTGCTGCCCCAAATCCAAGATAGTTGTACGACCCTAACTTCAGGCATCTACTTGTCTTCCTTTTTCGCCTGCATGCCATCTTCAGATATATAACTTGAGATGATTCAACAGAATAAGCAATAAATTTCCTTAAACAAAATTTCAAATAATCCCCAAAGAAAAAACACAGCCAGCTAACCTGTAACTCAACAGATCAGTACCTGTATCTTGTTTTGACTCCAACACAACATCGAACCACGCATCAGAAGCACTTGATGTTGGTCTTTCAAAGCAGTTCTGTCAGCGACCCAAAAAAGAAAAGAAAAAGAAATTAACGTATATAACTCATCCCAAATATGCAGTATTTATAAACACAAGAATCAAACGTACTCCAAATACAGTAGTTATTATATATACCTGAGTGCGAAAATACAGTCGGGGAAGATAGAAGTCTTTGAATCCTTGACGCATGGGTGCGTAATCATCCTGCAGCTTGCAACCAAGAAATAAAACCTACGTACCTATGGGTAACAGAAGAAGTAATAACTCGCAAAAATCATGCATGGATCCAAAAGAGAAGGGGATAAACATGATAAACCTCAAGCTGCTGATGAAGCAGAAATAGTCCAGAATTTTGGTGAAGAAATGTGGAATGTGAGCGAAGGCAGAGAGCAAAGCACAGGTGAAGTAGGAAATGGCAATCATATTATTCTTGAATCCCACCAGATTAAAGACGGCAAATGTAGATGATAATATCCAGTGTTGATATATTCTGGAGGTGATCCCGCTTTGTTGTTTTAGCTAGTTATAATGGTGGTCGTCGGTTCTGTGTATTTATTATATTCTGCACGTGTTGTTATTTTATAAGTCAACAAAATGATACTCCTTTTGTTCTTAGTGTGTGCCCTAATTAATTGGGAAGTTGATTTTAGTATAAATATAATACATATTTATCATTTTTAAAAAAAAAAATTTACTGCTACTAAAATCCTCGTTCAGCAATTATTAGCTGACGAAGTTTTGCATTAAAAATCAAAAGAGTTAAGTAAAATGAGAGTTTGAGAAGTTTAAGTTACATGAAGCAAAAGGAAACAGGACAAATTAAAATACATGACCGAAAAAATTGATGAAAGCCAGAAGGGTGAAGCAATATACTAATGGTAGACGCTTTGTATTGAAAACCTTGTACTTTGGGCGCTAGGTTTTATTTGTACTCTTCCGGTAGTTGTTCGAGTGTGTTAAAAGGGAGTTTACATGCCTTTGGAACTTATCAAAGGATGGTCAGTTCTCTACGCAATCTGCCTACAAAGCTCTTGAATCTCCTAACTGGAATGCTCATAGTTCATCATGGTCTTGCATATGGAAGCTTCCTATGGCTCAAAGGGTCCGTACTTTCACCTGGCTGTTGATGAAAAGGAAATTACTGACAAATGTGGAACGCCTAAGAAGAGGCATGACTCTTGATAATTCCTGCTCTCTCTGTCAAAACAGTCAGGAAAGTCTGGATCACATTTTCAAGGATTGCCCTATGGCCTCTGCAGTTTGGAAGAAAATTCTACCGGTGGATATGTTCTCTGACTTTTCTCCTTAAGCATCCAAGATTGGCTTTCTCTAATCATCCGCTCTCCATCCCTTGACATTTCCTGGAAAATTGGAGCTTGTATCACCTGTTGGAAGCTCTGGGATATCCGTAACAAACGAGTGTTTAGCAATGAAACCTTCAACCCTGCCGGGATCTTGATCCAGATTAAAGCCCTAGTTGTTCATACGCAGCATTGTTTCTCAAATTTTAATCTTATCTTGTAGTTGTTGTTTCGTTTCCAGTTGTACTTCTCTGATATTTCTTTAATAAATTTCCTTCTTCATTCAAAAAAAAAAAAGGGAGTTTACATGGCTCAAGCCTCAAGCTAAAAAAACTTTGTCATTATCAATATGAATCGTCTGAGGCAGTAAATAGGCCAAAGTAGATCCGCACGGTTAAAATCTATCTATCCCTCCCTGCACGGCGGTCGGAAATGGATGGCATATCTGGCCCCCGAGGAGGAGGAGACCACCGCGTTCAATTATAATTTTCTCCCCACCGGCGTCCTTCTTGTGCACATAATTGGACGCGTTATTATTCGACGTAATTATTGATTTTTATAGCCCCTGTCATTTAGAAAATAGAGAGAGAGAGCATATATATATTATTTGGTATCCCACTCGGTTCATCAGAACTGAAGGTTCTAACTAGTCTAGATTCGGGTTCTCCAGTGGTAAGGACGACCCTCCCAACAGTGGTAGGGTCATACAAGACGGATTACAAGTGCGTTACCAGCTCGAATTCTAGACCTCTTAAGGGAATCCAGCGTCACATTCCGCTGGACCAACCAGTATATATATATATATATATTGATAGGATGTTGGTATATATATATATATATATATATATCAGAGAATAAATTATGAAATCAGTCTGATATGTTGACGGGTCAAACTTATATGCCCAATAATTATTATTGCTGTGAAGGCCCAGATATGATATAGTTCATATGGCAAAAAAAAAAAAATTCAGCACTGGTTTGTGTCTTGTTCTCATGGACTCAGATTATATGGGCCGAAAGTTGGCAGGTAAAAGTATGAGCCCAATGTGATAATTAATCTCTGCAGCCTGTCCTCATGCGCTCATCTCCAAATTTCGATATCACACTCCTCGATCTCAAGTAATGGATTTATTTAATCATCTACAAAAAAAAAATAGTAATAAAAGAATCCACTTGTTGATACTCCCTCCGTACCCTAACATAAGAGATACACGAGAGATTTGCTTTTTATTATAGAAACAATATTTTAGTCTATTTTGTCGTTTAAATTTATAATTTCTATCCCAAAAAATCCATATTTATTACATATATTGAGAAGATTTTCACTAAAGAGTAGTTTTAATACACATAATTAGTAAAATCAATATTCATTTATTACAAATAACTAACAAAACTACATTTTTTAAAAAAATCCACAAATTAGCTTATCCATACAAAAGGTAAGCGTACATTTGTCTATAATTTAGAGTTTTCTCTTCTCTTAACAGTTATGGGTCTGTTTGAGTTAGCGTTCGAGAAAGAGTGAAAGACGTTCACGTAAACTAGTATAAAACTCATCTCACATATTTATTTTGTACACTATAAATAACATTATAAAAGTAATTTCTATCGCTAATCTAAAAATACACTGCTAGTGGGATCAAAGGGAGAAGATAGAGGGTCCAAATTGGAATTAGAAAAGCTGGAGAAGGAATAAGGGAGAGCACAAGGCTACAAAGCAGTTGAGAACAAAACGGGGCAAGCATAGGTTCAGGCTTTTAAAAACCAATGAAAGCAACTTTAATATAGCAGCTTCGTATGGCCCATTTTAGATTAGTGGTGGTGAGAGTAGCCTTTTTCTAATCTCACTTTTGCAAATTTAGGATGAAATAAAAGTCAGATTATAAAATAATAAAAAAAGTGATGGTTCAGCATCTCGTCCCTTAAGCAAGTGGTTGGGGGTTCGATCCTCAACTCTTGTGAATGGAAAAGACTGCGTGGTGGCACCATGCCGCTTTGTGCGCTGACAGTAGGGCGAAGGATTAGTCTCATGGCTATCGGCTGTAAGGATACCTTACGTAAGCAAAAAAAAAAAAAAAAGTCAGATTATAAATACGATTCATGTTTGGATTGACGGTGGTAAACTGTGAAAAGCAAGTTTTAAATGCTTCTTCTTAAAAATAGCTTTTGTTTTATAAGCCCATTTAAAAAAATTAAATGATAGTCCAAACACTACGTTTTACCCTCACCATGCTTTTTTCCTTCTTAGTTCTAACCATGCTTTTTTAGCCTCCACCACGTTACCAAATAGGCCCCATATCCTAACATCCTGTAGCTTTTTGCCTTCTTCTCCTGTCTCATTTCTTCCTCCATTGAATCTGCACTTGTTTTATACATATCTGAAGTGTAACATATAATCAAGTGGAGGACCAATAGGTGGTTGGTGCAGCGGAATGTAACGCACTTGTAATCCGTCTTGTATGGAGTTACCTCTGTTGGGAGGGTCGTCTTTACTACTGCAGAATCCGAATTCGGAATAGTTAGAACCGAAGGTTCTGATGAACCGGGTGGGATACCAAAACAAATATAATCAAGTGGAGGCAGCAAAATATTACTACTGCAAGTACTACTTCCTTCTCTTTTATGCAGCATAACTATCTGACAGAGGTAGATTCAATCATTATCAGGCCTAATTAATGTGTTTTCCGCATTCACGTAAACTCAAACTCGAAACCTGATATGTATACAAGTTGGTTTCCGTTTCCAACACACACACACACACAAGGTTCAATATTGTGTCCTATCTACATACATGCACACATACATATGTATGTTGTACAGTAAAAGAATGATGTGGCTCATCAAAGGGTGGACCACAATCCCATGTCATGCGCCATCATACCGCATGCTGTCCCATTCCCCTTCTTCCCTCTTCACCATATTTTGTAGCCTCCCTTTTCACTTCAATATATTAATACCATTAATTCATGCTCCCTCAACCTTATCCCTCTTTTTATTTATTTATTTATTTATATATGCTTTCTTAATATTATCTTATATATATAAATATATATTTAAAAACAAATCCATCCAGGCGGTCCGATCGTCAAAACTCAGGTTTCTGATATTGGCTTCATTTTTTTTGGGGGGACGGAAAGGAATCTACGTAGTGGTGGGATAATCTGGTAATGCTGCTCATGTACTTCACATGGCTGCAATTCTACTTAATCATTGAAGCCCCAATATGATAATGGAAATCATCATGCCCCCTCCCTCCCTCTCTCTCTTGTTTCTCAATAATATTAATAAACAAAGATTATGATTAATTCTAGCTACCTTCATCTTCCTCCCCTTTCTTTTTCAATATTTTTGTTTTTTTTTTTGCTTCTACCTCAATCTTATGGAACTAGCTTTGGTCCTTTGATATTACCCTCTGTTGCACTTGTATGATGTCGTTTTGGCTTCAAATAACTGAAGCTGCACTTTTTTTCCCTTTTTGAAAAAAATATTTAAGGGTACTTAGTAGTACTGAAAAAATACTTCATGATCTTGAAAAAATATTTTATGATCCTGAAAAAATATTTCAAGGTACTGGTACTAAAAAGATATTTAATGATAGTAACTGCCTAATTGGTACTAAAAATAATACTTCATGATCTTAAAAAATTAGTTTAGGATTTTGAAAAAAATATTTCAGGGTACTATCTGGTACTAAAATGATACTTTAGAGTACTAATAAAATACTTCATGATCTTAAAAAATATTTATTTCAGGGTACTAATTGATATTAAAAATATACTTCAAAATAATTTTTAAAGATCCTAAAATAATTTTTAAAAATATTTGAAGATCATGAAATATTTTTCTACCGTTCAGTATCCTGAAGTATTTTTTTAGTACTTTTCAACACCTTTAAATATTTTTTCCAAAAAGGAAAACAAAAAAAGTGCAGTTTCAGTTATTTGAAGCCAAAAGGACACCATACAGGTGCATCGGAGGGCAATATCAAATTAAGGACCAAAGCCAGATTCCGATCTTATACCCAAGTGGAGCTACGGTCAAGTCTATTTTATTATTCGTCCTTTTCGCCAAACCACTCCTTTTAAGAGGCAAATTGCAGCACCCTCATTGCATCACTCGTGGTGGTGCTTATTATATATTGCGTATTAAGGAAACGTCCTTACGTATATTAATTACGTGGAATATTCATATTGTGCATGTTCATCACCAAAATCTGCCACTCCCCAGCCACACTCTCCATGATCCACACCCCCTTTTTTCATTAAATAATAAACAAGCACAACAAAAGTGGTTTTGTTTGTTAACTTGAAACGCACATTCAATAATATTCCTGGTCGAAAAAAAAAAGGAACTTTATATGGGTCAGTATTTAGTGATTCACCATTCAGGCACTTTAAGGTAAGAAAGAAGCTAAGGATATTGGTTTGAACGCAAAATGAAGTAGAATTGTTTGGTAACAAGCTAGCTAGGTTCCTATGACAGGTTAATTGTTTCTTGTTGCCAAATTGGATTTCTCATCATCGTGCAGAAGACGACGACGACGACCTAATTGGCATCATCAGCTCAATTTCTACAAACAGAGAGAAGAAAGGGTCGGGTGATTTCAGACGTCAAGGATGGCCAGATCACTATGATCATCTATTGGATTCACATTTTATATAAATTTGGTGAAGAACAGTGCGTCCTTCTACTGTTAGCCAGAAAGATTTCAAACAATTAGTTGAAATAATGAAGGGTGAGAGAAAATGTAGGGAGGGGAAAAAGTGGGAAAAAGGCAAGAGGTAGTGAGGGAGACCCACCAAGCACATGGGAAAACGAGGTGGTCCACAGCCAAAGAACAAGATAGTGAAGAGTAGAGCCATCAAAAAGAGAAGAATATTACTACCCAAACACAAACTAAGGAAATAGAAGCAGCACCTACGCCTGTGCTTAGGCTGTATTTGGAGAGAAGTTTCACGATATGATCATGATGTGAAATACTTATGTGAAAAACAGCAAGGGAAACTCTCCTCACTCCCCTTCTCTCAAAATGAACACGCCCTTAAACTCTTAATGTCTTTAGAATGCTTTCAACAATCTTTATGGGTCGTCCACAATAAAAAATGTCATATCAGTAGTCAAATTTGATCACTAACTGTTAGAAGTAACTAAGCTCACGTTTTGATCTCAATTTCCCGTTCTCTGTATCATTTTTCTAACTAGTTGAAATAGAAACATTTGCTAATGAGATTGGGATGAGGTGTAGACTGTAGATAGATGTCAAATTTTTAATTCCACCTAAATTAAATTAGGCTAGATATAAATGAACAAAATAATAATAAATGCTGATGAAGAAACGTGAGTCAAAGGTTAGGTTGGGGAGTTGTCAAGGGAGGGGGGAATCTGATACGGACGGAGACAGAATATGTGAAGAAGAAAAATCTGTGACTTACAGATGCAAAATAAGAAGAGAAGAAAAGAACGAATAAATAAGTGAGAGAGTCTTAAATTCCAAATGACAAAATCCAAAAGAGAGTGGTCATCTTTCACAAGGCAGTGTCCGTTGAATCTTGAAGATGCTTTTGGGATTGCAGGGTCCATGTTTCTGATGTTTCTCCACTCTGATCGCGACAGTAAAAGCATTTATTTATTTATTAATTCCCAAATCATACCCACCATCCATTTTATGCCACAGTCAATAATAATAATAATGCATTTCGGTCACAAAGCTCCCTTCCCCTTTTCTGCATTATTTATTTTTTAATGTATGATATTATTAAGGTGATGAATGTTACTTGCTCTAAGAAATCCAAACACCTGTACACAAAGTGTTCATCATTCTCATTCCTCACAACAGTGAAGTCTACGGGTTTATTCATTGTCTAGTGGTCTGATTTAAAAAGGGATAGATTGAAGTTCCTCAAAAGCACCTGTTTAAGACACACAGTTTAGGTTTGGGACGAGACACTTTCAAGCTTGATAATAATAGTTATGGGTTATTAATGATATACAGTAAACTAAAAAAAAAAAAAAAAAGTGATTGCCAGAGGGAAAGAGAATGTGTGGAGAAAGCGAGGAGCAATAATTGAGAAGGGGATTGAAGTGAAAAGAGAGAGTAGGAAAGGAATTGAAACACACACACACATAACATAATGATACAAATACTAGTGAGTGTGGTGAATTAACTGAATCTGCAGAGATAAAAGAGACGACAAGACACAAGTACACAATGGATCTGGGCAGGAGTGATTAAGTTAATTATACTCCTAATCACAGAAAGCGTAGTGATTATAATTCTGGTTTACAAAAATGGATGTGATCGAGTGTGAAGAAATGGGGTTGGAGTGGCATGTTTGTGTGGGACCACACATGGTGATTTCTGAGAGAGATTAGAGTCGTTGGCTTTTGTCATTTAGTCAAACTGGTAAAATGATTAGGAAAACGCGACTCATAGACGTTTATTAAAAATCTCTTTTATGAAATCTTACAATGCTACTTTATTTTATTTTTTTCCGGAAACAATCAAGTGTGTGGGTGTGTGTATATATATAATATATATATTATTTTAAAGACAAGAAAATAATAAATTGTTTTTTTTTAATGGAGATATTTGATGATATCATAACGTAAACAACAATCACTGTTCAATAGCTGTAGTCAAAATACCAGATAATTTACGCTTTTAATAAAATTCCTTTAAGATAGTAAATCGGGTTTTTAAGCTTAAGCAAACGACCAGTAGATAGTAGATAATGAGTGAGGAGGATCGTTACTTGAGATTGAGCATTAATAACAGGACCGAACCATCATTTTCAACCACGAAATTACACTTCCTCTGCCTTCCAATGATGCAAAACAAGTACTTGTCCTGAGCACTCTCCCCACCGCACTCTGCACAACACCACAACTTGGCAAATACAGTACTACTCATACGCCATAAATACTAATATTCTGAAACTCAAGGCGTGGACTTGTTTATTGATCGGTTGGTCGGTTTCGTTTCAGTCCGAGTTTCATACCATTGATAAATACCCATTAAAGTGATTAATAGCCTGATATATTTAGTAGTAACTTCGACTTTCGTCCTCGTTAATGACTATATAAATTATCCATTTAATATGCATCAATTGCCATTAAACGTGTTGAAATGTGCCTATGATATGTGGCTTATGAAAGGGCATGAGTTTGAAGCTTTGAGCTCTCAGGCAACTCCTCTTTTCTTCTTTTGTATTCTGCCTTGCTGAATTCTTTTTTCATTTTGGGGATTGCTGCATCTTAATTTGCTTGCGGAATAGTAACTCTAAAAAACAGTGTTATCGGCTATTATTCAAAAAAACATTTCTTTGTTTATTTTCGCTGGTAGTATTTCCTGACATGAAAATTAGCAGTAAAAGGCTTATGAAAGTGAAAGTGGACGGTGATGATGGGATGGCGGGGTGCTTTAGGACTGTGTGTGGGGTTTGTGTGTTGAGTCAAGAAACAAAACATGGGTTGTGCCTTGAGCACAATAGCATTTGCCCTTTGTATTCTTTCGTTTGTCTGTTTTTGCCAATCAATAGCCTTTGTACTCTAACTATAAGCCAAAGAGCTGACTGAAGATACCCCAATAATAACCCCACCTTCCACTCTGCAATTCTATTCTTGTATTCTACATTTCAACAAACATATATCTCATTTGTACTTTTATGGAGTATACTGTAAGAACTGTGCAAAGAGGTAATGGAAGCTCCACTAGAAATGGCTGTGTCAAAGGCCAACAATTCAAAAACGTTACCCTAAAACTGTCCTATTTTCCATCTTCTCCTCCCTGCCATTTGTCTGTACGGTATTCTTTCCCATTTGAAACGCTCCTGTGATGCGCCCTCTTCCTCTCACTACGCTGCACCCTACCACACCCGATCATGCCCTCCCATCTTTACCTTTACCTTTACCTTTACCATCCCCTCCTCACACGCAATTGATTCTGTCATTTACCACTTCACTTTTTAATCCCTAACCCAATGACCTGACCCATGCCCCCCAAAAACCAATCCAAATTTGGTGTGTTTTTTCAATTGGAGGCGAACAAGTTTTTTTCGTTTATTTGGGAAATTCTAGTTTTTAGACCTATCAATTTTCTTTTAAAGGTAAGAAGATAAGATCCATGTTATGGACTCATACAAGAGGTTCATTGGTTGTGGGGCCCAACAAGGGCAACTTGTATCAGAATATCTCCATAATCAGTTAAAATGCTAATTGGCCTACAATCAAGACTATAATCTCAAAACATACAGGTAGTGCGGCTGAAACATGTGTTTGGAGGCGCACAAAGCCCTAGGACTAAAACCTTAAAGGTAACACATATAAATAGGAAGTTAACTTAAAATGTACACATTTTCGATTCACATTATTTACTATTCAATCTCATTGTGCACACACTCCACCCTTTTTAGCTAAATGTCATATACGTGTTATACGTGTTGCTCAGTGATCTTCTTGATATTCTTCGATGTCTTCCTTATAGACATCCTAGAACAATCATCCTCTCTTTGATATCTGCTTATAGATATATTGGAAAAAGTCACCGATCCGATATAAACAACATACTAGTCCATTGAGGCAAGACATCTGTGTTATACACTACAAAACAATCCCATTAAAATTGGTTGGAACCCAAATTCTCACATGAACCGTCATGTTTTTAGACATATTTACACCTCATAAAATATTTGTTCTATAATGCAAGAAAATAAGATTAAATTCGAATTTATGAGATAAGTTCGAACTTGGTGAAAAAATATTGTAGACAAATTCGAATTTGATAGGATGATATTTTTAAAAAAAATATATTTTTCCTTTTCTTTTTGAATTAATTACTTCTAAAGGTAAAATAAATATTTCATGATTATTTACCAACTGTTACTCTTCATTTTCTTCCTACCAAATAATTCATTTCCCCCCAAAACTATCTTCCCCTGTCCTTCAAATTCTTCTTGTCCTTTTCCTCCCCAAATATTTTCAGTACCAAACGGGCCCTTAATATTGATTAGTTATGGGAACACATTCTTCAGAAAATCACAAGTATAAACAGAAAATCCGCCTAATTCTGCTATTATCATTTTATTCTTGATTACTGAATTCCTTAATCATTAGATTGCTATCATCCATATCTGTACAGGAAAAAGAAATAAAGGCGGAAAAAGCCAACAAAAGAATTACTACACAGAATATTCATTAAAAAAATTATCATAGGAGATAAAAATTCGCGGGGGAGTATGAAAAACTCGTATCCGCTTCATGTGCGTGCCACGTGTAATGGCACGGTGAAAAAACCCCAACTCTACTTCACTCCCCTTAAGTGGGGGTCATTATGAGTCTTATCTAAACCTATACTATGCCCTATGACTTTTACTGCCATTTGTGAAATTCCGGTTAAAAATGAGGTCATTCATCTGATATACTTTTTCTTAATATGCCCCTGAAGATTTTCAGCATTAGGCACTGTGAAGTTTAGGGCGCAATTATGGTCAATGTCTGTTGGCTCATTTTAGCCGTGGCATCCACCTTAATTTTTTTCCAACTCATATGTATGAGATGACAAAAAAAAAAGTGTTATCCTTCTCCGTACCAAAACAATCCTCTGATTGAATCTCTCCAACAAAACCCACGGATCTCTCACATCTCATGTTAGACTTAGTGAACTCTCAGTCTTTTAACATGTTTGAAATGCCAATTGAAATCTTTAAAAGTAGTTTTTCAATTCTAATTTATAGTATATGAGGTAAGTTTATAATAAGAGTTTTATCTTAATTTACGTAAATAAGTACTTTTGACACTCCAAAAGGGATCATAAACATGCTCAAACACCGACGATCACTATGGATTTCTAGTGAGGTTTTGGATTGCGAGCATGAGATGGGAGGCAGCGGCAATGTGGCTATCGTGGGTGCTGGTGATATCTCATAGACTGAGAGATGAGTGAATTGCAAGCTCAAGTTGCAACCTTTAATGTAGAAACTTAGAATTATTTCCAGTTCCCAATTATTCCACAGCCTAATAGTGTCTCTTTGAGTTGGTAGTAAAAAAAAAACACTTAGTCGAGGTAAAACTCCTCTCTCACTTCTAAATTATAAGTCATGTTGAAAAAAACAGCTTCTAACACTACCTCAAACATATAAAATACAGGATGTGAAATTGAGGGTTGAAAAGCTTTTAAAGAGAGAATGGCCAATATTGCAAATTTGACGAGGTTTTCATGCTTTTTTGTTTATATGAAAAGAAAAAGAAGGGAAAAATCTTGAATTCTGTTATCTGTGGATATAAAAAACAAGAATCCAAGAGAATTTATAAGGTGGGTTTATTTGTTTATAAGAATTAGATTGAGTCTGTTTGAACTATTTAAAGCCGCCCCACCCGTGAATTGTTTGATGCTTCTTACTAAGAACTAAGAATGAAAGGGATTTTTGTCCCTTAATATTCTTACCTCCATGGATGTTGATAATATGATGCAGAAGAGGGTTTAGTTAGAGCGATTGAGACCCAGCAACCAACGCTGAGCAGAGGGATGGATAATGCTTTTCTTATTTTTATTTTTTGCCACCTCACATATACAAGTTGAAAAAAAAAGTGAGGTGACGCCAAATCAGCAAAAATGGGTCAGCAGACGTTGACCGCTAAAGTAGGTTAGAGTTGGGTAAAATTGCCCTATTTTTAAAATTTTTGAATAAAATTAATGGTTAAATAGTAAATTTGTTTTGAAAGTATAAATTGAAAAACAATATTGTCTTGAAAGTTTTTCTTGTCTCAACGTTGCCTCAAAAGTTTCAAAACGTAATAATGTTACCTGTTATCTTAAAAAACCAACGTTGACCGTAAAAAAATTAACGTTGACCCTTAATTTTTTAATAGAAATAAACAACATTACTATATTTTAAAACTTTAGGGATATATGAAAAACTTTCAAGAACATGGCCCATCCCAAAAATTTCCCAAACAAATTTAATACTTAACTCTAACATCAACCTTTCAAAGACCTCTGGATTCCTAATCCTCATCAGAAAAAATTGTGATGACATTTTTACCCCTTAACACCTTATTTTTAATCCTGGCAAGAAAAAAGAGCCCTTTTTCCAGCAACAGAGGGCATTACCTTAGCAGGGGAGGCTCACTTCGAAAGCAGGGACAAGGACGCATGCATGTTCACGCAATCAACGGTCAAGAATCTCTTAATCCCGGGATGAAGCTCCATGTCTTTCGTACGATTCAAAGCCTTTAACTCAACCATGGTTAGGTTTATTTCAGGCCCTTGGGTTTGTCCCTGGGTCTGACCCTAGTTCAGCTTTAACACAGCCATGTTAGTGACAGGAGGAAGGAGAGAAGGGGGTTCGGGTTAGTTTTCTAGGCTCGCCTCTCATCTTGTTTGGCATGTAAATTACTATATGTAGGAATCTTAGATTGTAGATTCGGAGATCTATCAACTTCATTTTTCCTTTTCTTCAAGGCTTTTTTGTTATATAAATCGGATGTAATCATCACCTTTTGATTTGCAGAGTATCGCTGAGGAAATAATTTTCTGTTGAATTCTTCCTCACGATTCTGGCTTTTCTCCTTGTAATTTTCTTGAGGATAGTTGTTCTCTTTTATCCTTCGGCACATGTCCAATCTGGTCAATGTGAAAAGAAAAAAAATTACCCTCTTTTAGATCTCTCATGGTGTTTGGGATTTGAAGCTATATCGTTAAGGTTTTATTTTGGAGATCGTTTTTGCTCACTCTTGTTTTTGGGGAGATCTATTTTCCTTGTTACGTTTTTGACTTTCTCTGCTATGGGGGCTTGATCTGGGGAATATCAGTGTTAGATCTGAAATTCTTTCACGTTGTTGCAGTACTTACTATTGAAAGCACTAGATTTTCTGCCTGCACTTCGCCTCACAACCTTTCGGGCCGGCAGATGAAAACTTTACGAAGAAGTTGTGGAAATCGGTAGGCGGAGGAAAGCGATGAATTATTTTCCAGAGGAGGTATTAGAACACGTTTTTGACTACGTGACGTCTCACCGGGACCGGAACGCTGTGTCTTTAGTTTGCAAAAGCTGGTACAGAGTGGAGAGATGTAGTCGGCAGAGGGTGTTCATAGGGAATTGCTACTCTATCAGTCCGGAAAGAGTGATCCAAAGGTTTCCTGGTCTAAAATCCCTAACTCTAAAGGGAAAACCACATTTCGCGGACTTCAATTTGGTTCCTCATGAGTGGGGAGGCTATGTGTATCCATGGATTGAAGCGCTGGCGAAAAGTCAGGTTGGATTGGAGGAGCTCAAGTTGAAGAGGATGGTGGTCTCGGATGAGAGTCTTGAGCTACTCTCCTATTCGTTCCCGAATTTCAAGTCTCTAGTTCTTGTTAGCTGTGAAGGGTTTACCACTGATGGTTTAGCAGCCATAGCTGCAAATTGCAGGTAAAGGATTTCTGGGACTGGATCATATATGATGACCCTTGATCTGATGTTGATGTTGGAAGAGTACTTTTTGATGTGTCATCTTGATTTATTTATTTATTTTTGCGAAGGTTATCTCTTGGATTTTGTTTGTTGGAGGTAGTGGTTGATTCTTGTTTTTGTTTAGGAAGCTCACTACTTTACGAACAAATCGTTCTTTTTCATGTGATTAAAGGATGTACTTGTAGAAACATCAATATTTTACTATCCTATTTACTGAGTCAAATGTATCTTATCATATGTATTTTGTTGCAGTTTATAGTTCGTCTTTTTCTCGAAGTTATAGCATAACGCGGATAACTTTTTGATGCTGTTTGCTGTCTGTCTTGTGTCCTGTGGAGTTGTGTTTTGGTATTTATTTTTCTGAGCTCTATGGAAGTATATTTTGAAGAACTTTTGTACTATCTGGTAAATAGTCAATAGTTGGTTATTTTGATCGATTTGTCAACTCTTTGTATGTAGGATTTCTTGTAGCTATGGTTTTATACGGTATATTCTATTGTGTGGCATGGTTTGTGGTAGGGAGGGATGCGTTTGAGAAATCTGTTTTGCTGCTTCTAAAAAGTAACACAAGTGCATTCGATTGATGGCAACAATTGGCATAATGATAAGCGTGTCCCTGATTGTCTATTTTGTGGCTTTTATGTAAATTGCAGGTTACTGAGGGATCTGGACCTGCAAGAGAATGAAATCGATGATCACAGAGGCCAATGGCTGAATTGCTTTCCTGATAGTTGTACATCACTTGTCTCACTTAACATTGCTTGTCTTAAAGGGGATATTAATCTGGGAGCTTTAGAGAGGCTTGTTGCAAGATCTCCTAATCTTAAGAGCTTAAAGTTAAATCGTGCTGTGCCCCTTGACACACTCCAGAGGATATTGATGAGAACACCTCAACTAACAGACTTGGGTACTGGGTCCTTTGTCGATGAGCCAGATTCTGATGCCTACTCCAAGCTAAAGCATACAATTTCGAAGTGCAGATCAATAACCAATTTGTCTGGGTTTTTGGAGGTTGCTCCTCATTGCTTACCTACTGTATATCCTCTTTGTGCAAACTTAACATCGTTAAACCTGAGCTATGCAGTAGGGCTTCAGGGCAGTGATCTAATGAAGCTAATACGCCACTGTGTGAAGCTTCAGCGCTTATGGGTAAGTATGTTTAACTCAATTGCCATTCATATTTTTTCCCTTATGTAGAGAGGAGATGCCAATAATATCTACGATCTTGCAGATATTGGATTCTATTGGGGATGACGGACTTGGTGTCGTGGCTTCCACATGTAAAGATTTGCAGGAGTTGAGGGTTTTTCCATCTCTTCCTTTTGATGCTGGACCTTCAGTTGTGACAGAACGTGGATTGGTGGCAATATCCATGGGCTGTCCTAAGCTTCACTCATTGCTATATTTCTGCCAGCAGATGACAAATGCTGCTCTCATAACAGTAGCAAAAAACTGCCCAAATTTCATTCGCTTTCGGCTGTGTATCCTTGATCCCACAAAACCTGATGCTGATACAATGCAGCCACTGGATGAAGGTTTTGGAGCAATCGTTCAGTCTTGCCGGCGTATCAGGAGATTGTCAATGTCTGGACTACTGACTGATCGTGTTTTCTTGTATATTGGAATGTATGCTGAGCAACTTGAGATGCTGTCTGTTGCATTTGCCGGAGAAAGTGACAAGGGAATGCTTTATGTGCTGAATGGATGCAAGAAAATTCGCAAGCTTGAGATAAGAGACAGCCCTTTTGGCAACATGGCACTTCTAAACGACGTAGGGAAGTATGAGACAATGCGATCCCTTTGGATGTCGTCCTGCGATGTGACCTTGGGAGCCTGCAAGACTTTAGCTAGGAAGATGCCCAGATTGAATGTGGAGATCATGAACGAAAATGAGCTGGAGTTTGATCTGGATGATGCGCAGAAAGTAGATAGGATGTACTTGTATCGTTCATTGACTGGCAAGAGGAAGGATGCTCCAGACTTCGTCTGGACCTTGTAGGTGCATCTTAGGCTATTTAATTTCTGGTTATTGAGCAGTTTGTACTTTATTTTTGCAGAGACTAATCAAAGGCAACATAGTAGCCTGGTGTAGTGGTTTTGTTTAATTAGTTTATTACATGACATCCTCCCCTATTTCGATATTTCATGACTTTACCTCTAAAATATTCCATAATTGGAGGTCAGAAGACGGGCCTGCAGGTGTACCATTCGTCAATAGGTTCTGTAGTGCTCCATGATGCAAATGCAGGATAGCAATGTATTAAGTCAAGATGTAATTTAAATGAAGTTAGCAGTAATTCTAAAGCATGGCCTGGCTTGGAAGATAGAAATTCCAGAAAATCGACTCGGCTT
Source organism: Acacia pycnantha (assembly GCA_025563575.1). Classification (NCBI taxonomy): domain Eukaryota; kingdom Viridiplantae; phylum Streptophyta; class Magnoliopsida; order Fabales; family Fabaceae; genus Acacia; species Acacia pycnantha. Next base: position 14,137,913 of record JAMWYP010000015.1, on the reverse strand, counting down.
AAATATCCAACTTCCAATTCAATTCCCTCAAATTTGAGGAATCATAGTCTATCCGATGATTTGATGGTGCGACAAGATTCTTGGCAATTGGTAAAATTACAAGTACAAGCAAACTATATTGTCCGATCAAAGGTTTGTGTCATTTGCGGTGTGATTTTCTATAATTATATATTAATCTATATGGATGTGTGTGTAATGTTTTCCTTGTTTTTTCTCTTGACCACGAGTAATGTTTTCCTTGTTAGAGCATAAAAAAATAGGCGCACAATTTTTTCATCCCCAGTTAAAGGGTAATTAGGCAACAACTTACACAAAAACTTACCTTCAAAATATTAAATGAATCATTGAAGCAGTTTTTCCGTTTTCTGTCAAAAACCGATTCATAGTTCCATACAAGCCAGCCTGAATGGCCACAGGCCGGATTTCTAAATAGGGAACAAAACTCAAAAAAATTAAGCAGTCCGCTAGGGAGGCTCCTGTGTTAAGATAGACTGTCCTCAATAGAGTCCCAGTGACAACGAGGTATATAAACTTCCAACACAGATGAGTCACCTATAAGCCTAAAGATTCTTTAAATAACAGCTACGCCAAGCATGTTATGTAGTACTCTATATTTCAATCTAATTCTCTTGACCTTCTTTAAGGTCCTCCAGCAAAAGTGACTTTTAAATCACCTTAAAACTGTCAAACCCAGTAGTATGGTAAAAGATTGGTCTGTAAAGATGAGAACAATCTATAACCACACCCTTGGCTGTAAATCCACGTATTTTGAACAGTTTAAATTCCCAATAAATATCACTGTTCATTCAGTGTGACTCGCATACACCACAATAACTTATGCACACAGAGCTGAAAAGGGGGGGAGGGGTCAATAGACCAAGAATTACATGAACGACCAAAGACTCGTCAGATCCCACACATATCAATCAGACCATAGAGCAACATTTCTCCAGAGAGCTATAATCAATATCAACAAACTAAATAAACAACTCTCTGATCATCAGAAAAAGCAGCACTCCTCTAGCACACAGCAACAACAGAGAGCTGCCAAGCTGCACATGCAAAACAAAAGGAATTATAGACTTTAGTGACCACAGAGAAAACAAATGGGGAAAGCAGACAATAGAAGAGCCTCACTTAATAGTTATGAAAAAATGGAGTAAGACTTGTAAATGATTTTACATCCCCTTGTCAAAATAGGGGACATCACAAGCTGAAACAAAATAAACCTATTAAATCAAGTTAGATGGTATTTCCGTAAGAGGTACTGGGTTATTCAGTTCATTATGGATAATTTTATTGACGGGGAATAATTCTCCATGAACCAGGGATGATGAGAAGTTCTCGAACTGATTTCCAAACAAAGCTTCTTGACAGACAAAGGACTAATTCATGACCAGCAAATTTAACACAGTATGAAATTGTTACGGACATCAGTGAAATGCACCGACCAACTGCAAGTAAGCTGATAGTAATTATCAAATAGTGCAGTTTCAATGTACATGCATCTATACATGCACATTTGCAATTGGGATAAGCAAATTTGAAATTTCAATGTGACAATCTTGTATATTCAAAGCATGTCATTATGTGACATGGGTAAGGATTGGAGTACACATCACAGTGGTGAACTAGACGAATTTTGTTACTGATGTCTCTGTTTTTTATTAAAAAAAATGTGCATTATATTTTGATATTGATCATTAGTACAGGCTGAGACTTTTTTTTTTTCTTGACCTACAAGTGTATAGTTAACAAGTCATGATAAACATATAACCTGTGACCATGTTAATCGATCATTAATCCCAACAGATAGACTTTTCTTCTTTTTCTTTTCTTTTTTAATTTTTACCAATGAATACCTAGTTAATAAAACAAAGGGAAAGGATTAAGTAGCAAATTCGCCCCGAAAGTAAACGCAAAGGAGCAACGTTGCTCTAGAAGTTTTTTTTGTTTTAATGTCACCTCAGAAGTCTCAAAATGTAGTAATGTTACCCTTCCCGTTAACATAGTTAACTTCGACCATTAACTTTCTTTTTGTTTGACTAAAAATATACACACTGCACGCCACCTTATCGTCTAACCACTTCCTCCCTCTCTTCCAACTCCTCCCCTTCTCTCCACCTGCTCCCATCGCCTCTGCCTCCTCTGTCCCCATCTTCTAGCAGTGGTGCGTTGTTTTCAGAATCCTTAAGGTTCCGTTCTGCACACACATCGGCACGTGTTCTGGGATGGCAATCACTGCTCTGATCGCCGGAAAAACACATCCTCCAAGATTCCTCCGAGTTAAACCGCCACACCTCCTTTTTTGATCTATTCACAGCTGTTCCTGTCATAGTCACTGCCTTCACCTTTCACTTCAATGGTACTTAATTACTTCTTAACTTTTCTTTCAAAGAAAGTTTCTAACTATCTTAACCGTGTGGGTTTAATACTTTAATTTAATTTAATTTGCAGAGCATACAATTGGGTTAGAACTTGCAAAGCCATCTGATATGGCAGTAGAAGTTCGAGTAGAATTAGTTCTCTGTGATGCCATATACTTTTCGATAGGACTATTTGGTATCTTCTGTTTGGGGATTCAACACAATCAGACATACTAATCAACTTTGATCAGAACACTTCTGGTTTTGCAACTGGGACCTTGCTCAACACTCTGGTCCGTTTAAGCTATGCTTTCCACATCATGTTGGTGTTTCCTCTCTTGAACTTCTATCTGAGAGCCAACTTAGACAATCTTATTTTCCCCAAGAAGCCTCTGCTTGCCACACACAACAAAAGATTTGTGATCCTCACTCTGATTCTCATCTTCTTCAGCTACCTCATGGTCATAGCTCTCCCTGATATTTGGTACTTCTTTCATTTCATGGGATCAACCTCTGCAGTATGCCTCGCCTTCATCTTCCTGGTTTCCTTGCTCTCCACTGCTAGAAGATGGGGACAGAGGAGGCATAGGTGATGGGAGCAGGTGGAGAGAAGGGGAGGAGCCAGAAGAGTCGCGGTTGAGGAAGAGAGGGAGGAAGTGGCTGGATGATGAGGTAACGTGCCGTGTATATTTTTAGTCAAATTAGAAAAAGTTATTGGTCAAAGTTAACTATGTTAACGGAAAGGCAACATTGCTATGTTTTGAGACTTCTGGAGTAACATTGGGACAAAAAAAAAATTCCAGGGCAACGTTGCTCCTTCACATATATTTCTGGGACGGATTTGCTACTTAACCCTAAAACAAATAACTCCTTAAATACAATACCACATGTTCCAATGAAAAAAGAAAGGGAACCATTATTAAACTTTAGGGTGTTGGTTACTCTTTTATGAATACCTTAGGTGACAAAAATGTTCTTTAATCCAAAATTAATTTGAAGTTCATGGCCAACATTAAGGGGAGACGTCACAACCCTTTTGACATTTGAGGGGCAACATTGCTCCAATAGACAGTTTAGGATGTCCCGTGCTCCTTGTCGAATAGTTGATGGGCAAATACCATTTAACTCTTATCTTAAGGACCTTTGGTAAGTTTGAGCAAAAGTGAATCAACTTTTAATGTATAGAAAATGACATTTATGACATTTGTTATTCTTTTGGTATCATTAATAAACAAATATAATGTCTTTCTCATAAACTTTTCAAGTAGAGGAAGGAGGATCACTTTATAAGAGGCATCTATGAGATAAAAGTATAAACACCACCCTGTTCAAAAGCAATACACATATCAAACGATACATGACCTAAAAATGCTATAAAATAAATTGAAATAAAAGAGCATACCAGCCTCGCAAGAATGAGGCGCAACCGTTGGACTCATCGTAATAATGATGTTCGCAGTGATGGTGTTGGTAGTTTGGAGGAGGAGGCGGTGGATACCCGTCATTGAAATAACCCTGATAACCTTGATACGGCGGATATTGCGGCGGCGGAGGGTATCCTGGATACCCAGGTGGAGGCGGTGGAGGGTACCCTTCGAGTGGCGGCGGTGGCGCCGATGGGTAACCTGGTGGTGGCGGACCATAAGATCCGTACCCTGTATAAAATTCGCGAGTCTCGTTGATGGAGGATCAAATTGGAATCGGAATTCGACGGGAGAAAAGTAGAATCGAAAGTTTGAATTGTCAATTAATAAAGGGCAGAGGGTTTTGAGGAATCTTACCCGGAGGAGGGTAGGCTTCTTGAGGGACTCTCTGGTAGCTGCTCATTGGCCTGAGAGGGAGATCACGAATCACGATGGGATCGTTCAAGTTCCGCAATGGGGCAGGGTGACGACTAACAACCCCTTACCAGTTGCCACTGTACCCCAAAAGCGTCGTCGTAGGCTTATGTTGTTGTAACAGCGGATCACATTTCGTCTTATATGGTCTTGGCTAATACAGTACGATAAAATAGGAAAGAGCCTATTTTTATGTTTTTGGGGTTTTTACTTCTTTTTTTACCAGATGAACATGATAACTTTCAACGTGGACATTGTGAGAATCTCGAGCATGACGTGATAAAAATAGATTTAACATGGTTGAGTTGGCCATTATGATAAAAGACAGACTTATAAAAAAAAAAAAGTAATACTACCTTTTGGTCATAAATATAAGACATAGTTGACTTTTTTTTAGAGAAATCAAGAAAGATAAATAAGTTACTTAATCATACCTACCATATGTTGTAAATGATTATTTTTAAAAATCTACTATTTAAATGAACAAAAAGAAGAGCATTGCTGAAATTTATGATTTTTAACCACCTCAATTTTACAAGAATATTTTAGATTAGTACCTAAAAAGAGCATTGTTGAAATTTTATACTGAGATTTTAAAGCTTACAAATCTTAAATTGTTATTTAATTCCAAAATTTATTATCTTTCAGTGTAAGTTTGGCTAAATTATACAAAATCCCCCAAAATTTTGGTGAGTTTGCATATAAAATTATTGGATAAAATGAAGAATGCATCAAAATAATAAGCTTTGAATTCGTAAATATTTTTCCCTCCGACCTGTCATGCAACTCCTCGACCTCTCCTCCTCACCTTCCTCTTCAAACTCACCAAACACCTCATTACTTAATGAAGAAGTGGCAAGGAATCAAAATGTCATCAAAGCAAAAGTCAATTCCCTCGGGCGATCACTAGGTCCACCCAGCCAGCAAAATATTGATATCATCCAAAGTAAAAGCTGAAAGCACCGATTCAGGCCATGCAGATAAATTAATTTGTTCTCTTAGTAACTCGTTGTTCATTAGTCATTTTAAAGACAAAATTCTAACAAGTCGCACCAACCAAAAAAAATTAGAGACCAACATTTTATGCTCTAGGTAAAGTCTAACAACTGACAGAGTAGCATCCTCTAGCTTCAAAATGTCTGATTGCGAATATATTAATCTGTCAATGATTAACGCCTCTTCTTGCTTGCTTTGGAACTGGATTTTGATGGTGTAGCAACCAGGTACACGAACAGAACGACGATGGTGATCACTGAGACAAGAGATCCATACTTTGCAAGCAATTTCTGCGCCCATGAAATGTTGAAACATTAATATCATGAATGTTGAAAAATGACTCATCAAGCGAGATATCAAAAAGAATAAAAACATTATGAAGATTAAAGTTTGTTTCATTTCTTCAGCCACACAGGAGAGAAAGATCAAGTGCAAAAAAAACATACTCTTCCCCACATGTGAATAAAAGTTTGTTCCTCACGTCTAAATAGTGTGGGCAGCAGAAAGGTAAATGAGATCATTTTGCTCATGTTGACATGCTTGTTTGACTCACAATAAGTAATATTCACTACCAACATAGGCAGCACGTCTTCATAATTATTACCTTCGGTCCTAAATATAAAAGCTATACTTTTTTCTAGAGAGATAAAAAAAACTAATTAAGTTACATTAAAGGATTTATATGCATCGTTCTTCTTCAAACTAATTTGATTAACTTATAAACTGATATATGATCTAATGATGTACCACATATAATATGATTAAATATATCTAAAAAAGGACCGGAGGGAGTATATAATTTGTACAATAAGTTTGGAAACTGCAAGTTCAAAAGGCCCCAAAAAAAGAAACATTGTTCATACCTTAACCTGAGAAATTGGGTCCAATCGATGATTCCATGAAAGCACAAAAAAATTTCGGTCAGTATAAGGAATTGTCATGTAAATTGAGATTGGTTCATGAAACTAACGAGTGTACAAGATACATACAAAATTCAGCTTGTTCTCGGGAGGTCTGTCAGCAAGAACATCCAAAGGAAGAATAGGAGTTGAATATGCCTCCTAAAGGAAAGCAAACTGAAAAATGAGAAAGGTTTGTCCACCAGAAAAGAAAACAGAGAAACCGTACCAAAAGATGGAGAACCTGCAAAGCAGCTTTTGTGGGTACACGGAACTTAATAACAGCTGGTTCACCAGAATAGACTCCCTTTTCTGTGGCCTCCAATTCAAATGTGTGAGACAGAATGCCACCACTGAAAGCAGCATTGTATGTTTTTCAAAAGATAGAAGGATAAAAGAGTAGAACTCAGGGAAGGTTTATATAGAATGGTGAAGGCTATAATCGGCAATACGAAAACTCACGCATCAAGCCTTTCCCATGTCTTTGACAAGCTACCACTGATTACATTAAAAGCATCATTTGGCCAGCTATCATCCGTTAGACTTACATCATACGCCGTCCTTTCAAAAAAAATATAAAAACTGGTAAGTTCAACAGAAAAGTAGAAATAAATAAATTTGAAGGTCAGATTACACAAGTTTTAAGCGACAATCCACAATATACTTGATAAACATATCAAATTATTCACTTGTGCCAACTCATCCAAAAATTGTGACCTCTCACCTCTGCTGTTAAGTACGCGAAATTTAAGAAAATTTCTCTTAGACTAACAGCAGAAGCAGAATAAGAAAGAGCAAAATGGACCAAATTGCAGATCAGACGGATTAAAAGAGCATTCCTTGACTCCATACTTGCCTCGCATATCTCCCTCCGTACCACTGTTAGTTTCAAGGTTTCAGATTGTTTTACTCCATTAGATATATGGGCCTTTTACACATTCCATTAGAATACAATTTGACATTCCAACTGAGACATGAGGGAGAAGAAAATATTTTTCCCCGATCGAGTTCTAAACTGGTGCTAACAAAAGATTCACGCATGAATCACGATGCCTAGTAGCTTAAGAGCTGAATTTCGCGCTTCACATGTTTCTTTCTCCCCAATTGACCGATCATTCCCGATTTTTCTTTTCATAGCGCGTGGGGGATCCACCAAATGCTTACAAATTTGAACAACATAAAAGCTCAATTTCTGGCAATCAACCAAAGCATGCATGGGGTCGGGAAATTGAGATAAAAGGAATTAAGGAAATTAACATCCATAAGAATCTGAAGAGAGACAGATCGGACCAAGAAAAGGTTAAAAAAGGGGAACATACGAAGTTCCTTGGTTGTAGATGTCGATGGTGACGGAGACACGTTCAGCTCCAGGCTTGACCCTGTTAAGGGTGGCCTTCTTGTGAGCCAGAATGAAAGGGACATCGGAGCTAGCATCGGCAAGTGATGAGCATAGCAATAAGGAAGCAAAGAGCACAAAGGCAACCAGAGATTTGAAGATTGGATCGGCCATCTGACAGATTTCTGGGTTGGTGACTCCGGCTCCGATATAAATTGAATCGTGGGACTGGGTGTTGAATCTGGTTTTAGACCGTGTTTATGACCAAAGACTCTAGGGTTTGGATCTCCACATGGATCCGGCACAGCTAGATTGTTTAGAAACGATCTACACGTTTTTTCCCATTAAAAAATTATTTTTAAATTAAAATTTATTTTTGAGATGAAATATATTTAAATTAAAATTAAAAGCCCATATATTTTATAATGTAATTTATTCAGTCCATTCACATGTGAATTTGTCCTGTTGCAGGCAAAAAAAAAAAAAAAAATTAGAGGTCAGAAAATTAACAAATTTGTGTTGTTGAAATAATAAAAAATAATCTTCTAATTTCTAATCCACACAGATTTGTTAATTTTCAATTTTTAGTTTTATGCTTCTTTCATCTTTCGCTTATTTTGCATATTTAAATTGTCTCTCCGAATCTATATAAATATCAATTTAATATATTACTAATTAAAAATAAAAAAAGATTTGATTTAATAGGTACAAATATCCTCATGTTGAAAGCCATTGTGTACATTGAGAAGTGGCTTCTCTCCTTTTCCTCTCATTGTAAAAATATTATTAATTTTACTTAAAAAATTACATAAATAAATTTAAATTGTTAAGATTTGATCTAAAAAGGGGAGCAAATATGATGCAGAGCTTTTTTTTTTTTTTGAACTTAATGATGACAAATAAATTCAGGGCCGTTTGTTGATTTTAGTTGGGTTGAAAGATCATTGAGCCTATTGAGCTTCTTTTCACACCAAATGCCTTGTAGCTTAGTGGTATGGATACTCCCCAACTAGTGGGAGGTCGTGAACATGAGACATGCTGACAAATGACAATCCTCATAATTATGCGACTTCATAATTATCATTTTCTCTTATTTAGCTTCTTATTGTAAATAATGTCCATATGTATAAACATGATAACTTCTCAAAGCAGGTTTAATTTAGAATGCATCTAGTCTAAATTGAAACAATTCAAGACTATTAATAATCGTCAAAACCATTAAATGGTCTACTAAAATCAAAGTTTCCACGTAATAGTATCACTCATATATAAATTTCACAATAATGATATAAAGTTATAAACATAACATATCATCCTACAAAACTTCAAACACGCATAGGAAACTAATTTCTAAGTGTCTGTTTGAGTTAGTGTTTTAAAAACATATTCACACAAATCGAAGTAAAACTTCTTTAACATATTTACCTCGTACACTATAAATCACAATGTAAAAATAACTTTTACTGCTAATCCGAACAGGCACTAAGTCACCACAAATATGCCCAAGGACCCCTCAAGTATATTTCGAGCAATCTAAGAATAAAAAAAATTGCATGTTTCAGACATCTCATGTTAACTACAAGTAGATAATGGGCATATAACATTAATTTATGTCTCCTACAGTTAAATGACTTCGAAATTAAGGAAGAAGGGTTGTATCACCATCAATAATTAGGCAAAGCCTTAGCTTTTAATGCCATCTTTTGTTCTTTTTCTTTTTAATTTTCCTTTTTGAAAAGTAATTACTAGTTGACTTTGGATCCCATCATGGCGAGGCATGCATGAAGACAAAATAAGAAGTGGCTCTATAGATTAAGCCAAGTCGGTGGTTGATGATATTATTACTATCCTTGTTATTGCAAATTTTAAAAGATTTAGACTCACTTGCGTCTGTTTCTGCAGAATGGTAATGCCACCTACCAGTTTACATGCAATGAATAGACGTGAAAGTTTAGTTATTTTCTAAAATTTTAAAATTTTGTAATCTCTAAACATAGGAATTGAATCATTGACTATTGGCCTTGACGTGTTATAGAATTCACTTTTCCCCCCAGTTTTATCGGTCACAGAAGTGACTTGCTCCTTTTAACGAAGCAGGAACTTGAAAGAGTTGTACGCTATTGCCATGTGAGATATGCCTCGATTCCTGCGTTTTGTATTCCCAGACTCTGCGTTTCACTTTGCCACTTGGTTGCCTATATGAACATGTTCTCTTTGCTTCCTCCAACATTCGCTGCCTCCTATCTCTGCTTCTTCCCTTCCTCTTCTCCGTAAGTCATGAATTCCAAGTTTTTCTTCTCTTAAAAAATTCATCAGAATCATCACCTTGTCTCTTCTCGCTATGTAACTCACTATTCTCTTGTATTCCACTGTCTCTCTTCTTTTATCTGCTTCTCTGAGCTTCTGATTTTTCTTCAACTGAGTTTTTTTTTTACCTGCAAGTTCAGGTCAGAAATTTCAATCAATACTTGTCATAAAAACTATGAGTGGTGTTATAAAAAAGAAGAGTAGTTTCTCACCCACTTGAGAAGAGTTCAATCATAGCAATGAAACTTAAATGTGCCAACTACTATGCTTATTTTTAAGTCCTGCACTTGCCCATATCTCTACTATCAATGCTCATTTGTTGCACCACACAACTACTTTCTCAGACTTATAAATGAACGTGGATGGTTGATTTGTGCAGCATGGTATGCTTCCAAAAATTCCGTATCCAAAAGACATGGGATGCACTTACTCTGCATATGCACTTGGAAGGAAGAAGTCTTCGTCGAGCATCCCTGAAGTGGCGGTCTTTGTTCCATCAATCAGAATTCCAGTACAATCTGATCTTCAAAGGCCTCTTAGAGGGATAATTCCACGCGAGCTAGCCGATAAATTGTCTTCACTTCGAAATCAAATAGTTTTGGTGGCTGAGGATACTGGTAAGAACTTGCTTGATGAAATAATATACCTTTACAATCACAAACAGCCCCATAAAAATCTAAAATATCTTGCAGGAGGATCAGCAATAGCAGAACTGCAGCGAACTTTGAATGAATACTTGGCTTTTCTGATTGGACTCACTAAGAAAGGTTCTGCAAACTAACATGCATCTCTCTTCCTTTCTTTTTTCCTTTCTCCTAAATGGATTGTAAACTTGGGATTTCTGGTTATGTTAGAGAGTGGTCTTGAGGGACTGATAGAGTTCAAGTGGAAGAACTTTGAAGAAGGGCGACAAGTATGACTCTGAGCAAAGCTATTGCTGGAATTAAAGTTTTAACACCCATTTTTAGAGTTTCTTTCAACATTTGAGAATTTGTGGTGCTGTTTAGTGTTAACCAGGTAAAGTGCAATTTAACAGGATAGCTGCATACCTAGTGTTTGGTTTGAGGTGATTTCTGTTGTTCATCTTATGGCAATGCTGACATTGTCTGGGGCAGAGTCATTGATGATCCCCAAGGACCATTCAAGTTCTGGAATAAGAGTTGTATCTTCAGGTTAGTTCCATTCCCCAAAAGTCATATACTTGAAATTTAGATTAATTTAATTTAATTCAACAAGTGTCTACTATTTTCTTTTTTTGTCAGAGAATAAGAGGGAAGCAGTAGATTTGTTACTTAAGGCATCAGGTTACCTGCAGTTCTGTGTCAGGAATGTTCTTTCTCACATGCCACACGAGGTCAGGTATGTCTATTAAATTTAGATCCTCAGGAATATTTCATGGGATGAAATAGAGGGAGAGTTAATGGGCCCTACCTCTGCATATGTAGATTCCAAAGAATTTTCTATTTCTCTATTTTATCCCGTGAAGTATTTCAAAGGATCTAAATTATTGTCTGTGTTGTTACTCCATATATTAATTTGAGATCTTGGACAGATTTTGAACACAACATTAAGATTTTTCATAATGACATCTAGGAAGAATTTACCCCACGACTTGCAGGATGGTGTGTTGGAAGCCACTTCCATTCAAGCACTAGGACAGGTGCATTTTAGCTACGTCTGTGTTTAGTTGCAAAAAAAAAAGTTCATCCCCAACACATATATAATATCTCACCTCTTGATGATAATTCAGGGAACTGAAATTCAGCTAGGTCTTGCTGTTGAGGATCAGAAGGCAACTTTGCCTGTGAAGAGGAGGTTAGCGTGTGAACAAGTAACCTACTTTAGTAAGGTCTTCCCTTCACTCCTTTGAGCCTCACCTCAATTTTTTATTTTTTTTGATATAAAGCCTCACCTCAATTAAACCAATTGGTTTTAGCACAATTCACTTTGCTTCAGAACCTTCTGGTTTAAGTAAAGTATACTCCTTTTCAAACAGGATGTATAGAAGTCTACAGTATATCAGATTGTGACATTCTGTTTTCCTCACATTCAAGTGCAGGCTTATCACTGCCTTTTGGGATGTGACCTCAGACAAGGGCGCCGGAAGAAGCATATCCGGTTCATAAAATGGAAATTCCTGGAAGCTAAGGTCTACAACACAATCACCCACCAAACACTTATTATATCTTACTAAAAATTAAAGAGGAGGGAAAATCTTGAATTAGAAAATCGAATGTTACATAGTATCTAGTAATGTAGGTGATGTGTTAGTGAACATTTTGTACAATTTTGTGACTTCAGGCTGCAGCCTATTACTACCATGGTGTGATCCTTGACAAGGGCAATGAACCAACAAGTCACATGAGTGCTGTATCTTGTTTTCTTGCTTCAGAAGAGCTTCTAGCAGAAAGCAAGAAAGCCTGCCTAAGCTTTTGCCTTGCAGATCCAGTGACCAAGTTGGTTTTGGCCTTTTTGATTATGTCATTTGATGCACCTTTCCTTCTTAACTAGTTGTTTTTTTCTTTGTCAAGTGCTCCTCCACTCTGGGGTGTTATGAAGCGTTTGCATCAGAAAATTCCTGAAGTTGCAGCAACCAAGTCTCAGATGTATGGGCACCTCTTGGAGCAAGAGAAGTAAGACTCTTCCTAACTGAATTAGTACTATACAGACAGGGTTCCTCATATTATCCAAATCCATATTACTAGGAGGCACAAGCATGTTAATTAGATCATCAAGGGATGCCTAAAAGTTAGGTATCAGGATGGTTTCTTGACAGGACTCACCGTTTAGTACTGTTTATGTCATAGGTACTTATGTATCCAAATCTTGCTGTCAATTATAGTGCCGTGTGTCTAGGGATTATGTATTTTAGTACAGATGTCAATTGTCTGAGAGTCAAGTAATGGGATGTGTGCCAACTGTCCTCCGGAGTTATTTCTACGTGTCGTATATATATGAGTTGTGGAGCGGTGGAATTAGGAATATCATGGGAAGTATGGGAGATTCTTTTCATAGCTTGGCTTCCTTAGCCTAAAAGTGTTACTCCCTCCCTCCGATCTTAATTATAAGACAACATTTGAGAATTTGTTTTGGTTCTAATGATAAGATAATATTCTAATTTTTGTCAATTTCTTCTTAAAATACCTCTATTTATATGAATGAAGGATTATGTTAAATCAATAAAGTAGTTGAAATGCAAAATTTATATAAGAGGATTTTAGTAAAATGAGTAAAATAAACTAATTTAACCTCTATCCTTAATCCCTCCAAAATCGGTTAAATATGTCTTAAAATTAGGACCGGAGGGAGTATATTCTCTTGTATTCTATCCGATATTAGAGTTAGTCTAATGATATAAGGCCTTGTTAGATCTTTTGGGTCCCAATTTTAGGGAAAAACATAAATATAGGAACTTTTTGCAAAAATTGTAACCAATTAAAGCAAGTAGGAAAATATTTACCAATCTAATGTAGTTAATGGCGTCGCCTGACACAACGCCACTAGTGGCGTAGGAGGGGTTTATGCCACTAACACAAAAGTGTCAGTGGCATAAGAGATTCATACGCCACTCAATTTGGGTGGCGTATACTTCCATTAAAAAAATAATAATAATAATATATAATAATAATAAATGATAAAAAAATGTAATAATTTAAAGCTCTACTTCATTTAATTTGGAGTTAAAAGAAAGAAAGCATGGAGCTGAAATAGCTCACTAAGAACGCCTTTTAAAAGATTATATGGTACAATTTGGTTATAACAACAGATTCCAAAACAGGGGATCTATATATTTGTTATACACCAAATATTTGTATAACAACAATATTGATTTTGGGATCTGTATAAAAAACTGTATCACGTAAAAGTGTTTGTATAACAATTATATATAAAATATTATTAGCTAAATTTAATTATATATAATTGTTATACAAATACTTTTACGCGGTACACTTTTTTATACAGATCTCAAAATCAATATTGTTGTTATACAAATATTTGGTGTAGAACAAATATATAGATCCCCTGTTTTGGAATCTGTTGTTATAACTAAATTGTACCATATAATCTTTTAAAATGCGTTCTTAGTGAGCTATTTCAGCTCCATGCTTTCTTTCTTTTAACTCCAAATTAAATGAAGTAAAGCTTTAAATTATTCCACTTTTTTATCATTTATTATTATTATTATTTTTTTTTTAATGGAAGCATACGCCACTCAAATTGAGTGGCGTATGAATCTCTTACACCCCTCCTACGACACTAGTGGCGTCGTGTCAAGCGACGCGACTAACTACATTAGATTGGTAAATATTTTCCTACTTGTTTTAATTGGGTACAATTTTTGCAAAAAGTTTCTATATTGGTGTTTTTTCCCCAATTTCGAGTCTCAGAAGATACACCCACCCACATTAGGAGGATATCTAGTAATAGGATTTATAAAAGTCACCGGATACCAGTTGATGGTATGAAAAAGAAAACAGAATTTTCCTTCTCTTCCTTTTTGTATTAGTTGCATTGCATCTACTTAAACACTTGATTTCTTTAAAATATAATATGTTGTTTTCCCCCTGACAGAGGACATTTGTGATGATGCAGGGGTCTCCAAGCAATATTGCCTGAACTACCTGAATTCCAATTGTCATTAAGTCCAGATGATTATGAACTGCCTCAAATGGATGCAGCATGGGATACTAAAAACTGGGAAACTCTTGGCTAGCCCCTAAAAGACCACCTTAAAGATGGTGAAGATGAGATCCCAACCGAATTGAATTGTAGTTGAATTGAATTGAATGATCGCCTACTTATTTGTCAAACTCCTATAGGTTAAAAGCTTGACTCAGAATAGCAGATCAATACTTCATGAATTCAAGTACAATTTCTTAAGTCAATCACAAAACTTTTAAATGTTCCTTCAGATTTTCTTGTGCCAAAAACGCGGCAAAGAATTGGTTCAAGCGGGTGACTGATTTTTATATTCATGAGTTTTTTGCAATGTTCCCCAATCACCATCAAGCATCATCTTATCTTAACGAACATTCAGTAGCAGAACCTATGAATATTTTTAGGACACATAAAGGTCCCTGTCACTTTCTGATGCTCTCCTTGTTTGGTTGGTGCTTAGTTGGTTGGAATTGTCTTATACATAGTTAATGATACTTGTTTTCCTTCTTAATGTCCAATTTCTTATTAAAAGATCTCATCCACCAACATCAATAATGCTACGGTTATCTGAATCTGACAAATTATAATGACTGAATAAGTTATCTGATTCCTGTTTACAGCGATTAATAACTAAACTCCATCTTTTTCTTTCTATCTTGTACCTATTGGCCAAATACAAAAAAACTGATGTATCTGACAAATGGATCATTTAAAGTTTAGCCTTATCAAGCTGCAGCAGTTTCCAAAAATATCTGTTTCCATGATATGAATATATGTAAAGAAGCTGATTCTGTTGACCTTTATCTAATAATTTAGCAGTTATCTCCGCAGGAAATAAAAGTTATCCAATAGTTACATGAACTTTGTAAAGGGGAACAACCAAGTTGAGCACAGCACTTAAATCCAGTTTCTTTGAAAAGTTGTTTTGCTACCAAATTTCGAAGACATGATTACCAAATCCCTTGCTCTCTGTAAACAATAGACGCAGGTAACAAAAATCCACTGTCTCTCTCCCGAAATTTTCTTCCAATCAGAAAAAGTAACCGCAGAAAATACAAACAAGAAAGTAGTTTTCAATGAGTTGATGTAATTTCTGGCCAAATGGCATGCCCACTGCCCCAACAAAGAGGGCATCTTAATGAGACAATGAACAATCTCAGTCACAGGGAACCTTATCTCATGAAACTGAAAAACGTAAGACCAAATTAATGCCGTGTAAGTAATGAAGTTTAAAGCCGTTGAAATCCAATATCTGTTTCTTTACCACAGTTATTGAATTCCTATCCATAGTCGCTAGGCATTAACATGGCTGTTATAGCACAGAAACAGACACAAGGGGAGAAAAACTAAAAACTCTAAAATTCCTGTAACATACAAGAAACTAGGAAAGGCAGTATAATATATCAATGCTTCGAATCTAGTTCTTGGGAGGAGAAGACATGAGCTTGTAAGCCATTAAAATGGTAAGTCCCAGATAGGCAAAGAAAGCCAGATAAGAGAGAAAGAGGGAAACCATGTTTCTTCTGCAGAACTTGGGCACTCGGTCACAAATTGGAAGCCATCCCACATGCGATTCTCCATACTGACCGACGTATCCTACGGCAGTCGCCGCCGCACAAGCTGATATAATCAGCGCCGTCATAACCTGAAAGCAGATTACATTCCAATCAGATTACTAATTTGTTATTTTCAGACTTGTTCCCTTTGTTCATTGAATTGAAGGGAAAGGTTAAACAGAATTTTAAAGAAATTACAATATCGTGCAGAATCAGGAAAAAGAAGAAGTAAGGGCTTTGTGAAGAACCCGGACGTCTCAGCAGAAGGAGGCTTATGATGAGAGTGAGCAGAGAGAAGAAACAGACTATAGCATTTGCAGCGACCAAGAATCTGTAGCAATGGGGAAAAACAGAGGAAATAATTCGTATCTTTTCAAAATGGATCTAGAAAAGTGGAGTGGATTGTGATTAAAATTGAGATGCGAGTCTTACTTCAGAGAAGAGGAGTAATAGTAATGGGCTTCGAACTGGAACGTGAAGATGGTAACAGTTTGGCTATTGGTGACCATAACTGCAATTGAAGCTGCGGAAAGCAGAATGGCTAAGATTCGAAGGATCTTGTGAGCCATGAGGAAATGTTTGTAATGAGATAGAGATTGAGGAGTTGAAGTCGGAAGTGATTGTTTCGGAGATTTAGCGTCGAGCATGAAAGAATCTTTGGCGTCGGCCATAAATATATGGAGAACCGTTTAGGTAACCTTGGAGAATAGCTTAAAACGGCAAAAATGTGACGCAGAACAGAGAAGCTGGTGGTGCTGCCGGAAAATGAGCGCAATACCTCAAGCTTTAAGTGGTGTTGGTGCCGGAAATTGAACGCAGTGCATCTTAAGTTTAAGAGGACGAGATTAGAGAGAGCCGCGATGTTGGAGACGATGATGAAAGACGCATGAGGACCTTCTATTTATTTTGCACTGCAATCTGATACCGGTTTGGACCTTTCTGAGTATCTGTGATGTGAGCAGTGCAACAAAAAAACTGTAATAAGAGGAGGAACTGACCCTAGAAATGTAAATTACAAATCTCAAGGAAGTGGAAAAATCTTCTCAAACAAAACAATTTCAGCCTCTACCTGTTTTTGTCCCGACAGTGATTTCAGATCAACTGTTTACGATTTCTCAAACTTCTTCCTTTGTTTAGGCACCGTTTGGTTAGTTGAGAGCTTTTTTTTTTTTTTTGAGAAAGAGAAAATGATATACTCTTCGGATTTTAAATATAAGATAAAGTTAATTTTTTTTTGGATTATTTTGGAGAAATTAAGAAAGCTAAATAAGTTACATAATTATATCATAGATTGTGTATCCTTATATTTTTATCAGTTTATAAGTCAAACTAATTAGTTTGAAAAAAAATAAAAATATTCTAAAGTAATTTAATTAGCTTTCTTAATCTCTAAAAAAAATCAACTATATCTTATATTTAAGAGTATTATGATGAATAGAATGAAAGATAGTTGAGTTGGGAGGATAGAAGCAGGAAGAGGCAGACGAGATAAATCCACGGTTTGTGAAACCGGACCGGACGGTTCAGATCGGGAACCGGCCAACCGGCCGTGAAACCAGTCCGGTTTGGTGCAAAACCGGTCTGACCCGGTCAACCCGGGTTGACCCAGTGAAACCGGTGTAAACCGGCCGGGTTACAGGGTCAGCCCGGTTCCAGTATTTTTAATTTTTTTTTAAAATTTTTTATTTTTAAAGGCAATCTGATTTGAATATTTGAATATGTCACAAGTATTGAAGTATATTTTACTATTGATCTAAAGTATCAAAATGATATATAGTACTCCCTCTGGTTCTTATTATAAGACATCAACTAACAAATTTCACAAACCAATAAAAGTAGTCAAAGTCAATAAAGTTGCCCTACACTTTAAATAACTTCCAATTTTTTTATACCTCACCGGTCTAACCCGGGTTGACTCCGGGCTGATTCCGGTCTAACCCACTAACCCTTAACCCAGTACCCCGACCGGTTCAGTCACCGGTCCGGGTTTCAGAACCTTGGATAAATCCACTAAAAGCATTTTAATGAAAACGAAAATTTTAAAAAGTGGAACTTAAAAAATATATCTAGTGTGACAGAAAATTTTGATGAAATTTCAATATAAATTTCTAGACCAAAAAAAAAAAAAATCCCAAGAAAATCCTCATTTTCCATAATTCCAAGCTTCCAACTTAGAAACCCATTTTTCCCAAGTTTTTGAGGGAATTTATTTCCCATTAACCAATTTTCATGCCAATCAAATCATGGAAAATGAGGTTTCCATTTTCATTATTTTCTGAACTTAAATTTGCAGGGAGCCAAACGGGCCCTCGATACTGTTAGACCTACCAAGAATTTTAATCCGGAAGAAAATTAGTTGGGAAATTAAATTGATGGGTACAAATTAAATTGGTTTGGCCCATCTAAAATATACTAAATAATTTTTTACATTTAAAACTTAAAACTATTATTTTATATTAAAATTTAATTTGAATGTACATAATTTTTTATTCTTTCAGCAATATTTTAATTGAAATTTAACTAATATTAATGCAGGTAATATTGAATTAGTTTTTCTCATAGAAGCTACTACCTTCAATTAATATAAGGTCCAGATGACTTTTTAAAAAAGATTAAGGAATTTAAATAAATTATTTTAAAATATTTATATGCATATTTTTATACTAAGCTAATTTGTCTTATATATAATCAAATGATACACGAAATATTCTATAATTAACTAATTTATTTAACTTTTTTAACATTTTAACAAAAATCAACTAGTTCTTATATTACGGACCGATGTAATAAAAAGCGGTTTGTGTCGCTTAAGCAATGTCGAGTCTTGTGAATGCAGAAAAGTCCCGTTGGGAGACTCACCCACCATAGCCAGGTGCGCGACCCGGGTCGTATCTGGATTAGTCAGGACGGAACTCTGGATACTGGATAGGTAACTGAAAAAAAAAGAAAGAAAAAAACAAGCAGAAATATATTGATGAGATTGGCTGGATTCCAGGCTCCAGCATATTAATGGATTAAAGGCTTCCTGTCAAAACAGACAGTGAAAGTTGTAGAAATTGTGGTGGGAGGGAGAGGATTAGAATTTGGTGAGAGTGAAATGAAAGCGGGCCAAAAAGCGTGGGACCCTCCACACCAACCCAATTGATTGAAAATTGTTAATCAGACAAAATTAAGGTGTGTTTTCTCGATTTTTGATTTAAAAATTGAATGATTTCTTAAGTGTGAGGTCTAATCTCCTTCATAGTATTATAAGTAAACAAATACTGTTTTTAATTAAATTAATTTATACACAATAAGTTTTGAACTTCCAACCACCTACTTAAATGATAAGAACTCTCATCATTTATTTTAACATCAATTCTTTATTTTGAACCTCCTCGACAGCCCCAAGCTCGTTCAAAAATGGGTGTTCTTCCAGCTCAATCCGTTCAGGATAGATCCGCCGGTGCCGCTGCAATACGGTGGCTGAGCTATTCCTTTGATATGATTTGTTCGATATCCAGGTGGGAAAGTTGGCTTTGGGTTCCTCCATAATAGTCACATCTTGTGGACAATTTAGTCAGAATTTTTCCTTCTCTTCCCTCCTCTCAAATCAAACACATTGTTAGCCCGGTGCAAAGTATAGCCACCAAAATAATGAAATACTCTTTCCGGTCCTAATTATAAGAGCAAGTTTTAATTTTTGTCAATTTTTTCCTATAATACCCCTATTTACACTTTCTCAATAATAATCTTTAATAATTATAATTTTGGGATGACAAAATTGGAATAAAAAACAAAAGTGCACGTCGTCACACACACAATAAATTAAAATTAGCGTGCCAAGACAATAATAATAATAAAAGGCATGGATAAACACAAATATGAATATATATATATATATATATATATTAAAGAGATAAACACATGAACATGTTCATGTTCGGTTGATAATGGTCGTATGCCGGACCCAAAGCCCAATTCAAAGTCATTAAACTTTATTAATTTTCTAATTATTAAACGTGTAGTATAAACATTGAATAATTAATTCATGAGTCATGAATCATGAAATATACACATACACCGATTATAAAAAAATGTTAAAAACTGGCAGTCGTGTTACTTGTTGCAGCTTATCTTCTTTAGTACTAAAGAATTGAAAAGCCCATACATGAGAGTTTCCTCTTATTGAAAAGCACGTACATTGAGTAAGGGTATTTTAGGAAAATATACATAATTAACTAATTTAACTTCATTCCTTAATCCTTCCAAATTCTGGTAAATACCTCCTATAATTAGGATCGGAGGGAGAGTACATGAGCAATTGAGCATCTCTTTACATTGCATGTAAAATATTTTAATTAATGTCATAATCACATTATATACTCCCAAGATAAATTAAGTAGTAACACTGATGACAGGTCTTCTAATCATAATTACAATTAGCTATATTTAGATTTATTTACACACACACACACACGCAAAGTTATCTTTAGCCATGACCACAAATGTCCATGTAGATTTGTGTGTGTGGACGTGCGTTCGTGTTAGGGGTATGGATGAGTCCTCCTCCTTGAGCATAATTGTTCTGACTTTTAGAAAACATATTTCTTTTTAATGACAAAGATTCTGTTGATTATAATTTCATTCTAAGTTAAACTTGGGTGAACTTCACTTTCACACAGTCATATAAAATACTCCCTCCGGTCCCAATTATAGGACAACATTTGGGGGTTTGTTTTAGTTCTAATTATAAGACAACATTCTAATTTTTGTAAATCTCTTCCTAAAACATCCCTATTGATATGAATGAAGGATTATGTGAAATCAACAAGGTAGTTGAAGTGTCAATTTTATATAAGGACATTTTAAGAAAATGAGTAAAATTAACTAATTTAACATATATCTTTAATCCCTCCAAAATCGGTTAAATATGTCTTATAATTATGACCGGAGAGGGTAATAGATAAAGTGGGTTGATATATTATGATTTGCGATTGGAGAAGAGGCAGGGTGTAGCGGCTTTGCTGTAGTAGTTTAATCCGATCTTCTCCGATTCAACTATCAAGGCTCCGATAAAATGTTATTCATCTTTAGTTCTAAATATAAGATAAAGTTGATTATATATATATATATTAAGAAAACTAATTAAATTACTTTAAAATTTGTAAATTTATGGTTTTTTCTTCAAACTATTTTACCTAACATATGAACTAATATATAATCTAATTATACATAACATATGATATGATTAAGTAACTTATTTAGCTTCATTAAGTTCTCTAAAAAAAATCAATTATGTCTTATATTTAGTACCAGAAGGAGTAGTAGTTAGTGTTTGAATTCCTCACACAAAAATTTGAATTCCAATTCAATTTCTGGTCCCTCACAAAATCAAATTAACAGAACCCAAATTCTATTACTCGTGTATTACTTTTCAATTAATATATGGATGTACCTAAAACATAAAATATATATGGAGATTGGTAAGTTGAGGTCATTCATGTTTATAGGGAGGTCATAATCATTGTCGACTGGTCAACGAAATACTCTAGGAGTAATGGCAACTTTTAACTCCTTGATCAACCTCATTTTATCCAGAAGGTGGAGGTTGATGAAGGGTTAGGTTCACTTAATCAAGTTGACTTAATGTGTCGTCTAAGGTAATAATTTCTAGATCTTATTTAAAAAAAAAGCTTCTCATGATTGGAAGAACATGGGGGTACAAATGAAGAATAACAATTCAAAATGAGTCTTGTTTTGTTTAGGACTACAAATAGAATATGTTATCTCGTGATGGTAAGAATTTGACTTATAACCTAAAAGATGATTATGAATTCATATCTAATTGTTTAATTATTTGAAAGCCTTATTAGTAGGAGGGGATGAGTTATAAGTACCTAGGAATACCCTAATCTTAATGAGTTACAAGGATTCAATTTGCAAAAACTTTTTAAAAGACTGCCGTGTGAAGCAAGGTCTCTAAAGTCTAAATTCTTCTACTCAGTGGCCAGTGCTGTCCCCTCATATGATATGATATCTCATACATAACAACCACCACTCCTTTCAGACTGTTTTCCTCCTTCCTTATCAATCCGCCTCTACAACTAGTCAACCTTTCACATCCCTCATAACTCAATATATGCTTAAATTGTCTCTTGTATTAAAGACAGATGGTGTTGGAAGCCCCCCCTTCCTGGGGTATTTCGACTTAGATATAGATGCTTCGGTTAACTATCTTAACCATACAGCTTGTGGTGGGTTAATTAAAAATGAAAGAGGGCAATGGGTCATAGGATCCAAAAAAGCTCGCTTCGTACCTTAAGTATGTGATTGTTTGGAATAATAATTAGAACTTTTAAAAGTAGCTCGTTACCTTTCCCTTGATTTATGTCATTTGATGCAATATAATAATTGTAGCAAGTTTATTTTAGTGATGTACAAATGAAAATGATTTATATAGGAGGAGTTTCTCTTATTTTTTTACAAGAAAAACAGAAGGTAAAATCTAGTTCTACATGTCACTCATCGTACTTGGTTAATGATTTTAAAAAATATATCTCATTAGTCAATAAATGATTGATTTTTCTTATTCCTACTTGTTCAGACAATTGTTGCCGGCCACTATGCATTCTTTTCTTTCTCTTACTAACCTTTTATTTCATATGAGAATAAATCTCTAAGCTTTTAAAACATAACATAGACATTTAAATAGGTTTGATAAATTACATAAGAATTTAGATACTTAGGCTTTAAGCCTATTTAAAAGGTCTATATTTTAAGTAGGCTTCATGCCTTACCAAGCTTTTTAATTTGAAAGTTCTGGCTCATGCCTAAAAAAAAGCCTACTTACAAACTCAGGCTTTGGATTTCCGTGGCAGGCCTAGACCTACTTAACTAAAGCCTAGCCTATTTCCACCTCTAATTTTAGGTTGTTATTTGATAGAGATCATTAGTAAGTAGAGATCACTCATGTTTATAGGAAGGCCATAATCATTGCCGATCAGTCAGCAAAATACTCTAGGATTAATGATAGCTTTTGGCTCCTTGATCAACCTCCTTTTACCCAAGAGGCAGAGGTTGATGAAGGGTAATGTTTACTTGATCAAGTTGCCGTAATGTATCTATGAGGTAATGATTTTTAGATTTTATTTCGAAAAATGCTTCTCATGATTGGAAGAATATGGGGTGGATAGTATGATATGAATGTTATAGTGAATATATGTTAGCTTAGTTGGTAAGGATTTTACTTATAACCTAAAAGATGACCGATGAGTTTATAATCTAATTGTTTAATTATACGAAAGCCTTATTAGTAGTAGGGGATGAGTTATAAGTACCTAGGAATACTCTAATCTTAACAAGTTACAAGGATTCAATTTGCAAAAACTTTTTAATATTAAAAAAATATGAATCTGTTACCTTTTGAAATGACAGGGACAGGGAATTAGATTTACTTAGGGTGTGTATGGTTTGAGGGAGGGGGAGGGAGAGATCTTTTACCCCCTCTTTACTAAAAAACCCATGGAAACTTTTCAATATTCTAAAAATATAATCTCAACAAAAATAAATATTCCCTTCATTAATGACAATTTGGTCATTTTCCTACTTTCTACTCCCTTCCCTCCCACTCCCTCCCCTAAAACCAAACACACCCTTAGGTGTTAGGTTCCTCATGATTCATTTCAAAAGACAGCCGTGTGAAGGGGTCTCTAAAGTCTAAGGTCTTCTACTCTGGCTAGTGCTGTCCCCTCACATGATATCTCATACATCAACCACCTCTCCTTTCATTCAAACTGTTTTCCTCCTTCCTTATCAATCCGTCTCTACAATTAGTCAAACTTTCACATTCCCCATAACTCATATATATGCTTAAATTGTCTCTTGTAAGTGTATATTTGGATTTACTTCTCAACAATAGTTTTTACAATTTATAGAATAAATATGTTAGAGGAATTTTGTCTCAACTTATAGAAAAGAGTTTTTGAAACCGTGATTTATGTGTTATTCAAACACATGCTTAAGAGCATAAGATAGATGATGTTGGAAGCCTCCTCCTCCTGGGTATTTTGAGTTAGATGTAGATGTTTCGATCAATTATCTTAACCATACAGCTAGCTTGTGGTGGGTTAATTAGAAATGAAAGAGGGCAATGGGTCATAGGATTCCAAAAAAGTCTCGCTTCGTACCTTATCGCAGTTGCCGAAATATTGGCAATCAAAATAGGACTTGAAGTTTGTAGATCATTTGGTGGGTTGATGAATGAGCTTTTAGTCTTTTCTGATTCGCTAGAAGCAATTAATACGTTGCTCAGAGATAGTGGGGACAATCACCACCCCTTTAGACAGGTCATAGAATATAAAATTTAGGAAAAATCACTTCAAAGTATGAAAATAATTATTAAAAAGTACATACCAAATTTCCCTTATAAAAAAGTCTCATTTGTGAATAAACTATTAAATTATACTCACAAAAAAATCTCGTTGTCAAAATGACTTTTTATTTTGTCAAAATGTTTCTATGAGAATCTCGTTGTAAAAATAGTTTCTAATGTTGTCAAAATGACTTTCCATATTACCAAAAACTTTCTAAAATTATACAAGTATGAAAAACTCAGAGAATTTTTTACAACATGTAAAGCCATTTTCATAACGAGATTTTTATAGGGACATTTTAACAACATGAAAAATCATTTTGACAATGAGACTTTTTTGTGAGGGGAATTTGGTATGAGATTTTGTAAACATATGTAATTAGAGATACAATATAGAGGAGATGAAGATTCTTGTATTATTATCAAAAAAGGAACATCCTCTTACAATGAGTAACCCTTTTGGGTTAACTCTAAAACCTAGAAGGAGACTAATTGGGCACTTAATTATGTGCACATAATGTGCATTCCTCTCTGGACTTATTGCAGTTTTCTGTTTCCCAATTCAAGCGTTAAGCTTGCCCTCACTATTAAAAAAAAAAATGTCCCTTGTATGAACTGTTGTACACAGATTTTTTTTTTTAAGAAAAAAATACTAATTAGTAACAGCTGAAATATTAGAAGACACTATTTTTTAATAAGATTTAGAGTTCAAATATTGTAAGTAAAAAAAAAATGATATTCAAGGAATTATTTCCATCTAAGCATAACAATGATTGCAAGTGAATAGTTTATAAAACCCGATCGACGACCCCATGTCGTTGTTATCAAATTATCTATTTTAAAATTATCGCTTTACGTTTTGTTGCGGACAATTACCGTCCCGACGATTTCACACACGCACGCACGCTATTGTTTAATCAATAATTGTTAATTATACTTCTCATTTCAAACCAAAATTATTAAAATTCTCTATTATTTTTCTAAATTTGTTCTCTCTCTCCATTCTTTTCCTCCTAAACAGAACAAAACTTTCCGTGCAAAAAAGGACCTGGTTTCCCAAGAGAGTAGGAAGAGTTTGTCTATACGGACGAACTCTAGATCGTTCAGATCTGATTTTTTTTAATACTTTTTTCTATAAAAAAATAATTTAATGGATATACAATCTAAAATAAAAATAATCTCTGAACTAATATTTTTTTAGAAAATGATTTTTTTCATTTAAAATAAAAAGATCTGGATCGTTTAGATCTTATCTGGATGTTTCAGAGCTCGTCGGGGTTGTACCATAGCTTCAATTCATTATTCTATTTCCCTTATTCAATGATCGAGCCTTTCAGTCCATTGCGAGAGCTTTGAAAAAGCAATTTGGTATTTTACAATATAAAGCTTCTCTGATATGTTTATCCTGTACAACAACAAGTAAATGCTAATACTAGTGGGTGCAAAACAAAAAAAAAAAACTATGAACTGGCGCATATTTTTTTAGTGTTTGGGTTGTCACAACTCACAAGTTTTCCGAGTGTTTATGATGGTTGGGCCTTTTATGGGCTACAGGAATTTGGGATAATAGGGAAAAGAGCATGTTAGGAACCAGAATATGATGTCGGTCACATGGGTAGTGTAAAAGGGAGTTAATAAACATGCTAGGCCCAAAAGAGTTTTAAAAGGACTAAAGTTTGAACCTTATGAATGCAGAAAAGTCCTGTTAGGAGACTCTCCTAAGTCCTACCATAATCAGGTGCGCGACGCGGGTTGGATCCAGATTAGTCAGGGCGAAGCTCTGGATACCAGATAGGAAAAAAATAAAAAGAGTTTTGAAGTTTCCAAATATCTTTAAAGAGACCACAACTTGCGGTTTTGATTTTTGGGTTAAGGAGCAATAATACACATGGGGTTTGCCTCAGGGAGCGCCCAGCACCACGGGCTTTTTTTTGGAGCGAAAGTATACATGAGGTTACATATTGGGAGCAAAAGTCACACACTTCCTTCAAATAGTGGATGTTGACCGTTAAGTATGAACGGTTGATCTTCATCGTCTTCCATCCTGCGCCACTCACCACCACCGTACCTCGCCTCGGTCGACTCACCACCATCGTCTACTATCACCGACTTCGTGGCTCCTCTGTTCCTGAATTTTAGGGTTTTTTTTTTTCATTGGAAGGCTTCACCGACTTCTTCCATTCCCATCCTAGCTTGGATTCGAGGCTATCCGAGGTTTGACTTATTCCCCTTTTTTCTTCTCGCTCTTTCGTGGTGTATTCATCTCTTCGCTCCACTCAATGCTAATGCTAGAGTTTTCTCCACCTACCTCACTAAGGTTCTGTGCATTTTCATTTAGTTTACTTGCACACAACATTTTGAATGAGTCTTGAAATGCTTTCTTTAAATTAGTAAACATTTCTTGAATTGCTTTTCTGTGATCCATGTTTGAAAATTGTGTGTGTGTGGAAGGGTTCATATAGTTGGCTTCTGGAAGGGAATCTTTTGCAAGTAAATATTATAACCCTGTTTTGATTCTACTATTGGATGTATTGCATCATATCACTCATTTGATAATTTCTTGAACTGCAAAATTTTCCATTAAGGACTGGATATTACACGGAGCATGAACCTTTTTGTATTGGGAGGGGTTAATTTAATTAGTGGCAATGAGAGCATCGAGTCTTTAAGTTGTGGAAAGTGAACATGTGGCCACTGATGATGAGCTTCAAGACAAATGGAAAGGTGTGTGTGTGATGGATGTGATGGATGATCATATCATTTTTGAGAACCCATTGTTCGTTAAGGTTGTGATTTGTATGTAACAAGTAGGGGTAAGGGATTCTATGTTTAATTTGGGGTAATGACAATTCATGTGGCCACTGATGATGAGCTTCAAGACAAATGGAAAGGTGTGTGTGTGATGGATGTGATGGATGATCATATCTTTTCCTGTGGTGTTTGTTTGACTTTTGGAGCAACAACTGTCTGTTTTAAGGTTTTGATGACGTCCTTGTTTCCCATTTTATGTATGTTGATACATAATTCCCATGGTACAGGTTGGAGCATCTTTTCCCCTATCTATGCATGTAATTGTTTTTCGAAAGTGTGATTGCTTTTCTAAAGTGTGAATTATTCTGATGCTTGTAGTTTTCTCTTCTATATGGGTAGAATCAGATGCTTGAAGTTTGTATTGTAAACAACCCTTTGTATTGTTGTCTATGTGCGAACTAAAAATGAAGTAATTATCTGATAAATTCATTGATCAACTACACCACTTTTCTTCTTTTTACTGTCTATAATGCTGCCTTACTATGGATTTGTGCTTTTGAATGTTGTGGGGATATTGGATAGTGCTTCAAATATTTAAATTATTGTTTGTTTAAGGGTGAAAAAGCTTTTGGTGTAGTTTTATATGTTGTACAAATGGTTACTTGGGTACTGACATTTAGCCCATAGTTGTAATTTTTTTTTGTATATGTCAAGGCTCTTGGGTATTGTCAGTACATACTAAGATTGGTGTAGTGTATTTTTAATGCTAACTACAGGTTGACAGGCTATTTCTTATGCCTATTTTTTTGTGTACTTCATGAAAAATTTGTGCTTTTTAACTATTCTCCAATGGCTGTTTCCACATCTTTTTCGCTGCTTCTGCAATGACACCATACTTGCATTTACATACTTTAGAGATGTCACCATTCTGATAAGAGTAAACCAACTGGAACCTTAGAGATGTCATTTTCCTGTTTGATTTACATACGTTAATTTTAATTCTATTTTTTCATCATTTATTAACAAAAAGATGGATGAATATCAAAGAATAGAGTGACTCTCATACTTGCATCGTACCTATATATATAGTTCAATAGATAAATAATTCAAGACCGCGATTTTTAAAAAAAATCAAAGAGTACAAGAGAAGTAGATTGTTTTACATGTAAATATGAATCCAAGAAGCTTGCAGTATGATGTAGAGGTGTGCTCATAGCTGAGGAGAAACCAAAAGGAATTGAAATAAAATACACTCTTACAATTCCTGAACTTTACTTGTCCATACAGATCAGTGAATCAAAAGTAAATTAAAATGAACCAAATACATTACACTAAATCCATTGACAACATATTGTCTCTTACAAAAAATAGTCATGTGATGTCCCATCGTCGATCACAAGTTCAGAATTAAGACCAGGCTGCAATGAAGGACCAGAAGTAATTAAATTCAGCTTTTACGTTAAAGTTAGTGCCAAAGCAATTCAACACAAATCACCAGATTTGAATGCCATAAAACACAAACATGGAGCACTAACAGGATGAGATAGAACAACAAAATTTCGTTAGCCTACTTGTATCCAAGTGAATATAATAACCAAGTTTGAAAATGGCTACCACAAGAGATATCAGGCACAAGAAATTGTATGTAATAAAACATTAGCTCAACGTACATCCATGCTATATCATGAAACAGCTACCATAAGCAACCTTGTTTACTTTAAAATGAGAGACCTGCCAATTTGAATGTATTCCACATGATCTCTTCAAGTTAAGGAATACCAAAAAGCCACAAAATTGCTACTTCAGCACCAAAGACTTACCACAATATCTTTCCACTTTAAATCATGCAAATGACATATTATGTAACAATAGTGTTTTGAAAGCTGTCAAAGGATCCAGCAATACATTATTAAATGAGCCAAATCCCGAATCTAACCTCGTGACAAGACAATAACTAATAATTTCATTACAAATTTAGAGGTTATTATAACTGACTGGCTCTTAGATCTTACATGGTTAAATTTGGTTTCTATCAAATGCTTAGAGGTGGAGCTCAAGATTTTTTTTTCCTGAAAGCTTGGCAAGATAAAACATCACAATTAATCATATGTAAAATCAAGAGATGACATTCAAAATAGTATAGCTAGCCAAGAGCAAATCCATCACTTTGATTTGAAAATCAAAGATGCTGACCACATTCTCAATCCAAAAGTTCAAATATACCTTTCCAGTGTGTTCTAATACGTCTAACCTCTTTACAAAGCTGAAGTAAACTCCTCAACCAAAGGAAAATCCAAGAGATGATGCAAATGGTGGAAGTGGAGGATAAAACTCAATGAATCCAATGGCCCAAACTGTACTGTCGATCTAAAACATCCAGAACTTAAAAAAAAAAAATTAGAGGGAGTATGTGTTTGCACATATTAATGAAATCCAGCAAATGTTCAGGATCAAATGTTAAATGGACACACTAATTCAAGTAAAAACAATTGCACCGAGAGGGCTACTATGTGTAAGTGAAAATAACATCAAAATCTGTTAGTTCTAATTACAACAACAACAATTTTAGTAGAACACACATTGAACCAAACCAAGGAATGATGAAGACCTTCACAAAATTGTTTTCAGTTGAATTTGTACTAAGGTTTCCAAATTCTAGAAATGTTGACCCAAGGCACTAGCTTTATCAAACAGATATTCTAATGGAAATGTTAAGGGTCAGAAGTTGAACCCCAAAAATTTCCTCAAAATGTGTAACCAACCAATCACAGTACAAGGATTCAATCACCTACCACAGCTAGTGCAAACTAAACTTAAAAAAAAAAACAGCTAGTGACCAAAAATTCAGTATGAGTGCCAATATAAAAGACCAAGGGACTTTAGTATTTGTTCAAGTTTGAAGAAAACTTCCAAAATTTTGCTCCCGGTCAGACATGATGAAAAATGACAGCAAGCAACAATTGGCTCAACT
The DNA here is from genome assembly GCA_025563575.1 of Acacia pycnantha. Classification (NCBI taxonomy): domain Eukaryota; kingdom Viridiplantae; phylum Streptophyta; class Magnoliopsida; order Fabales; family Fabaceae; genus Acacia; species Acacia pycnantha. The sequence goes on along the minus strand of JAMWYP010000015.1, from coordinate 14,107,881 downwards.
TAAAAAACTTGACAAAAGTCAATAAGGTGCAATAAAATTGTAGAGGTGTAGGGTTACACAGAAAGCTCAAACAGTGAGTAGTAGAACTTGTGCAAAAACAAATCAGTAACTAGCTAAACATAGAAAACGATTGGACAAAACAAACCAGTGATTCTCGCGGCACTGCGTCTCGGATTTCAGTCTCGCTGCCTCCCCTTCTCTGTTCGCCGGAAATAATGGAGTTACGAGCTGCAGTGACTGGTGATGGAGGTGAGTGTCAGTGATGGACGACGGCGGCAAGGTATGGTGACGGAGGATAGGTGGTCGAAGATGATGAAGGAGGGTGGTCGAAGATGATTATGGAGGGTGATTCGATTTAAGGTTGTTTTTTCCCTAGCCCGAAGATTTGTTCTTCATACAAGGTTTAATTTTTTTCCCCCAATTTATTTAACCTGGTCAGCATCCTAATCACTAGTTTTTTCCCATTTGGCTTGTTCTCTCTCCAATTCAGCATACACATCAGCACTAACGGTCAACCGTTCATACTTAACGGTCAACATCCACTATTTGAAGGAAGTGTGTGACTTTTGCTCCCAATATGTAATCTCATGTGTACTTTTGCTCCAAAAGAAAGCCCGTGGTGCTGGGCGCTCCCTGAGGCAAACCCCATGTGTATTATTGCTCCTTAACCCTTGATTTTTTTTTTTCAAAAGATATTATCTTGTTGAAAACAATTATATTCACCACCAAGACTATTCAAAAAGCAATCATCTTCTTGCTCGTGAGAGATCGCCCAATTCCTAAATATTACATTAACGAAAAAATCAAAACGGCTAAGCTACAGTATTATGTGAGGGGAGCCGATACTAAGCCATTAAGGAGTCGGTTGGAAATATGTGATTATATACGTGTGTGTGCGCGCACACGTGCGCGTGTTTGTGTGTGTTCCAATATTTAGTTTGATTTTGGGTTCTCGACTCAATGATAGTTTAAGGACCTGTTTGAATCAAAGAAAAGGTAAAAATGAAAATGAAAAGAAAAGAAATGAATGGAATGGAATGGAACGAAAATTATTTTGCATAAATATGTTTGGTTCGAAGTGGAAAAGAAAACAGGTTGATAAGGTTGATAAGAAAACTTTTGTTTGGTTGAAAGAAAATAAGGTGGGCAAATGAGGCAAAATGCCATTTTACCCCTAAAAATATAATATTTTTTATACCACAAAACCACCCGTATATACTCCAGTGTCAATTTTTTACACTCTAGTGTGCGTCCCAAAGTTACCTGTGCAATGCTCTGAATATGGTCCACTTGAGTGTAAAATTGGAACACTAGAGTGTTCCAATTTTACACTCAAGTGCCCTTGCAATTCTTCACACCCTTGGAATATATTGTTAAAGGTATGAATCAGAGTGTGCCCAATAATTTACAGAGGCGTCGACAGCTACTAAGGTATGAAACTTGGTTTTGCCTTCCATCCTTGGATGAAGCGACACAAAAAACCAAAACACAAAATTCAAACTCGAGTGTCGCTGATGCTTGGAAGCTCCCACAACAAGAAATTGCTTTGAAAACACATGAATCCTTGAATTAGTAAAAAAAAAAAAGCCAACACCAGCTAATTCAAACACATGAATCTTTGAATCGAAGGAGGTATTGATGCTCATTGGTTGTTAGAAGGGAGAAGCTTGAGAGAGGCATTGTGCGTTGTGCGTCAAAGGGGGATGCATAACTGCTATCACCGCCGTCGCCGTTGGTTGTCGAATAAATTGCTATCGCCGCCATAAATAAACGTTGAGGGTGACCAATTTGATTCTCTCTCTAAATCATCCATTGATTTCCTTTGAGCAGATTACTTTTGTTTTTGCTATGATAGAGAATGATGCAGATCAGGGAACACCGTCAGGAAGGGCCATGGTGAGAGGAAGGGCAAAGTCGACTTCTGCCATTTCGTAAGCACCGAAAAATGGGTTCCCACCATTTTTGGTGGGAACCCATTTTCATTTAAACATGGGAGAATGGACGCATGCGGGAAAATATTTTCATCCGGAAAATTCGAACCAAACAGCCGCCGCCAGTTGAAAATCTACATTTTCCTTTTCCATCGCTTGATTTTCAGTGATCCAAACGGGGCCTAAGTCTGATCCAACTTGACTCAACTATGAAAGCGATTTGATAATTTAAATTGAGTTATTAGCATGTTCCAGTCCACAATTTGATATTTTGATATTTACATTGTTTCACAATTGTATTTCTTCATGAATGTGTTTCTTTCTAAGTTTTACATATTACTTTTCAATTCAAAATACTTTGCATCTTCTCAAGACTTTTTTTTTCATAAAAAAGTTTAGATGAGTCATGCTTGCTTTCAGACTTAAATAGTTCTCAAGGATGTACTTATAAATCACTTACTAACAAAATCCTTACATCGGTGAGATTTGAACTAAAAACCTTATCATTATAAACCAACTCCCTTGGATCAATCTTTATTGCTATTTATGTCTTCTCAAGACTTGTAACTGGCGTGGGCGTAATTTCATACGTGGAATTCAAACCTGCCCTTTCTCTTTTGGGTCAACCTTTCTTTGGGCCTATTCACTATGAACTTCTCTTATTGGGCCACTTTATCGGCCTATCAAATTCACTATAAATTTGATAGGCCAAGGAGATTTTGAAGACGGTTGCGTATTCCATAGGTCATATATATGAAAATGCCTAAGGCAGCTGATAGTATATGGTTTCCTGTGGAATACTAATTATTTTGGCCTGAAAAAGCAGGGTTTGTTAGGATATGGCTGCGAGGATTGGAGCCAAGAAAGTGCCTTTTGGAACAGTTGGAGAAGATGACTTTGGGAAGGCAGGTTTTAAAAAAAGTGATCCTTATTTTAGCTACTTGTGTGACTCGTAAATTTGGTTTTAATGAGGGTGTAAAGGCATCATGACATGCATTTAAGTATATTTATGTCATGAAGGGACTTGAAGATATAGAAAGAGCTAGATAATACCATTGTGGTTTTTATTATAAATCTATTTTGACTAAAACTTTTAGTCTAAGTTCAGTTTCAGAGTAATAAATACATTTTTAACAATCTTGTCTCTATGAATTGTAATAAACAGAAAGAACTTATTGATGCTGACTCTTGAAACCAATCATAAATAAAGGAAAAATTAGAAATTTAATTCATAATTAATGAGTTAACTAGCTTTCCTATGTATATGATAATTAGTTAAATTAAACTTATAAATAGGATAAGAGTCGTGTCCATTTTTCCATGTTAGAGTTGCATGTCTTGCTTTAATTTCTTGGACTTGTTAATCGGCTACAGAATTGTAACAGGTATGAGGTTGCTTTCAGGTTATTATTGATTATGATGACTTCATGATCAAGATTCCTTGCTTGAGAACTGAAATAGAAAGCTTACCAAAAGGAGACCCTGTGATGTGGAGGTGTACGTCTCTTAATTATGTTACGCCATTCGTTTTTAATTTATAAACTAAACAATCACACTTTACCGCCTCTCTCATTTTCCTTACACAATAAATAAATTGGTATCTTTTCTAGAGACGATATGCTGATGATGAAGTGGCAAATCAACAAATTCATCTTCCAATAGTATTGTCCAAATTTCCCGGCTGAACTACCACTCCTAGTGGCGTAGTCAGTAGTCAGTGGCGGAGTTAGGATTTAAAGTTTGTGGGTGTACAATTAGTGGTGGGATTCGGGGGTTCAGGGACAGCGCCCCCGAATTTTTTTTTTAAGAAAGATAAAAGGTAACCCACTCCTTCGTAAAGTTTAGGACCAGAAATGAGGTTCAATTGAAACCTATAAGATTGTATCTTTTTTTTTTTTCATATAGGGACACTAAACAACTGAAGCTATAATTTGCAATTTTAAAACAACCAAACATTCGCACTTTATAGTATCTACTCAAGAAGGCAATGCCTAAGATCATCAACGTTCAAAACATAGGTAGAAGTAGGATTTGCCACAAAACTGTCTAGAATGCAAGTGAATATTTCCATGTATACAAATTATCTCAAACCGGATTAGATCACATTCTACATCAAGTCTATAAACAAAAGAGAAGTGAACACAAATTATTAACATGAGAAGAAGAAAGAAAGAAACACTGAATAAATTATCATACATACAGATCAATAAATCAACTCTTGCTCCTTTATCCATAGTTTGGAATTTTAAGGAAAAGTTTCATCCTAAGGATCTTGCAAAAGCTTCCCATATCTTTGTACGACCAATGATATCCAAGAGTTTTTTAGATCCCTCAACATTCATCTCTACAAGTTTTCGTGTATGTACACCAGCATACAACATAAGTATTAATAAAGCCATTGCAGCTGCTTCAATTTGTTTCCTACAAGTCTTAGAATGCACAAGTGGTAGCATAATAGAAACTGGGTATTTCTTATCCAAATTTTGTGCGAAGGATCCAAAAGCTGAACTGCACTAACTATACCCCTCTCATCCTTCCGGAAAATCCTTCTATTGCCCGCATATAACATAAGTATTGATAAAGCCATTGCAGCTGCTTCTTTCTCTTCAACAGCTTTGCCATCTAACATCTGTATCAATGGAGTAATGCATCCAAATTCTCCCTTCTCTTTCTTCGCCTTTGTGGTGCTGGACCTGAGAGCATAAACAGCTCAAGAAGCTGCAATTCTCATCCTTAGAACAACACAATATAACATGCTTACAAGTCTCAGAATGAACCCATCTGAAATAAGAACTTCAAAAATCGGTGGAATCGAAGCTATGCTCATTTATTAAAAAAAGAAAAAAAGAGAGAGACACACAAATTTGTGCCTGCACTTGCGGTCTTTGGCCCCATTGTGGCTCCGCCAATGGGCGTAGTGATATGACAACTCCCTATTTAGTGGGAGGTCACGGGTTCGATCAGGTCGTTGTATTTCAAGCTATTAGTACCTGCCTTTGTAATGCAAAAAAAAAAATTCCGGCCGATTCTAATTATTTTGGGAAGCCAATTGAAACTCAAGGTACGTCTGTATGAAGCCATGCATGGATCACACATGAATATGATATTCCCACTTTTGAATTTTGATTGGTCTATGTATAGACCACAAGTTATCATCTGGGTTGTTTGGACGCTGATAATAACATATATGAAGATATATTAGAACGACATCGTTTTTTTAAAGCACCTTATTTTGTTATAAAAGTTATATTCTCTCATATTCTAAATATAATATCTAATTGATTTTTTTTGGAAAGATTAAAAAATTTGAATAAGTTATTTAATCATATAGTATGTTGTGTATTATTATATTATATATCAATTTATAAGATATGTAAAATAGCTTAAAGAAAAAACAATAAATTTTAATATTTTAAAATAATTTAATTAGTTTCTTTTTTAAAAATAATTTTAAGAAGACTAACTTAACCGGAGGTAGTACTTGCAACAAAGATAATGGTTAATGTATAAATTTAGTATTTTGTACATTATTCTAATTTTAACAATATGTTCACGAAATAATATGAGAGCGTGGGGAGCGGCTAGCGTCCTCTACCGCTCTCATCCACTTCCATTCTCTGTCTCAACACTGCGTCATTTTTGACGCAAAACAGTGACCTCATGCCTTTTTTTTTATATAAATATTTTAGGGTGTTGTCTGATATTAAAAAGATATTTTAGGACTGGTACTGAAAAAATACTTCATGATCTTGAAAAAATACTTTGAGTATACTGACTGGTACTGAAAAAATAAGTACCAATCACTATCCTAAAGTATTCTTTTAGTACTAGTCAATACCCTGAAATATTTTTTCAAGATCATAAAATATATTTTTAGGACTAGTCAGTATACTCAAATATATTTTTAGTACCAGCCAATATACTCAAATATATTTTTAATACTAGCCAATACCATGAGTTTTTTTTTTCAAGATCCTCAAATAATTTTTGAAGATGATAAAATATTTTTTTCAGTACCGGTTAATATCCTGAAATATCTTTTTAGTACCTGGTGATACCTTGACATATTTATAAAGGCTAATTTCTGAATTTGCCCCTTATTAAATAACTATTTACCAAAATGCCCCTGTCAGAAACCTATTTCCCAAAATGCCCCTGTCAGAAACCTATTTCCCAATCTGCCCCTGTTTAGTCGACTAAAACATTTGGTTTAGTCGACTAAATCGCGGGCAAGAATTTTTCAGACCCCCGACATTTAGTCGACTAAACCAAATTTTTAGTCGACTAAACCCATTTAGTCGACTAAATCATTAAAAAAGTTAAAACTTCGGAAGGTAGTAACTTCGGGCTCGGGAGTCGAATCAAGCGATTCTTTTTTGATTCCACATAAATTTTGAGATCTATGCCGATATAAAAATTATCTTCACATTTAATGAAGAGAAAGGAGGAAAAACAAGTGATTCTTTATTGCGCAGGAAATACCAACAATTCATTAAATGTAATCAAGTGATTTTTTAATTATATATATATATATATAGTTTTCTTTTATTTTATTTTTTATTTTTTATTAGATCATATAATATCTCCGGTACAATAAAGATAAGATATGTGTGTGTATACACAATTGATCGCGAGAGAGGGGCGGTGCCACAAGGAAAATGAGAGAGTGGGAAATGATGGTCCAATCCTAGGGTTTTGTCAGGATAGAGGAAATTAATTATATTTAATTGAGAGATATTTATTGTAAAATTAATTAATCATTATTTCTAATATTATTATCTAATAATAATTAATTGATCTTATTTTAGATTTTAATATCTTTATTTTTCTACCATGTATTTGGTAAACTTTGAATTTCAACGTAACAATCAATCTTGGATTTTCAAAATACAATATATTCAAAATTGAGATTTTCTCTCCATTGATAATACGGATTTTAAAAGAAAAGAGAAATAGGAAAAATATCGACACTAAATTTGTGGGGCTTGATTTTAGGGGGAATAACAGTGTTTGGAAGTTATGCATAAGATCATATGTTGTGATAGCACGGTAGTCAATCTAGCTAAAATCTAGGATCATCGCTAATATCTAGGATCACTAATATCACTATCCAACAGACTCGGTAAAACAAATTAAAATGCTAACAATACTAACAATTCATTAAATATAACAAAATATAATAAAATCAAAACAAAATCAAATACAAAATATTAAAAAATTCACTACAGAGTACCCCGCGAGGTTGTTAAAATAAGTTAAAATAAAATAAATAAAATAAAAATTTAACAAAAAAGTGATTGGTACCTCACGAGGTGCTTGTACTACCTCGCGAGGTACTTAAAGCAATTGGGAAAAAAATAATAAAATAAAATAAAAAATAACAAATTTTAATAAAATTAAAAAAATAACTGACTGCTAGCTTGCAAGGTAGTCGCACTACCTCGCGAGGTAATCACAAAAATTAAAAAAAATAGTAATATAATAAAATGAAAACGAAATCAATTAAAGAAAATTTTAAAAAACATTTACTGCTACCTGGCAAGGTAGTTAAAATAACTCAAAAAAAATTAAATAAAATAAAAATATAACAAAAAAAGTGACTAGTACCTCACGAGGTAGTAGGATTACCTTGTGAGGTATTTAAAAAAAATTGGAAAAGAAATAAATAAATAACAAAAAGAATTAATAACAAAATGATTGCTACTTTGTGAGGTATCGAATTTTTTTTTAAAGAAATAAAAATATGATAAAATAAAAATGAAAACAATTTAAGGAAAAAAAAAATTCTCTAATACCTCACGAGGTAGTTACAAAAATTAAAAAATAATAATAATATAATAAAAAAAGGAAAAATAATTAATAAAATTTTAATAAAAAAATCAATGCTACCTCGCGAGGTAAGTACAAAAATTAAAAGAACAATAATAAAATCAAATAAAAACGAAATCAATTTCAAAATATTAAAAAATTCACGGCTACCTCGCGAGGTAGACAGATTACCTCGCGAGGTAGTTAAAACAAAATAAATAAAATAAAAATTTGACAAAAAAGTGATTTGTACCTCACGAGGTAGTTGGACTACCTCGCGAGGTACTTTAAACAATTGCAAAAAAAATAAAAAAGAACAAACTTTAATAAAATTTAAAAACTGACGGCTACCTCGCGAGGTAGTCGCACTACCTCACGAGGTAGTTACAAAAATTAAAAAAAATAGTCATATAATAAAATGAAAACGAAATCAATTAAAGAAAATTTTAAAAAAATTTACTACTACCTCGCGAGGTAGTTAAAATAACTCAAAACAAATTAATTAAAATAAAAGTTTAACAAAAAAGTGACTGACCTCACGAGGTAGTAGGATTACCTCGTGAGGTACTTAAAAAGAATAAAATGGAAAAGGAAAAACATTTAATAAAATTAAAAACAAAATGACTGCTACCTCGTGAGGTAACTGCACTACTCCGTGAGGTATCGATTTTTTTTAAAAAAAAATAAAAATATGATAAAATAAAAATGAAAACAATTTAAGAAAAAAAAAATCTCTAATACCTCACGAGCCCACGAGGTAGTTACAAAAATTAAAAAAATGATAATATAATAAACCAAAAACTAAATCAATTTAAGAAAATTAAAAATAAAAATTCACATCCACTTCGCAAGGTGGATGGTCTACCTCGCGAGGCAGTTAAAATAATTCAAAAAAAAAAAAATTAAATAGAATAAAAACGATAAAAATTTAACAAAACTAAAAGGAAAAATTGACTGGTGTCTCACGTGATAGTCCGACTACCTTGTGAAGTACTTAAAAAAATTTGAAAAAAATTAAGTAAAATAAAATAAAATAACGAAAAAAATTCAATAAATTTTTCTTAAAAAAATGACCGCTACCTTGTGAGGTAATTAAAACAGGCTAATTTCTGAATTTGTCCCTTATTAAATAACTATTTACCAAAATGCCCCTGTCAGAAACCTATTTCCCAAAATGCCCCTGTCAGAAACCTATTTCCCAAAATGCCCCTGTCAGAAACCTATTTCTCAATCTACCCCTGTTTAGTCGACTAAAACATTTGGTTTAGTCGACTAAATGGAGGGCAAAATTTTTTTCCAGGCCTCGACATTTAGTCGACTAAACCAAATGTTTTAGTCGACTAAACCCATTTAGTCGACTAAAAACTCATTTAGTCGACTAAATCATAAAAAAAAGTTAAAACTTGGAAGGCCGTAACTTCGGGCTCGGGAGTCCGAATCAAGCGATTCTTTTTTTGATTCCACATAAATTTTTGAGATCTATGCACTGATATAAAAATTATCTTCACATTTAATGAAGAGAAAGGAGGAAAAACAAGTGATTCTTTATTGCGCAGGAAATACCAACAATTCATTAAATGTAATCAAGTGATTTTTTAATTTTATATATATATATATAGTTTTCTTTTATTTGATTTTTTATTTTTTATTAGATCATATAATATCTCCGGTACAATAAAGATAAGATATGTGTGTGTATACACAATTGATCGCGAGAGAGGGGCGGTGCCACAAGGAAAATGAGAGAGTGGGAAATGATGGTCCAATCCTAGGGTTTTGTCAGGATAGAGGAAATTAATTATATTTAATTGAGAGATATTTATTGTAAAATTAATTAATCATTATTTCTAATATTATTATCTAATAATAATTAATTGATCTTATTTTAGATTTTAATATCTTTATTTTTCTACCATGTATTTGGTAAACTTTGAATTTCAACGTAACAATTAATACTTGGATTTTCAAAATACAATATATTCAAAATTGAGATTTTCTCTCCATTGATAATACGGATTTTAAAAGAAAAGAGAAATAGGAAAAATATCGACACTAAATTTGTGGGGCTTGATTTTAGGGGAATAACGGTGTTTGGAAGTTATGCATAAGATCATATGTTGTGATAGCACGGTAGTCAATCTAGCTAAAATCTAGGATCATCGCTAATATCTAGGATCACTAATATCACTATCCAATGACTCGGTAAAACAAATTAAAATGCTAACAATACTAACAATTCATTAAATATAGCAAAATATAATAAAATCAAAACAAAATCAAATACAAAATATTAAAAAATTCACTACAGAGTACCCCGCGAGGTTGTTAAAATAAGTTAAAATAAAATAAATAAAATAAAAATTTAACAAAAAAGTGATTGGTACCTCACGAGGTGCTTGTACTACCTCGCGAGGTACTTAAAGCAATTGGGAAAAAAATAATAAAATAAAATAAAAAATAACAAATTTTAATAAAATTAAAAAATAAATGACTGCTAGCTTGCAAGGTAGTCGCACTACCTCGCGAGGTAATCACAAAAATTAAAAAAATAGTAATATAATAAAATGAAAACGAAATCAATTAAAGAAAATTTTAAAAAACATTTACTGCTACCTGGCAAGGTAGTTAAAATAACTCAAAAAAAATTAAATAAAATAAAAATATAACAAAAAAAGTGACTAGTACCTCACGAGGTAGTAGGATTACCTTGTGAGGTATTTAAAAAAAATTGGAAAAGAAATAAATAAATAACAAAAAGAATTAATAACAAAATGATTGCTACTTTGTGAGGTATCGAATTTTTTTTTAAAGAAATAAAAATATGATAAAATAAAAATGAAAACAATTTAAGGAAAAAAAAAATTCTCTAATACCTCACGAGGTAGTTACAAAAATTAAAAAATAATAATAATATAATAAAAAAAGGAAAAATAATTAATAAAATTTTAATAAAAAATCAATGCTACCTCGCGAGGTAAGTACAAAAATTAAAAGAACAATAATAAAATCAAATAAAAACGAAATCAATTTCAAAATATTAAAAAATTCACGGCTACCTCGCGAGGTAGACAGATTACCTCGCGAGGTAGTTAAAACAAAATAAATAAAATAAAAATTTGACAAAAAAGTGATTTGTACCTCACGAGGTAGTTGGACTACCTCGCGAGGTACTTTAAACAATTGCAAAAAAAAAATAAAAAAGAACAAACTTTAATAAAATTTAAAAAAACTGACGGCTACCTCGCGAGGTAGTCGCACTACCTCACGAGGTAGTTACAAAAATTAAAAAAATAGTCATATAATAAAATGAAAACGAAATCAATTAAAAAAAATTTTAAAATTTACTACTACCTCACGAGGTAGTTAGTTAAAATAACTCAAAACAAATTAATTAAAATAAAAGTTTAACAAAAAAGTGACTGACCTCACGAGGTAGTAGGATTACCTCGTGAGGTACTTAAAAAGAATAAAATGGAAAAGGAAAAACATTTAATAAAATTAAAAACAAAATGACTGCTACCTCGTGAGGTAACTGCACTACCCCGTGAGGTATCGATTTTTTTTAAAAAAAAATAAAAATATGATAAAATAAAAATGAAAACAATTTAAGAAAAAAAAAATCTCTAATACCTCACGAGCCCACGAGGTAGTTACAAAAATTAAAAAAATGATAATATAATAAACCAAAAACTAAATCAATTTAAGAAAATTAAAAATAAAAATTCACATCCACTTCGCAAGGTGGATGGTCTACCTCGCGAGGCGCTTAAAATAATTCAAAAAAAAAAATTTAAATAGAATAAAAACGATAAAAATTTAACAAAACTAAAAGGAAAAATTGACTGGTGTCTCACGTGATAGTCCGACTACCTTGTGAAGTACTTAAAAAAATTTGAAAAAATTAAGTAAAATAAAATAAAATAACGAAAAAATTCAATAAATTTTTCTTAAAAAATGACCGCTACCTTGTGAGGTAATTAAAACAGGCTAATTTCTGAATTTGTCCCTTATTAAATAACTATTTACCAAAATGCCCCTGTCAGAAACCTATTTCCCAAAATGCCCCTGTCAGAAACCTATTTCCCAAAATGCCCCTGTCAGAAACCTATTTCTCAATCTGCCCATGTTTAGTCGACTAAAACATTTGGTTTAGTCGACTAAATGGAGGGCAAAATTTTTTTTCCAGGCCCCCGACATTTAGTCGACTAAACCAAATGTTTTAGTCGACTAAACCCATTTAGTCGACTAAAAACTCATTTAGTCGACTAAATCATTAAAAAAAAGTTAAAACTTCTAAGGCCGTAACGGGCTCTGGAGTCCGAATCAAGCGATTCTTTTTTGATTCCACATAAATTTTGAGATCTATGCACTGATATAAAAATTATCTTCACATTTAATGAAGAGAAAGGAGGAAAAACAAGTGATTCTTTATTGCGCAGGAAATACCAACAATTCATTAAATGTAATCAAGTGATTTTTTAATTTTATATATATATATATAGTTTTCTTTTATTTGATTTTTTATTTTTTATTAGATCACATAATATCTCCGTACAATAAAGATAAGATATGTGTGTGTATACACAATTGATCGCGAGAGAGGGGCGGTGCCACAAGGAAAATGAGAGAGTGGGAAATGATGGTCCAATCCTAGGGTTTTGTCAGGATAGAGGAAATTAATTATATTTAATTGAGAGATATTTATTGTAAAATTAATTAATCATTATTTCTAATATTATTATCTAATAATAATTAATTGATCTTATTTTAGATTTTAATATCTTTATTTTTCTACCATGTATTTGGTAAACTTTGAATTTCAACGTAACAATTAATACTGGATTTTCAAAATACAATATATTCAAAATTGAGATTTTCTCTCCATTGATAATACGGATTTTAAAAGAAAAGAGAAATAGGAAAAATATCGACACTAAATTTGTGGGGCTTGATTTTAGGGGGATAACAGTGTTTGGAAGTTATGCATAAGATCATATGTTGTGATAGCACGGTAGTCAATCTAGCTAAAATCTAGGATCATCGCTAATATCTAGGATCACTAATATCACTATCCAACAGACTCGGTAAAACAAATTAAAATGCTAACAATACTAACAATTCATTAAATATAGCAAAATATAATAAAATCAAAACAAAATCAAATACAAAATATTAAAAAATTCACTACAGAGTACCCCGCGAGGTTGTTAAAATAAGTTAAAATAAAATAAATAAAATAAAAATTTAACAAACAAGTGATTGGTACCTCACGAGGTGCTTGTACTACCTCGCGAGGTACTTAAAGCAATTGGGAAAAAAATAATAAAATAAAATAAAAAATAACAAATTTTAATAAAATTAAAAAATAAATGACTGCTAGCTTGCAAGGTAGTCGCACTACCTCGCGAGGTAATCACAAAAATTAAAAAAAATAGTAATATAATAAAATGAAAACGAAATCAATTAAAGAAAATTTTAAAAAACATTTACTGCTACCTGGCAAGGTAGTTAAAATAACTCAAAAAAAATTAAATAAAATAAAAATATAACAAAAAAAGTGACTAGTACCTCACGAGGTAGTAGGATTACCTTGTGAGGTATTTAAAAAAAATTGGAAAAGAAATAAATAAATAACAAAAAAGAATTAATAACAAAATGATTGCTACTTTGTGAGGTATCGAATTTTTTTTTAAAGAAATAAAAATATGATAAAATAAAAATGAAAACAATTTAAGGAAAAAAAAAATTCTCTAATACCTCACGAGGTAGTTACAAAAATTAAAAATAATAATAATATAATAAAAAAAGGAAAAATAATTAATAAAATTTTAATAAAAAATCAATGCTACCTCGCGAGGTAAGTACAAAAATTAAAAGAACAATAATAAAATCAAATAAAAACGAAATCAATTTCAAAATATTAAAAAATTCACGGCTACCTCGCGAGGTAGACAGATTACCTCGCGAGGTAGTTAAAACAAAATAAATAAAATAAAAATTTGACAAAAAAGTGATTTGTACCTCACGAGGTAGTTGGACTACCTCGCGAGGTAGTTAAAACAAAAAAAAAAAAATAAAAAAGAACAAACTTTAATAAAATTTAAAAAAACTGACGGCTACCTCGCGAGGTAGTCGCACTACCTCACGAGGTAGTTACAAAAATTAAAAAAAATAGTCATATAATAAAATGAAAACGAAATCAATTAAAGAAAATTTTAAAAAAATTTACTACTACCTCGCGAGGTAGTTAAAATAACTCAAAACAAATTATTAAAATAAAAGTTTAACAAAAAAGTGACTGACCTCACGAGGTAGTAGGATTACCTCGTGAGGTACTTAAAAAGAATAAAATGGAAAAGGAAAAACATTTAATAAAATTAAAAGAAAATGACTGCTACCTCGTGAGGTAACCGCACTACACGTGAGGTATCGATTTTTTTAAAAAAATAAAAATATGATAAAATAAAAATGAAAACAATTTAAGAAAAAAATCTCTAATACCTCACGAGCCCACGAGGTAGTTACAAAAATTAAAAAATGATAATATAATAAACCAAAACTAAATCAATTTAAGAAAATTAAAAAAAAATTCACATCCACTTCGCAAGGTGGATGGTCTACCTCATGAGGCGCTTAAAATAATTCAAAAAAAAATTTAAATAGAATAAAACGATAAAAATTTAACAAAACTAAAAGGAAAAATTGACTGGTGTCTCACGTGATAGTCCGACTACCTTGTGAAGTACTTAAAAAAATTTGAAAAAAATTAAGTAAAATAAAATAAAATAACGAAAAAAATTCAATAAATTTTTCTTAAAAAAATGACCGCTACCTTGTGAGGTAATTAAAACAGGCTAATTTCTGAATTTGTCCCTTATTAAATAACTATTTACCAAAATGCCCCTGTCAGAAACCTATTTCCCAAAATGCCCCTGTCAGAAACCTATTTCCCAATCTGCCCCTGTTTAGTCGACTAAAACATTTGGTTTAGTCGACTAAATGGAGGGCAAAATTTTTTTCCAGGCCCCCGACATTTAGTCGACTAAACCCATTTAGTCGACTAAAAAACTCATTTAGTCGACTAAATCATTAAAAAAAAGTTAAAACTTCGGAAGGCCGTAACTTCGGGCTCGGGAGTTCGAATCAAGCGATTCTTTTTTTGATTCCACATAACTTTTTGAGATCTATGCACTGATATAAAAATTATCTTCAAATTTAATGAAGAGAAAGGAGGAAAAACAAGTGATTCTTTATTGCGCAAGAAATACCAACAATTCATTAAATGTAATCAAGTGATCTTTAATTTATATATATATATATATATATATATATATATATATCTTTTATTTGATGTTTTTTTTATTAGATCATATAATATCTCCGGTACAATAAAGATAAGATATGTGTGTGTATACACAGTTGATCGCGGGAGAGGGCGGTGCCACAAGGAAAATGAGATAGAGTGGGAAATGATGGTCCAATCCTAGGGTTTTGTCGGGATAGAGGAAATTAATTATATTTAATTGAGAGATATTTATTGTAAAATTAATTAATCATTATTTCTAATATTATTATCTAATAATAATTAATTGATCTTATTTTAGATTTTAATATCTTTATTTTTCTACCATGTATTTGGTAAACTTTGAATTTCAACGTAACAATTAATCTTGGATTTTCAAAATACAATATATTCAAAATTGAGATTTTCTCTCCATTGATAATACGGATTTTAAAAGAAAAGAGAAATAGGAAAAATATCGACACTAAATTTGTGGGGCTTGATTTTAGGGGAATAACGGTGTTTGGAAGTTATGCATAAGATCATATGTTGTGATAGCACGGTAGTCAATCTAGCTAAAATCTAGGATCATAGCTAATATCTAGGATCACTAATATCACTATCCAACAGACTCGGTAAAACAAATTAAAATGCTAACAATACTAACAATTCATTAAATATAGCAAAATGGGAAAAAAGCCCATGATATATATTTAATGAATTGTTAGTATTGTTGAAGTTAATAATCCCAACTTTTTCTCTACATGGTTCATGTCGTCGATTTCCGCACGTTCTTGATTCCACAATAAGAAGGATTAAGTTATTTATTTTTAATTGTTTATTGTGTTGAGTGTCTTGATTTTTATTATATTATTGTAAACATGTGGTTAGCTATTTTTTAGGAAGTAGCGGAGTCATTTTAATTTGTTTTACCGAGTCTGTTGGTTAGTGATATTAGTGATTATATTTAATGAATATAAAACATCAAATAAAAGAAAACTATATATATATAATTAAAAAATCACTTGATTATATTTAATGAATTGTTGGTATTTCCTGCGCAATAAAGAATCACTTGTTTTTCCTCTTTCTCTTCATTAAATTTGAAGATAACTTTTATATCAGTGCATAGATCTCAAAAAGTTATGTGGAATCAAAAAAAGAATCGCTTGATTCGGACTCCCGAGCCCGAAGTTACGGCCTTCCGAAGTTTTAACTTTTTTAATGATTTAGTCGACTAAATGAATTTTTAGTCGACTAAATGGGTTTAGTTGACTAAAAATTTGGTTTAGTCGACTAAATGTCGGGAACTGAAAAAAAATTCTTGCCCGCGATTTAGTCGACTAAACCAAATGTTTTACTCGACTAAACAGGGGCAAATTGGGAAATAGGTTTCTGACAGGGGCATTTTGAGAAATAGGTTTCTGACAGGGGCATTTTGATAAATAATTATTTAATAAGGGGCAAATTCAGAAATTAGCCTATTTATAAAAGGGAAGGGAAAAAAAGGCATGAGGTCACTGTTTTACATAAAAAGCGACACAGTATCAAGGCATAGGATGGAAGTGGACGGGAGCGGTAGAGGGCGCTAGCCGCTCCCAAGAGCGTGTGTTTCCAAAAATAAAAAAAATGATGACGTCTATAAAACTATCTACGAGTATAAAAAATCTGCGAGTTCCCTTCTTCTGTCAAATTTGGGGAATTGGGGGCCACTTTTTGTGAAAAGTCTCTCACTTTATTTTTTGCCACATGTTTTTAGGGATTTTTCATTACATAACATATCTTTTTAAACTTATATGATGATGATATTTTTACACATTAATGATAAGTATAACCTTTATAAATTTTATACAAGGGAAATGTAAAGAGAAAAGGAATAAATATATACAATAGCTTCCCACATCAATTCATTCCATTCATGATTCAACTCATGTTGTAATAACGTTGGTCAATTCTGTAATAAGCGGAAAAAACATGTTTTTTTAAGACTGATTGATATTATGTCCTAATCCGCATATATCTCTCTCTCTTCTCTTCTTTTTTATTTTTTTTAAAACAGTAAGGTATGGCCAGAGTTCCCCAAAGTCAATACTTACTGCAGAATATGGACATGGCTTTATAAATTATAATACTTTTTCTTATATCCTATCTATAGGAACACTTTTATTTTTATAATACAATTTACACTATAAAAATAAAAGTGTTTCTATTACTGGAGGTTGTACAAAGTAAAATATTTTCAGGCGGCAAAGTGCAACACAAGGCAACAGTCTGGCTGGCCCTGGCGCCCTCCACATGTATCCACTATAAAGAATACAGACAAATCCCGAAGAACCCAGCGCCCGCGCGCATATTATTTGATACTTGATGCCTCTCGCTTTTTACTTTCAGATTTCGATTTTCCAATCATTGACTTGAATTGTAATGAAGTCTCTGAATCTATTTGTTCCTGATTGCCATCCTCCATTTCTCATCATGCCGCCTGCTATCTCTCAGTTGCTCCCTTCCACCGAAGCTCCTCTATTCCCCTGCGGCTCTTCCCAGCTGTTCCGCCCTCATACGCCGGCCAAAACTAAATCTAATCGGGTCGGAATCGTCATTAAGCGATTGGCAGTGTCCGTGAACGAGGTTCCGGCGACGAGGTCTGTCGAGAAACGGGGGTTGGAGAAGGAAGAGATTGAATGGAGAGAGGAAGAGGAAGGGAAAGGGGAGAGACGCGAGACTGGTGGCTGGAAGGCTTATTTTGAAGATTCAAAGGAGTTAATAAAGTCCGAAGGGGGACCGCCTCGCTGGTTTTCTCCGTTGTGCGGCGGTTCGCGGCCAAACAATTCTCCTCTCCTCCTCTTTTTGCCGGGTTAGTTCTTTTATTTATACATTTATTTATTATTTATAAATTAAAAACCATTGCAGGTGCGTAGGCGGTGCATGTGTTTTATACTTTTATTTACACATTCACGCACGCATAAGGAAGTTTGAAGTTTGAAGT
This sequence comes from Acacia pycnantha, assembly GCA_025563575.1. Taxonomy (NCBI): domain Eukaryota; kingdom Viridiplantae; phylum Streptophyta; class Magnoliopsida; order Fabales; family Fabaceae; genus Acacia; species Acacia pycnantha. Next base: position 14,089,874 of record JAMWYP010000015.1, on the reverse strand, counting down.
ATGAATCTTTTACTCCTGGAAGAGAGCCCATGAATCTATATTTTGGGGAAAATTAGTTATTTAATTTCCTTTTTTCCCGAATGATCATAGTATCATACCAATTTTTCTTCGAGGCCATCGATTTTTCTCATGTCAAGGATGCTGGCTCTTGAGATATGTGAATCACTTTGGCTATAATTTTTCATAATAAATTTTCCTTGAGTAAATTTCCTATGAACTTTGCTTTTTCTGTTCTTTCTAAATTTTAATAAAAATTTATTTTTTGTTACTAAAATGGTTAAAAAAAAATCAAAGATAAAAATATCTCAAGGTCTTAAGTTGATCATTTTTAAAATTCAGATAAAAAAGTTCTTTTTTGAAATATTTTGAATAAATGCAAAATTTTAACATAAGTATTTTTTGTTAATTATATTTTAGATTTTTATACAGTATTGAATTCAAGTTTTTGGTTTTTTATTGGGAAAAAGAAAAAAAATACCAGTTAAACTTCAAAATTCTAAATGTAAATTATTCTATACCTATACTCTTTTAATTAATAAGACTGATTCGAGATTTTGAAATTTAAATTGTATTTTTTTATTATCTTTATTACTTATTTTATTTTGACCATGTTGGTTATTATGTTTTTTCAAAATTTCAAATTAAAATAAAAATACGAGTCAATAAAAGGAGGACAACTTTTTTGCTTTTGAAAAAGGAAAACAACTTTTGAATTGTCAATCTACCCCATAAACAAAAAGTAGTTTATTAAGCATGAGTTTGGGGATAGTACTTCTCAAGCAAACTCTTCTGTGCACATGTTTATTTTTTAAAATCTCTTAAAATAAGCTCATGCAACTAAATATTGCTGGAACTCCAGCACGCATCAGCATCCATATAGCTTCCGTCAAGAATTTTATTTAGTTTAGGCCCTTTACGTAATTGTGAAGTAAATTTATCCTGTAAGCTTTTTCAATACGCAGCTACGTTTTGATAGCCTTAATCGGGTCATAATTTTTTTAAAATCGTTTATAATGGTTATAAGTTACTCCCCCATTCCTCTTTATAAGAAACATTTAACTTGATTCAAAACGTCGGTTAGGAACAATAAATATGTTAATGATGTAATCCTTTTTGACTAAAGTATCCTTATTTATGAGGTATTTGTATTAGGGGATAAGAGGGATAATAAGGAAATTATTATAATAAAGATGATTGTATAAGTAAAATAAAACATTCTCTAAATGTTTCTTATAAAAAAGGATGAGGTAATGTGTAAAGGTTGTTTCTTACAAAAAGGAATGGAGGGAGTAACGTATACAAGTAGTGAGTACTAATAACTTTTTCCTAGTTTATTTTTTGAACGGCTAGCTTAAACTCAACATAAAAGTTCCCGAACTAACAAGTCATTAGGTCTATGTTTTTAATGCATTTAGGTAAAGTAAACTCTCCCTTTGTCATGTCATTTATATCTCATACAGGACAAAAGCAAAGTTTTTCTTCTCAATTTTTCTCCAGTTTAAGGAATCGATGGTTTCTACTCTTTATGTCTATGGCGTCAAGCAACAGGCTTACTCATGCAAAATATGACCCTCCAAAAAAATATTCGTAGAAATAAATAATATTCTTAATTTTACAGGGATTGATGGTGTGGGACTTGGACTTATTTCAAATCATCAGAAGCTGGGAAAGTATGTATTCACTCATTACAAAGGCTTAGCTCACTATGTCTTTAACTGTTAGTTATTCAGGAATGCACCTTTTGATTCGCAAGATGAATTTGAAGCCTACAGGTTTCTGCTAGCTTGATGTTACTCTGATTTGATTAGCTGAAACATAAGAACTCTTTTTTGCTCAAATGCAGAATTTTTGATGTGTGGTGCTTGCATATTCCAGTCATGGATCGAACACCATTTACAGGTCTCCTCCTTTTCCCTTCCCTTCCTCATTGCACCATTTAGTTTTGTGCGTTAGCCATTGGTTTACCATGTTGTGAAGCTCCAGTTAAATACAACCACCTTAATAGAATCGATACAATATGAGGAAGAGCATGTTTGATTCGTTGTAAATGGGATCGCATGTTTCTCTTCTAACATGCTCCGGTAACGCAAACAAGAGGAAAATTGAATGCTATAGCATGTTGTCTTTCAACATAATATGTTGCTCTACATGGTTACTCGTTGCAGAACTCGTGAAGATGGTTGAGAGAACTGTTAGGTCCGAGAATCAAAGCTGTCCAAACAGACCCATATATCTTGTTGGAGATTCTTTAGGAGCATGCCTTGCACTGGCTGTTGCAGCCCGCAACCCTCATATTGATCTTGTACTAATTTTAGCTAACCCAGGTAACTTTATACTCTTAGGCATTGTAGATAACATTTGGTTTCACTGTTTATGGTTAGTTGGATTAGGATATATTGGCACTACAAGCATGAACATGACTGAATGTGAGGGCTGAACTTAAAGCTCTTGAGAAGTCATGAAGCATAATTTGTTACTGGTTTGCTGTTGTTGTTCATCAATTGGTACATTTTGACAATCACCGTACTGATAAAAAGCGACCTCTGGATATGAAGTTGATTTCTGTACAACAATGAAGTTGGTTTAGCTGTAATATGAATCTGAGTTAACTTTGCGCAAACCACTCGATTGTTGCTCATCATCTACATTGTTGCAGCTACTTCTTACATCAGATCACAGTTGCAACAACTAACGCCCTTATTGGAAGCTATGCCTGGCCAACTCTCTCCTGGCGTGCCTTATTTTCTTAGTTTAATGGCAGGTTTGTTTTCCCAGTTCTATAAGTTGCTATTTCATTTTTCATTATATGTTCAAGATCTATATTACATGTAACGTTGGCCACGTTTTCCATTCTAAAAGCTCTTACATATTTTCAAATTCTTTCTCATCAATGTCATATGAATCTTACGACCAAATTCCTCAATATTATCAAGCACTAATAATCTTTAGGGCAAAAGCTTCTACCATAGATCAAGAACCAATATGGGGTCTTTTGCTTTTAGAAAATAAAAATGGCGTCTCTTCCAATTGGTGCCTTCAAAATTTTCTACTTACTTTAGGTGATCCTTTGAGGATGGTGTTGGAAAATATGGTGAAAGGACTTTCCCTGCAAAATACAGCTAGAGAGCTTTCGGAGGATCTTAGTATATTGTCTTCTTCCCTCCCTGTAAGATATAACTCTTGTTTTTATTCTCAAAAGTAATAGCATCTTTTGTTACAACGTTGTGAGACGTCTATTTATTTATGTTATGTATATGGCTATGCAATGGATTTTATGATTGTTCAATGGCATTGCTTAAAGCACATGCCAGAAGAAGTCTACATTTAAAAATTTATAGTATATTCTTTTCCTTCTTGCAAAAGTAACTTCCGTAAGCAACTATGCTTTTGACCAAAAAAAAAAAAAGCAACTATGCTGGATTGTTTAAGATGTTTGGAGTTGCTGCCTTTACTTCAATTTGACCGTGCAGATCTGTGTTCTTCATTCAAGTATTTTGAGTATAGAAAATTAGTTGCTGATTGATTTTTCAGGTTCTTGCTGATATATTGCCAAGAGAAACACTTCTGTGGAAACTACAGATGCTTAGGTCTGCTTCTGCTTATGCTAATTCGCGTCTTCATTCCATCAAAGCTCAGATTTTGATACTTAGCAGGTTCATTCTCCTTACATTGTTCTCAGAATGTGGAATCTTGTCCTTCTATACTTTGTTAATAGCTGCCTTTTTATTCTTAAATGCTCAAAGGAAACAACAGAATCAACCAGTTTTCATGAACTGCTAGTTTATTGCAATGAGGGGAATCTATCAAATACAAGAATCGTATTTTAATAATTTTCTGAGGCCCATTCCAGTTACTTTCAATGCTGCAGCTTAGAGATGTGATTTTAAATGGTAGTAGTTATTAATCGTCTGAACTCTGAAATCTACTTTGAGAAACTGGAATTTGTAATCAGAACAATCTCTGAAGAAGTCGGTCGTACCTCCCTCTGGGTAATTCTTGATAATACGATGCCTAATTTTTACTGATAAATTAATCCCAGCTTTGTCATAAATGCATATTGTAAAGGTGTTTTAAAAATTTGTAATTTTTTCTATAGGATGTTGGGCTGAGTTTTAACATTTGTGTTTTCAGTGGGAGGGATCAGTTACTACCTAGTCAACAAGAAGGTGAGAGGCTATATCGTTTATTGCCAAAATGTGAGCTTCGTAGGTTTGATGACAAGGGTCATTTCCTTTTCCTGGTATGGCTCTCTCCGTGTGAGCTTTGCTTGATATACCTTTTGACTGGAAAGATATGAAATAAGTTGGAGGAGCACTTTGCCTTTGTTCATTGGTAACAGGAAGGCGGTATTGACTTATTAACAATCATCAAGAGCACTTCTTTCTACCGCCGTGGCAAATATCATGACTATGCTTTAGACTATATACCACCATCGCCTGATGAACTTAAAAACGTATTGGAATCATATAGGTAAATATCACCATGTTCTTGGAAACACATTCTTGAATGTAACATTTGTAAACACTTTCATTGTTCATATTGTTTCCAGATTTTTCACCACTCTCACAAGTGCCGTAATGCTGTCAACTTTGGAGGATGGAACTATTGTAAGAGGCCTTGATGGAATCCCTTCGGAAGGGCCAGTTTTGCTTGTTGGGTATCACATGCTTCTGGGATGGGATTTAGTTCCTCTGGTTCTTAAGATTGTTTCTGACAGAAAAATCTTTGTACGAGGAATAGCACATCCAATGATGTTCGAGAGATCAAAAACTGGAAAAATGCCTGAATTATCTTCATATGACTCGTACAGGCTTTTGGGTGCTGTTCCTGTCGCTGCTAGTAATTTCTATAAGCTTTTCTCTTCCAAGGCTCATGTCCTGCTTTATCCAGGAGGGATGCGTGAGGCTCTACATCGGAAGGTAATTGCCAATGGGTAAATCTTTTTGTACAATAGTCTAGGATGTGACTTGTATTGCTATAGTAAGCTTGAAATGGCTCGTGGTTCAAAATTTCCAGAGGAGCTAGTGAAACTTGCAGAAAAAGTTGATCCATTTTCAGATTCCTTGTCTTTTTTTTTTTGAGCTCGAAAACAGTACTTGTATTCCATCACAGAAACATCACAACTAATACATGGCGAGTCATAAATATCCGAATTACATATAAGAAGGAAACTAGCTAAATAAGAGACCACCGTCCATCACAAGACTAGAAACAGAAGCGTCATCCAAAATAATATTAGTCTCCTGCACATCCAAGTTAGAAGGAACGTTAAAGAAGGTGATGGTTGTCGAACCCACTCGAAAGGGCTCACCTTCTTAAAAGCATTTACTGCAAGTAAATTAACAACTCGATTACTCTTTCTCGGGGTTTCAGATTCATTGTCTAGAGTGGGAAATTCTTTGAATGAATTAATTGTCATGGCATTTGATATATGTCAGTATAATTTGTAATCTTCAGCTCTTAAATAATTTACAGGGTGAGGAATACAAATTATTCTGGCCTGAACAAGCAGAGTTTGTTAGGATGGCAGCCAGATTTGGAGCCAAGATTGTACCTTTTGGCAGTGTTGGAGAAGATGACTTGGGTCAGGTAAGTTTCAGAAAACTGATCCATACATCTTTTTTGTACAATACAATTTACAAGTACAGGAGTCCGTGACCACATGTCGTGTTTGATGAATAAGCTTCAATGGGGTGTAAAGTAATGTGGCATTTAATTATACTATATATTTATATTATATTCACAGTGGGGTTTGAAGACACAGAGTATATCTGTCCATCTTTGCGTTGCATAAACTCATGATCTATTGCTTTCTAGCTTGGATTTATTGGCTATAGCATTACAGATATAGCGTTGTTTTCAGGTTGCTATTGATTATGATGACTTGATCAAGGTTCCTTACTTTAGGACCGAAATAGAAAGCTTAACACAGGAGGCTTCGAATTTGAGGTATCTCATAGTTGCCATTAGTTTTTATAAACCAAAGAACCATCTATTTTGTGCACAATTTCGACAGATCCTGTAGTTCTCTTTCTAGACCGTTGGATTGAACAAGTCAAGATAAGAAAATCTTCATTAGCGCAGAAACTTGACATCTGTTCCAGGCAGACTCAGATTCGAGTCCACATTATATGTTTATATTTATATGCTTATTAGGTGTATAAACATATTTTTTTTTATATATATTGTATTTATTTAGATTTAAATTATGTGCTGTTTTCTGAGATTTTTTTTGCACCCAGTATCTCAAATTAATTAATTTTCAGTTCTGCATTTGTCTGTAACACCAGTATTATGAAAATTAATTAATTTGAGATACTGGGTGTAAAAAAAAAAAATCTCAGAAAGCAGCATATAATTTGAATATAAATAAATACAATATATAAAAAATTAAAAAATTAAAAAATATATGCTTATACCTCTAAGGTATAAGCACCTAATAATCATATAAGTATAAACATATAATGTGGACTTCTTAGATTCATCCAAAAGGTCCTAAAACAGGGGCCTAGGACTAGGGTGTTACACTTGAGCATAAAAAAGCATTTGATACAATTGAAACAACTCAAAAGAGTTTATGTCTCTATCCTTTTCCCTTTTCAATTCCTTATATAATTGGTACCTTTTGCAGAGGTGATGCTAAGGGTGAAGTGGCAAATCAACAAGTTCATCTTCCAGGAATTATACCCAAATATCCTGGCCGGTTCTACTATTATTTTGGAAAACCAATTGAAACCAAAGGTATATATGCCAACTCAAAGCTCATTTTTTTTACACAATTTAGAATTGTTTTAGCTTTTACATTGTGTTAAATTGAAAGTTGATGTATTGTTTGAAAGGGAGGGAGCGGGAACTAAGAGACAGAGACAAGTCTCATGAACTGTATATGGAAGTGAAGTCTGAGGTAGAGAGATGCATTGCTTATCTAAAGGAGAGAAGAGAAAGCGATCCTTACAGATATTTATTACCTCGGCTTGTATACCAAGCCACGCATGGATTTACATCTGATGTTCCGACTTTTGAAATTTGATTGGACTCTTTGTATATTCAGAGCATATATGAGTGGACCATAAGTTACCTACCTGCCCTATGGGTTAAACGCTGTTAATAACTAGAAGATATGTCAGAACAAAAACATCATGTTCTGGAGACACCCTCATGTGCTGTAAAAGTTAGCTGTTATTAAGAAAGATCATAGTTGGAAGAATACGTAGTTATGGGTTTCTTCTCTTTGGTTCTTTGTCGATGCAGAATGGAGGCAAAAGCAAATACTATGACTAGAGTGTAGAGGGAACAATTTATTATGTAGTTTTATTGTAACTATGTTGATGCACTTGTTGATTGCTGGTAAATGTCATTTTTATTTGCATCACTTGAGGGGAAATATCTTGTTAAATACTGACACAACACAATACCATTTGAACTGATAAAAACTGACATGAAAGGTATAAAGTAAGAACGTCTGTACAAAGTTCTATGTTAATATCAAAAGACCTAAAAACATATAATCACTGAAATAGTGGCTCACAATGTGGCAATATGATTTCATGTCGGGTTTGTGTCAGCCTCAAACTTTCCCATTGCAAATTGATCACATTCACAACTTTAGAAGAATTTAAATATAGAGGCTGAACTACAACAGTGGACTTCCATTAAATTTCCTTCTTTTTAAATTTATGTTCAATAAAATCTCTCTTAGAATCGGCTCATGTGGCTTATAAAAAACCTGTGAAACGATGATTTATAGGGACACTACAAAGGGAAACATTTTTTTTTTTGGGTTGCCCACCTGGTTCACCGAGGCTTCGCCCCGTTTAATCTGGATCTGACCCGCGTCGCGCACCTGGCTTTGGTGGGAGGGCCTCCCAGCGGGGGTTTTTTGCATTCATAATGCTCGAATCCAAGACCTTACTTAAGCGCAACAAGCCGCTTACCACTTATGCCAACTCCCGTTGTTATGAGAAACATTTGTTGGTTGGGTCATTTTTTCTGCCGTTTTGTAAAAGGGCCAAAAAAAAAACTTGGGGAAAATTCGGCATGGTTAAAAAAAGTCTCAACATATGATTACTTATCTAAAAACTCCTAGAAATAGATTCAAATTGTGAAATTACATGTTTGCCCCTATTGTCAATATGATAATACTACGACTTATCAATATAACATATATGCTCATCAACCGCGTAACAATATGACTTATCAATACAACACTTATACTTGTTAACAAATGGACTTGTCAATGATAATATTATGACTTGTCAAAGGAGGCAAACATGTACTTTAATAATTCGAATACATATAGTTGAAGTCCCTTAGAAATTTTTAGATGTTGAATCATATACTAGAATCTTTTAAATACTTTTTCTGTTTCTTGGGACCATAGTGCAATTTTCCCAAAAAAAGTTTTTATGACAAATGATTTTTTTTCCTCTTGATTATTTTATAACACTTATTAATGTATATTTGAAGAGAAAACAAGAATTTTAACACCTCAATCACTTTTCTCAATCTAAATAGAGAAACATTAAACATCATACTACCATCGGTCCTAATTATCGGAACACTTTTGTAGTGCAATTTGTACTATAAAAGTGTTCCTATAATTAGGACCGGAGGGAGTATAAAAAGAAATTGGAGGGGCAAGGCTGCCGGATTCATGTTTCTCGCGGCCGGTAACGGTAACTGGTGATCCTCAGAATGTTGAGTTCACGTGGCAATCTTTGGACTGAGAATCTCAAATTCAGCAACCACAACTCCACAAGGCTCTTATTATTTTACCAAAGAAACATTAATTTAATTTTTTATTGAAGCTTAATTGGTGTATATGGTAGTAGTATATTATTGGGAACTTGAGCTACGTTATCATTTGTCAAGCCAAAGTTAACGTAGTTATTTTAGTCTTTTCATACACGCACACACGCACATTATATATACATCATGTGTGTTTGTGTATTAGAATTTTTTTAAAAAATACATAATATTTTACAATACATTATTAAGAAATTTTAGTAGTACAATAGTTATATAATTTTTCATATATAAACTAAAAGTTCATGATATCAAATCCCACTTTAATTCAACTTTGTCTGAAATTTCTCCCTCCAATGGCATAGTGCTTATTGTCTTCTGTCCATGACAGAAGTTCTGATTACCGGTTGGTGGCGAGGCTTAAATTAAAATGATCCTTCATGACTTTATTTATTATTATATTGGCTTTAATTTTTCTGATATAAAATAATAATATATATTAAATAGAGTAAAGTTAAAATTTTAAGATAGAGTTGTAAAATATATACTGAGTTATTCTTTTGGTGATTACAATTTTCTTTTTACCTCGAAATGATGTTGTGTAAATAAAATAAACTAGAGCATATCAAAACGTGCTAGTAAGTATAATCACAAGGAACAATAAAAGTGTGTCGTAAAAGTACAGCAGTAATCAATAACGATCTGACGTCTCATTGAAATTGGAGTATGTAGTTACTGGTACTTTTTTTTTGCTCGAATGTAGTTACTGGTACTTCATTAGCTGAATGCCTCAGTGTCACTGACACTGACACATTAAACTTATTTTGGATAACGTAGACTAGCAGTACAGCATCAATTTCTTCACATCTTAACACACCTCGCTTAAGTTTTATGCCCCAAAAGACAACAAAACTAAATACTATTTCCCCTAAGGTTAGATTTCTCTCGTCATTCTTTTCTCATAATCTCTAAATCACATCCGTCTAATCAATCTGAAATATCACAATACTACTTTAATTTTTCTCTCATCTTCCCAATCAACGGTCCAGATGAGATGGGGAGGGATGAGGAGAAATAATGCTTATGAGAGGATCCTCTTCCTTTTCTGCTATGGGACGCTAGGAGTATATTCTAACAGTACATATTAATATTTGTTGATATACTGAGAATAAAAGATATATAACCATGTTAATTAACCACACCAACATGCTAATTAAAAGAAAGACTTTTATAAAAATCGCCGAGAATCAAGAACAAGACTCCAACAATTATTGATTATTAGGATATTCTCCCATATATATATATATCATAATGAAGGGCTGTCACTGAAAATGTTGACATCACCTATATATCTATACCTAGGTTAGGACCAGGAGAATGCGAATCTCAAACTTGCATGGTACGTCTAAAAGTACAAACACAAATCACACTATTAATGACCTTAATCACTGCCAATTTCAACGTGCGTATAAGTTGATGATCCTGCAGTCAAAGTGTGTGCCATGAATATGCGGACACGTATAATTAACTTAAAAGCTTATCATCAGTGCCATAAAAGGAGTGATCGATCGAGTTTGTCCCTTTAATTTTAGTTGAACGCGCTCTGTGGGATTCATTTCATCGATCACTACTTCCTCTTTGAGCCAATTTTCCAAATTCCACAGATAAAATAAGTTGATGATATGTACTCATCAAAAGAGAAAACAGATGGAAAAGAGTGAACTTTTTTTCAGAAACAAAAGAAAGAGAACTAAATGGATCCAAATTAACGTGACACAGCCAGCAAGAAGGACACTTCGTTTAAGATCCAATATCTTAACTACTGAGTCTTACCTGACTGAATCTGTCCCACCAAATGCCTATAAAGAAAAAGGGGGGCATGGCCTTCAAATCAATCACGTTCCATGATGGACGTCCAACGTGTTTGATGCTTCATAAAAGCCTTTATGACTGGTCCCTTGAACAACCTTCCTTAACTCTAGTTTATTCACTTCATTTCATCATTATATTATACATCACATGCCTATCCAAAGCTTTTCCTGTTCCTTTCATTTTCTTTATTTTTCCTTAAGTCCGTATGTCTATCAAGAGACACTACTACAAAACAGGGATATGACATTCTATTTTTTAGACATTTAACGTCTTATTTCTGTGGGACGCTTAACAAGGGATGTAAAAAAAGTGCAACTTACAACGTCCTAAAATTTTTAGGATGCCATATTGGTATCCTACGGTGTCTTAAAAATATTTAGGATGTCATAAGTCTTTTTTTTTCAAAAAAAAAAAAAAGACCCCAAACAGGGGTTCGAGAGCATTTGAGTAGGAGCGTATTGATTATTCCAAATGAAATTAACCAAGAGATCAGAACAAGGAATAATAAGAAGAGGTTAACAGAATACATACGCTTATTCTAAGAATCTTAAAGCAAGAAAAATCTCAGAACCAAATATGCATAAACAATACAATGAACAAAGCTGAGATGAACTCAGAATTGAATCAGATCCAGTTTAGATGAGATGAAAAATAAATCGAATCAGATCCATGTTCAACAATAAATCAACTGTGAGATTCGGCAGAGCAAAGCAGATCTAACAAAGTAGATCTAAAAATATAAAATTACAGATCTAAGAACAACATATCTACAGGAAACCGAATGAGATTCCACGGTACAGGAGGAGGAGCACGGCGAAGCAGGCGATCTGGAGGAGAGTGGTCACGGCAAAGCACAGTGATATGGAGGAGAGTGGTCACGACAAAGCACAGCGATATGGAGGAGAGTGGTCATGGCGAAGCACGGCGATTTGGAGGACAAGAGCCTTTGATGCAGAAATCGATCGATTACGCAGAGTAAAAAAAAAAAAAAAGACACGTAAGGACGAGAGCGAGACAGTACTGGTATCTGTGAGGAGAGGAGGAGAGGCGCTTGGATCTGGACGGAGGACTGAGGTCGACTGAGGCAACGAAGATGGAGAATATTACTAGAGCGCAATATGAGAGCTGAATAAGAAAGAGTGTGAAGGCAGAGCGCGAGATGAGAGCGCAGATGGTTTAAATTCCGCTACTTTTGGCGTCTAAGTCAAAAGTTAGACGTCGAAAGTCAACTTTTCTCACATATAATTACAAAAATGTCACCGTCTTTTTCTTTTACTTCTGTTTTTTAAAATAGGGCGCCAATTAGGGAAGTAAAAACCATTTATTGTAGTAGTGAGCTTGTTTGGAACAACAAATTAGCTAGGAAGTCTCAGAAGTCGATTAAAATAATAATAAAAAACTCCTAAAATGAAATAAAAGATTAAGATGTAAAAATGTCTATATACCTTTTTTAGAAGAGTGTTTGATATCATAAACTTTATTTGGTTACAAAAAATGCCCACGAACTTTTTTTAAAAGGAGAAAAATGATGCAGCCTTTAAATGAAGCAAAATACCGTTACTTTAAAAAAAAATACCGTTACTTTTTTATGCATGCAGTGGAACCTGCACTACTAGTTTTTAATGAAAATCTTAAAAGACCTCCTCACATCTCTCTCTTCTCCCACACCGATGAAGCTTCAACAGCTTGAGGGATTGTTTGACATGGCGGTAGACAAGGAAAAAAGTCCAATGCATAGTAATAAAAGCTTGTGGAGAAAAATGATGTAATTTTTGGTGTTTGTGATAGCTTTTATCTGAGATGCATGAGCTTATTTTAAAAAGGGTTAAGGAGCAATTTTACACATGAACTTTTCCCCCACGAGCGCCCAGCACCACGTGCTTTTTTCTGGAGCAAAAGTACACACGTGGTTACGTTTTAGGAGCGCCCAGCACCACGGCAGTTAGTTGACCGTAACTTGGATGGAACGCTGACGTGGCGCTAATTTGGGACTGACACGCTGACATGGACGCCGCGTGGATGCCGACGTGGACGCCGATGGTAGGAAAAAAAGAAAATTACCATTTTGCCCCTTAGTTTTAAATGAAAATTACCTTTTTGCCCTTAGTTTTAAATGAAAATTACCTTTTTGCCCTTAGTTTTAAATAAATAAAAACTAAAAATACCCTTCCACCACCGGCCCCACCACCGCCGGCCGACCACCACCGCCGCCGGCTGGCGGCGGACCACCACCACCGGCCGGCCGGCCACCGCTGCGGCCGCCGTTGGTGGGGTGGCCGGTGGTGGGGCCCACCAAGGAGAAAAAAGCACGTGGTGCTGGGCGCTCCGGGGGGAAAAGCTCATGTGTAAAATTGCTCCTTAACCCTTTTAAAAAAGTGACTTATGATAAAAGCCCTTTTTTTTTTCAGCTTTTGATGTGATAGAATCAGATATCAACTTGTTAGAGATAAGTGATAAAATAAGCAATATAATGTACTATTAAATATATATTTGTATACATTCTCTTTTTAATTTTTTAAATAATGATTTAACTATCTTATTAAATTTAAATATAAATATTTATCTTCAATTATCACAATATAAGCAACCAATATATATATATATATAGTATATATATATATATATATATATATATATATATATATATATATATATATATATATAGTATTAAATAAGATTCATATCTTTTTCAATAATTTTCCATCTCAACTTACTTTTCAAATAATCATCCAAATAAGAGCTCATTTGGAAGAAAAAAAAAACTATTTTTCCCACTATATATCTAAACACAAATCACATTTACAATCTGACTTTTATTCTATCCTACGTTTGTAAAAGTCAGATTAAAAATAAGTCACTTCTACCACCGATATTTCAAACATGCATCCATGGTTAGCTTGCATCTTCAAGAATTTAAGCGGAAAAATCCCTTTAAGGTCCTAAGGAATCAAAAGATTGTTAAAAAAATCCCAAAGAAAATTTTGATGTCAAAAAAGTTTTATTAACAACTCCTTCAGTAAGGGATTAACAACTCCATCTATGGTTTTAACAACTCTTTAGGATTTTTTTTGACATCATAATTTTCTCTAGGATTTTTTTTGACATTTTTTGTCCCTTAGAACCTTAAAGGGATTTTCCCAATTTATGTTTTGCAACGTAGATTGAGCAAATAGCCGGGGGGGGTAAGTCGAGTTATAGAGAAGGAAAGGTAAAAGCTGCTTAGAATGAGTTAGGGTTTAACCAACATGTGGTTGGTCCAGTGGAATGTGGCATTGGATTCCCTTAAGAGGTCTAGGGTTCGAGTTGTGGTAACGCACTTATAATTCGCCTTGAATGGAGCTACCACTGTTGGGAGGGTCGTCCTTACCACTGCAGAACCCGAATCCGGATTAGTCAGAACCGAAGGTCCTGATGAACCGGCCGGGTAGGATACCAAAAAAAAGAATGAGTTAGGGTTTGCAGCAAGAACGGAGATCGTTGAATTCTTCTGCGGAACAGATCATATTGAGGTTGAAGATGGCTTTTGTGCAAATCGTAGGGGAAGGGAAAATCTTAGACCACAGATGATGCAAGCTGTCAAAGACGCTGAAGCAAGCTAAGATAGGCTTGAAGATGGCTTTTTGTATAAACTCTAGATGCATATTTTTTCATTGTGCGGTTGAAGATCGAGTCTCCCAAACCTACGGCACCAAATATATTTGTTGGCAAGTTTTTTATTTTGATTTTTTATATGGCAACTTTCAAATTACAGGTCCGGTCAAACAAAAACATCATAAAATTCTCAACTTGGAATTAGTCAAGTGGCCAAACAGAACTCTATGAAGAAATTTTTTTCTCATGCTCTTCAATTAATTTTCCCAATCGCACCAACAGTCTTACGGAAATATCTTGGCTTGAAATGGGAGGGAGGGAGGAGGTTTGACGGACCGAAGAGTTGGAGGAGGGGAAGAGTGAGAAATGGGAGAAGGTCTTTTAAAATAATCATTAAAAATTAATAATGGGGGTTCCACTACATCAAATAGTAACGGTGGCTTGCTTCATTATATTTAACCGCTGCATGGTTTATGGGGCTTATTTGAGGGAAGATGATTCTCTCATTAGCAAACTTTATCCTCATCTTTCATCATCAAATCCAAACCATTGATTTGACTTAATGAGGTTGTTGGTATGGGTAGTTATATCAAATGTATGGTCCAGATTTAAAGACGATGAGGGACAATGAGAAAATGACAATGAGAGGATCCGGACCTTTATTTGAGTTGATATTAAAAAAAAATGTTTACATAAGTTGAGACAAAACACCTCTCACATAATTACCTGTATACTTTACAAAAAACTAGAAATGCTTTTTTTAGTCAACAAATGAGGAGTGGGGAAATTAGCCATGAATTGCTTGAACAGATTCTTAAAGGGATTAATTGTACATATTAATAGGGCGATTATGGCCTAACGTACGATGTCAAGGACCAATATTTAACCTCTTTAATTTTATCTAATCAGCATTTGAACGATGAACTAAAAGTAATTCACCAATGGTTTTTCTTTGGCTACCAGAAACAGATCTGGAGCTGATAAAAACCCGGGGATAGAGCATTCAATTGCTAATTAAACACTAACTAGTATGGAACCAAAAGGCTAGCTAGCATATAAATAAAGTTGAAGAGGCAGAAAAATTCGTTTTGATAAATAGTACTCCCTCTTATCCTAATTATAAGACCTAATTGACTTTTTTGGAGAGATTAAGGAAGCTAATTTAACTTATTTAGCTTCTTTAATCTCTCCAAAAAAATCAACTAGATCTAGAACCGGAGGTAGGTAGTAGTACATACAGAATACTACAAATATCTATGTATTGAGTTATGAAAAGTGTAAGCTATAGGGTAAAAAATAACGTAGCTACATAGCTAGCTAGCCTGCCAGAAATTAAACTTGGTATAGGAAAATATAATGGAACAACTGAACAAGGTTTATGGTCTGCGTGCAATTAACAGAAAAACCCTTTCATGCACTATAACATGCATATCGCAGAAAGCCATAAAGAGGGAGGGAAGAAAAGGAATAGGCAGCAAAAAAGAACTTCATTGCCACTATTACTACGTACAATGAAAACAGCAAAGAACAACAGAGGAAATGTGGAGGGATTCACAAGTGGAGAGTGAGGTCAAGCTTTACGTGGTCCAGCTCAGCATCAGCCTTAGCATTAGCATTGGGTGCCCTAGGGTTATGGCAGAGAAATTCAGGGACGGAGGCAAAGGGAAGAGGATTTGGAGGGACGTGGTGGTGGTGGGCTTGCATGGCCAGCCTGTGGTCCATCCAACAGCGTTGGTCGTCGACGACGAAGAAATGACTGGGAGGCTGAGGCCTGGGAATGAAGATGGGTATAGAGTGATGATGACGTGTGGTGGTGGTGGTGGTGGTTCGGCGAACGGCGGCTCGTTCCTGCTTGTGGGCGTTCTGGTGGCCGCCGAGAGCTTGGGAGGAGAAGAACTTGCGGTGGCAGTAGTGGCAGAGGAAAAGGCGGTGAGGGGGAGACGGAGGGCTCATGAAATCGTACAAGGGAGGCTCAGATGACGAGGACGACGCCATGGGAGGAGAAGCGTAGTTGCGTCGTTGTGAAGTTTCGTTGCTGTCTGCAAGTAAAGGCTACAGATATGATCGAGCTTGGCAGTGAATAAATAAAGCGAAGATGGCCGGTGATGGGACGAATTGACTGTAATGCCCTTCTTGATGTATTGCATGCAGGTACAGCTTGAGGATTATATATATAAACGCAATAATGACATAGTAAGCCTAAATAAAGACAATTTTTCTTGTAAATAATAAAATCACTTTTAAAAAGCTAAAACAAACATATTATAAAACTTTATTATCTCTTTTATTAAATTCAGCAATTTTTAAATTTTATCTCATCTAATATATATTATATGTCATGAGAACAAAATCAACACAATAATAAATAAAAGGTACAAATATACATACATACATATATACAAAAAATCTAATGAGGTGGCTTATAAATATGATCAAAAAATTTCTCCTCTCCTTACCCTATATATAAATAGGAGCGGATGAGTATGTTGTAATTGCTCTCACAGAGATTATTTAGATGAAGAAAGGGTAGTTAAGGAATATGCTTATATGCAGGCATACAATAAAAGGGGAAGTGGGGGAGAAGGGCTGAGAGATTGACAACACATCAACATGGTTACGTTGCGACACTCAACAACGTGTCCTTGCTTTTACTTGGATCACATCCACTTTTTGTTTCATTATATTTTATTTATACACATCGCCCCTCACTCTCACTCATTCATTTAACAACATTAAGTACGTACGCACTGGTTCACTCATCCCTTCACTCCCAATTATAAAGTCTCACTTTTTCTTTCTACGAAGACCCACATACGCCATAAAATTAAAAAAACATGTGTGAGACATACATACATTATGCACATGTTACAAACTAAGCTAGGCACTCTTGTTTCATTTATATTTCTTCATTCATTTATTCATTAATTATTAACTTTGCTGATTGCACACTAAGGCTGACACTGAAAACCAGATGTTTAAGTAAAGAGTGGGTACAGACTGAGTTGTAATGATGTGTATATATAGAGAGTGGGAGACAACCCCAACGTCACAATGTCGACCATTTCCAACTTTTCATATTTCGTTTCTCTTCTTCACTTTCTTTCTTTCTATGCTCAGTTCAATGCTGAAAGCATCCTTCTGATCCCTTATTAATTATATCTCACACCCTCTTCCATTTTCACCACCTTTACACAAACACAATGTACAGAGAGAGAGAGAGAGAGAGGCATTTGGTCTTCATTGTATAAGCTTACCAAGTTCTGCTTTGCCGGTCCTCAAGTCCAATATATATATATATAAAGAGAGGAGACACTCTGAGTTTCTTTCAAAGACTCGAAACTAGTACACTTGCAACAAATGGACCGAAGAGTTGATACATATATTTTTAACTTGTAGAGCTTTTATAGTCACACGCTGACAAATGCAACCTTATCTGAATTCCATGGTCAGTGTTTGGATGAGTTTCTAGAGGTGGAAGTGATTTCACAGCGGATCAAGTAAGCATGTAAGAGAAATTTTATATTAATATATCAGAAAAGCACATTGTAAGTACTCTTGAGGGTTTCGTAAACAAGCAATTCTGTAGCAGTTTATATCCCCAAAATGACCTGGTTATGATGTTAATATAAATAAGGGTAAATGTGCAAAAATACACATATATTTTACACCCTCAAAAGCACCCAACACCAAATATTTTTTTTGGGTGCAAAAATGCACACGAACTTTTTCAAAGGAACAAAAATACCATCTCCATTACCAACTTTAAACGTCGGTTACTTTTTACTTTGTGGACCTCACATGTCATCTTTTTCTTCGTTATCACGCACCTGGACTCACGCCTTCTTCTTTCTCTCTTCCTCTCTCTCTCTTCCTCTCTCTCATCAACATTCTTTATAAGTCTACTTCTGAAACCTTTTCGTACCAATTCGATCCTTCATAGCCAAAGAAAAACCAAAGCTTCTGAAACCTTTTCGAGATATAATTACACCTTAACCCAATGAATACACACACACACCTACTGATAGTTTAGAAGAGTGTAGACCATCCCTCTGGAATTCACCATTATTATTGTTCTTCCCATCTGACTCCAATTGTTCATTATTAATGTCCTTGTCTTTCTCTTCTGCAATGTGTTTCCTCTTGGAGATAAAGTGTTTTCTTCCTGCAGAAGAATCATTACTTTTACACTTGCGTTTGTCACTGCGAGAAAGGGCTTGAGACTCCATAAGTACAGCTTCCAAGAGCCCACTGTTTCCTTCAGTTGATGATGACAATGGTGCAACTTCGTGGTTGTCAACACCAGCAGGACCAATGGTCAGCGGCGGAGCTTGGGACAAAAATTTGGGGGGGGGCCAAATAGTGGTGGGGGATTCGGGGGCAGCGTCTCCGAAAATTTTTTTTAAAGGAAAGTTTTATATGTATTAAAAAATATAAGAATATAAACAAGAAAAGAAAATAATATAAAAAAAATACACCACAAACATTGGAAGGCAATAGGCTTTAATTTATGTGATTGTGAATCTTTGGTTCAACTATAGACTTTATATAATTGAACACCACAATATTGGAAGGTAAGAGGCTGAGGTTAGAATGAAAAATCAATAAACTTCATCCACAGGTGTAGTATAAAATGGGTAAAAGCATACTAAAGAATACACCACAAAAGTAAATTTTACTGATAAGCTAAAAATTTCAGGTAATTAGAATGAAATATAGAAAAAAATGACAAAATTAACATAAATCATATAAGACCCTACATAGAACACAATTTGAATTATAAGCCCCAAAGATATAAAAAGAGGAGGGGAAATTGGGGGGGCCAAAATAAAATTTTATATTATATTAAAAAAATTTAAGAAAAATTCTAAACAAAAATTTTTTTTTGGGGGGCCATGGCCCCCCTATGTCATGAAAAAGCTCCGCCCCTGCCAATGGTAGAACCTCCCATCAAGCCATGAAAATCACCACCACCGATACTTCTAGGATGAAGGAGGTGTTTCTAACAGGATTGAAGAGATCTCTGTTGGGAAAAGCACCAAAGTAGCAACTTTTAACAAAAATTATACCTAATTGGAGCAGTTTGAAAAGATTTTCCCAAACTAAGGCAGTCAACTGACGCCTCTGACGGCGTCAGCAGACTGACACCTCTGACTGGTGGCGTCAGTCAACTGACACCACTAGTGGCGTTAGTTGACTGACACCACTAGTGGCGTTAGTCAATTGACACGACTATTAGCCTCAGTTGACTGACGCCATTAAGGCGTCAGGTATGAAATTTCCCATATGTTCCTTCCTCGAACCGAAGCTCCTCCAGTATCTGCAACTTCCTCAGCTCAACCTCACGCCTCTGTTTACTTAGGTTGTCAAGTTCTTCTCTGAGAAGTTGCAAGGCATTGGCTTGCTTATACTCCAAGTGTTTCTAATGGTGTGAAAGTTGAG
The DNA here is from genome assembly GCA_025563575.1 of Acacia pycnantha. Taxonomy (NCBI): domain Eukaryota; kingdom Viridiplantae; phylum Streptophyta; class Magnoliopsida; order Fabales; family Fabaceae; genus Acacia; species Acacia pycnantha. Next base: position 14,070,227 of record JAMWYP010000015.1, on the reverse strand, counting down.
AAAAACCTTTATTTGTATAATTTGTGAGCTCCATGAGACGCTTGAAATCAACTATTGTTGATTCCATCATTATAATCTCTTCCAACATATCTTGGTCCTTTCCAGGTTTTTCTATATTAAATTTTTTGCCAACATCAGTTCCAATATCTTCAGGCCACATCGAATGGAGGACTTCGATATCCATGTCCTTGGTATAGTTGATTCCATCATTAATAGAAGATTTTGATTTATTATCAAAATCCAATTTAAATTTAAAAAATTATTAATTAATATGAAATATGAAATAATTTTTTAAATATATAAATATATTCTAAATATAAATTAAAAATATATAAATAATAAATCTTATTTAATATATTTTCTATTTTTTTAATTAAAATAATAATATCAATTTTCTATAGTTGATTTCAAGCGTTTCATGGAGCTCACAAATTATACAGATAAAGGTTCTTCTCAACTTTCACACCTTTTGAAACACTTGGAGTATAAGCAAGCCAATGCCTTGCAACTTCTCAAAGAAGAACTTGACAACCTAAGCAAACATAGACATGAGGTTGAGCTGAGGAAGTTGCAAATACTGGAGGAGTTTCGGTTCGAGAAAGAAACATATGGGGAATTTCATACCTGACGCCTTAATGGCGTCAGTCAACTGATGCCAGTAGTCGTGTCAATTGACTGACGCCACAATTGACTGACGCCACCAGTCAGAGGCGTCAATTGACTGCCTTAGTTTGGGAAATCTTTTCAAACTGCTCCAATTAGGTATAATTTTTGTTAAAAGTTGCTATTTTGGTGCTTTTCCCGATCTCTGTCATCATACCACCACCGGAATAATTAAACCCACACCTCCTCAACCCATAGTTCTTCTGCACTGAATTCCAATTCCTCCCCATTACTTGTTCATGTACTATGTCAATATCGCGTCCTCCACCGCCATCCACGTCCCCTTCTTCATGTTCTGCTCCACCTCGCCCGTTGCATCTTCCGCCACCGCCTCGTCTCTAAATTCGTCGTCACTATGTATCATCATCCCTGCATATTTCAAAAACTAGTGAATCTGCTTTCCCTCTCCTGTATTTGTCGAATGCGAGATAACCAAGGATCACTACTATTGATTTTGGCGTCCCGATTTTTTTTCAGACGTCTAAAATTGTTTCGCGCCATAAAAATATGAGAAATATTTGTTTGGCGCCATAATATTTAATTTTTTCAATAAAATTCATTTATGGCGACCTACATATATTTCGGGACGTCTTAATGTGTCAATTCTTCGCTCCCGAATTTTTGTTTGGCGCCAAGGATTTTCTTTTAATATTAATTAGAAAATTTAATAATATTGGCGACTGAATCGAATCAAGTCGCCTATATTTTAAAAATGGCGACTGATTCGATTCAAGTCGCTTATATTTAAAAATGGCGACTGAATTAGAATCAGTCGCCATTTTTAAATATAAGCGACTGATTCGATTCAGTCGCCATTTTTAAAATATAGGCGACTGAATCGAATCAGTCGCCATTTATAAAATATAGGCGACCCGATTCTCATTCAGTCGCCAAAAATGGAATATAGGCGACCGAAAGATTATTCGTGTCGCCTATAGTCAATTTTTTTAGGTTAATAAACTCGCGCCTCTTCATTTTCCCTCACACACTCATACTCCGACAGAGGCCGCGAAATCCTCTCAGACTCACTCTCGTTCCGCTCTTCGTCGCTTTCCTTGCCGTACGTCTCCGCCGTCGCTCCTTCGTCTCCGCCGTCGTCACCGATCGATCACGTACTCTCTCGCTCACTCCGCCTCTTTCGCCGATCGAAGAGACCCACCAAACCCAAGTAAGCTTGTTCGGATGTTACTCTTAAGTTCTTTGATTCCTAATAACCCATTTTAATCGTTAATGCTTCTTGCTTATGGATTGGATTTTTGCTTCTGATTAGGATTCCCGCCTCTCACTCGCTCACTCCACCTCCTTCCCGATCAAAACCTCGCGAAACCAAGTAAGCTTGTTCGTTCTTCTTGTTCTTTGATTCCAAACCCCATTTAATTGGTAATGTACTTCTTGCTAATTAAAAAGAATACAATTTGGAACTGCTCTTATTTGTAGATTTTTATTCAAGTAAATTTGGTGGCCAACTAAATTGTCTAAAGCTTCATTAAATTGGTCATGTCACACTGATTGGTTGTAGTAGTTGATTTTGAAGGATTATAGGAGTATTTTGTGATTAGATAGTGGTTTAGTTTTGGTTGTTCTTATGCCTCACGGTCATTCATTGATTCTCGTTAGATGTGCTTTGTGTTACTCTTCCCTATCGAACTTCTATATTCATCGTAATCTCTTGGAGTCTCGCTTTATGATTAAGGCCCCAATGTCCTTAAAGGTAATACTTTGATAGCAATTAATTCAATGCAAAACACTTCTAGCTTTAATCTGTTGTAAAAGCACGTTTACTTTAAGTAAACATTGACTCTATGGCTCTATGGTTTCTTTATCTTACATAATTGATAAATTGTTTAGCTGAAATTGGTTTAGTTAGTAAGTTTAGGGTTATTAAGCTGAAATTGGTTGTTATTGAAATTTTGGGATGTCTTACTTTTAAGGGAAATGTCACGAAATTTACTTAAAAGAAAACATGTCGTTCTTGAAATTGACATGAACTTGATGTTGTTGGAAATGTTAGGTTGTAATAAAATGGGTCATAGTTGGATGAATGCATTGAGAACTAGTGAAGAATATGAGAATGGGGTGGAAGAGTTTATTGAATTTGCTAGAAGGAATGTGGCCACAAAAAATGGGATGTATTATTGTCCATGTGTTAATTGTTTAAATGGGAGTCGAAGGGTTATTGCTGATATAAGGGACCACATACTTTGTGATGGAATACACCTTCGATACACAACGTGGATATGGCATGGTGAGGAAGTAAGTACCGGTGCGTCCCATGCAAATGAAGTTGAGGTAGATGATGATGATGGAATGGAGAAAATGATTAATGATGTTGAGGCGAGAATCTTTTGCACAATCGCGTGAATATGATAGCGTGCGGAGTGATGCAGAGACACCTTTGTTCCCTGGGTGTACTAAGTATACACGGTTGACTGCGACCTTACATTTGGTCAACTTAAAGGCAACTTGTGGGTGGACCGATAGTAGTTTCACGTCGCTGCTTGAATTGTTGTGTGATATGTTGCCGCTTGATAATGTACTTCCAAATCGTATGTATGAGGCCAAGAAAATCTTGTCTACGATGGGTATGGAGTATAAAAAGATACACAGTTGCCCTAATGACTGCATATTGTACAGAAACGAGTACGAAGGCCTCAGTAATTTAATATTAATACGTATATGTTGTAGTGGTCATTGGACGCTGTGTGTTGTTTGTCCGAGCAAGAACTCCTGTTATTGGTTCGATTCAGTAAATGGCAATCCTACTGAGGATATCAAAAACATGTTTGCCGAGTAAGTAAATTTTTTTTCGAATCGTCGATTCTTCTTTTAAATGAATGGTTTAACATGTCATTAATTTCCATTTTAATGATAGGGCCTCAAAACGTATAGACAACTTATCAATGCAAAAGAGCAGGGAGGACCAAGTGGTTTAAACCGACGGTAGTAGTTTCAATTCAAGTTATTTCATTGACACAAGAGCTTTAGATATGCCTTTATTCGTTTTTAACAATTTGCCTTTGATTTATAGTGCCATCAACAACTGTGGAGCACCGAGTGCGGATATTACGTTATGAGTTGGATGCAATCCATCGTTAACAATGGACGTACTCAAGGTTTTCAAAACGTACGTAATCGCTCCGTGATTCTCAAGTTTATTTAATTTTTGTTGTTGTACTTGAGTTGTTAATTATTTCCTTCACTTAATTGGTTTATCTTATACCTTGTTTCCCCAATTTACGCTTTTGGGTACTAAGGATCCGTACTCGCAGGATGAGATCGATTCGGTTCGAGACATGATATCTAGATATCTTCTTCAACACATAGCGTCTAGTTAGTACTCGAGCATGATTAATTAATATGTTAACCGTTGTTCATTTGTATGTATTTGGTGTTTTGTCTCGTACAAAATATGCAATTTTGGTGTTATATAGTCCGGTCGCCTTTCTTGAAATTAAGGCGAATTCCTATCTTCTTATTTACCTATATAAGGCGACCTGATTTCCAATCAGGTCGCCTTATATAGGTAAATAAGGCGACCTGATTTCAAATCGTCGCTTATTAAGCGACTGATCTAATATCGTCGCCTTAATAAGACGACCTAATTTTGGATCAGGTCGCCATTTTGGAAATTTTCCTCTACCCCCTCCAAGACGTCCCTCAGAAAAGGGTCGTTAATTGGGTCTTATTTAGGTCGTTGTTTAGCATTTTTGTAGTAGTGGATATATAGTCTGATTAATGGAGGCTAGTTTCTCTCCTCTCCTAAGTCGAGAATAAGGAAAAGAGAGGAAAGATAGAAAAGAGGAGAAAGAAGAAGATACTAGGATTGAGAGAAAGAGAGAGGGGATGTTGTGTTTTGAAGTGAGGAATGAAGAAACAGAAAGAAAGGGGGTGAGAGAGAGTGTGCGTGTCTCCATGGGGCCAGAGGGAATGGTTTTGCACAGAAAAAGTGAAGAAAGAATGAATGAATATAAAGGAAAGGAGGAGAGAGGTGGATAATTGTCGGGTACACCAACCAAAAAGTTAATAGACGTTTAAGTGGTTAATGAAGATGGTGGTTTTGCTCCATTTGAGAAAGTTTGTGTGCATTTTTGCATCAAAAAAAAATATTTAGTGTTGGACGCTTCTGAGGGTAAAGCACATATGTATTTTTACATCTTTACCTTATAAATAATCATTACATGCACGATTATTTTATTGAGAAAATTTTTACCTCATAAATTAGTACGTTTTACTAATACCTTGCTTCTAGCTAGGACCCTTCTTATATTACACACACACATGTATATAAATATCCTATCAATTAATTTTTGGCTTGTACTGCATACGGTTAATAATATTTTTAAGAAGTTTGCCAAAAAAACATTTTAAAAAAAATTGAGCTCATGTTATTTTTCCTTTATTAAAGAAAACAAACACGCTCCTAGTTTTCTTCAACTTTCCCACCTCTTCTGGCCTTAAGTACAATAATCGGCCAATCGATACGGGGTTGAGTACTATTTATGAACAAGATAAATAAATAAAAGAAAGAATGCTGCTCCTTTCTAAAGTTTGGAGTGCAAATTATTGGATTGTTTGAATAGATCTGCATCCGCTTGTTCAAAGTATTCCCATCCCGATCTTAAGCAATCGGGACGGGAAAATTCGGGATTGAGATTTTTTTTTTTTTAGGAAGTCTAACGTTTTCTCAATCCCAAATATATATATATATATATATATATATATATATATATATATATAAATATATATATATATATATATATATATATATATATATATAAAGTATGTAAAATCTATATCCTGTATTCAAAGTTCTGTATCTGTTTTTTTCTTAATATTTGATAGGATCAAACTCTTTTTTTTGTTTTCAGTCAAAGTTTGGTATGGCGATGTTAATCAGCCAGTGAGCTAAAACCATTGATTCTTCATTTTGACTCTTGAGCTTTTGATTGTTTCTGATGGTGGCAGTATGAAAGAGTTCAATGAAGGGTTTTTTTTTTTTAAATTAATTGGAATACTATCAAGGTTTTTTTGCACGATAATAACATAAAAAACCATAAGGTCGAGTTAACTAACTCAGGATCATGACCAAAACTATGGCAAAAATAAAGACCCAAAACATTTTTTTGGAATTGTCAATCCCGATCGGGAATGAGTTTCCCGATCCCGTTCTATCTCAAAAACATCCTTAGATTTGTATGTGATTCCTTGAACTTTGTGCGTTGTCATAATTTGTCAAATTGATGTGCTCCTATATTTTCTTATTTATAAAAATTGAAAAATAAATAACATTATTAATGATTTACAAAATGTTCAGTTTTTTTTATTATATTATTAACATATACTTCCTATGATTTTTTTATAAAACATCAACTAACAAGTATATTTAATCATTTTTATAAGTCATTTGCTTGTTTTCAAAGATCATTAAATATTTTTTTCCATGTATACCCATAATTAATAAAGATAGTGGGTGAGAATAATAATTAATATGATATTAGAGTTTAGTGCAATTAGTAGAGGTAATATTGGAAATTATTTAAATTTTAGGACAAATTTAATGACTTTAACGGTTTTTATTGGTTTGTGAGGATTGTTAGTTGGTGCCTTATGATAAGGATCAGAGGGAGTATTATAAAAATATGAAACGTTCCCATTAGTTATTTTTATTATTAAGAATTTTAAATTAGTCAGAAAGGTTTTAACATGATAGCAAACATAATTAAATGATTTTAAGCAATTTGATATGTATTATTAATTCTTTTCTTAAGATAAAAATAAAATCGGTTAAATAATGTTTGAAAAAATATATATATTAAATAAAGAGTTCATTTTATTCATTTATTTATTTTGCCAGTAAAGGATTCATTTTATTAACGAAGAGTATATTGAAGTTCTAAACCAGAATTAGAAAAACTGTCCAAATCGCATCATATGATTGTTTTTTGCTTCCATTATAGTTGTAGTATCGTGAGAGCCTTTTCCCCTGATACATGTGGTAGTATCTTTAGATAATTTTTAAAGTTAATGAAACTTGTTTTAAGAAAATATATTTATTTTGATAATTTTTGGTAAGTACTTAAAATTTAAGGGTTCCGGAATAGACAAATGGAGCTTTGATTTGTTACTCTCTCTTTTTTTTCTTTTACCTTCCTTTGATCGTTTACTCTAAAAACTATGGCATCTTAGGATTATCAAAATCCTTCTGGCATGCAGCAAATGAAGAGACTGGAGTGTCACTGAATTTTGCAGTTTTTTTTCCCTTTCAATTATCAAGGATAAAAACATAATTGTACGACCGCAAGACTCCAATAAATTTATTTTTAGAGTAAATACCATTTTTAGTCCCTAACAAAAAACGCGGACCCCATTTTGATCCGTGACAAAAAAAAAATGTCATTTTTAGTCCATAAAAAGGACGAATAAAGGTCGTGGACATTTTGATCCCTCACAAATTTCTAAAAGATCATTTTTAGTCCCATAAAAAGGACGAATAATTGTCGTTTTTTTTGTCAGGGACCAAAATAGGGTCCGTATTTTTTGTCAGTGACCAAAAAGGCTATTTACTATTTATTTTATGATTTAAAAAAACATGAGAACCGAAATGCTAACACTTGAGCAGGAAGCCTAAATTTTTATTTTTTTTTGCTCAAGGAAGCCTAAAAATTCAATGAATTCATATTGTCATGGTTACGAGAAAAAGATATTTAAAATCTGTTTCCTCATTTAAAGTTTGAACTTTGAAGTTTGAACCACTGTCGTTCAACCAATTCCTTCGTTGGGCCTTACTCATTGTCAGTCTGTAAATTTTCTTAGCCCAACTTCTGTGTGAGTGTGTGCTTTCATATGTTTATGGTCAAATTATAATGAAGAATGGCCTGGAGAAAGGCAAGCACTTTGAATGACCAAAAGTGAATTCTCACTTTTTATTCTATCATTCTAGACATATATTAAAATAATTTTGAATCGACGGAGAGGCCGCACGGCATCAAACTAATCTTCGTAATTTGAGTTTGTTATGATGCTTTGCATTTCATAAAAAGAAAATGCCACAAGCATCCTAAATCTGTGATATCCAGCATCCAATAGCAGCTGGATCTTCCTACTTACTTTAGCAAGTGAATAAAAATATTAAATTCAAATAGTTAAAAAAAGGTCAATGTGATAAATGCTGGGACGATTATGTGGAGTTTAAATTTAATTTTCATAATCACCGGTTCTAATGGAATCAGTACAATTTGTGACGAGGAACTATACATAAACATCGTATGTACAAGAACTTGCCTGAAAATTATGTGACAGGACCCTAAACAACGTTCTGCTGAGCAAGACCCTAAAACTCTACACAGTCAACGCTAAAGTACAAGAAAGTAATCTCCCACTCGCATGAAATCAAAACCCTCATACTAACATTGGTTCCCCAGAATTACACTGCCACTACAGAAGCAAGATGTTTAGCTCCCTTTGACCAAAAAAAAAAAAAGTTTAGCTCCCACCTGCATCCACTGAAAATCCTCAAACTCAGAACAGAATCATTTGACAAGGTAAAAACCATCAAATGGATGCTAAGATGGCAAAAGCACGAACAGCAGAAATTACAATAACATACCTTGGATTTCATTGGAGCGAGAAGACATGTCAGATATGCTTGGTACTCTATCGCTGTCTGCAAGGGATATAGGACTTAATGGAGGAGACACAACTTCAGCCTTCTCAGGAACTTGGGAAGTATCTAAAATCTTAGCAACGTGTAATGAAATTCCTCTCTGACTGCTAGGGGGTATAGAAAAACTCCGAGGAACAGTTAAAGGTGGGGTTGGAAGTGGGGATGCGGCAGTGGATGCTGCAGAGGGAATTCTATTAGATGCAGAACCCTCCTGATTTCTGGATACCAATGGAGCAGAGTGAGCTACTTGCGTGGATTTTGCAGGTTTGGTGAATTGATTATTAGGAGGTCTAGGAAGCTCATGAAGCTCACTCATCCTTGATGAAGCAACAAAGGGAGGTACAGCACTAGATGATGATTTTGGAGATAAAGGCTGAGGCATTGAAAAACGTGAATGTACCCCAGAAACCAGTGGCGGTGTTTCAGTAAGTCCAACGGAATTGCCAGATGAAGGAGGTTTTACTAACATTGGTTTACTAGTCAGTGGACCTGAGTAAGCTTGTCTTTTGACCTTCTTATTATCTAAAGCATTAAAAACATCAACTTGTGGAGGTGTCAGTCCCTCTAACGAAGGACGTGGTAGCAGAGTAGGAGTGGCATCAATGTTGCTTTCTTTGAGGACAGATGGAGCCCCACGGGTAGGTCGTTCAGAAGATTTACCATCACCACAATCTCTCTCTTTTTTTTCATCTAATGAAGCAGAATGCCTCAGATTATGAGGACGCCCACTTGAACTTGTGCGGGGGCCTGGGTGACTTAATTTTGTGGTATTTGTTTCTTTAATGTCAACAGGTGTAGGAAGAACGTAAGCATTAGACTTTGCTGCAGATTGTGTTGCCATTTGTCTTACTTTGTCAGCAGGGTCAAACTTCTTTTCCGCAAATATTGGAGCTGAATAGCTGCTAAATCTATGCTCTCTAGTAGAGACTTTAAGATCTCCTTTGTCTAAACTGGCCTGCCAGAAGGGAAAAATCAGAAAATTGATGAGTTTTAAAAGATGACCCCAAGGGAAACTACGGAATCTTGTTTACTTAATGATCTACTAGACTAACAAGGTCACAATGAGACATGAAATAGGCAACATTACCATGCTAGGCCAACATCCCTAAGATTTCTTATGCAACCTTAGGCACTTATTAGGGAGATAAGGAATCATTCAACTATAGTACTACCTCCAGTCCTAAATATAAGACCCAATTCACTTTTGTTTGGAGAGATTAAAGAAGCTAAATAAGTTATTTAATCATATCATATGTTTTATATCATTACATTATATATCAATTTATAAGTCAGATAAATTAGTTTTGAGAAAAACAATACATAAAATACTTTAAAGTAATTTAATTAGCTTTTATAATATTTCCAAAAAAAAAGTCAACTAAATCTTATATTTAGGACCGAAGGTAGTATTTCATAATAAAGGGTCCATTTGTTTAAACTTTTTTTTTTTATTAAAAAAAGCCATTTCAACTAAGCTAAGCATGGCTGTTCATAGATGCCTAAATTTGAAAATCGCTTCTTTTCTCCCTTAAGCTCAGACAAACATGCCTAAATTTGATTTATAAATGTTATGTTCAAGAGCATATTGAGAATTATACATTTATACTATTGTGAGTAGTTTAAAGAAAGTAATTTAAGATTTACGTTACAATTTTGAACTTGATAAGACAAAAAGAGAAAGAGATAACACCTCAGAAGTTTCTGTTGTTGTAGCTTGAACGTATGAACCTGTTTCCTCCACCTGATAAAAAACTACCAACTATTATATCATTATAATAAGAACTAAATATTCAAGTTCTACATTAACATGATATAACTTGAACACGCTTCAAAAACAGAGTATAGGTAGATGTAGCAGAAAACTAAAATAATTGTTTCTGCCAATATAAAAATATGCAAGAACTCAAGACATAGTATAAGGAATTTCAGACGAGTTTGAATTGCATTGAACCCCCACCTCTGTAGAGTTCCGTGATGTTGAAACATCAGGTCCCTGCTTATATTCCACTTCAGTTGCCTCACAGTCATTCTCACCATCACCCTCAAGTCCACTGAGTTGGTACTCAATATGCTTTTGTTTGGTAACCATCCTAACATGGGGCTCAGCAGCCTCAAGTGATTGAACTCCCTTGCGAAAGAAGCTCAGCTATATTTAAAAGCAGAATAAGAGGGAGAAAAAAATAAATCAATATCTGCATTTGGAAAAATAAAAAGGTAGAAAATTAAAGATAGGGCTGAAGTTCCAAAAGAAGGTACTGATATGAAACTTTATAGGTTTCAAGAAAACCTGAGCAGCATAGTGGCGGGCTGCTTGAGTTAGGAGACTTCGGGACTGCCCCTGCTTCAGAGATTTTAACCGAAAAGCATACAATGTTGCTTCCTCTTCATATTCATCCTGAGCTGCTTGCAACTGCTGGGGAGTGACACATTCACTTTTTGCACCTTTTGACTTCCCTTTTTCTTTCTGTTGGGCAATCATGTATTCATAAACTTCTCTGAAGACAATGAACCAGAATCAGGAAGCATTCACTTAACTGAAGCAAAATAACACAGAAATGACAGACCTTTTTTCATCACATTGCCGCTTCATATCCTGCATCAGGAATAATGGATAAATGAGAAGTAGCAAATCACATTTTATATGCCATAATTATAAACCAACACGTTATCATACAAATGGTTTAAATTTCTTTTTTCATTGGGGGAATTTTCTCAGAGATAAGAGAAAAATACAATGTACTATCCTCAAATGAGAATCAACAGTAAAACCTCAAAGGTTAAAATAAAAACAAAAGGGATGAAAGGCCACAACAGTTCATAAATGCAGTAGAGCTGATCAATCTATCAGCTTGTACTCCTTGAGATGCCAATGTGCATGGCACCAAAAGGAAGCCATATAAAAAACATTCTCCCATAAAATATGTAGGGGCGAGTAAGTCCCCAAGATGCAGAAATACCTTTCCAACCACACCAACCAGAGAATCCCAAAACCTCACTTTACCCCGGTACTTAAGTAAACCATGCAAGTTAATAAAGGACAAGGGGTCCTGAATCCTGATACATCCTGTTCTGTCCTGATAACAGTTACTCTTTTCTAGGATTAACTATTTCTAATAGCAGTCAGTAATATTCCAAATACTAGAGCAATGAAATAGCTTCAAGGGGGGAACAATGAGAGGCCCAAATGTACATATTGCATCCATAACCTAACCATTAAGGAGGTAAACAAATGATAAAGAGAAAAGTAAATAAACAAACCTCAACAGTTCGTAGTTCCGAGAGAAGAATCTCTGCTGGGTTTGTTATTGTCAGAAAAATGTGAGAACGCTGAGGAACAAGAAGCATAGAGTCAGCACAGATCATATGTAAAAGCGTTATGGGAAAAAAGGAGCAAATAAATCAAAAGCTCTCATCCAATCAAAGACTCACATAGCTATCAAGAAGTTCTTTAAGTTCAAGCTGCACTCTACCAAGATTCCCCAAAAGTTTACCTGGAAACATTGCTCAGATACTAACCAACTATAGCACATACTATGCATGAATTGAAACAATTATCAGAATGGCTCAGTTGCCCGAATAGGGCAGTAATGACCCACTCACCACTTTCTTCATCATCATTTGGTGCAGTTTTCTCCAATAGAAAGGTGCCCATTTCCTGCAGTGACTCAGAGAACTCTGGAGAATACAAACCGTGTAAGAGTTACAAAATTGGATCCCTCAAAAATTAACATCAACATAATATTCTCAAAAAGATAACTCCATAAACTAGAGCCTTTTTCTGACGGATCCAATGTGCATCAGTTTCCTAAACGCTTGAAGAAATTATACATAAGCAAAGAAAAACTGGATGACCAATCAACAGAATTTCAAAGAGGAAAAAATGTTTACCTACCATAAGCACTATTTGCAGTGGCTGCGGCAGCTGATAGCAGGCTATCATAGCAATTTCTCATCTCTTGCATATCCTGCCAAGTGAAAAAGAAAACCTATAATGTCCTTGGAATCAAAGAACCACAGGAGAAAAGGAAAGAAATGAAACTCTTTTAAATGTCCCGGGACACAAGCAAGAAAATCTGCTAAATTTCCATATACACAAAGTTCTTGATAGAATGTTAATTGAGCAACGGGCACAAGTATATAAAGGGGCAATCAAAGCGAAAGAATTGTTGCACCTGAAACACATTAGCCATTGATTATCCTTGGAACAAAACTTTCCTCCTCATATTTAAGAGTTTATATTATGAAATAGACTTTATCAACATATTACTTCCCCTACCAAAGACAACCTCTAATTGTGATTTGTCAGTAAAGGTGACGTATCATCATAAACACCATACATTTTACAGTTTGCAGCAAAATATGTATTTATCCTACCAAAAGGATAATAAAAGTAACATTTAGCAAATAAAGTGACACGCTATGGTACATTCCTTTCAGCATCAATTCACCGGCTACACTAGCAAATCCTCGCCAATAATTGCAATTCAAAGATGGTCCAGTCAAGTTTCAAGACTCAAACTGAAGAGATCAACTATCTCCTGAATCATTTTAGGAGAATTATAATTGTAACCTTTAAACTAAAAATGGAAGCCCTCATATGCAAAGACGATTGGGACCTCTTTGACAAGTGCACTATCTAATTCCATTTTTCAAGTCACATTTGCGAACAAGTGATTGAGTTGCAAAGAGCCATCACGTAAGATAACACACAGAGCAACTCAAAGACGAGAGGAAACAAGTCGCACGAGTACCTTAGCAGCTTGAGCAAGCTCATCGAACTTCAACGAGGGCTGGGCGTCCATCTTCTCCTTCTCAGCGCTCTTGTGAAGTGCAATTCTCTTCAATTTACTGAGCGAGGATTTCATTTCCGGGAAACCCTAAGGCAATGGCCCGACAACGACAGAGCAAAGCGGGAAAGAAGAGAACCGAGGCCTCTTCGTTCCAAGGCAATTCGGAGAGAATCTCAAGTCCAAATCCCCAAACAAAGTCGAGAATTCAATTCCATCGTCTCAGCGACATTGAAGAAGCTTTGCTCAGTTGGGTCAAAACGACACCGAACAGGTGAGTGATGAAAAAGACGAGAGTGTGAGATGAAAATTGCGGAAACGGGAAGAATGACCAACTTATGCATCCGGGAAGGAAAGGGAAAGGGAGCATCACCCAGACGTCATGCCCCATTGGTTCTCAGCCCACACGCTCGTGACCCGGCACGTGTGCATTACGGGCAATTTCGTAACTTCGCATTCCACGCTCCATCGAAAGAATCCAAGAGCGACACGTGGATGCAGATGGAGTCGGGGGTGTCTTGCAGCCTGCAGCCAATGGAGGAACGTGGGGTGCCATAGTTTAGACAATTTGATTGAGGGGAAGAAAGGGTTGGAAAAATTGAAAAGTATTATTGAAAAAAAAAAGGTTGTTAGTAAAATTTTTGTTTAGTTTGGATAAATTGAGGTTAGAAAATAAGTGAAAAGACTATTTTACCATAAAGTAAAATTATTATTTAAATATCGATGGACTCACAAACCCTATTCACTTCTTTATATGATATATAAGGTCACATTGAAAAACATTTGTGTCTATTAGACTATTTCCCATCTAACATGAAAATTGGTTGATTGAAACATATTTTCAATTATATAGCTGAAAATTAGTGAACCTAGAAAAATACTTCCCCACATCAAAATATAACCAAACACTCGCTGCTATTAGAAAATCTTGATTTTCCCTTTCACTCCCTCAATTTTTCTCCAACCGAATGTCCTCTAAATTGGGTTTATTTCTTTTGTTAAGCTTTTAATGACATCATTTTGAATTAAAAAAATAGTATTTCATTATATTTATAGTTAGTAACCCTATTTTATTGCCCTGATTTAAATTACTAACCCTTAAACTACTACTTCAACTAATTTATGTTTTTTATTTGGTTAATGATATTTTAGCTTAAAGTGTAAAGAGTTTTGATCTCTTTCAATAAATGTATTTTTTGGCATTCAAACTTTTTTTTTTTTATAAAGGACGAGTTCACTTATCACCTCAATCAACATTTTATTAGTTTATCAACTAATTTATTGATTGATTTGATCTTCAATACCCTATTGTTGAATGTTCTACTTTAAAATTTTTTTTTAACCCCGGTTTCTTCCAAACATTTCAGTAGAAATTTCAAGGGAAAATTTTAATTAAATATTTTCAGAATTGGAAAATCCTCAATAAAAGATTCTTATTAAAACATGTTGTTATTTGCTCATCAAATCAAAGTTATAATAAATAGCTTTGTGAAGTGTAATTAAGAACAGGTTTGGAATTTTGGTAAAGACTAACATTTTGCTTATTTACCATAAAAGCTGAAATTAAAAAGCACACACTCCATGTGGTCCTTATTATAATGCACCAACTAACAAGTGTATTTGGTCATTTTTATAAGGTACTTACTTGTTCCCAAGGAGCATTAATTATTTTTTTCATGTATACGCCTAATTAATAAGGGTAGTGGGTGAGAGTAATAATCAATATAATATTAGAGTTTAGTGCAATTAGTAGGGGTAATATTGGAAGTTACTTAAATTGTAGGACAACTTTATTGACTTTAACTGTTTTTATTGGTTTATGAGAATTGTTAGTTGGTGCCTTATAAGAAATATAAGAGGGAGTATATTACTATAAAGCTGATGTAATTTAATGTTGGGGCACAAAAAATCTATGATAAAAAAACATGGGTTAAGATGCAAAAATAGACATGTACCTTTGTCAAAAGAGCGTCCAGTAGCAAATACTTTTTTTAGGTGCAAAAGTGACTATGTGATTACAAAAGTGGAGCAAAATTAGCATTGACCGTTAGTTGACTTTTTCTGAACTGAAAATGATTACATGGACGATGACGTGGATGTTAATGTTTTATAAATTACAGTTCAACCCCGAATGCATTTCCAAAAATTTCAATTTAGTCCCTCTATAAACTTTTAAAACTTTCATTTAAGTCCCTGGTCAAAACTTGCATTTTGACCAGGGACCTTCTTCTTCCTCCCGACAGGCGAACCAGAACCCAGAACCCATAATCCGATGAAAAACGCACGAATTGGATGAAAAAAAAGCCAAAACCCAGAACCCACTGACAATTATTAAAGATATGGCCGCACAGATTATGAGAACTCCTAAAAAAAGTTTATAATTTGACAAGATTCACTCCGGTACCTGAGGCTTTAGATCTCTATGAATGAGGTGTTTTTCGTGGAGTACCCTCAACCCCGAAGCTACAAGTAAGCCCAGGGCGAAATTAGAAATTCACAACATAATTTTATATACTAAAGAGGAGAATAAGTTAGAGGATCAAGTTAGTATATGCAGAATCGTCAAACCATTTGCAAAATTCAAATGTGTTGGATAAATGAACCGTATTGTTAAGGACCCACAAAAATTAGGGCATCAACAACACAGAACCCAGATCAACCAACAAAGCTTTCAACAAAGCAAAAATCACAAATCAGAAACAAATAAGAACACCGTTGTTCAGAAAAATCGCAAATCGCAAATCATGACCTTTATCTATGATAAGCTTCGACCGGATCAGATGAGAAGAGGGAGTAGATGAAAAGGGATCTAGGTTTGTAGCAGACCCAGTCGCAGATCAAGAATCCGCCGTCGACGGTAAAGACCCAGTCACGATGAGGTTGGCCGCACGTCTGCCATTGAAGTAATCGCGACCTCTTTCTCTGAATCTTGCCTCCATAGCCAGACCACTGAAAATCGATTCACTCTCTCCATCTTTCTCTGAATCTTGCCTCCATAGCTGGGGGGTTCCGATCGAGAGGTTGAAGGAGGGGGGGATCCGATCGTGAGGTTGAAGGAGGGGGGGTCCGGTCGTGAGGCAGCATAGGATAACCCTTTTTCTATGTTTTTTGTTTTTTATTTTGTTTTTTAATTTCTTCTTTCACTGCCAGCTAGGATAAAAATTTGCTGAGTCAGCATCCATGTTAATGTTTTTGGTCAAATTAACGGTCCATGTCTACTTTTGCTCCACTTTGTAACCACATAGTCACTTTTGCACCTAAAAAAAATATTTGCTACTGGACGCTCTTTTGACAAAAGTACATGTCTATTTTTGCACCTTAACCCAAAAAACATCAAAAATTGGGAATCCATGCCTCAAAGTCTTTCAACGACCCTCCGTTCTTCTGTTGCCACATGCCTCAACTTAAATTGGATACATCTTAAGAAATTAAATATTAAGAAAATAAATAAGTTTTAAGAAGTTTCAAGTTGTTTTTTCCCCCTCAATTGCCCCAAAGGAAAATACAGGTAAAATAACTAAGTTGATCAGTATGATATTTAAAAAATCAGACCAAACCGGTCGGTTCGGCTGGACCTGCACGGGGCAAAAAAAACCAGTTGAAAGTGAGGAAACTGTCGTGTTGGGGAGAGGAAGGTGTGGTACGTATGGGACAAGATGATTAGGGGAGGAATAGGCAGGAATGGGAAGTTGGTGGCGTCAAGTATGTTGACTGTGGAATTTGTTCGTACCAAAGGGTTCTCATGACGTGGCATCCTACACTGGGCCCCACGTCTCCCCTGTCCACATCACACCTCGTCACGCTTCCATCTTCTCCGGTCAAACCGAACTTTTTTACCTTCTTTTTGACTCTCCTTCCTCACCCTTTTCCATTTCTCTCCCTCCATTCGCCCAATATCGCTGGGTCATGTCCTGATGCTCCTTTTTTTATATAAGATACATTTATTTTATTTTATTATATTAAAAAAATTAATTAAATTAGTTAATATGATATGTACTTTTTAAAATACTCTAGTCATATTTCTTAATTATTTTATTCACCCTTCTCCTTAATTATTGTTGAGGAAGTTCAATAGAGATAAATTAAAAAAAGATTGACAAATATAAAAATTATGTATTATATATAGGACTAAGATCAATTCCCCAAATATCTCTTATATTAAAGATTGATGGAAGTATAATAATTTCCCTTTCTTCAGTAAACAACACTCCATATGGCCCTTAATATAAACCATATTTACTTAAAAAGATTAAGTAAGTTAGTTAGTATTAATTACATGTATTTTCTAAAAGACATTATTCATTTTCCTTAATTTCCCCTCCTCCCCCCTCTTTGATTATATCATTATTGAGTGAGTATCGATATCAGGAAATTATAAAATGATAGAAATGAAAGTTTTCATCTTTTATTTTATTTAGAATCAATATCAGTTTTATAAATGTGTATAGTTCTATACACACATGAGCGACACTCACTGTCGGTTTGAGTCTTATTTTTCTTCTTAATATCTATGTATGTATATAACCATGTAATGAGTCCCACATCGGGGAGTCAAACTCTTATAGTGAGGTTTATAAGTTTATTGGGTTCTCCCTCCTCATAGGTTAGTTTTTAGGGATTGAGATCTCCCTTTGGTATTGTGTCCATCACATTGATGCTTTCATTGAGAGTCGGTGTTCCGAAAAGGGCTACCACAGAGGGGTTCTGACCAGCAAGGCCGAGTGAAGTGCCGTGCGCGGAGGGTTCTGACCGTCAAGGCCAAGTAAAGTGCTGTGGAGTGGAGCCGCCGAGGACGTCGGCTTTTAAGGGGTAACTACGTAATGACTCTCATCGGGGAGCCAAACTCATGAGGTTTATAAGTTCATTGGGTTTTCCCTCCTCATAGGCTAACTTTTGGGGATTGAGCTCTCCCTTTGGGCTTGTGTCCAACACAAACCATATATGAAGCTATGTAATCTTTTCTTTTTTGCTCGAAAGCCATGGAGTCGTGGAAACTGTGCAACACACATATATAAGAGTTAAAGGAATTGATCATAAAGGAGGGTATCTTGGAGAATATGAAAAAATATTAGGACATTTGAGTCATGGTAACTGAAAAGTAGGCAAGGAGTACAGTCTTGTGGCAGATTAGAAGGGATAGACGCAACTCCAACGAGACGAACTTCGCCCATCCAATGCTTCCTCATGGCCTTAGTGTTAGGGACATCAAATGTTTCTTTGCAAGGTGAAAGAGAAGATATGACATAAATCAAGTAATAAGACTAAAGATACAAATGCGAGATATATCGAAAGTGCATCAACGAACTTCCAAGGAGTAAACAATACGCACTTTGCTTCGAGGATAGCCTAAATAGTTCACGGCGAGCAATTAGCTCACCCATGTGTGTGCTACCTCTCCCTTTTCTCTCAACGGGCATATCAACCCTATCTCCCGATGACTCGTCCGAGCTAGACATATTCCTGTTCATCAAAGACCAATCCTTTATGTTAGATAGGTTTTTAAATAATAAATGATTAATAAAATGAACCAACATGTTAAGCGACCACAAAAAGAACATAGTAGTTAAACAAATCATTTTGTAGCGAAGATCTTACTTTACATGGTGTCCCATATTCCTTCACAATGATCCTTTCTTGCAGCATATTCTTCATCATCTATCAATTCTACTTCACGTGTTGTAGGTGGATTTGTTGTGAAAGGAGTGTATCGTCAAGGTTCAAGGATTCTTCACCATACATTTTTACTTTGAAGTACAATGGACATTCTTTTATTTGCGAGTGCGTAACATAAAACACTTGTTTCGCCCGACTTGCTAAAATGAATGGCTCATCTCTATGACCAAGTCTTTGAAGATCAATGAGACAAATCCAAATTTAGGATCTATTACAACAACATTATTGCTAACCCACTTACATTTCAATAAAGCAACTTTGAACTTGCGTAGTTGTGCTACCACCGGTTTTTGTCTTTCGAACTCGAAAAGTGCATGGATTCGGCTTCAACCATCACCCCACTATTTTGCACAGACTTGTCATCTTGGTCTTTTGTGTAGAAAGAATATCCGTTGACATCGTAACCGCTCCAAGTGATGACACGAAAAGAAGGCCCCAGGGCTAACCACTCGATTGTATCGACACTCCGGTCTCGTGCAATACCTTCTCACCGAACCACTTTATGAACGTCTTCTTTTGCTCATTCGCTATCTGCATGTCACTCTTCCTTGGATTCATATTCTTCAAACTCTTTCGTGTTCATCAATGTATGGTTGAACTTCTTCCGTATTATTCATGATGTACGGGTGTGCTTGCAACACCTCTTCACGAGGCTTATTCTTCGGTTTGATTCCTCGAGTTCCCTCGCTTATCCCCTCGTCATGCTGAGATTGTATCGTCGGCCACGATAGATAATCTTTGCGAACTCCATAGCCTCTTCAACTACATATCTCTCAACTATTGAGGCTTAGTAGATAAGGGTTTTTAGAATACCCTTTTAAGATCTTCATGTATCGCTCGAAAGGGTACATCCACCCTGGACCACACAGTCTTACCTCCTTACCAAGTGCACTATCAAGTGCACCATGATATCAAAAAGGCGGGAGGGAAATGCATCTCTAGTTGGGACAAAATAATATAACCCTCATTCTCCAATTCATCCAACTTTTCAATGTCAATGACTTTGTTGCAGATAGCATTGAAGAAAATACTCAATCTTGTTATAGTGGATCGAACTTCATCTTTCATAATGCCTCTTATAGCTATTGGTAGTAGTTGTTGCATCAACACATGATAATCATGGGACTTCATTCCCACTAACTTCAAATCGTTCATTGAGACACACTTTCTCAAATTAGAAGAATATCCTTGTGGCACCTTAATGTCATATAGACATCCACACAAACTTTTCTTCTCCGCTTTTGATAGTGTATGAGTTGCTGGCTCCATGTATGCCCTCTTACCATCTTCCATTACTCGTGGATGTAACCTTTCTCTTATTCCCATGTCAACCGGATCTAGTCTCGCACTAATTCCATCCTTAGTCTTCCCTGGTATGTGCAAAGAGTACCGACAAGGCTATCACAAACGTTTTCTCTCCATGCATCACATCAAAACTGTGTCTCACATCAAGACTACGCCAATATGGAAGATCAAAGAAAATTGATCTCTTCTTCCATATATTCTTCTCACTCGCCTTCCTTTGCTGCTTACCCAATATGACGTTGATATGTTTCACCCGACTATAAACGTCCTCTCCTTAACGCCTTTGGAGCCGTATTACGCTCCGTAAGCCGTTAAAACGCTTTCTTAACTTACGATATGGGTGGAACCGATGAAGAAACCTCCCGTGGCCGAGGTAGACCGTTTTTTCCGTGCTTTAGTTGATGGAAGTTTGTGTCGCTTCACATATTGGACATGCTTTATGCCCCTTCACACTGTACCTCGACAAATTTCCGTATGCGGGAAAGTCGTTTATCGTGGTAAAAATCATTGCACGCAACTTGAAGTGCTCCTTCTTATATGCATCAAACACATCTACGCCTTCCTCCCACAACTTCTTCAAATCCTCAACCAAAGGCGCCAAGTACACATCGATATTGTTCCCGGTTGTTTTGGTCCGAAATCAAACAAGGACAGTGGAATTATTGGAAGATACCACAATGCCTTCAAAGGTTGCCTTTTTGTTGTCTGCTCTCCAGAAACACTAACTTTCTTCACTTTGTATCGTGAAGTTTTACACTTCGGACAATTACTGAGGCCTTCGTACTCGTTTCTGTACAATATGCAGTCATTAGGGCAAGCTGTGTATCTTTTTATATTTCATACCCATCGTAGACAAGATTTCCTTGGCCTCATACATACGATTTGGAAGTACATTATCAGCTGTCAACATATCACACAACAATTCAAGCAACAATGTGAAACTACTATCGGTCCACCCACAAGTTGCCTTTAAGTTGACCAAATGTAAGGTTGCAGTCAAGTCTTGTGGCAGATTAGAAGGGATAGACGCAACTAGCTTGCTGTGGGTGACGCAACATTGTGAAGACCAAAAGTATTTATGGAAAACACTCTGCAGCTTTCTTTCACACAAACGCTACAAAAGACATGTGAATTTGAAGACACACGATTTCGTACACCACGGGCTTTTCTAGACGGGCCCGTTTGGTACGCTAAATTCGTGTGAGAGAATGGGAAGATGACTATTTTCCCACTGAAAAAACAGTTTGGTGTACCTCTCTCCCGGAATGCTCATTTCCCACCTACGTCATCTTCCTACAATGGTGGAAAAATTGAATCCCTAAAAAACTAGCAGGATAATGGTGAAGTTTCCGGGAAAGTGAATTTTGTTGACAAAAAAGCCCTGTGAGCAGGATAATGGTGAAGTTTCCGGGAAAGTGAATTTTGTTGACAAAAAAACCCTGTGAGAAGCCATGTCCCATTTTCCATTGTGTGAGTAGAACTAGAGCGTGATACAAAAAAAGCCCTCACCCTCCACCACAACTGTGACAGACCCGACGTCAGAAGCAGAACCAGAGCGCTAAGGAGAATAGAGAGCTTCGACTCTCTTCTATCATCTTCGTCATCTCTACCAAGCATCGTCGCCGGAGAGGAAAAACTAGACCACCACCGTCGGCTTCCTCTGTTTCTGAATTCTTCTCAACCCTCTATTCTTTCCATTAAATTGTTCCTTCATCCATTCCTCTACATGCATCTATATTTAGTTCTTGTGTTCTGGTTTTCTATCTGTAGGGTTGTGAAATTGCTAGTATAAAACTCAAGCCACTGTCAATTTTTACGTTCGAACGCAGACAGTTAGATGCCTATTACGTTCGAACGTACAAAGGGGCATTTTAGGAATATCACCTCATCTTTCTCAGTTAACCAACACCCAATTCTTCATACCAAATAATTCATTTTCCCTCAACTTAAGTTCATTTCTCATGTCTACCAAATAGCTCAACTTTTTAAGTTTCTTCTCAATATTTCATTTCCTTCTTTTAAGTTCATTTCACTCCTTAAATCTTCCCTCTACCAAATGGGCCCTAAGGGTACTCAATTGGATTGTGGCTTTATTTCTTTTGATTTTATACTTCTATTTAAACGGAGAAAATCAAATAGAATTCAAATTAGTGAAAAGAAAATTAAAATCACATTAAAAAAAATTAATTACCCTAATTATCAAACGAGCAACCCAGAGCTATTAATCCCTTATTAACTTCATAAACCTTGTTTTCACTAATTTAATTAGCTTTAATGTCAGTTTTGTTAATCTTGAGTCCAATAGCTATAAGTGCATGTCAGTCGTCCACTTACAACTCTCTCTTTTATATAAGGGTTAAGTATCAATTTTGCCCCTGAAGTACACGCCTAGGAGCAATTTTGCCCCTTAAGTTTTAGGCGGAGCAATGTTGCCCCTCCGTTAGAAACCCTAACTGTCAACGTTAGTTGACCTAACGTTGACCGTTAGGGTTTCTAACGGAGGGGCAACATTGCTCCGTTTTTTATACTTTAGGGGCAATATTGCTACGTTTCGGTGGAGCAATGTTGCCCTTGAAGTATAAAAAATGGAGCAATGTTGCCCTTGAAGTATAAAAAATGGAGCAATGTTGCCCCTCTGTTAGAAACCCTAACAGTCAACGTTAGTTGACCGTTAGGGTTTGTAACAGAGGGGCAACATTGCTCCGTTTTGATACTTCAAGGGCAACATTGCTCTACCGAAAACTTAAGGGGCAAAATTGCTCCTGGGCGCGTACTTCAGGGACAAAATTGGTACTTAACCCTTTATATAAATTGTTATGTCTAACCTAACTACTCAAAAGGTAAGAGATAACTTAAACATACTTTTCAACAATTATATGGAGTCATTAAGTATATGAATATCATATAGCAATCTAATCCCATATCGCTTAATCTTAGAGCCTAATTAAAATTCTCTTTGTCAAAGTAAATCTTAATGCTCAAATTTGTATTCAATAATGGTCTGTCACTAAATAGATAAAGTTAAACAATATTATTCAGTAACCAAAATGAATATTAATTATAACTAAACAATAAAAACAAATGCATTCATAAGCTCCTAGCTCCTCTAGGTTTTACAACAAACTAACTAAACATAACTAAAGAAGAAAACAACAAATTTATAATACAAAATAATCTTAAGGAAAATGAACATAGCATTGATTTAAAACATCATATTCAAATTTCAGCTGCTCCTTTATCCAAGTGGCTACTTTGACCTCTTCTCTTCTCTATAGTCTTCCCGTCCTCCCTCGATGAAGAAGAAGAATGGAACTAAAACTCCCGAGCTCTCCTTTCTTATGATTCCAAACGATAATGAATAGGGCACCCATCCCTTGTTTCTCCTTGCCTCCAAATGAGAAGACGGTGATAATGATTATGTATCTATTTGAATTAGCGGTAAAAATGATTTTTTCAATGTAATTTATGATATACGAAGTAAATAAATGAGATAATTTTTATTTCAACTTATGGAAACGAATTTTTCCAACACTAATCTAAATAGGCCCTATATCATATATTGCAGCCGCCTCAGCTCATTTTATTCTCCCAAAACGTGGCTTGCTCCCTTTAGCTAATAGGTCTTTTAATTTTTTCCCCAAAGTCTCTAGCCCAAAAAAAAAAAAAAAGGTGCCGCCTCTGGTGATCACAAGAAAAGGGAATAATATTATAATAACAACAACAACAGTAATAGATTTTATTATTATTATTTGAAATCAAAACTTCCCATTTTTGTTGTTTTATTCCTAAAACTTAAAAGTTTACTCCCTCTGGTCTTATTATAAAGCACCAATTACTAATTCTTATAAATGAATAAAAAAAGTTAAAGTCGGTAATTATTACTCTTACCCACTATTCTTATTAATTATACGCATACATGAAAAAAAAAAAATTAATGCTCTCACACACATATATATATATATACATACTATGAATTGTAGATGTACGTGGTTCTATGTATTATTTCCGGTTCTTAATATAACATCTATTTTTAGTTTAGTTTGTACTACAATTTTGTGCTTCAAACTTTAATTTGCACTAAAAATTAAAACTAGATTTTAACTTAAAGGCTTGAGGTAATATTTAATCAGCTGGGGGTTTAAGGATAGGTAAATTAAACTATAATCATGGAGGCGAGAGATTATCAAAACATGAATCGTGAAAAATCTTCTCTCCAGTCAAAGATACGTGTTACGTGATGTTGAAGGACCAACGACGACCATTGAGTACTGCTGACTAAAAAAAGGAATAAAATCAGACTTATAGTCTTCTCACATTTTCAAAAGCGAGTAAGACCACCATAGCCAAGATCCAGTAGTGTTGCCCACCACCAAAAGAATTGACTCCCTTCACTCCTATACTATGTATTTATTTTCTTTTTGGATTAAAATAAACGAAATTCGAGACATTCTATATACGGTGGCCTTTTCGTATTATACGTACAGTATTTAAAATCATTATTCATAGATCCATGCATGAGTAAATACTAAATCTGACGAAAACAGCGGTTGCAGTCTTCCTCATCCATAAAATGCATGTCAAGAGATCGATATGGAGAGAAATATAGATGCGTGATTTGATCTTTGACTCGAAATATCTGGCGTAGGGTTTATGAATGTGCATATATCAGTAATATACTTGTTATCTGATCCAGAATTTATTCAACATTGGGCTTAGCTTCCTCTCACTTTTCATCAACTCACACTTGATCCTCAACAACTGTATTTGGTTATTGGTGAGACATTTTTATGAACGACCCATCTTGTTTTCCAAAACCCCGTTGTTATATTTTTTCATATTCATCTGAAAGTTCCATGATCCTCGTCCTGATATTTCAATTTTTTGTGCAATTAATTAAATAAACCAGACAGTTTTAACATGAGTGTTGTAGCCCTTGAGCTAAGCATATCGTAGTTTAAAAAGCATGATCAATTTTTTTTTTTTTTAATACCTGGGATTGGCCAAGGCCAACCTTCTATATTCGTGCAACAACAATATCTTTTTCCCTCCTTTGCCCCATGACATCCATGGAGTTGAAACTTATAACTTTGCTCTGGCATCAATTATTAGGATAAAAGAAATGTTTATAATTTATCATGGCACAGAGACTGTCGTTATTAATTGTTGACAAAAATATAAGTATGCAGCAACCTTCGATGTTCCACTTCTAGCTATCAGCTGCCTTATGGATACTGTCCAGTTCTGGCCTACGATTACATGCATATGTAGCTTGGCCGTGGCCAGGAGCCTTTCAGACTGAACAGAATGTAGCAGTCCAATTTCCTGCTCTAAATTTTGTTCGTAGAGAAATGCAAATTGCAGGATAAGGTTGGGTTTAGGCGTATCAGTTGTAAATATAACATCAAGTACGTGTGTCTGGTAATTCTCTGAAGATATAAGAAAAGTGGAAAATCGTGCATAAAACAAACAAAACAATGGTATACCAGAAATGCTGCTAACTAATAAAGGGGACGACGAAGCAGAATTTGAATAAGCAATGTCCTAATCAGAATCTCAGATTGCGCATGCATGTAGGTACGGAAGGAGATACTCTCCTTATCAATGTTGTTAAAACGTAGAGTCTACGTAGAAACGGTAAGGGTGAGCAAAAACGTAAAACGTAAAACGTAAATGAAAGTAAGAGTTTACTACGTACTACAAAAAAAATAAAATCCAATGTCTATAAAACCAAAACACACAAATACATTAGAGTCATCACA
This sequence comes from Acacia pycnantha, assembly GCA_025563575.1. NCBI lineage: Eukaryota > Viridiplantae > Streptophyta > Magnoliopsida > Fabales > Fabaceae > Acacia > Acacia pycnantha. Next base: position 14,044,377 of record JAMWYP010000015.1, on the reverse strand, counting down.
AATTTAAATCCAAACAGTTAAGGAAATAATTAAGTTCAAACTCAGTCATTATAATTCATATTATCTCAAACTATTTTTAATCAAAATTCAAAGAAATTATTTCAATTTAAGGCTTTCAAATTTCAGAAAATTCAAACAAACACAAAAAGCTAGTTTAAAACCAGAAAAGCCAAATAAAATATAAAAATCTAACGTTGCCGGAAAATCCTCAATGGACCAAATTTGAAAATGGAAGTTTATGCTCAAGTTGTAAAAGTTTCAATTTAGTCCCTCTGCGAAACCTTTTAAACTTTTCACTTAGGTCCCTGTGTGTAAAGCTGCTCGTTTTGGAGATTGGATCTGATTTCTTCATTGAGCTACAGGAGACCCGATAAAAACAGAGGGAACGCCGCGAACCAGAATCGATCACCTTCGACTCCACCTTTGACTCCACCTTCGACTTCGACACCATCGACTCCACCTTCGATCTTCATCTTTCATCATCAACTCCACCTCCTCGAAAATACCCTTTTTTAAAAAAAATTCAGAACGGTAAACTCGCCCGTTTCGACCGAGTTGGAACGGCGTCTCTACCATTTTAGAGCAATTTCCGTCTCAACCAATGTTTTGAAACGATTTTCCGGCGAAAATCGTAAAAACGTACATTTCAACGTTTTGAAACGACGTTTTAAAAACACTGCTCCTTATCATTATTCTCATTGTCTCTCATTGGCCACATTTTAGCCATTGATTGGGAAAATGAGAGAAAAGTGAAAGTAGTACTGTGTTGATTGGACGGATGTGATTTAGAGATTATGAGGGATAATGAGAAAAGGATGATGAGAGAATATCATATCATATGAGAATTAAGATATCAAGGATATTAAAAAGCAATCCTGATCGATTCTTCTTGTCCACGGCATAGATATTCACAAGGTGGATGAAAATTAAGGATTATATTATTTGAAGATCGATCTTCACTTTGTCCTGTATGTCTCAAGTGAGTCTTCCAGCTCTATTGTCAGATCTACGGCGAACCATGCCCATTTTCCTCCCACCTACTGCTCTTCCCTTGTTTATAACATCCCTGAGTTTTCTCCCTTTTCTTTCTTTCTTCTCACCCTCCTGCCAAATAATATATAACTAGTGCATTCATTTAACACAACTAGATACAATGAATATTAGTAATGTCATAATTAATTTACCATATATACCCTTTTAGGACTGGTAATTTCCTTTCTTGATGGCTGATTCTCGCCCACCACTGGATTTTCATTACCTGCACAGAGTGAAGGACGCAACAGCATTAAAAAGACGGCCTTGATTTATTTCACCCCAATCAAAAAAACCCGGGATCATGATTATTGATATGTTTGTTTCACCCATGTTGTCGGTGGTTTCCACCATGTCGGGGTCATCGTGGGAAAGATCTATATCACTGAAAGATCTGGAGTTGACGTATTCCCTAAAACTAGGGGACGCAGCGCCGGTGATGGCGTCGTCCCTGTTGTCATCAATGGCGTCAGCCTCGCTGTGTGGAGGAGCAACGTTAATGGAGGGAGGCCCATGGGCATGATTTTTGAGCTCTTTCAGTCCCACCTCCTCAGGATCAGCCGCCGCCGCCGCCTTGTTGCGGAAGGGGAAAACAGCGGGCGGAGGAGTAGCGGCTTTAGGGGTGTCGCTGTTTATGGGTCGGACGACTTTGTAAGGGAGGTTGTTGTGATCGTCTTCAGTACGCAAGGCTGAAGCGCCACAACCCATGGCGGAATCGGAGGAGATCGGTGATGAAGGTGGTGAGAGGAAAGTATAGGGTTGGGGAGAGTGGGCTGAGTTACGTGCCTATTTTTGTGAACACACGCAAATGAGGGACGCAACGAGGCTTACGGAGTTTCTTCATTCTTACCGATGGCGTCTCTCTGTTTAGTGTTGCTTTGATTAACGCGGTTTCTTTTTTGGGAAAATACTGTGTTTATTAAAAGAAGTCAATATATATATTAAGTAAGTTATCATTTATAAATAGATATCATAGTCTATTTAGCCATTCAATGTCTTCAAGAGTTGTTCATCTTTCTAACTCGTTTTTTTTTTTTGCCAGTCTTTCTAAGGGCCTGTTTGGATGGGCTTTTTAGATAAAAAAAAGCACTTTTTAATGCTAAAAAAAAATACTTTTTAATTAATTTATGTGTTTAGATGATATTTTTTTAAAAAGAAAAAGTCACAAAAAAAACCAAAATGCTTCCAATTTAGAGTTAAAAAAAAAAAAAACACTACAAAAAAACCTACACGCATATTGTACTCTAAAATATTTTTTAATTGAATTTAGTATGTTAAATTAATTTTTAGTACACTCGACACCATAAAATAGTTTTTTACATGACACCCAATATCTATTGGAAAATACTTTAGAATGTTGTGTTGGTTTTGATTAGTTTTGATGATGTCTTATATAGATGTCATTCTAAAGAGCAAAAAGGTTGCATACTACATTTATCTTCTACTTTGACTAATTCTTATATTTAATGTAGATGCAAAGTAGATGCAAAGTTTAATAATGGAGAATGATCAAGAAAGGAGACTAAAGAAAGAAGAACTTGAAGTCTCTATGATCAAACAGAAGTTGGAATGAAGCTTTATCATATTTGAGCTACAACGGAGTATACTTTATTGATGGAGAATAATCAAGATTGATGAAGGAAGCTCTTGCACAATATAATGGGAATATCATAAAGCAAGAAGTTATCAAATGATTTTGGGGGATAATCTAGAAGGAGAGAAGAAATTGAAGAAGGAAGAACTTACAATGCAATGGAACATCTTTATTCAAGTTCTTATATTGATGCTAGAAGTCTCCAAGATCAGTGAATGATTCAAGTTCTTATATTCCGTGGGGACTCGGTAAAATTTGATTCCTGTGACCAAAAATGGTGAATGATTCAAACTCATGAATATTCGAAAGCCAGCGTAACCTATGAAGCTTACTGATGGCAGAAATAACACGCTCACAACAAGCAGATCTGGAAATCCTGTTACACTCGGCCTCTAGCTTGATTTTTTGCTTGTTGGCTCTGACGTTGTGGCTATGAAGGGTCTTTAGGAAGACCCACCTTGTATTTCTCTAACTCTTGGAGTCGAGACAGACCACTTGTGAGCAGTCCTTGCAAGCGGATCCAACTTGATTCATATGGCTCTGACCATCTATGAAGCCTCTAGCGGTCCTTCCGAAGTGGGGGATTCAGTTAAGGTGGGAGGCGGCCTTCTTTCGTTTTCACGTGGTTTCTTGATTTTCCATTTAATCAAATCGAATCCTCGTCGAAGGCGGAATTTCAGAAGAAGAGCAAATGTTCAAGAAGAACATTGGTTATGAGATTGTGCGAGAAACGAGACTGATTATGCCGGGATATATATTGCTTCGTTGATGTCGGGGTGTAAATTTGATGTTGCCTTGAGAAGCCGAGATAGAGAGCTGTTTCTGGGGATGCCTTTGTCATTTTGCAGAGAAGTACGGGAGTTGTAATGGATACTCATGGAACTGGGAATGATTCCTTTCATGGGATTATGTTCATGTTATGACATCCGAACAAAGTGCGGAGCTTTTAAAGCCAGGTGTGTGTATCTGGGGTCCTGTGCCAGGATAACCGGAGGGTGTGCATGGCCGGGGACAACAAGAAACGTTGGGTGGAGATGATATCAACCATGATATTTCGCAGAACACCCAAAGACATCTGTGATCTCCAGTTAGGTGACGAGTTGGGTGTTGATAATCGTTTATACTCCTGTGAATGAAGTTTCTCTCTCCCACCGACGTGCTCAGTGGAAGCCATCTCGGTGTGAGTTTCTAAATTTAAACCGTGGTGTGCAATGCCGGAATGCCACAGGTCCGAGATATCTTGAGGCTGAGATGCAAGCTCGACGAGATAAATCCAGATAATCTGGCTCAAACGTCAAAACAGGGTTTAGGCCGAGATGCCGATGTGCCGTCGCTGGAGATGCCGAGACACTTGAAGTCAACGGGATTCCATAACTTGGGGCCGGAGTGTCCTGCATTTAACTTGCCGACATTAAAGGCAAGAGATATGAATGAATGAAGCGTGTCGAACAAAGGAATGAGAAGTCCTCCATCGGTTTGCCTTGGCCAGTAGTGTTGAGATGAATTTAGCTCCTTTAATTGTTAGCGCAAGCAAGGACTTACAGTCTTCAATGGGGGTACTCTTCTTTATACTCATGTCATCTCCAGTTCCTCCGGTGGTTGTTGTCAAATCGGAGTTGAAACTGATATTCCCTTTAATTACCAACACGGTGAATCAAACTTGGGTGATTCTGAGGGATCAAATACAGACACGCCTGATGCTCCTAAAGTGCGTAACATGCTGTCATTCAAGGTTATAATTCCTCATTCCATTGAGGATATTAATCTTTCCTGGAGGAGCTTCGTCCAAATCAGGTAGAGGTCCCCATCATCTTGTACATGTAAAATATATATCTAGGTGAGTAGAAAAATTTTCTGGAATGTATCGGTTGTGAAAATCTTCAAGATTGAATGGTGGTCAATGATAAATGATAGAGGATGCATCAATCCACTCAGAATATTTATCCTCAGCTATCCAAAGTTATGCAAGAAGATGGTCACGTATCAAAATACGATGAATCTGAATATGCAGGAAAATGGTGGAAGGTTAGATGGCAAAGTGCGGTTGAATCATGCACACCGAAAGTGGGATTCCACCATTTTTTATTTGAAAAATAAAAGGCCGTGACTTTAAATAATTCATGGGTAGGAAATAAAATGTTGTCAGAGATTTGTTTGTGGATACTGCTATTTTTGATTTAGTTTCCACCAATTAAATGGTAGTGTTCAAGCATCATAATTGAGTGATCAAATTTGCTTCATAAACTACCGTGAGGTCCAACTCTTTCAAATGGTGGAACGTGATTTCCTCTAGGTTGAGACGCCCAATACCTCTGTTGTTGAGTTATCATCCTATGATGGCTCTGGTGAAGTTCTTCCAGACTTGTACAGATGATCATTATCTGAGTAAATGCATAATGTTGTTGCTCTATAGGGGAGAAATGATTAATGATGCATGTAGTCATTTACAAATAATGCAAAAAGAGGAAGTGGACCAAGTGTGTCAGGATCCAGAATATAGTCATTGCTGCCTTTTTTGGGTTGTGCTATCGTAATCATCAGATTTGGAGCAATAAAACTGTGAAAGATCCAAATTTCTTCAAGATTAGCAAAAAGAGCAGCAGCGGAACTTTTTTGATTGGACCCTCAAAACTCTGCCTCTTATGTGCTTCTTGCCAACATGTATTCTTCTATGAGAAGATGGAATGATGCAAATGGCAAGCACTTCTGAATGGGTATGTTGTTCATTGACCTTATGAATATTGCAGTTTCTTTTATCAAATTTCTTCTGTTATGTCAAAAAAGGAAAATAATGATGGCTACTTCAGAATGTATAGTCATTTAAACAACATATAATTTTGTTATGCCAATGCAAGTAATTCTTGCTTACTGATATTTCCAATTTTTGGGGGAATCTCCCCAAATAAAATGTTTTGGTACAAATATATAGTGGGGTTGGGCCTGAGACACTATTGAAGCTTGCCTTGATAATTCCCAGCTGTTTCAACTGACTTATTAAAACAAAGCTTTCTTAGTGAGGCCCAGAGTGTTTTGAAGGGAGACCCGGTTGAAACTGAATCTAGTTAAAATCTGGGATCCGTATAACGACGGTTACGGCCGTCAAATCTGTAAACATGTATGAATTCTGAGTATACAAACTCGTCTTCTAAAATCATGTCCAGTATAAACATGTAGGAATCTGAGGTACATAAACCCGTTTCCAAAAATCATGTCGAAGGAAAAATGTAGAATTCTGAGTAAAGAAACTCGTTTTCGAAAATCATGTGCAATCTAAACATGTAGAATTCTGAGTAAAGAAACTCGTTTTCGAAAATCATGTAAAGCTAAACGTGTAGGAATCTGAGGTACGTAAACCCGTTTCCGAAAATCATGTCAAAGCTTAACATGTAGGAATCTGAGGTACATAAACTCGTTTCCGAAAATCATGTTCAAATTAAACATGTAGAGGGCAGGGTAATCAAACCCGCCTTCCAAAATCATGTACAACTTAAACATGTAGAGGGCAGGGTAATCAAACCCGTCTTCCAAAATCATGTACAACTTAAACATGTAGGAATCCGAGGTAAATAAACTCGTTTCTGAAAATCATGTCGAAGGAAAGCATGTATGAATTCTGAGTAAAAAAAATCGTTTTCGAAAATCATGTACAACTAAACATGCGTGAATCCGAGGTGCACAAACCCGCTTTCATGAATCATGTCAAAGTCTGTTTTATACGATTAAATCTGCGCTCCTTAATTGGATCCCAGATAAATTGTGGAGTCCGTCCCTACGAAAGGGATGAAGGCGGACCCCGGCTTAACTGAATCTAGTTAAAATCCGGTTCCGTAAAAATAACGGTTAAAACGTGATCCTTTGGGACATGATAAAGCCGGATCTAATGGTTAGAACGTGCACCCTTTGGGACACGGTAAAGCCGAGATAAGTGTTGTTTAGAGTTTTGCAGGAAACAAAACCAGAAGGCGGATCCTGTTATACCGAGGTATCTAATCCGGAATCTCGGAGTTCAGGTATCTAATCCGGAATCTCGGAGATCAAGTGTCTAAACCGGAATCTCGGTGTTAGAACATTATAAACCCGGAATCTCGGGTAAGCATACTAGGAATGCCAACAATGACGAACACCTCGTCCGAATTTGGAAAGAAACGCATCCTGACAGCTCAGAAACCTGAACTAGCAGGCTGGGGGCAACAGAGTGGATAACGAGTTGTTAGTGGAAAAACATGATTATCAGTAGCCATCATTATTGCAAAATGCAAACTCGGAAAACATTCGAAATACCGGAATCTCGGTGTTAAAGTATCTAAACCGGAATCTCGGTGTTAGAATATATAACCCGGAATCTCGGAGTTCAAGTATCTAAACCGGAATCTCGGTGTTAGAATATATAACCTGGAATCTCTAGGTTACAGTATATAAACCTGGAATCTCGGGTCAGCACGCACGGAATCCCAACAGTAGCTTACACCTAGTCCGGGTTTGAAAGTAACACATCCTGGTAGCTCAGGAACCTATACTACCAGGCTGGGGGGCAACAGAGTGGACAACGATTTGTTGAAGGGAAAAGCGTGTTATCAAAAACCGACATTAATGTAAACCAACAAGTTTAATGCAAGCTCGGACAAGTATCCGAAATGAGCACGTTGAACGATTTGCACAAACAGTAAGTATTTTCCATTTATTGTGATTTGCTTACATGTTATTAAATGCAGGAATATAAACCAGACAATACTGTTATGGAATAAAATACTAGGCCCATCCAAGGTGTGGCCCATCAGGAGACATCTAATACATTTGGGCTTGGAGGCACCAAAGGCCCAGCAAGTCCAAACCCTAACCCTAAGGTAGCCTCTATATATAGTTGGTTAACCTAAAGAGGTACGGATCTCTTAAGCTCTCTCTCAATTGCATATACGCACCTAGGTCAAGTCCCTGTGCTTTGTGATCTCTGATCCTCTTAGGTATCCAATTCATGGATGCTTGGGGGGGAGCTATTTGATCTTATATCCACATCCTAGCCCACCTAGAGGTTTGGAACTCCAAACTCGAGCCTATCATTAGCAAGCTCGAGCCTGTAATGTTTTCAGCATTTCTGGCGTCTCTGGACAAGGCAAACTCGAGCCTATAAGTTGACAAACTCGAGCCTACAGCGGTCTTCAGCATTTCAGCTACTCTGTTCAGTGTTTCACTTGAGCGACGTCTGGTAATTTGATGATATCTCCTAAACCAGAGATCGGATTGAGGTGAAACCAGTGGCATATGAAACTAGAATCCCAAGGAGTCATGTTGATATATAATTCAAGCCAAAAAAAGTTAATATGAAGGAGCTATGAATTTATGAAGTTGACAGTGAAATCCACGTCACACAAATGACCAACATTCAATGTTTTGAGTGTATCTCACAAACGGAGAATCCAATTGAGCTGAAATCGGTGGCATTGGAAAGTAGACTCAAAGGGATTTCCAATCAATAGTTGAACCAACCGAAAAGGAGTTCAGACCAGGGAGATATGACCCTCGAAAGTAGACTGTATTTTCAGGATGTTGGAAGTTTGCTATCAAGTGAAGCAAACTCGTGCTTATTAGTTGACAAGCTCGAGTTCGCGGGTTACAGAGAGTTACCAGGTCGCGAAAATCATCCAAACTCGAGCCTATAAGTTACACCCTCGAGTTTAGCTCTGTCAGAGAAGAATTTAGCCTTCAACAACAAAGGGAAACTCGAGCCTACTTAAGCAAACTCGAGTTCACGTCCCAGGATGCGTAAAATCAGCGGTTCGAAAGTCTCGTTTCTCATCAAAGAACATCCACATGATTACCCAAATGACTTATACTTCTTCTTAACATTATTTATATCATTTGTGTACATGTTTCGATTATTTAAGCTTGAGAGAACATCAATCTTGACGAAATCAAGATCTAGAAGGTGAACTTGCTGCAGATTTTCAGAAATGAGAAAGAGGACTGAATCCAACGAGAAACTTGAAGAAACGAAGTTGTCTACTCAATTGTAATGCTTCTCCAAAGGATTCAATCATTCAAATGATGAAATACTCCAACAGACTTAAACAGATTCAGCATTCGAATTTAATGTTCATGACAGGTCACTATTCTAATATTCATTAAAAAACGAAGCAAAATGGGCAACTTCTTTGGAAAGGTGGATAATTATCTTCAAACGGATGAAAGCACCTGAATATCGAGGATCCATTCTTAAAGAAACAACATTCAAATATTTAAGTCAGAATTGTTCCCAACAGCTAGAATTTCGAATCGATTCAAATCAGAATGGATATGCAACGGTTAATGTTCATAACGGTAATATTTTTCAACAGACAAATGCTTCAAACGAATTGAATTCAGTTGTCTATAAATAGAAGACAGATTGAAGACAGAAGAGGCAGAGAATAAGCTTACATCTTCAACATGCTATTACTCTGATCTTTATATCATTTACTCTCTGATTTTCAATGTCTATAAGTCATAGAGAGAAATGTTTTATATTGTACTTCGGTGTTTATCCATACACTTCGAGAGAGAAGAATCATTGTAAACATCCTATCTTTATATCGTGAGTTACTCAAGATTGGGTGATCTTGAGTGGGAAACACATTGTGTTGATTACAACTTGTAAGGGAGTGAATCCTAGTGAGAGGATTACTTCGAGTGCGAGTGTGTAATCAAACAGTGTATTGCTTACGTTTGTAAGGGGGAGTCAATCCTAGTGAGGGTTTACTTCATGTACGAACGTGTAATCAAGTTGAAAGAAGATAGTGGATTGAAATTCTCAAGTGGAGCTTGGGGACCGGACGTAGGTCAAGGATTGGACCGAACCAATTATAAATCACGGTTTGCATATTCTCTTCCCTTATCTCTTACATTCCAAGCATATATGTTTGAATGATTGCTTATCACTTTATAACTTATTATTGTCATTCAAACTACTTTCAATAAGTTGCAGAAAGTTTCTTAAAGTTCTAAGTTTTTAATCAAACACCCAATTCACCCCCCCTCTTGGGTGATAGCCAAGTCTTTCATGTTGAAAGCTAGATAATAGTAAGAATATACAAGTTAAGGTGCAAATTTTTCATAGAGGTTTCTGTTGATAAGCGATGTTGTTCCCGGAAGTTTAATTTTAAAACGTAGCAATACTGCCTCATCCTATTAAAAAATTAATATTGACTGTTAAAATACCGACAATGATTGTTAACTTTCTAGTCGTAAGTGACAACATTACTCCATTTTAACACTTTTACAACAACATCAAACTCAAAAAAAAATTCTAGAATAATATTTCTTTTCAACAAAAACTTTTAAGACAAATGTGTACCTTAACCTAAAAAATATTTTAGAATGTTGAGCACACTAAAATTAACTTAAAGATCTACTAAAAAAAATATTTCAGGGCGATAATATTTTTTTAAAAAAGTGCCCTTTTACTTTATTTAACCTCAAAACTATGTAGGTTTGAGATAAATTATAAGAACAGACGGAAAAAAAAAAAAAAAAAAAAAAACAGAGAGAGAATTCAAAATAGTTTCAAGTAAGACGTTCAATATGGGCCTTCTCAACAGATATATTTTGCATGTTTGGTATAGTTTATAGGAAAGGTTTTTGGGGCCTATGGCTTATTTCAGTCAAGTTTATGGGTTTTTCTTCTCTCTTTTTTCGTTCGGATGAAAACTGTGAGTAATTGCACTTATGGGTGAAAAGGAGCTTATTTGGATAGCTTGGTTTTCTGACTTTTGAAAAGCTATAAGCTCTTTATTTACTATTTCAATCAAATCCTACTTCATGGAAACTGAAAATAAGAATACTTATGTAGATGAAGAGTCTTCATCGATTGATTCTGCTGAGAAATCTTTAACCCAGATAAATTATTCATCTTCAATTGAAATGAATTAGATTCGTGACACAATTAGATACCAAATTGTACCGGGCCTAAGTTTCTAGTTACTTATGTAATATTTATTTGATCAAATTATGTATTTTGTATTGCCAAATTTTGTAATTTAGCATTTTTAATATTTTTGGTAATTTTAATTTTTCTCATATAATTATTTCAAAAGTCACTCATCCATAAGTCATTCCAAACAAGTTTCGATTTCACAAAAGCTACTTATGCAATAACCAATCCAAACATAAATCACATTGACTTTTACCTAAACGGATTTTTCCATAAGTCATTTTGCCAACTGATATCCCAAACGAGCCTCGCGCAGCTATGCCTATGGACTTATAAATAATAAAACTTAAGTTTATATTTAAATACCAATTATTATAATTATTCGGCAAGCTAAGTTCCCCTCTCGTTTCTATTTATAAATTATTTTTAACAAATATAAACAGATGAAAAATAGCTATAAAATTAGATGATAATCTTAAAACTATCATGTTTTTTTAAATGCATTTAATTAATAACAAAAAAAACTCTAATACAATGTTACTTATTCCTCTCAGTAACTCCGTTTAACATAATTGCAATATCTATACCAAAAACACAACTAAAAAAAAAACTAGTTTCTTCATAAATTTTGTAAAATAACTTGTAAATAAATAGATCATAAATAACTATGGATGTAGTATTTGAAATGAAATTAGATCTAACTTTAAAAAGACACGAAGTAGATGACACATAGATTTCTAACGTAAATTTATTCCTTAAAAAAAGTGATATGGACAACAGGTGGACTGCTAGCTTAACATATTTGGTCAACTAATAGTAAAATTAATTGAGATAACGGCAAAGGCAAAATTGCTCTATTTTTTATACTTCTGGGGTAAAATTGCTCCTTAACGGCTTAACCCCAAATAAATAACAATTGTTGTCCTCTCTGTGTGTGTGTATTTATATATATTTTAAATTATAATCAAATTCAAACTTTCCTTATAAATATGATGAATTACCAAAATAGTCACTACTACAGATTTGGACATTTGTAACGTCTAATACATATAACGGTTATAACTAATAAACGTCTTGTATGTTGAGGTGGGGGTTGCATAAGGATATATAACATTTAAACGTAACGGTTAATTATGCACACCGTCATGTGTTGCGAGACAGAATTCGCGAAAACACAAAATAACAATTGTAATTAATTACCATCATTTATTTAGTGACAAAAGTGATGGTCCTTTCGAAACAACCGCCACGTAACACTTACAAACAATTTGACTTCTAACCTCTTATATCAGCAAAGACAGAACATAACGCTCTTTAGAAACAATCGTCATATAATACTTTCAAACGATGTGTCTTTCCCAAGTACCAGTTCATTAGTCATAACCATTCGTAACATTTGTTAGACCTCTATTTAAACCCACATATTCCATGTGATTCTTACTATTTTTCTTTATCAGCTTCCGTATTCTCTCCATCATGTTAACATCCCAAGGAGCTCCTCCACCACTGCCACCTCTTCCTCATCCGCCTCCTCCTGAAATAAAGGCTTTGATGCAGCTGTTGGCAAGCCTTGATCGCTACACAATGCATCTCACCGCATACGCTAATAGGCTAAATAAGAAGTTGAAACTTATACTTCATCACAATGGGATTTAATATGAGTTACAGTTAGACTCTTCATCTCCTTTCTCCAACGATGAGAATGAAGAGGAGGAGGAGGACGACAGTAGTGATGGTGATGACTGAACACTACTATTGTATTTTTAAAATATTTTAAAAAATAAGTAAAAAAAATAACTTCATACTTCACGATTATTAATTAATAGTTATAAAGTATTTTTTTTACCGTGGTTTCAAAAAACCAAAATAGTTTAAAGTTCTATTTAATAAACGTAAATTAAAGCTTTCTAAACCTTTTCTCTTCCCCGCGTTGATCGACTCTGGGGGCCTCTCGTTACCAATGATCGTCAGGAGAACCAGGTTTCCTTTCATTACATTCTGTTCAACTTTCATCCCTTCTAGAGTTCCATGCGTCTATTTAAACTCTCTATTTTCATTTGTTTTTCCTACATTTTCTTCATCGTCCTCCTCTTTTTGTTCTCTCAGTCGCAAAGATGAAACGCCGTGTGGAAGAATTGCTAGAAAGTTCTTGATGTCATCCTCTACCTCTGCTTCTCCTCCTCCCCATCCTCCACCTCCTGCTTCTCCTCCCCAACATCAACCACCGCTTCCTCCGCCTTCGCATCCTATGCTTCCACAATTGGAGTCAATCTAGTGGCATACAAAACACACTGACCAGGCCATGAGGAGACTTTCTTTATACCTCTCGAGCATGAACAGGAAAGCTAATCTCATACTTGATGAGTACAACCAATCTCATACTTTATATGTATGAGATCATTCATGATCCTAGCCACTCCTCTGGTGACGAGTAGCCTGATAAACTCGTCAGTATTATGTTTTTTAAATGTACTACTTCCTCTAGTCCTTATTATAAGGCACCAACTATTTTTTCTCACAAACCAATAAAAACAGTTAAAGTCAATGAAGTTGTCCTAGCATTTAAGTACTTTCCAATATTACCCCTACTAATTGTACTAAACTCTAATATCATATTAATTATTACTCTCACCCACTACCCTTATTAATTATGGGCATACATGGGGAAAAAATAATTAATGCTCCTTGGGAACAAGCAAGTGCCTTATAAAAAGGACTAAATAAACTTACTAGTTGATGTATTATAATAAGGACCAGATGGAGTATTATAAAAAACATACGGAATATTTCTCATAGTTATTAGAAAACTGTTATGAAATATAATAAATAACATATTGTTAGCTATTCTTTTGAAATAACCATCATGAATTCATAGATAAATAACGGTGTGTATAAAATAATTGTCATGAAACTCATAGTTGAGGAAAAAACATATATAATTGTCCGGATTGATTCCTCTTAAACTTCTATCACACGCTTCACTTCCAATCTATTTAAACTCTCCATTTTCTTACGTTTTCTTCACCCTCTTCCTCTGTTCTCATCATCATCATAGTCAAGCAATGCATTGAAGAAATACTGGAGATTCCTCCTTTCCAACCTGCTTTTCTTCCTCCGCCTTCCTAACTTGCTCCTTTACATTCTTTTTTTCCTCCTCCTTCCCAACCCACTCCTCTTTCGCCTACTTCACTTCCTCCTCCTCCACCTCACCTGCTTCCCTTCCTCCTTCCACCAAACCTCCATGCCCTCCTCGTGCTCCTCCTTCCCAACTTGCTCCTTCGTGATTTGTTTCTCTTCCTCCGCCTTCGACCCACGACTACCGTTGCTACTGTTTCCGCATCACTTGTACTCATCTTTTCATATGATTCATATAACTCTTATGAGGATGATGGGGTAGATTTTATTTATTTTCATTTTTTAATTTTGAATATAAAAATATATTAATGTAATGGCTAAAACACACACACAAAACAAATAGTAACATAACTTACGGTTGCTATTAAAGAACCTGTGATAAACATGCCTCTCGGTAAATTAATTAAAATAATTGTTATACAGGTAAAAATATAGTTAGTGGTTCTTAGCAACTAACCGTTATGTAAGACTTTAAACACTGTAAATTTATTAATAACATACCTCACGATTACTTGAATATAACCATTATAAAATAAAACCATTAACGGTTTTTACTAACTAATCATTATGTACAATTTCGTTTTGCATGTAGGGGCAAAAGGAGAATCCCCAATTTTTTTTAAGAAAAAAATTGCCTCAAAAGTTAACGGTTATTAAATAAGAACCATTATACATTTATACATTATATATAACAATTGTTTCATTAAACCCGTTAACATTTATAGAAAATAAACAACAGTTTTTATAGCGATTGTAATGTATACCAAAGTTTTATATATATAATGGTTAATTTGAAATTATCATTATGTATGTTACAAAGTTTTATAAGGGTTGTTTACTTGAGATTTTTATTTATTATGATAGCATTACACATAACATAGCTTCACCACATCTTAATACATAACGTGTGTTATAATAGAACCGTTATAACATATACAAAATAAATCATGGTTCAAAGCTGTAATGTATCTATGTCGAGCTTTTATAGCTCTTGCATATATGATGGTTCGAAACTGTTACGTATGACAGCACCGTTATACATCGTGTTTTATATTTAGTAGTGGATAATGATGACTCTCCATGTCTGGTCAAAACCTTCGACTATATCGGCTATGGGGGTGCAACAGCTAGCAGCAGATAGGCGACAGAGATGATTTTAGGAAGATCAGCAAAGAAATAAGGGGGCAGCGATATATATGGGAAAAGAAGTGATTGGTACATCAATAGTAAAAGTTGGTGAAATATAGTAAACCTGTATAGGTAGCACTACGTAGAAGGCGATATAAATAATGTAGCGTTCTGTGCAAATCAGTGACCATAGCTGAATATATAGCTGATGACCTCTCAACATGTTCAAATATTTTTCTTAAGCTTCCTTTCACTACCTGCTCCTTATTTTGATTTACAAATTAAAGTGGCATATGTGCTATGTAGGTACCAATGATCAAATCTGGTGATGAAAGCTTTATATATATATGTGTGTGTGTGTCTCTGAATTCCGTGTGCATTTCATTATATATAACATATCTTGCGGGTTCTGCTACCAAATCTTTGAGAAAGCAGCTATTCTATATATAAATAGACACTCACAGTAGTCTCTCTTCCTGAATTCTCAGTTTCTCACCAAACATTTATCTATAGCAATAGAGCCATAAAAAACCCTTGAGCGACTCCATGCTGTTTCTGGCTAGTTTTATACATACCCCGAAATTTCTGCAACAAAGTCCGTGCATTATATACAAAAATGTGTCTGAATGAATCATACATAACAAGGCAGTGACAATACAACTCCTGATCAATGATGGAATGAATGAATTTGTACTGGTGTTCAAGTGATTCGACTGTGAGTTGAAAAATGAAACAAGTTCTAGATACTCGTATTATATTATATTGCTTTTTTTTATATGAGGTACACTTTCAAAAAGCGCATTAATTTAGCTTCTGTGAACTATGATTAACTTGATCAATAGGACTCTAGTAGTGCATATAGTCTCTATAACAAAGGTTAAGTTTTTTCCTTCTTCCACTATTATACAAATGCTACACACACACACACATATCCATATGGTTTTTGACTGGCAAGACGAGCTAGTGTAATTAATGCCAACAAGTATATTACTGTTGGAATATAGAACTGATGTTATATAAGATCAACTCATTATTATTGCATTCATAGGTGTGCAAAATAAGAGAGTATAGGGGGGGAACAAAATCTGGGTAGGAGGGAAGTGAAATCAACAACACCATCATCACACAGTATCCTTGCTCCAACGTAGTACGTGGTCTACGAAGAATAGGTTTTCCTATTCATGTCCTTCTTTCATAATAATGATGGTCCGTAAAATCTGCAACATACGACGCTACTCATCAATGTCCACTACATGCTGCCTTGCGAGAGTGATGATGTGCGCCACAAATTTTTTTTTTTTGGTACGAGGACAGATAAACAAAAAATTAAGATGAATAACAAATGAAGCCATGTGGGAATTCTCTCTAATATTGGACTTTCTAAAGTCTGAAACTCTTCTCTCCATTCACCATGCAGCCATTTCAGAAGACAATGATGAAAGACGGCTGAGGTGTCTAAAACCAAATGTGCTAAAATTTTACTGTGCTCTTTTTATTTATGTGTATTTATATATTAAATTAAACAAATGTCATGACATAACTTGTGATTCATAAAAAGAAGTCAAAGTTGGTAATTTGTGGGAAAATGATATGGAAATCCATGACATGATTTCTATGGTTATAATCTTAGTTAGAGTGATGAAAATCGATAAATACTTGGTAAGAGGGTTATGTTGCTCTTTATTTTGCCCAACTTAATACGGATTATTCTTGACCCCATTAAGCCCTTCATCTATATATATAGTGCAATAGATTAAGATATCAGGTGGTCCAATCCTAAAAAGGAGAGTATATATTATTTTTATTTGATACAAATTTCCTAAAAACTTATTCATTATGAATGATTCACTCATTTCTCTGGGTATATGATAGATCTCTTAATTGAAACAAGTGTTTGTTGGTTCCATAAATTTATAGGGACTGCTAAGGACACACGCTCATGTAATAAAATTTATTTTATTTCAGTTAGTTTTAGAACATTATAAATCTCTAGTTCGTTAAATAAGTCAAATTGGCAACCATTTAGTTATTTCACTTTCATTGCTAAAAGTCTTGTTGTTTGAAATTTGAATTATATACTATTTGGCCACTTGAAAACGCAAACCTATATCCTTCAATCGCAAGTATATGTAGCCGGATCTCTGAATGATTTGATTGGATTAATTTTTCTTAGTTGGCCCCAAAATATGTCTTTCTCTATATATATACACTGCCTAGCTACCTAATACAGTTCAAGAAATTTATGTCAGTACATTAAATAAATGAAAACAGAGGGGATGTTTCTAATTATTTTTTATAAATAGAAACATTTGATTCGTTGCCAGCCATGAAACAAAATAAATACATCCTCATCCTCCGACACCACAAATAAGGCAATGGGATCTTATTACAAGATGCTGGTTACAAGCATGCGTGTCTGAATTTTGCTTACTCTTAATATTCCTATTTCTCATCGTATATATATATAAACATATTTATACAGGTTACTATATTTGTTAATGATTTCCTTCTTTTGTTATATATCTTAATCTTATACCTTGCACCGGCTAAATTAGATCATTTTTCTTCAATGTCGGCATTATTGCCAAAAAGGAATCTTTTTTTTTAATGTCAACAGCTATGAAGATGTAATATAGAGAATTTGATTTAGTGCCTTGCTTGCTTCCCCAACTTAACAGACGCATAGTTTTTGTTTTTGTTTTGTCTCTTGTTTAATTTTTGGCTTGTTCACATCACTAACCTAACCAACGCCAGATCATTTAATATTCAAACGCCTAAAATCATTTGGAATATTTAGATTCATCACCGTAACATCGAGAATATTTGATGGTCGAGTCTGATAGTAATACACAAACAATATATACTGTTTTCGTCTGCACTTTGAGGCATCTCTTTTATCATCAATTTATACCAGAAAAGGGACTTTTTTATTTTCACTTTCAATGTGCAACGAAACCTTTCATGAATGGAGTATTGAGTTCTTGAACTGAAAGTCAGATTCTTTAAACCCCATGTGCACATGCCTCAATGCTGTGGTCATGTACTTTTATGCTCGTTAATTCATTTTTTTATATGATTATGTAAGATTCAAATATTGTCGGAACCATGGCTTTCTTAAAAGTGTTTTCTTAATTATCGGATTCAAACTCAATCTCGTGCTTAAGCGGCTAAAACTCCTCTCACTCGGACTAAAACATGGTAACGACCGTTTATGTTCTTTACCCATACGGTATCTCTGGTTTAATTTCTTTCATAAAGATCATGATTAGATCCTTCATAATAACCTCTTTTCTACTTTCTTTGGATCATTATTTTATACTTTGGATCATGTTTTTGTCGTCTTAAAAAAAATCGTTTGGCTTTTTATAACAACAACAATAATATAGAGGTCCACATTCTGATTAGAAAAATATCAGACACTATATATATGCTATCAAGATTGACCTTTTATTTATTCATTATTCATATATTTTGTTCTCTCCCGCACTACATTGATTCCCACATGATAACTATTATTACTGATGACTGACAAGCCAGGCTAATGAGGATTAAGAACTCTAAAACAAACTTTTCAGTTGCTTGCCCAAATCAGTTTCAGGGAAGAGACCCCACCTAAGCCTTTCTCATTAACTAGCATATGTAACAGTCGGGAAAAAAAAAAGATGAACAGGTTTTAAGGAACTAGATTCTTCTTCCCCATCGTTTCCTCACAGAAATTCAGGGGAAGTTACACTGATCTCCACCGCTTGGCCTAATCAAAGCTAGTTAGATGAGGTGATGTCACTGCCTTCGCTGAGACTCGGAGATGCTGGCGGCGGCGGCGGGGCCTCGCCGGAATTGTTGCCATCAGCATCGAAATCGATGACGCTGGGTTTGACTCCCTCATCAGCCTCAAGCTTCCGAATTTTTTTGTTCTTGGTGGACTTCTTCTTCTTAGACCTTTTTTCCTTGGGCTTCTTCTTCTCCTCCTCCGTCTCCTCCTGAAAAACGCGATAGACCGCCCACTTCGTCGAAGGCAGAATCTACATTTGGTTTCAAAACACAAAAATCAAAACACAGGTGAATAAGACAAGATAGTGCAAAAAACTTTCCGGGCATTGCTCTGAAAATAAACTAATCACTGTTCTATTCTTTTTACCTTGGGTGGGTAAACATTCATTGCAGGGCCGGCGAGGCGAAGTTCATGCATAACCCATTGGGTTTCGGTGTCGCCACCGCAGAAAACCAGGGTTTTCCGAGTTCCGATCACCAGGTTGGTCCGAGGACAAACAATTGGTATCTCGTCCCCAACGGGCTTCCAGAAGCCAGTGCCTTCAGCGATCACGATTACGCCTCCATAGAAAATATCATTCTTCTCGCTGAAAAAATACCCATTTTCCATGGAATCCGCGTCGCCCACACCTACAGTTCACCGAAACACAAATCTGACATCAGTACATCGTTTTAACAGGATTCAATTAACACCCCATGATCGAAAAACACAAACTTGTTTCATCAGACAGGGAAATTTTGAATCTTTGAGAGACATTGAGGGGAAACAGAGTAAACCACAAAGCACAGAAAAAAAAGGGTATATATTTCACGAACCTGGAAACTTCCAAGGATCGGTGTGAAACACATCCAGAACAGGAATCACTGGCGCAGGTAATGGCAGACCAAGTGCTATCTTTCTGAGATAGTGAACGATGAGTTCTTCGTCGGTGGGACGGAACCTGAAACCAACAGGCAGTTTCACGCCACCCTTAACAGCAAGGCTTGGAAGCATCTCCATCTCAGAGAATCTGAAAACGCACACTCAAAAAAGAGAGAGAGAGAGAGAAAAGGGAAGGCTATATCTCTCAAATCTCAATCTTAATCTCAATTTGAGATTTGGTTTGTGAGGGATTGAATTAGAGGAGAGCCATTATAAGGAGAAAAGCAGGGGAAAAAAGGAAGCAGAAAATAGGGAACGGTTGCAATGTGGCGAGGCTTGGAGGTAGTAAGGGACGAAGGAAGAGAGGGCAAGTGTAAGTTATATAGGGGCAAGGGTTGAGTGTGGAAGTGAGAAACAAATCCGAAACATTAACTCCTCATTATGATTATGACCCGAAAACGTTCTTTGACGGTCTTCGAGGGAGGAGGGAGGGGGTTTTCAGTTTCATAAGAAGCGTGTACGGGACATATAGAGTGTGTAAAAGTGGAAGAATTAATATAGTATGTATATACTAACTTGCCTGCTTTTGGTCAATATGCATCCTCCTCCTCCTCCTCTTTTTTAATTCTCTGTATATACAGTGATCCTCATGTGTACCACGTTTTGGGATTTCTTGTTCCACTTAAAGCACTTTATTTACTCATTACCTACCTCCTTGAATTTCTCATTTCTTTCCCCTTTCTCACTTGATAGTTTTTTTTTAATATTACCATTCGGTCATTGCTCCTCTTAACATATGTGTTTTTTTAGACTCATCTGAGGAATCTAATAGGGTCTTATACCGTTAGACCAACTCTATGTTAATTCACTTGGTACGAGTTAATATAAATTTTGGTTTGGTTCCATAGTTTCAAATTGCGGTTTTTAATTTGTATAATTTTATAAGGATTTAACCTAAATTTAATTGCGTTAACTTTAATTAACACTGTAAAAATACGTACATGGACAAAAACAAAATTCGTAAGGATTAAATCAAAATTTGTCAAGAGTATAAGGGTCAGAACTCAGAACAAAAGCTACGAAAGTAGTTTAGGTTATGATTTATGAGGTTTAAACTTCTCATGTTATATAAAAAGAAGGAAATTCTTACACACACATGAAATTGTGGGACCCATACATATATATAATGAGCATTATATATATATATGTGTGTGTGTGTGGGTATCACCATTTCATGCGTGTGTGATATGAGAAAACACTTCTCCTACAACATGAGTTTTTCCCATGATTTATATGCCTTTAATGAGTTTAGGTTTTGATTAATCTATTTACTAAATCCTTATGAAATTAAATGAATTAAAACCCGCAATTCTATAAGAAGAAAATCGAGATTTGAATATGTAGAGATTAAAACCAAATTTTGATTAACATATAAGGACCGATAATAATATTAACCCTCCACGTGTATCTACAACCAAATCCATTGTTTTTCCTTTCACATTAAATCCTTTATGTATATATGACCAATCCATATTGTTTCTGTTAATATTTGAAACTTTTACACTATTTTTGGGGCGGACTATCAGGATAAGAGAAAGCTTACAAAGCAAGGCTTTCAATAAATACAGCAAAATTGATAGGCTAATCTTTGCTCAACATGTCAGCATATAGATAAGGTTTGGGACAAATTACAGAAATACAATTTTTTACTACATCTTTAACATTTTGCATCTTTATCCAAACCCACCTTATATTGCATAACAATAATAACAAACATTTATTTCATCAGATAGAGCTGATGACTAGGGCGGTTAAAATCGAAATATGCACATGTTAAAAATCGAACCGAAAACCGAATTATTTCGGTTCGGTTTTTCGGTTAATTCGGTTTAACCGAATTTTATATAAAGTTATGAAATTTTACATGAATAAAGTAGACATATAGGGCTTTCTAAATATATAAATTATGTAGCATTTTGAATTCTACACAAGTAGTAACATATTTTTGAAATTAAGCCTTATTTATGGAGTTATAAACTAGGCAGCGTTGAGAAAATATTAAACTGGAAATGATCCGTGACTTTCTTGCTTCTAGGAATATTTTTCCTTGAAAATAATATGTCAAGGGTCATGAAGAATTTTGAAGCACTCAAAAACGATTTTTGTAGAATTAATCATGATTTTTTTTAAAAAGTGGTTTTTCGGTTTTAACCGATTTTTTTTACAAAAACCGAACTAAACTAGTTTAAAAAACCGAACCAAACCAAAAAAACGAACACCGAATTATTCGGTTCGGTTTCGGTTTTGATTTGCTCACCCCTCTAATGATGATTATTTGTATATTTTATGCCATCATATTTCACCAATTATCTCGTACTACATAATGTAAATATAGAAAATTATGAATACTAAAATTCCAACTTAGCAATACACGAAGAACTTATTTTGAAATTAAAATATTTGGGTAGGTACGTAGGCCAGAGAAACATGTGTAGAGAAGTGTAGCCAGTTACAATTATAGTGTGTCATTAAATATTTACACTAATGTGTTTGGACCAAAAAAAATATATATATATATATATACAAAGTGTACATGTGATTTGGGTAATCATGAAAAGGCTCAGAGTAACATAAGCAAATCCCCTGTGTCATGCACTTATATATATGTCATAGTTAATTTCCATGTTAATTTCCATGTTATTTCCTTTTCCTTTGACTACCATACAAGAGTGGAGAGAAAGTACGAGTAGTATTTTCTAATGAACACGTGCGGCTTCGGTCCTATATACTACTGTAGTAGTATTTAGTTACCGTCACCATGACAAAACGACTGTGTTTTTAGTTCTTTCCAATAGAGGTCAAACATCCATATTAGTGTCGCAAAGATGCCGCAGTCATATGTAAGACCTCAGAAATGTTGACTCCACTGAAAACCGCGGGGAAAGTCAACACACATTAAGATTGACAACGTGCTTAATTTTGAAAGTCATGTGTGCTATAATAGAGTATTAAAGTCTAAAGTTCACTACTTTGAGAATGATCCCACGATATATTGCTTTCAACTAGGTGCTATCAAATTGGCTCAAGCTGTTATGATAAAAAATAAGATCAACATATACTTAATTCTATTAAATTTTTTAACATGGTGTCAAGAGTTATTTAATATATGACAAAAAAGGAAAAATAAATAAATAAAGATAGTAGACATGAGCCTCCTTGTATTTGAAGTATAAGCGTGAGCCAGGAAAAAAAAATCGAGAAGCTTAGCATATAAGAGTTAGATAATTAATTTGAGCAGATTGAGAAACTTAATTATATTATTTATTTGCAATAAATATTAGTTGATTTTTCTAAAATATTGTATTTCATCATAACATATGGAAACCCTTTAATATGTGTAATCAATATAGATATTTTAGGAAAAAAACTATAAATCCACGAGACAAATTGAAGTCTAATATTTAGAATAAATTCAACACACAATTAACTTTTGTATTAAGTACGACGGGAGCTAGTACTAAATTATTTTAAGATCTAATACTTGTTCTGGTTAGAAGAAGTCTCAAGTCTCAAGTCTCATAAGCCTAAAACTCCGTACAAAAACTGCAAGAACGTTTCTGAAAGTAATAGAATAATAAATTAATTACTTCATCACCATATGGTCGTAAACAAATAGACTTTAGACAATGTTTATTACTTTGAATATTAGAGCACTACTGAGTGTTTATACAGAAACATAGGAAGGCTTCAAGAGCTCTGGCTTTGACCTGGTTAACCAACAACATTATAGAGTTCCCTGCATGTTGAACTGGTCGGGTGTGACCAAATTTTAACACATGTTGATGATACAAGGTTGTCCTCCTCTGTTTGTTTTTAATTATTATTTGCTTGTATTTCTGTGTATGTTTCTTTCTTAAGTAATATAATCAATAAGTGTGATTTGACTATTCAGTTTGCGATGTTTTCTTTATACTCACACACATACACTTTCATGTGGATTGTTTTAGTTCATTTGATCATCATCGTTTTGAACTTTTTTGCTTTACATTATATTCCTTGAAAATATATATCCTGCTCTAAATTCCTACATCTTTTTTCATTCTTGTAAGTGCCTTATAATCGCCATCACTTGTTAATTAATTAATTAATTACACGTCCTATGATTAATTTGATATTGTCTTGTTCAATTCCTTGTGGGGTTTAATTTTCTCAAGTTAGAAGAAACTATAAAAAAAAATGTAATTTTTTGCCTTAAAAAATCACTGCATACGACTAAAATGTAAGAGGTTATATTATGGGACTCTACCTGAGGCTTTTTAAGATTTCTTAAAAGTGTATTATATCACATTATATTGCCAATTTTATTAGAAAGGCTGTGCAACAAGTTACAATTTTTAAATGTTTACAGTTAAATTAAAGAGCAAATCATGAGGTGTCACATGCCAACTCTTGCAGACGAGGGCCTCTTCAGAGAAATGATATGGGTTAATGATA
This sequence comes from Acacia pycnantha, assembly GCA_025563575.1. NCBI lineage: Eukaryota > Viridiplantae > Streptophyta > Magnoliopsida > Fabales > Fabaceae > Acacia > Acacia pycnantha. Next base: position 14,020,458 of record JAMWYP010000015.1, on the reverse strand, counting down.
AATTATTAATTAATCCACCCACGACGACAAAAAAACCATAATTTAATTATTATGTATGGCTATCTTTTTATTTTATTGGCTTTTGCCTTTGAACAGAGCACCACGCGTCTAGATGCGTGATAGAACACATCCTTTTATTTTCTTCTAACATGTCTGTCTTGTACTGCTTAATTAACAATAATTCATATTCCCTCTAATAATCTTAAATATAAAATCATTTATTTAATTTAGAAAGGCTATAAAAACTAAATAAATTATTGAATTAAGGTACATGTGACATGATATCTCTAAAAAAGTACTTTTGTCTAACATTAAATTAAATATCAATATATAAGTCAAACATATTACTAGTAAATTGGAGATAAAATGAAAAAATATCTTATATTTATGATTAAAATTCACTTATAAATTATGTCCGACATTTAGGACTAGAGGAGTAACACAAGAAGGCCCTTAATGAGAAAACCAATAAAACATATGCGCGCGCTCACACACACATATATATATAATGCATCAATCGTATAAGGTATAAATTGATTATCATTAATATTAAAACCAAAAATAATATTGTTACGACTTGTGGCCGTCTGGTTGAAAATAGGCTATTAATAAGGATTTTACGTAGAGAAGGTCACGTAATTAGGCTGTGATGATCTACGACACTACTACAACTTTAATTTGCCTCTCTGTATGACAACGTTATTATAATAATGAATGCAACAAATGATTATATATATATATCATTCTTTAACATTAGTGCCATCATTAAGTTGTTCAAGAAACCTCATTCCTGCCTTTATTTCCACTTTAATAATTTTATCAATCAATCATCTCTGGTTTTAATTTTAGTGTCTCTGATATCATTAATTAAAATTCAAACTCCATGTTCAAGAAAGCGGCCCCCTAGCTAATTCCATATACGTAAATCAAGAACAAAAATATATACATTAAATAAATCAAACCAAATCCAATCAAATCATATGTTGAATAGATATCGTGAGGATTCCTAACTTGATTATGTACGTACGCTTAGGATTTGGTGGTGGTGGGCTGAGGCTGTTTTGTCCACAAAGCTAGATTGATTATATTCCCAATCTAAGCAAAACAAGCAAGAGTTGTTGGAGAGGGCATGGATCTGAATATGTATATATCTGATCCTAAGAGGCGAGAGGGAAACATAGTAACTGGATAAGGCAGTGCCTTGGCGTCTAGGGACTCCTTCAAGTTTAGGCCATTATGAGATTGAACTAATAATTAATCATCCACAAATAATGAACTTTCCTTTCCCTTCTTAATTAATTCCATTTAATTTTTCTGATTGTTCTTTTTCCTTGTAACGGTGAACGAATACATGCATCTTCTTTCATGAAGTTGTGAACAAGTTGGTAACTATATAGAGGGGGATTAATGGAATCCTGACCTGATTTTTTTTTTTTTTTAATGTTGATGATTAAATTGAGATGATACTAGTTAGGAGGGTTCAGAAGTTGGGATTTGCTCTATATAACAAGAGCATCTCTTGGAATTTCTTTTGCAAGTTTCAGATGTATCATTTTCATTACTGAGTAAACATTGTGAGTAAAAAGATTGATTGCACTCAAGTGTGAGACTCTCTGCAGATAAGAGTTTTCAAATGTTTTGCAAAGGCATTGAAGAAGCGCAATAATTAAGTTTTTGTTTTTTTAAGGTGTTGGAATATGGAGTATTAGTCAATCTTTGGTGTATCAGGATCCAAACTTGATTCAAGAAGGACTATTATAAAGGGATATGGGTTCATAAAGAGAAATATTTTTTATAGTTTAATAGTCATGTCTATTTTATTAATAAGGGTTGGGTCTACAGAAAGGGTTAATCCCTTACAACTTGATGAACTAAGGTTCGAATCCATATTAAAAGAGATGTCCACATTTAATGTCCGACAATATCTCAAATATGATCGCGTATATATAGGGCGTGGAATTTGGTATCTGGTTTGTTTATGATCCTCTCTTTCCTTTTGTCTCCAAATTTAGTCTGGCCTCTTATAGTGATAAAGTATCCCTTCGTAAAACTACTAAAATTTGGTTTATTTTGTGGTGGCAATAGATAGAAAGTGAAATATTTTAGTTCTTCTACTTATTTGTGAACCAATATGAAGAAATAATATCTAATATGAAAACTTCACTTGGTCATGTGAAGAAAGGCTTCAAAATTTAAGGGAAGGCTATACAAACGTAAAGCTTGCCTTAAATAAGCATAAGATCAATTGGTAATGATGGTCATAATAGCTATAGGTGGCTGATTATCTGTGTACTTGAAAATGTTGCAATGGGGCCCAAATTCAAAAGAGGAGGAGGATGAGGAAGAAGAAGAATGAGTGTAAGGGGACAGCAAAATAGTAATCATAATTGTTTGATTATCAGACTCATTATTCTCGTCCACTTGATTGCTGATAGAGACACACATATGATGGATTGGATCTCATGGGAACTACTTTGAAATATATTTATGTTATCAAAGAGTGTGGTATGAAGATATGGTTACTTCAGTTTGACCACTTTTATTATCAAAGGAACTGTTTGGGTTGTAGGAGCCTTACCCAGAAAGGAGATGAGAGGTTAATTATTTGTCAGAATTGTCGATGTCTGCGTACAACTTTGACAGTTCAAAAACTTCATACTTCATAGGCCCTTTTATAGCATTAGTCTCAGTACTTTGTTATGTCCACTATATATATATATATATATATCGCTACTTGGTTCATGATGTTGAAGGCTCTTGGATCTCTTCATAGGCTCTCTAGATTGTTGAGTTCCTATATCCTTAGCTTCTGTATGTTCCGTTCTTTTCTACTTCAGATTCTAAGTGAACCTTGGGTGTGCATGTGCTGTCATTTATGTTAATATATTTATCATTTTCACTCCAAAAGAAAAGGTACAAGACTCTCTTTTAATGCATTGGTCATGTTTTTATGAGTAACCTGCTGCTTGAGTTGCTTGACTGAGAAAATGAACTACCGCATTTTATGGGCTCAAGTTTAAAACTTGTGGATGCTGTCAAGGAATAATCACAGTTTAGTGATGCTATGGAAAAATCAACTCACAAAATTATTCTTTTCGAGGAGTGTTTTGGCGTGAAACTGGCTTGGAACCGTTGTTGTTTTGCTGGTAAGCATTTCTGAAAAAAAAAAATTGCAGGGGCATTTTCCTTAATGGCCAAGTGATTTAGATAATCCACATGCAACCTCTTCTTATTTAAGAGAATATTTATTTAATTAAGTAGTGGGATTAGGATCTATCAAAGTTTTAATCCTATATTAAAAAAAAATTAAATTATTAAAGGAGAGTCTTATGAATATATTCTTTCAAATACTATTAAGACAGCCATCAATAAATGCAAAGAGGCGCTACACGCAATCAAGTGGAAATAAAATCTTGGCTTACATCACAATATATACTTCCTCCTCCGTTTTATTTTTATAAGCAACTTTTTCTCTCGTAAAGTTGATCTTTATTATAAGTAATTATTCTCTTGTGTCTCAAAATTTAAACTTATTTTTCCTTTTCAAAATATATACTTCCTCCGGACTCTAATACTTTTTATAAGTAACTTTCTCTCTTTGAAGTTGGTTCTTAATATAAGTAACTTTTTCCATGCATGTGTCTCAAAATTTAAACTAATTTTTCGTTTTTTTATCCCTATTAAATACATATCTTTATATTAATTATCTCTCACTCACCACTAAATTCTCTCTCATTCGATCATTTATGACTCATTCTCTCTCCTACACTATTTTCATAAATATGGGTATATTTGGAAGAAACATGATATTTTTAACACATTTATTGCCGCCAGTTTGTTTTGCGCAATCAGAAAAAAGTTACTTATAAAAAAGATAGGAGAGAATATGTATGTGTGTGTATATAATATATATATGAAGCAAGAGCTAGAATTACAACAACCAAGAACCTGATGCTACTGAATTGACGAAGACAAAAAGAAAAACCAGGATGTGTTCTTTTATCGTCATCCATGCATTTCGTCAGCAGATTCTGATTTTTATTGAGACCGACATTTTCAGGGAAATCCTTAAGAAATCATAGAACCAGATACTAATTAATTTTCATTGACCCTAAAAGGTATGCCTGCAATAGATTCCTGTCTTAACAAATTTTATGTTTCCACTCATCAACATGCAAGTTTCTTCACCTCCAGATTCTCCCCTTTTTTTGGTTTTTCATTGAATTTGGCGGCTAACATAACTTGCATTATATAACCAGCAAATGAATACAACTAAACAAACTTATAAATGTAAGGCCGTTAACTTCTAAAGCACCCACTTTAACAGACTTTTACCAAATTTGCAAATACAAGCATCTCGACATTGATGTTTCTTCCAATGCAAGTAACTAATTTCGTCGGCTCTGTTTCTTATAATCTGCCACAAGATACCGTTCATTTAAATGACCCTCAACATCTCGGTCAATGATTCTCAGAGAGATGAGAATGAAAATATGTATGTACAGTTTTGTGGTCATTGCTGTTAGAATTTAGGATAAAATCTCATGGGTTATGAATAAGAAGAAGGATGGAAAAGAAGAGGAAAAAGAAAGAAGGAATGTGTGTGGAGATAGAAGTCCCACATTGATTAGTTGGAGAGAAGTTTGAGGGTATATAAGCCTCAACCTTGCTCCTACTAATTGGGCCCTTGGGCCAACCCACTTTTGTGGAGGGGTGAGGACTTAAGTGACCCTTGGTCCACCACACATGCGGTCGGTCGCGCACCACCCAGTCCGGTTCGCGCATATGTGAAATAAAAAATAATTTTTTATTAAATAATTTTTTGAATTTTTAATTTGACCCCGAACTTTCAATAATTATGTTTTTGCCCTTCCGAGAGTTTCTAACCAACAGCTGCGAACGGATCGTTCGCTTCGTTCTGGTGCGTCTATTCGTGCGACACACCAGTTCACTGCAACAGACACGGGTCGCTTCTGTTCGTTCCGTTCTGGTGTGTCTGTTTGCACAACGCACCCACGAATATGATCCATTTTTCCATTTACACTCATACCGCATATACAAACATTCGTGCGTTCCGAAAGCGCACTCGTTGGATTCGACTTGGGACGAATAATCCGCTCTATCCTGGGAGGCAATTGCTCAGAAACCTTCGGCATCCGTATTGAGGGAGCAAAATTGTATTAAGGACACAACATATGTCGGGCCCGGATTTCTGCATTGTTCATTACCATAATCGGCAGTGTTGTGAGTTTGTTTTATAGTTTTCCACATTATACAGACCTGTTGTATGTTTTCTGTATGTGCTGCTTCTATAATACAGATTTTTATTGTGCTATTTAAATAGTATTTGTTTGCTGTATATTCGATTTCTACCTATTCAGTATATTTTAGACAACAATTGCATGGTATCCACCACCATTTTAGGCTTACAGAAGAAGAAAAACTCAGGGATCGAAAGTTACTAAACTATATACAGTAAGAGAGAGGCTATCTAACAAGAAGGGTCTTGGTTAGTGCTGCATCAATTTTGGAATAAGATTCAAAAGAAAAGACATTTCTATCTGTGAGAATTGAGGCTTCAAGTTAACCTGCGTCTTCTTCCCATTCCCTTCAGCCAAACCCTCTTCATCTCCATCATCCTTTGATTGCTTTATCGTATTCGAAACTGCTTCAGTTATTTCTTCCACAAAATCAACTATTACCCCATCAATCCCCATCAGGTATTGCATGTACACTGCTTCTGAAACATTGCTGCACAATGCATGACCAAATCAAATCAGTTCTAGAACCATCACAACTCATATTGTTAGGTACTTTCAGAAAAAAATGCTGAAGGGGGCCTACATACTTTAGTTTTCCATAGGTAAGGAGAGCGAGTTTGGAATCTTTGATCTTTGTTATTGCTCCAGGGTTCCTAAATATTGCTTCAACATCGGACACTACTCCTTGCAATCCATTCTCCAAACAGAGTTTTATAGCCTCGTCCAGGGAGTTTCTTCTTACGTCGTAGTAAAGTTCAGTTCCTCCTTCAGTCAAGAAATATACCTGGCCATATGACATGAATAGGGAAGAGTTCAGAAAGAGAATTATATGTTGCAGACTTTCAGCAATCAACAAAAGCCACAAAGAGCTTACAGGATAGGTGCTTTGCAATTTTCCGGCGAGTCGTGCAGCATCTGGTTGGAATGTTGAGAAGATGATAGGTCTGTCCTTGGCATACTCGAAAACGATCTGTTCCACAAAATTCCAATGCTCGATATTAGGTAAACAAAAGAAATCGAAAGCTCATTTTAAAAGCTGAAGTGAATTTGAATGCTATAAAAGGATATCAAAATCATACCTTCAATATAGCTTGGAGATTATGGACAAGATCATCTTGCTCATAGACCATGTAGTCGTCAAATTTCAGCTCGATGTTGAAACCCAAAGAAGGTTCCACCTTCTGAAATGCTTCTTGAAGGGTACAGAGTGGGTCGTCTTGCTCAACGTTCCACCTTAGTATTTTTCCATCGTAAGTTTTTCTAAGCAATGGTTTTCCCTCCTTCTCTAAATCTCTCTGGGGACCAAAGCAAAGGAATTCCGACAGAGAAAGATCTGTGACTCTCTTCTCAAACACAGTACCCTGAAAATCAAACCTCAGATTTAGTAGAATGTTCAATACTGGTTACCATGAGGAGTAAGGAGAAGCTTTAAAGCCTGAGCTTACATTATCTTGAGAAAGGATGAAGTTGTCGTGGAAAATAACTGGGCAGTTATCTTTTGTCACCTGTACAAAAAACCACATTTCCAGTTTTGCTTTAACATTTTCTGCATTTGCTTCATTCATCTTCATACTCTCTAAAGCCAAATCAATTTTTCAAACAGAAAAACCCCCGAAAGAAAACGGGAAGAAAACCAGGAAGTAGAAAATCAGTACCCTTGCAGATTAATTGAAGCAATATGAAGGAGTAGAAAATTCAGAGTACAAATGAAGTGATCTACCTAAAGACCACAATAAAACCCCAGAACCATGCTTTAACCCAGAAGAACAGAAAACTTGAAAACTTCAACATGAGAATGTTAAATCACTTTCCATTTATCTACTTTGATGCAGAGAGGAAACTCAAGAATGCAGGAGAATATCGCTAAAATTAGTAAATGCTGATTTAACTCACAGTATTAGTTAAATTAAATTTAAATTATCAGTGTTGAGACTGAACTACTTTAATATCACTAGAGCCTAAGGTAAGTAATTCTAATTATTTAAAACTATTTAAGATAAATTTAATGGTTAAAACTTCAAACGTCAACCCGAGGATTGACCTGTTCATGCCAAACGCCGAATGCACCGAAGAATTCTCTAAGGAAAATAACAGATAAAATTCAGTGGCAACCGGACACCGTATCGAATCAAGAAAGGAATATTACATTTTGGTGACCGAAACTAATTAAAAATATATAGCATAAATTGTTTTAAATCTTAAAGTTATTTCCTGAAGGTCTTTTTTTGGTATTGAGACGTTTGTTTGGATTATTTTTTGGATAATAACTTTTACTATATTTACAAGGTAAGAGGAGAGGAATTGAAGAAAGACCAGTTTCAAAGTTTCCACACTCAAACTTGCCAAGAAGAATGAAAGAAAATACTGAATAAAGATAAAATATTATAAATTTATCTACGAAACTTCGGTTCAAGTAGACCAACATTTTTCCAATCAAGAAAATGCCAGAGACGGGCGGATTTGGGGAATCATATTTCAGCCTTAAATTTTTATGAGGCTGAAATATGATTCCTAAAATTTTGGGTCCTTGTCTGTAATTTTCACTCCCTTAATGTTATTTTCTAGCTCCGCCCCTGGCCAGAGAAAAGTCAAAACGTTCATATGATCAAGATTTACCGTCACACAACAACTGAGAAATGATCCAATAAAAACTAAAATAAACAAGAACGAGCAATCACGAAAATCTCCCATGGCAGAAAAGCAATGGGATGGGACGATGAATACCCACCTGAACGTCAAACTCGATGAAATCGACGGCGAACTTGGCGGCGGCGTTGAAAGACACGATGGAGTTCTCCTTGATGGCTTGCATTCTCCGATCCGATGACTGCAAGGTGTTCATGCCGTTCCCTCTGTGCCCAATCACCGGAAACTTGGGCATCTGATATTCAATCCCAGTCGCAGCCACGCCTGGAGTTCCCATCCCCGGATCCAAACACCACACATTCAGAAAAACCAAAGAAAAATAACACTGCAATGTAAATCAGAACAAGAATCGAAGAACAAACCATCAGAGTAGCAGGCGGTTGAGTAGATGGCGAGAGGTGCGTTCTCAAGGCACGGGAAGCCGGAGACATGAATAGCCTTGACAGCCATTCTCACAGGACGCCGGAGAGAGGAGGGGAGTGAACGAAGAGAGGATATAGCAGGTATTTTGAAGATTGCTTCAGCCATGGCTATGGTTTTGGAGGGTATTTATTTTACACAACAGCCATTTTAATACTGAATTCTGTTTCCTTGACCAATACACAACACACTTTTCTGAGTCATATTCTTTGGGATATTCCTCTACCTCTCACCTAACATCGTTTTCAATCAATTATCATCTTGCAAATGTGCAACATCCACGTCAAATTAAATTACTCATTATCATTTACGATTTATAAATAAGTGATTTTGAAGTTAAGGTTTACTTGGTCCGATGTCTTCGGAGAAGATTCGCTGTCTCTGGAATAGAAGGGCTTAGAGAGGTAGATAGAAATGGTGAGTGTGCAATGAGCTGCCAAGGGGACAGGGATGAGTCATGAGATAAGTTTTTGGGAAATCATTTTCAGGGCCTTTTAATACTGACAATCCCAAAAAAGGCCACAAGATTATGATAATCTCAAAAAATGCTCTAGGGCCTTTTCTGGGATTTTCAGAATCTTGGGTGAGTTGTTAACGAGGAGGTCTTTAACAATTAAATCAGACACGTTAACAACATTTTTGCTAACAACTAAATCAGTACATTTAACAACTATATCAGTACCCCGTTAACAACTATATCAGCCCCGTTAACAACTCACCCAAGGGGATTATCAGAATCTTAGGACCTTTTTTGGGATTGTCAGTGTTAAAAGGGCCCTGAAAATGATTTTCCCTAAGTTTTTTTAATTTGGCGGGCAAAATATGAGATTGATAATAATGCAATTGGATTTCATTTTTAAAGGAAGGACCACCAAAATCATCATGATATCAATTATAAAACACTAAACATCTAAGCGACTCAGTTATTGATCCACTTGGCCTGCCAACTATGCGTTTTATAACATAGTTATTGGTCCACTGAACCTCAATCAATCAATCATCAATTATCATCAATAAGAAATTCGTCATCAATTATCATCAATTAAATGACGAATTTATTGTGATTACCATTATGCTGACTTTTTCTATACATCATCATAATAATAGAAATTCGTCATCAATTCGAAATTTTCACCAGGAAAAAAATTAATAACGAATTTTTTGTTATTACCATTATGCTGACTTTTTCTATTCAATTTCGGCGCCAATCAACTGCTACTCTCCTGATCGTATTCCTTTTCCCGCCAAAATTAATGTTTATATAATAAAATTCTGGTCATGAAGCAACAGATCATACAAGGACTCTGCAATACCGTTTTGGGCCAAAGATATCTCCCACAACATTTTGCAGAAGCATCCTTACGTAAGCAAATACAATTTCAATTCTTTGAAACCTGATCCTATATTTTCCTAAAGTGCATCAACATCCTATTTTATATGTGTCAAGAGATGAATAAGACTTTCTTCTCTGATGTCAACGATACCAAGGACACATGGTCAACTCTCGCTAAAGTTCTGCGGAAGTGAAGTGTCAAAAGAAAGGTTGCGCCGTATGCAGTGTGGAAAGTTGGCATGTTATCGGCTGATGAAAAGGTACGTCTCTATATATACTTCATCCATGTGTCATTCAACATTCATCTACCATCTTCCGGTTTTAGTAGAGTCTCCAATGACGGTTTTTTAAACTATATTTTTTGTTAGGGTTCAAGAATCGAGGTTTCTGCTACTCACAAAAATCTCATTGGCAAATTGAAAGACGAACCTAGAGAAGACATGGTTTACAACTTCCAGAATTTTCAGGTTCTGGAAAATGATGATAAATATAGAATTACCACAGGTCCGTGCAAATTAAACTTCCACCCCCATACGTATATTGTGTTAGTTCTCAATTGGTTTTGATGATAACGGACAATTGTAAACATGATTGAAGTTTGTCTTTGTAAGTTGAAAAACTTACTGTCTAAGGCAAACTCGAGTTTCAGTTTGGAAACTCGAGTTTTGACCTGACAGAGAAATGCTCAAATTTTTATAAAGAAAGGCAAACTCGAGTTTCCATCATACAGAGAGCATTTGAGTTTTTCACAGACAAAGCAAACTCGAGTTTGATTTGGAAAACTCGAGTTTTGACAAGACAGAGAGCAACCAAGTTTTTCAAAGAAACCAAAACTCTAGTTTCCATTTAGAAACTCGAGTTTGGGTTATACAGAGAGTTCTCTAAGTTTCCAACATTTTCTGGAAACTCGATTTTTGTTTTGAAAACTCGAGTTTACCTCATCTGAGAACAATGCTCGTCTCTGACCTTGTGAAAACTTCCATGATTGAATCGACCAAAGTTTTCAACGTTTTCTCATAAAAGAGAAAACTCGAGTTTCCGTATTAAAACTCGAGTTTCGTCACTAAAGAGAAGTTTCCAAAGTTTTCAACAAATGTGAAAACTCGAGTTATGTTTTGGAAACTCGAGTTTTGGCCAGGCAGAGAGCTCTGCCAATTTTGAGCCTTTGAAAACTCGAGTTATGTTTTGGAAACTCCAGTTTTAAGCTTTTGGACTAAAACATGATTTTTCATTCAAGAGTCCAAAACTCGAGTTAGTCATTAATTGACTCGAGTTTTGCACTGTTCACTAAACATGTCCAAAATGCTAAATCGCGATATTTGTCTCTGTAAAGAGAAAACTCGAGTTTAGTTTGAAAACTCGAGTTTCGGTCTTTCGTTAAAAATTATCTGAAACATGAAAACTCGAGTTTCGAAGAACCAACTCGAGTTTCCATCGCAGAATTTGAATTTCGATTTGAACGAATTCATGAAATGTTTTTGTTTGATCTCAATACTCTTTACCATTACTCATAACTATTCTTAACTATGTTTAATCAGTTTGTTAGTGAGTTTCGGATGGTTAAAGACGAGTTTAAATGGAGATTAAGCAAAAGGCAAAAGCATGTCAAAGACATTAAATGCAAAAGTGCAGAAACTTGCATGCTTTTGAGAAAACATTCTCCACACGTTTTGGAGAAGTTAATGCTTGCCTTCTACATACAGCAAACTGCTCTTCCAACGGATTAATAATCAGAGAGTCAACTCTGAATTTCTGCAAAGCTGGATTAACCAAAGAGTAGAGAGAGAAGAAGACCAAAACCTTCACTAATCCTCTTCTAAACACTCCAACGGTTATCTGAGGGATTTCAACGGTCAATTAATGATCTCTACCTATAAATAGAGAAGCATTCAAGTCTTCTCAACAACCAACCTGTGCAAGAACGAAAATCATTAAAGTTTCATTCACATTCACTCTTTGAGTTTTCTTGTAAAAGTATCTGTTGATACATTTATTCTTCAGTGATTATCATATCTACTCTTAGAGAGAGTTTTTCTTGATTGTAAATCATTATTGTAAGTTATCTCAAGTCAAGGGGGACTTGGAGATTGGGTTCATTGATTACAACTTGTAAGGGGGAGTAAGTTCTACAGAGAGAATTACTCTTGAGTGCAGAGTGTGTAATCAATTCTGATAGTGAGAAATCCCAGAGAGTCTGGGTACTGGACGTAGGTCAAGTTGTTAGACCGAACCGGTATGAATTCTTGTGTCTTGCTTTCTCTTCCTTCACTCTATTTATCTTCAGTTTCACATTCTAAAACAGAGTAATCGAAAAGTTTTTGAGAATCCCCAATTCACCCTCCTCTTGGTGATTCAAGCTCCACTTTCATATTGAACAATCTGACGAACTCATCTTGGGTGAGACATATAATTTCAAGAATATTGCAGACATACAACAAGGCAATGTCAGCGACGAAGGTTTAATAGGTGCGCCTAGTATATGTTAATAATGTTGACATTTATTTTAAATATGTCATTTGTAAACAATAAAGTAAGTTGAAAGGAATGATTTGCAGATGTCATTGGCTTGATTTGCAGATGTCATTGGGTTTTTGCAAGCTTTTGGACGTTTGTAGGATCAAAGAAGGGAGTGTGATATAATCAAGAGATTAAATTTCAGTATTACTGATCAAAGGTAAAAAAAACAACCTCATTATTTTGTTTTCGTTTAATGTACAGATTTCTAATTTTATCTCTTGACATATGTTTTTCCTATAATTATTTAAGTGAAAACACTATAAATGTTGCTCTTTGGGGTGATTGCGCTGAAGAAACTTTTGGAAAGAAGCATGAGGATATGGAACCTCCAATTACAGTGCTTGTACGTTTTTTTAGACTAAATAGAAACACAGGTTCTGCTCAGATTATGATATTATCTACCACATAAGTATAGTCTCATTTTTTTTATCTCTTTGTTAATTTTATAGTATATTTTACTCTTACCAGATTATGGACATCTGAGTAATGCATTTAATGCTACTTTGGTCACTCTAAATCCAAATATTCCTGAGGCAAATTTGATGAAGGAAAGGTGGGATAACAATATAAGACTATATTAAAAGAATTTCAAATGCTATTGTCTTTCCTATTGAAAAAAAATATATTTACACTTTGAATAAACGTCCCAATGTACAGACTTAGTCAAGACTCTCTTGGCATACAGTTGTTTAGTCAAGTATCAAGTGCAGATTATCCTACATAGTTAGCTGAATCATATCAATGTTAAGCTTCAGAACAAGGATTCCACTGTGTGAAATTGCTAAGTTAGATCAAGTAAGTATTATGTTTTTTTTTTGTTTCTGGGTAATTATTTTTGTAATGTTATTTAGAATTAATAAATCAAGGATGCCTGTATTGCTAATAATTATTGGTTACATAAGCAAATATTTTTTTACTTCTTTATTGATCAGGAGTGTGATATCGTGACAAAAGTGACAATTCAAAAATGTGAAACGTTGTATGGTTGGTTCTATGATGCATGTCCGTGTGATAAGAAGCCTGAGTATCAATCAAACGGCTCTCTAAAATGCACAAAGTGTGATAAAGACGTGCTTATGACTGTTCCTAAGTAAGGCATTTATATTCAGTACAGTTTGTTCAAAGAACAAAGTTTATTTACACTAATAAACTTTGCAAACTTTTCAATTTGACTTGACAGATATAAGGTGCACTACAAAGTGTACGATGACACTGGCAAATGTTCGATCATATTTTTTGATCGTCATGCAACTGAGTTATTGAGTAAATCTGCATCAAAGATGAAAGAGGATATGCAAGAGGTTGTGAAAAAGTTACGCACATGTAATCATCAAAGTACTTTATATCCATTTGATATTGTAAACACATTAATGTATTTATTTGTTTAAATGAAGGAGGGAAGAAGTTCTACTATTCCCAAGGAACTCGATGAAATTGCTGGGAAGCTTGTCATTGTCAAACTTAAGATTAAAAGCCACAACATAAAGCATAGGACAAGTAGCATTGGGGTCACACAATTCTGTGCTGACAATAATTTGATCAAACAGTTAAGTATTCCAATCAAGAGGTAAGTGTTCATGACATGTAAGGAACAACAATTATTCGTACTATTGAATTATGTGTCAGCGATTAAATTACAACTAAATTTTGTTTGTATTCGTAGGAACAAACAACAACCATAATAGAGGTATAAGTTTTTATACATAGTCTATTTTTGATATGTTACGGTGTTATTCATAACATATTATTTTCTATGCCCGTAGGAATCAAGCGCCTCCACAGGTAATATTCGCACAATATCACAAGAAAATGTCATCGAAGATGGTGATAATACTGTGTCACAACTGACAACACCACCTGATGCTTACACAAAACGGAAGACGCTTGGCAACGATACTCCAATTGTATATGAGGACCTTGGGCTTGTAGAGATTTGCACACCAAAAATGAGCTCAACTAAACCCTTGAAAAACATCAAGAAGGATAAATAATTCTTATCATGTTTAGCATCCTATTTTAGCATGAATCTATGGATATCATGGTTTTTTTCGAATTCCTAAATCAGCATTATGTTTCTCTTGGATGTTTAGTATTATGTTAGCATCCTATTGTGCATTTATTTCTCCTTGTAGTTTTGTGGAGGCGTAGTTACTTACATGCAAAATGAAGGGATAACTTTTGTTTCATGGGATATATGAAATTTGGATATTTAAATTCCTCACTGCTTTCTTGTGAGCCATGACTTCCGAACTCGTTTCACTACAAAACGGGTCAAATAATTATATCATTAAATTAGTCCATGTGTTATTACATAAAAAATAATTCAGTTAATACCTGTTAAAGTAATTTTCTTTTTCTAAAAAACAAATATAAATTATTTCCTAGACAATTTCCCTTCACTCCAGAAATTTTGATATACTCAATAATAATTACGGGCTAAAATTAGACATTTCGTTTTCAAGTTATTTGAATTTATTTGGATATTATTCCTATTTAATTCGTATTTTTTATTATTGTGGTTTAGATAATTTCCCAATACTCCAGAAAGTTTGACGACTTTAATAATAATTGTGGGCTACAGTTACGCATTTCATTTTCAAGCCATTGGTATTAATTAGGATATTGTTTCCATTTCGAAGATAAGGTAATAAAATAAATTTGCCATTGAAAATATACATTAAATCATAATTGAATCAAAAATCATAACCAAGTAATAGTCATTTCCCAAAAATAACCAAAAACTCCATTTTCCATTATTGTTGGAATCTCTAATCCATTTTTGAAGAATTAATGTTGGGATTTGGTTAACCGTTAATACATATTATTAATTTAATATTCAAGGAAAAAAACATGTTCTCGAATTTTACGTAGACTTCGATTTTGAAGATAGGTAATAAATATTAATTCAACCGTCTTTATATGAAATTTTCTCTTATAAATAAGACCAAAGTGGCATATTATAAATATTAATATCCTTAAAGAGCTACAAAGAATCTGGAGTTTTGACATACTAAAGTATGAATGTATGACTCGCTTAATTTGCAAAATTACCGAAGGGGTGTGACATTTTGCACTTGGATTCCTTGATGATGATAGTGAATCCATATCTGCTATAAAAGAGGCTTCCAATTGGGCATCTGGCAGGCTGTCAAGGAAGATGTTTGTGAGGATACTTCTCTGTTCTTGCTTAATAAGTCGACCTGACTTTGTTTGGAAGGAGACTTCAAGAATACTTTCAAAAGATTTGTTGTACATACCATGAAATGATCCTTTGTCATCAGGTATGTTTTGAGTTTTATCTTTTCACATGAGTGCTAATGTTATATATGCTAAATGAATTTATACTTACTCATTAGTTTTATTTTTATGTTTTTAAACTGAATTTTTTTCTTGCTGCATTGTCGTAGGTGTTGAAATTTCAGGCTTTGTGAGAGAGCAAGCTGCCCCTAAAGAGATTGAAATATTTCTGCAAGAAAATGGGAAAAGTCTTCAGGATTTTCTTTCCCTTCCTACTCCTTTGTCACGTCCGACAATTAATGTTTCAAACCATCTCATATTGCAAGAGCTAAATTATGATCATGTTGCTTTGCAAGAAGAGTCAAGTAAAATGATCGATTCATTAAATTCAAAGCAAAGGGGATATTTTTAAGATTGTTTTGTCTTCATTGACTTCTTCAACTGGAGCTTTTTTCTTTGTAAATGGGTATGGAGGCACAGGGAAGACATTCTTGTGGAATGCGTTGACGTCAACATTTCATGCCAGAGGAGATATTGTTCTTACAGTTGCTTCAAGCAGAATTGCTGCTACACTATTGCCCTCTAGTAGGACAGCACATTCAAGATTTGCGATTCCCATTCACGTGAACGAAGAGTCTATGTGCAATATCAAGCCAAATTCTCCATTAGCTAATTTAATTAAATGCGCATTAGTTCATCTTACCCTTGGGATTATTGCTCCATCTTCCAATTGACTAAGAATATGCGCCTTTCTTCAACTTCATCTGATAATGACGGTAGTCAATTGCAAAAATTCTCACAATTGCAAGTTAGGTATGCCACGTGATGGTATAGCAGAGATTCAAATCCCTCATGAATTGCTGATAGGTGACTATACAGATCTAGTGGCTGCAATTGTGTCATCAACATATCCAAATCTATTAGATAACTTGACTGATACCAATTATTTCAATGACAGAGCGGTTTTAGCACCAACGATTGAATGCGTTAATCAAGTGAATGATTACATATGTTCTTTGTTGCCAGGGGAATCAATTGAGCATTTTAGTTGAGATACAGTGATAGGTTTAACAGATTCAGAAATTAGGAAAAGAGAACTAGGACAATCTAGAGTCAGGATCCAACCCTAGCCAGCACAATGATTCTCTGGAAATACTTCTTCATTCATCACTTCATAAAACATAGTACATGTATATAAATGAATTGCCTACCTAACTGCCTATGCATAACTGTCACTAGGCAGATAATACAAAATAACTTCTAATAACTGATAATAACTACTCTATCTTATCCTTTCTTGCGTCTGGAGTAAACTAGCAGAGGCAAGGGATTATCATTCTCTCTAATATTCCTATCAATACCCTCCCCTAGAAAAGCAGCCTTGTCCTCAAGGCTGAAAAGAGGGAACTGATCTGCAAATTGATCATAATTCTCCCAACTAGCTTCTTCAGGTGGTCTGTCACACCATTGAATTAATAATTCAACGTTGGGAACTCCAGCTGCTGTAGTTATTCGAGAGGACAACACCTTTGCTGGTTGAAGAGTGAACTCCCAATTATCATTGACTGGTAGAAGTTGATTTGAGGCCTGGATGTCACTGCCACGGGCTGGTTTCAGTAATGAAACATGAAAGATTGGGTGAACTCTAGTACCTTGAGGGAGTTGAAGCTCATACGCTACTGCCCCAATACGACGGAGGACAGAATAAGGACCAAAGTAGCGGGCTGATAACTTGGTGAACTTTTTAGCAGATAAGGAGTGTTGGCGGTAAGGCTGGATCTTAAGAAAAACCAGATCGCCTTGCTGAAATTCTAGTGGACGCCTATGGGAGTCTGCTTGAGCTTTCATATGGGCTTGTGCTGTCTGGAGATTAGTGTTGATTAAATTTAGTACAGCATCCCTTTCATTGAAGAAGTCTTCTAAGTCTGCAATAGGAGTAGATCCTTGAATATATGGAAGTAAATTTGGAGGATCCTTTCCATAAACAATTTTGAAAGGTGAATACCCCGTGGAAGAGTGATAACCAGTATTGTAAGAGAATTCAGCCCAATGTAAATAATTGTGCCAACGCTTCTGGTGGTCTTGACAGAAACAGCGGAGATAGGTTTCTAAACATCTGTTGACCACCTCAGTTTGACCATCTGTTTGCGGGTGATATGATGTACTCATTTTAAGTCTGGTGCCTGATAACTTAAACAACTCCTGCCAGAAAGAACTAAGGAAAATAGGATCCCAATCGGAGATGATAGATTTAGGAGTCCCATGGAGACGAAGAATCTCTTTACAAAACAGGGCAGCAACCAATTTGGCAGTAAATGGACGTAACAGGCCTAGAAAGTGAGCATACTTGCTGAAACGGTCCACAATAACCAAGATGACATCAAAACCATTGGATTTGGGTAAGCCAGTAATGAAATCAATGGAAATATCTTCCCAAATGTGGTGGGGGATGGGAATTGGTTGTAATAAACCTGGAGATGATTGAGGTACATATTTGATGCGTTGACATGTGTTGCATTGCTGAACAAAATCCTTTACCTCCTCTTTCATATTCTACCAGAAATAGTGTTGTTGCAGCCTTTTTAATGTTTTGAGAACACCACCATGGCCACTAACAAGAGAAGTGTGGGCTTCTGAAATTAACAAATCTGTCAATGAAGATTTGGAAGGTATGACCAGCCTAGAATTGTAATAAAGTTTCCCAGACACCAAGGAATAGTGGGGGACCGAAAGTGGATCAGTTTGGAGAGATTGAAAGATCTGATTGGTGAAGGGGTCTTGCTGTAATAACTCGCGATTAGAAAAATCGAAGCATGTGGGATTGCCAAGTGAAAAATTCTCCAGAATGAGGGTAGCGGGACAAGGCATCAGCCCCTTGATTAGTAGTACCAGGTTTGTAGATGATGTGGAAGTCAAATGGCAAAAGTTTCAAGAGGAGACGTTGCTGTGTAGGGGTGGTGACTCGCTGTTGCAAGAGGTATTTCATGCTTAAATGGTCAGTTTGAACCAAAAAATGGCGACCAAGCAGGTAATGTCTCCATTTTGCTAAAGCCATGACCAAGGCATACAGCTCTCTATCATAAACAAATTGTCGCTGGTGAAAAATGAGAGTCCCTTGCTGTAATAAGCAATTGGGTGTCCATCTTGTTGCAAAATTGCACCAATACCTGTAGAAGATGCATCACATTCAACAATAAAAGGTCTAGTGAAGTCTGGTAGGTGCAAAACAGGGATCTTGATGAGAGCTGCCTTGAGATTTTCAAAGGCAGAAAGAGAGTTAGTGTCCCAATGAAAAGCATCCCTCTTTGTCATATCCACAAGGGGTTTTGCTATTTGGCCATAATGATGTACAAATCTTCGGTAGTAACCCGTGAGGCCTAAGAATCCTCTTAGTTCAGTAATATCTTTAGGTAAGGGCCAGTCATTAATAGCAGAAACCTTGTCAGGATCAGCAGCTACACCTTGGACAGAAATTATATGTCCCAAGAAAGCAATTTCTTGTTGAAGGAAATCACATTTTTTTGGATTGGCATAGAACTCATTCTGCTGTAGAAGCTGGAAAATGATATGCAAGTGGTTCATATGATCCTCAAAGCTCTTACTATACACCAGAATGTCATCAAAGAAGACCAGAATGAACTTCCTTAAAAAGGGTCTGAACAAATCGTTCATAGCTGCTTGAAACGTTGCAGGAGCATTGGTGAGGCCAAATGGCATGACTACAAACTCATAGTGACCAGAATGTGTACGGAATGCAGTTTTATGGATATCAGAAGGAAGAACCCTGATCTGATGGTACCCAGAACGTAAGTCGATTTTTGAAAAAAATTTGGAGTCGTGTAGTTCATCGATCAACTCATCGATGGTGGGAATTGGATACTTATCTGGGATTGTGAGTTTGTTGAGTTCTCTATAATCCACGCAGAACCTCCAAGTGGAATCTTTCTTTGCTACCAGGAGAATCGGACTGGCAAATGGGCTAACACTAGACTGTATGAAGCCCTTCTGTAACAAATCTGCCACTTGTCTTTCGATTTCATCCTTTTGTGCAAAAGGATACCTATAAGGACGAATATTGGGTGGAATGGAAGTTGGTAGAATAGGTATGGCATGGCTATGTTGTCTGAATGGTGGTAATGATTGAGGTTCCTGAAATACAGTAGAATATATTTGTTGCAAGTCTTCCACAGAATCAAATTGTTGAATCATTTGGCCACATATATAACTGCGAAGGGAGGCAGATGTCACTTTTTGTGGGATCCCTTGGAATTTGTAGCGCTTGCCTTTATACCAGAATATCATAAACAGTCTGTTCCAATTTGCTTCTACTGTATTGAGGGATGCCAACCATTTGACACCCAGTACCATGTCAACGGTCCCTAAGTTGAAAGGAAAGAAATCTTCTTGAATGGTGACATCTTGTATCTTGACCTCCACTTGCTTGCAAACAAATTTACAAGGAACCATTGGATTATCCCCGACTTGCACACCAAATGAAGGAAGGGGGTGAAGTTGTAATTGCAGATCATTTACAGATTGATTGGAGATGAAATTGTGCGTTGAGCCGCAGTCAATCAGAATGAGTAAAGATTTGTTATTCACCGTGCCCCGCACCTTTAAAGTCGTTGCAGTTGAATTTCCCAGAATAGCATGTAACGAGATTTCTGCAAAGTTCTCATCAGGTTGTATCTCCTCCTCCTGAATTTTCGTTGATTCCTCTTTGTCGTCAGAAACGTCCATAATGCGCAATGTTGACGTGGCACAACGATGCCCAGGGGTGAACTTCTCTCCACACCGAAAACAGAGACCTTTATCTCGTCGGTACTGTTTCTCGTCTTCCGAAAGTCTGGGTCCGTGCGAAACTGACGGAAATTTGGATGAGTTGGCAGATATTGGTAGTCGCTGGGCAGTAGCACTTTGGAGATTAAAATTCCGCTGGGGGGCCGATAATGTTGCACCGTTAGGATAGGAGGAATTTGAACTTGAATACCCTTGATTCTGCGCACCGCTTAAACTTGAATACCCCTGATTCTGCGCACCGCTTGAGGTAACCGTCGGCTGATTTCCTGGAAGTCCATAATTATAATTGCTGAATTGATTACGAGAATTATAACGGTCGTCTTTATTTGCAAAATCGCTGCCACGTGGAGTAGGAAAACGCTGATTAGGCCGCTGGATGCTCTGAGATTGGTTTTTTAATTCGAACTCCATCGCAAGGCTAACAACCTTATACACCGTTCGTGGTTTATGAATTTTGACATCTGATTGCAAGTCATCCTTAAGGCCATTAATGAAAACTCCTAAGAGACAATGCTCCGGCCACCCTTGGACTTGGGCTTGTCTTCTAACAAACTCCTGTTTGTACTCAGTCACCGAATAGAGTTGCTTTATGCCACATAAATGAGCATCGGGATTTTGAAATTCAGCGGGTCCAAATTGTTCTTGAAAAACCTGCACTAGTTCCTCCCAGTACTGTATGGCTCTCCCAGAGGATACCCAAGTAAATGTACCTAATGCATCTCCCTCTAAATTGATCGTTGCTATGCCAACTTTTAGATCTTCTGGAGTTTGATAATAACGGAAGTATTTTTCAGCCCTTAAAATCCAACCTCTTGGATCTCCTCCCTCATACTTCGGGAATTCAATTTTCGAATGAGGTCGCCTGGAGGAGTTCCTCTGCCACCAAGGGTCTTCTGCTTCTTCTTTCTCATAATTATTTCCCTTGTCAATCTAGCTTGATTCTCCTTGGCCAAATATGGGCGCCTTCTGTTTTCTTAGGTTGCTGATTTCTGCATTCATGTGACTTAATTGGGCCATAATGGTTGCCAATTGTGGATTTTCGTTTCCTGATGGTATTTGAGAGTGGGGTTGCAGCATGATTATTGCTGGGTCATTATGGGGATTTGAAGTGGGTGGTATTTCTGGGTTTTGTGGTGGATGTTGTGGAGAGTTGTCCTCATATGAGGAATTTCGGGTGTTCACCATGGTATTCACAGGTCCGAAGAGTGTCTGCTCTGATACCAAGTTGATAGGTTTAACAGATTCAGAAATTAGGAAAAGAGAACTAGGACAATCTAGAGTCAGGATCCAACCCTAGCCAACACAATGATTCTCTGGAAATACTTCTTCATTCATCACTTCATAAAACATAGTACATGTATATAAAGGAATTGCCTACCTAACTGCCTATGCATAACTGTCACTAGGCAGATAATACAAAATAACTTCTAATAACTGATAATAACTACTCTATCTTATCCTTTCTTGCGTCTGGAGTAAACTAGCAGAGGCAAGGGATTATCATTCTCTCTAATATTCCTATCATACAGTTTGCAAATCATCTCAAGACAATGATGGTTTTGATGATCTCTATACAACTGAATTTTTGAATACAATCAGTAGACTTGGGATGCCTTTGCACAAGTTGACTTTGAAGGTAGGAGCCCTGTGATGCTTTTAAGAAATATTGACCAAGCTCCAGGATTATGCAATGGAGCCATACTACTTATTAGTCATCTTGGTAAATATGTGGTTGAAGCTATAACACTGAATGGATCAAAGCCTAATAAAAAAAGTCTTAATTCATCGAATGGATATATATCCTTCGGATTGTCATTTGGCTTTTTAGATGAAAAGAAAACAATTTCCAATTACACTTTCATTTGCAATGAGAATTAATAAAAGTTAAGGTCAATCATTACATCATGTGGGTTTATATCTATGTAAGCTAGTTTTTATATATGGCCAATTGTATGTTGCTCTTTCAAGGGTCAAAAACATTGATGGATTGAAGATTATTCTGAATGATAGTGATCACAAAAAGAGGTCGTTGACTACAAATGTTTATAGAGAGGTTTTCCAAAATTTGTAAGGATGTCATTGATTAAATTTTTCTTACTACGTTTGATTTTATGCAGTCAATCATACGGCATTTGAGGTTGCCAATTGAGTGATGACAATATCTTCGTGCATTCTCTGATGAAGTGAGGCATCTTTTGTTCATGTTTTTGAATTGTTGTGATTGTATTTTGAGTGCGTTGAGGTAGAATCATCCTCTGGGAGTCGATGCTAGTTCTTAAAAAACCATATTTTTATTAGAAATACACTTTTTATTTTTACAAGACCAAGGATATAACACTGATGAATGAATAATGTGGACATGATTAATACGACAACACTTATTAATTCCATTACCCGCAACAACGAAAAATTAATTCAATTCTCTGTTGAAACTTTGAATGGCTTTGTAATAAATTCTTAAACGCTGCGCAAAATTTTTTTAATCCTTGATCACGATATAACCAAATTGGTTATCAACCATAAAGAGAGCACTAGCTATTTCACAGGTACAAATTGCTAATAAATCGGTAAGTGTAAGAAAACACCAGGCAAAATTACAATCACTCTCAGAACTAACAATTCCATTCCTAAGAAAACACTTACAAGCAGCCTGCAAATGCCTACAACCCCATATTGCACATACAATGATTTTACATTAGAATTACCATATATCACATAAGTTCCTGATCATCACTGGCAAATCAAATCCCATTATGTCCGTTAGGCAGCCCATTCTTAGGAGAATAGCTATTTATGCTGCTGGTTCTGGCTTGTCAAACTACTGCTACTACCTCCGCCTGCACGATTTGGTTCTCCCACCCGCGCTGCTAATGCAAGAACTTCAGGGGACATTTCCCAGCTTCCACTTTTTCTTCCCCAGCTGGACCGCCGAGGATGTATTCCGACACGGTCACCCTCATCTACTGTGGTCCTTACTTCAGGTGACAACTCTCCCAATTCACCTTCCTTTATAGTTGAGCGATCATTGATCAATTGACCTTCAGAATGATCTATTCCAGGGCCCATGTCCCCCCAAACCGCTTTTCTGCCCATCTCAATATCATCCACAGCTTTTCCCATACTTGGACTCATAAAACCCCCACCCACCGATCTAGCAGGTAATGCTGGTTCCATTGCCACCATTGCCCTGAAATTGTTCCTTGATGGAGGAATGTTGCTGCAGAATATCTCTCCAAAATTATTCAACACTCCTTTGTTAAAAGGATTGGCCCGTCGATCATATCTGTATCTGAAATTCTCATATGTAGTCTGCAGGAGCAATAGACACAAATAATTATCAGATCATTTTGGAAGATACTTGTTCGCACCAAGAGAAAAATCCGAAGCGCAGTTCTTACCTGATTTGTACTTATCAGATATAAATGGAAGGCAGTAAGACCACCAACAAACCACATTGCTATGAAAGTGTAAATTATTAACACTATGGAGGCTGGTGTTTTGATCATTGCCTTCCAAATTGTTATCTCCTCTGACTTCATAATTCTTCTAATATAAACCCAGCAAAATGCAAAAACATATACACAAAGTAGTGTAGTTGAGAAGACGAACATGAAGAAGAAGCGATAGTTACGCTGCATAACAAGTGAGTATGTGATCAGATAATGTAACACATATATTCAAGAACAACATGCAGCAACTAGCTGAAAAGTCATCAAAACAATAAATGTTGTTTTATCATAGAAATGAATAGCTGTATTGGACTTCGCATCATACACCAAAAAAGAAACGAATAATTCACCAAGGAAGCAAATATAAACTCAGCAAAAGCAATCCTTAAATGTGAATGAAAATAGAAAGCTACCAACAAATCCACTCTATTTAAGGGGAAATGGAATTCCTTCGGAAACCTAGTGATCAAGCACCACTGCATTATGAGTGCATGTTGGGTTTGGCAACTTCCAAATCCAAGCAGTCCAACCCAACCCGCAGCTACATCAATGGAGTTGAATCAGGTTTGTGGTTTACCTTCTCAGCTAAACCCAACACAAGAATATGAAACATTCAGCAATTTTGAATGTAATAAATTAAAGGGAGAATGACAGTTAGGTCCCAAAATAATGATTTAGTGACAGCTCAATTCCCAACAAAACTTTCTGAATAATGAGTTCTAAATATTCATTCAAACAATTGCAAGTTCAGGAGTTTTAATTGCAGATATGGTATAAGTTTAAAATGTAACTCCTAGTCTGCAACTGCCTGAATTAATCTTTGCAACTCATTTTTCAAAACACTTAGCCCGGGACCTAACTGACATTAAATCAATATTTTGGGACCTAACTGTCATTCTCCCTAGATTAAAGTCTTGTCCCCCACATAGCACAGAACATGAGCATGACAACTGATAGAAACTAATCAACCAAAATAACAATCTTTCTGAGTAACACTCACCACTTTGCAAATGGGTTCACAACTATTACAAAACAACAAAATAAAACAAAAGGTCCAACTAACCAGCCCAATACACTGCCCAACCCAGGGGCAGTGGTGATCAAATCGTTCTACACAGTTATTACAGATTGAGCAGTGAGAGCATCGAGGAGTTCTGTAAAGCATGCAAGTGTCACAATACTTGACTCTGACAATATTGCCATTGACCTCAACCTCCTTAAAGCGAGCTAACCGTAGTTGGGGAGTTTGACCAGCTCCAACATCCAAATTGCCATCAAGACCTTCTGGCTCTGGAGGATGTGCATTGCGTGGAATTATACCAGGGTCTCTGCCAGAAGTAAACAATAGAAGACCTAAGACCTGAAAAGATTAAGTCAGCATAGGGTTCAAAAGGATATATTTATATGCGCATGGCAGAGCCTAGGACCGATAAAATCCAAGAAATTGGAGAAGTAGGTTCTCCTAAAGCTTTGATGACAAAACCACCAAACAGTCATAAGACAGGAAGCATAAAGTCAGTGGCTGTAAACAAAACTACTCCATTGTGACAACCAGTAAGCCCAGAACCAAAAGAACTTGAAGATATTCGTAAATATAGGACCAACTAGGGAATGTCACCTCCCCCCTCCCCCCGGCGCCCGGAAAACAGCCACAGGTTTTAAACCGTTCACATCTCTGCCCACACCCTTCCCTATCTTTGTTGCTTGATCTAGCCTCAGGTGGCAATGCCATGGCTTTTTGAAAGCAATTATGCTATATGAGTTTTGTCAAAAAGCAGGTGTAAATTGCATAATTATCAAGAAACAATTAGTTGTAATATATATGCTGTAAAAACAGTCAACTGAGCTGATACTGTATTAACAAGTACTGTCCAAGTTTTACTGGAGGGTTGTTTTGTATGTGAATCGCTCAAGCTTATGGTCTGCCACCACCGGCAGCACATTGGTATAAACAAATATCATCACATGGTACATTGATTTAGCAGGAAATAATTGATGTAGAGAAACTCACATAAACTGTGAATATAACAGCAACAACCTCTATGGTTATCCCCCAGTGATCAGAAAAATCATCCATCAGTTTTCTGGCAACAAAGACACAGAAAACTGCCAATGGAGCAACAATAAGGAAAACCGTCAGCAACAGTGATCTTACATCCGGTCCAAATATGAACCTGCCCTGAAGAAAAAATTTCTGCAAGAAAATGTTCTATATAAGAACCACCACAGCCACGAAACGTCCAATTACAGAAACATGTTTCAGATAACAGTGCAGCAACCCTAATTATTGTTTTTCTACTAACTATGAACATTGTGTAGTACATACATAAATGATAAGAAATATAGCCAAGCAAAGTTTTTCCCAACAAAGCAAACAAGCTCATTCAATGATATCAATGTCAATATTATATGCATTCTGGGACCTGATTTAGTAAGATTCAAGAATTTTTTTTTTTTTTTTTTGGGGGGGAGCCATTTTCTAGTTCACTAGTATTCCTGCAGCCCATAAATCCACAAAGCCTTCCACAATCTCTTTCATTTATTCAGCTTTTCCAAATTTTGGGCTAGTTTTAAGTGCCTAAAATTTCAGAATTCATTTTATGACTTGTGGAAAATCAAGAACCAGATGCAACGGTATTTAGGTGACTTTATGATTTCTCAATTCTCATAGCTAATTATATATTTAATAAAAGCATTCAATTTTCAGATATAGTGTAAAAGACAGTACCTTCGCTACTGCAATAACACATGCGCATCACATATACAAAGTCATTATAGCTGAGTGAATTCAACCGATGTAAGCTACCAGCAGATACAGACCCCACAAAAACTGAAATACAAGATGCTTCATTTTAGCTATATTACAAAAATGTTTGCAGGGTTCACGATTTTGCCAGCATATTTTCAGAGAGGATTATTTTATGGAAGTGACCAGCAGTTCAATGCAATGAAAATTATATGTGTGCTTGGTCAGATACTTCCAAAATCAGTGACAACGAAAGGGGCTAATTTCTGTGAGTTTTATTAAAATCATTTAGTCAAAAATAAAATCTGGGAGAGCTTTCAAAGTTCTTCGACTATAGTAAAAAAGTAAGGCAGAAGTTTAATGCTCCGGTAGCTAAATGGTATTCAAAACGAAACAGCTAAAATCTGAAACGCCAATTAAATTTTTGGTTGCTATAACGGTAATTTACCAACGCTGCTTCATAACTTAACGCAAATAGTACCCTAAAAAACATGCATTGTCATAAATTAGGCAATCCCTGTAGCTCATTGGCGAAAGAGATTTCTTTTTTGTTTAGCTCTTTCGCTCTCATTCTGCAGAGTTTGTGATCACCAGAGACCCCGGAACCTGATAGAACCTATTTAGGCAATTGGAAAGTAAAGATCACTAGAGTCAGAATCTGTACTCTAGGAAAGAGGAACCAAGTTCTTTGTGAATATAATCTTCAATATCTTAGAAAACAAGTCCCATACATACTTATAGAGTTATAGGTTCTAACCGAAATAACTAAACACGATAAGATACAATAACTACCCCTAAATTGCTTCCTAGCCACGTGTCTTCTTCCTAGAATAGACTAGGAAAGGCCGTGGGTTTCTATCAGAACCCCTCCCTTATGATGATAAAATTGATTCCGTAATTAGGGGGCAATCAATAAAGGAGTATCGACCTAGGAAAATATTAGAGTTAAGAGAGAGGAATTTGCTAAATGCAGAATGAGATTGATTCTAAGAAGTTAGACTTAAGAAGGAAAAGAGAGAAAGACTTGCTGTGGCCTGAGAGCAGAATGCACTGGACTACATAAATTCGACGGAAAGCGTAAAACAAACACCCAATAACAAAAAAAAAAAAAAAGGGAAAAGAACAACAATCCAGAACTATAACTCACATTACTCCCTTTCCATGTTTGGTAAACCCGCAAATCACTGGATCCCAATCCGGGATCGGACTGCTGGGGTGGAGGCACCACGTACATATCGTATTGGAAGAAGATAACCCAATCACAGTCAGTTCAGAGTCCTCAAATAGCATATAAAATCCGCAGGGACCCCAGAAACGAAAATCGAGAAGCCAAAACGCAAGAGATAGAAAGGCAGGAGCTTGAAAGCTCTCTAATGTTAAAAATCCATGGAAGAGGATGAAAGCCGAGACCCTTATAGCTCAGATTACCGGCGAGGTGGAAGGGATTGTGGCGAATCAGCGACAAGGCATGAGAGGTAGGGCCAAGTTGCAGCGAGTGGTCAGGTTTTTGCTTTTTGGGTCCCTTTCACTTACAGAGCTGGTGATTCAATACATGCTTTTGGTGAGCAAGGGAATCTCTTAACTGTTACTGGCTTACTGCTACTGTCCCTGTATGATTCTGCGCTTTCCAGCATATAGAAAAATGACATGGCTCGTTCTCATTGGATATGACCGTGATTGACCGGTTTTCATGCGTTCGCTGACTATATCTATTATCTATCACGTTGATATTCTTTCCGTCCTTAGATACAAGGTACATTCAGCTTAATCGCGATATTTTAAAAAATAATTAAAATTAGTTAAGAGTAAATATAATTTTTATCCAAACATATCTCTTTTTATGAATCAACAAAGGGAAATAATAATGAGAAAATGATGAAAGAGGATGCATGATATGAGGCAAAGTAATTAACTTAGCATGAGATTAATTAGGAGAAAAATGGGTAAAAGTACATTTATTATTAAAACAATTTTTTTTTAAAAAAAAATCTTATATCAAAGAATAAGCTCATTCAAAAAATGAAACAGAAAGAGAAAGATAGAAGGAGTACGTTTACACATGAAAAGGCCCCCAATATTAGTTGGAATAAATTAACAGCAAATATTCATTTAATAATATTAATTTCGTAAAACATAATCTAATTAAGTCTAATAATATAAATTTATCATACAACTAGTCTTAGTAATGTTGTCAAAATCGAGTTTATATGTAGAAATGGAAGAGGGTGATAGAGACGTAAATCGTAGAAACGATAGGAAACGTAAAGTTTCTACTACTTAAGATCAAGATACAAAATTATACACACACACACACATATATATATATGTATGTGTGTTTGTGTGTATATGTTCAAATCATAACCATTTATAGGTTCTCTCACTTCAACTTTAAGTAAGCTCAACATCTAAGTTGTCTGTATCTTTCCAATCTTCTTCATTTTTCACTATCCAATCATCATCGAATGGAAGATCATCAAAATTATATGCATTAGAGTTTTGAACTTTCTTTTTCTTGTCTAATCTTGAATTGGTCATAACAAAAACAACATCATTCACTGTCTTTTGATTTTGGGGAAATAAAAATAAGGTTTTTGTTTTTTTAGGTAAAAACGTAATTTTTTACCGTTTTAAAATTTTTAATCGTAGTTTTTACTCAAGACATTTTTTATTTGTATTTTAACACGTATCACTTTAGTAATTTTTATACTAGTTTTTGACATCAATGAGTCTCAGTCCGAGATATAACATTTCGTAAACCATAGCCTAATTAAGCCTTATTCATTTAGTTTTTTTAATTTTTATATACCGTAATACTACTTCCGGTCACAACATGTTGATGATATAAATATTCTGAGACAATAGTTATGCTGAAGTTGGAAAAAAAAAAAAAAAGGTTAGTCAGAAACCTCAATCCTTATTTACAATGACTCAATGTAACATTCTTAATGCCCCTTGTCCTCGATTTCCTGTTTTTGTTATCTGCTTTTGACCTTTAGCTTTGTATTTTCCTTAAAAATAAAAAAGAGAGATGGTAGATGATCACCCAGTTGGAATTAAATTAATCTTTCACAGTTTAGCCATTTTGCTGCAGTGGGATTTTGCAAATCCGAAGGTGAAAAACGTGATTGGGAAATGAGGCGTATATTTGGATGATGGAGAAATGATAAAAGCTAAAAAACGAGAGAACCGCATGAGAGTGAAAAAAAAAAAAAAAAAAAAAAGAGAGGCGTGACTAGGTTGTTGTAGGGAGTTGCTTTATTGGCGGGTAATTGATGTTGCTAACCTAAACTCCAACCTAATCCACTAGTATTTGCCATTATTCTGCTTTTTCGTCTCCTTCGTTCCAAATGGTGGAGGGAGGGAGGTCATGCTTCTTCTTGCCGTCTTACGGTCAGTACTTCAATCTTTAATTTATCTTGTCAATCTGTTGGCATTGAGTGCTATGATGAATATTGTTAAACTCACGAGTTTAGAGTTTAAATAAATCCGTGACAGTGAGGCAAACTCGTATTGTAAAATTGAATCATAAACTAGTAAGAGTTTTCTTTTCCCATGAAATAGATATTAATAGTTTATAATTAAATAATTTAAATATAAAAAATAACAATAAATTGATTTAAATATTTTTGAAAGGGGTTTAAACTTCTCATATTGCATGAAAAGAAGAAGATTCCTACACACACATGAAATGGTGGGACCCACATCTTTTTTTTCTTCTTAAAGATGTAGGTCTCACCATTTCATATGTGTGTGACATGAGAATACACTTCTCCTACAACATAAGAAGTGTATTTCTCTTTTTAAAATCCAAATAATTGAAATTAAATCCATCAACATTCGTAATTTATCATATTTAACAAAGAAATTTCTATAAAATTTACATTTAAATCTGCTGAGCATGATCAAATCGAAGAAGTTAACACGAGTTTAAGGATGAGCAAACACAATTTTGTAAGATGTAAAGTAAAAACGATAAACTCGGTATATAAACTCGTGAGTTGAACCGAGTTTACAATAATCACGAGTTTATCAGTGACTCGACTCAATTTTATAAGCCAGAAACATAAAAACTCTAAATTCGGAAAGTCAACTCATGAGTTTGACAACAATGGATATGACCGGTATTTGGAAAGAGTTACTCCAATTAAACGTGTCAATACTCCAGCCTTAATCAAGAAATAACCATATTAAAAAAGTGACCAGACCAGTGGGATACTAATACCTTAATGTATATATTTTTTTTATATATAAAGGATGGCTAGAAGCCTATATTAAAACAAAAAGTTACACAATAAGGAGATTAACTCCCAAGCACTCACGGTCTACCCAATTCCTTAGAAAAGAAGGGCACACACTGAAAACGTCAGAAGAGGAAAGGCCTCTTTTCGCTAAGGCATCAGCAATACAATTAAAATCTCTCGGAATAACCCGAACATCAACCTGCCAATCCAAGCTTAACAAATCTCTAGCCTTCAAAACCAAATTGCTACAAGAGATACAAGCATGATCAAGGATCACATTAATAACATCATTAGCATCAGATTCTAAGATGATTTTCTTAAAACCCAAGTCCCATGCGAGCTGCAGGCCTTCAACCACAGCCCATTCCTCAGCAGAGTTAGACGGGCAGTCACCAATACTTCTAGAAAATCCCACAACCCAACAGCCCAAAGAATCCCGGATCACACCCCCGCAACCAGCCGTGGAAGACTGCAAAGAGCTAGCACCATCGACATTCAGCTTAAGCCACCCACAAGGCGGCCTCTCCCACCTCATCATCAACTCAGAGAACCGCTGAACAGATGAATTCGCAGCCTCGTCCAAGACCACATATCTAGTCCATACCGAAGAAATGATCACCCCAGGATTCGACGGTTTAACAAAATTTCTTTCGAAAAGACATTGATTTCTCCAACCCCAAAGTTTCCATATAACAACTCCAAAGAAACTGGCCCAATGGCCTTTCCAACTAACACCAACTTGACGATTCAAATTAAAGCTCAACCATTCTCTCAATCCTAGAGAAAAGAAAGGGGAAGCAAACCTTGGTTGAATCAAGTCGAGCCACAACCTCCTAGCATAACCACAATCTCTCAGAATGTGTAAAATATCCTCTATCTCCGTGTTACAGTACCCACATAAGGCTGAAGAATGGAGCTAAGAGCTTCTCCAGAGATTGGTAGGCAATTTGTTTAAGGATACTTTCCACAGAAAAACACGAATCCTCTCAGCGCCTCCCCACTTCCAAATGTCTTTGTAAAGTTTATCCCGAAGTGATGGCAAACTAGGCTCAATCAAGAAGTCGGCACTCTTAATAGTGAACAAACCATCACTAGAAGCACCCCAAACTAAACAATCAAAATCAGCATCAGGTCTCGGGGGTAACACCGCTACAATTCTACGGATGCCAGAAGCGCTAACAATGGAAGTAAGACGAGGAATGTCCCAGGCTCCTCCAACAACCCAGTCCACCACCACCGTATTACCCTCATCCTCAGTTAGAGGCCTTAAGCAAAAAGTGATTAGCTTAATGCCATTTTCAATCCAGCAATCATAAAAGAAATTAGCAACTTGACCATTCCTAACTTGCCACTTAGAACCTTGGTCAACCAATTCACTATGATCACTATCCCTCATCATATATCGTTGAAAGAGAATCTCTACCCAAAGCCCCTTCGTTCCACAGATTACGTTCCAAGATAGCTTCGCACCACAGGCTTTATTGACCGAACAAAGCCTTCGCATCCCCAGACCACCATAATCTTTAGGACGAGTGATTTGGTCCCAACCAACGGAATGAAGACGTCTACTAGTATCACCATGACCCCATATAAAGTTCCTCTGAAGACGTTCAACTTCCAGACAAATCGCTGTCGGCAGTCTAGCCACAAGCATAGGGTATAGAGGAATAGTGCTTAATACAGACTTAGCCAGAGTAATTCTACCAGCCATAGATAGACTATTCGCTTTCCAAACACTCAGCTTCGATTTAACATGATCAATCACATAATGGAATTTCTCCTTCAACTTCCTTTCACGAGTAAGAGGAAACCCCAGATATCTACCAATTTCATTAGAAATGTGCATACTGGTCATATTCTTGATTTTCAGCTTCCTTTGCAAAGGCACTCTAGGTGATAAAAATATAGAGGATTTAGCATTATTAACTTTTCCCCCAGAAGCCTTCATGAATTTCTCAAGACACCTCATCATACAAAGAGTTTGGGCTTCAAAAGCGACTTCAAACAACAAGAGATCATCCGCGAACATCAAATGAGAGACACTAGGGCCTTCTTTAGAAACCTGGATAGGTTTCCACCTCTCATCCTCTACTGCATCACAGATCAGGTGAGATAGTTTATCCATACATAAAACGAATATCAAAGGGGAGAGAGGGTCACCTTGCCTTATGCCTCTGTTAGGACTGAAAAAACCGGTTTTGGCACCATTCCAAAGAACATTGTAAGACACGGAGGAAACACAGTCAATAATGAAGTCAACAAAGCCTTCCTCAAGGCCAACCTCCAACAACACCTTGCTCAGAAAAGCCCAACTAATACGATCATACGACTTCTCCATATCAATTTTAATTGCCATCAACCCTTTCTTGCTACGGTTTTTCCCCATAATATGAAGAATCTCTTGGGCCAACGATGATATTGTCCTGGATGCATCACCCTTTAATAAAGCTAGATTGGAAAGGCGAAACAATGTCCTTCATAACTCCCCTTAGGCGCATAGCTATCAGCTTGGTTATACATTTATAGTGCACCGTACATAGAGAGATAGGACGAAAATGAGACACCAACTCAATGTTATCTCTCTTCGGGATCAGGGAAATAAGCGTCTCATTAGCTTTGAGTAAAGAGGTTTCTCTCCTAAAAGCTTTCTTCACGAAATCACAAAGGCTCGACCCCACCGTAGTCCAATTGGACTTATAGAAGAGAGGAGGGAAACCATCAATCCCTGGTGCCTTATAGCTTCCCATAGAAAACAAAGCCTCCCTAATTTCCTCATTACAAGGAACATAAGCCAGATTAGAGAGGACCAATGGATCAATAGCCGGAAAATGGGCTCTCGTCTCTAAAGCCCTATGAGGCTGCGTGTCAGAACAATAGAGGGATTTAAAGTGGTTAATCACCAGAGATTTGAGGTCTTCCTCATCATCAATCCAATTCCCAAGATCATCCTTCAACATTACAATTTTATTCCTTCTATTGCGCATTTTAGCCTTCAAATGATAGTATTTAGTATTCCTATCACCCTTGGTAATCCACTCACCCTTCGATTTTTGAAACCATTTGATTTCCTCAAGTTTCAAAAGTCCCTCCAACTCCTCCTGAAGCTCCATTTCTAGACTACATAGAAATTCAGAATGAGGGTAGCCACTAGCCCTTTGAATACCATTGAGTCTATTCAGAATGGACTGTTTTTTCTGCTCGATCATTCCAAAGACCTCCTTATTCCAGACTCTTAGACCCGATTGAAGAGAATCCAGAGAATGATTAATATTCCCATCAGAAATCCAAGCATTCTTCAGAAAATCAGAGTAACTGTCATGGTGTACCCACATAGCCTCAAATCTGAACAGGCGTCCCCTAGTAGGAGAAACCGAGGGAGCTACACAATTCAAACAAATTGGGTTATGATCAGAAAAATGAGTTCGGGTCAATACCTGAACTGAGCACCCGGGGAAAGCCGAGAGGAAAGCTTCATTGGCAAGCACCCGATCCAGTCTCTCATAAATGCGTCTGCCACCTCTAAGCTTGGGGCCTTTCCAAGTGAATTTTGGTCCAGACGCACCCAAATCAAACAAGTTGCAGCCCTGAATTCAGTCAGTGAACAGAGAAAATCTCGCATCCTGATAGCCGAGACCCCCTGTTCTCTCCGAATGAGAGGCAACATCATTGAAATCCCCCAAAACAGTCCACGGTTCCGTCATAGAGATTGAAATTCCTCTCATATCACTCAATAACTGCTGCTTATGAGCACTATCAGGGACGACATAAACAGCACAAACAGTGAAGAAGTTACCACCAGAAAACCGACACCTGAGATGGATCAATTGACGGTCCAAATGGAGAATATTAACATCAATAATACTAGACTTCCATGCTGCAAGAATTCCTCTAGATCTGCCTATGCTAGGAACATAAGCTAAACCATCACAACCCAGATTGCTAACAGCTCGAAGACGATTAAGAGATTCACATTTAGTCTCGGCAAGAAAAAACAAAGCTGGACACTTCTGCAAACAAGCAACACGAATATGCTGAGCTAAATTCTTACCACAAGCACCTCTTACATTCCAATAAATAATTTTATTGTCAGCCATAAAGACACAAACAATTAAAATAAGGAACCAAAAAAAAGGACAGAAAATAAAACCCAAAAGAACCGTCAGTCCTGGCCCATAGGTCCACCATCAGCCCCCA
This sequence comes from Acacia pycnantha, assembly GCA_025563575.1. NCBI lineage: Eukaryota > Viridiplantae > Streptophyta > Magnoliopsida > Fabales > Fabaceae > Acacia > Acacia pycnantha. The sequence goes on along the minus strand of JAMWYP010000015.1, from coordinate 13,985,614 downwards.
ATTGATCATCCAAAGTCTCAGCCACGAATTCCTCTTCGGTGCCCAAAGAAGAATGTTGGGCCCAAAACCGGCCCACCAAAGCAGCTGTCGGATCTTCCGCATGAGGCCCAACGTGAAGAGGATTTGACTCCACAAGGTGAGTGTCTAAATCGACGTCTGGTCCACCAGCTGCCAGCTCATACCCGGTCACCATCGCCAAGTCCTCCCCCTCATTAAAGCCTTTGTCCTCTTTCAAAACCTGCACATCCATCCCGGTCACCATCAACGAGTCTTCCCGTTCTTTGGATCCTATGTCCGCTTGTAATTCCTACGAGCCCGACTCACCCCCTTCTCCAAGCACTCTGTCCCTATCCTCTTTTGCTTCCCCTGCTCCCGACGACCTACAGGAGCGTTGTCCCTTTCTTCTGCCAAGATTTTCCCTTTCACCTGCTTCGCCTGATTCTTCCTCCTAGCCCCAGCTTTCCTGTTGGTTTTTCGTACGATAGCATCTTCCCTTGGTTCCCCCCCCAGATTTTGCCTCAAAAATAGTCACAGCCGCCGCCTTCATCGCTGATCCCTTCTGCTCCGCAATGTCACTCGTCTTCCCCACATCATCCACTAACACGTTGAATCTCGAGCCACTAGCCTGACCAGAATCAACAGCTTGTTTATTGTTGCTTCCCTTCTTTCTCCGATTTGGTTTCTGCACCACCCACCATGTGTCCTGGTTGTGATGACTAACCTCCTCCAGATGAGTTTTCTCCAGGTTAGGCTCCAACGAACTACTTCCCTCTGAAACCCCTTCATTAATCCCTGGTTTGACCGATTTGTGCCCTACTTTGCATTGCTCTGCGTGATGACCATAAACACCACAATTTGTGCACAGCCAATGGAGCCCCTCATACTCCAAAACATACTTCTTCTCATCCAGCGTGAACCCAGACGTTAGCTGTTTGCTTAAGTCGACAAGAACACAAATCCGAGCAAAATGGCCCCTAAGTTGACTAGAGGTATGAATATCAATTTTAATAATCTATCCAATCCTATTTCCAATCCAAGTCAAAGCTTCCCGGTCATAATACTCTAAAGTAACATTGGGCATTCTAACCCAGACTGCCACTTTGTTTATGGTTGCAGACATTGGCTGGAATGAAGGCTCCCAAGGTCTCACGGTAAGATAGTGGTCAAACAACATCCAGGGCCCTCCGGTAAGAGCATGGAGATAATCTTCTTTGTTGGTAAGTTTCACTACAAAGAAGCCATTTCCAATATTTATTAGGCTACTCACCCCTCGTTTAGCCCATAATTTCTGAAGAACTGAGAATAGAACTTTGTATCCAATGTTCCTTCCTAATAGCTTCACAATCACAGATTGCCTCCATGGCTTGTATAATCATTTTTTCATTTTCTCAGAAAAGACAAACGTTGGAAAGTTCCTGTTTTCCTCTTCTGAGATCACACACAAAGGTTCAGAATCCTCAGTGTCTGATTCAATAGAGTCATCATCCGAAACAGCCCCATTGGAAAATAAAACATCTTCCTCATGGGCGTCAGGGACTGTCTCATTTTGCTTAATCCCCTGCAGCTTCTCAGCAAAGCTTGAACCAGGAGTCCCCTTCTCCCATTGCTTTTGTCCAATCGAACCCAAACTAGGCCACTCATTTTCCTTGTATAAATTAGTTGCATTTTTAAGCTTCTTGGAGCTCTTATTAAGGAGATCATCTTCTTCTAAAGAACGTGAAGCCAGAGCAGAGTTTTTCTTACTGATAATCAACGCCATTTTTTCGCCCTGCATTCCACAAGTTCTTAATGGAACCCCCAAAAAAAACAACGTTTGATAATGTTCAGTGGTGAATAGAAGCACCTTAATGTATATATAATCTCCTTTGGTAAGGTACAATCTCGCAAGTCGCAACGGTGTCTTACTCCCTCCTTGGATTGAACGACTCTGCCTATGAAGTATAGGGACCAGATATATATATTTTTCTCATTTTCTCTCATGAATCTATCTAAATCGTTGATTGGAAAGAAGGAAAAAAAATTAGAGTAATATTGTGATCTTTTATATTGATTAGACAGACATGATTTAAATATTATGAGGAATAATAAAAAAAGGATTATGAGAAAAACTCAATCTATCCTGCACATCAGTCTTAAATGGATTAACTACAATATTTAATTGTACTAAAATCCAACCGTTTCCATCCCCATTTACTGGAGATAGACCAAAAAAAACAGGCGCCATCACTACAACTCATTTCAGCGTTCACATACAGTCCTGAGGTGCTTGCCAAAAATTGAACGGAGCTGTGATGATTTTTTTTATGTAAAAATGTTTAGGGGAGTTGTGTCAGAGACTCATCAGAGCCAGAGTCACCTACCACCACCAACATGACCCGGGGCAGAATTTGAACTCATAACCTCATGGGCTATGAGCCATTTCCTTACCAACCTTTGTTGGCACACGGAACTGTGATGATAATCTGATAGTGTTTCAAAACAAATCAAAAGAAAAAAAGGCTTCGGATGGCCAGCAAGCTACTTGTATGCTGAAAGGAACGGATGAGTAACTAATTCTATTATGCAATTAGTATGGTAATCCTAAGGCATATAATTACAATGAAATTTTACTCCCAAACACTACAGCTTGAATTTAACGGTTCTCACTATATTTTTCCTCGAATTACAGTGACTCCGAAGAGAGGCGTCATTAACAGTACCAAAACCAGATAGTTTAACGCCATAAGAAGCCAGACGATTGATATCCCGGGGAATGGGAGACTGCCAAAGGCCATCCCACCAAGCTGGAGGAAGCAGTGGAGTGAAGGCACATTGATTAGCCTGGCCACCACAACTCAAAGGACCAGCAAATCTGTTCCACACATGTCCCCAGCCGATCTGATTCTTCAGACCGGCTGTCAACAAATTACTCTGGAAACTGCTAAAAAATGCAAAATTTGGAGCAGTCGCATTGTCCCCTGAAAGAAACAATTATTAGATGCTTCATCCTTCAGCAGAAAGTGACAAATATAAACATATGTGCGTAAATGCATGCAAGGCCATATATGTAAAGGAAAGATAGGGGAAGTACCCAGATTTCGCGTTGCAGCCAGTGCAGCAACTAATTGAGCATAGGTAGTCCCAACACGCCGGTGAGCTCCAGAAACAACAGCATATTTTGCACGAGATGCGAGGAAAAAGTCCACAAAAGCAACCCATCGAGGTGCTGAACCCCAATCCTTCACTCTAAAATCTGATTTCAGCAATTCTTTATGTATACTCCCTCTGAAATGTTCATAGTTGAAATGAAGAACCTGGGTAGCACAGATGAATGAGCGTCAAAAGGCACCTAAATTCCTCATATTTTTGTGTTTGGAAAAGGCCAGAGTGCATTTTTTGACCCCTAACTCCCTAAGTTTTGGATGAGTTCTAATATCGTCCAAATGCTGTATTTGATTACTGTTGTTTGGAAAAGGCCAAAGTGCACTTTATCCAAATAAAATTGAGTAAATGATTGAGGCCAAAACTAAACTAGAACTTAAATGAGGAAAGTGTACTTTACCCTATGTGTCAACGGTAGACACTAGACAGTGAAAAAGTAAATAATCGAGCAAATCATTATTCAACAAATGAAATTAGCAACAAGGATATTAATTTTCTGTTTTAAGCATCACTGACTAGTGGCAAGAGAAAGGATATTTCATACGTACATTCCACGCTCTAGAAACATGTACACTAGCATCTGCATACCAAGCATGCAAGAAGAACAAAGAGATTACCTTTGCAAATTCACTTATGTTGCGACTCATACTTTTAACTACAGAAGGCGTTTCAGACACTAAAACCACCTTTGGCCTTGACGTTAGATTTTGATTTTGAATGGCTTTTTTAATGCACCGTAATGCGGCTCGTACAGCTCTTACAGACCTGAATCATAGGATGCAAGAACTATTATCAACTTGTTAAAGTCGCATCTAAGAGAAGGTTGAGATACCCATAAATCTATTGTGTGAAATTATGCATTATGCACATTTAATGAAGAATCAAATATATTCCTCCCTAACCAGCACTACTAATAGTGCAGTGGTATTGAGAATTGTTTCCCCCCCTTAGGTCCTGAGTTCGATCCCCCCTCCCCTCGCCTTGTATCAAAAAATATATATATATTCCTCCCTAGCATTCAAGGGGTACAAATGTGAAAAATCACAAATTTAAAATCCTTTTCCTGCCTTACACTGTCCTTTGCTGAAACTGAGGTTTTCCTTTGTGTACTTCTTGATAAAAATTATTATTAAAGAATGGAAATATATGAGATGATAGGCTTCCCCAGCCTCATTTAGCAACGAAGCATAATATAATATGGTGTATAAATTGTAATTATAGGATTAGGTAGTTATATGAGCAAGGTGGTTTGGAGGTAATTATAATAAAACATCCGTTAGAGGTTAGTGTTTAGAAGGCTACATGAGTAGGTGGAATTGTAATTAGGGGCTTATGTTTTGAGTAATATCCAGTGCACTGTTCAGCTACCCCCCCCCCCCACCCAAAAAAAAAAAAAAAAGAACCACCACTATTCATCATAATAGCCCCCGTTTAATAAAATGAATTAATGTGCACCTTGCATTACCTATTCATAAGCATTCGCATATGTATTGAAATGTCAGGATCTTCACTTCCACCAATAACCCAATTGACAGCTGCCTCAACATCTTTGGAAGGTGTTATGAGAACTCTCATGAGCTCACCAAATACATTAGGACGTGATCCAAGGACTAGTGGATCACCAAATAAATCAGAAGCAGCAGTTCTCATCTCATGGTGAATATTTTTCAAGAAAAATTGTACTGCCAGAGCATCTGTAGTTCCTTGAAACCTACAACATAACGTTGTTAGTCATTTGACAAAGCTTGAGAATTGGATAAGCAGAGATAGCATTCTAACTATACCATATAATGGGTTGCTTCCATTTCTTCCAATTGCTACAAAGAACATTTGTTTCAGATGGCTTTTCAAAATCATCTGTTCTCATAATAAGTTGCCTCCCATATTTGCTTTCACAACTATTTTGTCTCCACAAATGCTTGATTTCTTTCATCGTAAATGTAAAGTTGGGATAAGAAATGTAATCTCCAAAAGGATATTTGCCTCTGAAATAAAGAAGAGTTAATATAAGATAATGGAAAGACAAGCTATAATTAGCCATATTTTACGTGATTATAACCTGCTATTTAGCAAGGTTAAAGTTGTCTCACAAATCCATCAATGGCAGACAGTAATAGGTTTTCACATTTTAGTGACCATTTTAATTGCACTATATCAAAAATTCATGTACCTAGGTTGTTGAGTGTGATTGCATAATGTTTAGGTATGAGAAACACTTAAAAAAGTTAATACATACAAAAACAATAGCAATTGAACACTCAAAATGGAACTATCAATCAATTCTCAGCAAAAAATCAAAACGTTTGAGTATGTGAATGTAAATTTGTATAAAACTAGGTATGTATTCGTAATTGCACAATATTTCTGGGACAAGATATTACTAAAAGCTAAAATATATGTAAGACCTATAGTAACTGAAAACTCTAAAATGAAATGTTCATTAGAAAACAGATTGTCAGCAAGAAAGCAACGTTGAGTTCTTGAATTGAAAAAGAAAGGCTTGAGGAAGAACCAATATGCCTGGTTTGGCCAATGATAAGGGACCGGTTTAACATCACACTCAATGCCGCGGCAGTTAAGACCTTGTACATTTCATTCCCAAAACCTGCCTCTGATGTCTTACCCAGAACAAAACCATGACTACAGAATTGCTCTGGGGGTAGATCCCTGATTCTTGCCGCCCCTGAAACAAAACAAATCAATGTCATCTTCTGATTTGACAACTACTCTCCGAAAAAAAGAGCATGTTGCTACTTTTCAGATGTTTACACCTCCCATGACACTGGAAGGTACATGGATATGACCTTGATATCTACTATGTTCACAACGGACAAAATAAGCTTAATTGCACTTTCTTTCCGTCTACCTCACTCAAGAGAGCAATTTTCTCCCTCTTGTTTCAATTAGAGCAATGTTGTCCTTTCTTTATTTCTTAGTCCTTCTAGTGTTATGGTTATATCACATCTATTTATTTTATTAAGGGAATTTAAATAATTAGGGGACAAAGAATGCATCCGTAGAAATGAGGGATAAAATAGAAATAATAAGTAAGTTTGGGGAATAACATTGCTCGAATTGAAATTAAAGGGACTGAATTGCTAACTCGAGTAAATTAGATGGACTGAAAGCGTAAGTAGGTCAAAATACTCAAAACAGAAATAATGATTTCTGTATATGACTGGGAAGAACTCCCGTAGATCACCACTAGACTCCTAGCTATGATAAATAAACTCGTAACTGCAACAACCATCTTAAAGAAACTTGCAAAGGAAATATGTTAACGTCAGTAATTGATTAAGTTCCCAATATTTCTATAAAAGCGTGCTAACACAACAACCTAAGATACTCGAAATTAACAAAGTTTTGCGCAGTTTGTTAAAATGTTCTTGCTACTCGCTTTCCAAATGCCACTGCTCCTAACAGAATTATGCTCCATAAAAGAACTGAGCTGCCTAAAGATGGAAGCAGCACATGCGTCCTACTTATGGTCCTGTATATCTAAAGGCCTAGTAAAAAGAAACCCAAATTTACAAACAAGACAGAAACAACGAAAGTAGCCAAAGTACCGTTCACGATAAAATGATTTCTGATGATACTTCTAACTCTCAGAGTTTCTTTCCAATCAAGGCTTCTGAAATCGTGTCCCATCTCTTCCACCGTCGCGCACGACTTCTCAGCCCTGTTAGTCAAGCGCTCAGCGGCCGCCACACTGCCACCATCAAAGCTTGATACTTTTGAATCTCCGAGCCCAACTTGTATGGGGAAATCCACAACAATGGGAGGATCTAAGGGTCTGAGCGCAAGCATCAACAGCCCAAAACCAGCAACCAATGCGCACAGAAATAGAAATGGCTGCAGTAACATTTGCCCCCTTCTAAACCCACCATTTCTCACTCTTTCTCTGTCTCTCATTCTTCCTAACTTCATTTTCTTCTACAATTGAACGCTTCGTGCTCAGCTTCCAGATCAACTGAACCGGGTCTCCTCGATTCTCAACTACGACCCAACTTTGAAGCCGTGTGAAGTGGATCTTTTTTTTGTTTTTTCCCCTTTCATGTGAGCCTGTGAGTATCGACACGCTTATCTAGGTGTGGCAATCGACAGTGAGATTCCATGGGTCTGGATCCTGTCCGAACCGACCCGTATTGTTTCTACCCGGACCTTAACTAATTTGTGAGTGGCGCGCATTACACTACACGGCACCCCCCGGGATGAAAGGGCTAAAATACAAGTTAGTGGGGAGGCAGAAAAACGACGTTAACTTTAGAGAAAAATAAGGTCAACGGTCAACCCCCACTAATTTGCATCTTCTTGGTAATATCTATCTCCCTCGCGGAAGCTCGAACACAAGATTCTGTCCGTTCGTTTCCCTCGCCCTTCTCGTACAGAAGTGCGCCCATCCCCTGAAAATATACAATCACCATGCCAATAAAATCAAAAAAAGGAAAAAAAATTAAAATGAAAAATGAAAAACGGTTAATTCCTCTCCGTCTTGGAACATGTCATTTTGGAGCGATTCTCCTACCTTCACCTCCATAATGGAGAAGAACCTTGCTGGATCAGGCAGTTTCGCTCGCATAGACGACAAGAAGGATGAAGGCGAGACACCACGTTCGCCGTTACCTGATTCCGGAGAGACCGATGCCAAAGGGGTTGAAGCCAAAACGGATGATGAGGCAAAGCCACCTGATGCGGCGGATACAGAGAGCGAGCCCGCCGTTAAGGAGGCCGAAGATGCTCCAGTTGAGATCGCTGAATCTCCCCCTCCCAGCCTTGAGAAGGTCTCAGAAGATGTTGATCAATATCTTGAGACACTCACCAAGAATGCAGATGTTGAAGAAGCTTCTTTAGAGATCCCTGATTTTATTGACAAGTTCTTGGAACTCGTTGAAGAGAAAATCACCGTGTACGACTCGGGTGGAGTTAAAGGCAAATGGGGTGAGGTAGTAGGGGAAGATTCGTTGTTGTTAGGAGCTTTGCATCGGGTTTCTAATTTAATGAAAGTGCTGAGCCAGTCTCAATCCTCCTCGGAGCAGGAGGAGATTAATAAACGAAAGGGTTCGTTGGTCAATCACATGGGTGCGCTTCAGCATCGAGCCATGTCGTATTTCGAGGAAGAGTTCCGATTTCTGATGGAAGAATCTCGAAATCCGGCTGAATCTGACCCCGTTGGTCATGATCCGAAAGGGAAGCAAGTAGAACAAGATCGGAACCAATCGTCTGATGATCAAGAATCCATCGAGTTGGAGCCTGAGTTTCCGAGTTATCCCGATGAGACCATTGAAAAATTGAAACAGATAGCGGAAGAGATGACATCAAATGGTTACCAACATGAATGCGGGCAGATTTATTTCGTTTGCAGGAGGAGCACAATTGAAGAGAAGTTGAACAAAATAGGATTCGAGAAAATGAGCATCGACGAGATTATGAAAACGCAATGGCAAATATTGGAGGGAGATATCATCTCCGCTTGGTTAAAAACCTTCAAGGATTGCGCCGGCACAGTCCACTTGTCCGGCGAGCGGAAGCTGGCAGAGTCGGTGTTTGGAGAAAATTCGTCTCTGGCTGTTGGCCTATCCAGCGATCTCTCTCGGTGCATTGTCATACAGCTTCTCAATTTCGCGGAAGGGGTGGCCATCTCGAAGCGAGCGGGGGAGAAGCTATTCAAAACCCTAGACATGTACGAGACCTTGCGTGATGCAATCCCTGTTTTTGAAGAACTGTTACCGGAAGAGTTTGCGATCGAGCTCAAAACAGAGACGACGTTAACGAAAAGAAGACTTGGCGAGAACGTGATCAGCACGTTCGCTGATCTAGAAATTGCCATCAAAACAGACGCCGAGAAATCTTTGGTTGCCGGCGGTGCGGTTCATCCATTAACCCGCTACCTCATGAACTACCTTCCATTCGCCTGCGAGTACAAGGACACGTTAGAGCGAGTGTTCAAGGAGCACTCAAAGATTGAACGCGCCGACTCCACAAGTAGACCACGCTTCGACGGGGAAGGGAATTCTGCTAACGACAATAATGCCAGCACGGAGCATGATTCGCCGTTTGTGGAGCAGGTGATTAGGTTGATGTCACATCTGGACACAAATCTGGAATGGAAGGCGAAGTTTTACAAGGACGTGTCCTTGAGCTGCATCTTCATGATGAACAATGGAAGGTACATACTCCAGAAGATCAAAGGGTCAAAAGAGATGTACAGCTTGATGGGAGAGACGAGGTGTAGGAAGAGATCGTCCGATGTGAGGACCTACCATAAGAATTATCAAAGGGAAACATGGAGTAAGGTTCTAAGTGGTCTGACCCCTGAGGGGTTGACTTCACAGGGGAAGGTGCAGAAGCCGGTGCTCAAAGAGAGGTTCAAGAGCTTCAACGCACTGTTCGATGAGATACACAAGACGCAGAGCATGTGGATTGTGAACGACGAACAGCTTCAGTCGGAGCTGAGGGTGTCGATAACGGCGGTGGTGATTCCGGCGTACAGAGCATTCTTGGGGAGGTATTCTCAGTATTTGGACCCAGGAAGACAAACAGAGAAGTACATAAAATATCAGGCTGATGACATAGAAGACCTAATCGATGAGCTTTTTGATGGACTTAATCCAGCTAAAAGAAGACTATGAGCATCACGTGTTGAATGATAACTACTAAAAGGCATGCATTCTCAACCTTAAGAAACAAAATATTAGAAGTCAGCAGAGACGAAGCAGGGTTCGATCTGCTTGAAGGGCGCCGTAAAAAGGCCATGCACGTGCATTCGATTTGTGTGCAGTACTCGGTTGTGTCTTGAGCTAGGGGGACCCAGTGGATCCACTTATTTTTCCTTCCTTCTTTCGTTTTTTAGGTTAATATATATCATTATTATTGCTTACATTTTTTCTTGCCAAATATTATTATTGGTGCTTATATTTTAATCAAATTTTCATTTTGATTCTTATAGTTTTAAATTTTTCTTTTTAGTTTTTATAGTTTCATTAAAACTTGGCCTGAGTTAAAGATGATCATAGTAATTTGATTCAAGTTAAAGTATATATAAGGATTATCAAAATCACAATTTGTTAAGAGTATAGGGATTTGTTGTTGAATTCAGATCAAATATTTATAAAGCTATTGAGCTCAAGCAAACAATTTAAAACTACATGCACCAAAATCAAATTTCAGTCAAACTTTAAGGATTGATAAGGATATTAACCCATTTCCCCCTCCTTTTTGATTAATTTTTGTTAATGTCAATTTGGTACATAATTTTTAAATAACTAATTAGCTTCAGTTTATTCTCTTGCCGACTATTAGTTTCAGTTCACTTTCATCTGATTGATATTTAAATCATAATTTTATGGAAATTAAAAAGTTTATGATTGATTGAGATATATGTTATAGTAAATCAGAAGTTTAATGATTCAAACAAATTCATTATTGGTGTGACCTATTTGATCATTCAATTTACATATATATATATAATAAGATTATGTATCGACATCCATTGAAGAACCAAAAGATTCTTCATAAATAACTAACATATTATTCATGAATTATGTGTTGCTTGTTCTCATTGATCATGATGGATATCAATATTTCTGGAAATATAAATTTGAAAGATGCATCTATAAGATGGTTACATGTGAGACTATTAGCTTGCAACCTGAAGTTTGTAAGAATGTTATTGTAACCTGAAATTTGCAATAATGTTTGCAACATGAAGTTTGCAACAATCTTTGCAACATGAAGTTTGCAATAATGTTTGAATAAATTAAGCGCACTATTTCCAAATTATACGATCCATAAATCATATGTATTAAAGCATTCATAAATAGCTAAATCAATGCTTATGAGAACAAAATTTCTATGTTGGTTTATTTGATCTTATATATTGCAGCACTTATAAAGCTAACAAAATTCTCTCGATAAAATTAGCTTTTGGTCAGGAGCCAGAAAAATTCCATCTTAATGTGCGCCACAATGATAGATATAGAAAGAAAGTTGAGATAAATGTGTAAGGATCTCCTTCTTTTTATTTGTCTCTAAATGAAACAAAATGATGTTTCTAAATGAGACAAATGAATTTATGAGACTTATATTATATGATTAGTCAATTGTTATTTGACATTGTTTTCTCAACATTATTATGGGGAGAAAATACGCAATTAGGTAAATAAATTAGCTGGAATGAATTATTATTGGCTCATTTTGATCCTAATACAAAACAATGTGAACTAGAAGTTCAAAAGATAATTAATTTGCAGAATTTAGCTAATCAAATGTTAGAAGCATTTACTGACCCAAAAAAATAAACAAAGTCACATATCCCCAAGATTGTCAAATTCATGAGTCTAAGCAAACTCATAACAGTGACATAAATTCGTATCGTGAACTCGAATCGGTAAACTCGTAAGAGTTTATTTTTATCATTAAATATGTATTAACGGTGTATAATTAAATAATTAAAATATAAAAATGACAACAATTTAATTTAAATATATTTTAAATCTAAATAATTGAAATTAAATATACCAACATTCATAATTTATTATATTTAATAAAGAAATTTCAATAAAATTCATATATAAAGCCTTTGAGGATGACAAAATTGAAAAAAATTAACACAATTTTGTAAGTTACAAACGTAATAAAGATAAATTCGGTGTGTAAACTCGTGAGTTTATCTGAGTTTACAGCTGACACGATTTTATTAGAGACTTAACTCGATTTAATAAGGTAGAAACGTAAAAATGGTAAACTCGGAAAGTCAACTCACGAGTTTGACAACAATGCATATCTCAGCTCCTAATGCTCCTATTGATGTATCTGAAGTGTGGTAGCCCATCGGTTTCAAAGATAAAAATCTTCAAAAAAGAAAATGAGCTAAGAATATAGATGATCAAGTAGAGTATAATCAAGAAAAGTTAGTAGCTCCAGAAGAGTCATCTCCTAAAGAGTTATTATCTCTAGTAGAGATATCTCTAGAAGAGAATGCTGTAGTCCCGGAAGAAACCTAGATGCTAGAAATATAAAAAAAAAAATTATGAGATATCAATCAATTATGTTATGAATGGAATTCGATAGGATAAAAAAGAAGTCAATGTTGACGATATCTTTGCTTATAACCTAACATATGATGTAATGAATGATAATGAGGATCATGAGTCACAATCTATTAGCGAGTGCCAGAATCACATGTCCCCGAAAGACTTAAGGTGTTAGAAGCACATGTCCCCTAAAGGACTCAAGATGCTAGAAACACATGTCATAAAGGATTTAAGGTGTCAGAAGCACATGTCCCCGAAGGATTTAATGTGCTAGAAGCACGAGTCCCTGAAGGACTTAAGATGTCAGAATCATCTAATTCAAGTTCTCGAGAACAATACTCAATTAAGTTAAACAAGTCTCTGTATGGCTTAAAGCAGTCAGGGCACATGTGGTATAATTACCTTAGCGAATATTATTTGAAAGAATGATACAAAAATGATTCAATATGCCTATGCATTTTTATGAAAAGATCTAGAAATGAATTTGTTATAATTGATGTTTATGTTGATGATATTAACATAATTGCAACTCCTGAAGAGCTTCAGAAAACAATTAATTGTTCGAAGAACTACTTAGTCCAGAAGTACCATATTTTAGTGATATCGGATCACTAATGTGTTAGTATTGATTAGTTTTGATGATGTCTTATATAGATGTCATTCTTAATAGCAAAAAGGTTGCATACTACATTTATCTTTTATTTTGACTAATTATTATATTTAATGTAGATGCAAAGTTTTATGATGGAGAATGTTGATTGAAGAAAGAAGTTCTTGCTCAATATAATGAGAATATTATAATATCAAGGAAGCAAGAAGTTATCAAATGATTTTGGGGGATAATCTAGAAGAAGAGAAGAAATTGAAGAAGGAAGAACTTGCAATGCAATGGAATATCTTTACTCAAGTTCTTATATTGATGCTAGAAGTCTCCAAAATCATATGGGAATTGGAACGGATCAATTCGAGTTAAAACCAGCAAAAATCAGTTCCAAGATGAGCAAACTCGAGCCTATCATTAGCAAACTCGAGCATGTAATGTCCTCGGCAACTCGGCGCCTCTGGACAAGCCAAACTCGAGCTTAGAACTCAAACCTCAGGTTTGGAACTCCAAACTCGAGCCCATCATTAGCAAACTCGAGCCTGTAGTGTCTTCAGCATTTTTGGTGTCTCTGGACAAGGCAAACTCGAGCCTATTAGTTGGCAAACTCGAGCTTACGGCGGTGTTCAACATTTCAGCTACTCTGTTCCACGTTTCACTCGGGCGACGTCTGGTCATTCGATGATATCTCCTAAAATACAGATCGGATTGAAGTGAAACCAGTGGCATATGAAACTAGACTCCCAATGCGTCATTTTGATATATAATTGAAGCCAAACGGAGTCAAGATGAAGGAGCTATGAATTTATAAAGTTGACAGTGATGTTCACGTCACACAAATGACCAACCTTCAATGTTTTGAGTGTATCTCACAAACGGAGAATCCAATTGAGCTGAAATCGGTGGCATTGGAAAGTAGACTCAAAGGGCTTTCCATCGATAGGTTAAACAACTAAAACGGAGTTCATACCAGGGAGATATGGCCCCCGAAAGTAGACAGTCTGTTCTGGGTATTACAATTTGCTAAAGAGAAGCAAACTCGAGCCTATTAGTTGGCAAGCTCGAGTTCGCGGGTTACAGAGAGCTATCAGGTCGCGAAAATCATCCAAACTCGAGCCTATAAGTTACAAACTCGAGCCTAGACAAGACAGAGAGCAAAATATGATTTTGAAGAGACCCAAACTCGAGCCTATAAGTATGGACTCGAGCTTGGATCTTACAAACTCTAGAGTTTGTCTCTAAACCTCCGGTTTGCACCTGAACCAGACATTCAAAAGCTTTGCAAACTCGAGCCTACTTATGTAAACTCGAGTTCACGCTCCTGCATCAGAAAAACACCATTCCGAAAGTCTTATTTCTCATCCAGATGATTACCCAATAACTTATACTTCTTCTTAACATTATTTATATCATTTATGTATAAGTTTCAGGTGATTAAAATGAAGGATTAGAAGCAAATCTCAAAGTGACAGATTTGTGAAGAACCTTGCGTCGAATTTCGAAATGGGAAAGAACACGATAACTTGCAGAAATGAAGTTGAATACTCAATTGTAATGCTTCTCCAAAGGATTAAATCATTCAGATGATGAAATACTCCAACGGACATAAGCCAAACAGATTCAACATTCGAATTTAATGTTCATGACAGGTCACTATTCTAATATTCATTCAAAAACGAAGCAAAATGGGCAACTTGCTTGGAAAGGTGGATAATCATCTTCAAACGGACGAAAGCACCGAATATCGGGGATCAATTCTTGAAGAATCAACATTCAAATATTTAAGTCGAATTGTTCCCAACAAACTAGAATTTCGAATGGAGTCAAATCGAATGGATATGCAACGGTCATAATCTTCAATGCGAGCAATCATCGATATTCAAGAAACATTATGACCCAACGGCTATATTCCTCATCCATGACCACAACAACTAGAAATTCAAATGGTGACAATTCGAATTGAGAAGCAACGATCATATGAAGATTTGCCGCTATATATAGAGCTGCATACAAACCTTCAAAGATACAACAACAAGCAGAGAAACAAGCCTACCTCTTCAACATGCTATTACTCGATCCGCTTATCATTTACTCTCTTTTTCAATGTCTATATATCATAGAGAGTGAAATGTTTTGTATTGTACTTCGGTGTTTATCCATACACTTCGAGAGAGAAGAATCATTGTAAACATCCTATCATTATATTCGTGAGTTACTCAAGATTGGGTGATCTTGAGTGGGAAACACATTGTGTTGATTACGGCTTGTAAGGGGAGTGAGTCCTAGGGAAAGGATCATCTTCGAGTGCAGTGTGTAATCAAACAGGTGTATTGATTACGGTTTGTAAGGGGAGTAAGTCCTAGTGAGAGGATTACTTGAGTACGAACGTGTAATCAAGTTGAAAGAAGATAGTGGATTGAAATTCTCAAGTGGAGCTTGGGACCTGGACGTAGGTCAAGGATTGGGCCGAACCAGTATAAATCACAGTTTGCATATTCTCTTCCCTTATCTCTTACATTCCAGCATATATGTTTGAATGATTGCTTATCACTTTATAAATTATTATTGTCATTCAAACTACTTTCAATATGTTGCAGAAAGTTTTTAAAGTTCTAAGTTTTTAATCAAACACCCAATTCACCCCCCCTCTTGGGTGATAGCCAAGTCTTTCATTTGGTATCAGAGCTAGGCTCTTGTTTAAAGGACTTAACAGTCTCAAGAGTTATCAAATGGCTAATTTTGGGTCTTGCTCGTTTTTGAAAGGTTTTGACTTTACCATTCCACCACTTTTCAAAGATATTGATTTTTGGTTTTGGAAAGCTAGAATGACTAGTTTTATAAAAGCAACTGATTTTGATATGTGGAAAGTCTTTACAAACGTTTTTGACTTTACTCTTAGAAAGGATTGGACAGAAACAGAGATATGAAAATGTTTTCATTAAACATTAGAGCAATGAACATATTATACAAGTCTTTAACCGAAAAGATTTTGAGAAAATCAAATGTTGCTCTAGTGCTAAAGATATTTGGGATACTCTTGATTCTATTTATGCTTCTAACAATTGTGTTGAAGTTGAAAGTGTTGACAGTTCATCCGAAACTATCATTTGTGTATCCACATTTGATGAACAATTGGAAGTGAAGAATAAAGAAGGAGAAATCTTAGAACACTTCCATGATCTAGTCAATACAGAAGAACAAGAGAGTGAGGATTCCCAAGAAGAGCTCATCTGGAAAAACATGTGGAAATAAAGAATATACAAATATGGGTCATTTGACATTGCATCCGCTTGATCAATACAATTCTTGCAAAACTGAACATAATATGCATCATTCTATTATTTGCAATTATTGTGGAAATTCTGGACATATCTCTCATACATGCTATATTAGGAGAAATTCTAATATGAGAAATAAATTAGTTTGGGTTCCTAAAGGACAAGTAAGGTCCACTACTAACGATCAAGGACCCAAGTATAAATGGGTACCAAAACATCCATCTAGTGCTTTATGTGTGCGAGAATGATTTGAAAATCAATGGACATAAGGGTATAGAAAAGATGAACAAGAAGCCAAGAGGTTCTCATGCACCAATGAAGAAGATCATATCATCAAGCAAGAGAAACCTCGGGGCATCCATTGCTAGAACTACAAGGTCTAAACATCAAAGGAAGCAATGGATACAAGTAAGAAGAGTATCATCCACCTCAAGAACAAACTACCATAGAGTATCATTCAACTATCTTGAGGAGAACAAGAAGAGGAGAACCTCTCAAGCATCAAATAGAAGACTCTTGAAGTCTACATTTTACGAGAGTGGCTTGCCCACACCCATAAGAAAATATATGAAGAACCAATGGGTAAGCAAAGGCAATACTCCAAGTACCTAAGGTAAAGGTATACAATGGTAAAACCTCCTTTTCTATCATTTGAAATATTCATTGAGGTTTTGTATTCGTAACCTTAGGAATGAACATTGCAAACTATCTTTCAAATTGGGCTTTAACATCCTGATTTATTCTTCAAAGGGATTGCAATGTTAATAACTTAATTCTGTATGCATACATGATGATTTGAAAATAAAGTATCTCTTTTATGCATAAAGTCATGATTAATTCATTGTGCTCATCTATGCTGAATTGATTATATTCATAAGAGCATGTGAATTTTTGGTCTCTACAAGCTAACAAAGATTGGATCCAAGGAAGGTTGGATACCAAGAAAGAAAAGGATTTATACAACTTTTTAGGATCAAGGAAAGCTTCTCAAAGATGCAACATAGAGAAATGATCCAAGTCTTGAGAAAGCTAAACAACCTATCTTTGAATGTTGATGGTGAACATTGGAAAAGGAGTTATCTACATCAACCCATCTCAACCAAGCAAGCTTCTATGAAGATAAAAGGAATTACGGTGATATCTAATCCTTGCCTCTTACAATGATTATATGAAATTCATTTTTGATTTGCTTTTGGTTAAAAGGATTTGAAACTTAATCAATTTCAATCAGCAATCTTTCTGTCAAAACCAAACTTTAGTTTAGAAATGCAAATTCTGTTTTAACAGAGAGCTTCCAAGTTTTTATATTTTCGCAAACTCTAGAGTTTATATTCAAACCTCCGGTTTTCTCGGGAATAATTAATTTGGTTTGACATGAATAGTGTCAAACTCGAGCCTATTTTTATGAACTCGAGCCGGTACTTTAAAATGAGTAAAGTTGAATTTCTAACTCCAGAGTTTATATCTAAGCTCCAGTTCACGTTTTGAAGAACTAATTTATTTTGGCATGAACAGTGTCAAACTCGAGCCTGCTCACTAATGGACTCGAGTTTGCCCATTTTACAAAATGTGATTTCAGTTGGCTTTCGCGATAAATGCTTTACAATGAAATGAACTCGAGCCTACTTTCATGAACTCGAGTTCGTCCCTTTGAAAAAATAACAAACTCCAGAGTTTACATTTTTACTCTAGAGTTTGACCTTCGCGAAGCTTATCCGACGTTCAAAAATTGACAAACTCTAGAGTTTACAATTTTACTCTAAAGTTTGCTCTTCACAGAAGCTAAGAAATATGTTTCAAACTTGCTCGAAATTTGTGAAATCTTATTGTTTGATCTATATATTCCATATCATCAATCACTAATATTCCTAACTGTATTTAATCAAATTAGTGAGTTTCTATTGATCAAACAAGTGAATTTGTGCATAACTCTTTGAGTTTATATTTTTGAAAAAGTACAAGTCTTAAATCTGCTTGGATTTCAATTCACTTTGCTTTGAGAAAATGCAAACAAATGTTTTTGAAAACATATCCATACTTTGATTGCATTCAAATGATGTTCCAAAAATTGGAAGTTAATAATGTATTCGAATGTTGGATATGCTTCAAACTTGTCTAGTTGAGTTTTCCTATCATTCACATATTGACCTTTAATATTCAATGTGTTGCTTGAATGAGTTATCCATATATGAGCTTCAAGCCATCTTCTAGAAAAGATTTCAATCGTGAAACAGATTATGCCTACTCTATAAATTCTCATTGGCCAAGTTATTCCAAGCCTTATAAATGTTCATTAGTGCATTGAATGATAATGCATTAACCATTAAAGGAATAACTTACTAGGATAATATTCTGAAACTCTAGTCATTTGAACTAATGAGTTTATGCTTCATCATTCATGAATCCTAGTAGTCATGTTGTTACTCAAATTCATAAACTTTGTCTTTCATCCTTATTTTGAGTAACTGGATTCATAGTCTTGCATTGAGCATTCATACTCTTCTAATCCTAAGATACAAGATTATCTTTCGGTCATAGCAAAGTCATTATTTCTCTATTATGCTAAGCATATTTCGATAATGCTTTACCTTCATGACTTTTGCTCTTGAGAAAATTCTTCTTCATGTAAACTTTAATGTTTCACATGTTCTCTTAATCTTGAAGCATTCGATTTATTCATTAAACATGTTGACTTCCACCATGTTTTAAAGTGAGCATTGTTTTCAAGCATGTTTCAAATATGACTCTTTCATTCATCAAAATTTTGATTTCATATTTCATTATCATGATTTGAAAGAACATTCCAGATTTGAAACAATTTGCATAGTCATTTTTGGAAAATCTGATTTCATTCATGAACTATGATTTGATAAATGCTTATCATTATGGATAAGATTTTCTATGCTCATTGATCAAACTTAGTCATGCATTCATTAAGGGGAGCTTCACATTCACATGTGTTTTATATCTTAAAAGTT
The DNA here is from genome assembly GCA_025563575.1 of Acacia pycnantha. Taxonomy (NCBI): domain Eukaryota; kingdom Viridiplantae; phylum Streptophyta; class Magnoliopsida; order Fabales; family Fabaceae; genus Acacia; species Acacia pycnantha. Next base: position 13,966,584 of record JAMWYP010000015.1, on the reverse strand, counting down.
CATCTCCTTTATTTAAAGAAAACCCTTCTAAGCATTCTCATCTACATCTACTATGTTGTATTAGTTTTGATGATGAATTATATTTTCCCTTCATTATCTTAATTCGAAAATATCATATGGAAAGGGATATTTTGATATCATGCTTCACTAACAAATCTCTTTGGCAAAGAAAGTGCTCAATTTGTAGCAAGAATTCTGTTATGTGCTAGGACATCCCTCAACATACTACAAGGAGAAACCATTACATTGAGGAAAGATGTCTCAATCACACTGAAGTTGTGATTTTCTTTACAAAGAAGAAGAAAACTTCTTGATGCTAGCTGACATGTTCTGCAAAAGAGCTATATGAAGGAAAGGAGAATGATGAAAATGATCTCATACAAAAAGGAATCAAATGGACCTCATCGATCAATCATCAAAATCAACATGAGCATTTCTAATCTCTATCTTTTATATTCATTAGAAACTTTGCACATGTTTGGTATTTATATGCTTTAATTGTGAAAGATCTTTTTTTTGAAAACCTCTCCAAACTTTTCAAACTTGTTTTCATAAAAACATTATTGCATCATATTAAGAATGAAAACAATTTCAAATTGGGGAGAGAAAATCAATTCTTTGATTCTGTATAATTTAGTTATATACTTGTCTCGCTACAAGCATCTCTTCTTTAAACTCAACTTTTGCTAATGACAAATAAGGGGGAGAGAATGGCAAGAAAAATATGTTGGGTTTAATACTTTTTCATATTCATACATATTTTCCTTAAAGTATTTGCCATCATCAAAAAGGGGGAGAATGTTAGTATTGATTAGTTTTGATGATGTCTTATATAGATGTCATTCTTAATAGCAAAAGGTTGCATACTACATTTATCTTTTATTTTGACTAATTATTATATTTAATGTAGATGCAAAGTTTTATGATGGAGAATGTTGATTGAAGAAAGAAGTTCTTGCTCAATATAATGAGAATATTATAATATCAAGGAAGCAAGAAGTTATCAAATGATTTTGGGGATAATCTAGAAGAAGAGAAGAAATTGAAGAAGGAAGAACTTGCAATGCGGTGGAATATCTTTACTCAAGTTCTTATATTGATGCTAGAAGTCTCCAAGATCATATGGGAATTGGAACGGATCAATTCGAGTTAAAACCAGCAAAAATCAGTTCCAAGATGAGCAAACTCGAGCCTATCATTAGCAAACTCGAGCATGTAATGTCCTCGGCAACTCTGGCGCCTCTGGACAAGCCAAACTCGAGCTTAGAACTCAAACCTCAGGTTTGGAACTCCAAACTCGAGCCCATCATTAGCAAACTCGAGCCTGTAGTGTCTTCAGCATTTTTGGTGTCTCTGGACAAGGCAAACTCGAGCCTATTAGTTGGCAAACTCGAGCTTACAGCGGTGTTCAACATTTCAGCTACTCTGTTCCACGTTTCACTCGGGCGACGTCTGGTCATTCGATGATATCTCCTAAAATACAGATCGGATTGAAGTGAAACCAGTGGCATATGAAACTAGACTCCCAATGCGTCATTTTGATATATAATTGAAGCCAAACGGAGTCAAGATGAAGGAGCTATGAATTTATAAAGTTGACAGTGATGTTCACGTCACACAAATGACCAACCTTCAATGTTTTGAGTGTATCTCACAAACGGAGAATCCAATTGAGCTGAAATCGGTGGCATTGGAAAGTAGACTCAAAGGGCTTTCCATCGATAGGTTAAACAACTAAAACGGAGTTCATACCAGGGAGATATGGCCCCCGAAAGTAGACAGTCTGTTCTGGGTATTACAATTTGCTAAAGAGAAGCAAACTCGAGCCTATTAGTTGGCAAGCTCGAGTTCGCGGGTTCTGAGAGCTATCAGTCGCGAAAATCATCCAAACTCGAGCCTATAAGTTACAAACTCGAGCCTAGACAAGACAGAGAGCAAAATATGATTTTGAAGAGACCCAAACTCGAGCCTATAAATATGGACTCGAGCACGGATCTTACAAACTCTAGAGTTTGTCTCTAAACCTCCGGTTTGCACCGAACCAGACATTCAAAAGCTTTGCAAACTCGAGCCTACTTATGTAAACTCGAGTTCACGCTCTGCATCAGAAAAACACCATTCCGAAAGTCTTATTTCTCATCCAGATGATTACCCAATAACTTATACTTCTTCTTAACATTATTTATATCATTTATGTATAAGTTTCAGGTGATTAAAATGAAGGATTAGAAGCAAATCTCAAAGTGACAGATTTGTGAAGAACCTTGCGTCGAATTTCGAAATGGGAAAGAACACAGATAACTTGCGAAATGAAGTTGAATACTCAATTGTAATGCTTCTCCAAAGGATTAAATCATTCGGATGATGAAATACTCCAACGGACATAAGCCAAACAGATTCGGCATTCGAATTTAATGTTCATGACAGTCACTATTCTAATATTCATTCAAAAACGAAGCAAAATGGGCAACTTGCTTTGGAAAGGTGGATAATCATCTTCAAACGGACGAAAGCACTGAATATCGGGGATCAATTCTTGAAGAATCAACATTCAAATATTTAAGTCGAATTGTTCCCAACGGCTAGAATTTCGAATGGAGTCAAATCGAATGGATATGCAACGGTCATAATCTTCAATGCGAGCAATCATCGATATTCAAGAAACATTATGACCCAACGGCTATATTCCTCATCCATGACCACAACAACTAGAAATTCAAATGGAGACAATTCAGAATTGAGAAGCAACGATCATATGAAGATTTGCCGCTATATATAGAGCTGCATACAAACCTTCAAAGATACAACAACAAGCGAGAAACAAGCCTACCTCTTCAACATGCTATTACTCTGATCTGCTTATCATTTACTCTCTGTTTTTCAATGTCTATATATCATAGAGAGTGAAATGTTTTGTATTGTACTTCGGTGTTTATCCATACACTTCGAGAGAGAAGAATCATTGTAAACATCCTATCATTATATCGTGAGTTACTCAAGATTGGGTGATCTTGAGTGGGAAACACATTGTGTTGATTACGACTTGTAAGGGGAGTGAGTCCTAGGGAAAGGATCATCTTCGAGTACGAGTGTGTAATCAAACAGTGTATTGATTACGGTTTGTAAGGGGAGTAAGTCCTAGTGAGAGGATTACTTGAGTACGAACGTGTAATCAAGTTGAAAGAAGATAGTGGATTGAAATTCTCAAGTGGAGCTTGGGGGGACCTGGACGTAGGTCAAGGATTGGGCCGAACCAAGTATAAATCACGTTTGCATATTCTCTTCCCTTATCTCTTACATTCCAGCATATATGTTTGAATGATTGCTTATCACTTTATAAATTATTATTGTCATTCAAACTACTTTCAATATGTTGCAGAAAGTTTTTTTAAAGTTCTAAGTTTTTAATCAAACACCCAATTCACCCCCCCCTCTTGGGTGATAGCCAAGTCTTTCATAATGTATCTTGCTTATTAGCAAAATAATTCTTCATCAATACGAAGACAATTGAAGTAATATTGTCATCAGGGGGAGTAATATTGACGTTGTCAAAAGGGAGAGTCGATACACATTGTAATATTTTTCCCTTATCTAGGTTTTATCCCATTGGATTTTCCTGAAAAGGTTTTTAATGAGTCAGCATTGGAAAGTGTATCAATGGATGACGTACTTTTTTCTTTGACTAACTTTTTATCCCATTGGGTTTTTCCTAGTTAAAATTTTTAATGAGGCACATTCATAATGGACATCCAAGGGGGAGTGTTATAAATATATTATGTGGATGACCCATTATGGGCATTAAGGTCGCCCACTATGTTTATGGTGGAGAGTGTACATCAAAGAAACTGAAAAAGAACCACCAAACGCTTAGGTCAACTGGTAAGGGGTTGTCCTAACTTAACCACGGGTCTTGAGTTCGAGACGTGGGAATGCAGCATGCGTGGGTGGTAGAGGCTTTCCCGAAGGGCCACCCTGGTCTCGGTCGGATTAGTCGGGGCCGTTGATGTGCCCGAAAGATGGTCTCGCCTAGGATATCGGATCTTCTAAGCAAAAAAAAAAAAAAAAAAACTGAAAAAGAATTTTTCCCTTTTAGTCTCCCTTGCTCTTATTCTCTATCTTTTACTTATTTTGTATCTTTATTTTTATAACAAAATCATGTATTTCTTAAAAAATAAGTTATGAATTATTGATCAAGTTTCATCATTCTTTTTTTTTTTTCAATTTAATACCACCTCCGATCCTAATTATAAAACTGTGTTGATTGTTTTTATAGAGATTAAAGCTAAATTCCTCAATCATATCATATAATTTGTATCCTTATATTATTTATTAGTTTATTAGTCAAATGAACTAATTTGAAAAAAATAAAAATAAAAGTACTCTAAAGTAATTTAATTAATTTTCTTAATCTCTCTAAAAAAATCAACTTTATCTTATAATCAGGAATATATAATATAGATAAATAAAGATAATTAGAAGTACAGAATTGGGGCGTGGCCGTGAAGCTCGGGGCAAACTGGGGAACCAAGGCAAAGAGCCAAAGACTACCCTGGCACTGTAATTCAGAGGCACGAGCAGAGAAGCGTAACCAAACCAGAACAACCCGGTGTTGTTGAGCTAAGAACTGGACGACCTTCTTTACCAGTTAACACAAAGAGGCATACTTCAAAATTCAAATGTTTGGAAAGCAGTTGTCGACATGCTTCTCCCTATAACGAACCCTGCACCTTCAAAATTGAGTTTTTCCCTCTTTTCACAAACCTCCATGACCCTCAACACTGAGCCCTGCCAAATCACAGGCCATTAATTTATCGTATATCTTCTTGACCCGCATTATTGGTTAAAGCTATGTATGTACCTCTCTTTTTCTTTGATTTCCTTTATCATAATTCTTGTTTTCGTTTTTGCCCCCCGAATATTATTCTGTAATTCTTTTTCTCCCCTTCGATGTTCCCTTATCCTGTTTCTTTACTTATCTGCATTTGTTACCTCGAATTTAGGGATTCTTTTTATGAAGGCTCGTTTTTTCCCCTTTTAAAAAAAATATAAATCTCTCAGAATATGAACATTTTTTAATATGTTTTCTGCTTCGATTGTGCCTACTTGTAATTTTGGGTTTTTCTTCCCGTTGCACCCTAGTGTAGTTTTTTCGGTGAGGTGAATTTGTTGAATAGTATTTTGCATAATTGTGGAGAGTTCAGTGGGGGGTCTATGTTGATTGTGAAGTCATTTATCTGCTCATATCTATCTAATTTAGCTAGTCATTCTAGTAGGGTGTACATTAATATAGTTTGAGGTGACCAAACTACAGGATGCACCATCATAGATTTCTTTATGAATGCAGTCTTCAATAAGCTGATTGAGAAATCCCTTATTTCAAAGGAAGTTTAGATATTTGGTTTAGATTGGGGCTGATTCTCATTATACCTTATGCATACAAGAATATACCGTGATTCTGCTTAGGTCTATTACTTATTTTCCCACCAGGGTCTTGAATATCTTCATCTTCTCCTACTAGAATGTTAGGTTGTGGTTTAAAGTAGGATTGGTGAGCGTGTATCTATGTGCATGTGCATAATTGCCTGCATTGTGTATCAGAGTCCTCTGTGTGATTGTCTCTATGAAAATTTTATGTATATGTTTGCATGTAACTGTCATTTCCAGATACCATTTGATCACGCCATAAATAGTTTGTATATAAATCCAATTCCGGGCTCTCTCTCTCTTTTTTTTTTCCTTTGGTTATATGCTTTTGGAATAGATGACATTGTAACTGTGTATCAGTCATAAAAACATTTACATATTTTATTCTGCTGCCCTCCCATCTTAAGATTTTTATAAAATTCATTTTTTTTTTCTGCCTGTTTAGCTGTGTCAGCTCTAATCAGAAGGATGGGTAGCACATTCAATCCACAGATTTTAGTGGAAAAGCTGACAAAGCTGAATAACTCACAGACGAGCATAGAGAGTATCCTTTGAGAATTTTATGTAGATTATGATTCCTTTTACCTTTTAATTTCAATTTAAATCATCTAAGTGATTATTTTTTCTGTTTCCCACAATTGACAAAGTTACTGAGTCCCCCCAAACACACACAGACACGGTTGTCACAATATCACTTTTGTGGTTTACTTGAGTTGGATTATTAGTGTTCTAATTTTGGGTTATGGAATCTACTCTCAAAGCTCCCTCCTTTCATTTCCTTGATTGACTGTGAATTTGTGATGCTTTAGATATATATATATATATATATATATATATATATATGACTGTTATGAGAACTACATTTTATCAACTTCCATATTCAATAATTAATCGTGGCTTTATGACTATTATTTCCGTTTTAACCATATGATTGAATAGCAAAGTTTTGGTACACCATAGATGTGTGTGTGTGTGTGTTGGGGAATGCTAACCTCCTCATCTCAATTTAAATTAAGCGTTATAATTACCAAGGCTTTATATATAGCTCAAGAGATAAATCCTTGTTATTTAGAATAAAGATGATATCAAGTCTTAAACCTAGCAAAAGATAACTAAGCCAATAACTAAATTTATTCAAAATAAGACTAGTTTAAGTTTCTAATCCTAATAATATATATATATATATATATATATATATATATATATATAGACACACTTGTTGCTAGCATATATGAGTTGGGATCCTTAATTAGACTCAGCTTTGTCACATTGGTGCATCTTTCATATGAATAAAGCCAAACAAGTAGTTGACACATGGGACAGGCAATTTCACTGTTCACCTCGTGACCAGAGATTGGCATTTCTATATCTTGCAAATGATATTTTGCAGAACAGCAGGCGGAAAGGTTCAGAATTTGTTGGTGAATTCTGGAAGGTTCTTCCAAATGCTATTAGAGACATGGTTGAAAATGGAGATGAGTTTGGAAGGAATGCTGCACTTCGGCTGGTAAGTTAATAATCAATAGATGTTTTCTCCCTTTCCGCCTTTACTAATTATTGAAATTTCTGTATGCTATCTTGACCTTACCGTTTGTTTGCATAAGCATCCTTTAGCTAAAGTCTTAGGAAGCAAAAGTCATTTAGAGTTAACAAATTTTCTTCGCTCTTCTGTGTGTTGTGACTTGTGAGGATAAATAATTCTGATTGTTGGCACTGTCTGTCCTGGCAATTCTGTTTATCACTAACTCTACTCAGATATGCTACACGTCTACTCTGAGCTATTGATACCATTTTCTATTTTATTTGAAGTGAAACAGAGGGCAATGGGAAAAGTGATTGCAAGAGATTGAAAATTAATAGTGTAGTGTTTGATCTGTTTATGCAGCAGTAAGAAATTAGTTTTTAGTGTTTGATCATGCACCAAAGGCGCTCGCCTTGTACTCAAAAATAGGCACAGGAACCCAGCGCCTCTCTGCATATAAGTAAGGCAAGCGCCTTTGGCAACATTGGCATTAACATAAAAATAGAGTGTCAATGAAGCTTGAAACAAGATGAGCATAGGGGAAGAGAAAGCTAAATTCAAGATCTTTTATGATTCAGCTCCAATTCAAGTATTCTTTTGAGCCCTTGTAGCATTTAACTTAGAATTTTTCTTCTTGTTTTCTTTTACGTTTGTGATATTTGCATGTTATTTGTTCTGTAATATATGTCGATGATTGACGTCTTAGGATGATTAGTTTTTATCAGTTTTCTTTTCTTTCTTTTTTTTTGAAAAAATGGGCGATAAGTAATATGGCTGCTCAATGGGATATTTAAAGAGAGTGGTTCTCTCACCTAAACAGCTTGCTTCAAAATTCAAAATTTAGAAGCCGTGAAATGTCTACGTTCTTGTTTCATGCTTGCCTCATGTTTGACTTTTATCAGTTTTCAATTTTTTTTTTTGGAAAAAATGGGCGATAAGTAATATGGACTGCTCGATGGGATATTTAAAGAGAGTGGTTCTCTCACCTAAACAGCTTGCTTCAAAAGTCAAAATTTAGAAGCTCTGAAATGTCTATGTTCTATTTCATGTTTGTAAATGTCAATAGTAAAATAAATTATGTGAAACATTGACATGGTATTTGTTGATTGATGAATTGCAATTTTTTCTTTGATGCAGATAGGTATATGGGAAGAGAGAAAAGTTTTTGGTTCTCGTGGTCAAATTCTTAAGGAAGAGTTTGTTGGGAGACATGTAGAAAACAGTACTCGTAATGGGAAGCCTGTGAACTTGAAATTGGTAATAGTTATATGAACATAATTTTGTGAACCAGCCACCTTGAAGTTTTTCTATGTGTTGGTTCCAACTCTAAGCCCTTTTAAATTCCTGTAACAGAGGCCATCTGCTGGTAATGCATTGGAGAAAATAGTTTCAGGTTACCATGTTGTTTATGGAGGTGAGACAGATGAAGATGTTGTACTGAGCAAATGCAGGAATATCATTAGCTGTCTAGAGAAAGTGGATAAGGAAGTTGGCCATGATAATAATTCAGGTATATCGATTGTATAACTTTCTCTGTTTGTAGTTTGTAGGAAATATGATCTAATCCTGGAATTAATTGTATTTGGGTAAGCATAACCAGTTCCTAATATTTTTATTCGATCTATCCGTAGTTGTGCCAACAATTTTTTTGCATCTACACAGCAACACAAAATGGGATTTAAGGATTATTAAATAATCAAAACTAAAGGGAAAATTTGAACATGAATGGTTATGTAGGTTTAAATCAAACTAGGTAACTGTCATGATTTTACCTCTGTTTTTTTTTTTTTTTTTGCATCTTATTGGATGTCTTTCTATTCACTAATTTGAGTTGGACAATTCCATGAATCTGCAGCGGTGGATGAGCTCCAGGGACATAATGCTGCGCTGAGGGACTGCCTAGAGCAATTAACAGCAATAGAATCATCGAGGGCAAGCCTTGTGTCTCTCCTAAGAGAAGCTCTCCAGGATCAGGTTCTATTTTAATATTGCTTATCTTTATGAAGGTACAATCCTTTATTAGTTTGTGATTCTTAAATGGTTTTGCCTCCAGGAACTTAAGCTGGATCAACTCCGAAGCCAGATTCAGGTATGGGATTTATCGAAATTCAGTGATTTATTTTGAAGTTCTCTTGCTCTTTCTAGTGAAATGTCAACTGGGATCAAATGATAGGACCTACTTTTCATTAATGTCTTGTTTCTATGCAAGAACTTTGTGACTTGAAAGGGCTTTATTTTTTATGGACTTGTTTGAGCATTTTATTTTTAACATTTCAGGCTGCACGTGTTCAGTCAGAACAGGTAGGCAATAATTGCCGACAGTTACTAAACAACAATAATATTCTATCAGCAGCTGAGCAAAGTTCAAAAGAAATTCAAACCTCCATAGCGCCCCCAAGCTTTATTCCAAAAGACAGGGAGCAATCAGCCCCGCTAATGTACACACAGCAAGTATCTTTCCCTCAAAAACCTGGACACATTGAGGAAGATCCGCGTAAGTCTGCAGCTGCTGCAGTGGCAGCAAAGCTTACTGCTTCAACATCATCTGCCCAGATGCTGTCTTATGTGCTATCCTCCTTGGCATCAGAAGGGGTCATCTACAATTCCACTAGTGAGTCTTCTGGTGATTATCATTCAGAGAAGAAAGCCAAGCTGGAGAATGACCAGCCATCTTATATACAATCTCAGAATCCTCCACGACAACCAATTCCTCCCCTTCCACATCTCGATTCTATTCAACACAATGTGTCTATGATCAATCAGCATTCAACTTCTAGTGAACCACCACCTCCACCCTCATCGTCACCACCACCATTGCCACCGCCTCCACCAATGTCACAGTATCCAATGCCGCAGTTCATGCAGGCTGCTGGCAATGTAGCATATAGTTATAGCATGGCGCAGCAACCATCAACGGCAGCTTTTCCAACTCCGGGGCCTCTTCTGAACAGTGTTTCTCCATTTAGGCCTGCTCCAATGACTAATTTCCAGGGTTTCCAAGGTTCAGATGGAAATTACTATAGCCAGCCCTCATCAATGCCAATGACTCCAATTTCTCGGCAATAGATTCCTGATCCTTGCTGTTTCAGAACCTGATCCATGCTATGATCAGATCTGCACATATTAAATGTTTCCTAACCTGGTTATTTATTAATTACTGTTCACTCTAGGGAGTTGAAAAGAAAGCATTTTAGATGTTACAACTGAGAGGATCTCTAAGTGGTTGTAAAAGCTTCCTGATATTTATTGCTTTAGGGTTTAGAGGTTCACTAGTGGAGGGTTGAAAGAATGCAGATGCTGGCAATAATCAGTGACCGGAAGCTGCTCAGCTGTCAAGCCGGCTTGTGTGTTTCCAAATGATCTGCACCGACCCCTGTGGATAGCAGCTGAATGTACAGATCTGTGTTGAGCATTAGTAATTTATGAATTTACATGTGTGCCAGCTAGACCCAGAACTGAGTAATAGAGCCCAAGTAACTATCAGCTTATTAGTTGTATGATAAGTTATCCTAGCAGTTCGAAGGCATATTTTTCATGCATTACATTGATTAGTGGAGCATGTGTAAACTTATTCATGGAAATTAGAGTTTCTGGGATTTAGAGAAGTAAGACAAGTATAAAATAAAGTTTTACCTTCGCAGTTTAGCTGTTTGGAGTAAAATGCCCGATACATGGTTTTTCTGTTCAGTTTCTGTTTTATGTTAATTTCGTTGTTTTGTTGCTATGTTAGTAAAGCTGGTGTCTGTGATTACACGCCTGGATTAGTAACTTGGCTGGTCTGGTCATTCTTTATGCATTTTAGAGTAGTGCTGCCTGGTGAGTGATTTCAACAGTGTTGCACAGTAATCAACTCTAGCTCCGAATTATGCAAGGGCGTGCATTTATTGTAAGCAAAATGATGAAGAGGATGTACCTCTAAGCACTAAAGTAAGATATATTGTGGAGATCGGTATTCAGTATATTCATGTTGTAAATTTCGTGTTCATGTTTGCCTCCTCTTCTCATATACTTCTTCTAGTCCATAATATAAGACCCAATTGTTTTTTTTAGAGGTTAATAAAATTAAATAAATTAGTTAATTATAATATATGTTGTATATCATTTGATTATATATTACTACCTTTAGTCTTAAATATTGGACAAAATTTGTAGTGCAATTTACACTACAAACTTTGTCATATATTTAACACCAGAAATAGTAGTTTATAAATCAAACAAATTAAATTAGTTAGGTATAAAAAATAAATATAAATAATTTAAAGTAATTTATTTAACTTTTAAAAAAAATCAATTTGATAAATACTGGAGGTAATATTTAGTTTTGAATTCTTATTTTCTTGGGGGCCCAGGGACTTTATGACCCACCCTCCTTCCCACTCAAAAACCAGGGCGAGATCTAAGGATTTAAGGGTGGACTTCTTTTTTCCTTTTTCCTTTTTCCTTCTATCACACTAATCTTTGCATAACCCTGTGTATGCCCTGTCACTGTCAATGTTCTTGATATGTATAGCGATGGAATGAATAATAGCAGTGGGTGATACTGTGGTACTTATGAGTTAGAACTCTTCGTTCGAAGAGTATATTAAGCAAAAGCCAAAAAATGAATTAGTGTGAAGAATCTGCAGGAGAAAATGGGCAATTGCCCCCCTCTTGAGCATGGTTTGAATCTGATCACAAGGCACTGGGTTTTCTCTTTATATTTCTACTAAGATAGTGAGTTGCCATATATATATGAACTAGCTAGGGAATTATAACTCGGGTTTAAGTTTAACCATGCATGTACATATTGTATATAGGCAGTTTGGTAAGCCACAGAAAAAAAAGGTTTGGTGGAGATACAACCTTTTTATCTAGTTTCAGGTCAAGAGTATTCTCCCCACTTTCTTCCTCACAAGTACTGGTCAGCTACAGAATCCTTGATAAAACCCTTTATCTCACAAAAGTTGCTTTTGGTTTTGATTGAACTACGATCCAACTCAACAACTTCCCCTTTTGTGGATATATGCTATATCCATTTATTTTATCATTGCATCATGACTCATGAGTCATGACCATTCATGCATCTGTTCTTGCTTCTGGATAACAAGTTTTAATAATTAATCAACCATGGATTTGATTCTTTAAGCTTATTGCAAAACTGACATTAGTATGTTTTTTCCCAAAAGGAAAAAAACGGCAGTATTTGGACCAATTTAAGTGATAGCACAGGAACAGAGCATATGTGTATAGTTCCGCAGTCCGCACAGTGTTTATTTCATTTAAAAGAAAGGTCGTTGGATATTTCTATCTCGAAAACAAAAGGATTGAAATTGATTAGGCCTCGCTTTGGGTTTGACAGCGAGAAACCAAGATTTGGATGGTACACGAGTGGATGATATTTTGGTAGCCAAACAGGAGCTAAGGGCAAAGGGACTCACAGACATGACCCTGAAGTTGAATAAAAGTGAGAGACAAAAGCACCGTCAGATCCCAATACCCAATACACTCTTCCTTCCATAGATCGGCTGGCTTTCAGGTTCAAAATTGCATTTTTTTTTGTAAAATTCTTAAAAAAACTAAGCTTTTTACATCCCTAAAAGAACAAGAATAACATTAAGAAGTGGCGTATGGACACTGCCTCGGATGTTGAAGCCTCCCCAACTTCAGAGAGAGAGAGATATTTAATTATTTTATTTGGGAAAGTAGGGTTTGATCTGATGGGGACATGGGGTAATGGGGGTGAGGTGTTGGTGTTGAAAGGGAGAAAGGACAAACGGAAAAGGACAGAGAGAAACAGAGACGTGTAATGGGGGTGATGAGAGAAGAGAGAGGAAAAGGCGGTCAACGTTGGAGTGACGTCAGCAGGGGCCTGGGGGGTTAAGGAACAAAAGCTGAGAAAAGCCGTCATGTCTGCGTATGTGTTTGCTTTAACGGCTGAACCAGAGTTTTGATGTTCATAAAGTAACCTTTGCTTTGGCTTCGATTCTCTTGCGATTTCCTTTCATAAAAAGATGGGTTTGCGTCAGACTTTGCTTCCCATGAATCATCCATCCCCCCATGTCACCATCATTCCTTTACCTATGCCTCTGTCCTCTCTCTCTCTCTAATCTCAATCTGTGTTTATGTTTCTGTCTCTTTCCTTGTATTTGTTTGTGTATGTCTATGCTCCATGCTGTGAGAGAGAGGGAAATAGGGTTGAAGGCCTAAGGGGTTAATGAGGGCGTGCTGTGAATGTGTGCTCGCCTGTCTGCTGCCCAACCAATAAGAACAAAATTAATAAAAATGATGAGATTAAAGTGAGTGAGGAGACCAACAGACATCCAACATAATTAATGTGAAACAACAATATACCATGTTTCATGTCTATCCTCTTCAGTCTTCATTGTATTCCTCAAGGACTGCCAATAACCAACACAACATTAATATTGCCTCTTTGTATGGGATTGGCGGTGTCTATCTTTAGAGTTTAGATGATGTGTTCCTACTGTACTTCATTCTCAGATATATCTGTGTGATTGAGAATGAAACAGCCAAACCAATTCAAATGATTTTGTTTGTGTTGTTTTTGGATGGGGTTTGCTGTGTGTTGATTTATTTTCAAAGTCCTACTCTTCTGAGCTGAAAACATGTTGAAGTTACTCATCTGCACTATATATCAGTAATCATTATTACATATATTAAACCTCAGTACAGTTACTCTATAAAAATGCAGATTATTTTACTTGCTTTCTTTATAACGTGGGCTTTTCAGCAAGTCAATATTCCTGCGGCATCATGAAGTATCATAATTAATTGTATTGAAAGTTTAATTAACCAGCAGTGAATAATTGTTGAAGGAATCTTCATAGCCAGGAACATGGCTTTTATGAGTTATGACAGTACAACCCCAGATAGTCAGAGTGCAGAATACATGAGATAATTGTAGAATACTCATCAGTATATATTCGCCAGATTTTGTTGTTATAAAATTTCTCACAAATATAAATAATTCCTTCTTTTATGTCATCTATCTAAAAACTTAATTTACATTTGAAGAACTTCTCTATCTATGTTACACACAGCTATATATATATATATAGTATGACGAGCTATGCTGATTAACTGAGTACACACACACACATGCACATAAATGCGTGGGTGATGAAGACAAAATATGGCATTATTTTAATTAATTAAGCCAAAAACATGAATGAGAAGATAAAGTTGGGGATTTAATTAATAATAATTTGGTGGTAATGGAGAAGACCAGGGAGACATGCATGCAATATTATGTTGGCCAGCCTATATTAAGGTGTTGTTGTGGGGGGTGAGATTTGAGCAGACACACTTCTTGCTTTCCACTTCCACAACTTTTTTATTCTCCCCCGTTATTATTATACCTTCTTCCAACACCAACATTCTCTTATTTTTTTAAACTTCGTTAATTTCTTCACGTTCTCTTATTACATTTTTTAATCCTTAATCTAAACAGTAACAGTAATAATAATCAATTACAGTAGGCAAAACTAGGGATTAAGCAACTTCTTAAACACAAAGAGAGCATGACATTTATATGTATTAAACGTATCACTATGGTCCTATTTATAAGTCTCTTTTAACTAAAAAATTTGATCCTATTTATAAGTTCTCTTTCAGGTAATAAATGAAATTGTGACAATTTTGCACATATTAATTGTACCAATAAAAATAGAGAGAGAAGAAATAGTTGAAAGATACCCAATGAAAATAGAGAGAGAATAAAAAGTTAAAAGATACACATTTATAAATGAAGGTAAATTTAAAAATTTATCCCATAATTATTGAGCTAACTAACTATCCTTGTTATGTGTGTTTTGGTCAAAAGAGATTTATAAATAGGACCAAAGTGGTATATACTTAAGATCCATCTGTTCTATAAACAAAGGATTAATGCTTGCCTTTGTGTTGTGATCATCAGAATTTGGAGTAAAATTTATTTCAAAATGAACATACGAGCTGAGCATGGTTCATTTTAGATGATGTCACATCACTGTGAGAAAGTTTATTTGTTTTAAAGTTCTGAAAACTGTACATTTTTTTTGCTCAACTGAAAACTGTACATAGCGAACGAACTTGAACCCTTTTCTCTTCAGTTCTCACCCTTCTTGCTCAAGCCACAAAAAGAACAAATGATGTGCGTTTATATGAGTACTGCAAAGAATGTGGTACAAAAAAAAATGAAGCAGTGTTATCACAGCCAATGCTCTAACTTTCTCCCTCCATATCCTTCTATATCTTTTGCTTTGTTTCACCAGATACGGAAACAGTTCAGAGTTCGGAGCAAAAGATACATACACCTTGAACTCTAGCTTCTTTATAATTTTATACGTGTGTGCATATGTACACTGTTCATTACCACTACTTAACCCAAGATCATCAACCAGTCAGCATCGATCAAAATCTGGAATGATTATATTTAGAGCACGTGTTTATATAATATATTGAGAATTACTATGAGGTTCCAAAGGAAGGAATTTAATTGTATGTTATATCAAAAAGTCTCAATGATAAGTAAGGTGTCGTTCCTTGTTATTATATGCTCATCATTGTCATTGGGATTTATTAGTAACTAATTATCTTTTTTGGGACCTTACAGTAATTCTCTCTATATAATAATATGTTTAAGATGATAGATAAGCTTGCATTATATATACACACACACACTTCGTTGAAGGGAGAATGATGTTACAATAGTGATTAATTAAAAGAAATGGATTGGGTTGAAGGAAGGTGAAATTAAAAGAGAAGGTGAAAGGAATAGTGGGTTAGGTACAAATATGTTATGGCACTTCAGTCGTTTCATGCATGCTTTTACAGGCAGCAGAAGGGAGAGTTTGTACGTGCCTACAGTTCACCAAACCAGGCTTTGATGAACCCTCAGCAAGCTTTTCCTCTAAAACCTAAACTGTACTACCCCTTCAAAAACTTCCACCTTCTATAGCAACTCAAAAGAATCAATAATGTCTCTGGGCCAAAAAACAACAGAATCAATGTCGTTCCCCACTAATCTGCTTCATGGACACAAGTGTGGATCTTTCTATTTGAGGAAAATTTAACTTAGTCGGACCAAAAAATTATTAAAAAAGTCAAAGTGTATATTTTTCAATCAAGAAAGTCCCTAGAGACTAATGATATAAATTCCAAATGTAAACTTATTTTATTGACAAGTATAAGTGACTATTAACAATTTCAAATATGTTAACTAAAAAATATTTTTTTGATAAGTGTATGTGATTATATTGACATGTCATAGAATGATTATTAAAAAGTTCATCTATATTAACTAAATCAGCTCTTGTTGACAAGTGCATGTGACTATATATATTGATAAATCAATAGAGTGTCATTAACAAACTCATCTATATATTACTGAGAGTCTGAGATCACTAGGGACTTTTTTTATAGAAAAATTTATACTGGAACTTTTTAAATATTTTTTGCTGGTCCTTGGAAGCTTAGTGAGATTTTCCTTTTTATTCATGTTTGATAACTACATATATACATGGTGTAACAATTAAATTTTACAATAACTGTACACCATTTTTTTTTAAAAAAAAAGGAAGTACTCATTCTATTTTTATAGTAGTAATTTTTTGAACAATATTTTTATAGTAGTAAATGAAAGTATAGGATAATTGACAACTAATAAGAAGATACGAGAACAAATTTTTTTCTCTTTGAACTAAACTTGAATGGCAAATAAATACATAAAATTTACTGTGAAACGCACGAGTATTTTGTTATATTTTTAAGTCATGTATTAAACTGTGATTTTCCTAAAACGAAATGTTATGTTAAAGAACATAAGACGTGCTATTTATAATCATAATTCATAAATAGTATATTTCCATGTATATATGGTACAAATATATAGTACTATACTTGTCCTAATTAATTAGGCGTGAAATTAAAGCACACAAGTGTGAGTATATATGTGTAAAGTGTTAAGCTGAATGTAATAATAAGAAAATTAAAGAAGGAATCCGACAAGCACAATCTTAAGATATGATTATATTTACATGTTTCTTCACATATAAGTCTCTTTATATAATAGATGGCAGCCTAAATGGTTATCTTGAAGGACCAACCCAGAAAGAGAAACCTTCTTTTTCTGTTCAAGGCGACATATCACACCTATTGTGCGCAGTTAATCAGACCCCTCCTATATATCTTTAAGACTGTACATAATATTGTGTGTGTGAGAGTAACAGATGGTGAAGATGTTGTAGCCCCCTTTAAATTTGTTTATTAGAAAGAAAAGAGAAACTTGACATCCATTTTGGAACCCTCTCCAAACTACACACTCAGACTGAAGAGGTGATCCTACAAACACTGATAAACGAAAAAGATAGGATAGGGAATGGCTTGTTTAGAAGTAGTTTTAGAATAGGGGAAGCTTGGGAGAGTGTAACAGGAAAATGAAGATGAAGTCCAACAAACACAGAGATGAGGGGCTTTGATGACGTAGCTAGGGCCGACAAGAAGGACGAAGGCAGCCGTCTATATGTTGTCTGTCCCTGCAAAACACACTGTTCCTTATGTCTCAAATTCCTTTTTCTCTATCTTCTTTTCTTCCATTTTAGTGTTTGAGTGAGATGGCTTTTAAAAGCTAAAAAAAGTCCACTGAAAGCTCGTTGAAAGGAAAAGTAGGAATAATGAGTGTTTGATATGGCTTCACGGATTTTAAAGTCTGCAGCTGTTTTTTTGGTGAAACCACCTAACCAAGCTTCAAGGTTTGAAACTGCTTTTTCTAAAGGTGGGACTAAACACAAATCACATCAGAAAAAATCTATTAGAAAAAAAGTCCATCAGAAATAAAAGTTACTTCTACCATCGCTATCTCAAAACCGACCTTTATTTGAGTTGGCTTTAAAATATTGAGATAAAACTGCTCCTACATCACATCGTACATGCATTAAAAGAGTTTCTATCATCATCATAATCTTTTGATGAATTCCCACACTTTGACTCTTGACTACTCAATACAACAATTCATAAAATCATTTACTATATATCAACCCCAGTACTAATAAATAATTTATTCCAGTTAAAATTAAAAAATTTGAACAATCAATCACCGACGGACAAGAATTCCCATCGTCAGAATTTTACACTAGGAAAAAAATAATTAGTGTGTCTGTGTGGTGCATAACGTGACGACTGCTACAGAGAGACCAACTTTATATTTCTAAGGAAAAAGGAACAAGGAGCAACAGCATGATCCCATATCACGCACATGAACCTCTATTTTTATTATTATATTCACAAAGCTCTATAAATAGCAGCCGTTTATAGCTCACGCTGCAACAACAAAGACCTTCTCTCTACTCTCTCCTCATCACAATTATTACAAGCTCCTTTAGTTTCCTGTTGTGGTGGTGGTACAAAAAATTATTAGCAGTGAGAATGCAGTATCAAACAGCGTCGTCGTGGGGAGGGCATGTGGCGGTGGAGAGGATAGAGAGGATGGCGTCGGAGAACGCGGTGGTGATATTCAGCATAAGTACTTGCTGTATGTGCCACGCCATGAAGAGGCTCTTGTGTGGCATGGGAGTCAACCCTACGGTTCACGAGCTGGATCAGGACCCCTCCGGCAAGGAACTGGAGAGTGCTCTGGTCAGGATTCTGGGAACGCCCTCCGTCGTGCCGGTGGTCTTCGTCGGCGGCAAGCTCATCGGTACCATGGACAGGGTCATGGCCTCTCATATCAACGGCACCCTGGTCCCTCTACTCAAGCAAGCCGGGGCTCTCTGGCTCTGATTGTCATCACTCACTCTCCTTCCTCTTTCTTTTTTAAAAAATGATTTGTTTATGTGATGCTTTTTTCTGTAAACATTATGCCAAAACAGGAAATTGATATAACAAGTAATGTTTGGTTTATCTGCCATGCTTCACACTTGACCATTTCGGGTTTCTTTTTTAATTTGTGTTAAGTGGTTATGTGTGTGTTTTGATTTTGAAGACAAGAAAATAAAAGAGAACTGAATGTTGTGGAGGGAAACAGTAAAGAGTGGGGATGGACCAGAAACGGCGTCATTTCCGGACGACGCTGTCGCTTTCTGTGTCCCTTTTACTGAGAGAACGACGCAAGTGCTCGTTATTGGAGTATATAACAATATTCTGAGCAAAAAACTTAAAGAGTATATAACAATATTGGTGCCGCCATTGAACTATCTTAAAAATCACTAGTGGATTTTTCTCAGGGAACTTGGTCGGGTTTTCTTACATCCATTCGTTATGAAGATTATTACGAATTAATGAAAACATACTAGTTTTTTGTTGCATTCCCCAAATTGGTATGTGATATACTGATAGTAGTATTCTTTTTCTTGTTTTTGAAACGCCTTGCTTTTTTCTTTTTTCTTTTTGGATATAAAAGATGGTTAGAAGCTAAAGTACATAAACTAGGAAATTAACTAACAAGGGAAATCGTTCACACAGATTCTTGATCAACCCAAGTCCTCAAATACAAAGGGCAGTCACTAATACCAGATTGAGACAAGCCCAGCTTTACCAGTGTATCAGCGACTCTATTTAACTGTCGTGGAACATGACCAATTACCACCAGTCAATCCTTAGCCATCGATATCTTAATCTGTCTTACTAACAGACTATCATTAGCGCCATCAATACTCAAGCACAATCTTCTTGAAACCCAAATCTCAGGCGAAACTTAATCCTTCGAGCACTGCCCATTCCTCTACAGTATTAGCGCTGCAGATTCCAATCATTTTTGTGAAGCCCACAATCCACATTCCTTTGCTATCTCTCAACACACCACCACAACCAGCTTTAGATGTTCTTAAAACCATCGCCCCGTCAACATTCAGTTTAAACCACCCATCATGAGGGTTCTGCCAAGATCGAATTTTAGCAGACACTTGCAAACTTCCTGTAGTATCCGTAACAAACTCCTGAAACATAGTAAATTTCCTCCAGATTTGCAGCACAATTTTCTCCGGATCCATAGGTTTCACAAAATCAGACTCAAAGACAGATAGACTCCTGAAACGCCTTGCTTTAAATACACTAGTTGAGATCATGGCACTTGTGCCCTTCAGGCCCAATGACACCAACCACTGAGTTTTGAGTTATGATAGTGTATAGTAAAGGATGACAAAAAAACTTATCCATATTTGAAGTATTACCATTGAGACGAAAGAAAACACACACATTGCGTGGGGGAGAGGGGATATTAGATCCAACATATATCAAAAGGAAGAGGAGAGAATAATCTCCAGTTTTGTCTAATTCAAATGTTTTGTGTGTGTGTGTGTGGGGTGGGGGGTTAACCCATCTGAAACGTAAACATATTGTAACAAATTATTCCTTTAACTAACATAGATTAGTTTTTAAAGAATAATTTATACGATTTACGAGGTAAGTATATGTGAGAGAATTTTTGTCTCGGCTTGCAGAAAAAAACTTCTAAAACCACGGGTTTGTGGTTTCTAAAAACACTTACAATATTGGGGGCCTAATATCAGAAAGAGGAATGTCTTCATTAATCTTTCTCTCCATTGAACATCTCTACCATTGGATCGAGTTACAGTGGTTGGAATTTAAAACTATATAAAAATAATATTATAACATTAAATAGTATTAAATCTCAACCATTGAAACTCGATCGAATAGTAGAGACGACGAGGAAATAGTGGGATAAATCAATACAGACATTTTCCCACCCTAATATTGTGTATATATTTTTTTTTTAAATATACAAGAGATATACTATTCATAAAATAAAAGAGCTACACATGGGAAATTAATCCCAGATTGTCATGCATAGTCAGAGCCAGTAGAGGCTCAAGACAACTATCTAAAAACATTGATGAAGAAAGCTCTTGCTTTGTCAGCGCATCAACAACCAAGTTTGAACCTCATGGAATCAACTGAATTCTTAAGCTCCATCTCCTCCTTATTTGGTCCCTAATCGTCCAGAGAAGCAGATTACCTCTGATATTCATAGTGTCATCAGCCAGCACATCCACCAATTCTTTAGAATCAGACTCCAAGATGACGTACTCTTCGAAATCCTAGATCCCAAGCAAGGTTTAAGCCCTTCATGACAGCCCATTCTTCTGCTTCAACAACACTGCATGATCCAATAAAATGTGAGAAACCAGCAACCCAACGCCCATCTTGGTCCCTTATAACACCACCGCAACCAGATTGTTAACTTTAACCCAGTCTTTGTCAGGAGGAACCCATCTGACCTGAGTAGGCAGACACTGATCACCCTTGATCAAAGTATCTTGCAAGTTTGTATAAGAAGCCCATGTTTTTAGAACCATATCAGTTGGCATCTAAGGTTTAGAGAAGTTATCCTGAAAAGTTGCACAATTTCTCCACTTCCATAATTCCCAAATAGCAACTCCCCATACCAGGAGCCAATTGCCATTCCTTAAAATCCCTAGGTCTTGCTTGAGGTTCATAATCCCCCACTCCGTTAAGGAAGATGTAAAGAATTGTGACGTATGACTTGGATGAATTAGGCACTGTCACATCTGCTTGGCATAAGTGCAATCCCTAAGAATGTGTAAAACACTCTCAATCTCATTGTCACAAGAGGTACACAATGGGGATGCACTAGACCATCTACTCCTCCAGTAATTTGTAGGAAGTCTACCATTAAAAGCAAGCCACATAAAAAAGCGGATTCGTTCCGCCCTTCTCCACTGCCAAATATACTTGAATAAAGGCTCACAATTAGATGGAGAAATCCCCTCTATAATCTGATATGCACTCTTGACCGTGAAAGATCCACTATTAGTCCCTTGCCAAGCCAGCACGTCCTCACCTGCATCCTGAACTGGGGGGCAAAGCAGCAATCAATTTATGTATAGCACGACAGGAAAACATTGAGGATAATTCAGAGAACTTCCAGTAACCATTAAATACCCAATCGGAGACACTGCTATAATCTTCCTCAACAAAGGGGGCAAAGACAAAAGGATTTTAAAGAGTACTCCTGGAACAACCATTTCTCATTAAAGAAATTTACACTCTTCCCATTACGAACATGCCATATAGCTAGAGGCATTATCTACTAAATCCTTTTGCTCTACAACAAATTTCCAAAGTGAAGAATCATAATTCTTTGCACTTAATAAGGTAACCTCATCCCTTAGCATATACTTGTGTAGTAAAACTTCTGCCCACAAACCACCTGATCCACTAATGAGCCTCCATGCTAACTTGGCACCACATGCATCATTCATTGAAGAGAGCCTTTTCAGCCCAAGACCACCCTAAAACTTAGTAGTAACATTTGGTTCCACCCTATAGGGTGAAAACCATGTGAAGCTTCACTATGCCCCCAAATAAACTTCCTTTGTAAATTGTAATCTCTTCACTTCTTGGCAAACAGAGATGGGTATCTTGGCTACTTGCATTGGGTACAGTACTACAGTAGGATAGAATTAAGAACTGACGATGCTAATATTGTGTATATGATTGCTCAGAATGGACCATTGATGGCTCAAAAGGCCTCTTTTATGTTCTTGTGAAGCAGCATGCAATGGGCTATTAATGGGCTTTACTGCAATGTGACACTCGATGATTCTGTGCTCATTCCTAATAAATGAGTGAATGTAGGAACATCAAAAAAATATAAAAGAATGAATGCAACCAAACCCTTATATATGATTCGTAATATTAATTGATTGGTGTTAATAGGAAGTAATGAGTTTGATTGAAAGCACAATAATGGAGTGGGATGGAGTCCCATATCACGCGTAATAGTATAGCCATCTCCATTACCACCAAAATCAAAACTTGTATGTTTTAATGTATTAACCAGAATGATCTCCAATAGAACGATACTGATACAGTGATAGTGATGCTGATGTTTGTTCTTGCCAACAAGCGCCCTAATTAATAAATACTACCTCCGTCCCTAATTATAAGAGCAATTTAACCGATTTTGAGAGAATTAAGGAGAGGAGTTAAATTAGTTAATTTTACTCATTTTCCTAAAATGTCCTTATATAAATTTTAAATGACACAAGTTGCTCTAAGTATAAGTGTTTCTAATTTGTCTTACGTTAGATATCCATGACATATTAGTTTATATATGTATATTAGTTGCTTTTTATATAGCCATGTGTATACATATAGATCTAATTTTCTTTCCACACGCTTTCTAATTGAAATAATGGTATTGCTATATAAACATATATGTGTGTATATATATGTGTATACATATAGATCTATCTACATACATAGAGAGAGACACACACACACACACACACATATATATATATATGTTTATATATGTGTGTGTGTTCACACATATATATATTGACACACATAAACACAAAATACATATATATGTAAACACACATATATATAATGCTCCTAATAATAAGTATAAATAGGGGTATTATAGGAAAAATTTGACAAAAGTTAAAACTTGTTCTTATAATTAGGATCAAAACTAACTCCAAAATTTGCTCCTATAATTAGGGACGGAGGGAGTAATAGAGTAGTAGTTTATTTGATACTCAAGCGCATCATGTAATCATTGATGGTATCGTCATAGATAAGATAAGTTATAGGGATTCACAACAAGTATGTGGATAGAAACTAAAATAGAAATATCCAAGTGTTTCTGCTAGTTTGACAAATGTTAATTTTTTTTTTTTTTCTGCACATGCTGCGCAATTAATTGTTTATAGCCTATGGGCTTACGGCCCTTCTGTTATGTTTTGTTCTTACCTATATTAGGTGGATTTCGTAGGGCCCTCCTATTTTTATTATATAAAAATTAGCCTCTAAAAATATATAAATACAATATATGTACACGTACACTACTAAGTATTTGGATTAACTAGTTGGGGTTGTTTCCCTCTTAACAAGAGATCTTGAATATAAACCCTGAGAACGTAACAGTGTTTGGTAGTAGATCTTTTCGTTTTTGTGGTCCAATCCAGCTCAATGACCCCAATAAATCCTTCGAATTAAAAGGGGTAAGTTTAAGATACCAGATGTTCATGAAAAAAAAAAAGTACGCCCACACACACCCCTTATATACTGTATAAAATAATTTAATATATAACTATAAATAATCCATAATTTGATTTGGTGTAAATTTTATATGGATGATGACGGTGTATTTTATTTGTATCATCGCATAATCTCTTGTAGTACTCCCTCTGGTCCTTATTATAAGGCACCGACTACCATTTCTCGCGGATCAATGAATGAAGGTTAAGTCATTAATGAGGTCTAAAAGTAATAAATGTTTCCAATTTTACCCCTAATTTAATGATATAGTTTAAATGAGTTAGTTAAAAATGAGGGCATAATGGAAAAATAGTAATAAATGAGTTAGTTAAAGTAAGTTGGTGCCTTATAATAAGAACCAAAAAATGTTGGTGGTTGGTGCCTTATAATAAGGACCAGAGGGAGTACTGTATATGGGACAAATGAAAGCGGGGTCTGCAAACCTACCACTGTGTGATTTTATAATAGAGAACCAAATGTGTCGAGGCCCCACTAGATAACCAAAGCGTGGCGTCACTTGGTATAGAGGAGACACTGGATGTGGATCCCTTCTTATGTACTACAATGTAAAAACCCATTAATAACGAATTTGATTTTTCTTTTTCTTTTTAAATCCATCTCTAAAGTAAATATGAGTAACTTATTCAAAAAAAAATTAATTAGGAGTATGTCTTAAAAATATATGAAATTTTATAAAAAAAAGAAGAACATAATTGTTTAAAAAATATGTAGAGATAAGAAGATGATAAATAAAGTTAAGAATAATAATATAGAAAAGTAACAAACCAAAACTGTCTTGTTGCTAGGAAATGGGAAGTCCTCCTCACCGACGAGGAAGCTCCCAAAAGTTCTTATACCCATCACCTTTAACTTTTGATGTGACAACATTTCCCCACCACCCCTCTTTTTTTTTTTTGTTTAAAAAAATAAATTGTTATCATTATTATTTCATTTAAATTAGATTAGTTGCGAGTTTTGAAATTTTTTGAGTTTTTTAAGCCTTATAAGATAAAAATTTTCATACATTTTTACACCTTATTAGATATAATTCCATTAAGTAAATTATATAATATAAACATGTTTGTATTTTTTGGTGAAGTTTTCCCACAATTAACAATTGTATTAGCAAAATGATCAACTACACGCTGTTTATGTTATACTACCTTATCTCCGGTCTTAAATATAAGTCATAGTTTGTAGTGTAAGTGTACAACAAACTTTGTCTTATATTTAGAACCGAAGAAGGTATGCTAATTTTTTTTTTTAAATAATAGTTCAAATTTTGAATTGTCTTGATTATTTTTATCAGAGTCTGGTAAAAGTTGTTTGAACATTTAATTGGTTTTTTTCTATCCCTCGTTATTCATATGTATTGCGTTAATTAAAAAATTGATTATACTTAATATATTTACTTTGTTTGTCTTTCTCACTTGTCCTTTTATAAATAAAGACATATTTAAAAAAAATGTTCAGTCGGAATATATTTATTATTTTTAACTATCGTAATTTTAATAGATTTTTCAACTGCGTCGAATTCTTATAAATAGGATGTATGAGAGTAGAATATTTATGATTAAGAAAATCAATCACTTGATTTTTTATTTGTGGATGATAGTAGTATCAATTCTTATAAATGAGACATCTTAAATTGATATTAATGTCATTAATTGCTATGGATTCTGATATGGGTTTATAAAGACCGTAATCAATGATATTAATTGAGGTCAATAAAAATAAATGTCATTCATTGAATTTACAAAAGCAAAAATGAATCTTCTTACGATGTTGGAGTAGGACGATCCAGGTAAGAGATTGCCGTCTCTGACAGAATTCCCATATATATATATATATATGATCGTTTATTTCAAACCGAAGAAGCAAAACAAGCAAAATACAGAACGAATGGTCCGGGTCTAGGGTTTTCTTTTCTCCCTCTGATGCCCGAAATTCTCGTCTTCTTCGAATCTTTGGGGTCTGTCTCATGAGTCATAAACTCTCCCCTAATTAAAAGCCCTACTACTTCTCTATTTTTCTCTGTCTTATTTAAGGTATTCTCCTTTTCCTTTCGTTTCCCCCCTTATTTTCATGATATAGCGTATGGTTAGTTCAATATAGTTGGCACTGCATCAATTTCGAATGGTTTGGAACTTGGAGCTGTCCCCCCCTCCCTAAAGAAGTTATAATTATGATTACAATAAGTAGAGTGTTGTTATATTTCGTGAATCAGTTTGTTTGGTAGCTCAGAAAATTAAGGGCCTCGCGCTTAATTGGCTTCGGAAAATGAACACTGAACTAAACTGAGCTGAACCTCTTAGTTGTCCGTCGATTGTTGGGTTCTCTATAGTTCTGATTTGAATATAAAATTGTCTCTGTTACTGCTTTTACACGCTGGTTCTGACTTGTCTTGTTTGATATGATTGCAGCTCTGTACAGATTGTTGTGGCAATTTGAAAGCTGGGATTCTTGGTGGAACTTTTTTTTGGGTATCTTATCGTTGAGGAATTAAATCGGTGGAAGATTTCAGATGCCGGAGGAAGACCTAGTGGAGCTGAAGTTCCGTCTTTATGATGGATCGGATATCGGGCCCTTCCGCTATTCACCGGCATCTACTGTAGCTATGCTCAAGGAGAGGATTGTTGCAGAATGGCCAAAAGGTCAGGAGTTCGACATTATTTTTGTCTTTATTTATTTCTTCAGTTTCCCCTCTTCAAGCTCTGTAGTGTTGACTCCAATTTTATATATGGCGGCCCTTAATTAGCTTTGGCATGCTGGCTGAGGCAAAAAAAATTCGTTATCTGGCTTGAATGAAGTGTGTTCCAACTTTTTTTAGGAGTTTATCCTGAGTTTCTGTCGCATTTATATATCGACCCTAGTTTCTGATTCTGCGGTTGAGTAATTCGTATTCTATCCTTTTCTCGACATTCTCTCTGTCTGATCAAGTAGAACGTTTTCTTGACATTCTCTGCGACCAATATGCACGGAATTAATTTTGAAAACCTCTTGGTAGCTATGTTCTGCTAGTTGCCTGCGATACAGAGTTGTCTTCTGGAATTTTTTTAGTGGATGAGGGCAGGGAATGGGGTTTTAGTTCTAGTCAGTTGCATATGAAACCAAAGCTATATAAGATGCATACGTTACCTTGTTAGATTCTGTTCTTCTCCCCTCCGCCCTCTTCACCATTGCCTTTACCATGACCAGCTTTTAGAAGCCCGTTCTCTTATCAAAAGGTCTCTTCACGATGATTCCGTATGTCTCTAACTTTTTGAAGGTGGTGTCATTTCCTAGTTTTCATATTTGTAGTAAATGGGCTTGATGTAATCATATATGTGGTAATTTTATTCTAAATGCATCATTTGTGTACAGAAAAGCATATATTGCTGATTGACTCATGATGCCCCAATCAATCTTTGATTGTTTCATATATAAGTTCAACCAGCTTCCTGCTGCCTATGCTATTCTGAAATAGGGAAGAAAGATGATTCTGCCATGTTAAACCTTCTCCATGCAAAGTTTAAAAATAGAAACTCAACCTTGTTCTGTGAATTCAAAATGAATACATTTTTTATGGCTGTACGCCCTAATAAATGTCTAATTTGAAAAATACTATTCTTGTAGTTCCATTCATTCTTATTTAATCCAAGAGGTCCAATGTTTAAAACGCATTCAAGATGAACATGCATATTTGGATAGAGGCGACACTTGTGACATGTGAATTCATACATGCTCATCTATTGATAATAGGAATAGACAGAGTATTTGCCTGGAGAGTTGGAATTAGCATCCAAACATCTATCATTCAGTCCATACACCTTAACTATAATGATCTAGACTGAACATGTTTTGTCAAGCATAGAGAGAGAGGTGGATAAACGAGATATTTTTTTATCTTTTAGCTTGGTTAATCCCAGAAGTTACAGAGAACCGGCCACTTTGTCTTCTTTGCCCTCTCAGTTCTCTTAAATACAATGCTTTTTTAAGTGTTGCTTTGCCGACAAGGAAATCCAAGCTTTATTAATTTAGCATCTTTATCCTTCATGTTTAACACATGTAAATGGTCTACACTGTTTGGTTATTGGTCAGTGGACTAATCATTCTTGCATTGATGGATGATTTGATACGGTCTTCGTATTATTCTTGATATGGCACAGCTCCCTTCTAGAGAGTATGTTTATGGTGATCATGATTTTAAATTCCTTTTTTGTTTTTCTTACTATCTCTGAAATCGTTTCTGCCATTCTGTCCACAGATAAGAAAATTGTACCAAAGGCAGCAAATGACATAAAATTGATAAATGCTGGGAAAATTTTGGAAAACAACAAGACAGTTGGCCAATGTAAAGTTCCTTTTGGTGATCTACCAAGAGGAGTTATCACCATGCATGTTGTGGTCCAGCCATCTTTGGCAAAAGCAAAAACAGGTAAACTTAAGTAATTTTTGTAAACATATTCTAATAATAATATTGATGGACAAGTTCATTTCAGAAATCAATGCGTATACACTTGTTTTATAGCTTTGCTGTTAACCTATGCCTAGGAGTGCTGATACATATGCTAATGAGTAAATGACCGCCCTATAAATGATGGTCTTGATGCATTTGTTAAAAGTGCATGGAATCAAATCTCTCCAAAAATGGAGTTAAGTTAGATTATATGATGTTAGAATTGTAAATTACACGATGTCTTTTGTCAAGATAATTATCAAATGCGAACTGGAAAGATATTATTTCTGATGGCATGCCAAAATTTTCTTTTGTTGGTTTGAACAGAGAAAAAGGTTGACGAGGCTCCTAAAAAACACATATGTTCATGTTCGATAATGTGATTATTGATTTGTGAGAATACATGGTCGTTCAGAGTTAATCTGCTGAGATTGCTGGGATCTCTCAGGCAAGGTCATGCAAATGTGTAGCTGGAAAGACAATAATATGTAGAATAGTCCCAACCCTCACCGTTAGATGTTCGTTGGAGGTCATTCCTGTGTAACAATGCTTGTTTGTCTTGATTTTCTTTTTTCTTTTTCCCCTATAAAATTGGTGTTTGATGTATCTTGGAAGAGGCAATCTTATTTTTATTTTATAGAATATATGGCAGTTGCTCCCCCCTTGCGTGTTTCTGTGTTTAATGGTAATTTTTCTTTTTAGAGCACTTTGATCCCCTGAAATGATGGCCATCATCATCGCCTGTCTGCCATCTGCTCGACAAACAGGGTTGATAATTCTCAACCAAAAAGAGGGGGAAGAAAAGGAAGGGCAACATTTTTTCTAGGTTACAGCTATATTCATATTCCAGTTCCTCATAATACTGCTTGAGATAATGTTGAACATCAAATGTGGACATTTAACATAATGAGGATTGAAACTTTGGCACTACATTGTAAGGAACTAGTCTCTTCACTAAGTCAATTCTTTTCATAAAAAAGTCTCCACCTTTTAATACATTATATATTATGGTTAGAGTCTCCACCTTTTGGTTTATTGAAAAAAAAAAAGTCTGCACCTTTTGTCCTGGGCATGAGAATGAACTAAGTTGGGGGAACGCCGTATTGGTTCAACTCATTGATTAAATTAAGAAGTTTGAATATAAGTTTAGGATCGTTTAGCTGATCAAGTCAAGCTGGAAAATTTGAAGATTGAATTAAGAGTTACAACCGACCTGGCCGGCTGGCCTCATTTGATTAACATCTGTGCAGGCCTGCAAGATGATCGCGGGGGGCTTTCTATTATTGGATTAATATTTTTATAGAAAACTAGTTCATGTGACGTTTGTTTTTTAAATAAATCTTTTCATATTCCATGATTCCATCACTTAATCTTAAAATTAACGCATGATAAATATCTTAAATTTAATAACTTTTTAATTATTTGATTTTATGTTTATGATTTATTAAATGTTAAAATAGAAATATCCGTTTAAAAGATCAACACGATACTGAGGATTTATTTAGTACATAGAAATGATAGAATACAATGGATGAAAATAGAAACACTTAATCTTAAAGCCAAGATTTTTTTTTTTTTTAACCTGAAGATGTAAACTTGATTTGAAACATTAGTTAGTCTACGAAATTATATTGAATTGTTGGGAAGAAGTTAATTATTATATTCATGGGAATAGAGGTGTCTGTTCCAAACTTCCAATCTTCCACTCCAAAAGTTTTTGATGATTAAATCATCATTATCAGCAAGACCTTTCTAAATCCAAGAATTGCATGGCTGCTTAATAAAAGAAACTTTGAAAGATCAAAATATTTCATTTTCATAGTATTGGCAATGAAAGAAAGAGCAACAGAGTCAAGAATTCTCCATGATTGCTTGGCAAGAAGCGTTTGATTGAATTGCCTAGCGGAGCCACAAAAGAAATTGATACAACTACTATCAATTTGGTCACAAATTTTTTGTGGCAATTTAATTCAAGATAAGAAATGAATGTTCGTGGCAAAGAGCATAGATCTAATGAGGGATAGATAAGCTGCTAGAGACAATTTAACTAATGCAATTATGCTCTTAATTACGTTGGACAAAGTCATTTTGAATATTTCAATTTGTGAAAACAATTTATGGTTCAAAACAAGGAAAATTGAACTAAGCAAGGTAAAATTTGATTCTAACTTCAAGAAAATGAGGCTCTACGATCACTTCTTCCCTCTATGCTTCATGATCCCAATTAACTCCCTCTTAACTAGCTTTAATGAAAAATTAATTGTTTGTCTAAGATTCACAAGTATTAAAAAAAGTTTTCTCAAGTCAAGACCAACATTTATTTTCAAAGAACTCATTCAATCTCTTACAAAAAGGTAGTGAAAATAATCCTTAAAACCCAATCTTATAATAACAATATTAGGATCAGTCGGATTGGGTTGGGTCAGACTACCTGGAGCACTGGATTTTTTTGCTCATCCCTAACTCAGATCACTCTTCTGGGCTATGTCCCTTTTCTGTTTTTTGGTAAAACTGGGCTATGTCCCTTTGATTGTGACATGGAGGAAACACCGAACCATTTATTCATTTCTTGCCCTTAATCCAAGATAATCTGGTTTGGATGACTATCTATTCAGATTTCTTGTACGGATTCCCCTCTTACAAATATTGGCTGAAGCTTACTCTTTGCAATCTTCATAATGATGGCCATCAGAATCTTATGCATGGAATTATTATCCTTTTACATATGATATGGAATAAGAGGAATATATATATATATATATATATATGGCGCTACATAGGTGCTCTTAACTTCTCATCATTAGTTTTCTCAACTTCACTCACCTGTCTTCCCAAGCCTATGTTTCATCTAACTCCTGATATCTTTGTTAACATATCCAATCATGGATGGACCATGGTTTTGCAGAAATACGAAAGGAACAAGGATCATCTTTGTTATATTATGCTTCTTCGAAATGGTCACTTGATATGCCACCTTCTTTGGAAAAAGAGGTCCACATCCATCAACACTTTTACACTGCTATGCTTCTGAGCAAGCCTCTATTGGATTGATAAAAGGAGAGACCTCCTAGCTAGCTTCTGATAGGGAATATTTGGAGCTTATCTGCATTAATAAAAGAAGGATCAATCCCAATGAGTTCACTTCTTCCTCAAACAATGTCATTTGGAGGGACGTGAATATCTTGCTCAAGTTATTTTCTCATGTTTCTGTTTTCATTGCTTCCGCCCCTTTGTTTGATAATCTTGTTGATCTCTCCCCCTGTCCTCCTGTATATAATACTTTGTCGCGAAAATTTCATTTATTAATATCATTTTGCCTTATTATGAAAAAATATAAATGTATGAACGAATTGGCCGATAATGTTTCACAATAAAAATCAAGCAAAAATGAATGCATGTGATATAAATCTTTTTTTGAGATTCTAAAATGCGACACATGCATATATTATTGGGAAAATCACAATATGATTCTAAAGAACAGAAAAAATATATAAAAAGTCTCAATATACGATTCATTGTCTAAAAACTCTCAAAAAACTTTAATGATATAGATTCGGATTGCGAAATTACATGTTTGTCCGCATTGACAAGTCATTGTGTTACGATTGACAAGTCCATCTGTAGACAAGTGTATGTGCATTATTGACATGTCATAGGGTTATTGTTAACAAGTGTACGTGACATATTAATAAGTTAGAGTGTTACCATTGACAAGTTTATGTGTCGTATTGACAATAAGGGCAAACATGTCATTTCACAATCTGAATGTATATCAATGAGGGTTTTTAGGAGTTTTTAGACAGTGAATCATATTGTGAAACTTTTTAATATTTTTTTAATTCTTTGAGGCCATTGTGCAATTTTCCATGTATTTTAATTCTCTCGCTATATCTGTGGGTGTCACCACAAGTAAACACAAAAGTACACAACATATTTTTATTGTAGTAATTTTTTGGTTCTATATTACCCGAAAGTGTTAAAACAAGTGCAATGTTGTTATTACTCTATTCTAACAGTAGCCAAACATATGTTTGCCACGTCTTATGTTATGTATAAATGTATAATTCCACTTAAGTATGATTATGCTTTCTTCTTTTATCAGTTTGGTCCTGAAAGTTTTCATGAAAGAACAATGTTGTTTCGGAATTGAAGTGTAAAAAAAAAAGAGTAAGGTCGTTCAAATTTAACAATCAAATGAAAAAAAAAGCATATTAAAGATATATGAAGATGTGAAATGAAATAAATGACACAGACCATGAATCATATTGTAAATAAACATTAAAGATTATGAGGTAGAAGCAATGGTAAACAACTAGATCTCTACATGATGGTGGTACCCTTCATTTCTTAGCATTAATATTTTAGGATAGTCCTGAGCTTGCTCCATATGCTTTCTTGGTAGCCAATCTCTCACAATACGACATTTGTAATACTCTCTATAGCACTAAAGAATAATTAAATTAGAATTGCATAAAAATATTATTATATGATGAATTAAATTGCAAGAGTTGGAGATTCAAGTTTGACTTTGACAAATTTAACTTGTTTGTGATCGATGATGCTGAATTGCTGAAAGGAAAAGGGAATGGATTGTTACAAAATTAAGGGTAGAGTGAGCCAGTGATTCTCTTGGTGATTTACTTTATTTTGCATCTGCAACGGTAAGTCTTTCATATGTCTTTTTTTTTTTTTTTTTAAATGTTAAATTTAGGTGACATTATTATTTTTTAACACTTCCTATTGCTCCTTTGTGAAAATTTTCAAGACAAAAATAATCAAAGGATTAAGAAAGTATAGTCACACGCCCAAATAGAATCATTCGTGGCATAAGGTCCAATTGTGACAAATGTCCGTTTGGCTACCGTTAGAGTGGAGTAACAACGTTGCTCCTATTTTAACACACTTATGAAGCGACATTAAACATTTTTTTTAATACGCATTGCTCGCACCCAGAAACTTTGGGTTAAATAGTAATTTTATCCTGAAAGTTTTTTTGGGTTCAATTTTGCCCAGAAAGTTTTTTTGGGAGCAATTTTGTCTCTTTGTTAACAACTCTAATAGTCAACTAAATGTTACTCCTCCGTTAACAATCCTAACAGTCAACTGTTAGTTGACCATTAGGGTTGTTAACGGAGGAGCAAAATTACTCCAAAAAAAACCTTCCGGGGGCAACATTGCTAAAAAAAAAAGAAATTCAGGGTAAAATTGCTCATGGCCGTATATTTTTTATATTTAATTTTACAATAATGACTCGTTAATGAAAATACAACCCTTTTTTATCTTTGTCTTCGCTGATTTATGTAATTCGACCTATTTAAAGTAGGCTTATTTTTTGTCTGTTTGAAGTAGGCCTGTTTTGCAGTGAGCCCTGTGGCTTGTTAGCCTAATTATAAATTTTTTAAAAATATAGGCCTCCTTAACCAGGCATAAGCCAGGCCAAGCCTGTATACATGCTAGGCTCAGGCTGAAAAAATGGCCTATAATAGGTCACAGGTCAGGCTCAGACCACTTTGTTGCCGAACAGGCTTGACTTGTTAAGGGTGAAGCCTGGGCTGACCTGTTTTCACCCCTAGATATTATATAAACAAGAAGTACAAATATATGATATCATAATAGCAGTTTTAACATTTTTTGGGTTAAGTAGCATTTTTGCCCCCAAAAGCTTTTTTTGGATCAATTTTGCCCCGAAAGTTTTTTTTGGAGCAATTTTGCCCCTCCATTAACAACCCTAACAGTCAACTATACAGTTGAGGTTGTCAACAGAGATGCAAAATTGCTAAAAAAAAAAAACTTTCCGGGCAAAATTGAACCTGAAAAAACTTTTAAGACAAAATTACCACTTACCCCCAGAAACTTTCAGGATATATAAACCTATTTTTATTGGATCTCGTTCCATTTTTAAGTCATTTTCCTCCATCTCAGCAAAGTACAAAAATAAAGAGTGCTACGGTACTTTTCATAAGATTATAAAATGCACGTGAAACATACATATATATATATATACACACACACCGACATACACATATATATGTTATTTTAATTCCCTCGCGGTATGCGTGGGCTCCAACACAGCAGCGAAAAGGTTCATAGCAGGGATTATAAAAGGCCATTAACTTTTTCATTATTGTTATGAGGAATAACTGTGACCAAAAAAAAAATTGAGGAATAACTGCGCCTACCTCAGCAACATAGCAATATGCTATGAAAGTGATGAAACAATTGGTGTTTGTGGTTGTGATCCTCGTAGCACTATCTGCGTCGTGTTAATTGGGGCGGCGACACAACAGACGAAGATGCATTGGGAAAAAAAGCTAAACCTCAGCCAGGCTTTAACTATTTTGTGCTTGCCTTGACTTGGCCTAACCAATTTTGCCTCTCCAAACCCTGCAAACCCTCCGTCCCCAAGCAATCCTTCACCATCCATGGACTTTGGCCTCAGTATACTCCTTCCAAATATCCTTCGCAGTGCCAAACAAATATAGTTCTCAGTGACGATGACGTAATAATATAGTTGTCGCTCGTGTGTGTGTGTGTGTGATGAGTTGTTTTTTTGGCTTTTATTGATAGATTTATAGTTGTTTTGTGGCTTTTGATTTTGCATGGTGCAGTTAGTAGACCTGAAGGATAACTACGAGCTGCTCGAATACTGGCCTGATCTAAAGAATGGAGGAGACTTTAATGCAAGCAAGAGCTTTTGGAAATATGAGTGGAAAAAGCACGGAACCTGTTCTTCAAACAAGTTCAAGCCATTACAGTACTTCCAAAAAAGTATTGATCTTGCCAAAAAGTACTCGGACAAAATCTACGACGCCCTGATAAATAAAGGTTAAAAAACACACACACACAGATATGATGATGATGATGATTGATAGAGCGAGTTGATCGATGACTTATTGGATATGTTGTTAATTTAGGGGTGATACCTGTTAGAATTTTAGGACAAAATCCCATAGGTTATGAATAAGAAGAAGGATGGAAAATAAGAGGAACAAATAAGAAGGATTGTGTGTGTGGTAAGAAGTCCCACATTGCTTAGGTAGAGAGAGGTTGGAGGGTATATAAGCCCCAACCTTGCTCCTACTAATTGGCCCTTGGGCCATCCCACTTTTGTAGAGGGGGGAGGACTTAGGCAACCATTGGTCCACCACGCGCGCCGCCCGCCCGGTTCGTACGGGTGAAATAAAAATAATTTTTATTGAATTATTTTTTAAATAAATAATCTTTTTATTTTTGAAATTCGGTTGTGATCCTCCGATATTTCCAATTCGTTCGCGCTCTGTTAGCGCCAACCAGCGGCTGTGTCCGTGCTCCGTCCGTTCGAGTTCGGCTGTAACAGACGCAAATCGCTTCTGTTCGTTCCGTTCTGGTGTGTCTTTTCGCACGAACCAGTTCGCAGAATAGACAAGTCCATCAGATCATTGTTTTTCAAACTCTATAAATAGGGGCCCCTACTCACAGGAAAAATACGTTTTTCTTCTCTGCATACACTCTTTCTGCATATACATTCTGTGCGTTCCGAAAGCAGACTCGTTGGATTCGCTTGGGCTTCAGGCAAGACAGAGCCATCTTCCCGGGGACGATAAATCCGCTCTATCCTGGGAGGCAATTGCTCAGTAACCTTCGGCGTCCGTATTGAGGGAGCAAAATTGTCTTAAGGACACAACGTACGTTGGGCCCGGATTTCTACATTGTTCATTCGTATTTCAGCAGTCCTGTGAGTTGGTTTACTGGTTTTTAATATTGTACAGAAGCAGTGTTTGTTATCTATATGATCTATTTAATTAATTCAGATTCTTCGTATGCAATTCTGTTTACTGTATTTCAATTTCTACCTACTCAGTATATTAGAAACAACAATACCAAATGGAACTCAATATCGGAACTTGGACATACTTAACGCCGTTACGGAAGGTATAATTGGCTTTGTTCCTACAATAACAGGCGTAACCGATCAAGGTCGAGCTCTGTCTGAGATTCGTCTGTGTGTGAAAGACGACGCCGTTACACTCTTTGATTGTGATAAACTCACCTTTGCTGCTCCTCCTTCTCCTTCTCCTTCTCCATCTCCATCTCCATCTCCACCCACATCTCTATCTCAATATCCATCATCTCGTTCTACCAGGTGCCACTAATGAATGAATGAATTAATTAATTACTTTTTACCCCCACTTTCATTTGTTCCCATTTTTTCTTTATTCAACAAAAGCATCATATATAAACGATATAACATATAAATGAAATGACATTATTGTGTTGGTCGTTTTTGGATTCATCAGGTGGTGGATGTCATCTGTCTTGGAGGCCGTCCTCAATAATGCAGTGTAATCGCGTGCTAGCTATCATCAACGATAATACGATATGATATCTGCTACTATATGCTATAAATCAGTTAATAAATAAAGCAGATGAAATGATAATGTGTGCCTTTGTGTTGTGTGTTTATATTACTGCAAGTATATATGCAACGTACCTTTCATCGTTGTAACCTTAATTATGTAATTTGCGTGATTATGTTGTATCCTTGTTCCATGTGGTTTAATCTATCGTTAATTAATTTTGTCATTCAATTATTGTCGCTTTTATTCCCCTAATCTTATTTACATGCCACTTCCAATATGTTTTATCAAAGGGAAGAATATAACATTCTTTGTTCTCCTTCAATATTTCTTAAATGAACGGCCTTGGGGGAAGACCATATACGCAAATTAAAATTTAAGAATAAATCTATAAGAGAAATAGTTACAAAAAGATACTGAAAACTTGTCCATATAAAAACATAACTTTCTTTTAGTTTTCTCTTGAATTTTCTACTGACGAATGAAACACATATACTTATTTTTTTTATAATTCAATTATAAGATTAATAAAATTGCATCTCTTTCTTAATAGAGCCTCTTTCTATACATG
Source organism: Acacia pycnantha (assembly GCA_025563575.1). Lineage (NCBI taxonomy): Eukaryota > Viridiplantae > Streptophyta > Magnoliopsida > Fabales > Fabaceae > Acacia > Acacia pycnantha. Next base: position 13,929,289 of record JAMWYP010000015.1, on the reverse strand, counting down.
TATGTCACATGGGTGTTTAGTTTTTGTTTTTAATAATAGAAAAATAAAGTATCACATGGTGAACATATAACTCAGATCTTAAACTAAATAACCCAACTTGCCATTTTAATAAATAAATCTAAGCAGTCCAATTTGTCTCCCTATAAGGCCTCATAGTAATTAATAAACGACAGACAGGCAGGTGAGCTTAATCTTCATTATCCACAGACTCGATCACATCAGAGGTCCACAAAGTGATGCCGATGCCAAATTAAATATGAATTATCAAGCCAACCCTTCTAGTTCTTTAATTTCTAATCTGTACTTTTGTATTCTTTCAAATCTTCTTCGCATATTTTTATTAGGTTTCATTCAACTTATTTTATTCAATCCCTCGTTCTTCCTATCCCTTGTCATTTTCACGAGGCACAACCAACAACAATAATAAGGCTTGTCTCATTAGGTGACATCTACGTACATTGTTTTCTGTAAGAGAAAAGTATAACTAATTTATTAAAATAAAAAGCAGTTAAAGTTAGTTAGGAAACGCTATTGGCTGGGCCGGATCAGGTATTATAAAAGGCTAAACATACATATATTTTAATCGATCCAATAGAACACAAGAGCCAAAAGACTCATGACGGGTATTATAAAAGGGCGTCAACTTTTTTGAGAAGAGTCATTGAGAGAGACGAATTAACGGGATTGATTATTACTACTTCCAGTCCTAATTATATAGGTTGTACTAAGTATTCCTATAACTAGGATCTGAGGTATTATTATTATTAGGAGTAATTGGCCAGCACGTACACAGCAATAGCAAGTAGCAACACCATGAAAGTGAAGGAACAGTTGGTGTATGTATTTGTGATATGCGTAGCATTATTATTTGGGTCGTGTTGGGGAGACGACACAGACGCAGAGGCATTGCAAGCAGCAACTGAACCAGGCTTTAACTATTTCGTGCCTGCCTTGAGGCCTAAGTCCTAACCAATTTTGTCTCACCAAACCCTGCAACGCCTCCGTCCCTAACCAGTACTTCACCATCCATGGACTTTGGCCTCAGTTTTTATTTTTTTTGCCCGAGACTTTGGCCTCAGTTTACTCCCACCAAATAGCCACAGCACTGTTCCCCAACTGAACAGAGCCCACTGACGATCTCGTAATGTATATATATATCACTCATCCATCACTAGCTTATTCATTCACTATATATACATATATATCCTCAGTTTATTGATTTATTGTTGTTTTGTGGCTTTTGATTTTGCATGGCGTGTAGTTTGAACAGTTGAGGAATGATCTGCTCAAATACTGGCCTGATCTCAAGAACGCACTAGACTTTGAAGCAAGCAAGAATTTTTGGAGATATGAGTGGAAGAATCACGGAACCTGTTCTCCAAACAAGTTCACGGCGAAAGAGTATCATTTGCATTTATCACTTTCTAGTAATGAAATTAGTGTTGCAAAATTCTCTTTCCATGTCAAAATTTGTCATGGCTCAACTTAATTGAATTTATCAAGCCTCTTACTTGATCATTTGTTAATTAAATCCTTGTGGGAACAATCTCTACTAATCACTTTAATTATTACTTGGTGCGACTCGTGCACTTGCTACAATGAATATGTGTGTATTTGAGAGATATAATAATTACGTTTGTGTTGGTGTGTGTCTATATATGTATATATGTATGTGTGCGCGCATTAAAGAGATAAAGAATTAAAGATACAATATATATGTGAAGAAGGGAATGCAAGCATAAGCATGAGAAAGGGGATAATTTAATTTGTAAGATAGAGAAAGATGGAGCGAGTGAAAGGGAGGGAGATGATAATACAATTGAGAAGTATACAATATTATTAAATGTTGGGGATAATATAATTATATTGCAATTAAATTCATGTAAGCTAAGTGTTACGGACCTATATCGGGCCCAATAGCAGGACAACCCAACAGTAGATATAATGTATATCAGAATTTATCTAATATAAAGGAGGATCCTAACTCACCCATAATCAAGGAATATCTTTAGATATGATATAGTAGTTAGGATGCTCGGGCCAAGGATCACGCGAGACCCACGATATCCAACCTAAGGTACACTCTATAAATACAGAGGTCAAATCCTAAGGTACACACGTTCTAAACTCTGAACCATTTACATATTGTCACATTGTGCACACACATCACCCCCTTTGGCGAAAGTCTCGTCTGTGTACCGTGATCCCACACTCTCCTAGATACCTGCCTCATAGATATTCAGGAAGAGCTTATCGATCCAATATCAAAGCACTAGCCTACCAGGCTAGACATCTGTGTTCTAAGCCAGAACATTGGCGTTGACCATGGGGACTGTAAATTTCGATCCCCATGACCAACGATGGTCGATACAAGAAGTATAAGCCAGATGCACCTCTCCAGAACATTGGCGTTGCCAGAACATTGGCGTTGACCGTGGGGACTGTAAATTTCGATCCCCATGACCAACGATGGTCGATACAAGAAGTATAAGCCAGATGCACCTCTCCAGAAAAACTAACCAGGAAGAAGAGACACTGCTTAGCCAGGACCCATCGCCGCGGCACGAGCAGCAGCCAGAGGAGCCGATCGACCCCGTCCTTAATAATGGACACTCGGAGGACGATCAAGACCCATCGCCGCGGCACGAGCAGCAGCCTAAGGAGCCGATCGACCCCGTCCTTAATAATGAACACTCGGGGGACGATCCATTGGACACGGCGCCCGCAGCAGCGACAAACCCTCAGCAAGCGGACGTTCGGCAAGGACCTCAAAACTCAATTCCAGAAGCTTTTCCAGTCGAAAATCCAGACATTCTCCGTTTGCAAAACACTCTGAGCTCAATGTTGAGACGAATGGAGACCATGGAGCACCGAACTTCCCTTCAGATGCAACGATTGGAGGGACGCCTCAAGCAGAGGGATTCCACGGCCTCCAAGGAAGGCCGAGATATTGGAACTCATGGTAAGGAGAAAGGCGAAAAGAATTCTGGCGATCTCCAGAGGATCGACGGGTCAGAACATGGTCGGGTTGACGTCGAGGCTGTTAATCAAAGCAAGGCAACTAAGAGCCCACGGTGTACTGACAAGAGTTTGAATGGAGAAGATCAGAACCAAGGTGATAGTCCTCCACTACGTAAAACTTCAGGAGCACAACGGAGAAAATACATTGGGCAGCACAGTAACAGCCCTTTCTTGGATGATATTTTGAATGCGCCTTACCAAAGTACGATGGAACCCAAGACCCCACATCCCACCTCGAAAATTTCGAGATAGTTATGTTCGTGAGAAGACTCCGAGAGCCTGTCATTACCCGAATTTTTGCTGCAACTCTGAAAGGAGCAGCACTAAAATGGTTCCATAACTTACCTGTGAAATCGATACAACGTTTTGAGGACCTGGCCGAGAGATTTGAGCTGAATTTTGCAACCAGCAAAGAACAACCGAAGTCTCAATACACTTTGGACAAAATTAAGCAGCGACCAGGGGAGACGCTCCAAAGTTATCTGGACCGATTTAAGAACGCGGCCTTACAGGTGCGTGGATTAAAGGAAGACGTACATGTACACCTATTAGCCGCTAGCTTAGATGGCGAATCTCGGCTGGCACAGTCGTTTTTCAAGGAACCCGCTAAAAATCTGAACGACTTCATAACTCGGTCGAAGAAGTATCTGGAGATGGAGCAAATGCGCATAGCAAATGCTCCTCGAAGGGAGCAGGACAGGAAAACACCTCCAAGGGACAAGGACCAGTCTGAGAGCCGCAAGCAAGACCACCGGGGAAGAAACTCGGATAATAAACCCCGTAGTGGAAAGTTTGAAACAAGGGCAAGGTACGACAAATATACTCCCTTGAACGTCTCGTGTTCTCAGCTGTGGAGGGAGGTAGCATTGACCGAGATGAGGAAAATCGAGAGACCTCGACCTCTCAGGAACCGAGCCAGTACGGACCAATCCTGTTTCTGCGCCTTCCATGACGGATTGGGGCACACTACGGACCAATGCTATGAACTTCGTGATGCCATCGAGAAGTTCGTTAGAGACGGTAAATTACGTCAATATGCGATAAAAACTCAAGGGCAGAAGAGAGACAAGCGCAAACAAGGAGATTGAAATGATAGCCCGGCCCCTGAGAGGAAAAAAGAAGATAAGCGGCGAAAGCCGGCCAGTGATGAAGATGGATTCCTAGAGGTCGAGTTCGACTGTAACGTGATCATTGGGGCCTTTGGTGGAGGAGGTGACACGGTAAGCCGGCGGAGGAAATATCTGAAGGAGGTCCTCTCAGTAAGGGACCTCCCGAAGTTCAAAGAGGATCTCGGCAAGTTGGAACCTCCTCAATTGCTTTTCACGAAGGAAGACTTGAAGGACATTGTATCGAGCCATCAGGACGGCCTGGTAATCACGGGAACTCTAGTAAATTGCCGGGTTAAAAGAATCTTCGTTGACGCCGGTAGCTCGACAGACATTATTATCTGGGACGCCTTTAAAAAAATGAACCTGGATCAAGAAGACCTGAAGTCGTGCAAGACGACCCTCATAGGGTTTAATGAAGAACTCTCCCCTCCCAAGGGATACATTGACCTCAGACTGACGTTGGGGATGAAGGAAGGTTTCAAGTCAGAACAGGTAAGGTTTATCATGGTCGAGTTCCCTTCTCCATATAATATCATACTAGGCAGGTCGACTATCCACAATTGGGATATGCTAGTGTCCACCAAGCATCAGAAGCTAAAAATAGTGAGTAATAAGAACAAAGTTATCACCATTAAGGGAGATCAAAAAGAGTCGCGGCGATGCTATTTCGAGACGGTCCAGGAAGGCGAAGGCGGAGCCTCATCCCCACCCCGGATTCGCAAAGGCGAGAGCAGCACGAAGAACCGAGGAAGGGGGAGCCAGGCCAGCCAGTCAGTATGGTGGAATTGGACCTACGAGAAGAACCCGAGATCCCACGACCAGAACCAGAAGGAGAGTTGGAGGATCTGATAGTGGGAAATGGGCCAACGCAAATCACAAAAATAGGCAGAACTTTGAGTCTGGGCTTAAAAATTCAATTGGAGGAATTCTTAACAAAGAATCGAGATGTATTCGCATGGAACTCATCCGAAATACCAGGGATTGACCCTAATTTTTGCTGTCATTAATTAGCCATAAATGTTAGTGCATCTTGACTTAAACATGTAGTGTTGTGGAAATAATGAGTTCTTTAGATCCTTATTCATGTTCTTATTATTTGATGTTTGAGCATAAAATTAGAAAAACTTACAGGGAAAACAAGAAAGAAAGGTGGAGACGGGGCATCATAAAAGACACGTGGAAGACAGAAACAAAGTCGTGTACTCTCTTCAGTCCTAATTATAAAGCCGGGTTGAGTTTTGTTATGGAGAGATTAATGAAGCTAAATAAGTTACTTAATTATATCATATGTTGTGTATCCTTAAATTATATATTAGTTTATTAGTCAAGCTAATTAATTAGTTTGGAGGAAAAAAATAAAAATACTCTAAAGTAATTTAATTAGCTTCCTTAATCTCTCTTAAAAAAATCAATTTGATCTTATAATTATAATTAAAACTGAGTAATATTAATGACCGTTGGGGACGTTGGCAACACCACTTAACCTTTAATTTAATGCTTCCACCCTCTGCCACCTCCCAACTGAACCATACCGCCCCTTCTCTTCTCACTCTCTCTCCAATTAATGTCGCTTCTTAGCACGTGTACTATTCATTAACAAGGCCAGCCACTGTTTTGGCTTGCTGTCGCAGGCTTTCAATTTCAACTAAGCCAACCCTTTAATTGTTTTCATTACTATTTACTCACTTCACTTGATAATTTCCCGCACGAAAGTTTGTTTCTAACGGAGCAAGTTACTTAACGGTTTTAGTTAGAAATATTGTTTATTTGTTATAGTTCTCATGTAAGCAAGTAGTTAGTTTTTATCACTTGGTCTTCCTCCCTATATAAGAGACCACACTATACACATTATGATAATGAGAATATTATTTTCTCTCACATCTTTGTTTTCTCGGTTTCAATTATTTCAATTACTGTACGTATTAGTTTCTTTATTTTGCTGTGATTTACGGTTGGGTGGATGAACGACTCAGGGCGGAGGAAACATAGTTGCATTTAAGCAATAATTATGAAAGTGATGAACGACTCATAGCAGGTATTATAAAAGGGCGTCAACTTTTATGATTATTATAAGGAATAATTGCCTAACTCAGCAATATGAAAGTGATGAAACAGTCTGTGTTTGTGTTTGTGTTTGTGATCCTCGCGGCAGTATTTGTGTCGCGTTGGGGCGGCGACACAGACGAAGAGGCATTGCGAGAAGATAAACCCCAGCCAGGCTATGATTATTTCTTGCTTGCCTTGACTTGGCCTAACCAATTTTGCACCACCCAAAAGTGCAACCCCTCCACCCCCAAGCAACAACAATACTTCACCATCCATGGACTTTGGCCTCAGAACACTACTTCTGCCAAGTCTCCAACTTTCTGCAACTCAACCTTTGAGTTCAATTCAACAGATGTAATATATATATTCATTCATCACTATATATATATATATTCCTACCTGCTTTTGTTTATTTTCAAAGGGAACACGCGTCATACTGCGTGTGTGTGTGTGTGTTTAATTATTTATTGATTTAGTGTCGTTTTGTGGCTTTTGATTTGCATGGTGTAGTTACAACCCATGGAGAAAAAGTTGCTCGAGTACTGGCCTGATCTAAAGAATGCAACTGGAGGCTTTAATGCAAGCATGGCCTTTTGGAGACGTGAGTGGGATAAGCACGGAACCTGTTCTACGACAAGTTATCGGTAAAAGAGTACTTCGAAAAAAGTATTGCTCTTGCCGAAAAGTACTCGGCCAAAATCTATGAGGCCCTGATAAAAAAAGGGTAAACACACACACACACACAAATATAACGATTTATTTAATATATTATCATCGTATATTCATTTTAGTTTATGAATGTCCTCCTAATACAAGTATCTTTATTCATTTAGAATTCGAATTCTCAGAGGGAATTTAATAGGACTTTACACTGTTAGACAATCTCAATATTAGTTAGAGAGAACAATGTAATGACGATTGATAGAGTGAGTTGAGTTATTGGATGTGTTGTATATAGGGGTGAAACCAAATGGAACTCAATATCGGGACTTGGACATACTTAGCGCCGTTGCGCGAGGTATTGGTGTTGTTCCTTTACTAGGCTCCGCCTACAACAAGCAACGTACGCGTCAAGCTCTGACTGAGATTCGTCTGTGTGTGGACTACGACGCCGAAAAACTCATGGATTGTGGAAGAAATCTCACATTTGCTGCTCCTCCTTCTCGATCTTCATCATCTCGTTCTACCAGGTGCCACTTATTACTTAATTAATACTCCCTAATATTCTAATTATACGTTTGACTTTTTTAAGAAATTAATGAAGTTACTTTAAAGCTTTTTTTTTTGTTCAAACTAATTAGTACGATTAATATAAATTAATATATAATTTAAGAACATAACAAATAATATGATTAAGTATGAATAATTTATTTAACTTCTTTAATCTCTAAAAAAAATTAACTCAATCTTATAATTAAGATTAGAGGCAGTACTTTGTTCTTATTTATTCACAAGCATCATATTAATATATATAGATATAGAGAGGGGGGTATTTTGACCATTTTACCCTTTATTAATTAATTAATAACCATTTTACCCTGTTATAGTCAATTACATGGTTTCTTTAATCCATTACATGATGTAATCGACTAAAAAAACCATGTAATCAATTACATCATAAAAAAAAAATTAAGTTAAAATTTCGGAAGGCCATAACTTCTGGCTCGGGAGTCCGAATGAGGTGATTGTTTTTTTGATTCCGCATAACTTTTTGAGATCTATACATTGATATAAAAATTTGTGTCCAAATCAAGTCAAGTGAGCGTAATATAGTACAAAATTTACAATATTTAGTCATAAAACTTTGAAAGGCCATAACTTTGGCCTCAAGTGTCCGAATCAGGTGTTGAAAAGAAAATATAGCCACACACTATAACAAAATCCATAACAAATAAATTAACTTCCAAATTTAATAAAAAGAAATGAGGAGGAACACAGATTAGCATTTCAGCCAACTGTTGTAACGTGAGAAACTGAAGTTGCGCCTCGGGATAGAACAGCCTTGGTTGCCGTCAGAATCTGTTTCAGTGCTACTCGCTACTCTTTGTTTTGCGTCTCGTCTTCCTTTGCTTCTTGAATTGCTTCGCTGCTGCGTTTTATTTTTTCTTTGTTGCCATCTAGTTCGCATCCCCTTGCGTCTCTGACCTTTTTAATATATATAACTTAGGTTTGGGTCATGCAATCTCTGATTCTTGCTTTTCTCTTAATGATTAATGCTTGGCTTGTGTCCCACTTCTTAGAGTTTTATATATATATATATATATTATATATATATATATATATATATATATATATAATGAATTGTTTCCTTTTATTTGATGTTTTCTTTTTAATTAGATCATATAATATCTCCTTCACAATAAAGATAGGATATGAATATATTTTATGTCGAATTATACTTTGATCCTATATTTAATATAAAATATAACTAAATAGGTATATAATATTAACAAATCTAACTAATTATATCATAAAATATACACCTATTTAATTATAGGGTTAAGTACCAATTTTGCCCAGGAGCAATTTTGTCCCTTAACTTTTCGGCAGAGCAATGTTGCCCCTGAAATATCAAAACGTAGCAATGTTGCCCCTCTGTTAAATACCCAAACGTTGACCGTTAGTTGACCATTAGGGTTTTTAATGGAGGGGCAACATTGCTACGTTTGATACTCAGGCAAAATTGCTCCTCCAAAACGTAGCAATGTTGCCCCTAAAGTATCAAAACGTAGCAATGTTGCCCATCCGTTAAAAACCCTAACGGTCAACGTTAGGGTTTTTAACAGAGGAGCAACATTGCTATGTTTTGAGACTTCAGAGACAACATTGCTCCGCCGAAAACTTAAGGGACAAAATTGCTCCTGGGCGCGTACTTCAAGAGCAAAATTGGTACTTAACCCTTAATTATAAAATATATACTTATCAGTTTTGCATATTTTGTTTTTGTGGATGATGTTTTTTATTTTTTATTTTTTATTTTCAAAAATAAAAATAATCATTTCAATGAGTAGATTTTGAAAAGTTATGTGGAATAAAAAAAATCACTTGATTCGGACTTCCGAACTATAAGTTATGGTCTTCCGAAGTTTTAACTTTTTTTTTTATGTAATCGATTACATGGTTTTTTTTAGTTGATTACATCACATCATGTAATCAACTAAAAAAACTATGTAATCAACTAAATAGTGACAGATTGGTGTATAGATTTTAAATAGGGGTAAAATGGTTATTAATTAATTAATAAGAGGTAAGATTGTTAAATAGCCTATATATATATATATATATATATATATATATATATATATATATATATATATATATATATATATATATATATATATATATATATGAAATGACATTGTGTTCATCGTTTTTTGGATGGATCAGCGGGGTGCCATCAGTCTTGGAGACCGTACACAATGCAGCCGGGCTTCTATAATCGTGCCAGCTAGCTATCACCTTTAATAATTATTATGTGTGCGATCAAACTAAATTTATAGTGCAGTTAATATCTGCTATACGATAAATCATTTTATAATAAAGCAGATGAAATAATAATGAGTGGCTTTGTGTTGTGTTTATATTAATAGTGCAACGTACGCACCTTTTATCGTTGTAATTAGGGTTAAATATCATTTTTATTACGGAAGTATTGATGAGAAAGTATTCGGCATCTGAAAGTTTTTTTGATATCATTTTTGTCCCGGAAGCTTACAGAAAAAAGCAAATATGCATTGAAAGTTTTTTTTAAGAGCAAATTTTTCCCAGAAGTTTTTTTAGGAGCAACTTTGCCCTTAAAGTTTATAAAAAAGAGTAACAATTCAACGATCAAGATCAACCGATAGGTAAGATTACTATATTTGTAAACTTTCGGGGTAAAAATGATACCAAAAAAACTTTCGGATACTGAATACTCCCTAACCAACACTTCCATGATAAAATTAGTATTTAACCCTCGTAATTAACTTTATGAAATTTGCGTGATTGTGTTGTATTCCTATTCTATGTGGCTTCATCGTTAATTTAGTCGTCATTCAATATTATTGTCGCTTTTATTCCTCTAACCTTATTTAGGTGGCACTTTCCATATGTTTTTGGGAAATTTTCAGTTAGCATTTTATTTCGAGCAAAATGATAATAACGCCCTTCTTTTATTTTTTAAAAGAGCGTTTACAAGTCAAATAATGACATTTATAAAGTAGGGTTAAGGTGCAAAAATACACATATGGTTTGTCCAGAGGAGCACTCAACACCATGTGCTTTTTTTAAGTTCAAAAGTGACTATGTGATTATCAAATTAGTGCAAAAGTCACATCCAGTTAACCCAAAAAACAGTGACCGTGAATGCTGAAATAGAGTGTGACGTGGCTTTCTCTTCGCTCCTTCTTCTCTCTCTCATTCCCTCCCCTGTTTCTTTTTTCACCAATATCATTCTCTTTACTGCGTCACCCACTCACCCCCATCTTGAATTGACCTCTCACAATTGCCTACTCTCTCTCTTCTCCATTTACACTCCTTGGCTTGCAAATTTCGGGGCGCCAAAAATTTCCTAGCTTTACTGGGCAAGTCACTTTTTCTCGCCTTTTATGACCATTTTCGTTTGAAATTTTCACGGAATGAGAGAAAAGTTGTAAAACACATCTAGCACATCAATTGTTTCGATTCCGTCTTGTGTTAACATGCTTGAGATTTTGAATTTGGATGTGCGTTTCGTCTACTTGAGATTAGAAGTTCAAAAGAATTGTCAATTTTTCCTTTGGAATAACATTCGGTAATGCTGGGTGAACAAAAAAATTTCTTACATGCATCCCGATGGTTATTTACAGACTTTCACCATTACTGCCTTACTCGTTACCTTAACAGAAAAATTTGACGAAGTGCCATCACAAAGCATTAAAGAAGCAGACCTACTAGAATAAAGATCTCAGAATATTTCTCTTTTTCGTGAATCAAAACCAAAAAAGGGAGAGGAAGTAGAAAGTAAGCAAGAATGAGAGTGGAAAAAAATATAAAGATAAAAGAAACAGGAGATACCTGATGAAACTATGATACAACATTTTCATTCTCAGAAACCTTCCCGTAATACTCGTTGAGTTTCTGCAGAATCACAACGCGTGTCCTAAGTAGAGCAATGTAATTGGCAGTTTCCTGGAACAACCGATCAGCTTTTATCATCTCGCCGCTCTGCCCTGGGATTAGCTTCTTCAACGCCTGAAGCTTGCCGGAGAGCTTTGACTTGGCCTCCATGTGTTTTAAGCTTCTTCTCGCTCTGCGAGCACGTGAGCCAGTCTAGAGAGACGAAGGGTAGGCGCTTTGGTGTCGCCTTCCTCACACTCCACTTCAGCATACACAACACTTTAAGTCAAACTTTCAGTGTTCACGGTCACCGTTTTCAGGGTTAACGGAAGGATGTGATTTTTGCACTAATTTGGTAACCACATGGTCAGCCATTTGCAAGATAAATAAGGGAATTAAAAAAAAAAGGATTCGAAAGAACCCAAATAGTTAAAAATATTTTAGTCATTTATAAAACAAATAAAAAAATTTACAAGATAAATGAGGACATTCACAGACAAATAAGGTGTTTACAAAACAAATTAAAAGACATTGTTATTTTTTCACCCACAAATCTTACATTTATTTTAACTTAAAGGGATGCAATGAAGTTTTAGATTTTTTTGGGGGTTTATTGAAATAAAATCTCTTCAATTGGGACTAACTGAATATTTCCCTATATTTTATCAAAGTAAAGTATAACAATCCCAATAAATTTGTCTTAAAATTTATTTATTTTTTCTATTTTGCCCCATTTAATATAGGGTCAAAGTTAAATTTTTCTTTGGAAGTTTTAGCCTACGTAGTAAATGTTGTTCTATGACTACCTACGTAGTAAATGTTGTTCTATGACCAAGGTTGACCATTAAATAAAAAATTCTGACCACACAAAATGCAACGTGCAAGTTTATATGGCAACACTCCTTCAAATCTCTCTTCTCCCTCCCAAGTCCCATGCGGCGTCCATTCCCGAGAATCTCCCCATAGAAGACTAGAAGTTGAGGCAATTTTTTTTTTTTTGATATAAAAAAAGTTTTGGAAGGGTTCGACATCAGTCCTCCACCAAGGCCAGGACACGGCTCCGGGCTCTATGAGCACTTACTGGGGACTTACGAGATCGCCTACCAAAGGAGTCCCAGCGACGGCAGAGGGGATCGAACCCACGACCCAAGGGCCTAGTCCTGGATCCCTTACCATCTATGCCAACTCACATTGGCAAGTTGAGGCAATTTTGAATGTGAATTAAAGCAGACAAAAATCAATAGAGGTCGAGTCTAGTAGAAGAGGTTAGTTTCTCACAATGTTTTGAACCAATATTTAAATCCCTACTAGAAGATGTGTCTGTATTTGATGTTGTATTTGATGTCCGACAATGCCTCAAATAAATTGCATCTAATTATCTAATTAATATGAGGATATCTATGGCTCTATATGCTTAACAAACAAACAAAAAAGCAGGCAAAACCGACCATTCCAGCCCAATCCTTCATCTCCGAAGATGGCGATCGAATGCGTTTTGAATCGTGCAAAGACGACGTAATTGGTATGTGAAGCTTGAGATTTTCATCTATGAGCCCGACCCTTGATCCCTTCGGAGTAAGAAGAGGAGAGTGAATGAGATAGAGGTGCCATTAAGAGAACTGCAGTTTCAGTCTTCTCATGCCACTACGGGTTGAAGCCCTACGGACATCTCTATATCTTAAGGAAAGGACATTGAAGGAGCAATTGGGAACACCCAAGAGACCCATCCATAGCAACCATCATCATAAACCAAGTGGCACCTAAAAATGGGCCAACACAACACACAACAACCATAAAATAAAAGTATATACCAAAAATACCAAAAGACGAAAGGACTCAGCTTTGCAAAATAGAGATTTAAGTGGTTGCTGATAAATTTCGAGGTCCTTACTAAACTAGTATCATGTGCATGTGCAGAGCTTTTTGGCACAATCTCCGCCAGAACCCATAACATATAAATCTTATTTTTCAGTATACAAATTCATATAAATGTATCGAGAAATTAAGAAAAAATCTATAAGAGAAATATATGCAAAAACCTACTGAAAAATTGTCCATATAAAAACATAACTTTTTTTAAGTTTTCTCTTGAATTTTCTATATTGACCAAGCGACACACATACACTACTAATTTTTTCAATTCAATTATAACATTAATAAAATCGCATCTCTTTCTTAACAGAGAATTAGATGTATGAATATCAAATTTGACGTTAGTATTGGTTTATCATTAAATCCTAATAAGTACATGAGAGGTAAACTAGATTTGAAACATTGAGTCCACGATATTATATTGAACTGTAGGAAAGAAGTTAATTATTAACTTGTTAAAAAATTAATAATGGGCTAAAAAATCATCAACTATCCGGTTAAGAATATACTCTTCTTCCTTGTGTGCATTTGAACGAGTCAGCGCCGATCTATGCATGTTTCACAACAAACCATTATCCTTTGAGAAATTTTTGAAATGCTCTAGGTACACACATTTTGACCCCCACGACCATATATATAGAGCGCCATTGTGCTCTATAAGAGAAAAATTACTTGGATCTTAGAGTGCCATTGTGCTCTATAAGAGAAAAATATAAATAATTTATTAAAATAAAGAACAGTTAAAATTACTTATGAAAGTGAAGAAACAGTTGGTGTATGCATGTGTGTTTGTGATATGCGTAGCATTATTATTTGGGTCGTGTTGGGGAGATTACACAGACGCAGAGGCATTGCAAGCAGCAGCTCACCAAACCCTGCAAACCCTCCGTACATCCCCAGTAGGAGTAATGTTAATTCTGTATTTCTTATTTAAATTAAACTTGCCTCCCATGTATTTTGCTTTGTCTGTAATCAAATACTTGTCTTTCATACCTTTCCTGTCAAGTATTTCATGTCCTCATTTATTTGATCTCCTCTCAAACCAAAGCCTCTTTTTCTTAATGTTAGACTTAGGGAAGTTTAACTAGGATCCGACGCGGTGCGGTTTCTCGATCAACCTCCTCTCTTAATTTTCTGACCCTTAACAAAGTTCTAAACTTTCAGCCTAGCTAGCTAACTTCACTGACTTCATATGGGATGAACGAAAGCTAAGATACTTCAAAGTAAATTGCAACAATTTTGAATAAAAATTAGAAAATCCAGGTCATTTATAGTTGTACGTCTTCCTACTCCAAGCTGTTAAACCAATGGCTAGCTGCTCAACTTATGTGCAGAAATTGGCAAGACAATTCATAGTGGGGCGTCTTCATCTTCAATGGCGGTCCCGTAATAAAATGGTTGGGAACCAACACGTCCCACAAAAAGGACGAAACTTTCCCTCATTATCCATATTTGGTCCCTATATATGATATAATATGCCCCTTTTGGGCTTTTCTGAAATATAGTCCCTGTCCCACAGCGTCATCACTTTAGAGCCCGCATTCTTGTTTCTAAATGTTCAAAAGAATCAACATTTAGAAACAAAATATTATTATTGATTAGTGATGAACTCATGATTATATATAATGCCCATGGCCCGTGCCTGTTCCAATAGTCAAAACGGTATTCATTTGTTTGTGTCGTTTATTGCACTTGGTTCTCATTAAAGGACTTGACGATGGTGATAAGAAAGATGGTGTGACACTAGAAGTGTAGAGATCGAGGCCTTTAAAAAAGAGCCCTTCTTTATGATCCAATTGTGAGACTGGGTCTCTTTGAAAGATCAAATCTTGGGTATGGAGGTTGAGTAAATTTTGCCAATTAATGCTTCGCTTAGAGACTCTTCTCTATGGCAATGGCTCTGCTCTGTGAAGTGCATGTGAGTGACATGAATGCTTTCACCAGACTCATGCTTTTTTCTTCAATGCAGTTGCAGAAGCACGGATGAAAAATGAACTCAATCAATATTTGAGTACTACAGAAGTTACTTTGAGACTTAATGATGATCTAAATTTGTAATCAGTACTTTGCAATTAAAATCACATCAACAGTATAGAAAATCAGTACTTTGAAGTTTGAACACCTTTCTGTATAAATAGCTACCCCATATCACTCAATCTCTCAAAGGAAGCTGTTTGCCTCTCCCCCACAAAGAGTATATCACATTATCACTATATCTACTTATTCTCTCTCTTACTCATTAGCTCCATGTCTTGCCAAACAACATTCACATGTCTTTGTTTCTAGTGGGAAAAGATACACTACTGTTTCCTACTTTTTGTTTGAGGTTGCTTCTCCACTAAAACTTGCCCCTCATCATCAATCATCATCCACACGCCAAACTAATCTTTTACTGTGTTAATGCTCTGAAATCAAAGCTAGCTTTTTGTTGTGCTGCTCTCATAAATAATTCATTCATTCGGAAGCTTCCCTCTTATTTTCAAATCTCCGCCGTCATGAATCCTATAATTCTCTTTCTTCTTATGTCCTTGTTCACACAATTTTCAGAAGTTGAGCCTGCAAGACCAAAACCCAAATTGCCAGGGAAGCTGGTTCATGATCCCAACCCTGAAATCACTGTTATGGGCTTTGTTTATTGTGATATCTGCTCCAACAACAGCTTCTCCAGACACAGCTACTTCTTGCCTGGTAATATATATAAACCTCTAGGTCTAGAATTTGATTTCTCAAACTTGCTGGAAGAAAAATATATGGATATTAACTCTTTTTTGGGGTTTTTTATTTATCTGCAGGTGCTGAAGTCAGAATAGATTGTGTTTTTAAGGCTCTATCAGCGAAAACTGAAGAACAGATATCAGTTTCAGTGAATAGAACAACAAATAAGCATGGGTTGTACAAGCTGGAAATCCCATCAGTGGATGGAGTGAGATGTGCAGAAGATTCAGAACTGGTGTCTTCTTGCCAGGCAAGTCTAATTGGTAGCTCATCCTCTGCATGCAATGTTCCTGGATACAATATCACTTCTGATGAGATAGCAATCAAAGCAAGACGAGCCAATCTCTGCATATACAGTCTAAGTGCTTTGAATTTCAGACCTACCAAAAGGGACATCACCTTGTGTGGTAATTGAAAGTATGGAACAGCTTACACAAGTAGCCAGAGTACTAGCATACTACTAGGTGACTTGTATACGCTTTCCAAGAAACCTAAAAACTCAGATATGCCGGTCTCTCTTTTTAGCCCATCATAGGGGCATACACTTCTCTTCTGTCTTGGATTGTTTTCCTGCATTACTTGTTTGGTTCTGGAGTTTGTGTGCAAATTAAAGAGAATTTGAATTAGGTCCTTGTTTAAATGCATAAGATGTATATAACATCTCTCTCTCTCTCTCACATGAAACTGTAAAGAACAAGTAACTTGTAATAAACTCTGGCTTGTGTTTTTCAGTGGTGGTTGCGGTTACGGATAAGAGAAAGAAATTATTCTATTGCAGTCTTTCCTCGTGATTCTATCAGACACCAATAAGCTGTATGTTGTGTTCTAACCAGTTAGATTACTATCCAACTGCAAGTTGATAATTCATGAGGACCGAATATTTTATGACACTATTGAAAGAGACCACAAAATATTTGGAACGCCCATAACTTCAATTGTAATAAGAGTAAGATACATGACTTGTGACATATCACCCACCAACATTCAAGTTTGTTTTTTGACCATCCTAAATTCAGATTGATGGGACTTGCCATTGCTGAAATAGTTTTACAGAGCAATTCAGAGGGCAGTGTTAGAAAACTGGCAGGTTTTGATCACTTATTGTCTCTGGTCGTCCTTTCATCAGATCCATAGAGAAGGCTGCCATTTAAAAGGTTTCCTACAGTGGATCCACAGGTGACTATCATAACACCATAATATGTATGAATAAAAATTTCCTATGAAATTATTGTGATGCAATTCAAAGTAACTTCTTGTCGCACTTTTAAGTAGAGTATTTATGGCAACTTGTTTATTGCACAATTAATATTTCATACAACCTTTTGTAACAAAGAAAAGGAAAAAAAGAAAAGGTATGTCATATAGCCTTCTAGAAGCATTACTTCTATTGTTGAAACTTGAAACATTAGAATGTGGCGTTCATACACACAACGACATGTGTGTTTGTGAAAGTTCATCTCAAAATTTGGTGAGCAATTTTTATGGATCATTCTAATCTAACAGTCTAAAATACAGAGAAGATAACACCAGTTTCTACTGTCGCTAGAATGACTAATTTTCTAATGCACCTTGCATGAACGGAGAAAATGGCTTGTGTCAAAACTTACGCTTTAAAATGTATTGCACTAAAAACAGGCACTAAATCTGTAAATCAGCAACTTCATCTTAGAACTCCAGCATAGTTTAGTTCAAGTCAAGATGCTGATAGGATATTTTTATTATAATAATGCATAGTAGTATTTCCAGCTAAGCGGATATATGTGGAGTCTATTACTTTCAAAGTGGGCATTCCTCTCTATTGGTAACCAGATTTTCTTAAAGTCTATCATTTGTCTCACCCTATACATAGAACCAAAAGTAGTCTTCATGGCAGGAGCTGGTAATTAAACAGAAGTACTCTATTTTCTTTATAAAACATAAAAATGCTCTATATCTGCATCATTCCTTGGAAAACCTTCATGGCTGGAGCTGGTAAACCTAGAAGCACAATGATGTCCATCCTCTCTTTCCCATGAGTTAGGAACAAGAGCACTTCTTTTTCTGGCAATGAAACTGGCCCGGATAGAACAGGCTCTCCCCATCCAAAATCAGTGGTATGGAAGGAAAGCCTAGACCAAGTGGTGATCAAAAGGGTACAAGCAAGAGATGGCTTAGCTCTTGTCACTTCAAAATAATCTATTGCTGATCTCATATAGACCATCTTGATTGCAACTTGAATCAGCCTCACGGCGAATGAGAATGGCTTCTCTGATAGTTCACATGCTTCACACACGCAATTTGTTAATACAATCCCATTTCCAAAGTACCCTTTTGGTAGAGGAGGGTTAAATTTATGCCTTCCATCAACTGCAAAAAGGAGCTTTGTTTTCTGCTGTGGCAGCATTTTTAAGGCTTTGGTTCTGGCAATCCAGACAAATGCCGAGAGGGCTTCAAAAGCAGTGCAAGATTCAAGAACCCCATCTTGCATAGCCTTCATCTTCAATTGATCTAGCTTCACAGGATCAAAACAGAAGGAGCCATGGATCAGGCCTTCTTCGGGTCTGTTTGGGAAAGCTGTGGAAACTGAAAAAGCATGGTAGGAAAGAAAAAATACGGTGAGAGTAAAATGAGGTGTTTGAGTTTGCTTTTTTTCAAATGAACTTTTAAGTCAAAAACTACTTTTAAGAAGAAGCCACTAAGACCTGCTTTTCACAGTGTAGATGAACTTCTACTACTGTCAATTCAAACCTAAATCACATTTACAATATGATTTTTATTCTATCTTAAGTTCGAAAAGTCATTTCTACCACATCTAATCCAAACAACCCTCCTTATAGTCCGTGGTTGTTACTTATGGATTAGAGCATGATAGTATTAAACTAAACAGCAAGCATGCAAGTTTTAACTTGCAGAACCCTAAAAGTTAATTCATCAGGCCAGGCTTACTATAAAAAAAGCCAATTATATCTTTACTTTAAACTCCACAAGTACCCCCAAGAAAAGAAACAGGCAGAAGCAAATAAATATCTTTCCTTTAAAGACTCTTCTCATCTTTTACATCCATGTCCTGCAACACACTACCCATAAACAAATCACCTTTCACCTTCATAGTGTATTCCTCCTCTCACTTTTCTATAACTTGTTACCATTTAATCAAAATACCGTATATATGTACGTAAAATAACATAACTGGAAAACATTCTTGAAATCTGTTACATGTCATAACTGTGTGAGGGACTTTGGGCGTCAGAAACGAGACTCTAGTGTGGTGTCCGAGAATCTGACCATATACTTCCTTTCCTCTCTATTATCTTGTTGACATGGCTCTAGATATAAGCTAAGTCCTTCTTATGGTTTTATCAGTTTCTTTTTTACACAGGTAACATGGAGAAGTGTAATGGGAACGGTTTCCAACTTGAAGTGAGGAGTGGGAAGCCCACTCTAGTTCCTCCTGCAGAGGAAACAGAGAGAGGCATATATTTCCTATCAAATCTTGACCAGAACATTGCAGTGATTGTCCGAACTGTTTATTTCTTCAAAATGGCAGAGAAAGGAAACAACAAGGCTGGGGAAGTTTTGAAGAATGCACTGAGCAAGGTTCTTGTGCAGTATTACCCTCTTGCTGGGAGGCTGAACGTCAGTTCAGAGGGTAAACTCATGGTGGAGTGTACAGGGGAGGGTGCTCTATTTGTGGAGGCTGAAGCTAACTGTTCAATGGAAGAGATCAGTGGGATTACAAAGCCAGATCCAAGTATCATTGGGAAGCTTGTTTATGAAATTCCTGGCGTGAAACACATACTTCACATGCCTCTTTGGTTGCCCAGGTATCTCCTACTCCTACTTTTTATTTCATTTGGACTCTTAACACTGAAGAATTTACATTCAAAGGTCTGTCTTTTGTTTTTATTTTTTTAATGCAAATGCTCTTTGGGAATTAGTGAAAACCAAAATAGTAATTGTAAGAGATGGCCGCAATCTGAATTGGGAATTTACAGTTTTGATGTTTTAAGTTTCAACTCTATATTATAGGTGACTAAGTTTAAATGTGGAGGATTTGCTGTTGGGCTGTGCGTGAATCACTGTATGGTCGATGGGATTGCTGCTATGGAGTTTGTGAACTCTTGGGGTGAAGTGGCCAGGGGCCGACCACTTTCTGTTCCACCATTTGAAGACAAGTCCAGCACCAATGGCTTCTATGAAGTAAGCATTAAAGTAATAAACAGTCCGGATTTACTAAAGCCTAATATATCAATATCATTCTTATTGATCCTTAAATGCCCTAAAATGATTACTCGACTAACTTTATATTACTCAAATTGCCACTGTTCATAATATAATTTATTTTCCTCCACCGTACCACTTGTTTTGGTGCAAAATATAACCCCAGTTTGCTACCCTCTTCGGCTCTTTTTATAAGGAACAATATCCCTCTTATTGGGGCGGTCTTTAATGTAGGAACAAATCCTCTTTTTATGAAATTATAGCTAGTCTTTTTATTTTAACCGACCTATTAAATATATGTCACCCGTTATCTTTTATGTATACTCTTTATAAATAAGGATATATTAGAAAAAAGAGTATATATCTTACGCATTTATTACTTTTAATTTATATTTTGAACTGTGTGATTTTGGTAGCAGTTATTTATAAAAAAAGATGGGAGGGAATATACAACACAACTTTTTATTTTGCCATTATATGCTATTAATGAGTCGGCTTCCATTTAATATTCTTTTAATAAAGATCAATTTGAAAGATGTTCTAATATTGTTTCACAACTTAACAGTTGGGTTGGATTTCTCTCATCATCTTTTTTTTTTTTTATCATCCCTCATAATCTCTAAATCACGTCCGTCCAATCAATACAATACTACTTTAATTTTTCTCTCATTTTCTCAATCAACGGCCTTAATGAGAGAAAATGAGAATAAGAAAAAATAAGGAGAGGATCTCCTTCCCTTAACAGTTTAACCAACCAAGCAACTAATTTTTCCATATGTATGTCTGGATCTATATATATGTATATTTTGGACTAAAATTATATGTTTTAAATATAAGATATATTGATTTTTTTGTTGTTGAGATATTAAAATGTTAAATAAATTATTTAATTATATCATATGTTGTATAATGTTGCATAGCATATCAGTTTATATTGATTTGAAGGTTCATCGGCTATGGAGTTAATGTTCTCTCCGACGATAGTCACTCTTCTATGCCTAGTTAATACGTGAGATTAAACTTGAGAAAAGCAGTTTAGCTCGAGTTAATCATATTGAGAATGGGTCATGCAAGTTTGAGTTAATGACTTCGAGTATGTATAATCAAATAAGTTCTTTTAACTATTCAATCATATTTGCTCGCCCCAGACTGGTAAAGTTCGATACTTTGAATGATTCCAACGTACTTTTTATTGCAATATGATTCTTCTGCACACAAGAATTTAGATGGCTTATGTTGTTTAATTATAAAGTTTTTTTAGTTACTTAGGGATGTTAGATAAAATAAATTAATACTTCGGACAAAATATGGTAATTTTATAAAAACATGCAAGAGGTTTGGATAAGATGATGTATTTCTTTTCTTTTTTTGTTGACCCTTATTTACTACGCCATGATAGGGGTGAAATAGACCAAGACCAAATACACTTGAGTATATAGGCAAAAAGCCTAAGGCCCCGTTTGGTTTGGTACAGGGAACATTTAAGGAGGGAAAGAAATGGAAGGGAAGATTAAGAGGAAATTTAAAAAGTTAAACTGTTTGGTAAACATGGGAATGAAACTTAAGTTGAGGGAAAATCAAATGTTTGGTAAAAAGAATTGGGTGTTGATTAAGTGGGAAGGAGAGGTAAAATACCTATAATACCCCTAACATAAAAAAGAGAGAGAAAGACTTGATTGATTTATTTATTTATTTTTATATCAGGCATAAACATACTACCCACATCGTGACTGTTAATGGTTGAGAAGGAAAATCAAAAGAGTTGTCGATGGGATCTGTGAGGGCGATGATTAGAACGACAGCCGGAGGTGAGAAGGATTTCTAGGGAGAAGGATAGAAAGGGAAAGGAACCCAGATTGCATCAAGAAAACCACAGATCACATACTGCTCTGTTCGGCTCTGTTTTACATTTTACATGGATAAGGTTCAATAATTTGATCATATCTCTTAAACCACAGATCCGATTGTGGTGAAACTTTTTTTATATAAAACTAGACTCCCAATGCGTCACATAGACACCAAAAGCAAGCTCAAAGGAGTTTAGAAGAAAGAGATATGGATATCGGAAGTTGACCCTAGAATTCTCGCATCATATCAGACATTTTTTCAGTAACTTGGATGACTTGGTTCGAACGTAGTTAACAAGTTCGAACGTAACACTCACCTAAAAGAGTCGAGTTCGAACGCATAAATTGACATATAGTTGAAACTGTCTGGCCGCAATTAATTTCAGCATATTGGAAGAGAAGGCTGGTCATGAGGAATGAAAATAAAGAGCAAAAATTGAAAGTGGTGAAAGAGATATGGATTACTGTTTTTGCAACTTTCGATGGCAGTTAAATCTTCTTTAATTGTTTCACTGTTCATACCACCGTGAGAGAGCTTGAACTAAACCATCAGCAACATTCTTGCATCTCCGACGAGCCACCACTACCATCCTCCTCACCGTCATCGTTGGGAATGAGAAGGCCAGAGAGCTTGGGTTGTGACTGTGTCTTTGGAGGGAGAGCCATTTGGGACGAAGAACCGAGCTTGAAGAAACTACGAGAGATCACCTTCAGAAGGGCTTTTTTGTCCCATTAATTCACTTTCCCGGGAAGATTTTGAGATCCCTCCAGTTTTGGAGGGATTTGAATTTCCCACGTTTGTGGGAAGATAGAGCAAGGTGGGAGCTTGGTTTGACGGGAAGTTGTGCAACCAAACGGGTATTGCTAGTGGGAACTGTGTTATGTTCCCAGGAACTCTTATGAGTTCCTTGTACCAAACGAGACCTAAGTTTGGGTCCGAGTTTGAATGCATGTATTTTTTTTAGGCTCCGAGTCTTTAAAAAGCCTAAAATATTTTTAAATGCCTACTTATAATATAAACTTTTTAAAAGGCATCATATTGCAAAGCCATAATAAAGGTTGTAAGTAGGCTAGGGCCCGTTTGAATGGGCTTTTTTGATAAAAAAAAATCAATTTTTTAATGCAAAAAGAAATGTTTTTTAGTTAATTTATGCGTTTAAATGATTTTTTTTTAAAAAAGCAAAAGTCACAAAAAAAAAGCCAAAATGCTGTTTTTTCTAAAAGCTCCAATTTAGAGCTTAAAAAATAAGCACTACAAAAAAAAACACCTTTTTTAAAAGCCCATCCAAACGGCCCTAAGCCCGCTAATACCTGCATTTATGTAGGTTTTTAGTAGGTTTCAAAGCATACATATATATACAAATGTTGGTTTCAAATAGGTTCAAAGCCTATGTAAAACCTATATTAAATTAAAATACTCCCTCCATCCCTAATTATAGGAGCAATTTAACCGATTTTGGGAGAATTAAGGAGAGGAGTTAAATTAGTTAATTTTAATTTTACTCATTTTCCTAAAATGTCCTTATATAAATTTAAAATGACATAAGTTGCTCTAATTATAAGTGTTTCTGATTTGTCTTACTTAGACATTCATAACATATTAATTTAATATATATGTATATTAGTTGCTTTTTATATAACCATGTGTATACATATATGTGTATTCATATAGATCTATCTACATATATAGAGACACACACCCATATATCTACACACACACATACATACATATACACACACACACACACACACACATATATATATGTTTATATATATGTGTGTGTGTTCACACATATATATCTACACATATATATATTGACACACATAAACACAAATATACATATATATGTAAACACACATATATATAATGCTCCTAATAATAAGTATAAATAGGGGTATTATAGGAAAAAATTGACAAAAGTTAAAACTTGCTCTTATAATTAGGACCAAAACCAACTCCAAAATTTACTCCTATAATTAGGGACGGAGGGAGTAAGTCTTTATTTAATTACATATTATTATATACGAAATTATATAATATGTAAAAGTAACATATTAAATATACCAAGTCCGCAGGCTTGTATATATATGTATATTAGTTGCTTTTTATATAACCATGTGTATACATATATGTGTATTCATATAGATCTATCTACATATATAGAGACACACACCCATATATCTACACACACACATACATACATATACACACACACACACACACACATATATATATGTTTATATATATGTGTGTGTGTTCACACATATATATCTACACATATATATATTGACACACATAAACACAAATATACATATATATGTAAACACACATATATATAATGCTCCTAATAATAAGTATAAATAGGGGTATTATAGGAAAAAATTGACAAAAGTTAAAACTTGCTCTTATAATTAGGACCAAAACCAACTCCAAAATTTACTCCTATAATTAGGGACGGAGGGAGTAAGTCTTTATTTAATTACATATTATTATATACGAAATTATATAATATGTAAAAGTAACATATTAAATATACCAAGTCCGCAGGCTTGTAGGCTATGCCTTTAAAGAAAAAGCATGGTTGTGAATGTTGGATGTTATGTTGGTTGGTTGAGAGGAACCGTATTCTCCCCACATATCATAGGTTCGAATAGACATAAGATAAAAAGGAAAAAGCCTAACCTTTTTTTTTGGTTGCCCACCCGATTCACCAGGGTTTCGCCCCTACTAATCCGGATCCGACCCGCGTCGTGCACCTGACTTTGGTGGGATAGTCTCTCAACGGGGTTTTTTTTTGCATTCACAAGGTTCGAACCTGAGACCTTGTTTAAGCGACACAAACCGCTTATCACTTATGCCAACCCCGTTGGTTATTATTATTATTTTTTAAATAGGCCTGAATCATGACATTTTTATTAAACATACAGGCCATAGGCCTCTATGCCTCTCTATCAAGGGCCCATCCCATTTCCACCCTCCTCACAAGTAATAACTGAAGCTAAATTGAGTTATGGCCATAATTTAGAACTATTATTTTCCCGTATAAATTTCAAAAATAAAAAATATAGAACTAAAATTGAATGATTATTTAATGTTTCTATTAAAAATTTAAAAATGATTAAATAATTAAAATACACATTTTTTCTACTTTAGGAGTGTTAGAAGTCATTAATATAAATAGTTATATTTGCTGTGTTGTAAAAGTCATTTTATTTTTAATACTATTTTCATCAAAACAAGCCTCCAAATAAATTGGGTTTTACAACACACCAAAAAAAAATTTATTTTTAAATTGTATCAAATAAAACATTACCATTTTAACGTTTCTATTTATATTTCATTTTAGAAGTCAGGCAGGGTCCCATGAGACGGCTAAAGTGGGTACATTGTATAATCATAACCGTCAGATCATCTAAAATAGTGGTGACCGTTCGATCCCCTAAGGTATGGGCTCTGCACAGCGAGCCATTGCATCTTTTCTAGGTTTTAGTTGTGGACTTGTCAAGCTCGGCCCATTCAAGCCGGGACCATATAAACTTAGCGAGGCACTAGGGTTTTCGTTTTCATTTTCTCATTGCCAGCAGAAGCGGGATCAGCAGCAATGGTGAGTATTGTTTCTTCGCGTTTGTTTAACTGAGTCTTATGTTCTCGCATCTTCTAGAGGTGAATTCTGATTCATGCTCCGACGAGATTGTGGTTTTAGTATCCAGTGACCTGCCATGCAAAAAATTCCTCAGTTCATGAGATTAGAGTATTTATTCGTAGGAAGAGTTGTTAGCATACCTATATGTTAATATATTAGGCTCGGTGTGATTTAAAGTTCAAGAGCATTCTTATAGAGCTCTTGTGTTTATTAACGTACTTATAAATTCGGTGCTTTTTATCCATTTAACAGGCTCCCAAGAGAGGTGTGAAAGCTCCTGTTGCGGCTGCTAAGAAGAAGCAGGTCTGTGTCTCAATTGTCAAGCCTTCAATTAAATTAACGGTTTCGTTTTTGGGTATTTTATTGAAATTGTGAAAGGACTTGGCTTCCATTTTCTTTGTTCGATTCTTGCAGCAAGTCGTCAACCCACTTTTCGAGAAGCGTCCGAAGCAATTCGGGATCGGAGGTGCATTGCCTCCTAAGAGAGACCTTACTCGATTCGTAAAGTGGCCAAAGACTGTTCAAATCCAGAGGAAGAAGAGGATCCTCAAGCAAAGATTGAAGGTCCCCCCAGCACTGAACCAGTTCACCAAAACACTGGACAAGAATCTCGGTATGAAAAACTGACTGAACTTCAGGATTCGTGATTTTTTAATCCTGATTCTGGTTTTTCTTCTGTTACATCGTTCAAAACTGTACTTCGTTACTTTTTAGGCGTCTATTGTAATTTAGAGTATGATTTTGATAGATTTATTAGACGAAGGGGTTGCTGTACATTTCCCATTTAGATATTTTACTTAGTACTCGCATCTAAATTTCAAAGAAAAAACTTGGTAATCGAGTAACTCGTTTACTAGCAAATTTGAACTCAAAGATTAACTGTGCTTTGGTTTAAGCTTTAAACTATTTCTTTGTCGTTGGAAGTCAAGTTCGAATAATCATCTAGATGGATACTAACTTGAATCACCCCTAAGACTTCAGCAGCATATGCATCATAATTCATATTCGATGGCACCTTGCTGCATGTTTTGGAATATGGTGCCTGAACCTGTCTAACAGGAAGCTAGTTCACAGCTTCCCAATTAGTGTTTTGGGCTCCATGTATTATTGATCTTGCATTTTTGGTAGTGAAGATTTGTTAATTTATGAATGTTAAGTAATTGCTTGTAGAATGTCGACGAAAATATTAGTTGTTTTAGTTTGCCATTAATGTGTCCTGACTGTGTTAGTTATATTTTTTGGTATTAAGGTTTGAGAGATTTGTTCATATCAATATAGCATCCAGATTTTGTCCAGAAGACTTTACTGATTACCTTCTATCGATGTCATTTGCAGCAACTAGCCTGTTCAAGATGCTCCTTAAGTACAGGCCTGAGGATAAAGCTGAGAAGAAAGAGCGACTCCTGAAGAGGGCTCAGGCAGAAGCAGAAGGAAAATCTACTGAAGCCAAGAAACCTATTGTTGTAAAATATGGTTTAAACCATGTTACCTACCTTATTGAGCAGGTATTCTCCTTTCTGTGGATGCATGACAATGGCCTTTTCATCCCTGGGCATTTGACTAACTGTTTTTCTAACCCGGCAGAATAAGGCACAGCTGGTTGTGATTGCGCATGATGTAGACCCAATTGAACTGGTTGTCTGGCTGCCAGCATTGTGCAGGAAGATGGAAATTCCCTACTGCATTGTTAAGGGCAAGGCACGATTGGGAACGGTAATATTTTCCCTTCCTCAGAAATTGTTTTTCTCCAGGCATATATCCCCAATTGATTGATTAGATCTTGTGATTGTATCTATTTGAATTTTGGTTCCTTTAACAGATCGTCCACCAAAAAACTGCATCAGTTTTGTGCTTGACAACAGTTAAGAATGAAGACAAATTAGAATTCTCCAAGATTCTAGAGGCGATCAAGGTAATTTATGGGGGGTTTTCAGTTATTTTGCTCTCATTTTGCTTGTTGGAGAATTAATGGACCTTTATTATTTTATTTATTCCTTGTGCAGGCCAACTTCAATGACAAATATGACGAATACAGGAAGAAGTGGGGTGGTGGTATCATGGGTTCTAAATCCCAAGCCAGAACCAAGGCCAAGGAAAGGCTCCTTGCCAAGGAAGCAGCACAGAGAATGACTTAAGTTTCATGGTTTTGAGCTTTAGGAAATTTGATGATAATTTTCAAATTTACTATTTTGCTGTCGAATTCATATCAGTTAAACGTGAGGTTTCGTTTCTGTTACGGAAGCTTGCGGATTCAATTTTATGAGCACTTGATTTTGATGTTGAAGCGTCCATATTGTAATAGTTATTTATGAGAAGTTTTTGGTTCAGAACTAGCCTAATTACCGTATGCCATTTAGATTTTTATTTTCATGCATTGTTGGATTTTTAGTTTTTGACTGACGCATTTATCAGTGCAATTTCTTACTTGTTTTCATTTCGCTCTGGGTAATCATGCTGTGGTTGTTAGCTCATATAGAAGATAACGCTCTGATGAGCCATGCTGGTGGTTTCCCCTATTGATTGTGTTTGATTAACTGAAGAGGCTGTGACTTTTGAAGTATCTGTTAGGATTGAGGTCGGCTTCAACAATGAGGTCTCGGGGATTGAAGGGGCAAGCTGATGCTGGAGCTTTTGTATTATAGTGGGGTTAGCTATTCCATTTCCATATTTTCAGACTTGAATAAATGATGAATACCCCATACGCTTGACGGGAAGCGCGGGAATCATTTGTCACTTTCTAGGATTCATTTGTCACTTCTGGCTCGCATAATCAGTCATAAATCATATATAGTTTTCCTCCTGCGATCTGAAAAATGATGAGAAACGATTTCAAGACTAAGAAACATCCAATACGAGAATACTTTGTTCGAGACTCCAGTTTCCGAAAATAGCTCGAGTTTCCGCTTGATCTAATTTAATGGTAACTTGCGATCCATCAATCAGCCTTTTGGAGCGGTAATTCTTGATGTTTATTGTTGCAGCCTATATGCCTGTGGGTTATGTGGGTAAAAATACCAATGAACTTTTCTAAAATATGTGTCTAAGCTTCATCTAATACAGATTGATTTGATGAACATGTTTTAAAAATTATGAAGGATGATGGGAGAAACTCAACTTATGAAGAGAGCTCAAAGTAGTTGCCACATAGACACTAGTGGGGCCCACAATCATAAAGTAACCTTTAACTGATTTTACATTTTTGCTCCCTTTTGAAAAGTTCATTTTGTATCAAAAAAGAATTATGAAGCTAAGTGCGCATTTAAAAAAAGTCATAGATATTTTTGCCACTTAACGTTGTAGGGTGCCACGGAATTCTTTTGTAGTGGGTCAATTAAAGTGACCTTTTAACTTGAGCCGAGAAGGAATATCTGACAAGCTTTCTTCTGGTTGATGCTTGATTATTACAATTTACAACTAGGGAGTGATGACGAATCTATTATGTACTCATGAAGTTAAATGCCTGTATTAATTTTTACAGTGTGAAAGGAACACATGCATATATTATGTGAGTTGTGTGATGAACACAAGTTCCCCTGCGCCGAACAAATGCAGTAAAACTTCTGCCAATAATGCAGGGAAAGTTGCAGCAGAAATTATTGGGTACCAAATTTTGCAATGAGATTTCAATCATGTGATCTTCTCTTATTCTTTTGTGTTTCTAACCCTTCAATCATGAGATTTCAATAATGGATGAAGCTGGTATGCTCTCTCATTGCTACTTATATCATGCAACGAGCTTATCGGCTTTTGGCAAATGATTCTGATGCAACGCGAAAGAAACCCCTTGATTTCCCAACTATTTCTGCTGAGGCAACTTTTTTGCTCGGTAAATGCATTATGAATGCTTCATTCAGCGTTTAATGCTCTTCCAAATTGAGCTTTTGGGTCAATGATGTTGCAGATATTGCGATGTATAAATATAACAAGACTGAAATCTTGATAACCAAGAACACCATCTTTCTAACACACGCCATTACTATCTTGTCCCATGAGATTTACTTATTTATTCATTGAATTTCTTCCACTGCTCTTTCATTGGTTACTGGATTTAGCTTTCTAACATGTGAAGATAAAGCGCCCCATTTTAATTTCCTATTCATCGTTCGTGCTTTTAACAACATCACAAAATCCTGTAAATATGCAGAGTGAAGGTGACTTTTTTCTTTACTTTGTTGTAAAGGATGCTTGATCTCTCTCTCCACTTCGGTACCAAGAAAAACAGTTCCCTTTTTGGTCAGCCACATAAAATCATATTATCATACAAATCAATTTTATGGTAACACTCTGTTGATCTTCTAATCAATTTTTCACCTTCTCAGCCTCTGGATAGAAGATCTAGTAAATGAGTTGTATGAAAGTGCGTGTAGAGCTTTCAAAGTGTTTTTTTTTAAAAAAAAAAAAATCCTCCGGTAAAAATGGGACGATATTTATTAGAATATATCGTTTGAAAGTTGGTAAAAATGGTTCTTTAGACAAAAAAATAAATAAATTTGTGCATCAACCTGTTTTTATTTTCGGCTGACATTAAAATTGGATACTATTAGAATATTATGGATTATTTATATTAATCATTATTTTATTATTAAATTTTTTATTTATTATATCTTTAGGATTAAATATTGATTCATTATATCTCACGATAGTATATATTAATTATTTTGATTGGTTAGATTAAATTAGATTCTAGGGTTAGTTTTAGATTTGCGTGTGTATATATATATATCTTTTTTATTAAAATATTAATAGAATGTATTTTATCCCCTAAATTTAATAAATACCATTAATGACTTTAAATAGCACAAAGTATGATTCTTTTTAAAATAAAATTCACCTACCTACACATATGTAATATAAATATAAATTGCGCGAGTAATGAGACGGATTTATTAGGCATCTGGGAGCCTGGTAATGTATGAAATTAATAATTAATCTGAATCACACTTAACTCGCTCTTTGGTTATTCATCTGATTATACGCCCCTGACCCCAAACCCTTACCCTCCTTCTTCTATCCTTCGTCTACTCTGCAATTCACAAACCCTACATCTCTCCCCTTCTGATTCCTCTGACTTGGAGCAATTCACTTTCCACCAATCGAAGCTATATCTCATTCTCCCTGTTTTGCTTTCATCCGCTACCTTCTTCCCTTACTTGATCTCCCTGTCTCTGAATTGGACCATCTGCAACTTAACCGCCATGTCTGACGGAAAGGTCAATCTGCCTGATGATCTCTTCTCCTCCCGGACTGCCGAGGAGCATTCCACTCTCAAAGGTAATTTTCTTGTTAGGGCTTTCCTCTTAATTCCTATTTATTGGCATCTTTGTTGTATTATTTTATTGCATAACATTGTTTTCTACTTTGTCTGGATCCGTTGAATTTCAATCTGTGGTGCTTTCTACGAGTGAATCGTATGCACGACGTGCTTATATCTTGCTTGGCAGGCATTTTTAATTTTTTATGGTCATTTTCCTCGTATTTTCGGGGTTGACTTCACTTATAATTGAGGATTAAAGTTATTTTTCTTGGTCTACCTTATCTCGGCTTGATTCTTCTGAGCCAGCCTTGCTGTCTCACTATATTTATTTAATACCGCTATCTCTCGACCAGTATTGTAAGCACTAATGCTTTAATGGGCTGATTTGCCTACAAGTGATGTTTCGCTCCTCCCCCCTTCTTATCAAGGATTCAAGTTTTTCTTTTTTTTTTTGGTGTGTGCTATAAATCGTGAAGAATGGTACTGTCCTCCTCTTTCATCAGTTGTCTGTTTCAATTGTGATCTTGGTGTTGTTTCTTCTTTGGGTAAGGCTTGCACATGGTTATTAACGCACTTTAATCTGTTATATCTTTCATTTTATGGTTGGCCCGGTTAAATGATTGCAAATGGTGAGAAATCTCTTGATGTTTTGATTTGTTGGTTTCTTTTATCCAGATTATGTATCCCATTTGTGTTATTAATATAAATTGAACTAAATACACGGCTAACTCTTGGTGTTTTGGGTTGTCGTAGATGAAGCATCAGGAGGAGATGGCGGGGAGAAAAGGACTGTAGGGATACCAGATGATCCAAAAGGTACTTATTAAATCATGGTACAAGTGAAAATAACAGTGAAGTTTATTATTTTTATCTAAATTTTGCCTATATAGTAACTGTTGGTTGATAAAGACTGCTTTTACTTTCAGATCAACTGCCATCAGACAGTGGCATTCCTTTGTCTCCACAGTGGCTTTATTCTAAACCCATTGAAACAAAGGCATCAACTAACAACTCAGCGGGGGTAGGGAACACTCACTCTTTTCATTTGATGTGGATTATCAAACCTTTTCGTTCTGACTGAATCTCTGCTTGTTAGGCCTCTCCTTGGACGACTGATTGGTGGTCTAATGCATGCAAACTTGTGTGGTCTTCTTAATTTAAAGATGTTATGATTTTATCTTGAATCTTGATAGTTTCTTTCTTCTCCCCATGTAGGCTTAGTGCTGTAGAGAGGGGAAGGGAGAATGTGGCACATCACTTATTTTAAACTTCAGAATATATGTGGTAGTTTGAATATTAGAGGAGCTAATAGATAACAATTAGATTTTAGAATTTTTATAAGAATTTAAGATGTAATTTATCCCCCTGGATCACTGTCCCTGATTGAATTGTGATAGATATGCAAAAGTATAATTTTGTTTGCAATTTTCCTGGGGATCAGTGTGTTATAAAACGTAGTGCTGTTATTATGTATCTTCTTGTTATCCTTTTTTGAGTTTTAGTTTATAACATTAAGCTTAGAAGCTTCCCGAGAGCAAATTTTGTTTTCCTTTAACAGGGCATACAATGTTGTATATTTGCAGTCAAACTATTGATGTTGAATTAGGTGCTTGATCAGCATTGTGAGCTCTAATATGTACTTTCTATTTGTAAGGATTGAGGATTTCAAAAAAATGATTGACAGATTGGAGGAATGAGGGTTATTCCAACCTCTTTTGGCTCTCGTCATGTCTGCTCTGCTGATTAAGCGCTGGGTCTTTTCTTTTAAATACATAATGTTTAGTTTCTTTTTTTTTCTTTGGATTGAAGAATTATTATTGCTCTCTCAATAATATTTCTGCTATATATTATATCTCTAGTAAACTCTTAACTCATTAGGTTTCCTAATTAAGGGGAATTAAAAGGATATTTTTCTGCTTGGTTATTTTCATCAGGCTAACTCTGCTGACCCCATACTGAAAGATAGTCGACGTATGGATGGCGCTCAAGATAAGAAAGATTGGAGGAGAACTGCTCCAGATGTTGACATCAGTCGTCGCTGGCGTGAAGAGGAGAGAGAAACAAGTTTACTAGGGAGAAGGGATCGCAGAAAAGACGATCGTCGTCCAGAGATTACCTCAAGTTCGGAGAACAGAACCCTGCCCTCCTCCGATCGCTGGCATGATGGTCGTGGCTCAGTTCATGATTCCCGGAGAGAGAATAAGTGGTCATCAAGATGGGGTCCTGAAGAAAAAGAAAAGGATTCTCGAAGTGACAAAAGGAGTGATACTGAAAAGGAAGATGCTCAGGTTGAAAAACAGGCTTCTAGTGTCAGCAACCGCTTAGGTTCTGAACGTGACACAGATTCTCGTGATAAATGGAGGCCACGCCATCGGATGGAAGCTCAAGCAACTGGTGTGGCAACATATCGTGCTGCTCCTGGATTCGGGTTGGAGAAAGCGCGTATAGAAGGTTCCAATGTGCGATTTTCTCCTGGACGAGGAAGGGCCAATTTCAATGGTAACCCTCAAATTGGAAGACCATTATTGGGCTCTAACTTGGTGTCTGCACCGTTGGATAATAGCAAATCTGTGCTGGGGAGAGCTAGTCTTGCTGTCAATTCATATTGCTACCCTAGGGGTAAGCTTCTTGACATATATCGTAGGCGAAGGCTTGATCCAACTTTTAAAATCATGCCCAGTGGGATTGATCATTGTTCACCAATAATGCAACCTGGATTTGATGAACCATTGGCATTTGTTGCTCCTAATGCTGAGGAACAGGTATGTGGATTTGGTATAATTGATTTTTGTTCCTGTGATGAAACAATCAATATCAATATTCAATGTAAAATCTATAGTACAATGCATGAGCTATAATAGTATAGCTCATTCTTTAAACTCCATGCGAAGTGTAGGGGGGCCTCATCTAGTTTTGCACACACAAAGATTTTTTTGTTTGTTTTTGTTTTATGCAATCTTTTTAACTTGCTGTGCATTTGATGGGCAGAGTACCTGAGGGGTCATTGGCATGCTTGTCATTCACATTCTTAGGTTTCTTATATTGCTTGCAGGCTGTGCTTAGAGATATATGGGGTGGAAAAATTTCTAACAGTGAAGTCTCCAGATACTCCTTTGAAGAAAAAGATGGAGGGTCAAATAATGATATTTCTGGTGATAAATTGTATACATGTTTCAGTTAGTTCTGTAAAATTTTTAACTTCAATTCTTTTTGATGGATTCCTCCCTGATTCCCTTCAGGTGCTGATATAGCTAAAGGCAAACAAACTTTGTCAATTGGCATGGGAAGAATAGTTGATTCAGGAACTAATGTCCCTAGTGATTCTGATGCAATTTCGATTGCAGCAGCATCGAATGCGGGTGGTTCATTGAAAAATATAGTTGATGGTGAGATATATCTATTTTCCTCTCCATGGCTTTATTCTAATCAAGTGAAAGTAAAATCATCTCATTTTATCACATGTAATGAATGGTTCACAAATTAATTTGCCTTTTCAGAAGTTATAACTATTAAAGAAGGAAAGAAGAAAGATATGCTTAGCCATGGTGTGCATGAGAGACATGAGAACTATGTCAGCAACTGTAAGGTGGGAATTGTTCGCAGCAATACTGTTGCTGAACCGGAAACTTATGATAGCCAACAGGGACTGGTTTCTACCCTTCAGACACATGCTAATGGGAACGCTGTCAAATCTTCTGCTGCGTCAGAAATCAGTAGTGAACTACCTGATGATTCTTGCAATCTTTTTGAATTTTCATCTCTGCACCAAACTCCAAGTATTATTCAACAAGACTTGAATATGAATGAGAAGATGCATCCTCTTGGAAGTGTTGTTGCACCGGAGGACTTGAGTTTGTGCTATCTTGACCCCCAAGGGGTAGTTCAAGGCCCCTTTATTGGGATCGACATTATTTCATGGTTTGAACAAGGCTTTTTTGGCACAGACTTACCAGTTCGCCGGTCAGATGCCCCTGAAGGTTCTCCCTTTCAAGAACTTGGCCTTGTCATGCCTCACCTCGGAGCTAAGTCTGGTTTAGTTTCTGCTAGTGACCATATTACTCAATCAGAAGTACCTGATGCTGCTGGAATGAACCTGAAAGCTAATTTTCATTCTCTTGACTATGATGGGTCTATCATTATAGATGATCAAACTTGGGCTTCATCCCAACCTGAAACAAGTGTGGCTTTTCAGTCTCAAATACCTAATCAATATACCTCTGGAACCAAATTCTCTGGTAATCAGTGCTTTAATAGTTTTGTCACGCAAGATGAAGGTGAGGGATTTCTTACCCATTTTGTTGTTGTCATAGTTGTCCTCTATTATATCTTCCATCAATTTATTTTTCATGTTATTTGTACTTGTTCATTCTTAACCTCTATCCGAATTTCTGTTTCTGTGCAGACATTGCTTTATCAAAAATGGCTAGAAGCAGCAATGATAACCCTTTGATGGGGCCTGCTGAAATCCCCTCATCTTATACCAATCTTTCTGGTCAACCTATTGCAAGGGATGTTTCAGGTAGTAATATGCATGAGGCTGATAAATTGCACCCCTTTGGTCTATTGATGTCTGAACTCAGAGATAGCTCTCACTTAAGACATGCACAGTCCTACAATATGTCTTCAAGAACTGGTGATCAGGGTCATTTTCTGGATTCATTAATAGATAATGATGCCTCTTTTGCTGATCAAAGTTCTTTTGGTGGTATGGTTGGTCAACCTTCTGATAGGGAGACATGGTCAGATGATCATGGGTTAGACAGGCATTTTAGTCATGATCAATTTGTGGGTTCATTAGATGAGCTCCACTTGTCCCACATGGAACAAAAATATAATAACTTTGATGTGGTGGAGAATCTTTTGCGCCAGAATCTGCAAAAGGAACGACTTCAGCAGCAGGCTAATCTATCTAATCATTTCCCCGAACATCTTACTGGGTCAAATTTAGAGAGATTTTTCTCTCATTCCCAAAACAATAACTCTGGCATTCAGCAGATGATCCATAATTCAGGGTCAGATTTGGAACAACTTATGGGACTCAGACGCCAGCTTGAGTTTCAACAACAGCAAGAGATGCACCATCAACAACTTCAACAAATGAAATTGCAACAACAACAAGAGTCTCAAGCTAAGCAGTTGTATCTTGAACAGTTGAGACATCCCCTAATACCAGATTCACATTTGGGGCAATCTAAACTTGATCTTGCTAGAGATAACTTGTATGATCAGGTTCAGTTGAGGAAACACATGCTGCAAGACTTGCAGCAGAATTCTTATTCAAGGCATCTTGATCCATCCATGGAGCAGATTATCCAAGCAAATATGCACCATGCTGTCCAAGGAAGACAAGCTGATTTTTCAGACCTTTTGTTACAATCAAGGCATGGGAATATCCTGCCTTCAGAACAGCAGCTTCATTTCCAGCAAGAACAATTGCGAGCACAGCAGTTTGCTTTAGCACTTGGACAGCAGTTGGATTTGGAAGGGGAAGGGCATTTTGGTAGGTCTTGGGCAATGAATGAAACAGGACAATTATTAAGAAATCCCGCAACTCATCAGGTGACTCACAATGCTGGATATAATGCCTCAGATTTCCCGAAACAGCAGCAGAGGCTTTTGCCACAAGAGGAGCAATTGAGCTATCTGGGCAGGAACCTTACTGAGCAGAACCAGAGAGGGTTCTATGACCCCAGTTCTATGTTTGAGAGGTCCACACCTGCTTCTGCAGGTGCTCTGACAATGAATTTTGACAGTGCAGCTAATTCTGTACAAGGAAGGGAATTACAAGAACGAAATCGCTACATGCACCTCCCTAATCACCCTGGTTCTTTAGCCTCTCATCATTTACAAGGGTCTGATGAACTTTTTGCTCATAACACAGATGCGTTCAAGGGTTTCTCTGTGAATAATGGGGATTTGGAAAATAGCTGGACTGACCCGCGGTTGGAACTCCAACACCTTGAAGTTGGGAGACAGCAAAGAGAGTTGGGAGTTGCTGTTCCATTAGCAGGTCTAGACATGTCTGCATCTTCTGGAACTCATGAACAGGTTTCAGCCCAAAGTTTAGCAGACCTAATTCATCAAAAAGTGAGTCTTCGATCAACACAACAATCACATGTTGATAAATGGCATCCTCTTTCATCAAGAAATCAGGATCAGTCATGGCAATTTTCTGAGGCTAATTCATTAATTCAGCCCTTTGATCGCCCACAAGATCAGCAGATCCATCTGAATGATTCATTTATAGACGGGTCTCAAAGTGCCATTCCAAGTGCTGTAATGCAAGATCATTTTAAAAGCATGAATATGGCTGAGCAATACAGTAATCTAGGGACCAATGAAAGAATGCCTTTCTGGTCTAGATCTGGATCATTAGCGGAAGAGCAATCACTCTTCTCTGCCAACAGAGATACTTTAAATTCTGGGTACAGAAATCCTCTCCTAATCAGTAAGTCATCTATGGAAAATGACTCGCTTGAGTCCGAGACAAATAAGGGGCAGAGGCATGAATTTTTAAGCACAATGAACAAGTCACTTTCAGGTGTCTCGGGCTTCTCTGAACAAGTAGAAGGCACCATTCATCCCATGGAACTTCCTGTTATTGCCCATAGTAGACATAGCTCATTAAGTAGTGCAGGTAATGTCCCCCATACTGCTTGCTTTAGTAGATAAGGCTCTTGGATATAATTTTGAACTTGAAACTGCAGGTGGTGATGGGAGTTCATATGGTCGTGAGTTAGTTCTAAATAATTCACATGGAGATGAAAATTCTAGTGACAGGTAATACTCTTTCTACATGTTTTACATTTTAATTTAATTCAATCTAATCTGGTTTATTAATCGTTTGGGTCATTCTAGATTGGTAAGAATTGTATTAGATTATTGGGTAAAGGTGAAAAAATGCACATATGCTTTACCTTCAAGAGCATTCAACACCTAATACTTTTTTGAGATGCAAAAGTAACCATGAACTTTGAAAATTGGAGCAAAAGTCACAACACCGTTAAATCCTGATGGTGTTAGTTTTTGTGGTGGGGCCTGATAGCAATCCAAAGATCCAAATCGCTATAAATTAGGCATTAATTTATCGAGTCTATTTTATTATTATCTTTAGGAATATCTTATCAGATAAGATATAGTTGTTAGGATTATTAGTTAGTCTATTTTAATTATATTTTATTATTATCTTTAGGAATATCTTATTAGATAAGATATAGTTGTTAGGAAGATTTAGATATATTTTTAGATTTCGTATTTGAATTTTGAATAGAGTCTACTCTTTGTAAATCATTATAAATAGGCCTAGTGCCTCATAAATGAAGCGTGGAATATTTCAGAGAGTAAATTGAAACGGGAGATTCTACTTGGGCTTTAGTAATTAGTTAAGTTTCAGATTCTGGCTTACCTAATCATTAGAGATTGGTTGTTGATATCTAATAAGATCAGAGATTGGTTGTTGATATCTAATAAGATCAGAGATTGGTTGTTCTTATTGAATTAGCAAGGTTATTGCTAATTCCCTAAAATCAGAGTTTACTTTATCAGTTCAATTCCCTTACCTGTATGTCAGTTCCTATCACAATTGCTTCGAAATTACGAGACCTGTTCAATGGCTCTATCAAATGGGAATGTGAAAGAACCTTTCCATTTGTTGGGAAGGTTTATACACGGACTCCAAGGAGACAAAAGTAATACAGACAAAGGGCAAAATATCCTTTAAGGTTGCAGGGTTGACCTTTATGTTTTTATTGTCTTTTAAGTAAAAGTAGGATTAGTTAGCTGTTGTGTAGAGTGGCTCATAGGAGACTGTGACAGCTCCTATGTTTTTGACTATATGAGCCGTTATTGTTTTGGGAGAGGGGCATGAAATATTTGGAGAGTGAGTTTATAGGAGGGGGGAACAGGTTTCACATCCGAACCTGCTACTTCTTGGCTGGGAGAGTAGTTTACTTTCTGCAGATTGTTGTAACCCCTTTGGGGATATTTCTTGAGTTATCTGAATTAAATAGCAGTACTGTTTCTGCATATTGAGTGGATCCCCATCAATTGGTATCAGAGCAGAAGATTGTGGGAAGGATGACGGACGAAGTTAGGGAGCTGCGTGAGTCGGTTACTAAGTTAGCAAAAAAAGTAGATGAACTCGCTGTATTATCCCGCCAAGTGACAGAACTCACTGACGGCATGAAGTTAATGAAGGAGGTGCTTTTGCGATTGGACCCAAGCACGAGCGAGAAAGACAACAGCCAAAAAGACGCTGAGGATTCACGTTCGGAGGGAGGCACCGATAAGCAAAGACGAAGCTGAACGAGGAATAGTGAAGTTCAGAAAATTAGAGCTACCTGTTTTTGATGGTGAAGATCCCATTGGATGGTTTTGTAGAGTAGAGAGATACTTCCACATCAATGGCGTTCCAGAATCCGACAAGTTGGAGGCGGCCGTGGTGTGTCTTGAAGGCCGAGCCCTTCACTGGTACCAATGGAAGGAAGGCCGAGGAGCGATAAGCAGCTGGAAGGAATTTAAGCAAAAGGTGTTGGAGAGGTTTCATACGTTTCAAAGAGGTGGAGAGTATAAAATCCTCTTCTCAAATAAACAAGAGGGCACGGTGATGGAATACCTGGAGGTGTTCGAACGTCTCTCATTTCCATTGAAGGATGCGTCCGAAGAATGCTTGATGGGAGCCTTTCTCTATGGGTTAAAGACTGAGATACAGGCGGAGCTCGAACTTGCCGATGAATGCGATTTGGAGGGTCTGGTGCGAATGGCGGTGCGCGTCGACGGAAGAAACAGACTGCTGGACTTGGACAAAGGCGGTCGGGTATACAAACCATCTGGGAGTTTCGGGCTAAAAAAATACCCGGCCCAACCCTCACCAAATCGGATTACTCATTTCTCTGAGCCCACACGCCCAACAACTCAAACCAACCCGGTAGCTCACACACCCAAGCTCGACCCGAGACCATCGGACACGAAGGGGAGTAGCTCTTCGACGGCTTTCTCGACGGCACGCAAGGCAGGCTGGAACCGACGACTTCCTGACGCTGAAATGGCACGACGGAGAGAAATGGGACTTTGCTTCAAGTGTGGCGAGCGATATAGTCCGACGCATTCTTGCCGAGAAAAACACCTGCAGGTGTATCTGATTGATGTGGGTACTGAAAACAGAGAGAAGCAGTTGGAAGAAACAGGGGAGGGCGTCGATGAGTTTTTCGATGTGGAAGAAGAGACGACTCGGATGGAGCTTTCACTAAATTCACTCGCTGGATTTGAGAACAGCCATACGATGAAAGTCAAAGGAGAAATTAATGGAGAAACCATAGTGGTCTTGATCGATAGTGGGGCGACTCACAACTTCATCGCTGAGCAGTGTATGATACGGCCAGGAATCGGAGTTGAGGAAGTAGCCGAATACACTGTCACGGTAGGGGACGGATACTCTGTTAAACGAAAGCATCGATGTAGAGATGTCAAGCTGAGTGTTCAAGGACTCAATATTGTGCAGACCTTTTATCCTTTTCCTCTTAGTGGTATTGACGCTGTTCTGGGCATTGATTAGCTGAGTACCTTGGGAGATGTTAAGGTTAATTGGAGGCGAATGACGATGATGATTGGAAAGAAGAGCAACCGAGTTTGTCTGGAAGGGGACCCGACGCTATCTAGAACGCGTGCCTCACTACAGTCGGTTGTCAGGACTATGAAGAAGAAGGGGGAGGGATTTTTAGTGGAATGCTACTGTCTTGAAAACGTACAGGCAGAAAACCAGCCAATTAATTCAGAAATACAAGGGCTGTTGAACAAGTATTCGGCGGTGTGTCAATCCTCAGAGACGCTTCCTCCTCAACGTTCCCAAGATCATGCCATTGTGATTAAGCCAGGAGAGCAACCGCCCAATCTTCGGCCCTATCGGTATCCTCACTCTCAAAAAAAAGAGATTGAGGGACTGATTAACGACATGTTGCAGGCAAGAATTATCAGGCCTAGTACTAGCCCTTATTCTAGCCCTGTCTTGCTGGTTAAGAAAAAAGATGGTAGCTGGAGATTCTGTGTGGACTATAGGGCCTTGAACAAGATCACTGTACCGGACAAATTCCCAATCCCAGTCATTGATGAATTGCTGGACGAATTAAAGGGAGCGACTGTGTTTTCAAAACTGGACCTTAAATCCGGTTATCATCAGATAAGAATCAAAGTAGGAGATGAACACAAGACTGCTTTCCGCACCCACGAAGGACACTATGAATTCAAGGTGATGCCTTTTGGTCTTACTAATGCTCCTTCTACTTTCCAAGCCTTGATGAATGAGATTTTTAGAGGTTGTTTGAGGAAATTCGTGTTAGTATTTTTTGATGATATCCTGATATATAGCTGTGATGAGAAGACGCATATGACACACCTAGAAGAGGTATTAGCTATCTTGCAGGAAAATAGTTTGGTCATCAATCTCAAGAAATGCCAATTTGTACAACCTAAGATTGAGTACCTCGGCCATATCATTTCAGAACAGGGGGTTCAAGCTGATCCAGCAAAGGTGGAAAGTATGATTGCTTGGCCTCAACCGCAGAATGTGAGATCATTACGAGGGTTTTTGGGGTTGACTGGTTACTACCGTAGGTTTGTCCAAGGGTATGGCAAGATAGCAGGTCCATTGACTGATCTTCTCAAAAAAGAAGGCTTTAAGTGGACACCGGAGGCCACCAAAGCCTTTGAGACCCTCAAAACAGCCATGACGACTCTTCCGGTACTCGCCATGCCGGATTTTTCGATTCCTTTTGAGCTGGAAACCGATGCTTCAGGAGTTGGGGTAGGCGCGGTAATAATGCAGCAAGGGCGTCCTATAGCTTACTACAGCCAGAAATTGTCCAAAAGGGCCCAGTTATGTTCCGTATACGAAAGGGAACTGATGGCGATCGTCTTAGCTGTAAAGAAGTGGAGGCACTATTTGTGGGGACAGAAGTTTGTCATCCGTACAGACCAAAAAGCCTTGAAATTTCTGCTGGAGCAGAAGGTTTTGGAGGAAAATCAACAAAAGTGGGTTTCCAAGTTGATGGGATACAAGTTTGAGATCTCTTATAAACCAGGGAAGGAAAACCGAGCCGCTGATGCATTGTCACGGCGGGAAGAGCCCATGAAGTTAATGGCATTTTCTATGTGGCGACATGATGACATAGAGGAATGGGAAAAGGAGGTACAGGCTGATACCAAGCTCCAACACATCATGCAGCAACTATTTACCCACCAAGGAACCAGGGAAGGTTACTCCCTAATCAAGGGGTGCTTACACTATAAAGGCCGGCTGGTTTTGCCGGCAAAATCAACAAGAATCCCATTATTATTACAAGAATATCATGACTCGCCGGTTGGAGGTCACTCGGGGTACTTGAGGACTTACAAAAGACTAGCCAATGTAGTCTATTGGGAAGGAATGAAGCGGGAAATACAGAGGTATGTGGCTGAATGTGCAGTGTGTCAGAGAAGCAAACACCAAGCTCTCTCACCCGCTGGATTACTACAGCCCCTTCCTATTCCTCAGGCCGTTTGGGAAGACATAAGCATGGATTTCATTACCGGATTACCAAAATCCCGGAGGTATGATACCATATTGGTCATAGTGGATCGTTTAACTAAATATGCACACTTCCTGTCCCTTCGTCACCCTTTTAGCGCGAAGGATGTCGCCGATGTCTTTATAAAGGAGATAGTCCGGTTGCATGGCTTTCCTAAGACCATTGTTTCAGATAGGGATCGTGTGTTTGTGAGCCATTTTTGGAAGGAATTGTTCAAGCAGGCTGGTACTAAATTATGTCTAAGCTCAGCGTATCATCCGGAGACCGACGGGCAAACAGAGGTGCTGAATAGGGTATTGGAAACCTATCTCCGGTGTTTCACCAGCGACAGACCCGACCTATGGGCTCAGTGGTTACCGTGGGCAGAGTATTGGTACAACACTACACACCAGGGGTCAGCTAACATGACCCCTTTCAGGGCCGTTTATGGTAGGGATCCGCCTACTTTCCTCAAGCTCGCTAATGA
This sequence comes from Acacia pycnantha, assembly GCA_025563575.1. NCBI lineage: Eukaryota > Viridiplantae > Streptophyta > Magnoliopsida > Fabales > Fabaceae > Acacia > Acacia pycnantha. The sequence continues at coordinate 13,886,478 of JAMWYP010000015.1, read as the reverse complement.
GCCTTCGGCGGTAGAAGAGGTCAGTGAACAAATCAGGTCCAGGAATGCAATTATCGCCACGCTAAAGGACAACTTGATCAAAGCACAAGGGGAAATGCGAAGCCAAGCCAACAAGCATAGGAGGGATGTGCAATTTGACATTGGGGATCAGGTGTACGTTAGAATTCAGCCCTACCGGATGCGAACTTTGGCCAAGCGAGTTAATGAAAAGTTAAGCCCTCGGTTCTATGGCCCATTCACCATTGTGGACAAAGTTGGCGCAGTAGCCTATCGCCTAGATCTTCCCCCTACAGCCCGAGTTCACCCGGTTTTCCACATATCAGTCCTAAAAAAATCAGTTCATTCGGGGGTAGTAACTCCTACAATTCCACCTACTCTTTCCGAACAGCTAGAGCTACAGGTTCAGCCGGAAGAAGTTTGCAAAGTCAGACGGCTAATGAATGGGCAGATGGAGGTGCTGATCAAATGGAAGGATATGCCATCCTATGAAAATTCTTGGGAAGAATGGGAGACTATTGCTACACAGTTTCCACAATTTCACCTTGCGGACAAGGTGAAACTTTTAGGGGAAGGCAATGAAAGAACCTTTCCATTTGTTGGGAAGGTTTATACACGGACTCCAAGGAGACAAAAGTAATACAGACAAAGGGCAAAATATCCTTTAAGGTTGCAGGGTTGACCTTTATGTTTTTATTGTCTTTTAAGTAAAAATAGGATGAGTTAGCTGTTGTGTAGAGTGGCTCATAGGAGACTGTGACAGCTCCTATGTTTTTGACTATATTAGCCGTTATTGTTTTGGGGAGAGGGGCATGAAATATTTTGAGCGTGAGATGTAGGAGGGGGAACAGGTTTCACATCCGAACCTGCTTCTTCTTGGCTGGGAGAGTAGTTTACTTTCTGCAGATTGTTGTAACCCCTTTGGGGATAATTCTTGAGTTATCTGAATTAAATAGCAGTACTGTTTCTGCATATTGAGTGGATCCCCATCAGAATGCTGGGAAGGACACAAGAGACCCCAATAAACCAAATCTAAGCACAAATCAGGGGATTTTAGAGGAGAATTTGTCAGGACTAATTTATTTTTCCTCTCTCCTCCATTTTCTTTTCGGATCTCCCTTTTGTTCTTAGACCGGCGTTGGAACTAGATCTGCCCACTGTCAAAAATATCTATTTAAAAAAAATAAATAAATCAAAAACAGTAGCATTCCTCCTTCTGCCTCTCTTTCTTCCATTGCTTCTTCACGCTCTCTTTCTTCCATTGCTTCTTCACGCTCTCTTTCTTTCCCACTATGCTCCTTCTTGCTCACTCCGTTTCATTCTCGCTCTCTTCACGATAAAAATCATACAAGCCACAGCTCACAAAACCAGCGCGACAACAACACCATCATCTTCATCAAGGGCTTCTACCTTCCTTCGACCCGCTAGAGAAGCTGACCGCTCCAAGTTCTAGTGTTTCTTCGGTTGGGATTTCAGCTCCCCCAGTACCTACCCACCTCTAACGTCTCCACCTTTGAAGAATCAGTTTGGAGGGTGTTTTTAGGGGGCATTTTGGTATTTTCAGAACTATAGTGTGGGCCCCGCCCCCAAAACTAACACCATCAGGCAGGATTTTACGGTGCTGTGACTTTTGCTCCAATTTTCAAAGCTCATGGTTACTTTTGCATCTCCGAAAAACATTTGGTGTTAGACGCTCCTAAGGGTAAAATACATGTGTATTTTTGCACCTTTACTCTTAATTTGAGTTCAAGCCTCTTAATGGTGCTATTCCTTATCTCAATTTGGTTGCAAAGAGCGTGTTGATACTGATGCACGGTGCTATTGCATTTGGATTGATGGAATGATAATAAATGAATAACAGAAATAACTGCATGGGTAGTTATAGAAATGTGAGGCGGTTAAAAGTCTTATTGCCTATAAATATATGTTAAGTACCCCATTTGTAAGGCAGATTATAAGATGATATGATTTGGTGCATTGTTGTTCCTCTTTCTCTTCTCTCTCTCGATTCCCCCTGTTTCTTTCTCTCTTTCTTATTCCAATACTATAACACCGTCCCACTCTGAATTTTCCCCCTAATTACTTTGCCCTATGCCACAACGAATAATGTTTGCTTATGGTTATTAGACAACTACAGAATTTATACATGTTCAATGTGACTAATTGATGTTTTATGAGTTGAAGGCCGCATAAATTTATGAAATCCCAACATAAAGAGAAGAGGGAAAACGTGGGTATGGGTTTTTTTTTTGGGTGGGGTAGGGTGGGGTGGGGGGGGGGGACTTTGTAGTTCAGGAAACTTTGTAGTTCAAATATAAGAGATAATAGCTAAATTATACAAAAATTTCCTTAATTTTGAGTCATGCGCAAATAATATCCCTATCATTTTATATCTCCTAAATTTTATTTTTTATGCGAATGGCCTTAGATTGAGTTATATGCTAGTAACACTTACATTCTTAGTTATTGTTAGATAAAGCCTTTGTCGTGTTATATTTCATTAGTGAAATTACAGATAAATTAAGTTACTTGCCCATAATTTATAAGAGCTTTGAATAATCTAGTCAAGGGTAAATTGGCATAAGCAATCACTTAATTCTTATGCAGCAATATTACTCCTTCGGTTCTTACGATAAGATATATTTACTTAATTTGATTAGATTAAAGAAGTTAGTTAGTATGACATGTATTTCTAAAATACCCTAGTTATCTTCCTTAGTTCCCTCATTCCCTCTCCTTTATTATTGTTGAGGGGACATTAATATGGGGTAAATTAGGAAAAGATTAACAAATATGAAAACTATTTCCTTATATTCAAGACTAAGATTAACTCTCTAAATATGTCTTATATTAAGGACTAGAAGAGTATTTATTTTTCTTGCCCCAGAAGTTTGATTGTCTTGTATTGACAGGTCACTTCCAACTGAAGGGTTTGACAATGCTTTCCATAAGCGTCCACCTGTATCTCGAGTTTTATCACCTGACGTTCATTCAGACCAACCATCTGGAATTAATGCCAATCAGAACAGCGTAATAAATCTTCTATCCAGCGATGGTATGTTTTCTCTTCATGGCTAGTCTGACTTATCGTCAGTCTTTCAAAGTAAAAATGTGTTATGATCTCTGTTCACTGCTGCTTTATCTTTTCATGTCTTTGATATTTTGAAGTAAAATTGGTGTTCTGTTTTAGGGAGACGAGAACCTTCAGGAAACCCATCAATCAGTAATCTGACCGATGCTCAGGCTTCTGGGAAAAAGGAAGTGCGATTTAGGAGGACCTCGTCATGTAGCGAAGGTAGTGTGTCAGAGACGTCTTTTATAGACATGCTTAAAAGGCCTGTTGTTCCAGAGGCAGATGTGGCCAGTGGAGTCGGCGCTGAGTCCTGTGATGGTGGAACACAGGCAGGGCGGAGTGGTAAAAAGAAGGGGAAGAAAGGGAAGAAACAGCTTGACCCTTCTCTCCTTGGTTTCGTCGTGTCCAGCAACCGCATCATGATGGGTGAGATCCAACGCCCTGAAGAATGATAGCTTCCTCTAGATTAGTTGTTTAATTCTCACACACACACACACACACACGGGAAAAAGGGGCTTCATGTATTATTGTATAGTCCCATAGAGCAGTGTTTTAGTTTCGTCATACTCCCTTTTTATCGTGTTTTCCACTGTGTACAGTCATGAGAGTATGTATATACGCGGAAGCCGTAGTCATCGTGGTGGATACTTCAACGATTTTTTGGGAGGATAGAAGGCATAGAATTAGAATAGCAGCTACTGACTATATTCTGCTTCTTACAGCCGTATTTCTATTTATTATCACTGAAAAATACATGGCTGTCATGTGATTATCTAGGTTATGGGTTCAAATCCAATAAAATGTCCTTTCATTTACGGGTAATGCTATGTACATGCAGTTCACTTCAGCTAAAAGACTTTGGTCAATTTGTTTAAATTTGAAAGGTCTGAAACACTGAAGAAATGATCTTAAGGTATGCCTTTAGATTCAAATGCATTGCGAATCCCATTAATAAATTACCTTAATAATTTATGACCTGCCCATAATTCTCAAACACAATCAGTTTTAATTTTCATATGAACTACTTGCCCCCATTGTAAGTCCACCCGATAGTAATGCACTTTCTTGAAAAAATTGATGATCTTTATTACAATGAGATAATAATAATTTTTTTAATATTACCCATATTTAAAGTCATCAACTATTTAAAAAAAAGAAAAGAATGCAATGCAAATCAAATTAGCTTCCAAACAAAGTTAATTTATCTAACCACTCCTTAATGTCAGGTTTTTTTTTTTTTGAATTTTTAACTCAATTTGAACGCACTAACGGGATGAATTGTACCAGCATATTAGCTGAAAACAAAGCCTGATTTATTGGGTTGCCGCCGAGCTTAAGGAAGACAAAAATTAGCTTGATGGTGAAATACGATTGAAAAACTGTGCAAGCTTCCAACTTGCTCTCTTTGTCCTCTGTTTTTACGTTTTAGTTTTAGAACTCTTGCTCTCTCTTCTTCCCCATTTCTTTAACCCAAAGCAATAATTTCAGTGTCACTAGCGCCATCGCAGGTAAAGGATTAGGCATTGGGATATATTTTGGGGTGGGTTTGGAATTCAGTAGCCGAAATTGAAACCATACTCAAAGTGTGCTTGACTCAAGGCTTCATGTAAGTTGGTGCTTACACAACAGACTCGCACGATGCCTATAATATTATCCTTTTTTTCTTTTTCTTTTTTGTGCACTGGGTACATGTATCCTCCTAAAGCAATTATATTTTAGATATTATCGTATATTAAATGTGGACACTTCTCTCAATAGAGATTCGAACCTTAGTTCCCCTTATGAGAGACTAACTCCTTCTGTTAGACCCAACCTCGTTGCCTATAATATAATCTTTTTTTTTTCTTTTTTTTTTTTGGGGGTTAAGGAGCAAGAATATATATGAACTTTCACCTAAAGTATGTCCAATGCTATATACATTTCATAGGTACAAAAAATACACATGAACATTTCAAATAAAAGCAAAAATGACAGCACCATTAAATTTGACCTAACACCGTTACATATACAAATGCAAAAAAAAAAAAAAAAAAAGTGTGGGCTCCACTACAAAAAGTAGCGGTGTTAGGTCAAATTTAGTAATGCTGACATTTTTGCTCTCATTTTAAATGTTCAAGGGTATTTTTATACCTCCAAAATATATGTGGTTATGGACATAAAAGTTCATGGTAGTTTTACCCCTCTCTTTTTTTTTTTTTGTGTGGTACAATATAATCTGATATTAAGGAGCTGTTACCCTTATCACCCCTGGCCCTTCTTCACAGCAGAATACACCCAATGCCTTCCATCCCTGGTTTTTGACTTTAAGGACTACCATTTAAAGCCTTGCAGGCCCAGAGAAGTGGGCTAGATCGTCTCCTTCAGTTTCAGTATTGAGGGCTCATTTTATAAACTGGATTTCAGTAATGACCGACCCACGTGGAAAGATAAGCACTTGGTGAGTCAAGGATTAGGAGAGGGTTAGAACTTAAAACATCCAATTATTTCCCTCCATCCGATAAAAATATTCCATTAGTTGATGATATTAGATCCATGATAGAACGAATAAATAAATCTTAGTCTCTGTAAAAAGTCATGGGAAATTGTTGAACGGTTTCAGAGTATGCATGGACTGTGTCAGACGGAGAGATGGAGAAGAGGTTGTTGGTTTTCGCTCCCAGCAGCACTGAGTCATGACTCGTTCCTTCTTCCTCAACCATGAGCAGCAATTAGTATTATTTAAATGTCTCTCCTCTGTTCAAAGGTAACAATACTAGGATTTCTTTTTCTCTTGTCCTTTCTCGTATTGTTTACCTGGTTTTTGCTTTTTAAGCGTGTCAAATGATCATCATGAGTTGAAGCGACAAATCTTCATTTTTCCTGACATATATTATATACTTTTATGAGCAGCGTATCATGTTGTGCATTATTAATTTGTGAAAAAGATATTTTTAAGTATAATCATTCATTTGGTTAAAAAAAACACAACATAATTACCTCTTGGAGGTGTTATCATTTGAGAATTACACATGGGCTTAAAAAAGAAGAAGACTCTAATGATAAAAATGGTCTCTAGTGCTTTAATTCCTTATTCTTAAAGCTATCTTTTCCATGATTTTTACCCCACAACGATAGTTAAATGGATTAGAATAGAGAATCTTGTAAAGTTTTTCCCCCACTCCAAAATGGAATATTTTAGTTTAAATTGTGATAAAAGATAAAGATAACGATCTCAAAACAAATGAAATCAAATGCCATTTGCGATAATACCTTGTAAGATTCTGGGCCACTGTAAAAAATAGAGATCTGATGAAACTTTGCTGATTCACAGAGAAATACATATGTTATTCAGTGAAATTGAATACAAATGGACAAAAGATAGGTTAAGTGTAAAAAAAAACATATATGAAGAAGATGCACATGCAGAGCAGGGTGCGAACCAGAGGAAGTATATAAGAAAGTAATTGTGGTCATCGAGGGTAAGAGACCACCACACGATATTAAATATGGGACCTGAAGTTTGATTCGTTCGTAGAGAAGAAAATCAACTGAAGAGGACAGCTCGCTCAAATAAATAAAATATATAACCCCACATCAAAGCTTCAAGTTGAGATTTTGCAAATAAGCTCCCTGAATAATACCCTTTTGCGCTGTCATCATCTTCTAATGGCACCGATCTTGTCGTGACTTTCACAGAGTCTTCATATCCGATTCGTAACCATTCTCAAATTACAATTCAAACTTCACAAAACCACTGACCCATGTGCGTTTGGCTAGCCGGTGATGACACTTTTAGTTCTGAAAGTTTGGACCAAACCAAAAGTTTCTGAAAGTAAGCTCAGAGGAACGCATATCCCGGCATGTCAAATGACACTTTCAAACTCGTTTGTGAAATTTCTTGTATAAAAAGTCAGTGGCGCTTTTCTTACTCTGGTGCTTTTCCATTAGGTGGGTCAATCTAAATCGGGTGATTATATAATATGTGCATGCAATTTTTATTTCAATTAAAGAGGCTGTCCGTAATGATAGCCAGAGTTGGTGGGTTGCGGAAGAAATCATGGCAGTGATTGGTTGCTTGACAAAATCAACGAAGAAAAATGCTTGGCCTTTCATATTAATTTCATGTGAAAGCAGAACAAGAAAACAAATGATGGACTTGGTTGAATAAATGGGAATTTATTTCCCTTTCATGTGCTGTCACGAATCTAGATATGACATGAAGCTGCTGCGCATATATTGCTACAGTTAAGTCTCATTATCATGTAATTAATTATGCAGATAATGGCTTTGGATCAAGCATGTGATACATCCACTACTTTAGTTTTATACTTTTATCTCTCTTCTGATATAGCTGCTGCAGTAAAAAAGTGTGTGTATCCATACATCTAAATATAGCACCAAAGCAGTCAGAAGACTCCGTATTGAAAGTTGACCAGATTAATCTCAGAGGAACTCATACTATAGATGGAGCTGTACAGTTTCTCTATTCCGAAATCCAAACACAGAAAGTCTTATTTTAGCAACTTCTTTGTTCTCTACGAGTTTGTTTCATGATCCCCAAGACAATCACTTACATGCAATCAGTTCAACATGTGAACCAACTGCTGAATATAGTTGTTAGGAAGTGATGTTTTAGCAAATATAAGACACAGAAATTACCTTCTTCACTATTACAAGGATTTTAGCTTCGGGTTAAACTGGGAGAATTTGGTGGTGCTCAAGCTCAAAACAGTTCAAGGGAGTCAAAGTGAGCAGTTTTAGAAAGTTCACTTGTCTCACTTGTTTTGGGTCTTTCTCCCTGCTACAAAGCAAGAAAGAATAAAGCAAAGTATTTTGGTGCATGTAGTGGACTTCTCAGTTTACCTCCAACTCTGCTACAATACCCTAGCTTCAGGCATTTTATTGATGCTAGCAGGAGGACTTGTTAAGAATATTATTAATTTAGTCATGTCAATAAGTACATCATAAGACTTTTCCAGAGAGTGAAGAATGAGAAACGCTTGAAAACAAATAACCTTTTCAGAGAAGCAGAGCTGTAGATACTTGACACTGATACCCTTTTCAATGTTTTAGCTTCTTACAACAACAGTAGCATTGTAAAGGGACCAAAAACAGTTTAATAATTCAACCAAAGGAAAGATTTCAGGTTCAGGTGATGAATATGGAAGTAAAGCATCCAAGCTGTTGCAAGTTAATCAAGTGTGCCAAGCAGCCATATGTAACTTGCAACTGTTGTTCCATGCACTGATTAGAATCTTTCAGATGATCAAGGAACTACAGCCAAAAAAATCCATCACAAATTTTGCAAAGTATGATTATGAATCTATAGAATCAATCTCACAAAAAAGATCAGCACTCCTTGAACTAGAGAAGAACAAAATAATTGATTGCTTCACATGGCGATAATTAAAAAGAAACAACTCTGAATTAAACAAGAGTTTCAAGCCCAAACCCAAGCTATCTGGCAGCGCAATTCCATCTGCAAGTTAACATCATGAACAACAAAATTATAACACATGCGGATACACCAAAAGAGAGTAAATAGTAGAAACTTTGAACTCTAAGTGAAGCACCTGTTCCCGGAGACTTGATCACAGCAGTGCAGAAACCAAATCCAGATCCTATTGAAAGCTCTGAATCTGAGGCATCTTTGTCCGACGTCTTCCAAATATACAACACCAGAGGCCATCGTTGAAACCTCAGCCTCTGGAGTCTGGACAATGCTACAATTCTTTTCCCCCAAACTAATTCAGAAAAACCTATTGTCCTGCAGAACCTTGAGAATCATCCTTAGCAGGAGGATTCTGATGCTGCTGATGATGCTGCTGTAGGTGTACTCTAGCTTGACCCATCTGCTGGTAAACCTGGCTTAAGGCTTGTGGGTTCAAAATCCCAATATGACCATCCTGAGACAGCCCCAGCTCCAAACCAGGAATCTGCTGGTTACTAGTCCCACCCAAAATTGAGGCAAAACTCATAGGACCCATGTTAGTGGCTGCTGCTGCAGGCAAGTCAAAGCCAGGGAACCCAATCTTTTGAAGGTAATTTGAACTCTCAGTCCCTAAACTTGGTGCAGATGGAGCAGAAGATGATGATGACTGAAACCCAAATCCAGTGACAGAAGAAGGCCATAGACCTGTGGCCACATGGGGTCTTCCCAAATTTCCCCCAACCATTGCCCAGCTGGTCCTACTTCCTGGCCCTATATTGGACCCCCCTAGTTCATCCATTTTTTGATGTAGTCCTGCAGATAGAGAGGTCCCCTCTTGTGAAACAGAACCCCCTGCTGCAGCTAAAGCAGATGCCGGTATTGTCCCCGTTCCGGTGGCGGCGAATATGGACGGCTCCGCCTGCTGGAGGAGCCACTGTATGGTTTCTCCGTCGGATTTGTGACCCAATTCTCTGGTCAACTGAAAGATTCTAGCCGCACAAAGAGCAGGCATCCTTATTCTTCTTCCTCTGCCTTCCACCTTGGTGTGTCTATCTTTGTTGGAAACTCTCTTGGGGGCTAACTGCTTGTTCTTGCTGTTTTCTTCTTTCTCTGCGATCGAAATCTGGAAATCCCTCACTTCGGCGGCTCCTTTATTGTTGTTATCTCCCATGTTGGATTGTGGCCGTGGGAGACTCAAGAACTTGTTGTTGGGTGCCTCATCCGGCTTGTTTGAGCCCTTGGGATCCATGAACAAAGCACTAAGCAGGTAAGGGAGAAAATAATAATAATAATAACAGCTGGGTCCTCTTTGATAGAAGAAGGCGACCTGAAAAGTCCTAAGCTTTCATGAGTTTTTCACCGTTTTTGGCAAAGATTGAGGGACAGACAAACCATTTAAATATTAAAATCCCAATGAGAGCCCCATGGCAACAGGTATTTTCTTTTGGGACCAAGTTCAAAATTTTACATCATTCCCTCTTTTTATTTCAACAACCTGAATTGAAATTTTTTCTTTCCTTCTCAAAAAAGTGCAGATATAATTTTAACTTCTCTTTTCTCCCTCTCTATAATGAAATTTACGGAGGGCACAGTGTTTATCTCTGTTGAATTAGCAGTCAGTGGGCTTTGACTAGTGCGATGTGAAAGCAACTTTAACGGCCTCCTTCCTCTTTCTTCTTTCACACACACACTTATCTCTCTCTTTCTCTGCGCACACCATCACTGTACGGACATCGTGGTAATTAAGCCCTATGCTTTCCCACCACATTCTCCTTCGTCCTCAATTTCTTAAATCTCATGCATCCCATAATTGCAACACCAAGGTATGAGGCCACGTGGTGGATTGTGATAGGACAGCGGCGATATACTTCTCATCATTCAATGAAAGAAGATGAGATCAGAGGGAATAATAATGAGTACTATAATTATAAAACAGAGTGAAAAAGGAGAGATTTTGAAGTAATTTTTTTTTTTTGTCAAAAAGATTTTGAAGTAATGGAGATAAATGATGGGGGTGGATCAGCTTATGTGCTTAAAAAGGAACGGAGGAGGCCATCAATTAGAGGAAATAGTAGTATAGTGATATGATATGAGCTATGAACTAGGGAATGGTGGGTCCCCTGTATCCCCTAAACAAAAGAAAAAAAGCAAAGCAGAGTTTCACAAAACAGAGCAGAACAGAACACCACTTCCAAATGATCACTATTGAATTGGAGTATTGTGTCACTCTGTGTTCTTATTTTCATCCACTCCTCAGTTGCCCAATGGCAGACTTGGTTAAGGGTGGTAGAATTGATTTTTTTCTAATATGAATTTTGTAAATTTAAGATATGATAAAAATCATATTATAAATATGATTTATGTTTGCATTTGCGGTGGTAAAAACTCATTTACACTGTCAAAGTAGATTAATAGCTTATTCTTAATTGTAGCTTTTGGCTTAAAAGGCCATTTTAAAAAATGTCAATCTAAACACCTTATTTTACTCTCACCGTAGTGTTTTTTCACCCTCCACAGCTTTCCCAAAGAAGCCCCACACTCCACTTACCTTGGAATACTATATCCACTCTCTTCTTTGGTTCAACAAAATAAAATTATTCAGCCTTAATTGAAAGGGTTAAGGTGGACAAATACATATGTGCTTTCATCAAATGAACGTCCAGTAGTAAATATCTTTTTTAGGTGCAAAAGTGATTATACGATTACAAATTAGGTGCAAAAATACCGTTTGATTGTTAAGTTTGACTTTAACCATTAAGTTTGATTTTTTTTGCTGACTGGATGATGACATGGTATTTCAAAGGTGCAAAAGTACACATGTGCTTTAATAAGAGGAGCGTTCAGTAACAATTACTTTTTTTAGATGCAAAAGTACACACGTGTATTTTTGCACTCATATTAATTGAATTGTCTTTTTTTTAGTGATATTAGGATATCCCTATAGAAATAGTACATTTCACCCACCATTGTCATTTAGTCTTGTCTAACTTGTTTGAGTTGGCTTGAAAAATCACGTTTATGCAAGTGGAGATCAAATTCTTTTCACAAACTTACCCTAAATACCGTTAATAATGTTGAAAAAGCAGTACCAAGCAGGCACTTAGTCTATCTTGCTTATTTTGTTTGTGTTGGCCTTTTCTATTACTATCCAGATATGATTTTTTTCATACAATACACGGTAATTATTATATTCATTTTGAAATATTTAGTGTTTATTTAAAATATAAAATATTATAAAAAGTAAACAACGTTGGATGGAGCTCAGCGGTTCAATATTAGAGATAGGTTAATAGAATATTTTCACCTTTATTTCAATTTTTTTTAAAAAAAGCCACCACTTGTTTATGTGAGTGGAAAGAGGGCGGAAAGGGGAGAAAACAAAAATAAATAAATACTTCTCCGGTCCTAATTATAAGAGTTAGTTGACTTTTTTGGAAAGGTTAAGGAAGCTAATTAAATTATTTTAGAGTATTTTTATTTTCTTCTTCAAACTAATTAGTTTCACTAATAAACTAATATATAATATAAGGATACACAACATATGAGATGATTAAATAACTTATTTAGCTTTTTTAATCTCTCTAAAAAAAGTCAACTAACTCTTATAATTAAGACTGGAGGTAGTACATCAAAACGCAACATGTTATCTGTAGTGGAAAGAAAAGCCTATTTGGCAACAAGAAAAATTGAAAGAAAATTATATATATGAAGTCCTTGTTGGCCACGTGAGATGATAGGCTCAATGTTTTCTTCTTATCTTGACTTAAAAAATGAACATTAATTAGAGATTCGAGATAATAACATTCAAGGTGGTTTGGTTTTTCAAACCTCGTTTGTGGATCACCAATTGATTACTTCAACAGTGAACCATTGAAGCGAAGATCTATGCCATTTTTGTCGTCTTCTTGTTTCTGTGCCTCTTTTCTGCGCCATGTTTGTTTTTTTAAAGTTCCTCGAGTAGTGCATACAAACATATACACATGTTAACTACTCCAAAACTTTTTATTTCACGTACTACTTTTTAAGATTGACTTCGCTTCAGGTTTATGGAACCAAGGTAATATTTTTTCACCATGACGGCAGGTAATTAGTAGTAGCAGAAGGTAATTTCTCCACAAATAAACGAGTTTGTTTTGTAGATTCAGAATCAATTTCAATTTGAATATGTGTTTGTCCAATGCTCAGAGGTAACGTGCAAGTTTGGGGTCCAATCAAAGATTCATGATTATTAATAAGAATGTGGGTCAGTTGGATGATTGGTCCAAATTTTCCTTTGCCCCCAAATTCAAAAGTTCTTATACACATTGATATGATTGCCCCACGCCACTCTCTTTCAATCTAAATCAAGAGGAAACATTACGATTTAATCGACTGATAAGTTCACTGTCTGAATTCTTCTGTTTGATTTTTGTTTTTTTGTTTTCGTAATAATAAAATTAATCAATTTCCTAATCAATTGTCATAATTTTCCTAATGATACGAGAGTGATGGGTCACACCATCAATTATAGATGTGTGCCTTACTCTTCTTATTCATAATATAATTGCTACTTGATTAGTTTGGATAAATTAAGAAAAAAAATTACATCAATTAATTAATTATAGGGTGACAATTCTACCTATAAACATTTTTTGAAAGAGCATATCGATGGGAAAAATAACTTATAGTCAATTTAACTTAGGAAAAGTCAGATTGTGAAATGCGATTTATGTTTAAATTGACATTAGCATAAGTAGCTTTTGTGATTTAAACTTAGAGTCAATTTGAAATATTTTTTAGAGTACTGACTCGTACTAAAAATATATTTCATGATACTAAACTGTATCAAAAAAATACTTCATGATATTGAAAATTTATAATAGGATCTTGAAAAAATTATTTTTAGTGCTAGTTAGTACCCTAAAATATTTTTTTGGGTACTAAAAATATACTTCAGGATACTGAACGGTACTAAAAAAATACCTTATGATCTTGAACAATTATTTTAGGATCTTGAAAAAATTATTTTAAGTATCAATCAATATCCTAAAACATTTTTTAGGGTAATGATAGTAAAAATATACTTCATGATACTGAATGATACAAAAAAATACCTCATAATCTTGAAAAAATTATTCTTAATACTAGTCAATACCATAAAAATATTTTTTAGGGTACTAAAAATATACTTCAGGATATTAAACGGTACTATAAAAAATATCTCATTATCTTAGTTCATAAGTTCGATTTAAACAAAAGCTTCCAAAAATAACTTTTCAAGTAAGTTATTTTTGGTCTCTAAGCACAATTAAAATAACTTTTCAACAAAACATGTATTTTTCCATAAGTCTATTCAAATCGTACACAAGTTCCACTGGGCTCTCCAAAAGTCATATCAAACACACATTGTTTGGATGTACAAGTACTCACCTGCCAATTCTGTAAAATATGCTTAACTGCCGTTATTTTTTGTGTGTTTGTCCAGGTGTCAATTACGTGGCACCTCACTTCACCTTTGACCAATAGAAAGACAACACCTAGGGTCCAGCTATCATCCACGGTTCTTCTTCTCTTTCCCTCCCATCGATGCTCTGATTGATGGTCGACAATGGCTTCTCGACGAGATGGAGCAAATAGTAACACAAGGTCGGCAATGGCTTGTCGACGAGATTAGTTTCTTGCTTCTGCATTGCCAGCTTCTTCCTGGGTTTTCTTGTTGTCAACAGTTTAGCTCTCAGCTTCAATCTCTTTCCCCATGGAACCACCAAAATCTGGTACGAATGTCTTGAACGTGTGGATTCTTTGTTTCTCTAGTTGGGGTTCTAAGCTTCTACTGTTTCCCCAAAATCAGTTGTTTATTCCTTTTGCTTATATTCATTTGTCGAAGTTTTCACTTTTAAGCATTGTCATATCCTGGTTCATTTACTTCATTCTTCAGTGTTGGTAGTCTAGTGGGTACATTTTTTGAAATCTCACCGAAAATTGGGAGTGACGCTCGAACACCCATGATCGGAAATTGATAGAGAACCTGAATCGCCCACTCCAACACTGGCACGGCCTCCTTGAACCTGCCTAAGCTACAGTATAAAGCAGCAAAGACGTGCAAACTCATGGCGATGTTATCTCGAACGAGCTTGAGAAGGAAGGGACCGAGATCGGGTTTGTCATGGGAAACCTCAGAAAGAGCTGGGTTAGGGGAATCAGGTAGCTTCTTCTTTCGATCCGGCGAGGGTTTGGCTCTGGAAGGTGAAGGGGAGCCGCGTCCGGCTGCGTTTTGATCCGGTGAGGGGTTTGAGCTTCCGACACTGGGATTCGAACGGGAGCCGCGTTCGACGGTGTTTTGACGGATACCAAACCAGGCATGGTGGCCTTGATTGAGGACGAAGAAGAATAAGTCAAAAACCAAAATTGGGATCGGATCAAAGTTTACAGACATAGAAGAACCTTCTTCAGAACAAGGGCCTCCTCCACTCCGAGTAGCAGCCCTTTAATGGCGGCGCCACTGACTCTACTGTGCGAAGCAAAACTCGCCGCCATAAACCAAATTTTTTGTTTTTTTTAAGGAAAATTTCTCATGTTGCAGGAGGAGACACACATGAAATGGTAGGACCCACGTATATATATAATGAGCATTATATATATATATGTGGGTCCCACCATTCTATGTGTGTGTAGGAATCTTTTTCTTCTCATGCAACATGAGAAGTTTAAATCTTTTTTTTAAATACCCTTTCCATTTTCATTGTACACGTAAGCGTCACTGATCAACTTTTACAAACCATTTTCGCCAGCTCACCATATGTGTCACCATAAATGGTCAAACTCACGGTCAACATCGACCAAATTAACGGAAATGACATTATTGGGCTTCTTTTTAATGTTGAATGGCATTTTTACATCCAAAAAATGTTTACATTGCTAGTAGCTCTTTGGGAAAATATTTATGAGTAGAATTGAATCTTCGCCCATAATTATAATAATTGCGGCACCATGTCCCTATAATATCTCCCTCCGATTTTAATTATAAGATAATATTTTGGAGTTATTTTTTGCGACAACATTCTAATTTTTGTTAATTCTTTCCTAACATATACCTCTATTAATACTTTCTCAATAATAATTAAACACAATAATAATTTAATAATGTATATATATATATATATATATATATATATATATATATATATATATAAATAAATAATACTTGCAAGTCATTAATGTCACATACACATTAATTGTACAATTTTTTTAATAAAATAGTTGAGCTATTTTTGTCATATTTTTCCCATATCACACCCCTAATACTTCCTCCACAATAATCAATTCAGTAACACGTTTATATTCTATCAAGTGAGAGATTCAAATTTATTTTTTTTACTCAAATTCTCTATTGAATGTTGAAGAGCTGTAAAGTTAATTTAATCGAGGCGGGCAATAAAAAAAAATTAGCAATGATGGTTATAAATTGATACATGAATTACGAAGTACATCATAGAATAGTAATACATGAAATTATAAAGCTTAAGCCAAAAGTAAATCGTTTATTTATAATATAAAGCATAATTCAGATATGAATGAGGGATTATGTGAAATTAGTAAGACAATTGAAGTGCAAAATTTATAGGACCGGAGGTAGTATTAGATTATATCTCATTTTATAAATTAAGTAAATTAATTTAGAGAAAATAATAAATATAAGAGATAAATAGATTAAGATATTATATTTAAGATTTAAATCAACCCCAACTAACTTTAACATTAGAAAGTATAAAGAGATTTACCTTTTAAAAATCTAAACCATAGTAGTTAACATTACGCCTAGTTTTATTTTCAAAACTAATCAATATCAAGAGATTGTATGAAACAAAATGAAAAGTTACAGTAACATATTGCAAGTTTTGCAATAAATGCAGCCAGGATATATAGTAGTTCATCTTAATCTTGAAAGGTCAAAATCTGAGTGAATGAGTGAGTGATATGTATTTGGTAGGTACGGGGTTGTGGGCGTTGGTGATTGCATGGTGAGTCTCAAAGTGTTTCCCACCAGGCAGACAAGAAAGGGCCACTCTTTGAAAAGCTATACATGTGTTGAAATATACCATCCACTTTTTTTTTTTATATATGTTACTCTCATTTCTTAATTAATTAAGAGAGGAAGGTTCATTTGCACAAATTAAAAGGGATAAGCTTGACCAATGGGGGCTGACACAAGTGGTAAGCGACTTGTGTTGCTTAAACAATGTCTCGAGTTCGAGCATTGTGAATGCAGAAAAACCCCGCTGAGAGACTCACCCACTATAGCCAGGTGTGCGACTCGGGTCAGATCTGGATTAGTCATACCGAATGGTCAACAAAAAAAGGGGATAAGCTTGAATCTTGATGTACCCAACCAAGTCTGTCGTAATCATCGGCACACCTCATGTCTCTTTGGTGTCTTTTTTTAATTAATGTGCCCTTTCCTTTCAAATGTTCAATAGTGCACATGAGGCTTCAATTATGTGCTTTCTTCTCTACCACCCCCCAACCCTATTTTTTTTCCCAAGTTATTAATTCCACTGTCTTGGCCAGTTATAGTCTGATTTATCATATATCTTAGGTTGTCAAACTTACGAGTTTAAATAAATTCGTGACAATGATGTGAACTCGAATTGTAAACTTGTAATAATTTATTTTTATAATTAAATAGGTATTAACAGTGTATAATTAAATAATTAAAATATAAAAAAAGACAACAATGTAATTTAAATATATTTTAAATCGAAATAATTGAAATTAAATATATCAACATTCATAATTTATTATATTTAACAAATAAATTTCTATAAAATTCATATATAAATCCGTTGAAGATGACAAAATCGGAAAAGTTAATATGAGTCTAAAAGTAAGTTAATACGGATTTGTAAGATAGAAACGTAAAAACGGTAAACTCGATGTGTAAACTCGTGAGTTTAACCGAGTTTACAACCTGAGAGTTTACAACGTGAAACGAGTTTGCCAGTGACTTGACTCGATTTAGTAAGATAGAAATGTAAAAATGGTAAACTTGAAGAGTCAACTCTTGAATTTGACAACAATTCATATATCTACGTGTGTATTCAATTCCAAAAAACATTTTAAAAATTAATACTAACGATAGCATATATTAGCCAATCTATCAGTCAACTCATGAGAGGGAAATGAATGAAACTAAGGGATAGCATGTGGCGGGAAATAATTAAGTACTTTCTCCAATCCTAATTATAAGAATTATTTATCAAAATTTGGAGAGATTAAGGAGAGAAGTTAAATTAATTAATTATAATTTATTTCCAAAAATATCCCTACTTAAAATTGAAAATTACATCAAGGCAACATTAACATGTTACAACATAAAGGTATGGTGTGTGTGACCTAACACTCTAAGTCGGCAAGACACAAACATAAATCCATCGGACAAGATTTATATTCTTCTACTAAGCAAGATATGGACCCCACACACCTCTTCAATTGCAGTTTCAGTCCACAAATATAATGATAAAAAATATATGTTCATGATAATATATAACACTATTCAAAATATCAATTTAAAAGGTATTTTCTTTCCAACCATAACTTTTTTTATGTCAATATGAGTAATAATTAAAATTAAACAATCTAAATATCTGTCAATAATGCATATATATGCACGATCTGATGATATTACTGCGGGCAAATTTAATTTAGGCAAAAAAAATTTAATCACTTTGAATGGATAGTTACAAAAAAATATTTTTAAAGGAATATTAAAATTATTTTATTTAAAAATAAAAAATAAAGTAGAATATATCACTTGATAGAATATAAGTGTGTTGTTAAATTAATTATTATAGAGAAAGTATTACTAGGGGTGATATTAGAAAAATATGACAAAAATTACTCAAAATTATTTTATAAAAAAAATTATAATTGAGGTGTATATATTATTAATGAGTTGCAAACATTATTTACTTTATAAAATATATAGGTGTATTATTAAATTATTATTGTCTTTAATTATTATTGAGAAAGTATAAATAGAGGTATTATAGAAAAAAAATTGACAAAAGTTTAAACTTGTTCTTATAATTAAGACCAAAACAAACTCCAAAATGTGTTTTAATAATTAGGACTGATGGAGTAATTAATTATACACTTTTGACATAAAAATTGGTATATTATATTGGTGTTCTATCTAAATTAATTTAGCCCTTTTCATGTCATTATCTCTTATACTTTGAAGGCTAATATGGAGGCAACTGTTCCGGAGTAAAATGAAAAAGACTTTCACTCCATCATTTACTGATTCCAGAGTAAAATGAAAAAGACTTTCACTCCATCATTTACTGACTTCTAATCTGGCTCGTTTCTAAGACTTTATGTAACGTATAGCTTCACACCAATTACACTAAAAAAAATTCACTACTCCTGCTTCTAATATAAACTGTTCCCTTATGTGAACTCCACTCCACCTATATATATATAGAGAGTTGTTCTTTATAGCCAACTATTGACGTTGACGCTAAAATATAGAACTAGTGTTGCAAAAAAGACTGACAGGTATTAGGAGGGAGAGATAAGACTCAATACTGGCAGTGGTTACTTTTGTGGGAAAATTGTATTTAGGTCCTAAACAATAGAGAAAAATGAAAAAATGGTTTAGGAAATCTCAAAATTGTATTTAAGTTCGGTGAGACTTTTTTGTAATAGATTCCAATCCCACTGATAAGTCCAGGTGAGTCCACTGACAAATCCAGGTGAGATCCACTGACAAGTCTAAGGTAGGGATGGAAATAGGTCAGGCTTTGGCTAAACAAGCCTGAGCTTATAATGGGGGTAGAAGGTCTGAGCCTGAATGCAAACTTTTTTTGTAGGCTAAGGTCTGAGCCTTCATAAGGCCTGATCGAGTATGAAGTCTTTTTAAATGCCTCATATTGTAGGCCTTGGAGGCCATAAATAGAATTTGTGCACTTTGAGCTTATCAAAACCTATATAAATGTAGGCTTTTAGTATAATATAAGAATGAAAAATAATAAATATGTTATTTATATGATATAAATATAAATATATTTATTTAATGTGTAAACAGGCTAGGCTTACAAGCTTGGCCTATTTACACATTTAGGCCTTCGCCTGACTTTTTTAACAAACAGGTCAGGCTAAGCTGTAGGCCGCTTGATAGGGGTTTGACATATTTTCACCCCTAGTCTAGGGGCATCACTTGCATTCATTGACAAGTCGACAATTGAAATTTATTACAAAAAAGTCTCATGAGATTTAAATATAATTTTAAGATTTTCACAGACCATTTTTTCATTTTTTTTTTCTGTTGTTCGGGACTTAAATATAATTTTGTGAAAATTCCTATAAAGGACCAAGAAAATGTCAAAAAAAGTCTTACAAAAAATTCTGATGTCAAAAAGGCCCTAAAGAGTTGTTAAAACCCATAAATGAGGTTGTTGATCACCTACTGAAGAAGTTATCAACAAGACTTATATGACATCAAAATTTTCGGCGAGACTTTTTTAGTCCCTTAGACCTTAAAGGGTTTTTTCCTATTTTTTTCGAAGTCATGAATAGAACAAACCCTTGAACTAGTTATATATTAAGGGTGAGAGTAATCTTGAAAAAGTAAAGGAAGTATGGAACCTACACATAATATTATAAGGTTGTGGGAATTAAAAATGGCCATCCGTGGTTTGAGATATGCCACTAAATTGGTTGGTTGAGATTCGGCCCAACTTTCACGATCATGTTGACAAAAAATAAAAATTTAAGATTCGAAAGTATGTTTGTGAATTTAATTACAATCCAAGATGTCACAATCTGTGCCCTGTGCCTGATTGCCAAATTTCCCCCCCAAACTACGACTTTATATTGGCTCGAGGCTATTGGGTTTTCCATTCACACCCAGAATCCAACTTTGTAACGCCATTTTTAAAACCCAAGAACTAGATTCTCCAATCTAATCTTATTAAATACCAACAAGATGTCACTGTTGTGCTGCATTATTATATTCATAGCCTTGGCCACCTAGCTCGTCCACTTCCTTCCTCCTTTCTTTCTTTTTGTTTTTTTAACCATTTTCACTCTCAGAAACTTCAGGTCTCTTTCACCCAAATGGGAAAAACAAGTTGCATAGTTATATACTTATATTTCTTGAGGAGGGGGTTTCTGATTATACATATCTTGGAGGGGTCTTTGATGCAAGAAATTATTGCTGGATTCTTGGGGAAAAGGGGAAAAAAAGGCATCATAACGTGCCAGTGCTCATATCATAGCAAAAATAGCAAGAAAAAATGCACCAGTGGCTCTTGTTTGTTGGTGGTGATTGGTGATGGTATTCATATTCGTACAAGTCACTTCGACAGCAAATAATGTTATATAAAATGAGGGACCCCCCTAGCTTCATTTATTGTTTGTACTTCAATGGCTGTGTCTTGTTCCAATTATTTTCTTACCTCAACTTTGACCTCTTCATTTCTACGAAATAATTCTGATAATTAAGGCTGCTGATATATTTTAGAATGCTTAATTAGCTTGCCATCTTTCTAATAGAAAATTAAGCAACACACTTTAACTCTTCAGAAGAGAAAATAAAAAATAAAGCAATTATTATTATTAAGTATGGTACAGTTAGTCAGGTACATGTGCTGCTCTTGCTCTTTTTATCTTTTTTCTTTTTTAACCACGTGAGAACAAAACTGGGTTGGCCTTGGCCATGAGGACAAACAGTTTCACCCAATATAGAAAAATGAAACACATTCACACCCTTTTCCATTTGCAGGATCAAGCCAAGTGTTTCAGTTTTAGGGACAGCACATTGCTGAACAGACAGAAAAAGCAATTCATTTCACTGTACCTGAGAGGCAAAATAATTGACCGACCTTGGAAAATCTACTGCCAGAAGATGCACGAGTACGAGAAAACCAGGGACACCTAAAGAAAATCCCAGAACCAATAATGCATGTACTAGAAATTAATGCAACTTTTACTCAATATAACAGAAGTTAATGCTCCCCCTTCCCTCTTTTATTTATTTTTTCTTTCTGAATAGAAAGGAAATTGGATCAATCAAAAACAAATATACAAGCGGATTGTAGCAAAAAGGAAAAACAAGATATACAAGGGACAAAAGAAACATCAGTAATCATGTGGCGACGACCACGTTCTGATTTAGTTAGCAATTTGCCTTGTGAGAGATAACTAAACAAAGGATCTTATTCTTTGTGTTGCACCAGGCCATTTCCTAAAGAGTTTCCAACAATTATCTTCCTCATCTCAATTTCCTTCTTCAATGAATCTGTAAGCTGAGGTGCCTTAATAAGGAGCCATTATTGGTGGACCGCAACAACACTGAGCAGTTTCGTCTGCATCAATAGCTGGAAATATGGCATCATGAGGAAGTTTAACATGAGAACGTGTTGACGGCAAGAAGTGGGGTAGGTGTCTTTGGTTTGCATTGCATATGCGATATTACAGATAGATACTAACCGTGATGTTGTCATAAACAAATATAATATATATTTACATGGGCTTATTAAATCATTCCAGTATGCAAGTTAATGTAGGGAGCTGAGATATGGTATCAAGTTTCATATTCAGCTGCTTATAGAAGGGCTGAAGGACATGCAGATTGGGGGGTTGATTCTCAAAATAGAGAGGATTGCTGATGGAATTGTCCATATCCCATCGCCACATATTAAACCTGAAGCAACTACTCTGGCATAGTCATCTGCATCATTCTTATCCAACCGCTCCCATATATACAATATCACAGTTCCAACAAACATGTCCACAGCAAAGTAAGCACCAATGAAAAAGGGAACTGCCATAGCTGTTGGTATAGGAATATACTGCGATACCTTCTTGGGAAACACATCTCTCAGAAGATTAATAAGTAGAGCTGCCACAAAGAAACCGCAACATAAGGCCAGGCAATGCTTTGGAAGCTCAGAGAATCCTTTGATACCTAATATGGCCAATTCCCTGTATATAACAGCAAAGGGTGCTTTATAGGGACCATCAGGCGATCCAATATCAAAAGCAGTCCAGAACAACCAGAATGTGAGGGGAGCAATGACACAACCCATGGCTGTTCCGGCTAACTGGCCTACAATCATAGACTTGGCTGATGATAGGGTGAGGTAACCTGTCTTAAAATCTTGCATGAGATCAGCTGCAGTTGCCACGATGGACGTCATCACAGCAGAGGATGCTATCCCTGCAATCACCCCACCGTTCGAGCCGGCACACGAGGCCATGATGAAAAGACCAATCTTACCATAAGTGGAAGGTAGACTCATGTCTGTGAGCCCAGCACCATAAGAGTTGCAAAAGGCAAGAGCAGGGGCAAGAATGTAGGAGCACAAAACCAGGTACCATTTGAGAGGAGGAAAGATAATGGGTATTGTAGCTACGGATATTGCAGCAAGGCCAACATAACCAGAGGCTGCAAACCAGAAGGGTATCTTGTCCTTTAAAAATATCTCATCCCTATTCTTTTGTTCTGATTGCAGTTGAGAATTCTCATGATCTGAAACATGCATAAGAGGCAGAATTAAGTTCTACAGATTGCTTGCTAGCACTCAAAAATCCAGTCAGCTCAAGCAAGACATGAGAATGAGAGATATGGTCCTTTGCCATTTTCCATTGATTCATGATGAGGATTATACTAGTCATCAGAATCTACATGACTAACGTGATTTTTTTAACAATCACAGGTACCAGTAATTTACAGAGATCACAAAATATTAGTATTACCATAGGTCCACATCAACACATACCCCTCTATACTACATATTGCAAACAGAAACACTATGAGCATATAATCAGCCACTTTCTTGTAAGTGTCAGTTAGTACAATTCAGCTAAATGGTCTACCAAAATACACCTCAAGCAATTATCCTTCCTGCCAAACTTCCATGAGGATGAAGATTCGGGTCACTACTACAGAGATTAATTGGTTGGCATTTGACAAAATACATTAAACCCATACATGACAAAATTTAATTATGATTATGACTTGAAGATAAAATAAAAGGATTAGATTTAAATGGGGAAAAGAAAAACACTGAAAGCATTTACTTTACTCACCATGAACCTCTGCTACAACAGGAAGGCTGTTCTGTATGAAGTGTGTTCCACACATCTCCCTTACAGTTATCATGATAATCTTGACCAAATTGTACACGCCATCTCCTAGAATAAGGGAAATAGATATGAACACCTGCAATAAAGCAGTACGATAAGGAAGAAAAAAATGTTCAACCGCAGACCAACTAATTAACAGAGGAAGAAAAGAAAACATCAAGTCTAATTAGTGTGTTCTCAGAATTAGTACATGAAGAAGCTAAACTGGACAGTACAAACTAAGCTGTGTGTTTTTCTAGAAGCTAAATCCTTTGCTTATTTGAAAGAAATATGCGCACAAATATAGGGTATAGGTAGCTGCAATCTTCAGCTGCTCTACCTGAAAAATAAGGAGATATGCTAGAATATATTTTTTGATAACCAAACAATTAACCACAACCAAGACTAAGGAATAATAGACAAATAATAAAAGTTACTAGTACAATTTAAATTAATGGGCCTGCTATTAGGCTGGAAGTCACCAACAATTTGAAAGTTTGAACCACTCCATTGTCAAAGAGAGTCGAATTAAAAATCAAACTGATTTCTAAAGATAGCAAAGAATGCAATTAATGACAATTGTTCAGAAAAAATATATTTACTTTGTTTTGTTGAGCATTGTAATAACAAACTGAAAATAAATATGGAACTCCACATACTGGTAGTGAACAAATTTTCCTCATCATGCAATGGTGATCAGAAACAACTGATGAATTCGGGATCATGTTCAAGCCAAGTATTAGGTTGCTAAAAAAACTTAGTTCCTTGGTCACAATTGATCAAGACTTCACTTTTTTCCCAACTAAAGCTACACTCACTTTTTTCAATATTTCCAAACAACGTATTCCTTTAAGGATAGACAATTATACTTAGAATAAATTTAACTGTGAACGGCAAACATAATATACCTTGTACCCATAAAGACCTTTAAAGTCATTGCTACCAAGGTCAGCTGGATACCAGTCCCCAGCATGGCTGGAGATAAAGGGCCATAGAAAGCCCCAGGATAAGATGGCTCCAAGAAGAACTGAACAATTAACTATGTGAGCACAGATGAGACCACATCCAACATAAGTTGGACTGAAGTCAAAGTAGAACCTGCATGAAATGCAAACCATGTTAGTGTTCAGATAAACTATTTTATATTTGAACCCCTTCACATTCATTGCCAGAAAGGAACAGTATTCACCAATTACAAGCAAATAGCATAATGTTCAAATCATCACTACTCCATAAGTTTGGCAGGGTACAAGTGAATTACAAATACTCATCTTAAGTTGCCACTGGAGGGGAAATGAAGACCCTGGCAGACAAAGAAACGCAAGACATTTGTATCGATCTCAAAGTAAAACTTAATGCTGCTCTTATGGAAATAAGGTAAGTTATCATCAAAAAATTAAAGGATCAACATATAATTAGACGCAATCATTTTGTTTGGTGTAAATGATCCAGTTAATATATGTCTTTTATGTAACTTCAGTCTCCAGCTTTCCGTCTTAACATG
Organism: Acacia pycnantha; assembly: GCA_025563575.1. NCBI lineage: Eukaryota > Viridiplantae > Streptophyta > Magnoliopsida > Fabales > Fabaceae > Acacia > Acacia pycnantha. The sequence goes on along the minus strand of JAMWYP010000015.1, from coordinate 13,861,386 downwards.
GTATTTCATAAGTGATAGTGTACAATTGATATACAGGTGAAAATGTGAGTGTGATTAAACTTTCAGGAAATATTTTTCTTTGCTCCTTCATGTCCAAATTTTCTCTCTGTTTTTTTCGTAGCAGCATATTGGTGCAGCACGCGTCCAATGTAACTCTAGGCTATTTGGGTGTTGAACACTTCCATCCGCAGACTGAACAATGCATGTCACATGCAGAAGAGGCGAATGACAAATGAATCAAGACAGAGACAAATCCATTGAAGCCAATATTACAAGAGTCTTACGTGTTCTTAAAAAGTGTCAAACCAAAGCTAGGAAAGTTGTCAAATCCACATGAATCTCCAATACCACTGAAGAACCACTTGAAACCGCTCCAGCAGAAACTTATGTTCATATACTTCCCCAATCGCCGGACTTGGTTCCTAGTAAGATAATATTCATTAGAGATACAAAAATAAAAGTAAAACTGCAATATAACAATTCATAAGCGCTTAAAAGTGCCACAAAAGTTTAGGGTGCTTTTATTATGCAATCATTAGACCAAAAAACATTGATCAGATAGGTTCAATCGTTTAAGTGAGCAACACCAAAACATAGCTGTCAACTAGTAGGATACTTGTAGAAATTACGATAAGGTATGTTTCTAACTGGTCTGGTGTTAAATTCTACTACATACCCTGCAAGTTCAGCTCCAGTTGTTGTGTGGAAGCTATTAATTAACATTGCTGTGGCAGTTCCACTGGGATATGTAAGCTTATAATCCATGACCATAACCTGAAATTGAATGAATGCCAGTCAGGATAAATGGAAATTAAGATACAGTGCCAGCTGCCAATCATTGTTGTAAATGGCATCTTAATTAAGAGTTAATCGCAAATAGTTTGCAGTAAACTAAGAAAGAACAAAGCAAACAACTTTTAGGACACAGAATAAAATATTAATGAACTGCATTGATTACCTTACGAAGTGGGACAATACTGAAGAGCCCAATGAAACTAACAATAAGCATGAAAAAAATCATCCAACCCAAGCCTGGGTTTTTAACATCCTCAGCTCTATTACCAGGATAGTCAGGACCAATGAGTTGATATGTTCTCTCATCCATAGCAATCAGGGATGAACCAAACCCGCCTGTCAATAGTCACAATTAGCAAATTTGATATGTAATGGAAAATGCAATTAAGTCATCACTCCAGAAGAAGATACCCTTAGGCTTTGTTTGGTTTGGGGTGGGGGAGGGGAGGGGAGGGAAAAGTTATTTGTGGTGGGGCCCACAAAAATTTTCCTCCCCTTTAAATTTTTCCCTCCATTTTCCCTCCCCTACCCTACCCCCAAACCATGCATAGCCTTAGGGATAATATATTGTAAACTAATTTATTTGTAGAGACGTGGTATAGAAAGTTAGAAACAGAATAGAACATAATGTGCTACAATATTTTCACCTCATACAAATAACAAACAAAAGCGTTTTAACATCCATTATTATCTGTGCTGTTATGGGAATCAAAATAAAAATTTCAAAATCTCAATAACACATTGATTTCTATAGTTGTATTATTCCAAGAAAAAAATTGAGCTAAGAATTTAAAGTTTCATTCTGAAAATGGTGTTTGATGGACTTTGACGACCAGTTAGAAGTTTACAGAAGCAACCGTGAATAATACATTACCTATATGGTTAAACCTGATCAGAATAGACGTAAATATAGGGACTAGAAACAAGAGGGGTTTCTGCGTTCCGTTTTCTACCCAAATGGTTTTTTCAATTTTACTTCAATAACAAGGCCTTAATTTCCTGGTTTCCTGCTGAGAACACGTATGGCACATTTCATGAGTAAGAGTACTGTAGGATTTGGATTTAGGACGACTGTCAGGTAAGTGTAAAAATGAACGTCGAACTGAACACTTAGGAGTCATTACTAAGAATATGGAATTCTTAACAACAGTCTTCTGAAACAGAGGGAAGCAAACTTGTACTTACTTTGTTTAATAGAGATATATGTTAGAAAATATTAATGTCACTTCAAGCATTCAAAATCCTACTCCTGTTACTCGTAAGTCGTAACATCACATAAAATGGTTAACCTCAAAGATGGTGCCTTTTACAAGATATTTGGACCCTCTAAGTTGAGGTAAATAAGAACAGTCATATACAAAATATAGTAGAATCGGATCCTAATTCAGTCAAGAGGGAAGTCTAAAATTGTAACGAAACATCCTTTTGACCCAACAGCACAATCAAAGACATAGCGCAACAGAAATGGAAGACGGCTACCGCTATAGGCGAGGCCATAACAAGCAACAACACATGTCTGAATAACAGTGTTCTCTTGCCTGGTGAAGGGAATGGTGGAGAGCCCCAGCTTGGAAAGGAAACCATTCCAGGTCTTTACGAAGAAAAAGCCCAGCAACCCAGCTGCGATGTTCAACGAAGGAATAACCCCAACAGTCAAATTCAGATTGTGGGTGATGAGGCAGAACAAGCTCCCCAGCACTGCACTGACCACCAAACCTCTGATTGTGATTTGATCCTTCCATTCCGGAATACTCTCGGACTCCGAGAACTGCTCCTTCGGATAGTCCGAAAGCAAAGGCTCTGAAATATCCATGGATGAGCTCTCAGATCCTTTCCTTGTGTTCAAAGCTGCGTTAAGGAGTAAATTTGCCCGAAAGTACACCGTACTGTGAGAATGAGAAGTAATTTTAACCGGAAGGTTTTTTTTTTGGGAGAATCACACACAGGTCCCAAGGATGACAAAAAAATACAATGAGGTCCCAACAAGAATTCACATTACACAAAAGATCCTAGGGACTTCTGTGTAATTATATGTGAATGTAAAATGACCATTATGGACAAAGGAAATTTACAAAGACAAAGTATAAATTTACAATTTGAAAAAGTATAGATTTACAACAAATTTTAAAACCATCGTTTTTTCCATTTTGACTTCAGAGGCTATTTACAACACACAAAGTATAAATTTACAACTGAAAAAGTATAGATTTCCAACAAATTTTAAAACCATCGTTTTTTTCCATTTTGACTTCCAGAGGCTATTTACAACACACAAAGTATAAATTTACAAATGAAAAAGTATAGATTTACAACAAATTTGAAAACCACCGTTTTTTCCATTTTGACTTCCAGAGGCTATTTACAACACACAAAGTATAAATTTACAACTGAAAAAGTATAGATTTACAACAAATTTGAAAACCACCGTTTTTTCATTTTGACTTCAGAGGCTATTTACAACATACAAAGTATAAATTTACAATGAGAAAAAGTATAGATTTACAACAAATTTTAAAACCATCGTTTTTCCATTTTGACTTCAGAGGCTATTTACAACACACAAAGTATAAATTTACAAGCGAAAAAGTATAGATTTACAACAAATTTTGAGAATTTTGACAGCAATATAATTTCATATAATTTCAAAGTATTAAGTTGTATGAGTAAGTGGCTATTTGCACCCACTCCTTATGTATGTATATACAACCCAACCCATTGCTTTCTATTTACAAGTCTTCTTCTACAATCGTATCTTTCCAACGCGTTTCGCCTGCCAGTTGGATTCTCGCCGTCTTCGTCGTCATCTTCACCTGACGAACCAGTCCCTCCGGTGAGCAACTTGCTTGATGAGGTTGCTTCGCAAATCCTTCATCTCCATACACGTGAAGTTTAAGATCGCTCCTTGTTGCGTGAAAGCAGTGAGTTTTTATTTGCACCTTGTCGTAGCTTTGGAATTCACCAATTCTGAAACCTCCAAGTTCCATTGGAGTAGAAGAAGGAGAGAAGAAAGAGAGAAGAAAAAGGGAGGGAGGAGAGAGAGAAATCATGGCGGAGAGAGACAGGAGAGAGGAGTAGAGAAGGAGAGAGGAAAGAGAGAAGAAAAAGGGAGGGAGGAGAGAGACAGGAGAGAGGGAATGTCAAAATGGTAGTTTTACATTCACAAATAATTACAACCAGGTCCCTTGGGACTTTTGTGTAATTTCATGATTTCAAGGGACTTTATTGTGATTAATTCCCTTCCTTGGGACCTGTGTGTAATTCTCCCTTTTTTTTTGCCTAATGTTGCCTGGGAAGTACACTGTTTGAGAAGTAATTTTATCTAAAAGGTTTTTTTTGGCTCGATGTTGTTAAAAACATAATAATCTTACCCTTTTTTGTTAAAAAGTTAATGATCAATATTAATTTTTTAATAATCAACGTTAGTTTTTTAACGGAAAAATGTAAGATTGCTACGTTTTTAAACTTTTGAGGCAATCGTAAGCCAAAAAAAATGGACAAAATTACTCCTGAACTTGTACTTTCAAAGTAAAGTTACTATTTTTTTTTATAAGAAAGATGACATAGAACCTATATTAATAAAGCATTACATGACAGTGGGAATCACACCCAAACTCTCAAATTCCACCCACGATCTCAAATGAGAAGGGCAAGCAGATAGAACACTAGAATTAGAAAGGCCTAACTTAGCAAGAGCATGAGCAATTTAATTTTCATCTCTAGAAATGGATGACAACACAATTTACCAATCTCTTCCCATCATGCTATTAACCTTTGAAAAAACAACAATCAATTTTGTCCTAGGGACATCATTAGTCTAATTGGAAATAATTTAAAAAAAATGCTCTAGCTGATAAATTTTAAAAATATTAAAATAAATTCAATAATAATCATTTTTAATTAAAATCGAAGCCAAGTTTTTAAAAATTATAATCAAATTATAATAATTTAGAAAGATCACTCGGAGATATTTTAAAACTCAGTGTTGTTTAAAGGCCCAATAAGCTGGATTATGCATACTTTTTTTTTTTGATAAATTTATGCATGCTTTCAAAAGAACCACCAAACCAGAAAAAGGCCCGTTGATGGGAAGATGATTCTCTCATAAGCATTTTTCTCATTATCTCTCACAGTCTCATCCTGGCCGTCGAAATCTTGATCTAAGGGTTCAGAACATTTTTTGAAAAAACTGCATCCCAAATTTGCAGATGATGAGGGATGGACAGAAATGAGATATGGAGTGAAACCAGACTCCCTGTTGATGTGCATGCCGAAACAGTACAAGTGAAAACGGGCAAACCAATTTAGAGTGTATGGATGAATGCAATGAGATCATAAGTAAGTTTCATTTTTCTGAGTATCCCCTATTAAAGGTAAATCATGTTTGAGGTATTGTTAGGCATTAAAAGTAGATCCCTCTCTTAACGGAGATTTAAACTCTGATTTGTCATTTTGTGAGCTACTAGAGCCTTCTACTAAACCCAATCTTACATAAGTTTGATTACTGTGCTATAACTACTTCCATCCATCTGCCACTTTTTAGCATCTCCATTATGTAATGTAACCATTTGAGTAAAGATGGGTGTGACCAAAGGTACAAAAACAGTTATCTAAGCTATAAGCTGGCTTAAACAAACAATTAACTTGAACATCTCTTACATTTCTATTGCCTTAATCATGCCTTTAACTCAGCAATGCAGGAGAGAACTGATATTTACTTAACCAGAGGAAAAATAATCAACCCGTTTATCAAATCAATCACAGAATGATTCACTCCAAAAAAAGAAGCAAGAAAGGATTGAAAGGGATGGTGAAGGAAGCCAATGACAATTGACAAGGCAGACCGAATCGGATTTCGTTGGAGTCCACGTGGAATTCACATGGTCACCATCTATCACAGTCATGGGTCAGTCTAAAAATCCCCAGATCTCTCTTATGGCCCACTCCTAAGGCAGACTTGGCGTTTGTTTTGATTACCGCTTATGGTATGATTCATCATTCATGTCTCAGTCTCACTCGCCTTCCTTCTACCTGCTCCCTCCTCTCTCTCTCTCTCTCTCCAATCCTCCAAACCAGGCAGTGAGGCAGACAACTTACCTTTGTTTTCTTATATTCACCTCGTTTGCTAAAATTAAAGATGCCTCCTACACATGTTCACGCTGGGTGGGCATGGATTGGATAAAAAACTAATAAAGTAATCATATACCATTTGAGGAGCTTATCTCATCTTGACTCCTGAGATGATGTTGGGGTTAGACTAGGTAGTAGGGACAACTTATTATTCATGTCGTGATGCCCTGGAACATCTTCAACTATATATGGTCAAGCAGGGTCAGTGTTTAGAGATTAACGATCATGCAAAAATAAGAAAGAGGTTAGTCAAATACTCAAAGCTCAAGCACATGAAAGGAGGGGAAAAAACAAAAGAAAAGAAGCCAATGAAGAAAATAATCTTGCGCACGTACTGTGTAATTACTATTTCTTCTACAGCATGTAATCAAGCAGGGATGACAAGCAAATTTAGGTGACGTAGGGGCGTACGTACGCCGCCTACTATCTATCAACCAATCCAAGGAAGCATATAGCCCATTCACAGTGAGAGGATAGTACGATACTCTTAATAATTTAACTCATCATTGCAGTTGCACATCCTCCTTCAAAATTATTAGCAGGCTGTACTGATAAGATTGGGAGGTGACTGTCTTCAACCAAACATGTTTATACTTGTCATCACATAACAGGAATCTGACTCAGTCTCCATTTACATGGCACTTGAAGAACAAGAGTTAATGTATGCTTAATAGCTGTACTCAAGTAGGGACTGCTTAAAAAGTTGTAGTCACCACTTGAGCGAGTCGAGTTTAATTACGATGTTCAGATAACAGTCCAAGTCTGAAGATTATGAAACACCAATGAACTGTTTAAGCTAAACTTGGGGAAGAATGTATCACAATTAAGGCTAGCACTTGGCAAAATGATTTGCAATCACGCGTAAAGGACAAAAATAGTTAGTAGAAGTGGGGAATTTGTATCAAGCAGCTATTTTCCTTGGAAAATACATTTAGTCAAAAGCATGCCCCACTAGAAGTCTAAAATATTTGCATCTGCATCAATTATCCCTAATGAGTGATATATATGAGAACTTTTGTAACACCAGATTTAAATTTCATAGTAGCCCCTTAAAGGATGATGAATCTATTATATATATTACAAGTGACATGTCTGCATGTATATTAAAGTTTGACTTTCCACATCCGAAAGTGGTGAATTCACCATTCAGATGCTAAATATCAAATGTCATAGCTATCCAAATACACGTAGTCTACCTCAAGAATGATTGTACATAGGCCAAGATACATACAAATAGCAATTTGGTGGTAAACATTCCATATTTGTCCACTTGATTGGATTTTGAAAAGAAGAGCTAACCACAATGTTGTATCCATCTAAATGTTTTTCTCTATACTCACATCTATCTTAGACCCTTCTGGCAACTACCTACTACTTCCAACTCATTGTTGAGAGTCACGATGAAGAGGCATTTGTGCTTTTTCCCTTTTGTCAAATGCTAAACACCCCAAATAAAAGACCTGGGGATCATTTCCCTTGCACATTTATAACCTACTAGCACAATCTATCTGCTAAGAAAACCTCACCCATCCAACACCACGAAAAGCAACCAAACATGAAGGTAGGTGTCTTAACCTTGCCAGTTTAGAATGGAACATTTCTTTAATCTTTCAATTTTATCACTCCCTTTCCTTCTTGCAGTTATTTCAGTGGGCGCACCGAAAGTTTCGGCAGAATAGCATCGAACCCTTCAAGGATTTCACATTTGGTACTTCCACTTCTCTGTCTCTCCTATGGTTCTCATGTTCTTTCCCAATAGAGGAATAGGGAAGGGAAAAAAAAGTCAGGTTGATCATGTTACATGTAAATGGATCTTTAGGTGATGCATTTATTGAATTTTAGAATCAATTAACACCAGTTCACTTCAGCACAATTATGATCTCAGTCTAACTTTGCAGTCATTGATTGATTAATACAACAGCACAATAGAACCTACTAAGTTGGCTTTACTAAGTGGTGTCACCACCTGTAATAATAATCAAACTAAAAATTGCCATCTTCAATATGAAGTTGAAATCAGGTGGTTCAAGTTTAGGCCTTTTGAACAGATCAGTACTCAGGACCACTCATGTGTTAGATAAAAACAGGTTGACTGTCCACATTTTCCCATGTTACTGTAGTTATGATCCTGAACTGCACAAGTGATACAATGGTGGTTTTCCTCATTCCAGAGTACAAAAGCAACAGAAAGAAACCAACGTGCCTTGACAAGTCAAAAGACTGTATATGTGTTTTAAATTGCTAATCTTCAGTTTCTCACCAAGACCCTTGTTTCTTTTGCAACTCTAATTTCAGGAAACCCTTGTTGCCTTACAGTGCAGCCAACACTTGATGAGCTACACACCTATACAAATCCAGGCTTCAAATCCACAAATCAATCCAGATTCTTAAAGCCAAACCAGCAGGAAAGTCAAACATCTTATTCTGAATTTAAAAACAACAGAGATGAAGAGAAGTCCCCAGAAGAAGAATCTACTGTCATCCCTGAGCTGTTCCAAGGCTTTCTCACAATAGGAACTCTTGGTGCAGAGACAGTCACCAATGAGCCAGCAACACCGACATTTGCCATGCCTGCAGAAAACACATTTGAGAGAAATACTGAGGTGACAGAGAGTGACCTGAAACTGATTAATTTCGAGTTAGAGAGGTTTCTTGAGGCTGAAAAAGAAAGGTTCTACGAATCATCAGGAAGAAACAGCCATGTCAGCACTATTACACTTAGCGGAAAGCAAATTGATGGAGCTGAAGATGAAGATCAGGGAAACACATCTGTATGTCCACTCCAAGGATATTTACTTGGATCATCAATTGAACTTCCAGGGACAGTAGTAGAAGTAAAGAAAGAAAGGGCATCACTTGGGGAGTTGTTTCATAGGACCAGGATAACAAATCAGGGCATTATAGAGACAGAAGAAACTGGAGAAACACAACTCAAGCCAGCACATCAGTCTTCCAAGCATATTATGAGCAAACTGTTGAAAAAAGTCCACAGTTCTTCAAAAAGCTGGAACGCTCCTGGGAGTGATGCTACTTCTGCTTCAACCAACAAGAAACTCTCGAAGGTTGGTCAGTAGTACTAAATCTTCTGGACTGCCTTTTAACTCAAATTCCATGGTTGTCACAATCATCCTTTGACAATTTTCCTTGCATCTTAACAACAAACAAGCAAACTAAAAGTATGTCCGTCGAGTTTAGTTAGTCACACAGAAATAATGTACATGAATATAAGAAATAAGAACAATATATCCAAACCAGGTAGCGTGAATTGTATCAGTCATAAGTTGTCATTCATTAAGAACCAAGTGCTGCGCTGGACATGAAGGAACATAAAACGTCAAAATTGATGGATCATCAACCAGTTAGACTTTAAATAATATGCACTGTGCTGAAAGTGGTCTGGCACCAATTGCTCTTTTAGGTCAGGAAAGTCCTAACAGCTAGCAACTGCGGCAAAAACTTTTTATTATTAAAATCAATGACAAAGTCAATATGGATATCTTCAATGTATACTAAATTAAATTTACAGTTGTACTAAAGTATTTTTGTTCATTGATCTTGGATATGCAGGTTTTACGTATGTTCCACAGAAAAGTACATTCTGAGAGTTCCGTGATCAATGCAAAAATTATAGAGTCTCACAAAGGTAAAGTCAAGAATTTCCTACATGATTGCTTTCAAGGATATGATACGGGCGACCCCATAGTCCCAGGCAAAGGCAGAAATTTTCCTTCTGAGTGCAAATCAGAAAAGCGGTCCAAAAACTGTAAGAAAAACCGGGTCCCACCAAAACTGAATAACGGTGGCTCAAGTGGAAAGAGGGAGTGCTGGATCAAGACAGATGACGAGTGTAAGTGTTTCTGGCATGCCCCTCAATTACACACACACACAATATAATACTGTTCCTTTTCCCTATTTATAAGATTCAACATGACATGCTAAACTCTATATGTCATTTGATATCTATCATCCACCATATCTCAAACCAAATCCTAAATGAATTTCCCAGAATTTATAAGGACTAGTACATTATGGAGCATGGTAATATCGATCTGTAATGTAGGATTGCATGATAAGGAGGTGACATTTATGTATTTTGACCCATTTATAATTGCTGGTATTGTAGACTTGGTGCTGGAGCTGTAGCAACTGAAGCTACAAGAAAATATGATGACGCATCTATACTGAATGAGAGAGAATCTTCAAGCTAGTATTTCATAATATGACTGTATTAAGCGTGTAAGTTCGAGTGGGAAAGTGCTATATAGATTGGGTATTGTGTTCGATATGATATATTATGTGTAATATCCTTTGCTGCAAGGAAATAAAGACTTGAGAGTTTCATTAAAGCTTTATAATAAGTGAATTTGATTTGGTTACTTTTAATTTACAAGTTTGCCATGGGCTACTAAAAATCATTCTTGCATTCATTAATCCTGACACACACACACACGCCAGTCATTTCTGAAGTCTGCTTGACAAAGATGATAACATCATAAACCTGAAATGGTAATCCTCTTTATCACTCTCTTTAACTGCCACAGAAGACATTAAAAATCAAAATGAAAGAGTGGTGGACTACTGGACTGTAATGTTTATTTGTTATGATAAAGGAGATTATCATAAGCATGTATAATTTTGATATCACCCACCTTCATCAAATTAGACGTTCTCACTTTAAGCAGTAAGTCGCCAGAGCTCAAAAGTAAAACTACCGACTTCACATTAAGATCATTAATTGACTTCACTGCTCAAAAGTTTAACGTCATACTCATACCCGAGACTTGGAAACAAACTCTCCCCCTTGTGTAGGTGGCTAATTAATATAAACCCGTGGAAAAGACTGTGTGTCACTGCTATAAATACCACTCTAGTCCTATTTATAAATCATTTCTGACCAAAAAATTTGGTCCTATTTATAAATAACCTTTTAGGATAATAAATTAGATTGCGACAATTTTGCTCATATTAATATACCAATGAAAATAGATGGAAGAAAAAGTTAAAAGATATTTGTTCATAAATTATGGAAAAGTTAAAAATTTACCCCTTAATCATTGAACTAAGTACATTTTCTTGGTATGTGTGATTTAATAAAGAAAAAAGACTTATAAAGAGGACTAAAGTGGTACTAAATAGTTTTAAAGTCGATACTACTAATTTTTTTTTACCTTTCTGCTTTCAGTAAGAAACTCTAGCACAAGCGTAAAAGCATGCAAGGTGGGGCTTGAGACTCTATTGTGTCTCTCTTGGAACCGGCTTCTCTCCTTTTCTCTTAATATCTGCTCCCCGGCCTTCTTTTCTTCAGAATGACGTCGTTTTGGCAAAAAAATAAAATAAAAAGAGCAGCTGGTCCTTTTAAAAAAACATTTCATGATACTGATAGGTACTTAAAAGATATTTCAGGATACTGACTAGTACTGCAAAAATACTTCATGATCATGAAAAATTATTTTAAAATCTTCAAAAAGTTATTTGAATTATTTTTTCAGTACCAGTATCCTAAAATATCTTGAGTACTAGTCAGTATTCAGAAGGATTTTTTTTTTATTATAAATATTTTAGGGTACTGACAGGTACTAAAGAAATACTTCATGATACTGATCGGTACAAAAAAATACTTCATGATCTTAAAAAATTATTTTAGAATATTGAAAAAATATTTGAGGGTACTGATTAGTACTAAAGGGATACTTCAAAAATACAGACCGGTACTGAAAAAAAATACTCCAAGATCCGGTACTAAAAAGATACTTTAAGATATTAATTGGTACTAAAAAAATATTTCATGATCTTGGAAAATTATTTTAAAGTCTTAAAAAATATTTTAAGGTACTGACTGATATTACAAGAATATTTCAGGATACTGATCGGTACTGAAAAAATACTTCAAATAATTTGTTGAAGATCCAAAATTAATTTTTTAAGATCATTAAGTATTTTTTCAACACCGATTAATATTTTGAAGTATCTTTTTAGTACTTGATTTTTTTAAGGACCAAGTGCTCCTTTTTTTGCGTCAAAACGATGTCATTCTGAAAGAAAAAAGGAGGGGAGCGGATATTAAGAGAAGATTTTTAACGACTTTTGTAACATTTTCTTGATCCCTTGGACTTTAAAAAGATTTTTCTTAAAAAATATTCTAAAACTGTACAGTTTCGATTTATATTTTAAAAGAATCGTAAAACAAAATTCACAAGTGCAACAATTTATATTCATATATATCAAAATGTCACTAGAATCCAATGACAAGAATGTTGGGAGATTTTAAAGGGCACTAGAAAATATCAGAGAGAGGAAGGTTCGATTGCTTCTTACAAGGTGTGGCGTGGCGGAGGAGTAACATGTAAGGTTGTCAAACTCACGAGTTTAAGCAAACTCGTGACAGTGACATAAACTCGTATCGTGAACTTGAATCGTAAACTCGTAAGAGTTTATTTTTATTATCAAATAGGTATTATTAGTGTATAATTAAATAATTAAAATATAAAAATGACAATAATTTTATTTAAATATATTTTAAATTCAAATAATTGAAATTAAATCCATCAACATTCATCATTTATCATATTTAATAAAGAAGTTTCTACAAAATTTCTATATAAAGCCATTGAGCATGATCAAATCAAAAAAGTTAACATGAATTTAAGAGTAAGTTAACACGGTTTTATAAGCTAGAAACGTAAAAACAGTAAACTTGGTGTATAAACTCATGAGTTTAACGGAGTTTATGACTAATACGAGTTTACTACTAATTCGACTCGTTTTTATAAGGTGGAAACGTGAAAGGGGTAAACTCAGAGAGTCAACGCGCGAGTTTGACAACAATAGTAATATAAACACATGATGCTGAGAAAGCAATGAATATTTTCAGATATTTTTTGGGGAAGATGGCAACTCTTCCCTAACAATACATGCCACCAGATTTTTTTTTGGGGAAGATGGCAACTCTTCCCTAACATGCCACCACCCCAAGTTGAAGAAGTCCAATTGTTTTTAGACACGTGGTCGTAAACCTAAACGTGGGAGGTGGCAAGGAGTATATTACTCCCTCTAGTTCTAATTATAAGAACTATTTACCAGAATTTGGAGAGATTAAGGAAAGAAGTTAAATTAATTAATTATAATTATTTTCTGAAAATACCCCTACTAAAAATTGAAAATGACATCAAGGCAAAATTAAAAGGGAAACTAATGGGTAAAACCCAAAACCCGATGCTCGGGGGATGATGTGGGGTGACTGCTGAGACACGTGTTAACAGGCATACGTCTTATCATTCATCAAGCTGGGTATAAGGCCGAGCCCCTTTACTTTACATTGTGACCTATACCCTTTTTTTAATTATATAAAAAAATAGTATAATTGAGGTATATATGAGATTAATGAATTGTAAATATTATTTACTTTATAGAATATATAAATGTATTATTAAATTATTATTGTCTCTAATTATTATTAAGAAAGTACTAATAAGGATATTTTAGGAAAAAATTGACAAAAGTTAAAACTTGATCTTATAATTAAGATTAAAACTAATTTCAAAATGTTTTCCTATAATTAGGACAGAAAGGAGTACTATTATTGTCCGATGAATAAGCTACGTGGATAATATTCCAAGTATTTTAGAAAAGCAACAACTTAAAAGGGAATTAAGGCATGCCTACATCTTCGGTGCTTCAAAACTACTGCACGTGCTTTCCAATCTGAAAGCGAGATTCTTGCATCCCACATCATTTGTAGAACCGCGTAATAAAAAAAAAAAAAAAAGGTTGCCAGCCCATGAACCCACACTTAAGTGATTATTTTTTTAAATAAAATAAAATAAAATTCTAATCTTACTTATACTACCTTAAGTTTTTTTTTATAAAATTGATCAATTATATAAAATGACAGCTTGGGAAAATGAAACGGCAGACATTCTTAAACTTGATATTACTAAATTTAGATTTGAAAATGATAATTTCAGACATGGAACTAATAACTATCCATTTATTCCCGTTAGAGCTCCGGTGATCTTCTGGTGCGCCCTTTTCGTCGTCTTCTCTTCTGCCATCCTCACCACTCTCCCTCACTTTGACTGCGTACCTCTCTCTTCCCCGTCCTCCTCCTCCTCTCTAATTCCCTCTTTTTTCATTTGAAGATCCCAAAGAGATATGAATCAATTGGACCCACCAATCAAATTCGTAACTCTTCAACTTTTTCGGAGAGAGAAAAACCAGATTTCATTGTTTCAACAGATTTTTACCCACAAGTAGAAAGACAAGAAACCAAACAAGTCCATGAATTTAAAGAAAAGTCTTACTGATTTTTTTTTGGTAAAAAAGGGGGCATTCAGCCCATACTCATTCATTAATCAAAACATAGCGGGGATATGAAACACCCACAGAATACCTGTATAACAGATTTCTAACTATTGGCGGAGGATTATCAAAAATAACAAGTTGTTCCTCCTGTTCTATACTCCCCTCCAGTGGTGCCAGCCATTTAATCTCAACATCCTGCCTTGTCCTGCATACTTTCCCAAAATCACACCTTGCTCGCTTGATTTCATTAACATGCCATGCCACTATGAATCTCTTATTCATTGGCATTTCAAATCCCCCTTGGAAACATGATTTGTTCCTCCAGGACCACAAAAGCCAGCAAGTTACCCCAAAGGTCAGCCTCCACTCTTTTTGGTGAAAATTTAGATTCCACCCAAACCAGTCCCGCCCCTGTTTATTCAGGAAATCAGGTGCAACTCTCCCTTCCCACAGCTCCAACCACAACTCACGTGCTACAACACAATCCCTTAGAACATGCATTAAGCTTTCACAATGTTCCAGGCACTTATAACAATTAGGCCCACCCCCCATTAGTTTACTTCTCCTCTCACGAGTTAGAAGCCGCCCTTGCCTTCCTCATTCAATTTACCCCCAAGTTTCTCAACGTTCCATGCCCCACTATTCCCCACCATTTCCTTCACCTTTATCGACTTATCATCATCCGTTAAGGCTTGATTGCACATATCCCCGACCTTACACCTCCCCCTATCCATTTATCATTCCAAAAACAAACTTCCTCCCCATTTCCAACTTCCCAACCAACATTTCTTTGTCACCTTCGGCCATAATCTGTTTATACTCTTCCATATTTCAGAATCAATATTTTTTGCTATACATTCGTTTTTTAGTACACAGCGTCTACCATATTTCTTGATCAGCACACTGGAACATAGGCTCTGGGGCTTGGCTATGATGTTCCAAGCAACTCTCCCAAGTAATGCCTCATGCATCACCTCCAGCTCTCTCAATCCCAGCCCCCCATTTCTTTTTTCTTTGCAAATCAAATCCCAACTTACAGCATGTATTGGTCGTTTCTCCTCTGTCTTTTGCCAAACAAAATCTCTTTGCAGTTTTGAATAAGCACATATTTCACGCTGCAATCCACCTTCCACATTTGGTGAGAAAAATATACTAGTTTTATTGGCATTTACTTTCTGTCCAGAGGCAGCACCAAACTTGTCTAGCACCTCCATAACGGAGCAAATTTGATCCATATTAAGAAATAATGTGGGATAGCTTTTCCATCCCCAATACAAACAAATATGGAGAAAGAGGGTCTCCTTGCCTCAACCCCCTAGAAGGTATAAACTCTTCCCTCTTACAACCATTCCACATGATAGACATACTAGTCGAACGCATACAACCCATTACAACATTTTTAAATTGTGCAGCCAATCCAACTTCATCTAGCACCTTACCAATAAAATCCCAAGACATTCTATCATAGGCTTTTTCCAAATCAATCTTTACTACCATATAGCCTTTTTTACCACTTACCCTATTCATAGAGTGAACTACTTCCTTAGCAATTATAATGTTGTCATGTATACTTCTTTTAGGCACAAAACTAGTTTGATGTGGAGACACCAATCTGTCCATTAGGGGTTTTAACCTATTAACTAGCAACTTAGATAAGCCTTTATATATGACATTACACAAAGCTATAGGCACGAATTGACTTACCGGTTCCGGTGATCTACTTTAGGGATGAGAACCAATAATGTATCATTGATTTCCTTTATGCGCTCAGGCACCGCCACATTTCTTTTATGAATTTAATTATCTACGGGCCCACAACCTTCCGTTTTGATGGTAGAAGACTGCAGGAAAACCATCTCCCCCAGGCGCCTTGAAGCCATTCATCTGAAAGAAAGCTCTCCTTACCTCCTCATCATTCACATCTCTTCCTACTCTTCTTTTCATTTCAATATCTACATCCCCCCATTGTTGATTTGTACAGATCCACTCTCCGTGCTCCTTTTCTTCTCTAAACAGAACATTGTAAAATGCAGGAGCAGGGCCAGCAATGGTTTCCTCATCCTCAATCCACTCTCCATTGTTGTTTCTTAGCATTTTAATTCTATTTCTCCTTCTTCGGATCAGAGTTTTGGTGTGGTAGTACCTTGTGTTTCGGTCCCCCTCCACCAACCACCTACCCCTTGATTTTTGAAACCAAAGGATTTCTTCCTGTCTAAGAGTGCTCATTAATTCCTCCTCCAATTCAGCTTCTAGCCTAACTAAGAAAGGATTACTTCTCCGCTCCATAGAACATTGGACTCCATTTAGTCGGTTCAATAAATGGCGTTTCCTACCAGCAACATGGCCAAAGACATCAGCATTCCATTTTGTAAGATCTTGCTGCAAATTCACTAGTTTAACATGGGCTTCATCACTTCCCCTCCAACCTTTCCTCATTACTTCCTCAAAATTTTCATGCATCTGCCACATTGCCTCATAGCGAAAATTCCTCTTCTGATAACTCTGAATTTTAGCATCCAACTTGATAAGAAGGGGGTGGTGGTCAGAACCAACTCTTGCACTTACCCGCACTTCAGCATTTTCGAATTTTTCAATCCACTGTATGTTGCACAAACATCTGTCAAGGCGCTTAAACACTCTATCCAGCCCTTGCCACTTTGGTCCCTTCCATGTGTAGAAAGGACCTTTTGCATCAATGTCGATGAGACCACATCCTTGGATCCAGTCATTAAATTTCCTACATCTTGCTTCACTCACTCTACCACCACCCTTTTGCTCCAAAGGCGTCTTAATCTCATTGAAGTCACCAGCTATAAGCCATGGTTCAGAAACGTTACTCTCCAGCTCTTGAAATGTATTCCATAAACTATGTCTTTTTTGTTCACAAGGGCTAGCATAGACAGCAGAGAACTGACATCTCCACACCATCCAACCCAATTCTACAGTGAATGAATTGTTCATTGTGTACAAGCACATTCATAAGTAAGTCATCCCTTGCCCGAGCAACCATAACCCCCAGTGAAGCCCTCGGCTTCCACCCTAAAAGAATGCTTAAATCCCAGTTCTTAATTATTCTACTCGCTTGGTTACCACTAACACGAGGCTCCAAAATTACAACCAAGTCCAGCTTGTGTCTAACTCTCATATCTTTTACAACAGCCGCAAAACCCTTGCTAGCTGCTCCTCTACTATTCCATACTAGTAAATTCATCATAACAAAATTTAGTAGTTGAAATCAAACCAGCAGAAACTACCTCAATCCGCAAGGGAAGGTGTACGGACTTTTTCCGCCATGGGTATCACCCAATTCTCAGCCAGCACCCTTTCAGTCCCAGCACAAGGTCGTTCTTCAATATCCATATCACCCAAGTTTTCCATTCTCTGCCCCTTTCGCCCGGATGAATATTTTCCTTGTCCTCTACGTTGAAACTCCTTCCTTGTTTCGCATCAAAGACACTCTCAATTTCCCGATCAGACGTTCCTTCCCCAACTTGCTTCTCCTTTCGGTCACTAGGTACCAACCCAAATTGAGCTCTAACTGGCGCCTTTTTATTTTTTCACTCTCTCCTTAGGCCCTCCTGAGAACTCTTCATCACACCACTTCCTCCAGCCTGTTCCACTCCTTTGTTGGCACCTCCCTTACTGCTAACCTTCTCGATTTCTTTTCTTGATTGTTTATCACTTCCCGCCCCACGGGTTTTCCTTTGTAGTTCATATCGGCTTGAGGCTCTTGACTTCCGGTGCACGATCCACCTCCACAGTTTCCTCATTGAGGACAGAAAACCGTGAGCCATTTTGCGCACCTTGGAACTCAGAAGTAGCCCTCCTCTGACGCCTTCCCCTTTGAACAATCTTCCACTTACCACCATCACCACCGGTATCCTCCCCTCTTGGCACTTGGACCCCTTTCTCCTCTATATCCATACCACTCTCGTTACCTTTTTTATGGAATTCCTCACAACCCTGGTGACTGTGCCCGACTCGCCCACACTTGCTACATAGTGATCCCAAACTTTCATATTCCACACTCAAAACCTGCCCTTCCACATAAAACTCAGGGACCAGAGGTTTTGTAAGGTCTAGCTCAACACACAAACGTGCAAACTTCCCCCTAGACCTTTGTGCCGTATGAATATCTAGACGAATAGCTTTCCCTATGGAGTTTCCAAGATTCAACAAAAATTTCTTATCAAAAAAAGGCGCAGGCAGATCAGGAATCCTTACCCAAGCCACAACAGAGTCAATTCTTTCATTCTTCGGGTTAAACTCAGGCTTCTAACGGGCTACGTTCAGATAGGCATCAGCTATCACCCAAGGACCTCCCACTAAGGCCTCCATGTAATCCTCCAGACTCTGAAAATTGACCAGATAGAAGTGGTTCTCACAGTCAAAAACCTCAATATTTCCTTTACGCTCCCGAGTTGTTTCGGTTTTTCAAGATGAAACCGTAAGAGATTTGTCTTCCTAGTAGCTTTACCACCAACGTTCGACTGAAAGGCCTCATCAGACGCTCACGTTCCTTCTCTTCAAATTCAAATCTCGGACATAAAGGATTTGAGAGATCAACTCGAATACCATCAGCCGGATTGAGCACCTTAGCAAAATCAGTGTCTGCTCCATAATCATCCAGATCCGCGTCCTCATCAGTTTTAACCCATTCCCACCAGCAGGTCTTCGCATTCACATTTTGCAAAAGTGATTCACGGTATGATTTAGATGGAGTACCTTTTACCTCAGGCGCCATCCAATTCTCCTCTCGAGGTGGCAGAGACTCGCTTCCCGTGAAGTCATCCCTCGCACCAGTAATTCTCCTCTTCCGACGATTCCCCAACTCTCCTTCCTCTGTCGATGGTCCCTCACTTTCCCCTCCTCGCACAGCACGAGACAAGGGGACACTCATATTTCTTCGTCGCAGTGGGCGACGAAGTCTTCTTCTCCAGATTGGATACTACCCGCTCAGAATCCCACACCTCCGTCGCAGAGTGCGACGTCCCTGGATCGCCCCTTTCTAAACCCTAGCAGAGAACTTCACGAACCCAACTGTTGTTTTTTAAAGTCTTACTGATTTTATTTATAAGTCTATTTTAACTAAATTTCGCATACCAGTTAATTCAATAATTATAGGGTAAAATTTTAATTTTGCCATTATTTATGATTAAATGCTTTTCACTTTTTATCTTTATAAGTAAAATTAATATGGATAAAATTATCACAATCTCATTTATTATATGAAACTGAATTTATAAATAGAATCAATTTTTTTAATTAAAATGAACTAATAAATAAATAGGATCAAATTGGTAAAAAGTAAAATAACAGCTCACAGAATCAGCGCGACTTCAGAAGTTGGGAAAAAAAGTAATAAGAGGGTATCTGGTTCGGTGCCCACTCCGCCTCAACGTCTCCGATTCCCTCCAATCCAAGCCTTATTTCCGTCCTAATTACAAGTGGCGCCTACTCGTCTACGAAGCCGAGTTCGACCGTGACAACAGCACCGTCGTCTTCCTCAAGGGCTTCAACCTTCGACTGGTCAGAGAAGCTGATCCCTCCAGGTTCTGGTGCCTCTTCGGCTGGGATTTCAGCTCCCCCGAGTACCTACTCACCTCCGACATCATTTCCACCGAAGCTCCGCGCGGGGGTGTCACCGCGACTGACGATCGGCGAGGGTAGGGGTTACTTTTTAAAAAAAAAAAAACGCGTGAGGACCTGTTACATTGCCTTTTAATTTCAAAAAAGAAAAATAAGACTCAGCACTTTTTTAGTATTATCAATATTGAAATCACCTCTCTTTATTTTACCATTTTTATTGGTCCATGTGATATTTTCCCTAAAAAGCAAATCCATGCATAGCATGTTATCATATCTGTTTTATTATCCCAATAGAGCTTTTTAAAAATTTCTTCACTTGCTGGCATTATCGTGTTGCACGTAATGATCTCCAAAGTTACTGGGCTCCAACGAATTTTGGAGGCTCTTAAATATCAGTTTTGAGATCCTATGGGATTATTAATGTCAGTTTAGGAAACCCTCATAGTTTTAAAAGTATTTTTATAAATATATTTAAGGACCTGTTTGTATTAGTCAAGTGACTTTTTTTTAATATAAATTTAAGATGGGATAAAAGTGATGTATGTGCGTGTCTCTTCACATATTAAATGCTGCTTTTTTTGGACCTCATAACGCGGGTTTAGGCATGTTTTATTTATTTTATTTGTTAACATATCGTCAGTAAATAAAATTTTGGTCTATAAATCGAATGAATTTCAAGATACGTAGCGTTCAGGAGGAGCACTGAGGAATGGAGGGGGAGGGGAAGCGCGTATTGCTAACTTCAAGCGGGGACGACATTTCAAAGAGCATCGCCTTCCATTTAGCGAAGCAAGGATGCAGGTGAGCCTTCACTTCACTACGAACACAAAATGTTCAGAATTTCATATCAGCTAAGGCCATGCATTCTTGATTCAGGCTGGTTCTGGTCGGAGACGAGACTTGCCTCCGGAGTATTGCCGATCAAATTATGGGTTCCCTCGAGGGTGTTGCGCCTGTGGAGGTGATTGGACTCGATGTCGAACAAGAGAGTGAGGCCGTGTTTCGCGATGCCGTTCATAAGGCCTGCGGTACTCTGGGATATTTGGATGCTTTTGTAAATTGTTTTGCTTATGAAGGTAAACAGTACTGATCCGCAATATTTGGGATTATTTAGTCACCTTGAACTCCTTGTTTATTCACTGTTCAGGTCAAAGTATTTTGATATAAAAAAGCGCTTTGACTTAGCGCTCGGGTCTCGATTTTAACATCCTCTGTCAAAAAAGTTGGTCTAAAATTCGGCGTTGGTGTTCGCTGTAATCCTTACTAGCGGTGTCTCCTAAGTTGAGAACTATAACAGAGATAAAGAGTTAGAGATCATCATCAAGCAATTCCTTAACTTCTGGCTGTTTAGAATATCGGATTTTCTCTGCATACTTTGTATTGGAGGATTGGCTCTTCTGCGGCGGATCCGCATTTAGTTTTCCCATTTTTATCAACACAACCTTTCACTGCAGGACAATCTGTTATAACTTCGAAGGGGCCAGATCAGTAAGTTAACCAGTCTCCCTAGTGTATTAAACAGCCACCAGTGACCGCCTGCTATCTGGTTCTGAGTATTTGTGTAGACATATATAGATGTGACATTTCCACTATGCAATAGCTTTCTTAGAAGAAAATATTTACAGTTTGATGTTAATATGTTTCAATATAATGCAGATCCATGTGATGATACAAGTTCTTACATGTTGAACTAACGTGGTCTACTGCCTTGTATCTAGATATATGATCTTAGCCATATGAAAGTAGCTTTTCAGTAATTTAGCCAGGGTAGTCCATTTGTCACATGTGTTTCTATGATGTTTTTTTTTTTTTGCTAAGTGTTTCTATGATGTTTAGGATGATGTTACTAATATATAAGCTAAAAGCTGATTACTCAAAAAAAAATTGGGCTTGTTAGGGTATGTCACAGTCACTCAGCCTACTAGCGGGCCGCGGGCCATTAGTCTTTGGGCATGACTCATGAGAGGCTGATAACTCTCCTTTTGGTCCTTAATTTTAGTACTAAACAGTGTGTTGACTTGTGAAGTCAGAAAAGTTTATCCATCATCCCACGTGTGGTACAGTGTTACTGACGAATTTGTTATTAAAGGTGGTATCCCTGGCATAAGTCGCTCTTGTAAATTTATTTGAATCAACTCAAGTTCTCAAAATATTATTTAGGTTTAACTTTGTTGAAAGTTTCAGAGAAGTGAATGGCAACAAAGGATATATGGAGATTGATACATATTTTGAAATAGAAACTAACTCTGGCTAACACATTGAAACAGGGAACATGCAAGAACATCTAGAAGTAGCGGAACATGAACTAAGGAAAATAGTGAAGATAAATTTTATGGCTCCGTTGTTTTTGTTGAAGGCTGTAAGCCTAAGGATGAGAGACTTCAAGAAAGGTGGTTCCATTATATTCTTAACAACAATAGCTGGTGCTGAAAGAGGGCTTTATCCAGGAGCTGCTGCGTATGCCTCAGCCTTGGCAGGAGTGCAGCAGTTAGTTAGGGTAAGAGAATTTATGTTTTAGCAGCTTCTAATCTCACAAATCATATGATTATGACGTCTTCATTTGATAGAAATTTTCTATTTGAAAATTAGCTCATCAATTTTATATTTGCAATTTTATAGGAATAAAAAATTGCAGTATGTAGGTCATCCTTCTGTTCCATCAGTCATTTGATATATAATAGCACTTGCTCTGCGATCTAATACGAACTTCCATGGTTTGTAGGACAAACTTTTTGATCTCATGGAAGGTCAAATTTTTTTATTCCTGTTTATGCTCCTTTTTCCTTTCTATAATCATGTTTTACTCAGTTACTGCGTTAACTAGTTGTACTTTGTGCATTTCTGATTTGAAAACAAAATCTTAGCATTTTTTCGTGCTGGGTCAATTTTAGAGAAGGCAGAATGTAGAGGGGCTTCTTTTATGCCTTTAGGTTCAGGGACTGGGCGACATGGGGGAGGAAAGTCAATTAATCAGATGCGCATCCAGACTGGACACTGTGGTGAATGTTGTCCAATTCACGGAAAGTGATGTATTTGCTACAATTACACTAAGCAAAATGTCCTTTATGAGAAGCTGCACTGTTGTGTGTCATGGCTCCTCAATCAACCAAAAACCAATTCAAGAAAGCGCTCTGCTGCATCTCATTTATAGGAACAGTCAGAGTTTGGTACTCTTGAGATGTTATCCTCATACTTTGAAGTTGGCATTGAGTTGTTACTTTTTTTCCCTCAGGCATCAGCTTTGGAGCTGGGGAAGTACCAGATCAGGGTCAATGCGATCGCACGGGGCTTGCACGTGCTCGATAAATTCCCATTACATGTAGGAAGGGAAAGGACAGAGAAGCTGGTGAAGGAAGCAGCGCCTTTTGGCAGATGGCTTGATGTTGATAAAGACTTGGCTTCCACAATTATATATCTAATTAGTGATGGTTCAAGCTTTATGACAGGAACCACCATTTTCGTTGATGGGGCACAGTCTGTGTCTAGGCCTCGATTTCGTTCCTTTATGTGATTCCTTCCTGGTAGCAAGAAGAACGGTTGGCTCTGGCTTCCTCGCCCATTTTTTTTTTAAAAAAAAAAAAAGGAAAAGAGAAATGGTCGGCTTTTACTGATACAGGAATATCGCTGCCATATGCTCGTACATTTGTTTGCCGCCTCTTACATTATTGAAAATAAGGTTCGTGCCATTATTATTTTGAAGGACGGGTGAGAAACACACATATATGGCGGCAATACCGTGTAGCAAACGTTTTATTTTCGTCTGATTGGTGACAGAAGAATAAAAAAGAAAAGTCATTGTGTGATTCTTTTACATGAAATGACATTTCTTTTTGGGTATGTGTTATGATAACGATGACATGTGACTCCTGGAATATGTAGCGAGTCACTGGAAAAGCTTAATGGATTGTGATTTTATTTAGTTAGCTTTTCTGCTTGTAATGATATATCATCGCTGATTATATTTTATGCCATCAACGGCAGCAAATCAAGACTTAATGGCATTTTCATTTGTGCGCACCACGTGTTCCATATGTACTCCCCTATCACTATTGAAATCATGATTGTCATTCATATTTCTAATTTGAATCGAATTTACAGTACTTGAGTTGGGGGAAAATGACATAACAAAATATGAATCTGAGCAGTAGAATGCCCAACGCTAGGTGGCTATTGAGAATGAACTGCTGCTTTGACACACCACACGAAGAATCATATACATGTGATTTCATTGAAGAATGCTTCAATAATCCCTCAAAGATGTCTAGCATAAATCAATTCAAGGTTGTTCTTATTCCCAAGATTGATAATCCGGTTACGTTGAAGGAATTTCAACCTATCTTCCTTTGCAATGTGAGCTTCAAAATCATTACTAAGCTCCTGACTTAAGAGGTTAAAGGGGATCATGTCCCATCTTATTAGTCAAAAGCAATGTAGTTTTATTACTAATAGATCTAGGTGTGATAATATTCTTATTGCTAAAGAAATCATTCACTCCATAAGAATGAACGGGAGGAAGAAAGGTTTTGTGACAATCAAAATTGATATGGAAAAAGCTTTCGAAAGGTTAGATTGGGGTTATCAAAAATACCCTAAAATGTCTTAACTTGGAGAACAACCTCATTATGGCCTGTATTTCTACTACCTCTATGTCTATTCTCTGAAATAGGGATGAAAGCCTGAGTTTTATCTCGTCTAGAGGAGTTAGACAAGGTGATCCCCTAAGCCCATATATATTTGTTCTTTGCATGAAGCACTCAGGCCATTTTATGTGGCAAGTTGGTCACGAGAGACTTGTCACCAACTCTCTTCGGGACAGGAAGGGCTTTACCAATAATAATGGTTGTCATTTTCAATGTAGTAGTGAGGAAAGTGTGATTCACATAATTGAGACTGTGAGCTGAGTTAGAAACTTGTGGAAACTGATTTTAAAACCTAACTATTTCTCTCCGTTTTTCTTTGGCAGCTTGCAAGTTTGGGTTA
The DNA here is from genome assembly GCA_025563575.1 of Acacia pycnantha. Taxonomy (NCBI): domain Eukaryota; kingdom Viridiplantae; phylum Streptophyta; class Magnoliopsida; order Fabales; family Fabaceae; genus Acacia; species Acacia pycnantha. Next base: position 13,836,594 of record JAMWYP010000015.1, on the reverse strand, counting down.
ACTGGAATACCAGAAACAAGTCTAGAAAATGGAGATTTCAGAATTTCTCATGGACAAGAATCTTTAGCCTAGGGTGTTGGATTCTTTGGACAGCCAGATGGAAATTTCTATTTCAGGGAGAAAGCACAGAAACTAGGGAGATGTTCACCGGTGCAGCGACCTTCTCATGGAAAATGGAGCAAATCAAAAGCTAAGCCACTAGATTTTCCAATTAAACAATATGGAGGAGAAATCCTAGACACCCTCTCTTGAGAACTCGGTCCGCATTGATGTGGACGGTTTGGTGCGTCAACAACACCAAGCGGTGTGCGGGGGAGTGTTAAGAAATTCTCAAGGAGAATGATTGATGGGTTTCTACAAACCCTTAGGTTTACTTTCTGTCATTGAAGCTGAAATTTATGCTATCATGACAGGCTTACAAATTGGTCTTCAGATGAGGTTATAGAGAAGCGTCATATACTTCGATTCTCTTGATGTCGTCAATATCCTTACTGATCATCACCTTAAAGACATTATTGGGGAGACTAGAGACCTTCTGTTCCGAGAGTGGGATGTGGAGCTTCATCATACTCCATGAGAAAACATCTCTTGTGTTATTACATAGCCAAGGAGGGCCATAGTGTTGCCATTTGTGCCAATGTAGTTATGACTCCAACTATCCCCAGAGGTTGCCTTGATATGGTTTTCCCAGAGGTTGCCTTGATATGTAACCTGGGTCATTTCTCTCAAGGAATTTACAGTAGGTCCGAATTGACAGTAAAAACAGAAAACTTTAACAGTAAAGGAAATGTGGGGATTTTTTTCAGTGCAATGAAGATTAAAACAAAACTAAAATAGAAATAGAATGCAAAAACGAAACTAATCAGATTAAAACGACTAATCCAAAATTGGGATTTCAGACACTTTCTTCCACCATCGGACTAAATATTGCAACTAAACTCATGATCGATTTTGGGCAAACCGAAATCTCTGTGACTTTAATTACAAAATGGGCAAACCGAAAACAAACTGGGCTCCAAAAGTTTGGCCCAAAATAGAAATACAAACAAATAGACTTTAATTACAAAATTTGGGTCCAAATAAAAATCCAGAAAAACATGTCTGACTTCGGATCCAATTTCATTCATATTCTTGTTCGAATTAAGCTTCTAAGTCTTCATAACATTAGTAGCTTTTTGAATCACTGAGACAAGAATAAGGCTAATAGGATATTTGGTTCAAGAGTTATGATAAAAATAGTGAAACACTGTAAATCTAGAATTTTATCATTAAAATGGATCAAATCTAATCAAAAGCCCAAATCCCAAATAAGCATAAAAGCCCATTATTGGTCGATTTCTTTGATGACAAGTGAACTAGTCGAACAAGTAATAAAGAGTAAGTAGAGTATCATCCCACAGAGACCGAGATATCGATGATGAGACTAGTTTTCGTAGATAATCGTGTATAAAAGGAAAGGAAAATATAGTTGGTTTGGGGGTTTTTGTGATTATAACTATAAAACAGAAAAATAAACAATTGATCGTATTCGCAAGAAGATATCAGTTAAAAGATAGGCTGAGCTCGGAATTCATCCTAAGCATATTACTTCCCTAGTTTGCCTTAACGCATTGCTATAGCAATTATGCTGCACAGCTTCCGCAATGCTACAACATAGCCACCTTTTACAATGTTATTCAGTTAACCCATCACTATGCTATATAGAAACTTCTACATCCTGTACGTAGAGTCCTAGCTTTACTTCTCCAATATTCCGATGGCAATTTTCTAGTTTGGATTACAATTCCTAATCAAGGTGTATGGCTATGAGCGGTAGACCCATTCCTGAAGCTTACATTGATAAGTCAAGCCTTGCACCAGACTGCCACTGCTTATCAGTTGTCTAACCCCGACTCCCTTCCAGTAAGCCGAGGCCACTGATTTAGCCCTTAGCTTCCGCTAATCGACAAGAAGTTAAAATACTGATAAACAAACTGAATTTATTTAATTAACGAACTAGCAAACTGGACTCATTCTACATTCAAGAATCCATCCTCTCTCAGCCAAAGGAAATTTAGTTCATGACTGACGAAGGAATCACAAAACAGATCACAACAGAATAGCCCATGACAAAAGATAAACTAAAAATTAACAAAGGAAAACAGAAAGTTAGCCAGAGGGTTTGACGACGTAGGAGAAGCCTGTCACGTGACATCTCCACGTTTTCTTGTCTCTGTTTCATTACAGGGAAGGGTTCTGGGTTCTTCTGGACCTCTCGTGCTTCGTAGCTTCTCTCTTTCTTCTTTCGAGTCTAGCCGAATAGGAATTCCTTTGACTCTCCAATGACTCGATAATCTTTAGGGTTGACCGCCTTTTCCTTTTATAGTCAGAGTTCTTTGCGGCGTACGTTCAATGAGCTGGGCATTTCCAAATCTGTCAGGTCCAACTGGTCCGCTTTCCAAATTCGGTTGAGTAATTCTACTGATATTGTGGGATTCTTAAAATCTTAGCCTCGATCTTCCGCATCTTCTAATTCTGTGCGTCAGCAATCAACCGTTGTCTAACGTCCGCCCAATGACCTGTACCTAATTTCTTGAAATAACCTTGAGGAAACGTCAGAGTACCTAGCGCATAGCATTGCCTTTCTTGCACTGCTATAGCATTTGAGATGCATTGTGTTGCGGCTTGCTATGGCTAGCCCAATGCTATATAGCATTGTATCAGTTATGCTATGAGCTTTTCACATAAAACCTCAAACTTGTTCCTTTCTTATGCACATGTATGGGATGCTTGTACAATAACCATAATTTGTGAGATTCACCCTACATTTCCCAATATGCGTGAATTATGACATATTTGCTCAGATCAGATGCATTTAAGCTCATATTTACCATATATACAAAACATGCACACATCATAGGAAAAATAACATGACATAAATTGTGCTCATCACCCATTATTTATTAACTAAACAGTCCTAAATTTATTAACTAAGAGATAAAAATAAGTGTATGCAATATTCAATTATCATAGAGCCTTATAATCTAATTCCTATTTGATATTTTCAAGCTTTGGCTTGCCTGTAGTACCAAAAAAAAAAAAACATACAGAAACAGAGGGCGCAGCCCAAAAAGGAGAAGAAAAACCAAAAAGGAGAAGAAAAACCAGCAGGGGATGCTAAAGCTGGAGTAGCTGTATGAATACAAGTTACCGTCCAATATGAACGGGGCCCACCACCGAAAGTAGAAAAGTATGCTATGCGCTTACAGTGTTGAGCAGTCATATTCATGCTTTTCTTTTTGTTGATTAAACCCCACTTCTGTGTCGTCGTATTTGTGAATTTAGTGTCATATGTTGAGATACAATATATGGAAAGGGGAAGTGTAACTCTAACGTTATTGGAGATTCATGAGACTATATTTGAGTTGATGCTGAAACTGTTGCCATTTAGATGAAGTAGATTATACAGAATCCTACTAACCCACCTACGTGTGAGAGACGACTTTGGGTAGTATCAGAGACTTTTTACGAGTACTAGTATTATAATTTGAAGTTTTTCCCCCACACACACAATTTGGTTGGATTGGTTCTAAGGGTTGGAGAATAGTTTAAAACCATTAACGAAATCAGCCATATATCAAATATTTCGTTGGAACTGGATACATTAATAGAAACCAATTATACAAAACTCGTTCATGTCATATGCTTCATCTCTGTGACTAAACCATTAATAGTCTCGCAAGCACTTTTTTTTACGTTTGTGTAAAATTTTCCCTATTTTAGTCTGAATTCTTAACATTTTTATAAATATGATATACAAGTATTTTTAAAGCTAAAATTTAAAATTAGGCATGCGTAGCCATCAGTGGCGATCACGGGGGACGTCGGCCAACAATTAGGTCGCTTATTTACAATTATTGACTTTTATACAAACTATTAATCTAATTACAATAAAAATCCCCTCTTTATTTTTCTGCAGATTACAACTCTAGAGTAATTAAACAGCAGCAATTTGCCGCTACTGTGAATAGTGATTATGATTGGTGTTGTCATGACTCTGGATTTTCTTAATTAGTTTTAGTGTGCCTGTGTATGAAATTCTCTTAAATTATATTCTTCGCAATGAAATCTTTAAATATTGGGTTAAGTATCATTTCTGTCCCAGAAATTTTGTTTCAGAAGCACTGGGCACATGGAAGTTTTTTGTTGGATCATTTTTACCCCAAAAGTTTAGAAAACAGAGTAATTTTGCCCTGATTTAATAGACTCAAACGATCAACAGTTAGTTGAACTAATCACTAGTACAAAAAATGAGTTTTAAGACCGCCTCATTTAGACTGGATTATAGAGGATCCGGTCTAAAAAGTATGACCGGTGGCAGTTTCGTAAATATAAAGAACTTTTTGGACCGGATTATACAGGATCCTTACTTAAAAGTATGACCAGTGACAATTTCGTAAATATATATAACAATTTTAAGACCGGTTGTTTCAAACAACCAGTCTTAAAAGTGTAAAAAAAAGGTATGACCGATGGCAATTTCGTAAATATATAGAACACTTTTAAGACCGATTGTTTGAAACAACCGGTCTTAAAAGTGTAAAAAAAAAAGTATGATCGGTGGCAATTTCGTAAATATATAGAACACTTTTAAGACCGATTGTTTAAAAAAACCGATATTAAAATAAAGTATACCTTTAAGACCGGTTGTTTGAAACAACCGGTCTTAAAAGTGTAAAAAAAAAAAAGATCGCTGACAATTTCGTAAATATATAAAACACTTTTAAGACCGGTTGTTTCAAAAAACCGGTCTTAAAAGTGTAAAAAAAAAGCTAAATTCGCTAAACCTGTTAAGTCCGTGAGTCTGTTTTGTCTTCTTGGTAATATGACATTTGCTTAGTTATCGATTCAACGAGTGTCCCAAAAATCTCACGGGTCAAATCCTCAGCAAGAATGTCATCCTCTTCCTCTAACCTACTCGCAATCTTCGTAAGTCATCTCAAGAGCCACACAATCAAATCCTTAGCAACGTTGGCGGTGAGATGCTTCGAGGGTTTTGCGATGGCGTCGACTCCAATCCGCAGCAACGGTGAAAGTGTACTACTTCGAGGATTATGGACGATGACAACTCCTTCCTCTTCGATCTATGGCTCTTCCCACGCCGCCTTCGCACAGATCCGGCTTAAAATCAAATTACCCAAATCTCTTCTTGCTTAAGTATGTTTATTCCTACCTTGACCGTTCCTGCTCAGATCTGAACTTCAATTTTGGTTGCTTGAAGCTTTGCTAGCACCGACAAGAGGATCCTGCTCAGATTTGGTTGCTTTAAGCTTGTGATTTTTTTTGTAGATCTGGACTTTAATTTCACCTCTGATTTTATATTGATTCAAATTCGATTTCCATGGTGAATGATTTATGTTTCTTGTTATTTTTTCTCATTTCTGGACTTTGTAATCATCTTTTTTTGTTTTTCTTGGTGTTGTTGCTTCCAATCTTCTCTTGGTTCTTCGTCGTTGATGAGAGAGGGACATTCAAAATGTTGCCAGATCTGGTGATTTGAGACCAGTTGTTTCATTTGGGTTTTTTTTTTTTAAATTCTAAAACAAGACCGGATATTTCAAAAGTTCGGTCTAAAAATTATTATTTTTAAGACCGGTCGTTCATCCGGTCTTAAAAGTAACATATTTTTAAGACCGCCTGGAACGAGAGCGGTTCTAGATCCGGTCTTATGAGGCGTTTTTTGTCCGGTCTTAAAAGGTTTTTTTGTATTAGTGAATTATGCTGACGTGTCTCTACCATATAGGATTAAATGTCACATAATAATCCACCCATTATGCAAAGTCAACACCTCATCTATCTCTCTCCTTACTCTCTCTCTCTCTCTCTCTCTAAGGCAAAATTGCTCCGTTTTCTAAACTTATGGGTCAAAAATGATACTTTACCCACACAGTACTCTGAGTTGGACGATGAGGTGGTGTGCCACATGGATGCCATGTGGATTTAACGGTCAAACTAATAGTCATCAATAGCCAGGGTGAAATTGCTTTGTTTTTTAAACTTTCGAGGTAAAAATGATCCAAAAAAAAAAAAACTAACCAGTGCCTAGTGCTCATGAGACAAAACTTTTAGGACAAAAATGATACTTAACCCTTAAATATTTATTCATATTCTATTTTTCTGGCTCTTGTTAGATTCTATTTATTTATCGCTACTTAATTGTGAGGAAATAATAAATATTATTAAATGAATAATTCCAATGAAACACTAGAATTTGAGACACTTTATGTATGTCTCTCAAAACCAATCAAAGAAAGCAAGATAATCTCCAGATCTTAATTTTCCAACCTGCTCTGATCGATCAGTGATTTTACTGTGTTAAACAAATGATAAGTACAAATTAGTCATGGGTTGAAGAAATTAATGGAGCGAATATTAGGGTTAACTACTGAATTGAGGATGGCTGGCTACCTGAGAGTCGGATGAAACATCAAAGACATCGGACCTTAATTGCATTAGGTTTGGTGGAACAGGCCACACAGTACGTACTACTCATCTATATATGCACCTTAATCATTAATTAGCCGCTTCCATTTGCTTTAATTTCACAACCATCCTAGCTAATTCTTCCTTACGTGTAATAATTAACCCCTATATTCACTTCTAAGAATATTATTTCAATTGCTATTCTTAATAAATAACTTTTCGGTAGTTACTGTGATAATCTTACCTTCTAGGTATAGACATGGGAATGTAAAAATTGTGAAATCCGTAAAAAAAAAAAAAAAATGGAACGAAAGAAAATCATGATGCCAGCTCTGTTGTTATTGATCTGGCCTAACACACACGTACACAAGGGCACACAGATTAATAAGACAGTTGATCTCAATTTAGAAGACACTTGAATTGTGAATCATGATGAATTCAAAACGCGACTTCAGCAGTTAAATCTGATCATTAGCCTCAAAATTCTTAAGGCATAGTTTTATAAATTACTATAAACGTGAAAAATGACAATAATAGAGATTATATAAACTAAACTAGTTAATTAAAAATTGGGTCAATGAGACTTTTGTCGTACGTGAAATCGATGAGGGGCAGAAAACCAAATCTCAGTCCAAATTAATTATAATGGAGGCGAGAGAGTTTCCAGAAGATAGGCAAGCAATTGGTCGTAGTTAAAAATGGATGTCAAATTGAATTTTCCATCATATTTTGAAGTTTCTCTGTTGAACACATCAAAATCAAAATACATATAATAGTGACTTAGTGGGTAAAACCTGGCTGTATTCTATGAATATTCTATTTGACCGAGTTGACGTGTTGTGTTAGTCGGGTCGCATGCATGTTTGAAGAAATATCTACACTTCTACTATTCATGAATATATAAATAATGTAAACTTGAAAAAATCCAAAGAAAGACGAGATAAATTCATAAAGTTTGTTGGTCAATGAAAAGAGAAACGATTTGTTTAGTTAGGTAAGAACAAAAAATAATACTATAGAATAGGGCAAAGACCCGTTGGTAAGAAAGGCAAAAGAGTTAATTAAATAATAAGCTCTCTAATTCCCCCACGCATTCCCTCACACAAACTCTGAAACTCAAAATATTGTGATTAAGAGGACTAGCACTGATACAAAAAAGGCTTTTAAGACCGGACAAAAAATAATACTATAGAATAGGTCCATCACCCTCTCTCTAAATCTTGTTATATATATATATAGAGAGAGAGAGAGAGATCGTGCATGTTTTATAATATAACATGTTTTGATTAAAACATTTATTTGTTTTCACTCAGTATTTCTAACTAATTATAAGACATCCCTCTAACTCTTTTAATTTTAAGATTTTACAAGAAACAACTAATTTTAACTCAGTAATTTTTAAGCATGATAACAATATAATCTAATATGAAGGTATGAACCAATGTTGTCAAAATAGAGTTTCTATCTAAAAACAGAAAGGGGTGGAAGAAACGTAAATCGTAAAAAGAATACGAATTAATGTAAAGTTTCTATTATCTAAGGTCATGATACAAATTTATATATGTGTGTGCATGTAAAAGAAAAAAATCACTAATCAAAATTCAATTAACAACTTCATATTTAAAAGATATAAGTCACATAACTATATAAAACATAAATCCAAAAATATAAAAAGAGTTTAACAATTCCTACAACCAAGTTCCAAAATATCAAAAGAATAAAGTTCAACAATTCCTAAGTTATATCAATTGATTCAAATCAAACACATCCCCTACATCAGTTGTATATCCTCAATGTCCTCATCTCTTGCTCTTATATCTTAGAATGTAAAACAAAAGTAAAAAGGGTAAAACTTACGTTTTTATCATTTCTACATTTTTCTGAGAACCATTTTTACTTACGTTTTAACACATATGACTCAAATTAAAACATAAAAACATAAGTTTTTAGGCTTTTATATTAATTTTTAACAACAATGGTATCGACAGTGAGGGAGGAATAATAATAATGGAGAGCATGAATGGTGGCACACTGAATGCGGAGAAGGTGGGACCCGAACACTGAATTTGGGAGCGTTTGGAAAATTCAAAGGGGTGTCCGTACGGCTGTGACGTGGGAATGAAGACTAATGGATTGATGAGAAGGTGGGATTCATGGAGCCTGATTTGCTACCTACAAACATCAACAACATATTTACAATGTGCATGTACGTCCTCGCTCTCACCCCTTTGACGTTTCAAACCTCTTCAACTAATTCAAGCTCTTAAGTTTTTAGTTAGTTAATTTTCATATTAAGCCTTTGATCCATCCCCCTATAGTTTACTTTTCCAAGTCCTACCTAATATGATATGATATATATGGGCACAAATGGTTTTAATTAAAATTGCTTCTGCGTCTACCATTTTCCCGGCTGCTCGTACTCGTCGTATCTGGTTCCCATAATGAGGAATATAAACGAAAAATGACTGCGGGGATGGTTCTTGCAGTTGCCGGAAATGTATCCACCGTACGTACGTTTTTGAACGTTTCAGAGGAGAATAAGATCGAGGTGGGTGATCTCCTGTTTCGTTGCTTCCTGCTTCCTGGCTGATATGGCACCTACCATCCATAACTAAATACTCGCTCGCTAATTGCTTTTTGTACCACACGGGGATCATTCTTGGACTTGTTCATATATATATATATATACTACCCTTATCCTTAATGTAAGATTTATAAAAGTAGTACAAATTGTACCACAAATTAAATTTTATAGGAAGATCATCAAGGTAGTATTATATTACTCAATTGCAATGAATAAATTCTGAACCTATGCTAAGTACGCAGGGAATAGGGAGAATGTTGAAAAATTTAACCTTTAGTAAGCACCAATTTCAAAACTACTGATTAATTTTTTTTCCTGTTATGATGTTATTCCTTTCATAATTAATATATATGATAATTATGACATTGGAGAAAAGAGGCTGCGCAGACCTAATTCACCCCCTTTTTTCAACCTTCAAACCCACATGCTGATCTACTCATCTCCTGTCTTTATCCCAACACATGCTCTCTCTCTCTCTCTCTAGGAAGACAGCTTCACAAAGACGCAACCATATATAGGATTATTCTTAAGGGAGATGATGTTTATGGGTGCAAAGAAGAAGATTAATGATGTTTATAGTTGTCAACATGATTAGATTGGAGGTAATTTACAATAAATAATAACTAATTTTAATCATCAATATTATTCAATTGTCCTGTTGGTGGAGGCTGAAAATATCTCATACACGTTATGTTTTCGAACCAGATTAGATATACCATACCAATAACTAATTTTAATTAATTTATATATGTAAATTTATTAACGGGAGCTTATAACAAGTGCTTGAATGAATAATAATTCAGCATGCATGCGAGTGTCGGAGAGAGGGAAAATATAGGAGGAGCTTGAGAGGGTGACAATAATAAACACAAATAATTGAGGGCTTTTAGTCTTTTGGTTGGTTTTCTCGGCTTATTTGACGACCCCATCACTGGAATATGCTTTGCTTTTGTTGTTTAATGACTTTCTGCTTTCGGTCACTCTCAACCCAAATTCAAAATCCTTTTGTTTCTTCCTCTCAGACCTTCCCACTTAAACCTGCTCCTCTCCATTTGACATATACCCATATGCCCATTATTACGCTCTATTCAAGTTCCCATACAGGTTTTATAAAGAAAACAAACTCCACGGTAAATTAAGTCGTTCAGTTTGTTGATATTGAATCATTTACTGATGAACCACTTCATTTCAACTTATGTGATGTAAACATAAAGTGAATTGCACGTACGATTTAAGGAATGTAGTCACTTTACCTTAGTCGCCATTTCTATTCTATTCTATATATTACAGTGTCCTTCATTATAATAACGACGTACTATTTTCTTAATAAAAGAGACCATTATATTCACGTTTTCATAAATAAAGGAAATTAAAATATATTAGGCTCAAAATTAAAGAGAAAATTAATAAAGCCAATTGGCTTCAACTTAAAAACTGACACCTTTCATACTACTTTTCTTGGTCCAACCAAACTCATAATACTCAGAAACAAGCGCTATCAATATCATAAAGCGTGTGTATGTGTATCAAAATTGAAATTTATATACCCCTCATTAGGTTTAGTCCCCACTACATATCATAGTTTCCATCACCAGCAATTTCGCGGAAGCTACGAATAAGGTGATGGCTGCCACACATGCATGATCGAAACATCACAACCCACCTACCCCCATTAAAGTTATTTGCGGCATTTAAACAATATATACAGCTTGACAAGCTCATATATGGTGGTGAAACCTTGGGTATATAAAACGATTTTACACACGAACCACCCGATCCCTTTAGTGATGAGGAATTTGTTGATTAAGCTGTAATCTGATCTGATGATCTGATCTAATTTTATTGTCTTTTTCAGGGAAATATATGTCGTAGAATGAGTTACGTTTTTGGTGAATAATAATACAACTGCAACATCATATTTCAGGAAGAGAGTACATGTAATGTTTGGCCTAAAAAGGGAATTTAGAATTTCAAACTGGAATTTCTCATAAATTCCTTAATATAGAGTCGAGTGGTTACCAATTCAACCACTCCCTAGAATAACCGTGTGTGGAGAAAGCGTAGTCAGTGAAAAAACATAACTTAAGAAAGATGATGTTGTATATTAAGGAATCAAGAGGAGAGGCAAGAAATTCAAAGCAAAAATAATTTTACTTATAAAAGAGATACACGTGTATAGGGAGCGTGATGATGTCAGGAAAGGATGAGTTGACACTTCAAAGGCAACTACTGCTGCTAGTCTTCCTCCTGATTACCACATATTAACCACAATGTTCACGAACCCTGACCCACTCATCATATCACCCCCATAATAATAAAGTTTGATTTAAATCACGCCCTCGTTACACTTTCAAATTACCAACGATACATTATAATTCAAAATATTCTTGCCCTCACCGACGGTACTGGAATCCTTCATTTTTATTCTTTTTTTTTTTAATATTCACACAAATTAATAACGTTGATGCTGATGTCTTTAATTAATTTTTCCTGCTAAATGCTAATGATGATGATACGGAGCCGCCTCCTAAAGTTCTAATTTTCTAAGGGCCCGTTTGGTTTGGTATAAGAAAGATTTGAGAAGGAAAAGAAACTTAGAAAAGGGAAATGAAAGGAAAGGAAGAAAAGATTTTGAAGAATGGGGGAATATGAGTTGAGAGAAGATGAGTTGTTTGGTAGGAAAAAAATGAAACAGGGACAATTGGTAAAGAATCATAAAATACTTATTTTACCTTTAAAAGTAATTAATTCAAAATAAAATAAAAATATTTTTTCTAAAATAATTTTTTATTTTATTTTGAATTAATTATCAAGTTTGAATTTGTTTAAAATATTATGTTGCCGAGTTCGAATTTATCACATAAATTCGAATCTAATCCTATTTTCTTACATTATAGAAAAAAAATATTTTATGAGGAAGATTAGTGGGTCCAGGGTGGAACCGAAAACTTGAATTCTTGGAAAAATTGAACATAAAAAGTATATCAAATAAAAAAACTTGTTCATCTTTCCCTTCTCTTCCCACCTCCTGTTGTTCTGCATACCAAATAGGCCCCAATTAACAGGGCACTGTACGTTAATAAAATGGAACTCGTTTTTCTCAAGATATATCCCGAGATGACAATTTTCGTGCCGTTTACGACACCATCCTTTCCATATATATCGCATTCATTCCCCTTCGTAAATCACATACATATATCTTTATCTCCTAATCTCCTCATCAGTCATATTAATTCATATTCGGTGTATGCCTCCCCCTCCTTTTTTCACTGATGGGTAGCCACTCCTCTAAGCGCTAGCTGCCCCCACCATTATTATTCAATTATCAATCGATCTCTTCACCTTTTTATTTTTACCATATATATATATACACACACGCATCCTCTATTTCCTTCTCTCTCTCTCCCTGAGCCATATACAGTAGTAAGGAGAAAAGGCTGGCTTGATTCCAATAATGGAGAATTATACTATGCTGTTCCCTGGTCCTACTTCTTCCTCTTCAAGCTATCAAATGCCAACAAGTTCCATGGGAGGCTCTTATTATCATGGATTTAGTAACAACTTTGAGGGCCAAATCTCGAATAGGTTTCTGGGTTTGAGGCCTGATGATGAGAAAAGAGGGGAAGTTTCTCATCAGAGCGGAAATGTGAAGGAAGATGAAGGTACGGGGAAAAAGAAAGGAGAGAAGAAGGTTAGAAAGCCAAGATTTGCTTTCCAAACTAGGAGCCAGGTTGACATTCTTGACGATGGCTACAGGTGGAGAAAATATGGTCAGAAAGCTGTTAAAAACAACAAATTCCCCAGGTATTTTTATTTCGCTTCTCACTTTTCAATCATCCCCTCTCTTTTTTTACTTTCATGTGCCCTATTAAGATATATATCTTCAAAGATGGTCTGTGATATGTTCTGAGTCAATCTTCTTTGTTTCGGGGTGATTATTATGACTGGATATGCTCTTAGAGATTTCTCATGGCTAGGGTTTAATTTTCCTTCCTGCAGGCTCTTAAGATTCTTTTTTGGTCAAAAGGTTCTTAAGATTCCACTCGTTTTATATTTGCACTTATATATTTATCTTTGATGTTTGCTGACACACGTACCCACATGCCTGCGTCAACTCAAAATGAGAAAGACACTTGTATGCTCGCTCGATCCGTGAACGCAATTAAGTATGCAGTTATAATACCAGCCCCACATATATACTCATTGGCAGAGAGAGATCCAGAATCCTGAAAAAGGGTCCATACATACTAAATTACGAATTGATTCTATCAGTTTATCAAATAGCTAGTGACAATATAATTAGATAGCCAATTCAAAACAAACTCAAATTGGATTATGAGAAATTAAAGCGGGTGATTAGATATAGGTCAATATGTTAAATCACGTGCTGAATAGAATTGCATTCGAATACTGCCTATGATCAAATCCATAATTTTTCATGTCGTCATGCCATATACGTACAAATATATATATATATATCAGCATCGTGCTCCTTCCGAATTGATATGTGGCAATCAGTGGTGTGAGAATTATCGGTTTTGCTTGTTTCCCTATTCTGTACTAATTTTCTGGGCGAAGTCACTGGTTTAGATCACTACTTGAATGATGTTGTACATATCATGCCCCTAATTACTTAGAGAAAGTATTAATTAACATCAAAGTTATTGATTAATATACAACAAAGTTGTTTTATCTAGCTAGCTAGGGATTAGGTGGGATATATAATTAAGTGTGTTTGATGAATATATATTAATGCATAAATGATTTGCAGGAGCTACTACAGATGTACATATCAAGGGTGCAATGTAAAGAAGCAAGTGCAGCGTCTAACGAAAGACGAAGGGGTAGTGGTGACCACATATGAAGGAGTTCACACTCATCCTATTGACAAGACAACCGACAACTTCGAACACATCTTAAGTCAGATGCATATATACACTCCCTTTTAACAACCCCCTCCTGGAAGTGGATCGGAATCTCATGCATTATTATTTAGTTTCTCCTTAATTTATAATTCCGTCCTTATTTTAATAAAATACATATTTGTGTCTAGTCTTATATATCTACCAGCTCAAACTCAATATGTACTACTCATTGTACAATTATTCATTCTCTTTATTTTGGATTGTTAGGTTATAATTTTGTGAAATTAATTAGCTCTCAAGTTCCATGTTAATTATGTACTACTTTTGATTCTTAATGATATATTGTTACGTAGTAGTGGTATATTTTTTCTGATGATGGTCGGTCGATTATATGTCAATCATTTTCATATGTATGTTGAAACTTGAAACACAAACAAGCAGTTTTGCCCTTTTCCCCTTTTATCAGATATGTGTGCTGAGCAAGCGTTTGCTTCTTTTTTCCAAGAGTTTCTATTGGGAGCTACCTAGCTATTCTCGATCGAACGGACGATCTATCAGGCTTTCAATGAATAGGTGATTATCTTAATTACCTTAAAATACTTGATTTCTAAATAGCATGCATATACATACTACTTTATAGTCTTAAATTGTAATTGTCCCTCATTTTTTTTCCTGAAAAAAGTGAAAGAATGGTGTCCGATTGTAACTAATTAATTGATGACAATAACAGTCAGACCTGTATTGTAGGTTCCGCGCTTGGGAAACCAAAATTCTTAGTAATTACTCCGATCCCTTTGATTTAGATTAAAAAAGTTAGCTAATTAAGTTAGTTAATATGATATATATATTTTTTTCTAAAATACCTTAATCATCTTCTTTTATTCTCCATGGATAAATTAGGAAAAGATTGATAAATATTTAAATAAATTTTATATTAATAATTAAGATAATTCCCCAAATAGGTATTATATTAAAGACCGGAAGGATGGAGTATAATGTATACGGGTTTTACAAATGTATCTTACTACCATAATTTTATCATGTGACTTATTTATTTTTTATTCTTCAAAGTAATGCGACGTATTACCCTGTACAACAGTACAATTGTATGGTTTCAAGTGCACAAACCATTTGATAAAATATGTTGCCATTTTTTCAAGTACAGTAAATTTCTTGATGGTATAATAACTAATTCAGCTTGAAGTTAAAGTACATATAAAACTACTTATGTTCATGCATGGTAGTTATTTTTCGTTATATACCGATCGATAGGGATCGAGTGAGTTCGCACCCATGATATGATGAAGCAAGTTTCTCTACTTGTTTCATTCGTGTGCCACTTAAATATGCAAAGAGATGTGATAAGAGAGCATTACTTTGGAAGTTTTTGTTGTTGGTTCTTTTGTTCCAGTAACGGAACTAATCCGCAAGAAATAGCTTGGTGGATGACCCATATATATCTGGCTCACCTTCGACCCAACCCAATGATCTAACCCCAAAGTCCCTCCAACAATAATCTAATACCTAGTGGCCTTGCAAGAACCTTTCTTTAATGATCCCTGGATAGAAAAGGATCTGCGTTTAAAAGATTTTTGCTCAAGACAAATTTCAGAATTTGAAGAAGGATCATCAAGCGTAGTTCACTGGACGCAGGGAGGTGGTTGGGATCTCATCTCTTTAGCTAATATTGTTAATAATGAAGGTATTGGTAGAATTATCGCTCATCTCCCTCCTAGACCAGATGCTGGCAATGATTTTATGGTATGGGGAGCTTCCTCCGATGGTGTTTTTTCGGTTAGAAGTGCATATGATTTATTGGAAAGTAACCCCCAAATTCAGCTAGATAACTTGTTCAAACTTATTTGGAAATGGAAGGGCGCGGAAAGATTTCGAGTATTCATGTGAAAGTTGCTTTGAACAAGCTACCTACAAAACAATGGAGGAGCTTATGGTCTATGGAGCCGGCTGTATGTGATTTTTGTAAGGTAGATATTGAAGACACTCTTCATATATTAAGAGATTGCTCATATATATGCAAAGCGATTGTGGAACAGTATGATTCACCCCAGGTTCGCTGCTTCCTTCTTTAATGCCAATCTAAAGGAGTGGTTATTTATGAATTTAAAAAGAAATATGGGAAGGGGGTCGAGGTGTGTGTTGGAGTCTGGCTTTTGGCTCATCCCTATATATGGTTGCCATGGGAATGGCGCAACAAGTTTCTTTTTGACCCTAATTTTGTTAAACCTTGCAACCCGGCGCTTGTTATCTGTCAGTCTTGGCTGCGTTTTTCTGATGATTATGTTAATGACCGGTCAGTCTAGCTCGCAGTCGGATAATTCCTATTCTACTGTTTGGAGGAAACCTCAGCTAGGGTGGGTTAAGCTCAACGTAGATGGGGCTGCATGTGGTCCGTCACTATTTGAAGGCTGGTTGTGGGGGAGTGTTTAGAAGTAGTAGTGGAACCTGGCTGATGGGTTTTACAAAGGAAACTGGAATGTGCCAAGCTAATTTAGCAGAATATTATATTGGGCAGTTTGGTCAGGCCTTGAAATAGCTTGGAATCTGGGAATGAAAAAAATCATCCTGGAATCAGATGCAGCGGAGATTATTAACTCCATTGCCAATGTGGATCCGGCCAGCGAGTGTTTATTGCTATCTAGAATCCGAGTTCTGATCAACCTTGACTGGCATGTGGTTTTGCAGTATATTCCAAGAGAAGCTAACAGAATTGCTGATGCTTTGGCTAAGATTGAAATTAACAAATCTGATCTTTTAGATTCTTGTCCATCTTTTTTATGGTCTTGGTGGATCAAAAGGGATTGGGATTAGTTTCCCCTTCGATGTAATTTTCTTTTCTTTATAGCTGTGTAATCGTCGTTTTAATTTGTACGTAATAAAAAAAAAAAATAAAAAAGAGGAATGTCTTTTGAATGTGTAAGAGGTGAATAGGGAAGCACCTGAACTATAGTTTCATCATTGGTATTTAAGAAACCCTTTTGCTTACCTCTCTCTCTCTCTATATATATATATATCATTTCCCCAGAAAGCCCATTTCATGGTATGAAACTAAAATTTATAGTTAGAAGGATAAAGACAGTGATGAAAACAAACTCACCCCAAATGATTTTAACTGATGATATATATAGTCAGGGTAATAATTTTGATGAACCTTGAAGTAAGTTGCAAATAGGCGAAGGCAGCAATTAGTAGCTAGCTGTAATTAATTGTAAATACTCCAGTATAATTAACCAGTATAACTAAGGGGCATCTGGGTTCGACCAAATAAGCTGAGACCAACATCTATATATAATATGATATGCCTATGCTTATGCTCTGCTCTCCCACTTTGCTGAGACATATTTATGGAAAATAGTATTCTCGGTTCTTAATATAATACATATTTACCTAATTTCATTAGATTAAAAAAGTTAGTTGAGTTGGTTAATATGACATGTATTTTCTAAAACACTTTAGTCATATTCCTTAATTATTTCCTTCACTCTCTTCTTTGATTATTTTTGAGGGAGCATCAATAGGGGTAAATTAAGAAAAAATTGATAAATATGAAAAATTATATTTTATATTTAGGATCAAAATCAATTTCTCAAATATATCTTATATTAAGAACATGAGGAGTAATAAAAAAAGTAGTGAACGAAATAATAATAATATATATTTCTGCTCCCCGGGCTTGGTTGTTTTTCTCTCACTCATTTTCAAGCTACATCTATCCTTGCGCGCCCTTGTTGTTGATTTTTTTTTTTTTTTTTGGGGGATTATATTAACTGAATTGAGTCTTACATTTTTTGTGTTTTTTCCTTTGGCCTCCTGATCGAGTGTAGTTGTGTAGGGTTAAAAAGGCAGATTATAAAGGACTCGACAGCTCTACGAGCTTGGAAGTGATCATGTTACTCATAGTAGTGTGTGAAATAATTAAATTGCTCTATTATTTAGTGAGATATGTCGAGAATCATATCGGCAATTACACTTTTGCATTATAGATAGATATTGATGATTCAAGTCCCACAAATTAAAGGCTGCCACCACCTAATCTCCTACTCAAATCCTCTCTCTCTCTCTCTCTCTATATATATATATATATATCGCCATCCATTATTTGAACTCTCTTAACTTTCTCTCTTCCACTCAAAACCCCAACCTACTAACTCACTTCCTCTCTAATATATCCCATTTGTCTCAGGGAATTAATCAATAATTCATCATGCACACATATATTCTCATGTTAATCTCTATATAAACATGTTCCATTACGAATCAGTAATTGCATTTCAATATTTTTTACGTACGTACTCTCTTTTTAAGCTACGTGCGTACACACACACACACATATCATCATCTGAGATACGATGATCGGCCTTTGAAGTGGTACCTAGTAGTAGAGGGTAACAAATCTAACTATTAGATTTCATGTTGCCCATATACAGCCATATTTAGTGTCCTCTTTTTAAGCAGCAGAAGCCGACCAAATATGTAACAGCGATCTCTCAGTGTAGTGATGACACGCTAGACTTCAGTGTACTCTCAGCAACTTACCTCCCATTATATGTTAATGCCTTCAAAATCTACGTGATCTCACCACATGTCTCTCTATACCTATATATCCATATCTTTTTAATTTTTTTTAGAGAGAAATTGATATGAATGAGAGAGATTTGGTGGTGAGAATTGCAAATTTAAGATGCGAAATCAAACTCAGCATTTATAGCCACATACGGAACTCAAGAATTTGGCAATTGACTGTTGTTTGAGACTTGTAGGTTCAAAATTGAGAATTCTAATTGAGAGCAACTTCAGTGAAAGTGACAATTATATTAAAGAAGTAAAAGAAAGAATGAGGCAAGGCATGTTAAAACAAAGTAACCTACAACCAACCGGGGTTGGGTCTAATAGAAGAGGATAATTCCTTACAACATAATGAACCAAATTTCAAGTTTTTGAATCTTAGTGGAAGATGTGTCTACATTTAATATCCAACTGTGTGCTTCGAATATGATTAGTTCTAATAAGAGAATGCAAAACAAATTCCCATATCAGATGAGGCGCTGTCGAAGAGAGAGAAAATGAGAAGTGAATGGGGGTACAACTGTCCAAATTTGAAGAAGTGTGATGCTATCAAAAGATGATGCGGTTAGAAACAACCAAGGCTTGCTTCAAAAAAAAAAAAACAGCTTCAAGTTTGAAGCACATCAAATAATTAAGTCATCCAAACACTCATATTTTTGCTTCTACAGTGACTGCGTTTTGATGTACTTAGTTTAGCACCCACAGCCATGCCAAACAGGCACGTAAAAAAGTAACTTGTATTTTAAAATTCAGAAGAATACTTTGAAGACAGAAACTTTGCTGTCCTTGTCTAGTTTTCCACGAAAATTGATAACAGAGAAGACGCATATGATCGGCAACTTTAATTTTTTTTCTTAGCGTACATCAATATTTGTTTCATGTTGATGATGCTAATTTTTGTTTTACATTATTTTAATTTCTTAAAAAAAGCGATCAGCTGGGAGGTAGCTAGGCAGGGCCTCAAATAATTTAAGTCCGTAAAAATCTGACTCCCTGCAAATAATATATTTATGAACACCTCTCATCACAAAATAAGTGATCTCAGCTGGAGAGCAAGAGATTATGATTATCCAATTTGCAGGAAATTAAAAAGTTTGGTTCACGAAAAAAATGAACCATGAACCACTTTTCTCGTTCTATTGATGATCTATAAAGTTCTTGATCTTCAACACTAGAGCATGTAATAATGAGTGATGATAGTTACGTCTTTCTTTGTCAATATTTACAGTTACTTTAGACTTTGCATGAAGTTTAGGCTCAGTTTTACTTTTATATAATCACTATAAAAGCACCTTTAATTTAAAGTTTAGCATAAAACTATAGATGGATATTCCTTTTCTTTCTCCCGAAAAAAAATGCAATTCACTGTTCATTTTTATTTAAGGACAAATATTCAATGTTATAATATTTTAATAATTGCATAAAATATTTATATTTTTAATTGATTAGTTCTATTATAAATGTATACAAGTCTTTTAATACGATGAGTTGAAGATGAGGCATTTAAGTAGTATATGTCGTTTGTCTCATGCAATGATGGACCTTAGACGAGAGGAGGGATCACCCCCCCCCCCCAAAAAAAAAGAAATGTTCCAAATTTTTTTAAAATTTTAATATAATGTAAAATTAGGGGAGACCAAAACATGCATGAGGGCCATTATTTTGAGTGTAATTTACACATCTCTACTTGAACAAACTATATTTTTATTTTGTTGCCGTAATCAATATATCAATACATTATAAATAAATACATAATAATGGATCTTTGCAAGAGCATTGAACTATTATTACTTTGCGCGCTATATTGGTAACCCAATTAGCAGTGGCGGAGCCAGGATTTTTTTGTTTGTGTTTGCATAATGAATAGGGGATTTTTTTATGAAAATTTTTAAATACATTAAAAAAACAAAAGAATATAAACAAGAAAAGAAAAGAAAAATTTAACTTAACATAAAATAATAATAATCAAGAATCAACTAAGCTTAAATTTTTAATAATATAGTCCAGTCCGCATCCCTCTTACTATTTACAGGCTTCCAAATTCTAAATCTACCGTGTTGAAAATTCCAAAATAATAAAGGGCAAATCACAACAAAGTTCCAATTGAGAAAAAAATATCAAAAAAGTCTCATAACTTATTAATGGTGACAAGTTATGAGACTTTGATCAAACCATATTTTGATGTGTTATTTCATGATTAATTTTGGATTTAATTATGTCAATTTGGCCAAAAATGTATTATTTATGATTTATTTGGATTAATGAGTGATTACATGAAAAATATGTTTAAAAAGGTAAAATTGTCATAATTATTGTAATTACTCTTATTCATTATTTCTTAGGAAGATTTGATGTTGGCTTAAATTGTACGTGCTTGAAGAAATTGGACCAAATTTGAAAATGGAAGTTTGAGCTCAAGTTGTAAAAGTTTTAGTTTAGTTCCTCTACGAAAATTTTTAAAATTTTCATTTAGGTCCCTATGTGAAACTGTTACGTTTTGAGAGATTAGGTCTAACCTTCTTCATTCGAGCAAAGAGGGACTCGATATGCAGGGAGCGCGCTGCGGATTGAAATAGCATACGAGAATAGAGACCTTGGACACTCCTTGATCAACTTTCGCCTTCTTCTCTTCTTTCCTCGCCACGGATTAATGTCTACACGTGCGGTCACTTGCCCCATTGTGGCTCCGCCACTGCCAATTGGTGATAGACGTGGACCATTTATATATATAAAGTTTGCTCCCCAAAAAATCGTAACAAGCTTTTGGGTAAAACAGTGAGGAATAGAGTCACCGGCTCTCTCGTTCAATTATTTATCACAACAGAATGTTACGACTCGAGTCCAAAACTTTCGGTCACTTTCCATCCTATTTGTCCCCACTACTGCGTAATCGCGTATATTTGACAATATTTGATGGTTTTATATGACTACCGTCATGATATATAAGTTTAGATTTTTTTGGCAAAAAAAAAAACATCGCTTACTTGACGGTTGTATCTAAACAATTGTTATATATATTCTATCAATATATGATGGTTATTTATCAAAACACCATGAAATACTTATATATTTGATGGTTTTTCAAAATAAACCTTCAAATATGTCTTTAAAATCCCTTTTTGAATCCTACTTTCACGATTTCAAAATTCTCACCATTTCTCCATGTGCTCGTTGAACAGCTTCGACCACTCTTTTAATTTCTAGCATCCCCACCGTTATTTCCTTCTCTATTGCTGCCAAAATCGTGATTCTCCTCCTTCTCGTGTCCGTGGCTGTCTGTGAAGATGTTCGTAACTTGTTCTGGGTTTGTTGTTCTTGAACCTTTGCAAGTTTCAAGTCGATTCTCATAAAGGTGAGAAGTTTCTGCTCTTAACTGGAGTTAATAAGATGAAATTGATGCTCTATGTCTGTTGGATAAGTTCTGGGTTTAGGATAATTTGAAACTGAAGATTGCTTTTACTATTTGCTATTGGTTTGTGTATCGTGAAACAGGGGTTAGTTGATTTAGGAAGATTGATGTTAGGTTCAATTGAGAGAGTGAAAAGTAGGGACATTGAAGGGCATTAGAACATGATTTATGAGCATATGTATGTGTGCTTACTGATGTGGTCTACTAGGACGATTTTTTTAGAAGAATGAAATTATGTAAAGTTTCTGGTTGTGGCATTCTTCTGATAAATCATTGTCTTATCTATCTAAACCATGTATAGAGGTATTAAAATCATGGTTCAATGGCCATTATAGAAGCTAGAAATTTCTTGATTTGAAATAACAAGAAACTATCTGGAGTGTCTAAAGAGAATTACATAATTTTTTTGTGAAAAGTTCAGATTTTGACCCTGCATTGACATTATTATTAGTCTTTCTAATTATGAATTATCAGCAATGACATGATCTTGTGTCGTGCTTGTGATGCTATAAACAAGCTTTTGTTCTTTATTTTTCTTAAGTATAGTTTCCTTTGAGGATAAGATTAGTTATTTTTTTATATACTTAATGTTGGTGCGTGAATTTTGGACCTATGCTCATTATTTGATTCTGAATGTTATTTTTTCATAGTATAGGATTAAAACATCTTTAAATAGAGGGTTGACCCACATCATTTAGAGTTTCCTATATTAAGTTATGATTTTTCAAAGTTCGTTGAAAAACTAAGGCTAGAGTTTGTTTTTAAACAATTATGAATTAGGCTTGTTGAAGGAAACTTTAAGAAAATTATAATACAAGGGTTTAATATTTATTCTATTTGTTACAAGTTAATATGTCAGCTACTGATATCAATAGTAGCTCAAGTACTGAGAGTGCCAACCCCTCTAGTGCGCAGTAAGATGACGACAACACATGATTTATAGCACAAGAGGAAATAACATTGAGGAAGGGCCTTGTTGTGATGAAGGAGGTCCATAAAGCAAAAGGAAAGCGGATGAAACTTAATGTGAGATGAAATAAGAAATGACAAGTTGTGAAATCTGACAAGTTCGTTAGCTACCTCAAGTATGCTTAAAAAAGCAACGTGCCTATCACTTTGAACAACTGGAAGAAAGCAATCAAGTCAATGTGGAAGGTTGTCTAGGAATATTATTAAGACATTATGCTACATAGTTAATAATATCTTGTTAACTAGTATACCTAACACTAACAATGATTGTATGTTTTGTAATCTGGATTCCACATAGATGAGGAGAAGAAGGATTATGAGCTTGGGAAGGTTGGCAGGGTATTGCACTTGTTCTAAGGGTTTGTAATGAAGAAATATTTGTTGGAACTCGATTCTATAGATGTTTCGATTGTTCCGACGTAGCAAAAGGAAGTCTTCAAACAGTTTGAATAGGCTGCTTTTGTACAACCACGATGCTCTGCAACATTTAGGGTAAATTAAATTTACCGGAATAAAAATTCAATGGTAATTTTGTATTAATGTAATGTGTAACTCTAACATCGTTTTTGTTTCTTTCCACAGGGATTAAGCGCAGCAAACTGTGAGAGGGTGAAGAACAACGAATATCCATACCATGGAGGCCGTACGGATGTGAACATCGAGCAACTGTTGATAGAGAAGCAGGGGTAGGATCATATGTGACTATCAACCCCGTGAAGTGTTGTGGGATGTTGCAAGGCAAAACAAAGAGGGCAACATTGACAATCCTCACATGCAAGAGGTTGCTCAAGAATGGTAAGTATTGATGATTTTGATTCAATTATAATTGAATTTTTCATATAAAAAGGTATTTAACCTATTATTTTGCTATAGGAGACCTTGAGTCAAGAATTAGAGCGAGACAAGCTTCCTTGAGATGAGGATATCGTTGGAAAATGCTTTAGGCCTTGACCATAGTGGTTTTTTGAGGAGTGTTAGCTATGGAGTCAGCAAAAAAAGAATACTTTAGGAACAGAAGAGACCGACAAGGGTGTCTGATCAGAAGTTTCAACAACATATGGAGATTACTGAGATGCTGAAACAACAGGTTAGAAAACAACAAGCTGTTATTGATCAGTTAATGAGTCGAGACACCATGGGGAAGCATGGAATGACTTACACCCCAAGTGCCAAAGATAGCTTACACACCTAAGATTCTATATATTTAACACTCAAATATTTATTAAAGACTGTTAAATATAAATAAGGTTATACTAGTGCCCGCGTCCCACTTTATTTATTTTCTCCTTGTTATATTTAATTTCTTTTATTTATATCTGATTTCCCATTCATTCATTCATATCATTCACTCATCAAACGATAAAAACCACAACGTAACACTTGTGTCTTTATAAGCCAGTGATGTGAAAGAAAAAAGAAAAATGAAGAGTAGATAGGTCCAGGCTACAAGACAAAGGAGAGATAAGACAAGCCGAGATCTCACTCACTCACTTGTTAGCTCTGCTTCTGCTTGCTCTCTCTCTCTGTAAAGTCACTGCCTTTCCTATTTATGTAGCTTCAATCCTTCCCTTTCTCCATCCCCACAGCTCATTACTCTACATTTGGCCCCTCACACCCTTATTGCACCAAGTCCTTTCTTCACCTACTCCCTCACCCCATTTCTTAAGAATTTCATAATATGCCCTTATTTTCTTCCTTTTATTCCCATTTTCTCCTCCTCTGTTTCATATTTCAGCATCATTAACTAGTTTTTTAGCCGCAGCAACGTGTTTTTATTATGCAGGTTTCCTCCCACTGTAGAATATTTTTCACTAGGAATTGACATTCTTCTTCCCCCCCCCCCCCTCCTCTTTTGGCATCCTCGTGATGGTCTCGTTGGTTGTTGGTTGAAGTGACATTCGAGTTGGTTCCCAATCTCTGTTTCTATGTTTCAGTGTGTTATAGTCAGAACTCAAGTTTATGAGAAAGGCTCTTTTTTAAGTTATTAGTATCCTATTCTCTAGGCTTCCTTCCTCTGAGCACCTATTTCAGCGGACCAAATTACCCTCCTAATTCATTTTCACTTGATGCTGCTTTAGTCCTCCGAGTCAAAGTCTCGAAAAATCCCGAAAGAGAGAATAATTTATTGTTTGCAGGCTTGTATTGTATATTCGAAAACAGAGATATCACGAAACAGAGCATAGAAGTGAGAGAGATTTCGATGGAGTGGTACTCAAGAGAGTCAGTGTGGGATCCACTGAGAGATCAGCCAAACGTTGGAGAAGCGTCGTTGGAGAAATCAGTGTCAGTTGCGGAGACAGAGATGTCGAATTCAAAATCATCATCATCAAAGACGAAGAAGCGCGTGTACCAAAAATCGCCGGAGAAGGTGAAGTGCTCGGTGGATGGATGTAACTTTGACCTGGGAACTTTTCGGGAGTATCACCGGCGGCACAGGGTGTGTCAACCTCACTCCAAGACCTCTTGTGTGCTTGTGAAGGGACAGGAACAGAGATTCTGCCAGCAATGCAGCAGGTAACTATCGGCCTTCATGTTTATCGTCCTTCGCGAAAATCCATGATGTCGTCTTCAACATGCTACATGTTACTTTCTGCAGATTTCAATCGCTGGATGAGTTTGATGGGTTCAAGCGGAGCTGTAGGAGACGTTTAGAGGGCCATAATAAACGCAGAAGGAAACCTCGTCCTTCACCTCTCGCCTTCTCTGCAGATTACAAAGGTTTGATTTTTAAAAAAAAATTCATATACACATCCCATCAAATATTGGTCTTGGTTCATTGATGATATATAGATCAAACCATGTAAATAATTGATCCAACATATAGGACCCAGAATCCTGCAATTTGGAAATCCTACAAGTGATGATCGTTACGTGAGTATGTGGAGTGCTCAACCTGGTGGGAGCTGCTATAATCGTTACCCACCAATTCTGCCAAAGATTGAGATTGAACAACAGAGTAGTGTGGAAGGTCACGCATTTGCCAACATAGAAAATACGCAGGTGAAAATTGGGAATGAAGGAGAAAGGCGAGGATTAAGCATGTATTGGTTTGATAATAATAATAATAATAATGAAGCAGTACCGGCATTAGCAGCAGTATCAGCAGAAGCTGGAATCGGAGACAAGAAACAGAAGATGCCTTCGGATTCTGCTCTCTATCTTCTGTCAGCACTTCAGGCACAGAGTTCGTCGGAGTTTAGCATGGTAGAGTCTAGTATAGATTGTCCAGTTCAATCCCAGCCTCCATTTGAAGAAGACGATGGAACCCTAAACTGTTCGAGTTCAAGGAGATTGGGAGTGAAACCTAATGAAACAGAGTTTGATCACAATGGGATGATTCAAATGGAGCAGCAGGTGATGGAACACAGTGCAGGACGATCATTCACGTTCCCTTTTTTCTGGGAGTAAGCATTGAAACTGGTTGTTGGAATCTGTATACTTTGATATTTCATTATTGCCATGCTTCAAAGCGGCATTGATTTTAGTTTTTGGGTGATGACGGCCAATTTGTCTGGCGACCAACAAAATTCCAGAAGTTCGAGTTAGTCATGAGTTGGAAAGGTAGCATAGGCATTATGCTTCCGAGACAAAATAATCGTAATATTTCATTTTAATTTCATGTTGGATAGCGTCAAACAACAAGCTGTATTTCACTGTTCAGCATTGAGTTGACCGCTCCAACTTTTGTCTTCTAGTAGAAGGATAGCGTCACGTTTAAAAGCTAGTGTATATATGCACCTGTTTTTTCTGTATAATATTCTCTTTTTTATTAATATAAAACTTATTTATATAATTTAATTATATTTTAAAAGTTAGTTAAAATAGATAATATGACGTGTTTTCTTAAAACATATTAACATTTCCCTTAATCCCTTCATCTCTGATTATAATTAAGAGAGCATCGATAGAAATTTGAAAAAAGTGGATAAACATGTCTTCTTTATATTCTTCTCACATTATGCTAATTAATTTATCTCTCTTTGTTTTTCATATTTAATACCCTCTGGAGTGTTGTGAGAAGGGACACAGATTTTTTACATAACAAAAAATGATTAATTTAACCAATTTTCATAATGTTTATAAATTTCGTATCATTTCATTAGAATCTTTTATTAGGATGTCATCGAATCATGTCACTTCAATTTACTTTGGTACATTGTAGAACGTTTTAATTATTTATATCATTTCGTCTTTGTATCAACAAAAAGTTAAAAAGTCTTATATTTAGAATTGGATATATGTAGTGTTGCTGTAATAGCTACTAAACCTTCTCTTAAATTTTTCTTTAAATGGCTGTTCTATTTTTTTTTTTTTTAAAAAAACTACACATATACGCCCATATTTTTACAAGAAGTTTGTGTGTGTTTTAGAAAGACAGGTATATGCAATTTTAGGGGGGGAAATTAAGATGGGAATTTGTCGTAAGAAAAGATGGGACAATTTGACCATAGCATTAATAAAAGGTTTGGTCACTTTCGGCGGTAAAAAAGAAAAAGAATTGATGCCTTGTTTGGGAGGTCATTTCGTTGTGTATTTGTGGTACACAGATACTCTGCATGTTGAAGTTATTGTCATGAAATACGCAATAAGGAAGCAGATAGTGTGGTTAGGAAATTGAAAAGTTGGAAACTGATGCTTATATGGTTTATTTGATGAATCTTCTTCACCTTACATTATATGATTGAAAACTTGTGATTTCCAAAAAATGATTTATATAACGGCTAGCTACACACATCTCTGGATATGCGACATCAGATAAGAATAAGTTAAAACAAAATCAACTGATGGATCCATGAACGATGGGCTCTAAGACGTGAGGGGAGGGATAAAAAATCAAAATAGACCCAAAAAATTTTGCGGTTGAAATATTGTTACCTTAGATCAACTACATTCGTAAATCATTAATAAAATATAACATAGATATTTACTCTACAAAGGACTTCAAATTTAAGAAAGAAAGGTTAAGTGATGTAATATACCATATGGCATATGGTCACTAACTTCATTGGTGAAAGTACGATAATTATAAAAATATCTTCAGAGACATTGATAAGTAATTTATTTTCTAAGAAAAAAATTGAACATTATACAATGAAACTAAAGTCATTAATTTAGCTTACTGAATACATTAAAAAATTCTTAAGCGCATCCTAGAACATAGGTGTTGGGAAATTGAAGGCTAGTCCTAAGAATTGAAACATGAAATTAAATATAATTAAATAATAGAGTTGAGCTCTAAAGTAGGGGTCAGGGCAGGGGAGAGTGGGCACCTATCTTCATAATCACATGAAAGAAATTAGTAAGCCTATCCCTAATTAAGAGGGGCAATAATAGGCAAGTTTTAGGTCGGCCCTGTGGTTCATAGAACATAGTCACACACTGATAGGTATCTTTCCCTGATATGAGGCCATTGGGAGAGGGCATGAGATTCTACTTCGTTCACACATTGCTCCAACTGGATTTGGCATCATCTTGTATACCACCTTCTACCTCTGCACTTCATCTTGTTTCCTTCCTCACTTTTCTTAGGATTCCGATTGATTTGGATTATACAAACAAAGATCATCAATGACAGCGATTCGCCTCCAAGACTACTCCACATTACTACTGGATTTTATTGAAACCATGAATAATAGTTATGACTGGAAACAGCCTCTCGACTTGCAGGAATAAGGCTGCGTACATTTATCTCCCCCCTTTATGAATAGTAACTATAAGGCTCACTAATGCTTTCACATCATGGTGTTGGAGACCGGGGATTAAAAATTATTACACCTCAGGATTATTGCGCAAGCCAGACATCATCACACAAGTAACCTTTATTCTTCTTTAGGAATATCACGTTTCATCCCGAAAAATGGAGTGCAGGGGTGAGGAAGCATAACTCAGATACGGACAGAGCAAATTGATTCTCCTTCTAAGACATGTGCATGCCTCTGAGGTGGAATAATATGTCACCTTTGAGTAGTGAAGAAAAAGATAGCAAACTGAAAGTTGAAACATTCTGAGGCTGCAAAATAAAGTTCTCAGCATTTTTAATCAATCAAGCGCAAAATTCTTCTGAGAAGTGGAGTTCCGTTGGGTGGAAATGGAATACCTTTCTTCTTGATAGATATATACAAGACTACAGATTCTATGAATTAACACAGAAGAATAACCATTTTACCAGCAATTTCATGCAGAGTTTCAAAAAATTCAAAACATAAAGAAAAAGGATGATCAAATACATACAATAAGATGACTGCAATTAACACCCCCTCCACTTGCATAAGAATTAGTGCTTGTCCTCCTTGGGAGTGTCTTTAGGAGGAAGCTTTGATTCAAGTTCCTTTGGAGAGGACTTATCCATTGCCCTGGAAGAATATAGCAAGAATCGTATGACAATCTATTGATTTAACCACTAGAAAGAACAACCACCATAATGGTCGGCATTGCTTATTTACTTGCCATATTTTGTTCCCATCAGTATAGCAGGAAAATAACAGAATTATACCGTCTCGGACATAATATTGATATTGCAGCCTGGAAATAACTCAACCCCCCTAAACTCATGTCTATCACCCCAAAAAGCTATGACTTGATTTTAAAATTCTGATTCGCCTATTCTCTAAATGAGGAGGATAAGGACAAAGGCGAACCCACTTTATCCCAACAAAGTTAGAAATCCACTCCGTATGTTACAAAAGTACGTAACTCATGCCAGCTGCATAATTTTTCCTATGCTTTTATAAAGTAACAAGATATATGCTTCAGTCTTCACTGTCATATAAGCAGAAATGGGGAGTAACAATACAGATGCCTTGTGCAAGCACATGGAAGACCCTTACTAATTTTTGAAAGGGATAAAGAAAAGAAGCTAATATTGGCAAGGAAGACAGATGCTCCCATTGCGGACTCGCCAGAACCCAGAGGTTCAGAATATTAGAGTTTGCATTAATCACATCTGAACCTTTCTGCTTATACCACAGTAG
Organism: Acacia pycnantha; assembly: GCA_025563575.1. Taxonomy (NCBI): domain Eukaryota; kingdom Viridiplantae; phylum Streptophyta; class Magnoliopsida; order Fabales; family Fabaceae; genus Acacia; species Acacia pycnantha. Next base: position 13,806,750 of record JAMWYP010000015.1, on the reverse strand, counting down.
CTTATAGCTTAAGCTACTTTGGAAAGAATCATCGCACACTAATATAAATATAAACGTGATTAAACCTCTAATCACTCGCGTGGAACTTTCATACATCTAATACACAGAATTGATCATAAACATGACCTAAACATTATTTATGCAAAAATCAATTGAACCACCCAAAAATCCATGAAGTGCAACGCAATCCAGCATTGAAATGATTAAGTCCAAAAATCTACCACCCACGCGTAATAATAAGTGTAGGAAAAATAAAAGCGAAAAAGACGCGCAAGAGTTCATTGAAAAAACTGTTTGTTTGTTTTAAGGCTCACTTGGATGAAGCGGCGGTTTCTTCTTCCAGCCAGCTGCGGATGTGCTTGACGTTGCGCCTGAAAATAGCCGCCGATTGCCTCACATCCGTCCTGAGCAGAAGAAAGACGGCGCCAACACCGGCCACGGTGAGGACGAGATTCGTGAGTCCCATGGTCTCGTCAGCGATTCGAAATAGGATGCGCATCTGGCCCCTGGCGAGGACGACGCCGTAAAAAAATGTTGGGCCCCAATTGGGCCCAACACTGAGACGAGCCCAATGGGTAGCAAGTGGCCCACTGGAGTGTGATGAATTAGATCCTTCCGTGAGACACGATGTAATTGGAAAAACCCCAACCAACAAAAGAGGATGGCCCAATGTTGTGCCAACCCCAACCTCTCACTCACATCCTTGACCATGTAACCAAAAAGAGAAACAGGATACAATATAGGCATTTATAAAATGAAGGATTAATAAAAATAAAAATAAAAACAAATAAATCAGATATTGGCACGGCTCAATCAGACAAAAGGACTGAAGTGTGTTCAGAACTTTGATCTGATTGAGCCGTGCCAACATCAAATGGAGATATATTATATATATATGAAGAATGAATGAGAGAAGCAATGTAGAAACTGTAAATGAAGACAAGTGAGAAATAAGGGAAGTGGAGGATATAGAGGAGGAATGGGATGGGGAGGTATATATAGAAATGATGATGTAGAGGAGGGTGAAGAGAGAGAGTTGAGAAGAAGGGAACATAGTGATTCATGGGTTACACCAAAATGTAGGTGAAAAGGGAGACGGAAGGTCCCCATGAGTTTGGGCATTAATTGAAGGTGTTCTTGGGCAGCAATATAAATGAGCGTGGTGGCCTTCGCTGTAACTGTCATAATTGATACTGATAGGTTTTTACACTGCTTGCCTTAGCTGTGGTCTGTGGTTACTTTTCCAAATAATATTTGTGCTCTCCCCCCACTTGTACGCCTTTTGTTTCTCCTTCCTCCTTCTATTTCATACCATCCCTTACGTTACCACCAACCTCCATTCCTTCTCTCAGTGCTCTTGTACTCCCATGCCTGTGGGAGCTCACAAAATACTCCATCACCTTTGTAGCCGTAAGCCATTAGTCCAATTCATCATTTTTTTTTAAAGAAAAAAACCTCCCTCCCAGCTACACATAAATCCCAGCCCATCCATTCCCCAATTCTACTCCTACTCCATTACCTTTTGGGCCCAGCACGAGGCCCAGCACCTTGCCTTCCCAACACTCCCCGCACACTCCTTTCTTTTTTTCTTGCTCATCCAATATCCAGAATTTCACCATGACTAATCAAAATTCAACCCGCATCGCGCACCTGACTATGATGGGAGAGTCTCCCAACGAGACTTTTCTGCATTTATAAGGCTCGAATTTGAAACTTTACTTAAGCGACACAAATCGCTTACCACTTATGTCAACCCCTGTTGGTCACACACTCCTTTCTTAATTGGTAGAGTTGTTCAAATTTAGTGACCCATAGTGCTTTGAACATTATTATTTCCAATAAGAGAATGCATGTGTCTGACAAAAGAATCATTGATATTACTCTCTACCAGAAAACATTATTATCATTACAGAATTACATACTTCCCCTATTTTAATTAAATGACATAATAATACTTTTCATTGTGCAATGTCTTGCAAAACTAACATTACATCCACATCTGAGTGCTGCTATGCTTATTTTAGGTCTTCATTTGGTATAACCGAAAAGGGGGAAAAAAAAAAGTATTTTTTTTTGTTGCCCATCCGATATCTAGAGCTTCACCCTGACTAATCCGGATCCAACCCGCATCGTGCACCTGACTATGGTGGGAGAATCTCCCAATGGAGCTTTTCTACATTCCCAAAGTTCAAACTCGAGACCTTACTTAAACGACACAAGTCACTTACCACTTGTATCATGGCATAAAAGTAATATTACTACATGGGAGTGGAAATGTTTAACACGCACACTTTGCTTCTGGGGATAGAGACGCAAGCCCAATTCATTTTCAGAATTGACAATACACGACGTTTCTAAAATCAACAAGAGTTTGGGTGAAGTTTCCAGCACACTAGATACCGCCAAGAACTCGGTCACAATCAAGAAGGAAGCAGAATCAATGTCTTCTCCAGCCAAGAACCCGAATATAAGAAGAATGGCCAAACAAGAGTACGAATACGACATGGTCGCTTGTAGAATTCAGGGCACGGAGGGACCAATGGAGTTTTCAATAATGGAGATTCCGTGCAACCACCAAATCCCCGCCACCTATTCAGGGAATAAAGCGCTCCGTGCGACACCTCAAACATTGAACCTCATGCATCAATCCCACATTCTTACCCCTTTCCCTAGAAAGCAAAAGCAATGCTTCACTCACTGCTTAGGAGACTTCAGATCCAAGTTAAAGCTGTCCCTCTCGTGCCCACAACTTTGAAATATCTCTAGCCCTGTTCACTGTCGCCCTCACCCTGTTACTACGCAAAACGCAATCTGGTGCTGAGTTACCAAACAACATTATGTATCATAGAATTTTTAGGGTCAATTGCGAGGCAATGCAAGAAACAATAAATCCTACTTGCCTTACCAGACAATGGGATGGAATATCTTTACGCTGTAACGCTTATTAACTTTTGAAGCCTGTCTTCTGCTACTACTTGTCTGGTTAAAGCAATGCCATTCAAGTGGGCACGGCCATTTTACACTTTCAGTCTTCTGCTACTACTTGTCTGGTTAAAGCAAGAGCAAAACTGTTACACTAATGTGCTGATAATCTTTCCACTAGGTGGCTTGGTATGAGTAAAACCCAAAACTCAGTTGGTAGGTATCTACTTACAATTATAACTTAGTGAGTGTTTGGATAAAATTTCAAAAGTGATTTTGAAGGCAAACCCACAGTTTTGCAAAATTTTACCCCAACACTATCCAAAAGTTTAGAATCAATTTTTGGGCCAAAACCATGGTTTTGGAGAAGTTGATTTTTCTTTTTGTACTTTTCCATGTGTTAGCATCAAATTTCCCTCAACAACCCTTTCTCTTTCCTTTCTTCTTCCTTCCGTTGTCCTCTATGTTCCCTTTTTTTTATCAGAATCTCTATTCCCATTTTCTGATTTGTTTGCATATAATATCATATTTGTATTAGAAAAAAAAAAAGGTCAAAATTTATTACTTATTTCAATCTAAAATATAGTATTATTTTGGATAATTACTATTTATAAATGATTTTAGTCTATACAATTTATTAATATATATATATATATGTGTGTGTGTGTTTGTGCTATTTTTTATCATGTTATATAATTGACTAATTTTATAATTTTAATTTTGTACACTGTTCTGGTGTAGAACTCTGATGTCCGGCCTATTGAAGGTCCGGTGATTTGATATAGGATCTGTGTGCCCTTCCTGTATGCTTATGGGACAAGCGTCCAGGAGAGGGTATGATCACGGTACACAAGCAGGCGTTTCGCCTAAGGGGTCTTGTGTGTGCCGTGTATCGAATGTAGATAAGTCGGGCTTAGAATGAATGTACACAGCGCCGTCTCCTTCCTCTCGTATTTATAGAGTATACCGGTTAGTTAGTCCCTTGGGCGCCACCGTACGTGTCTGTGCGTGTCCGGGATCGTGGGTGCATGTCCGAGATCGTGGGTGCATGTCCAAGGTCATGGGTGGGTCCCACGGATAGTGGGTTGCCCCCGTACTAGCCGGTGAGATAATGGGCCTAGACTAGGTCCGTAACAGTTGCCCCAAGCTCGGTTGCTCGGGTCTTTGAGCGTAGGAGTTTAGATGTTCGCTGATCGAAGAACGAAAGTCCGAGTCTTTGTTGAAGTCCAAGTCTTTGTTGATCGCGAAGTAACATGATATCCTTGCCCCCAGTAGGGTTGTCAGTCTCACGGTCAGCGGGGTGGACATGTTCTTGGATCCTCTAGTTGTATCGGGTGCCCCAGCCTTACTTTGATAAGGTGTCATCGAATTTCAAACAACCTCGGAACTACAAGTCTTACGGTTGAATTGCCCCAGAGACATGTGGTCCGGGTTATGTTTGTTTAAATTTTGTTGTTCTTCGACCATCCGGGGTCCGGGTTCGCCTCTTGCACGGTCGAAAACTCCAAAGGTGGGTCCTTTCTCAGAGGCTGATTAGACTAACCGGTGAGCCGGGATACTTGACTGTGAAACCTGCCCCTTGTGCCCGGGCGCTTTCTGCTGTCGATTCCTCTTCTATGTTATCATTTGCCTATGCCGGTGGCGTCCTCGGCTGTCGTGAAGCCGAATTGAGGGTCTTGGCCTATACGACCCTTGGCGTAATTAATGCTGACAGACGCGCATTAAATGAAAAGGTCACGTCATCCTTGCTAACGAATGGAAAAGGCGCTTTTGCCCCGTCGATTGGGTTTCGAAAGGTTTATACCCGCCAAGCCTCCTTCATTGCCATTTTACCCAAGTTGTTTTGAAGAACTTCTCTCCCGACGATTCTCGCTTTCGGAGGATAATGTCTCGTGAACCATCTTCATTCCTCAACTTTCATTGATCATCTCCATATTTTAGGTAGGTATTCTTGTTTCCTTGCCTCTTTCTTTTGTTACGCTACGATCTGCCGTTTCCCATAAGATCGCGTCGTATTTAGTTGAAGTTCGGGTAGATTCCCTTGTTGAGTGGATTTTCGCGTAGTCTGTTTTCGGTTCCTTCATTTGTGCAAAACTCCCCTGTTTTTCGAGTGAGCCGTTTTCTTTTCGTTAATACCTTTAAGAGAGTGGATCCCGATGTCGAAGGACATAAAGGATATGACCCCAGAAGAGCGGCGGAACTACGCCAAGCGTCAAGGGAAAAAGCCGTTGGTGGCTTTGGGGCGATGAATCTTCTCGTCCAACGTCGCAAACCGTTGCTTTAACCGATCACCGTGGAGGCAAGGGAAAAACTTCGGTGGTGGGCGGCGAAAATCCGAGACGATGCATCATCGGTTAGGGAAGTCCGAATGTTTCCTTCCCGCTTCTTCCCAACCCAAGGGTGTTTAACCCGAGCTTCGACGTGTCCGCTTCTCAGGGCCTTCCGAATAGCCGGTCGACAAAGTGGCCGGCTCGGGTCCTAGGGCCGAGGTTGATTCCTACATCGGGCCTTGCTACATTGCTTGTATGAGTGCTCACGACTTATTTCTTGTGGGGATTCCTCCACAGCCGACTTAATTTTGGGCTCCTGAGACATAATTTGGTCCGGCTCCTCAAGCTTCGTCGCCGAGTCTGTTGACTTGGATTTTAATCTTACCACAACTGTAGAATCCCGCCTTCAATTATTGACATCAGGTATGCTAGGAAGATTCTGATCTTGCTTATATTTTTATTTGTGTTAGGTGTAATGGCGTCTTCTTCTTCTTCCCACGCGGCTGAGTCAGAGTCTGGGAATGCAAAACGCGCTAGCCCCCCACAGGACTTAATTGAACAATTCCCTTGGGTTGCAGAAGTGTTATCCTATCGGTCGAAGCTGACCATGGAAGACTTAGAAGGTCTTCCAGTTCAAGATACTAACACCTACTCTCTTTGTCTCCTGAAGAGGAAGAGCTGTGTGCTCGGTGAGGGAGGAGCCACAACTCCTTTTTCTTTTTCTATGCTGACTACATTACCAGGCTTGGGATTCGATTTCCCTTTTCCGAATTTCAAATGGCCACCCTCCAATTTCTTTGTATAGCTCCCTCGCAATTACACCCCAATGGATGGGGTTACCTGATTGCCTTTGAGTGGTTTTGCCTGAGCCTTGGATTGCCTTGCACCACTTCTATGTTCTTCTACTTCTTCAGCCCCCACCTCTCGCTGCGGGAAAGAACCGCCGGAGCTCAAGGGCTGGACATCCATTCGGGAATAGCCAATCGGCGCTTGTTTACCCAGTCTCGAGACTCCTTCAAACGCTTCAGGGCAACTTTTTCAAAGTCGTCGCTAAAGCTGGTACAACTCCTTGGTTCCTCAAAGGCCGGACTGCAAAAGTCGGCGGGAGTTTAACTTGTATTGGTGTCAAGATCACCATGATGTGTCCCTAGCGCTATAAGGTGGAGCGGTCCAATCTGTTGAAGCACGAAAGGAAAGCCATCGATGCCATACTAGACCACGTTAGAGCGACAGTGCTTGTTGGGGCCGGCTCCTTAGTAGCCCAATATCGGCCGAGGCTCGGCGTCGAGATGAGATGGTGTCGAGTAAAGTATGATATTTTTGTTATTCAAACATCGGCGTTGTTCCGCGTCTTAACACAGTATTGATCGTCTTTGCTTTCCTAGTAGCTAACATGGTGTATGTGTTTCGTGCGAGGTCTCAAGATGAAAGAGCCGCAATATCTTTCTGGGATCCCAGAGCCCACGGCCAAGGGAGAAAGAGGTCGGCCAGGACGCGGGCAAGTCGAAGGTCGGAGAGTCTTCGAGCGGCCGAGCCAAAGAAGCTTAAGGTCGTGGAGTCGTCGAAGCCCGCAGCCGAAGCCAGCCACTGTCCTATCCGAGCCTCCCCACCCGAAATCGCCGCCTCTAAGTCGACCGACGTCGAGCCCTCTCCTTGCACGATACCCGGTTCCCCTCGTCCTTCCACCGTCATTCCCGTTCACATTTGTGGAGTAAGGGCATTACCGAAGAACTCGGCATCGCACTCCGCCTCCTACCCGTTATCAAGAGCCAGTACCCTTGCGGGAAGTAGACGTACGAAGTCCGGGCATTGGGAAATGCTTTCTGAAAGGTCTTGGTTTGACCCAATCTTTTCTCACCTCAACCACAAGTATGCGGAGGTTGCCGCGGAGCCAAGCGTGCCGAACGGATCGCGATGAAGCTGCGAAACAATGGCAAATCGCTTCGAACGAGTTCCGGGCTCGTGAGGTTCGGTGGAGAAAGTGGAGTTTCAACTAAAAGAGGCCGAGGGCTCTTGGCGGACTCCAATGTAATAATTGAAGGCTAGGGTGAGGAAGTCTCGACCGCCCCCAAGCACATGGATTGATTTCTCTCTTTATTTTTTTTTTCTTTGTAACTTGTATAATCTGCCCGATTGTGTTACCGGCAATGACTTTACTGAACAGATTGGCCAATATGGCCATTTTTGGCTACGATTAACAATAGATGGTAATTTAGCAACCATAATGCATCGTATTAAAATATAACTTTACCGAGTTATCGCGGTCGGCCGGGCCAAGGTCTTATGAAAGTAGGCGAGAATCTGCGAACGCGCTTTTGGTCATAAGACCATGATGTTTTAAAGTGCTAGTGTTTGCCTTTGTTTTATAAAATTCCTGGTATTGTAACCGGGTCATCCAAAGGTAAAAGAAAATTGCCACCTGCCGGGTTCGGTTTTGTCCCGATAGCGTCAGAGCATTTTGACTCGATCGGGGTCGGCATGACATTTTCTATTGATACCCGGAGTAAATTAGCGTGTGCAGGCTGCGATAGCTATCCGGACTGTTTTCTTCATTGAAAAGCTAATAACAATTGAATCTTGAAAAGACAATGTTTGGAATTCAACAAATACTCTCGAACGAGAGTTTCATTCATATTCGACAAAGCAATTGTTGCGAAGGGAAAAGCCGCGAGGCTAACGTTGAACAAAGAACATAATGGAAAACGATGCTTTAAGAAAAACAAAAGATAAGCCTAATCGAAATATGCCTTTAACTTGTCCGCATTCCATGTTTGCTTGATAGGGGTTCCATCCAAATTTTCCAGAATGTAAGCTCCTCTCTCAAGAGTTTCCCGAACGCGATAAGGTCCGTCCCAATTAGCGCAAGCTTGCCGTCTTTGGAGTTCTTGTTCCCACCTGTCGGCCCTTCTAAGTACCAAGCAACCAGAAATTTGGAATCTTCTTGGTCTAACCTTCTTGTTATAGCGGGCCGCGATCACCGCTTCATTGCAATATCCCGACAATGGGAGGTGACCGGGCCTCGTCGGCGGATCAATCGATCGCTAACGCCTCACTATTGGTCATTTCGCCTGTCGTTCGATTTCCCCAAAGAACAAAAGGTAGTTGATCAGCCCAAGAGGTGTCAGCCTCCAACATGCGTTTTTTCAAACCATCAAGGATGACTTTATTGGCGGCTTCAGCTTGTCCGTTGGACTGCGGGTGTTCTACGGAAGCAAAGTTCTGACAACTATCACATTGTCTTACAAGGGTCTTTGAATCCGCCTCCAATGTCGGCCAGTAATAGCCTGCTCGAAGGGTTTTTCTTGCGAGCGCCTTAGCCCCCATATGCTGACCGTTGGCCCCTCCATGAATCTCGGCCAGGACATACCCGGCTTCATTTGGGTTCAAACACCTTAGCATGGGAGAATGTAATCCCTTTCGGTAGAGTTGATCCTCCACCATTGTGTATTTGGCCGCGTCTCGAACCAACATTTTTGCCTCCATTGCATCGTCTGGGATGAGTCCACGTTCAAGATAATCTTCTATGGGCTTTTTCCAGTCAGATTCAACCGAAATAGCCATCATGCACACCGGATCTTCGAGATTTTGTTGGATAACCGTGCGGTGACAGCCGGCCTGCTTAGTGCTTGCCAATTTTGATAAAATGTCGGCTCTTGCGTTTTCTCCTCGAGGAATATGGGTAACGGTTGCTTCATCGAAGTCTAACATTAAGTCCTTGGCTTTTAAGAGATACTTGGCCATTAGCGGGCCTTTAGCCTGTTATGAACCCTCGATCTGAGCCGCCACAAGTTGGGAGTCGGTGAAAACCTTAACTCTTGTGGCCCCATTTTCCTTGGCTTGAAGAAGCCCAGCTATCAAAGCCTCGTATTCTGCTTGATTGTTCGACGTTGGGAAGTTAAGATGCAACGAATGCTCAATTGTAACCCCCTCTGGACTCTCAATGATGACTCCGGCTCCACTTCCTTTCGCGTCCGACGATCCGTCGACATACACCTTCCATTCGCCAGACATCGTATCGTCGACCCTGGTTGCCGGGGTGAGTTCTCTGATGAAGTCGGCCAACGCCTGTGACTTGATTGCATGGCGAGCTTCATAGGTGATGTCGAACTCGGAGAGTTCTATCGCCCAATTAGTCATCCTCCCGCTAGGTCAAACATGTAAGACTTGTCGAATTGGTGGCTTGTTCTAACAACAATGTGGTGACCCTGGAAATAAGGTCTTAACCGACGGGCCACAATAAGCAGAGCGAATGCCACTTTTTCTAGCTTTTGGTATTGGATCTCGGCATTACTGCGGGGTTACGCGACAAAATATACGTGAATTTGTCCGTGTTCCGCCTCTTACTAAGGCCGCGGCGACGGCTTCCTCGCCGATCGACAAGTAAAGGAAAAGACTCTCGCCAAAGTTGAGATTTTGAGAGGACTGGAGGATTGGCCAGACATTGCTTTATGTCTTCAAATGCGTCATCGCACTTTGAATTCCATTCCACCGATGCCTCCTTCTTTAAGAGTCTGAACATGGGTAAAGCCTTCTCCGCTGATTTTGGCAAAAACCTTGTTAGAGCGGCCAATCTTAGGTTAAGCTGTTGGACTTCTTTTTTATTACTCGGAGCCTTCATCTCCATCACCGCCCTACATTTGTTCGGGTTGGCCTCAATACCTCGGTTAGTCAGCATGAAACCCAGGAACTTTCCAGCGCTATCGATTATATCAGGAGTATGCGTCCATAAAGGATAGGAGCTGGAATCCTGAGGCGTTGTCTACCAGTTGGTCGATGTTCGGCATTGGGTAGGAGTCCTTCGGGCATACCTTGTTCAAGTTCTTGTGTCTGTACAAACTCTCCACTTCCGTTTGGCTTTTACCATCACCACATTTGATAACCGTGACGGTCTCAAAATAGCATTGTCGAGACTCTTTTTGATCCCCAGTTACCGTGACCACGGTTCCTTGGTTGCCTATCACCTTGAGCTTTTGATGCTTTGTAGATACCAGCATGTCCCACTTGTGAATGGTTGGCCTTCCCAATATTATGTTGTAAGGTGAAACGAACTCGGCCACTATGAACCGCACTCTTTCGGACTTGAAGGCGTCTTTGACTCCAAGGGTGAACCGAGGTCGATAAACCCCTTCGGACGCGATTGTTCTCCATTAAACCCGATGAGGTTGTCTTGCAAGGCTTTAAGTCGTCCGGTCCCAGGCTCATTCTTTTGAACGCCTCCCGGCTTAGTATGTCGGCCGAGCTACGGCATCCACAAATATCCGCTTGACTCGGCGGTTGGCTTCTGATTAGGTTATCACTAGCCCATCTTGATGGCGGGGACAACGTCCTTGAGGTCGTCTCTTGTGAAAAACAAAGGCGGTCGTGCTACCTCGGTGTGATGATCCTTGAATTTTGGTCGGTCTCGACGGATAGGACTTCTCGAAGGTATTTCCTTCGGCGGCTCATAGTATCTCCGCTCCGCCCATTGCTCCGCTGATTACGTTACGGTCGAATTCAGCTTCAGAAATTCGTCATCGACTTGAGGAGCCTTTCGTTTATCTTCCGCTTTTTGAACTTTCGGGGGAGTCTGCTGCGGTTCTTGGTCTTTCGTTTCCCACCTTTTCCTTGATGCTCTATGACATACTTGTTGAAGTTTGCCTTCCGAACAAATCGTTCGATTGCATCCGGAGCTCGTAACATTCATCGGTTGTATGACCTCGACCATCATGGAACGAGCAATATTTAGACTGGTCTATCCGGATCTTGGTAGGACAGACGAGGTCGGTCGACCTTCTTCATCTCGGTTGCTGACACCTCCTTCCATACTTAAGATCGAGGCACCGTCAGGGCCGAGTATTTCTCGTATTTGCTCCGCTGATCAAACTTGCCACCTCGGCTCTTGTTTTCATTCCCCCTTCTCCGGGAATCCCTATTCCTGTTGTCAGAGAAGTCTCGACCCACGGGAGGAGGTTCTATCTTGGTCCCGCCTCGAATTGGGATTGTTTGCCATTCGCATCCGCTCGACGTCCAAGTACTTCTTTGAACGGGATATGAAGTCGTTGAGATTCTTTGCCCGCTCCTTTAAAAAGATTACGCCGGGCGGGACTCTTTATCGAGGCCGTCCACCAATAAGTGAACGTGTACGTCTTCGTTAAGTCCGCGCACTGCGATGCCGCATGATTGAAGCGGTCAAGGTAACTTTGGAGCAGCTCCCCGCCGTATGCGATTTTGGAGAGAATCTTGGGATTTTGGTTGCCGTTTGCTAGTCGCGAAGTGCAACTCAAAGGCCTCGGCCAGGTCTTCAAAGTTGTGGATCGACCCAAAAGGAAGAGTGTACAGCCATTTCAACGCCGACCCTTTTAACGTCGCGGCGAAGATCCGCGGCACGATTGGTTCCTTGAGACCTCTAACCGACATGTGAACGTCAAAGTCTTCTAAATGAGTCGTCGGGTCTTGTGTGCCATCATACTTTGTCAACTCGCCCAAATTCAGCTTCTCCGGGAATCGGGCGTTCTGGATCTCCTTCGAGAAAAAGCTATTGTGCATTTGGCTGACATATCTCCGTCGCTGGAAACCACTTGGAGGAATCGTCCTGTCACCTCGATGGTTCCTCGCCTGAGGTCGACCTTCTTCATCCCGGTTTTGGTTCCTCCTATTGGCCTCCTGCTGTTGACGGTTTCCGCCTTCTGCCTGTCAGTGCGATGAGCCGAGCTCTCGTCATCGTCGTCCTCTCTCCAAGTTTTATCTTCTCAGTCCTCGCTGGAAAGGGTGTGGGTCCGTCTTTTCTCCCGCTCTCCCGCTCGCTGATAGTGGAGGGTATGGCGCTTGTCTATGTTGTCCACCCGTCTCATTATCGCAAGCATCCGGCTTGAAGAGATCGAAAGTCCGGCTCGGCATGTGGGATGTCCGGCCTCCTCCGAGTGGAATTACGTGGTCCACGGTCTTGGTTTCGTGGAGCCGAGGACTCCGTGTCGGACAAAGTTGTCCTTTTGATGTCGTTCATTGTTGGGAATCAATGGTTCTTCAGCACGAGAAAGCCGATCTTCTCCTTCCCGATGGTCTCCATCGATCTTGGTTAATCATTTGCTCATTACGGGGTGGTTGACGCGGTGGTTGACGGTTGTCCCCGCTTGATCCGCCTCCGATTGTCTTTGGCCCGAAGCACGAGTGCTTATCCTCATGGTCACGGGAATAGAAATTTATTGATCCCCACGGTCGCCCTTGGCTGCCACACCGTACGTGTCCTGTGCGTGTCCGGGATCGTGGGTGCATGTCCAGGATCGTGGGTGCATGTCCAAGGTCATGGCTGGGTCCCACGGATAGTGGGTTGCCCCCTGTACTAGCCAGTGAGATAATGGGCCTAGACTAGGTCCGTAACATACACTAATTTATTTAATTTTTGGTATTTTTTATGAAATTTAATGTAAAAAATATTTAGAATAAAATCTTATCTTTATATGCAATTATAAAAAACGCTAATGTCTCTTTTGGTAATTTGAACATGAAAAAAGATTATGATAACAACGTTTAGACACTATCATTTTATCAAAATCATTTTTTTACAGAATCTAATCTGCTTAGAATTCATTCTCAAAAATCACTTTTATTATCATTTTTTTCGAAAGTTATTATCCAACAGTTAATCCAAACACTCTATTTAATGATGCAAGTGGGGTATGTTTGGATTTACTTTTAAAAAATAGCTTTTATAATTTACGGGGTAAGTATGTGAAATAAATTTTATCTCAACTTGTGAAAAAAGGTTTCTGAAACTGTTGTTTCCGAAGCTACCAAACACTACTAAATGTGGGAGCCGAGCCATCTCTCTCTGCGGCTCGTCTTTATTTTTACTGTTCATTTACAGTACCAGCTTGTATGTGATTCTGTGTATGGTTGAATTTTTATTGAGCTTTGTTGAGCAAGAAAAAGAAGGGGGGAAAAAAGAGAATAATTTTTAGGTCTCAACTATATTGACAAGTTTAATAAGTTGTTCATGGTAACGGATTCATTTGTTAATCCTTTAATTCACTTGTCAATAAAGATTTTTCTGATATTATTTTTATTGATTGGGACTTAAAAGACATTAACCCAAAAGAGAAGGAAGGAATATCTAGTGCGGCTTTGTCCTTCATTCTTTTGTGTGAGCTCAGTCATTTGTGCTCGCTTAACAATACAACAACTAAAGGGAGACTCAAATTTCAAAACTCAAATCTCCCTCCGCTCCTATTTCTTATCATCCATTCTCTTGTTCATTTATTGTTTGTTGCATATATTTTTTCCTTTTTCATATTTGAAGCATCCCTCCTATTTCTCTGTGTACGCATCACACAGCAAAATCTCCATCATCGCCTTTTTTCTTAATGTTTTAGATGTCAATCATGTTATTTTTGTTTTTACCCTATAATAAAGTGCTTCCCGCGCGCATCCCGTGGGGAGTTAATGCTTGTCATCACAAACAAGTGGTACGTGGATGAAATGTGGCATACAAGTGTCGGGGAATATAGTTGTAACACTTGACATGCTCGTGTGCTTCAACATTGCATCTGCTGCAACCTGCAAAATATTCGAGCTCTGTTTCTGTTATAACATGCAAGGAAAAGCACTGTTGAGATTGAGGAAGATACCCTCCTTATCCTATTCCAATATTCCTTCTACTTTTTTATCTTCTTGATGAAGATAAGGTTTCCATTTGTTTTCTCTGCCTCTGCTATACTGGGATCAGGTGATTCTCGTGGTTGTTAGTGGCTTCAAAATGGGCCTCGGGACTCCATTCTTTCCTAAATACTAAGAAATCCAAAATTCTTAGGTTTATCGCATTATTCTAGTAATGATGTGACAATACATATATATGATAGATTAGTGCAAGTAATGATTCAAGTCTGCCTTAGCTAGAAAGAGCTCTCTTCAGTCTTCACTAACAGCTTGGATAAACCATCCAGTACTATAAGGGAAAGGTATATGACTATTGCCTAGCGCATGTATTGTGCAGCCTCGCTCGCCAAATTCGGATCCAAAAAGATCGAACTTGATCCCTTTATACCAAGCTATATATATCTTCTTCTTCTTTTTTGGTGAAAAACAGGGCAATCACCCATCCTCATTCATGAATCATACCAAGCTATATCTTATAGCTAAAGTAGTACCTCACAAAAACAATGTGATAGATAGATCCTCCATTTTTCCCTTTTCTTAATTATAATTACCAAAGTTTTTGAGTTAAAACCAAATGTAAGGTGAAATATTTACAATAAAAAAGTGTTGCTAGTTAAATCTCCAGTAGCTTGCTCCCGCATTTTAATTTGCAGGGTATTTTAATACAAGTGACTCTTGAAATGCTACGATGTATACCATTCTGGTATTATTTATAAGTTCTTTTTAACTAGAAAACTTGGTACTATTTATAAGTACACTTTATGTAATAAATGAGATTATGATATTTTTACTCATTAATTGTACCTATGAAGATAGAAAGAGAAAAAAGAGTTGAAAAATACTCTCTTAAATTATGGTAAAGTTGGAAATTTACCCCATAATTATTTAGTTAACTACCTCTCGCTGGTATGTGAGATTTGATTAAAGAGAACTTATAAATAAGACCAGAGTGGTATTAATAAAGCTTACAAGTTGCTGTTGGAAGGGACCAATATAGCAATATCCACCCAGGAATCAATTTCCCTACTCATCCTTTAGATGATTAGGGAGATTTCTTCTTATTTAGATCGTCTCGATTTTTTTTTTTTTACTTTTTATTTTTCAAAAACAAATTATTTTAATGGATAGAGAATCTAAAATAAAGATAATCTCTCAATTATCATATCTTTTTAAAATATGTTTTTTTCATTTAAAAATCCACGGCTAAAAAATCAAATCTGTCCAGATTTAAAAGTATTAGTACACAAGGAGATAACTCCGTATCTTTAAAAGTATTACTGATTTAAGAAAGTAATGATTGCAAATTAGTATATATAATAAAGGAAAAACTGGATCATTGAGATATTAAAAAGCGCCTAGATCTAATAAACAAGTGATTCGAATATGTTTGTTAGCGAACATGAAATAAAGAGATTATTCCTGGGGATATTTGGACGAGGGACCACAACCCATTTATTCATCTCTACTTATGCTCAAGTTTATCTGTAAGAAAAAAAATCATCATAAAAAGGTGGCGACAGAACAATATATAAGCAGTTCATCCAGTTATAGACAGAGCACAGTATAGCAAACAAGAGAGACTTAGAAGAGAGAAGTTGGTGGTGAAGATGGAGTTTACCCGTAAGCGAAGCAGAGAGCTGTTGAAGGGGACGTTGATGGGCTTGCATAGAGGAAACAAGCCATCATCAACAAGTAACAAGACGAAGCAGAGCTTGTCATCTTCATCTTCTGGTACTGTGGGCTACGTGGCTCATCAGGACTGCGTAATTGCACAGACAAAGCCAAAGGTTTCGATTATGGTGGCGGATAATAAACGCGGTGACGTTGTTGCTCAATTGGATGATGTGTATGGAGTAGTTGCTGATGAGAGCGTGGACGCTAAAGCTGCTCTGTATATATCAAGAGTTCAAGAGCGTTTTAAGCTGGAGCGTCTGAACTCAGAACTCTTCAATTTTCAAGAAACAAGTTAGCTTCTGCTTTTGTCTGGCTTTCATGTATCCACCACACAACTTCATTTAGTTTTCACAGTTATAAGTTGTAACTGGGTTTTCTTTTCTTCTCTTCTCTTGTTTCTTTTAAACTTGTAACTGCGTTTTGTCTCAATACCAACAGCATAGTTATCAATCTCCTTACGTGATGTTCTGTCTCCTAAGGTGGGTGTAGCTCTGTTTTCTTTTATATACTTTTTTTTATCACGTTGTAGCTCTGTTTCCTTCTCTCACAAGTTATATACAATCGCAATCGCAATCGCAATCACTTGGATAACGTATTTAGCTTGTCTCAAAACATTAAATCCAAGTCAAAGGCACGTTGAATTTGATATTATTATTATTATTTAACATCCTAACTTATCTTTCCAAAATGTAATCTGTAACACATGACCTTGTACTGACTTGTATATATGGCACTGTGATCCGTGTTAAGTGACTAGTACTAATTAAGTATTATATAAATTATATTTGTTATTAAATAAATTATTCTTTGGAATGATGGCGAAAGGATAATGCAATTCTTTTAATAGAAGAACTATATATTTTTTAATTTTAAAATAATTAGAATAACTTCATATTTTTTACATACCACAATTCAACAATAGTATCTTGGATTTGTTTTTGTGCAGCATGAATTTTTCTTTTATACCAGACACTATGGTGCACTAAATTCAAACATATCTTCTATTGAAGATTCAAACATTAGCACATTAGCAATGACTAGGTCCTTAAATATAATGTTCTAACTTGACT
Source organism: Acacia pycnantha (assembly GCA_025563575.1). Classification (NCBI taxonomy): domain Eukaryota; kingdom Viridiplantae; phylum Streptophyta; class Magnoliopsida; order Fabales; family Fabaceae; genus Acacia; species Acacia pycnantha. The sequence goes on along the minus strand of JAMWYP010000015.1, from coordinate 13,790,183 downwards.
TCTGGGTTTGAATCAAGTCGTATGCATGAGAAATGCTTTGTTGAAAATTTATTGAAAGAGGTAAAACCCACTTTAGTGGGAAGAAGATTATCTCCATATCTCTTTTCTCATTTTTTTCTCATTGGCTTAATCTGAACCGTTGATTGAGCAAATGAGAAAAAAATAAAAGTAATATTGTGTTGATTGGATGTATATAATTTAGAGATTATGAGGGATGATGAGAGAAACTCAACCCACTTCAATGATGGACAAGTCTTTAACTATAGGTTGAGAGATACAGTCTGGATTCCCAAAAAAAAAAAAAACACACATTCGCTTGGTGAAGGCCAATGGTTGCCCAGATATGAAAGAGTAGCATGATATGGCTTAATTAGTTGGGTTGGGTCAATAAAGCTCAGGACGGAAGCCCACCCAAATTGGAGGCCCAACTGACCTGGTTGTCGTGTTCATCATCATGACTAATTATTCGCCTAAGAACAACAGAAAAATGTTCTCCCCCGCGTCTCCTCTGTATCACTCAGCTTATCGGTTTGTCTCGGTTTTCGAAACAGATATGATCCCCACTCACTCCCCGATCCTATCCTTATCATATAACCCTCTCATCTTTTTCATTCTCACATATTCCCGCGAATCATGAGGACCCAAGTTGAGGATGAAGATGATGAACATGCGAGGGTATTGTACGAAATCCAATCCCTCATCGTTCACATTCTCAACTTACCTCCTTTACCCCTACCCTTTTCCGAACAATATTCTCATGTCGCTGATTCCTCAACTTTGAGAAATCTCTGCACCACTTTGCTGTCGTCGCAGGTCTCTCCAGCTGCTTTTGCTTCTCTGTTTTTGGGTATTTCTCTGGCCTTGATACTCTTCGGCACCTTGGCTTTTGTCATCGGCCTTGTGTTATTGCCTTGGGTTTTTGCTTTGGTATTCGCATTCTACACTGCCTCGGTGGTTTCAGCCTTATCTCGATTGGGTCGGACCGTTCTTTGTTCTGCTCCGGTGATCAAGGATATCCCCTGTGACTGTGAGTCCCCGCTTGTTTGGGATGTTTTTTCTTGTGTTGTTGATTTATACTTTTAAGCTTTTGTTGATTATGCATCTGGTTATGGTTATGGATTGAATTGCATGTTCGTAGCTTTTCCATTCTCTCTGGATATCTACTTTTGCAGGTTCGGATTTATTAAAAAGCTGAGACCAACGTCTTGTGAGAGCTGCAAGGGGAAAAATTGGCAAAGACGCTGGGATTGTGAGGATAATGCACGTGTCATATATGGTATAGAAACTCGGATTATAAAAGAGTCGTGATGATCTTGCATCAACGTGAACGAACTGATTAATCTGTTTCCCTTTGTAATTTGTCCTGCTTTCTTATATTGTTGGCTCAAAATCATCTTTTTAGCAGTCTTAGAAGTCAATTCATGAAGTTCGTGTACAAAACCTACTTCTTAAAACTTCTGAACTTGATATTTCTGACCCTCAATGGTGGCGAGTAATTGATAAACAGGACATACGACAAAAGTTTAAGTTTGCAATGGACCGTGTTAAGTGGTGTGCCAAGTAATATAATTTGTGAGCCGCTAACAAGCGCAATATGCTTTAACCATTGTAAAAAACACAGAGAATGAATACAGAGTATGGTAATTGAAACAGAGTAGTAGTATAAGTGAAGGAATTATCCAGAACTGATATGAACTCCAATGGCAATGACAAAGATAACCATGAAACCAAAGAAGAGAAGGGTGTGGACGAAGATGGAGAGGCCGCTGGTTTGGAAGTTGCAGAATTCCACGACTCGGCCTTTGCCTGGAAGCTGAAACAGTAAGCCAGGAGTGAACAGAACAAACAGCACAAGGCCTATCACAACAGGGCCCCAATCCGCCATTTTTACCAGTGGTGGTAGAGAAAGATGTAAATTCATGAAGGAGCAGGATCATGGATTTATAGGAAGCAACCTTAATTGGTACAGATAGGGATGAGAGATAAGACAAGGTGGGATGTCAAGGAAGAGAACGTAGAAACATCCAAAGGGAAAATGGACAAGAGCGTGGGCATTGGATGCAACGATTCTGTGTCTGAATTCTTCCATCCCCGGACGGCTACTTTTGTCGCCCACCTCACTCCCCACTCTCAAGTCTTCACTGTATTCTAGTGTTGGCCACTCTAAAATACCAAGTAACCCAAAAGAGTTCAAGCTTCACTCAGATTCTGAGTGCGTTTGACGAGAATTTCAAGTTGCAAGAATTCAGAAATGAAGTTCAGTTTCTTTTTTCTTTGATATTTGTTCGCTTCCTACTTACTTCTTACCTTAAAACACCTACTCCTTGTTTTTGTATTTTCGGCACAAGGATTCCCTTTTCTTTCGTGCCACACGACATGCGTGGTGGAGTATGATTTGCAAGGAAAACATTGGAGAATACAAAAGTTAATGGAAATCTCTAGGATTTAGCTTTAACTTGATACTGGTTTCTAGTCTCACGTTTGACAGGTTCACAGTTGGAAAATTGTCCACCAAATATGCTGTGCTGCTTTGAGTCCACGAGAGGGACAGGGCAGCATGTGTGGAATTCCAATCTCATGTCAATTCATTCCATTCTTTTCCAGCTTCATATCATATAGGGCTCCCTTTTTTCCAAGTCTGAGCACACAGATTGAGGCATCTGCTTCCTCTTTTTCTCTTTTATCAAAATAAGTTTAATTGAATCCATAAGTTAGAGCTGCTTTAATAAATCTGTAAAGCAAACAGAAAAAAGAAGCCGCCAGAGTGATGAACCATGCAGAAGCTTACCAAGGAAAAAAAAAATGAATAAAGTAGGAGTCCTAAATATATAGCCATAAAGCAGATCCACTTCCTCACATTATTATACCTTTCCTCTTTACCTATCCCAATCTCTTCTTTCTCACCAAGTTTGGCATCATCCCCTTCTCCTTACTGACCAAGCAACTCTCTTGGTACTTATTAAGAAACTGCCACTGCCACATGGCGGCCTCATTCCATCAGCATCATCCACACACTTAGGATAAACCAGCAAGAGTTCACAATGTTTGAGACAGAGATGCAAGCTGACTGGGGGCCGATCATCGTGGCGGTGGTCCTCTTCATCCTCCTATCACCAGGGCTGCTCGTCCAGATTCCGTCGAGGTATAGAGTGGTGGAGTTTGGGAACATGATGACCAGTGGGATGGCTATTCTGGTTCATGCCGTCATATTCTTCTGTATTTTCACCATCTTGGTTATTGCCGTCGGCATTCACCTACACTTCACTTGATCCCATTTTCCTCTCTGTGACACCTCTGTTCAATTGTTCAGTACGAGTTTTTTGTCATTATACCGCTGACAGTAATTATAGTCCACTTTTCAGCAATATCAGTTCTGTAGATTTCAGTCTCCCCGTCAACCTGGCATATGTAACTCTAATATGTGGAAGTATTCCTATAAATAGGAGTAAGCAAAACTTTGCAATTGCAGGTGTTCATGGTTTCAAAAAAACTTCGCTTCTTTCTGTATAATCTGAATTGGGTGTAAAGGATTAGTTTGAGGGTGAGACGACATCATCCCCAGACTGGGCATTCAGTTTGTGAGATACTAACCGAGTCAGTGATCATCTAGCTTCGGTTTGATCTCCCTAATTCCAATTATAAATAATATAGCAATATTCTATCTTCTTAATTCTCATATCTATGATTGACTTTTTTTTGCTCGGAATCATATCTATGATTGACAATGACCTAATTTGGTCCAACTTCTTTCCCTAGCCTAATACATTAGGCGGTAAGTTTTAGTTGACATCACCGCTGATTCCCTGTATCTCTTATTCACATTTCATCAGGTCACATGCACGCAGAAATTCTAATCTTAAATTCTACCGTGTGAATTAACTCAGTAACCTCCGCGCATTAACATTATGGTAAAGTTCTGCCTATGAAGAACATTTTGTTCCCGCTAGGCTCCCATGTCTCCGTCAAGTAAATTAAAAAGTGTTCCTGTTTAGTGATTAGCTCTCAAATATCAAGCGTGAAATTTGAGTTTTAAAACTTCTGAGTGAAGGCATGATGTAATCCTGATAACTGAATTTAATCAGAATAGTTTACGCGGGAATCTTTTCCCCAGAATTACTCACGGGACCAGATCTTCCAAATGGGAATCCTGATCCAACGTCCCAAACATAACGATAAATCATGTTTGGATAAACTAATTTGGCTGCTAGCCATTTGTCGAACAGACATCTAGAACCCAAAACCAAGCTAAAAGTCGAGTCGTGTTCCGCAAAATATTAAATATAATAAAGTTTATTGCATGGATTTAAGATCTCTAATTGACCAGTGTTCAGTATATCAGTCAACAATACTGGAAGAAGAAGAAGAAAAGATAGATTAAAAATTGGCAGTCCAGCAGCATAAGAATAAATGACCAGATAAATAGATCTAAGGAAGTTGAGTCGTGTTCGATAAGAGAGATCAGATCTGAGCCGCATAACTATACAAAGGTGAGAATACAGAGTTACCGATGGAGAAGGAAGGATCCAGATGCAGGGCGGAGGTGTCAGCCGATGTACATATGAATGTGAAGAGCCAAAAGAAGGATGGCGTAGAGAGCGAAGAAGAGGAGGGTGTGGATGAAGATGGCCTTGCCGTTGGTCTTCATGCCTCCGAACTCCAGCTGCTTGCTGTGTCCAGGGAAGGAGCAGAGCAGGCCTGGTTGAAGAAGCACGAACAGCACCACGCCGATGAACACTGGGGCCCAATCCGCCATTTCCTTTTGAACTCACACCAAGACTCGGCCGATCTTTCGATTTTTTCTCCCTCCAATTTCCAGTTTTCGCTGCCTCACCGACTCCACTTCGGCGTGCACGTTCCACTGTCGAAAGCTAGATGCGGCCTCAACTTCATAACCGAAAGCCGCTGGGTCCCACCTACAGGGTCCTCTCACGGTCACATCCCCACCCCCTTCTCCGGTTATAACCTGCATTATTTTATTACTATTAATTAATAGTCACAGATCTGTCACGCTTGATTTTAATTATGATTATTAATTTCAATTTTAATGAACCAAGCCTGTGTCTAATTGAGTCGCCTTTTTGACCCTTGTCGTTTTGCACCCACCACGCTTCCCAAAAGAATCACATTCTTTTGGCTGCTTTCACCACCCCACCGTGACAAGGCTTTCGGATAGGAATAGCAGAGAAAAGAGCCTTTGCTTAATTAATTTTCCTTTCTTTATTAGTGATCGCTAGATAACACATGGCACGAGCACAAAGTCGAGTGATTATTGGTTGAAGAAAATACTAATGAGATTTCATTAGCTTTTGCCTTCATTTTGAGGTCTTGTCGGCTTGTTCTCTCTAGCTAGCCCAGTAGCCTTCTTACATTATAGCGTGAGAGTGGGGGGATAAGGACAAGGCTGTAATCAAACATTACATGGATAATGATGGAGCTTCATGAGCCAGCTCTAAATCTTTAATCAACCATTGTTTAATTGAATTGCAGGCATAATAGAGCCAGCCGGACCAACCAGCTTTTTGAAGTGGACTCATAAAGAAAGAAAACGATGCCTTGCCTTTTCTTATCCAGAAACAGCCACACACCTCCGGGAAAAAAGGGAATAATAGCTAAATAAAGATGCATGATTGATGGATTATTTGTAGGTTGGGAATCGAATTCCCTTTCAAGTGGTAAAACAGAATAAGTTGTTGGTATTTCATATTATTCATACCCCCCAAATATTCAGATCGATCTTGTTATATTGTGAGAGTTAAGGATGTTGGATTGGGCTGCTCCTCTCATAGCATCTGCTCTGTTCGCGTTTTTGTCGCCGGGGATGATATTTCAGATGCCGGGGAAGAATCGGCCGTTGGAGATCATGAACATGAAGACCACGGCTGCTTCCATCTTCGTACACACTGTTATTTATGGTCTCTTCCTTATTTTGTTCTTTATTGTCCTTAATATCCATCTCTATTTCTAAAATTAATTACCTACCCTGCTCCTGCTCCTACTCCTGCTGCTGTAACTTAGGGATGAGCCTTTCCTCTGTTTTTTTTTACGGTCACTGTAACTGAAATCTACTGCTACAGACTCTAATCATTGAATTACTCACGATAGCTCTCCTCAATCATATTTCATAAGCTTCCACTTTTCTTCTTAGATACATGGCGGCCTTCGATTCATCATTTGTTTCCCCTGTCTGAATTACCTTTTTTTTTTACCCAAGTCCAGAGTTTCAGTATATTATCGCATAAATTAAACTAAAATGAAACCACCTTGTATTCATATCTATTACTAATTACTATTAGCAAAAACAAATCCCACAAATTCAGCTACACGATAACATACAAATCTGAACTCTCCCTCTAAATATTAATTTTGCGAATGGAGCGGTATCATATATTATGTTGATATTGATGCAGATAACATTTAAAAGTACTGAATAATAATGTTACACCCACAAATTTATAGATGTTTCATCCAAACAGGAAAATATGGCAAAAAAAATATAGGAATTTGAATTTTAGGACGATCTCTTACGAGTGAGTTTATTAAAAGCAAGGGGAAAGGAGGAGATCAGTCGAGTAATTTTAGACGCAGAACTTGTGGTCCAGTAGTCTCCATCGTGATCATCTCTACAAGTCTTTCAGAATTTTTTATGTGCAGCTTCTGCTTCATATCCCTCCGAAACTCTTCGTTCCCGGCTCATCCAAAAGTTTCATTTCTTGGGGCATGCTTCACTGCTTGGCTTGGTGACACCTACACACATACATGAAGCATATGTTGTGTTTAATCAAATTTGATTTCACTGCTTCAATAAGTTGCCTACTTCTGAGTTCGACAATAATGTGTGGCCCATGTAAATGTTCCTTCATTTTATTGATTTTTAATGTCGTTACAACTTAGAAAGAATACTTTTACCGACAGAATGACAAATTCTTTTACAATGTGTTGTGATGATTCCTACTTTTTTTTTTTTTTTGGCCACAATTGATCCTTTTTCCCTCAAAATATAAGACATCATTAAGTAAATATGCCTGTGCTGTGTATGTCAAAATGTGAACTCTCTGATCTGATTTGATGTGAAAGACAGGCAATTTTTTTAAGGGAAAATTTCACACCACTTATAGACGTGACATGATTTCAATTTATCCCCAAAATTCTCTTAAACTTTAATGAATTTTATGGGTCAAAATGAAATTAAGTTTTTAGGATAAAAAAACAAAAATATCCCTAGTTTTTTTATCTTGTAAATATTTATATATGTCTTGTGAATTTCCATATTTATCTTGTAAATAGTCAAAATATCTTTAATTCCCTTTATTCTTTTGAATCCTTTTATTGGTTTTATAAATGCTCATATTTATCTAGTAAATGACCAAAATATTTGTAATTCCTTAGATTCTTTTAAATCCTTCTATTTGTCTTGTAAATACCTTTATTTATCTTATAAATGCTCTTATCTATCTTGTAAATGCTTTTCTAAAATAAAAATAAAAGAAATGCATTATTGTCTTTTCACTCACAAAACTTAATTTCATTTTGACTCATGCGGTGCATTGAAGTTTCAAATAGTTTTGGGGATGAAGCTCAATGTAATTGTCCCCTTTTTTTAATAACTAATTAAGAATCATGTGACATTTAGGCATTTGTTTGGAGCTGCTTAGGCACATTTATATAAGTTGTGACAAAATTTCTTTTATATATTTATCTTATATAACGTAAATCACATATTATTTAAAAATTATTTTTTAAATCTCTAATCACAAACAAACCCTAAATGTATTATTTCATTAACTTTTGGGCAATGATTTTAAGGTTTATCTCACTTTAGGTGAAAGCACTTTTTAAATAATGCGTGCCCTGTTATTTTATATGGATGTTGGCACTTGGCAGGAAGAAAGCATTTAAATTTCCATTTGAAAAACCATTACTTAACGTGCAGTGTTAATATAATTTAATACGTAGTTTTTTCATTTCAAATTTTTAAAAATTCATGTGCAGTGGTTGTCATGTTTATGGTACAATCTTTGGGCCGAAATGAAAGATGAAACCTTTGACTGTTAATCTTATTCTTGGACACAACCATCTGTTATCTGGTTATATAGGCCCTCTGTCTGTTACTTTTAACTTTGTTCTCCCTGTCCACAAACATAAGCCACCTGAATTAGGCCTCCAACTAGTTGAATACTACATTTTCTTGTGGCAATTTCAAAACTATACAGTGAAACTTGTACCCCAAAAAAAAAAAAAAAACTATACAGTGAAACGCTCTTCCAGATTGTGAATTTGTATGCTCACACTAGTTTAAAACATATACATCTAATCATCTATATATGAAATACTATATTGGACATCGAAAGACTTTGACTGGGTCTGTTGACTCATATTATTTAAGTTGAATCCTATAAATAAATAAACCACATGACTGGATTGTATCACATCTCAAAGAGCTCTCCAATGTCTTTCTTGCATGCTTCATTAAATACTCATCATTCTCTTAATTATTGTTGCCAATCAAATGGGGACAAATGAATGACCGCCTTGTTGGGTTAAACCTTCAGGGAGTTATTTTGGCTCCTATTCGAGAGAGTTGGCGGCCTCCAGATGAGGGATGAGTGAAGGTGAATGTGGATGGAGCATACTCTAAAGCTACTCATAAGAGTGCCTGTGCTGGGCTTGTTCGGGACTCATCTAGAACCCTTATAAAGGGCTTCATACACCCCTTGGCGGATGGGGATGAGCTTACGGTTGAGGTTTGGGCGTGTTATTTAGGCTTAAAGGTTGTTTGGTCATTGGGGGTGAGGAAACTCTGGTTGGAGACGGATTCTTTCGAGTGTCTTGATTTACTTCTTCATGAACATGGTGGGCAGCATCGTGACGTTGGGATCATACAAGAAGTTAAATTGTTGCTTTAATTGGACTGGGTCAAGAAGCTTATTACCTATGTCCCTCGAACGGCTAATTATGTAGCAGATTTCCTAGCTAAGAAGGGGCTTGCAATGACTAGTGGGCTCCATGAGATCTACCAACCTTCTGAGGATATGAGCGTGATCTTGGGTTAGGATTGTAATGGGAGGATTGGTCCCATAAGTGTTAATTGAGGTTTCTCATTTGTATAAAAAAAAAAAATGGGGACAAATGAATGGTGTTGGCATGCAAAATGGGATCAACGTCAAGTAAGAAAGTAAATTAATTACGTACAAAATTAAACAACAGGAGAGTGAGTGAGTACATATAATAGTTAAAATGAAGCTTAAAATACAAATAAATACAAGATGAAGCAGTAAGCAAAAGTAGTGAAGCCGAAACAAAACCCACCAGTTGGTATATATGTTAATGAAAATTAAAGGAGTACGTAGTGTACTATATAAAGATGGATGATATAATGAAATAAGGGATCAACCCAAGTACAAATGGATGCCAACAACAAAATAGAAGATACAAATGAGACCAAAGTAGAGAAGGGAATGAACCAGTATGGACACTCCACTGGTCCTGAAGTTCCCAAACTCTACAGGCTTCCCGCTTCCCGGTATCTGTACCAGTAACCCCGGCGTTAACAGCATGAACAGCACCACCGCCACAAACACCGGCCCCCAGTCCGCCATCTTCCTCCTTCAATGCCTGTTTTCAGCTATACCCAGCTAGTACCTGTATGTGTTGGAATGACGACACTGCACATATATATAATTAGGTATTTATAATAAAGCAGTATGTGTGGGTGTGTACGTAGTAGGCTATCTTTTGGAAGAACGACACACAAGTGAGTGATGACGAGGAAAAAGCCAAAGTTGATGAACTGATTACAAAAAATGAACCTGTGGCCATTCAATTCTTCAGAGAATGATGTGTATGAGACCAATCAACCACGCACTTGCTGTTCAAGGATCTGAATTACAATATGCACAATCCATGTTTTCTTTTTTCAAACCACTTTTGGATTTGGATAGCAAAGCAGTAAAGGCGTGCTTTTTGATTCCTTACTAATTAAACATTCGTATAAATTCACACTTTATTGTTTCAATTAATTAGTCAATTTTTCTTTCTTTCTTTATGGCCGAAGAAAAAGGTATTTTTCATAATAAAAAATCGATACCCACTTGTTCTTTAATTACTTATTATTTATAGCCGCTTATAATTAGCTTGTTGAAGTGGAAGCAGAACACCAGACCAGAGGCAATATTAATTTAATTAAAGCAGACATTTTTTTTAGTATCACTTTGAAATGTCATTTTAAGTAAGGCTATTTATAGCTAGTATTTCGCGATAATTACATTTATGAATGAGAATTGTCAACATCTATCGACCACTCGAGTTTGGATATAAGATTTTGGGATATTTGAGTTGATGAAAGTAGCTAGCCTCAATTCATTCAAGTTGTTTGAATCGACTTGACCCTTTCTAGAATTGCCTACATACTGCGCAATCTCTTGGCTTAAGTAATAGTAGTAACGTAACACAATACTACTCCATATATAGATCCCCTTATACATGCATGCATATAATCAATGAAACCTGAATTTGAGAGTACGTACCAAATTTATGTGGTTTGATGGGGGTAATGAATTTGAGTCAAGAGTAGGCAGTTGAATTTGGTTTTTCTCCTTAAAAAATAGTATATATGCATGTATCGGATCTGATAAAAATGTATCGATCAAGTTGTAATTGAAAAAGGGAAAACAAAGTGAAGTGATCCCTTGGAGGGGCCAGATAAAACATGTATGGAGGAGGGTGATGAAGATACGAAGGAAATAGTGGTGCAAAAAGCAGTGAAGTTAGTAACAGTATCAGTAAGAGTGAGTGTCCGACTCTGACCCGATAAGATTGATGGATGATGATGATAGTGATGACGCCTTAATGAGCACGCAAAAGATGAAGAAATGCTAAAAAGACCAAAACGACGTCGACAGCAGGGTTCGAACCTGCGCGGGCGAAGCCCAACAGATTTCAAGTCTGTCTCCTTAACCACTCGGACATATCGACGTTGTTGAAACTTCTTCCCAAAAGTATCTTATACCTGCATAACAAACACAATTGACATCCCCTCTCTTGCTCCACCTGTTTGTTTCAAAAATTAACCTGTTTAAATTAAATTTATAGTGTTTGAATTATAAACTTTTTTAAGAAAATACTACTTAAATTTTAAAATCTCAAATAGATGATTTTCCAATAAAATGAATTGTCAATTGCTTTCTTGTTCAAGTTAATCCTATTACTACCGTTACAAATAATATTTTAAAGTTTAAGTGGATGGTGTTTTTCTATCTTAAATCAAATACATAGAATAAAAAATTGAGAAGTTTCCGTGCTCTTCTAACACGAGCATGACTCAGGATGTTTCTTAATAGTTGTAAGGTATCTCTTTCTGTGAATCTGTGCTGTCATTTTTCTATAGCTGGAACAATGGAATTGTCAAATATTGACAAATTGCTGTCCAGCTTGTGCAGGTCGATCTATAGTCACACAATTTCAAGACGAAACCACTCACATCATTGAAAAATTGATCACCAGAAACCACCGTGTTCCAACTACTAACTGCCAACTTAAACCATTCACCAAAAAAAAAAAAAAAGTTTCACATAAAATCTACGTACTACAGGCCAATATATGACCCATGTAATGATCAATCCTGGTAACAATATATATAATTTTCACACTAGCTACGTATGGCTTTACAGTTATGCACTCATATCATTCAATCAGGTTGTCAAGTCCACAACTTATATTTACCAGAATTATAATAGGTTGAGTTTTTTATTTTTTTTAAAATTGAACGGTGCCATGTCTAAGAGATTATTAAACTTGTCAATCTGCAATGTTTTCAAGAAGAAGAAGAGCATCATTGTGATTGATGATTGATCAGAAGAAACTATATATAAGAAAAACCAAAAAGTTGAATAGTGTGATATGCACGAAAATTAAACTTGCGTTACTGGAAATAGCATGCAATATATAGTACTACGTAGTATAATACTATGTAATAGATACATTGGATTTAAACACGCTATTATTGTTTGAACAGCATGCAGAAAATGTTACTAAGAATTGAATTGAGAACAATCGATCCTAATTTGTCCTTCATTCCCAGTCTTGACCCCGACTCTCCCAAGTTTCCTCATGGCAGAGGCAAAGGCACCGTTGAATAGAGCTGGGTTGTTGGCGAACTCAACCACCGTGGACTGCGAATTGGTGTCAGTAAAAAGCACCTGATCAGAAAAGAGCAAGCCCTGCCCTGCAACCAAGTTCTGGTAATACATAACGTCGAACACTTGTGGGGTTTGAACATCGAGAGTGATGGCTACCAGAGGGTCAAAATTCCTGGGGCACTGTTGCATCAACTGCTGGGCGAACCCGGAGTTCAAAGTGGGGTCCACCTTAGAAGAGTATAAGCGATTGGTGAACTGGTCGCAGTGAGAGAAGCCCACCGTGTGTGCTCCGGACAGGGCTATCATATCGGTTTGGCTCAAACCGTTACGACTAAATATGGCATTCAGTTGGTTCAGATTGAAGTCTGCTGTTGGCAAGTTTCCTGCCACCCGTGCCGCACTTGAAACGAGGCCATCCCTCCGTCCTAGTTCTACGTTGAAAAAAGTGCCTCCTCCCTGAAGAATATATATATCAGGGTTTTGGGTTGAGATTAATTAATGGAATAAACTTGTGTGTTTAATTGGGTTGAGTAATTACCAAGACGACCACGTCTCTGGCGGCGAGTGCTAAAATGTCAGCGCATGAGACTACGCCGGGGCATTGAGCTTCCACGGCTTGCTTTGCTTTGACGACGGTGTCGAACCCATCTCCGGCCAGCGATAGATTGATGGGAGCATCCTTCTCTGCATCTCCATTCGATGACGCGATCAACACCGAACCATCACATCCCTATACGCACCACAAAATCATGCGTTGATTCAAAAAGCCGTTGGCATTTATGTTATTCGTACAGTAGTTCTTTTGTCGGTAGTTAAACTCAGAAGAAGCTCAGGTTTAATTTCATTTGGCTTCATTTAAATAAATATATGTACTTGCAATTGTCAATTGTTTTTTATACAGTGCAATGACGTCATGGGAACGGCGGTGCCGTCTCGGGAGAAGGTTTCAAATCATTTTAAATATGACAACAATTAAGAATGCATAAAAATAGGAATAAGAAAAGAAAGACACGGAACCCAAATTTCCTGAGAATTATTACAGAGGAATTGCAGGCAGCTGCAATTAGAAGAGGAAGAACACAAAAACGATGCATCAAGGCTCTCTCTCTATATATATTTTTGGGACCAATTTAACAAGTAATTAAAACTAGGTACTACATATAATAAGTGCGTGAGTAATATTTTGATTGTGGGAAGAGAAAGATAAGGTAGCTAATGAAGTACCTCGACAAAGCAGTCATGGAAGAAGAGACGAAGAGTGGCAGGAATGGTGGTGAAAGTCTGAGCTAACTTGTTGGTGACTGCCTGGTTTACTATGTCTTCCACGTTGGGACATGTAGAACTGTAAAAATTCTCCACTAGTCGTGCTTCTGATCCCCCACTCATCATCGCTATACTTATTAACATTACCACTATTCCTCTTCTTCTTATCTCCATCTCTCTCATCAATTTGCTCATCATGATATGTATCTTGCCTGCTTCTTTCCTCTATATATGTCACCTACTCTAATATATATAGCGATGCCTTAGCTTACTCGCTTTTACTTGTTCTCCCCCAGTTTGAAATTAAGTATTTTATTATTATTATTATTATTAATCGTCATATATATCTGTATTAGCCCAATATCCTCTCTTAATTACTTATATTTATATATATTTCCAACCTGTCAGAAATGACGCTCCCCCCACTAGTGTTTTATATATTAGAAGTTAACTTTTACGTAAGTGTGGAGGTAATTAATAATGTATTTTTTATTATGTTATAGTAGTGTACAAATTAGTGAGGTTATATATATAATTAAGCATATTTTAAAGATATACGATATCTCAAGTCTAAACTATGGGTTTTATTCTTTGGGATATACGAGCATTTTAAGGTCAATTTGTGTCCGCCGTGTTTGTTGGTGTTGGAATGAGTCCTTTTCATGCACCCTCGTCAACCCACTAATATACAGCCCCCCTTATTGATCCATTCCTATATAACTTATTATTACTCGCGTCGGTAATATAATAAATATTTATTTAATTCAATTAGATTAAAAAGATTAGTTAAGTTAGTTAATATGACATGTATTTTCTAAATCACTATGATCATCTTTTTTAATACTCTCATCCTTATCAATATGGATAAATTAAAAAAAAAGACTGATAATAAAAACTTTCTTATATTTAGTATCAATATCAACTCTTTAAATATGTTTTATATTAAAGAACAGAGGGGGTATTTGTTATACTCATTACCCATTGATCGGGACCTTCGAATTGTTTATATACACGAGTTTCATAAAAATAATAAATGGATTAATTATTTTAATGCTTAGTTACCTTCAGGACTATTTCTTAACTTTACCATAAATTTAAACATATACTGCAAGTTATTGGAAGAAGATCCTCTCATTGTCCAATTTTCTGCCCATCCCTTATTGTCCTCATCCTGGCCGTCCAAATCTTGATCCAAGGGACCAGATTTATTTTGACAAAAACCGCGCGCGGTTTTTGCCAAAATAAATCGATCCTGGATCAAGATTTGACTATCAGATGAGAACAATGAGGGATGGACAGAAAAATGAAGGTGAGAGAAACCGGACCCGTAAGTTATTATGCTACTGAAAATAACATGGATTGGTATCTGCACACATCACCAAATGTTGATAGGCAAAATCCTCACTACTTTGATTGGCCATTGGAGTAAGACTTTTATAATAGGAGGCCAAAGCACGAGCGAGACTTGCACGAGTATGACCCGTTCAAATACAGATATATATATATATATATATATATATATATATATATATATATATATATATATATATATATATATATATATATATATATATATATTCTTTACAAATAATAAAAGTCTTTTTACTTTTGAGGATGCAATTAATTAAACCCTCGATCAGTGTCAACGTTTTGTTTTGTTTGGTGGATGAATATTTTGTTTTTTGTTTTTGTTCTGGTGTAGAACACAGATGTCCAGCCTGGTAGGCTAGAGCTTTGATATAGGATCGATAGACTCCTCCTGTAAGCCTATAGGGAAGACGTCCAGGAGAAGGATGGATCACTGTACACAACCAGGCATTTCGCCTAAAGGGGGTGGGATGTGTGCACAGTGTAACTGTATGTAGATTAGTTCAATGATGAGAACTTGTTTACCTTGATTGTGTAATCCCTATATATATATAGAGTGTACCTTGCGGTTAGATCTCTCGTATCAGGTGTGTCCATGAACTCGGTAACTACCCCCTGACTAGGTCCTTCGGTTAGGGTGTTGAGATCCTTGCGCGGACAGCCCCTTGACTGGGCCTGCTAGCTTATGGGTCTGGACTCGATGAGCCTAGACTTAGATCCATAACAGTTTTTTTTTTAATAAAAAAGGGGGTGGAATAAGAGCCGTTGCTTGCAAATTTGCAAAAACGAACGTAATTGCAAATTCATTTAACCCCATTGGAATCTATGAAAGTGATGGATTTTGACATTTGAACTAATCTGGCTCAATAATAGTGCAGGTGTATATTTGACATATTCACTTCTTCTAAACTTCGTCGTTTTAGCATATGGTAAAAACTGATTCTTCATTAACTTATTTAACTATATATGTTTTGTGTGGTCTCTGGGTGTAGACAGGAAACAACATGACATTTGATATTTTAAGAGTGGCAGTTAAATTCGTGTATTTACTTACTTTTTTAGAGCTTTTCAGTTAACAGGATGCCTTTCTGGTTTTGAAGGACCTGCTTCCTTCTTATATGATCTTTTAATCGTGGCCTGAGTTCAGTACGCACCTGCTAAAATTGAAGAAAAATTAGCGACACGTAACCGAATTATTATACCAAAAATAAATAAAATAATAGTGTTATGGTGTAGCATGTGAAGTTTTTTATTTTATTTAGAATAAGCTTGCTTATATATGTGGGTGACGTGCAAGCATATATCCACATGGCCGGTGCTTCAACAGTACAGTAAGAAGGTAAGTTCTCTTTTTTCTGGGTCCATGATTGCTTTGTTTAAGGTCAAATTTCGTGATTTTGGATAACCCCAACGTCCCAAGGCATGTGATTTTGGAAGAAAACGAGCTTCCTGGAGTAATACCACTGTAAATTAAAGTTGGTCCCCATAAATAAATAAACATTATCGTTAAACCTGTTTAGGGAAGTAAAGACGCGTTGTGATCCGCCAAATTTATGTGTTTGGTTTATCTGTGACTCAGTTGCAACCTCTCACACCTAAACGCTAACTACGCATTTGGGTCCCTTTCACTTCAGGGCATGTCATTCCATTCCATCTCTCTGGCTTTTCTGTAAACTATAATTTATAAATTACTTACTCATTAAGCTAAAATATAGCATGCCTGTCTTAGTGCGAAAGTAATCCCTATATGTGCATGCATGAATGCATGTATCTATATATTAAGGTGGTTATGAAGCCTGGGAGCCCGATGCACCCACCTGAATTCAGAGAAAAATCACTCTGCCTAGCCCCAAAAAAAAAGCAGGTTGCCAGCGCTCTTAGAGCGCAGTGGCACTAGTGCCAGCTTTAGAGCTGGCACCACTCCTCTGTCCCGGGCTCGAGCCTGCACCCCCTCCCCATTGTGGACAATCAAAAAAAAAAAAAAGCAGGTTAGAAATAATTGGGCACAATCGAGTTGAACATTTTTACAGGTAGGGCCAGGTATGCTACCTTGCCTGGTAAGTATATATATTATTTTTGCTTCCCCCCCCCCCCACATGCTTCATCATTTGATCAACTTTGTAGACATTAATGCAAACCACTTCGACTTGACGGCTTTAATTACAATCTTGTCGCCTTATTTATAATAGATTATGGATGTTGTTTAATTCTTGAAGTATGAATATTGGTTAAGAGGTATTGCAGTTTTTAAATTTCAAGACTCAAGTTGTAAATTTATTTTGAAACATCCCAAGATGTGGAATCATTAAATGTATTTGAAGTTTATATTACTTAGGGTGAAGTTAAGACATATTGTAACTACATAAATGTTTATAAAATTTAAATAGAATTATTTTTCCCGAATGTGAATAGGGTAGAATGTTACCACTTGGATAAGGAAGCCCACCTGCACAGCCCGAAATGGTTAGAGTTTTTACCGGGTAAGGCTGGCCATCGGCCGCATTACAACCCCTCAACCACCCCACCCCACCCCGCAATCACACACACACGTTAATATTTGTTTTCTTCTAAATAGTCACATACATTAAATAAAGAGTGTGAAAAAAATCACCAATCTTATCTGAGACATGCAACAGTGAGCATGCTTTTACATATCTATCTTGGCATAAACAAAGGAGATGCCTTCCTCTGAACATTAATCCCTTGGATCTGCTCAGTCGACAAAATGGATGACTCGCTGTCGTAGTTGGCATTTTCCATCTGCTGGTGGATCTGTAAGTGCCAAATCATTCTTCATTCTAATTTATAAGGACCAAGATAATTTGATGGATCAACTAATAAAATTAGCATATTAATGTGTTTGCAGTGTTCACTGTCTCCCCTTGCTGACTTTTCTTATGGGTGGCCTGGTTGAAAACTAAATCTCTCAAACACTTTAAAAACTGTGGAGATTACCTTGTCAAGAATGGCTGACTGATCATCTAAAGGAAACTTGCGCATGTACTTCAGCATCTCCAGTTGCTACAAGTTCGTTATCTTAATGTCAATACTGCATTCAATTAGTAAGATGTTTTTCTGGAGATTAGTACTAAATTGTACCTTTTCCTGTAATTTTTGCTGGCCGAGCATTCTTTCTGAAAATTCATCAGGCCGGAGCTCTGCTTCATCACAGGCTATCTCTTCTCTGCCATTTAAGTGTATAAAAACATCTTACCGTGAATAATTACTTACTAATCTTTTTAACTTCAGCAATTAAAGAGGGATTTGAACTCTGCACTCAAATCACCTGTGCTATGCTAGGTGGCAGAAAATTATCAGAGCATGTCTAAGGAATGTCTATGGAAAATGTCACAGAAAGGTAAGGTTATGTAGAACAGTAGAGAGAAAGGAGGGAGATAATGAGAATTAAAGAGTCCAAGAGAAAATTAATAATATAGCCTGACTTCAACTGGTCCCAGAAACTCAAACTAGACAAGGCATAAGCACATTGCTTTGTTCCAATATAAGTTTTGAAGAGAGTTTGCAAGATGAAAGTGGATGGTGCATATAGATAGAGAAGAAAGAACTTACTTTGCAATGAATTTATAAAATTGAATCACCAATTCCAGGTCATTCTCATATACAGTGCTCACTTTACCCAGGCATGAAATACCATATCGTGGATCTATCGTCAAAAAATTGCACAACTTAAACTCGAGTTATATCATGCAGAATAACGCTTACTCAGAGATTATGAAATTGTAAAATTTATATATCAATGTATCTATAAAGTCTCTTGAAACTCAGGGTCCATAAAAATAGAGGGCTCGAGATCTAGTTGTAGATTGAATAAAACTTAGTCATGAATTGATTTGGTCACAATATGGTTTTGTTTCCAATTTTCAAACTGAGTAATAGTGTTCACTTTATAAGAGATAATAGATTCTGCTTACAATTAGCTCATTTCATGTATCACTAATAAAAGTCTTAAACTTCCTTCACAACAATCTTGAACTGCGGAAGACATCAAGACGGCAAATGACATTTTCTTTTCTCTAATTGAAAGAAAAAGGAATGAAAATCTGATCCCAACACATCATAAATGACAACTAAGAAGGTCATCTTATTCACTTTTCTCTCTTGCATTAACAAGTAAATTTCCCATAAAAATGCAGCACACGATTTTCTCAAGGAGGGAATAAACAAAATCTTCAATTTGGAATGCATAACAAGGCATAGAGATATCGTAATACTGCAAAGTAACATCATGAATTCACAATACAACCAACTTACCAATTCCCATCTCCAAAAATATCTCTTCCTGTATTGCAGTGGTCACAGCAACGGCTTCCTGTCCATGCAGTATCAATCCCAGAAAATGAGTGAACAGGCAACATACATTGGTTATCTGGTCTTATAATGTTGATCCCATGAATGTTCTAGATACTCCAGTTAAGTCAAGAGTCTATCGCCTATGAGAAAATAAATCCAGTTCCCCGAAAATGAAATCAATATCAAAGCTATGAATTGAGGTAAGTATATAATTCCTTCCGGACAAACCCAATTTCAAACGGATCCGGTTTCTCTCATTTTCTCTCTTTCTCATTATTCCTCATTGTCGCCATCTGGACCGTCCATTTTTTGATCCAACGATCCAGAGGAAATTTCCGAAAAACGGTTTTTCGCGGTTTTTCAGAAATCCCAAAACCGCGCGCGGTTTTTTTGAAAAACCTTCTGGATTGTTGGATCAAAAAATGGATGGATGGGATGAGCCTGTGAGAGATGGGGCAGAAAAAGGAAAAATGAGAGGATCCGCTTCCATTTCAAACACTATGATATAATATTTCTTTTCCGGGTTAATATGACGAATCGCGAAACTCCCATCTTAGGTCCTGAGATAGAAGTAAGCTGCTCAATTTAAAGGGAATACAAAAGCGAAGAAATGGGCAAAATGAAAGAGAAAGGGAAAAAGAACTATCCGATGAGAAATTCACCTGTTTGTCTTGTACAGCGTCTGCTATCCTTTTCTTCACTTCTGTAAACCACAAGAATAAGCAAAGAAGCGTTACAAAGACGAAAATGGGAGGATAATTACAGAGAATGAGAAAGCGGAGACGAAGTACCAGGTTGGGAAGTAAGGAAACAGAAGCGATCGAAAAGATGGACAAGCTGTTCTCTTGAAAGCATTCCGTTGCCCGGTACCTGAGGAGTTGCCATGGATGAAGACAAATCCTAGTAGGGTAAGAATGTAAGATGTTGTTCTCAGGAGGAATTGGCCTCCGTATGTCCGTGCCCAGTCCTTTTTTTTTTGGTCTGCCCTGAAACTCAATATTTAATTACTTTTTCAAACCTCTGAGGCTTCCTTATCCCATGAGAAAATAAGAAGGAAAAAAAAACCTCTTTTTGCTGGGAAAAAGTCGTTGAAGAACAATGTTCATGAGAAAAATTTTACACTGATATGAGCTGTTCCTTCCACCAAAGCATCCATTACTCCAACCTTCAATTGCATCTATCAATATATAAAGTACATTTCTTTCACATTTTCTTTTTAACTAGGTTTTTTAGTGCACATTTTCTTTTTAACCAAGTTTTTTTACTGCAACATTTTACTCCAAACTTTTATGCTTTCTGAAACTCTTGCATCACCGTCCACGTTGACTTCTGAGAGAGTTATTTTGCACTAATTGTCATTTTTTTAATACATTTGACTTACTTGAAAAAAGAATAATTTTACTCTGTTTCGTTTATCTAAATTTAAATGTTATTGTCAAATTAGTAATAATCATAATCAACAGTAAGAATAATTCACTGTAAATCGAAGTAACAATAGTATAATTTTCAATGAAATGTTAAATTTTTAGGCTAATTAATAATGCAAAAAGGAAAAGGGGGAAAAAAAACCTTTTAGAAAGAGTGAACTAAATCCTTTAAGATTTGAAAGATGTATGCAATATTATTGACTTTGTTGAGGCCCCGACAATCATATGACGCCAACAAATTAAGAATAAAAAAACTAATGGAGCTTCAGTAAAATGAACATTTGAAGCTGTTCTTATAAACAAAACAAACATAAGTAAAAACAAGATAAAATTTGAAACAGTCAAATCAGTACCTCTTTTTTTTTGCTCAAAAAATCAGTCCCTGATCATTCTCCCTTTATAATCTCTCTCTACTTTACTACAAATCAATATCATAGGGTATGGCAACAAAAAAATATCACAGGGACGACCATTAATGCGAAGTAGGTAGAGGATCATCATGTTATAAACCTTGCAAGACGGAAATATTTAAAAGAAAAAACCTTTGATTGAACCAAAATGAGCTTCAACACATGACTTCTATTTACATATGATGCCTAACTACTGCATACAATATGAATCTTGTTTTGTCCATGTTACAACCATTTCCATCTCTTCCTGTTTGCTCTAAGCAATAAAAGATGTGAAGTTGAAATTTACTGGGAAAATTGGGGGAAAACCGAACAAGAGTTTTTCGACAGTTGAACTTGAACCAAGATGCATGACCGAGTTTCAAATGGCAGAAGGGATGAGGTCTTCTTCACCTTCACTTTTCTGATCGTCCAACAACTCCATCCAAGGCAAAATAGGTCCCTGAAAATAATAATATATTTCTCAAATATCAGAGTATTGACTAGTATGGCCTGCTTCTCATTGTCAAGTGAAATAACAAAGCAAATATTTCCTTTGTTTTATTATGAACTCTACCTTTATGAGTTTATTAAGATGAGAATTAAAAACTAAAAGCATCCAAGATGTCCTAGAAGACTTCATCAAGTTTCCACGGCCTGATTCAGCAATAGGTCACCAAGTGAATGTACAATACCTTTCCTTGTCGTATGACTGTCGGAGGAACTTTTGTCATATCAACCACAGTGGATGGCTCAGCAACTCTCACACCGCCATCAACAACGAAATCAAGACCCTAAACAAAAAGAAACCGATGGATTAAAGTGCAGTGCAGTTTTATCTTTTCTAATATTTATAAATAATTTGATTCTCTCTCTATCTGAAACAGTGCAAGAATACAGGGGGTGAGACGTATGAGAAGTAAATAGCCAGTTCCTTACGAGAGGACCGAGGAGATCAAATTAGCCAGTATTTGAAAGAGCACTGACATTTTTCGTGGAGGCATGCAAAATCTGCTTTACTAGGAGGAACATTAAAATGCAAATGCAGTGTCCTCTCAACATTATGTGGTCTATTTCTAATATATACAAATATATATATATATATATATATATATATATATATATATATATATATGGCCAAAACCTATTTCTGATATATATCTAAAAGCCCATAATAGTATTCATAATTGTTACAGCAAAAACCAAAAAAGAAAAGAAAAGAAACACATCACTCGAAAACTAGAAAGTGACGTACTTCAGGTCCATATGTGTCAGCTATCATAACTGGATCAAGCATCCACTCATCTTCATTTCGGAACTTGATACTGAAAAAGGGGTTGAAAATCCAGAGTAAGAGTCAACATGTTGAAGCATCAGTTGTCACAATCTATTTGCTCGTAAGAATTGCTTTAGAACTAGATGCCTTTTCACAGCAAACAATTTCTATTTTCTTATTCTTGTTCTTTTCTTTTTTTGTTTCTTTCATTTTTTTTTTTTGGGGGCATAAAATCAATTAAACAAACCTTGTGCATATTAAGGGTGCATCCATCTTCTCCAGTATTGCTTGACAAATTGCATCATCAGGCATACGGACACCCACATTTTTTCTTGATGCATATTTGGCAGAAGTAGTACCATATCTTGTGCACTGTTTAGGTAATTCTTTACTTGCTATTAAGATGAAAGTGTACTGTGACAAAAATAACTGATGTTAACAAAGAGCTGTCTCCACTTAATGCAGCTGAGAATACTAAATTGGTAACAAATAAAAATAAGTTGCTGCCATCCAGAAAGAGATAAGAAGATGCTTAAAACATGAAATATCTACAACGTGTGACAATAAATTGATGCCTCAAAATACATGCTTGTGTTGCGTAAACAACAACTGAAAGTAAACTAACATCAATCAAGAGACATCCTTTTACCGAAAATCTATATTGTTACAAGATACAACCAAAATGAAAGCTCAGTTGTTATCTTTGTGCTTGATATTTGATGGAAGGAGAATAATATTTCCTTCAACTTCAATTAGCACTGCTTATGCATGACGCAAAATGATATTTGCCTGTTCCAATATGTTTTTTCCGCACCAATATCTTTTACAGTGATTTCCCAAAATACACCCAGTCCCACTTATTGAAGCTTAAAGTATGTTTTTAGCTAAAAATGAATATACATGACAACTGTTGCCAAGGTGTTCACCTTGTCAAAAACAACCTGGAAACACATGCTTTCTAGTTTCTACATCTCAACTCAAGTTTAGAGAACCAACTTGATTACAACAGGTAAAGGCAATTTATGCTCACTAATGCTATTTTCAGTGCATTAAAGAAATAGATAATTAGACCTTTCAATTCTCCTTCTTTCATCATGTTCATGAATTCAAGACCTTTCTTTTTCTGCGTTTATCAGCAGAAGTTAACCCTTGTAAAGCAAAATAATTCAATACAGAACTTTTGCATTGGAAACCAAATCAATCAAAAAATTCAGAGAAAAGATAGTTCTAAAGCAATCCACGCTTTCTAGGTCATAGATATATCCATGTGGTTAACAACGGATAAATGACAACAACAGCCAAAAGCCTTGTTCGTCTATTAAATAGCAATTAAAGAAACATCTGAAGAGCATACTCACTGGACCAGGTAAGTAAGGCTTAACAGCTTTGAATATATTTGTATGACCTTGACCATCACCACGTGGAAATCCAATAGTATACTTGTCTATGTCCCGAAGTGAGTGGCATAAGATGCTAAGAGGCTGCATTTATAGAACATTACAAACATTACTAATAGGAAGTTAAATCAATAACAAGCACATATGTAATCAGATGCGTGGTGTAGCGCTAAGTTCTAAAGTAAAGCTATATTCCTCGCCTTTGAAGCTTCGATCTTCTTGATCCTGCAAATGCAAAACTAGACCCTTTGTGAATGAGATCAACAAAGAGTTATTTTGGGGCAGAAATTCCCATATATTAGCAAAAGTCACCTACCTACGGAGACGCTCAATGGCTGAGTTGCTTCTCAGATCACATACTATAGAATACCTATATGGAAAAAAGAACTTCAAGACAGTCACGCCACTATCATTTATTTTTCTTTGTAGAGGGGGGAGCTTAAGGCTTCCAGAAAAAAGGGAGATTGGGCACTTGGACAAGCAAATTGTGTATCGATACTCACAACTTTCTTAACATATATTTATACATCAAAAAGCAAAAGGCAAATGTTGATAATTTAACAGCCACAAACATCTTCAATCTTGAGAACCAAAATCTCCTCTACATATCACATATAGATAATAGTCTAAACCAAGCAGAGTCTCGTACTTCCCAAGAGGAGAGTTTAATTATAAATTATATACGAACCAGATGAAATAGAAAGAAGATAGAGAAATAAGAAGAAACAAAAGCAGAAATCTGGCCAACAAAGGTTTTTTCAATTGGTAAGGAGTTGGTTTATAACCCAGGAGATCAAATAGCTCAGCAGAGAATCTGAACGTCTTGAGTTCATCAGAGAGTAATTAGAAAGCTAGTAGGATTACGAAAAATTGGACATGAAATGCAAGACTACATCAAAACAACTATAAAAGGAGTTTATAACAGAACAAAACATACAAGCCTGGATGAGAAAAGCTACATAAAATTTAAAAGGTCAAAAGCAAAAGGGCCTAAATAAGATAAGAAACTTAACAGAGTATCCGTGGGAATGACTCCAACAGCTCCTTCATTTAAGAGTTTGACCACGGGTTCTAACTTCCAGCTGTCAGACCCGGACGAGTCCGCTTCAATGTAAAGCAAACCATCTTCCTGGTATTACCAATTTCAGTGTCAGATAAGGTTAACTGTATTGAATAGTAGATGATATAATACAAAAGAGAAGAGTTGGTGCATGCCGATAAACAGAGATTGCACCTACTCATCGATGGTCCAAGCAGAAAAATACAGAAGAAACCAAAAGGGGCGGATATTTGCATCCCCAACAAGGAGAGAAATATCACAACCCAATACAATATTGTTCGCCTCCATTATAAAGGGGCGACAGAAAATGCTCATGGCTTCAGCTAATCAGGAAGAAACAAATAGGTACTAACCAGACAGTATTGAAGAAGAATAAGATGGAAGGGAGATAAAGGCGCAAGGATGGTAATAGACGAGTAACAAGTAAAGAGTGATGAACAATACCTTGGTAAAGCGAGGAGAGGTATACTTGAGACGCTTAGGACTTCGCTTAACAGCCATAGATAGGACTGAGAATTTGCGGGTTTTGGGTAGGTGAAGGGGGAAATGGGTCGGAAGCAATATATCAGTGGCCATTGCAGAAGAGTGACAGAATGAGAGAAGAATCAGCGAGTCACGACCGCAGAGCTTCTGCACGCATTTGCAATTTATTGTTCAGAAACCCTCCGTTGAGAAATTTCGAGATTCAGCGGGGCTTCTGTTCCGGCTAGCGGGGGCCAGAGACTACGAAGCAACCATAAACGGATTTCGGAAACTTCGAGCATCGGAGCATGAACGATGAACAATGAACATCACCACACCATCTTCCTTAACGACATCGTTTCGTCAGCCCTGCCACTATTTAGATTTTAGGGAGAATCCATACCAAGGCCCAATTAAGGTCCAAAATTACAAAAAAGGCCCCAACAACTTTCTTCTATCACAAATGGCCCTAGGGCCCTTTTTGACATTTGACTATTAAGTAAAATGACAAAGACGCCCTCAACTACACACACAAATGAAATGAACGCAGTCTGTCTCTCTCACTCGCGATCGTCTCTTCCCTCTTCTCTCTCCCACCTGCTTGACTCTCACTCTCCTCTCGTCGTCGCCGTCAGAAGCTGAAAGTCTCGCTGTCGCCATTGCCGATTCACCAAAGGTAGGAAACGTTTTAGGAATTAGGTTTTTTTCGGTCCCTTGTTTTGTTTCTGGAAATCCCATCTGTGATTCTCAGTTCATTTGCATCTTCGCTCGGCGGCCGATGATTTTCTCATCAGAAGACTCCTTCTTCCTTGTTCCTACTCCTTTTTGGTTGTGGTAGTGATTAAATTTTGAAGCCTTCATTTGGACTACTTTTTCCCCTGCTGATGCATAAACAAATTTTGCAAAGAAATATATTACAATGATAAAATTTATTTGGAACGGGGTGTAATTGAGAAGAAGGTAATCAAATTATTGTATTCTATGCTTGATTATGATACAATTCTGTAGTTTCTAACAGAATCGTCGAGAAAATTAGGTAGAAGACAGTAGAGAGGATGAAGAGAGAGAGAAACCGAGAGGGAGAGAGAGAAGAGGCACATAGATGCAGCTGAATATTCTCATTCATTCAATAGGTCAATAACACAGATTACAATTGAGGGAAGTGCCTTTATATAGAGGCAGGATGGGGGGCGCCTCACTTGAGCATATCAGTGCTAGCGCCTATTTTAAATGTCAGCTATGGTTCGTTATAGCTACACTGATCAAGCTAAGTCTGCTTCTCAATAGTTAACGGCTTTGGCTAGTGCTACTTAACTAATATAAGGAACATTTAAAAAGAATTTACAATTATATAACAGATTCAACATGTTGGGAGTGTGGCCAAGTTTGCCATGCTTAAATCACATCCAATCATGCTGTACACACCACTGTGAAGCCGTAAATATTTGGTTGTCCTTTTCTTTGTGTACCTTATACATGCACGCATACTCTTATTTGCTATTGTTCATACGAGTTTTCAGCAATATACTGCTGTTTTTTAGTGGGAGTGGTCTTAAGGGAGTAGGACTATTTAATTGATTATACATTGTGGTTTTGTTTTGGCCTAGAGTAGAAATCACGGTTTACTTTTTTACATTAGAAAATGTAATTTAGATGCTTTGGCATCTCTGTGGGTTTAATCAAATTTGTTTTTTCTTTCTTTTGTGGGGGGTGGGGGCGATTGCTCTGTAGGAAATATTTCCTTGCACCTCTCCCTCCCTCCCTCCCTCTTTATGCCTGTCTTGGAGAGATTTCTTCAGAGTTTGTACTTGTGTTGATTGTATATTCCTTTATTTGTTATTTTCTTCATTACCTTAATCATAATTGTTGTTACTAATCACATTAAAAAAATCAGGTTATGAAATTTGGGAATGAGAGCCTTCAATAGATATGAAGATTCCATTGCACAGTTTCGTGTTTTAACATATCTTAAACCTCTTTTTGAGGATTCTCATGCATGTATAATTAACAATTGTTGTAAGTACACAAGCAAGAAGGGTGTAACATAAGAAGAAGCAACAACAATGAAATCTACACAAAGGGACACAAGGTTCTCCGGTTCAATAAAGAATTCTTCAAGCAACACGTGCAAAGCCAAAAAGTGTTGTCCATCATTGAGGAGTCCCAGAAGTAGAAGATGAGACATTAGGCAGCATAGTTGTTAGGACACATTGTAGTTGATCACTTGTTGAGTACACGTGCATATGTATTTATGACAAATTTGTATTCATGAGAATGACCTTCAACATTTGTATTTATGTAAATTGTCTACTGATGCTAACTTGACCATTTGAATTCAATCACAAGAGGAAATGTTTCCTTCTTTTATGATATTTGTTCAGGATATGAGAAAAAAAAAATGCAGCTGGAAACGCCCCCTGATATTGTTGTTAATACCCCCTGTTATTGTTGTAAATGACCCCTGATATTGTTGTAAATGACCCCTGATATTGTTGTAAATGACCCCTGATGTTGTTGTCAATGACCCCTGATGTTGTTGTAAATGACCCCTGATGTTGTTGTAAATGACCCCTGATGTTGTTGTAAATGACCCCTGATATTGTTGTAAATGACCCATGATATTGTTGTTAATGACCCATGTTATTGTTGTAAATGACCCCTGATATTGTTGTAAATGACCCATGTTATTGTTGTAAATGACCCATGATATTGTTGTTAATGACCCCTGTTATTGTTGTAAATGACCCCTGTGATTGTTGTAAATGACCCCTGATATTGTTGTAAATGACCCATGATATTGTTGTTAATGACCCCTGTTGTTGTTGTAAATGACCCCTGTGATTGTTGTAAATGACCCCTGTGATTGTTGTAAATGACCCATGATATTGTTGTTAATGACCCATGTTATTGTTGTAAATGACCCCTGATATTGTTGTAAATGACCCCTGTGATTGTTGTAAATGACCCCTGATATTGTTGTAAATGACCCATGATATTGTTGTTAATGACCCCTGTTATTGTTGTAAATGACCCCTGATATTGTTGTAAATGACCCATGTTATTGTTGTAAATGACCCCTGATATTGTTGTAAATGACCCCTGTTATTTTTGTAAATGACCCCTGATATTGTTGTAAATGACCCATGATATTGTTGTTAATGACCCGTGTTATTGTTGTTAATGACCCCTGATATTGTTGTAAATGACCCCTGTGATTGTTGTAAATGACCCCTGATATTGTTGTAAATGACCCATGATATTGTTGTTAATGACCCATGTTATTGTTGTAAATGACCCCTGATATTGTTGTAAATGACCACTGTTATTGTTGTAAATGACTCCTGTTATTGTTGTAAATGACCCCTGATATTGTTGTAAATGACTCATGATATTGTTGTTAATGACCCCTGATTATTTACAACAATATCAGGGGTCATTTACAACAATAACAGGGGTCATTTACAACAATATCAGGGGTCATTTACAACAATAACAGGGGGTATTAACAACAATAACAGGGGTATTAACAACAATATCAGGGGGCTTTAACAACAATATCAGGGGGCGTTTTCAGCTGCATTTTTTTTGGGGCTGATGTAGTTGTTAAAGGGGACTAATATTGTTGATTAACGGGTACCTTATTATATCTCATTTTCCTCCTTCTGCACACACAACTAACAATGACCAGAGATGCAGGAAACAATTGTCGTTCTCATTCATATTAAAATGTCATGTCACATACATCAGAAATTTTACAAAACTTTGTCCTAAATATGAACTCCAGTGTTCTTACACAATTGCTGCAATAAAATCTATCATACAACCACTAAAATTTAGATACACTTAACAAGTCAGCCTATATACATAAAAGCATTGTTTCGTAAAGGCTCTTCTTTGCACAATAACAAATCAATTAACAATTGTGGTATCAATGAACATTGACGTTTACAAAAAATCTGATGGACAAAACATGTGTCCTAAATACAATCAGTATGTTAGCAGACATATCATCCTATTGACCAAAACCAATTGCAGCCTATTTGTTCCTCTTCTCTGAGATGTGCAGGTAGAGTTAAATTTCCTTCCAAAGCAAGAATAGAATCGGGCAGCTCCATTTCCTTAAGCCTTGTTCGGGTTAACTCATTGGCTGGTTGCAATTTTTCAGCCTGGGATCTGATAATGTCATCAACCATCTCAGTGTATCTGGAGAGTGAAAGAAATAAATATACAAAGTTGTTAACAACATATTTCATGTAACTTGCACGTTCTAATTATTGCAGTTAACATCAAAACATGAGATGTCTGTGCTTCTAGCTACAATTTCTAAACAAACCAAGTTTTAAAGCATAAATCATTAAGTGAAAAAAAATTGTACATGTTCTTTTGCAAACCTGAACTGGCACAAGACCAAAATGTTAACATTTGATTGTATTTGCAACATATGATCCAACAGTTCATTATTCCTTATGGTCACTTTGAAGAATGAAATAAATTCACCTCTTGCAGTTATGTATTTGGAAGAGGCTCACCATCCAAATCACAAGGTTGATAAATCATCAATTTGTTCCACTTCCCAGTCATTAATATTTTAGGCTCTTCGGCATAATTATAAACATATCCATCCACCAAAATGGAAAATAAAGTAAAAAAAATTAGCACATCCAAGCTTTAATTAAATGAGAGCTGCAATAATCAAAAGACCAAGTCATCTTGATGAAACAGAATTTTATTGAAGTCATGCAGGTTACCATGATTTAGACTTACCATGCATGCTATAACTAATTTATGTTCTATTCTGTTTTGCAAGCAACTTTGTAGTCCATCCACAAAAATCTACAAGAACTAGAGCCTTATCAGACGAATCAAGGAACATTCTTAATTCCTTTGGATCCTTGAGCGCCTTAAGGGGAACCTCCTCAGGGGCACTCATGATATAGGGATGCAACGAAGACAATATATTTTTCGCTTTAAGTCTTCCTCGATACTTGTAAGATATAGAATAATGGAAGTAAATTAATGTTGTTTCCTCAGTATGAACACCTATAGAATCTGCTAACATCTTCTCTGTATTTCTATGCATATATCTCAGTTTTAAAGGACCAAAATCTACTGTTTTACCATAAACTACAAGAGCCACATCCTTCATAAGGGAGCGAGACTCACCGGACCCAGCAATTCAAAATGAAAATCAAATACATTAGGATCACTCTACTAAATGCAAAACATTTTAATATGAGAATTATAAGAAGACATGAAAACCAACACTGATAACGAATATATATATATATATATATATATATATATATATATATATATATATATATATATATATATATATTCGTTATCATTACAAATTTATCCAACTGTAAAGCAATACTAAAAAGTGAACTCAAATATGCGTCAGAGTCAGACTATGTCAGTAGTTCAAGCAAGCAGTCTGCTCAGATATATGAACCCAGTGGAAACATGATCAGGAAACTGCTTGAAGTAATTCAATGGTACAGGGTTCATTAATGCGCCATTAATCACAGGATACACAGGAAGCTTAGCTGGATATAGGGACCACACATTTGCCCATTCTCATTGACATACATCCATCCACTAACAAAAGTAGGCTGCATATAGCCAGGATGGCTTTGATCGTGGAATGAAATATTTCCTGATGTAAAGGATACAGGAATATCAACGCTTTTAATATTTGTCTTGCAGCTCATATCCAATTCAGAATCTGAATCAACTTTATCATCAAGACTGGAACAAGAGGGAATATCACCAGTATCCTTGCAAAAGAGGACAAAACTAAAAGTTGTAAGAAACAAAAAAAGAAGAATAAGTTAAAAAAAAAACAAAAAAAAAGGCTTTGACGTCCAAAAATTATTATAGATTTTAATTCGATCATCGATGATTGTTTTATTTATACATCAACTTAAAAACAAAGGGATGCAAGAAAAGGTAAGATATCCTTTATGTGCAAAAGAAAAAGGGAAAAAGGATGACAAGCAACTCCCAAAACACCTTCCCAATCTCCCTGAAGATTCCTCAAGATGTCCCACCAATAATTCATGCCGGAGTATAGCAAGCATTTTAATGTATGAAGTCATCGCACAAACAGGCAGGGTAGAATAACAATCACAACAACAGACAATGGTAAAGAGTAGAATATGCAATTTATGTCACAACCGTAAAAATTAGGACCTTTCTACATCGAGATGCGAAGGCAATGGTGCCTCACTGAAACGTCCTGCATATGCATGTGGATGTAGATCTTGATTCCAAAAACTCGTAATCAAAGTTTTTTTTTAAGAAAAATCAAACTCAGTCTTTATTCAAAAGCGTCAATATTGAGACAATTACACGACCAGATTCAAAGCCAAATTAAAATGAAAAATCTAAAACAAAGCAAGAAACGGTGTGACGGCATCCGACACAGGATAGATAACTACGCAGGGAACAAATTCAAATCTACACTAGATACAAAGCCAGATTGAACAATCAATCTCACCGTACTTTGAGATTAGGCAAAGCCCTAGGGTTCGACACTCCTTCAATACTCGCCAGAGAACAACCACGCAGGGCTGACAACCGTGGACGGCTTCCGAAGGCAACCAAGCAGGAAACACTGGTTCGCTAAGGGGTCCGCTTGGTTCGAGAACGGGGAGTTGAAGAAGAAAAATCATTCGTGCTGAATGAATTTCAGACTTTTACTAAGGGCATCAATGTAATTTCATTTTCTGACAAAATACCCATCAGGGCCCTAGGGCCATTTGTGGTAGTTAAAAGTGGTTGGGGCCCTTTTTACAATTTTGGACCTTAATTGGACCTTGATAGGGATTCACCCTAGATTTTAGCATGTGCCTGACCGGTTGCCACAAATTATTTTGGGAAAATCTATTTTAGGGCCCTTTTAACAAGCGAAATTATAAAAAAGACCCCAAGATTCTGACAATCCTAGAAAAGACCCCAGGACATTTTCTGGGATTTTTAGAATTTTTGGTGAGTTGTCAGCGGGACTGATATAGTTGTTAACGAGTAGATTTTAACAACTAAATCAGCCCTAGTAACAATACTTTGCTAACAACTATATCAGAGCCGTTAACAACTATATCAGCCCCGTTGACAACTCACCCAAGATTCTGAAAATCCTAGAAGAGGCCTTGAGACCTTTTTTGGGATTATCAGAATCTTGGAGCCTTTTTTGGGATTGTCGGCCTTACAAGGGCACTAAAAATTATTTTCCCTAAAATCTTACCACCTCAACTAATACCTGCATGATATTACTACTACTACTTCCTTAAAAAAGAAGCATTTTTTTTTTTAACAAATCCCAGAAAAGCATGTAATTCATCTATTTGCAATCAAGTACTACCTCCGATCCTATAAGACCTAGTTGACTTTATTTAAAGAGATTAAAGAAACTAAATAAGTTACTTAATCATTTCATATGTTATGTATCTTTAGATTATATATTAGTTTATTAGTTAGACTAATTAGTTTGAAGAAAAAAAAATACTCTAAAACAATTTAATTAACTTCCTTAATCTTTTCAAAAAAGTCGTTTTATAAGACCAGAGGGAATATTTATTGCAAATTTTGTGATGATTATATTTTGAAAGTGACTTTAATAAATCGTACCTGTATTATTATTATTCTATAAAATACACAACACAAACAGCAATGCCTAAAGAAAAGAAGAAAGGCTTTAACATTTCATGGCAGCCGGCTCCTTACAGCAAATAGGAAACATTTAAAAATGAAAAAAGAAGTACTTACGCTCATTGAATCACCAAAAATCACCATCACAAATACTCCTTAAAACATGAGCGCACACAACCATAACATATCTGTGTCAAATACGTTTTGAATGAACTATGAACGCTTATTAGGACCTTATTTTCTTTCTTTCACATAAAATTCCTAGTGACTAGATAGATGATGACAGTGATTCAGGTATTTGTAACATTTTTGTTTTTTTATTTCAATGATGTTAATGGAGGAAGCCGCCCTACAAGCTTGGCATCATAGCTCGTCAACCAATAAACTTAAGAAAAGATTCATATGCTAAACAAATATATGGTTCCAGAGCGATATACATCACTGCTGTCAAAATTTTAAGTAATATATGTGACTCAATAATCATCAACACATCTGCTGGGACTGATGTTTAGTCGACGAAGAAGAAGCATAATCACTGACAGCACTTATCGAGGAGGTGTAGGTGGAGGAGGAGGATTCGATTTCGCAAATCCCACCCATGCAACAATGCCAACAGCTAGAATTACCCAGCCAAGAATGTCATACTTCAGATCACTGCTCTTCTTTTTCTTTTGAGTCTGCAAGTAATGAAATAGATCAGGGGAAGCAATATACAACTCAACTGTCTAACTTCATTTAACATCTCTTATATTTGCTTTTATTTTTTCTTAAACGCAAAAACATATGCCTCCAAAAATGGAACTTTGTCAGCCAAAATAAAACTTGAGTTACAAAATTATATTTCTTGAAAGAAAAAGAAATTTTATCCATTCAACGGGAAAGTAGCTTTCCATAAGTGGTTTTGAATTAACCCAGATGTCAACCCAATTCACCTCAAACCCAAATAAGCATGAAAATAAATACTCCATCCGGTCCTAAATATGTTTTTTTTGAAGAAATTAAGAAAGCTAAATAAGTTACTAAATCATATCATATATTGTATACTCCTTCTAGTCCTTATTATAAGGACCCAACTAACTTTTCTCACAAACCAATAAAAGTAGTTAAAGTCAAGAAAATTGTCCTAGAATCTAAATAATTTCCAATATTACCCCTACTAATTGTATTAAACTCTAATATTATATTAATTATTACTCTCACCCACTACCCTTATTAATTATGGGCAGACATGGAAAAAAATAATTAATGCTCATTGGGAACAAACAATTGCCTTATAAAAAGGACCAAATAAACTTGCTAGTTGGTGCCTTATAATAAAGACCGGAGGGAGTATAATTATATTATATATCACATTATAAGTCAAACAAATTAGTCTGAAGAAAAATGATAAATATAAATACTTTAAAATAGTTCAACTAGCTTTTCTAGTTTCTCCAAAAGAGTCAATTGAGGCTTATATTTAGAACCAGAGATGCTAAGATTTCATGTATTCAGCCTGATCCAGTCATGGTTGAACCTACCACCATAGTCCACAAATCAGGAAGTTAACTGAAGGGGACAAAATCATATGAACAAAAAGAACCAATTCTGTTCACTCTCTGGTTGAAAAACTTCATCTGAAATGACATTTCTTAGCCCACGTTTTATAAGAATAAAAAACGGATTAATTAAGGTAAAAATGATTAATTAACTTTCATTCATTAGCAATGTCTATTATGTCTCTAATAATTACTCAAAAGTTTTTATTCTTTTTAGTCTATTTCATTCTATATGCTAAATGAATCAAGGTCTTCGTTCTTCACCAAAATAAAAATACAAAGTTGTTTTACAAGGAAGAAATCATGTCCACCTACAAATCATTTTTCAAGAAATAAGTAAATGAGTTCTCTTTAAAAGCACCTCTTACAGCTCCAGGAAAACACATTGATTGTCTATTCTTTTTGGTCCGATTCATTAGAACCATAACCTATACCACTCAGAAGTCAAGAGGGAAAAAAAACTGCACGGCTAAACATCAACTAAAAGACCTGATACAACAACACATCGAAAGAGACACAACGGAAGTTTTAGGCAATACCTTTGTACTAGACGAAGAAGAAGGTCCAGCTGCCCCCATCACCTTCTCTGCAAATCCTTGCTTATGTATTTCTGCGTGCAGCTCAGGCGCCTTATGAAAAAAGTGTCAGTGGTCAAGTGAATAGTTGTATAACATTAAATTTCAGCAGAATCCATCAATCACTATGGTTATATAATATTCATCAGCAGAAAATACATGTTAACAACAGAGAATCCTACAAAAGTTTGATTAAATTGTCTGGCACTTAAGTGGAACAGTCCATATAATCAGATTAAGCCTGGTTAAATATCAGTATTACAGTCCATTAAGAATTCGTAGGAAGAGCCAATTTACATAATTCGAAATAAGAGTAAGGGATACAAATACAATGTTCAATACTCTGTTCAATGTTGTACATGCTACATATTTGATGCAATATTTATCGTTTATCAATAACATTTGAAACTCATAACACCAACCTAGCCACTCTAACTAGTTTTCAGTCTTCTTAAAAAAAGGTGGATAACCCCATGAAACAGTGTCAGCATCTATATGTTATAGAGAGGTATTATGCCTAAAAAAAAATTCAAAAAAAAAACTAAGAAAAAGATGCCATTGCATCAGCAGGAAGTCCTAAATATAATAGCAGGACATGTATAATACCGAACATACCTTAGCAGCCACTTCTAGAGATTTCTGGTACAGTTCATTTTCTGGATCCTATAACGAAAAAGGTTATTACTTTACCCCATTACATTGGACGAAATGTATTGACATCAATAGAAAACTGAAAATTTACCACGTCAACAGCTCGCTGGAAGTACTCGGATGCCCTTTCAAAACAAGTTTTTGCCTCCTCCTGATCCGGATTTACAAATGCATCGGATGTGTAGGCATTTCCCAGGCACCAAAGAGTCTCATGCTTCCTGGGATTAACCACCAATGCCTCCTCGAGCTTTGAAATAGCATCTTCAGATCAAGTCCCAGAATGAGGATTCAAAATCGGAGGTGTATCAGCAATTAATTGATATTTTAAAGAACTTCAAGAATTTAAAAACAATGGGCAAGAAATGAAGCCTCCCCAGTCTAACAGAGTGTTAAAGTGCCAAAAGTTCAGGCTGCCAAAAATGCATGTCACATCTCGATATCGAAAATAAAAATCTTGTTCCATCAATAAAAACTTTGGCGCATGGTTTGCACCTTGGATCATCTTCTTTGACTCAGGAATACTCTGAAACTGAGAAAGCTCTAACAAGGCTCCTCCCCATCTTGTCAAATTCTGCGTTGATTATAAGACAAAAAGTTATTTTATTTTCCTGACCCGTGATGAATTTTTTTCCTAACCCAGAATGCCAAAACTGGAGCTCACACAAACAATAAAATTGCAGATAATTTTCAACATTACGCGGATCAGCATGAAATACAGACATTCTTCTATGCGATAATATAAACTATAACCTGACCCAGATCATTTTGCGTCAAAGAACACAGAAATATTTTATCTTGAAACAGAAATCACAAAGAATTAGAATACTTTTGAGCTTCCGTGAAGCTTTCAAGAAGCAGTGGAGCTTCAACAAATATTAATACGTTCGAACCAAGAATGAAGAAAGAGGGAAATTTGGGATACGAGAATAAGAAAGTAAGACCAACTTCGGCATCGCGAGGTTCAATGGCGTGTGCAGCTTCGGCAGTCTTACGGGCATGCTCGAAGAACAGAAGGCGGTCGAAATCGCTCTGCTGCAAGTCCATGCTCACAGACTCAATTTGGTTACCCTAGGGTTTTGGGATTTGATGATGTGAATGACGCTATATATATGGGGTAATTTCCGGCCTGCTGTGGTAATAGAAAGATACTACCACCACCCACCTTGTTGTATGTTTAGAAGTGGAGGGAAGTCCTAGATATAATACTCCATAGGAAGTAAATTTTAGAGTTAGTTTTGATCTTAATTATAAGAGCAAGTTTTAACTTTTGTCAATTTTTTTCTATAATACCCCTATTTATATTTTTTCAATAATAATTTAATAATACATTTATATATTTTATAAAGTAAATAATGTTTGCAACTCTAATATACACCTAAATTATACTTTTTTATATAAAATAATAATTGTAAAAGGTTTTATTCAATATATAAATTATATTTATATACTCATAATTAATTTAGCTTTTATATAATAAGTGTATTTATAAATGAGTTAGCATTTTTTGTTCATGTGGCTGAGTGTTATGTGAAAAGGTTAAAATAACATTTTATAAATTTTATAAACTGCTAGATGTCGAGATCATGTCACAAAAATAAGTTGCCTTAATGTCATTTTAAATTTTGGGTAAGGGTACTTTAGGAAAATACACATAATTAACTAATTTAACTTCCTTCCTTAATCACTCCAAATTTTGATAATTTGCTCCTATAATTAGGACCGGAGGGAGTATAAAATATAATATAAAGTTGATTTTTTTAGAGATATTAAAAAAGTTAAATAAATTTTTATATGTTTATAAAATTTTAGATTATATATTAATTTATTAATAAAATTAATTAGTTTCGAGAAAAAATAAAAATACTCTAAAATAACTTAATTACTTTTTTAATTCTATTAATTGAATTTTCAAAGAGGAAAATCACATCAAAATTCCAATAAAAAATAATATCAAAAAATATTTATAGTTTGTTAATGATAAGGAAAAGAGCAACCGTTTATAAATAAAAGAGCCACCGTTAATAAGTTATGAGATTCTTCTTATATTTTTTTTTAAAAAATAGTACCTTGAGTGATTTTCCTAAATTAAATTTGAGACTGTTAAAAATTAGTACGCATGCTAAATATGAGAAATTTACCGTCCAAATTAGTTATTAACAAATTAATGTCTGGATTAGTGCAAGGATCAAATGAGATTTTTATTAAAAAAATCAGTTTGAGAAAGTCATATTTTGTAAAAGACTTTTCTTCAAATAGACTTTTCTTTAGTGAAAATAGTTCTTAATACGTTTTTTTATAATATTTTTTATTTTTTATTTTTATATTCACATATATTTAGATTTTTACTTCTCAAATCCATCAAATCTTTTACATTTAAAACTATTTTTCAAAAACATATTTAAACATAAATTTTGTTACACCAATTATTTTTTACACAACTTCAATTAATTTTCAAAATGTTGTTAGCATATGTTAATAACTTAATATGAACAAGCGCTGAATTTCTAATGCTTTGCTGTTTCAGTAATTGCACGATAATAGACTAAAAAAAATATTAGCAAAATATTTCTGATGATATGTTAGGTGCATCACAAAATATTTTAAAATATAGGAGATTTCTATTAACCCTTTAATTAAATTAATTATGAGGTCCCTAACTAAACACCCATTACTACTCACAGCCACAGGTTTGATTGACCTTCAGTTCTCTTTTACTCCTAACTGTCAAAAGAGAACGACAATTGGGAGAAAGCGAAACACATAAAAGATTGAGAAGAAGAAAATGAAGCTATCGTGTTATTGCAAGTCGCAAGCTTTGCAAGAGCAATAAGAGATCTAGTTTAAAACTGCATAATCCACAGTTGCTTACTAAATTAATCACAATCCATGTTAGAAACGCGTTACACAAAAGGGGCCTCAGAACCATCACTATGCGGGGTGGTTTGTCTAATGGGTTGTCGAGTTTGAGCCCCGCCGTCCATGGCCGTAGATTCATATTGCTGCACAACAAGCAACGAAGATTGGGAACCAAAATTATTCGACGCCACTATGTCCCCTAACACTCCCAATTCTGGGTTGTCACACCATTCCAACAATTTTGAAAACAACGATGAGTTCCTATGATTCCCTTGTCCAACAATTATCAAATCATAATCATCTTTACCAAATGCCTGCATAAGTGAAGTCAATTCATCAACACTGCCCACATCTTCCTCTGAATATGTAACGATTTCACTATTATGAACCATCTTGAGCCTGAACGAATCTAAATACTCGTCATCTAACATCTTTTGCTTCTCTTCGTCCATTATTGCAGAACTTAGCCACAGAGAAGAATCGGTGCTGATTGATACATCATCCGCAGCTTCACCGTGCAGAACAATCCGTACGACGGTGAGTTGCGTCCCTGGCTGGCCGGCCATTCTCCAGGTAACGGCCAAGGCTTCACGGTCGTCAGGACCACCGACGAAGAGCGTTAGAATGTTCGTGTTCCTTTGGACGGACGACGTTCCAAGACCACGATCTATGAAGATTCCAACAGAACAAGGAGGATTTCGCAGAACATTCTCGTTTATGTCTTTGTATATAGCGTTTTCTGTCTCCAAACTACCTTCTACATTTGCTTGCTTGTGAAAGGGAAGGAGAACTAACGATGTTAGTTTTTGCTGTGCCAGGCTGTATATATCATCATGAATTGTCTCATACACCGACATTGCATCGATGTTTTCGACTCTAACGGCGTTGTTCCATTCTGACAGAACTTTGAAGGTACCGGCGATGATGTCTGACTCACTTTGTGATGCTGAGGCCCTGCTTGGTGATCCGGTGAGGTACGGCTGTTCCATATGAGAGGCGAAAAGGGTGGCGGCCCCCGTCCGGCCCTTAAACTCAACCATTCGAACTCCGAACACATGCATGGGAGAAATTCTGGTGGCGTTACAGTTTTTCAAGACGCAGACCATGCTCGCAGCTTGGCGAACATTATGGACACAAGCAAGGATTCGAAGTTCTGTCTCTGGCCTTAGCCTTTGCACAGTCCTTAACTTGTACATCTCAAAACGCTTTCTTGGCTGGTACAAGACGCTGATGAATATAGGCGCCATCATCGTCATCAAAAAAACCGCAGACACCATAATTGTGAAATATACCTCGGGCAAAATCTGCAACATTCGAGTAAGCTCATTAGTTAAAAGCTGCTAATATGTATACAGGGAAAATTCCGCCATGAAAGAAACTTAAGTAGTTTCAAATACCCAAAGATGAAACTTCACTACACTCTTAGATAAAAAATTAATTTTGTTTTTGTGGATAAAAAGATAATTTGCTTAATTAATTTTTTTCAAAAAAATATTTATAAGACAAATAAAGTGATTTAAAAGAAACAGAGTTAACAACAATATTTTGGTCATTCATAAAATAAATAATTGCAATTGTAAGATAAATAAAAGTACTTACAAAACAAATAAAAGAATTCATAAAAACATAAGAATTGGGGAGTTAAAAATATTTTGAAAACTCAAGATAAAATAAAGGGATTTGAAAAATAAAACAAAGACATTATTGTCTTTTTAACTACAAATAAAACTTGATTTCATTTTGAAATTATTAAGTCTATGACAGCGTATGAAATTTTCATATATATATATATATATATATAACACAAAGAACTTTTCAATATATATATACCTTTCTATCCCATGCTATGTTTAGAATTATGAGAGCCAAAACGCCTTTGGTGTTGAGAAGCAATCCAATACCTAAGCCATCTCGGGCTGGTACATCGAAGAAGAAGGTGGCTATCATGGTGCTCAAGACTTTCGGGATGAAGAGGAGGAAGACAACCAGGGTCATCAAGGCCCAATATTCTTGTTGTGCAATCGTGGCCAAGTTAATTGTGAAGCCAATACGAAAGAAGAAAAGTGACGATATAATCCCAGAAATACAATCATCCACCTTGCCCATCACCAGATCAGCAAATTTGCCATTAGGTAAAATAAGCCCATACACAAAAGCTCCAACAATGGCGTGTGTGCCAAGTATATCTGTAATACAAGAACAAACGATAGCGCCCAAGATCACCGTAACGGCCAGCTGAGAATTCTCCCATGAATCTGTGTCGGTCTTGTGATTAATGTATCGGGTAACGATAGGACGGACGACAAAGAAGCAGATAAGGATGAGCAATAAGGTACTCATCATGGACAGTAATGGTCTTGCTGCATCATTACTGGCAAATGGAACCAACACTATGAACAAAAGCCAACCATAGGCGTCGCCGATCATACCTGTGGTTAGAGCGATTCTTCCAAGATTGGTATTGAGGACTTTGAGATTAGTAAGGATTCGAGCAAGGATTGGGAAACCTGTGATGGCTAGAGCCAAACTCCAGAATAAATAAGCATGAACGATATATTCATCAGGAATTTCTACAGAAATCCTTTCATGATAATGCCGTAAAATGGCGAAAAAGCACATCCCAATCCCCATCGGAATGATAATCCCGGCGACGGCAATGCCTATGGCCTTCCTTCGGATTCGTAGAACCGCATCTAAGTTCATTTCTAAACCGCTCAGTAGGACATAGCACACCAGCCCAAGATTAGCTAAGGTATCGATATTGAGGATTCCTCTTGGAGCCAAAAGCGTCTTCCCTACTATGGTACGTTCCAAACAAAGAGGACTTAGAGTGAAACCAGCCTGTGATAAAAGAAATAAATCATAAAATGAGAAAACTCTTACGTTAATACTAAAACTAATTTGGGTTAAGGGTCAATCTTATCCAATAAGTGTAAAAAATAGAATAATTTTGCATTGACTATTATTCCTATTAATTGTAATCTTTGATCAAACGCATTGGGCTGGTAGTTTACATGTATCAACGTCATTTTTGTTAAAGTGCAGCTTGGTGTGTTTGGTCAACTAATGATCAAAAGTAACTGAGATAACGATAAAGACAAAATTGCTACTTTTTTTCACTCCTAGTCAAAATCACCTCTTAGTGAAAACTTTCAAAACAAAAAAGCCCCTTAACCCAATATTATAAGGCTCCCATCAGATGGGGTTTGGGGAGAGTTAAATATAAGGTAGGCAACCATACTCTAACAAATAAAGAGGTTGTTTATAGAATTTGAACCCGTGACCTTTTAATCATGTAACAACAGCTTTTTATTGTTGCTCCTAGGCTCATCTTCTATATATATACACACATATATATCTGTGTGGGCACAAACGTACATGTACTTACGAGAATCTCTGCAACCATACGAGGCTGGTGAAAACGTTTGAGGATGTAGTAGATAAGACTAGAGATGGAGACGGTGTAGGCGATCTGCAAACACAAGAGTTGGCCCTCTTCTTCCTGGACGGAACCAGATTTCCATATTCTATTGGCATTGCTTGCTCCTAATTCATAGCATTCTACCTTGGAGTAGGTCCATGATGGAGGATTATGAAGATGATGAACTTCTTCAGCTGCCATTTAATTTGATTGCCCTTTCCTTAATTTCTCCCTCTGAAAAAGAGATCGAGTTTATGACTTTTGTGACAAAAAGACCCAAACTTTGAATCCTTCATGATAAGATTATATGTATATATATATATATCGGCGAAGTCAAAGGAGGGGGAAGAACAGTCATGAGTTCCAACAAAGACGCGTCTGGATTATTCTATTTTTCTAGTTATGGTTGTGTTCCGTCATGGACGTTTGTGGTTAATTCATTTTATGCCTTGGACTAAATTGCTGTTTTTTCTCCCCATTTAGCTAAAAAACGGAAAGCAATGCCTTTCCAACCAAATTAGTTTTCAAACTCAGTCAATAACAAGAAATTTCAGTAACTGATTTTTGTTACTTGCCCTGTCTCCAACTACAGACCGGATAACATAAATATAATTTATTCTTTTTGACCAACTGAATAACAAACTCCATGTTTTGTTGACTTGACTCTAATCTAAAAGGGAAAAAAACACATTTTTTGAAAGCACAAGAGATATTTTTAGATGATAAAATTTTACTTGTCCGCAAATTTGACCAAAGCTGACTATACAGCTGCACATAAAAATACAGTAACAATTTCCGCACATATTCGATGCGCCATACATGGTCAACCCAGAAAACATAAAAAATCCGAAGCTGGTGGCAAATGACGAAATTCAGTCAAGCTTTTGTGGGCATTTGTGGGATATGAAAAGATATGAACCATAAAATTCCAGCTACTCCAAACTGAAACGCGCTGTCTTCCTCGCGTCCTTCGGGTTCATAGCCAGGTAGGCGATAGCTAATATCTAATGCTTTTCATTTTATCTGATGAGTCTTGACATCCCTAAATCTAGCGGGTTGTAGCATTGCTCTTCGAATTTCCCAAATCGGTGGCCTAATTTTCGTGATCAATTCTATGATTCGATTCTTTTCCAGTGAGCCGAGTAAGCTAATTTTTCTTGACCTTATCATGAATTTTGTTCTTTAGGGACTTCATACTCTCTGTACATCTTGACGGAGTTCATGAATTAGGATTCTTTATATAATCGGTTTAATTCAGGTCTAGCATGGCAGAGACGATGCGCATTTTAGAGTTGGATGCTTGATATCTCCTGTTTTGCTCCATTCTTTTTCTTAGTTTTAGTGTTCCATGGTTGCTGGCAAAATGGAGTTAAATCTGGGGTTGGAAAAATCAATTTTTTTTTCCTTCGTCATTGTTTTGCATTTTGTGTGGCCGATTATGGTAGGTTTACTATGTCCAAGAGTTGCATTGTTTCAATAACGTTAGTCTTTAGATGTGGAACGAAAGCCATGTAATCACCGGAATAATTTTTAACTGCAGGCATTTAAACATCACATGCTGATGCCATTCCTGTCTGGTGTATTAGTTTGATAGTCTTTACTTGCTGATTTATTATGCTATAATATTTTGGTGGACTTCAAACATCCCTCCCCCTCCCCCTTTTTATTTTTAAAAAACTGAAAGATGCCATTGTTTTCAATTTTTCGTAATACTTTAGTTTTCTTTATACTGTCTCTTGCTATGTTTTTGCTGATCTTACTTATTGAACAAGTTCTGAACTGCTTTTAAATTCAATTAGGGTTTCAAAATATGGATAGCCTGCACAGCTTTTGGCAATTGGGAGATGAGCTTCGTGGACACTCAAGAGCATCGGAGGATCACAAATGGCTGTTGGCTGAGCAGACAAGGTTAAAGGGAGAGCGTCTGAATAACCTTGATCTTTCAAAAGGTCCAATTGAAACAAGGTCAAGGGATAAATTTGGATATCAGGAAGATAAAAAAATTGACACTCTTAAAATGAGCATGTTGATTGCAGATTCTAAAATTACCGAACATTTGAGTAAAAGCTCTCTCCGAAATGGTGGTATATACAATATGAATGTAGTGTATCAGAAAAACAATGCTTTCTTGGTGGGAAATATGAACAGTGACAAGTATAGTAGCAACGTTCAGAACAAAGAATCTAACAATAATAGCAATAACAATAACATCAATGATAGCGTCAACTCAAATGCAACTGACAAAAGGTTTAAGACATTGCCTGCATCAGAAACACTGCCTCGAAATGAGGTTCTTGGTGGATATATCTTTGTCTGCAACAATGACACGATGGAGGAAGATTTTAAGCGTCAGCTATTTGGTAAGTGTATTTTTGCTCAATCACTACCAACAATTTATAATGATTAAGGTGATGTAGTTTGTAGGGACATGGCTTCTTATTTATGAGAATGTTGTTTCTCTCTAGCTTTATTATTATTGGTTACATAATGCATATAACTACTGCTTTTAGAGGGTTGACACATTAAGCCATTGGTTATGGTCTAGTAGTATAAAGCATGGTTAATTTACCAGAGTTCTCATATTCTTATCT
Organism: Acacia pycnantha; assembly: GCA_025563575.1. NCBI lineage: Eukaryota > Viridiplantae > Streptophyta > Magnoliopsida > Fabales > Fabaceae > Acacia > Acacia pycnantha. The sequence continues at coordinate 13,745,811 of JAMWYP010000015.1, read as the reverse complement.
TTGTAATAAGGAGCAATTTATTTTCTGGAGAGTAGGGAGGAAGTAATATGAAATGCACTAAAGAGTAAATGGGTGAGAACTTGGTTGGGGAAGCTGTTTGTCTTTTTAAGATTGTAATTATTTAACAGAATCATTGTAGAACCCCATTTAGAACGGATAGCATATCATATTTTGTGCCGATGAAATATAGTATTGTCTATTTTTAAGATTGCAAACAAATATATATTTAGGACTGACATGATTAATTAATAGGTTTGCCTTTGAGGTATCGGGATTCTGTTCGAGCAATTACACCAGGACTGCCTCTCTTCCTGTATAACTATACCACTCATCAGCTGCACGGTATTTTTGAGGTGAGTTATATTTAATTTGGAGTTATATTGAATTGGGTTATATTTAATTTTTGAGGTGGATTGTATTATTAAATTGTGTTCCAGGATTTGCAGGAATTACCATATTTTTAACTTTCTATTTAGTGCCTTGAATAAATATGAAATGGAACGGGGGAAGTTGATGACGTTAAAATATATATTTAGTTTATTCACTTACTTTGAAAAAACTTTTTTTGGCAGGCAGCAAGTTTTGGAGGCTCTAACATTGATCCTACTGCATGGGAGGATAAAAAATGCAAGGGTGAATCGAGATTTCCTGCTCAGGTAGAAATAGAATCCAGGCCGTTGGAATAGAAGAGTCCCTGTACTTGTTAATTTTCTCTAAGATGTTTAATAGTCAGTTGACTTTGTTCCTTGTGTTTGTGTTTAGGTAAGGATCCGTGTGAGGAAACTCTGCAAAGCACTGGAAGAAGATTCATTTAGGCCTGTTTTACATCATTATGATGGTCCTAAGTTTCGTCTTGAGCTGTCAGTTCCAGAGGTATGGATTTTAAGGAAATTATTTTGCCCAATTATTATCTCATTATTGGTTTCTTTCTTACCTAATTTTGATGGGTGGAACGTGTCTTTTAATTTTGCAGACCTTAAATCTGTTAGACCTGTGTGAACAAGCAGGCCCTGCAGCTTAAGCCAACTAGGGGGTATAAAACATAGAACGTAGGCTTTGGTACGCTGGAAGTGTGTTTTTGGCAGATTTTCCATGAAGCGTAAGCTTGGAAAGTAGTCTGTATATGGGAATGGGGTCATCTCAGGGGAGCTATGGTAGGGTGTTCAGAAACCCTCCTGAATATGTTATAGTGACCCTGAAGATGCTTTTTAGCTTTTGCAGTTATCCTAATAAAGCTTATATGTGTACACAACCGTGATACCTTCTCGGCCTTTTGGCTAAGATCAAGTGCAGCGTCTGTCCGTATGCTCAACCATTAAAAACATGAAACAAAATAAGCTTTTTTGACTCTTCCACAAATGAGGTAGGACTTCAACACCTAGTGGTCCTAATTGCTTAAGGGGCAACACGTTTTTATTTATTTATTGGCTCTCATCCTCTTCTTCATCTCAATCGTTATCTCAATCGTTGGATTGAAATTTGAACAGTTCATATTTAATCTTTTATAAAAATATTAATAAACTATTAAATTATTAAAAAATTTAAAAATATTATTTTTATGAAAGATTAAATCTGAACCGTTTAGATTTCAATCCAACGGTTGAGATAAAAAAGAGGATGGGAGCGAAATTCGTTTTTCTCAATCTTGGGATAAAAGTGATAATGGTATTGAAAAATCAAGGAAAATAGAGGGTGCCAGAAAGTTGAAAAAAGAGAGCTGGCAACAAAAAATTGTGGTTGAATATAAATTAGATTACTCCATATTATGTGTAGAGATTCACCTCTTTTGTATAAATACCAATACGTTTATAATGAATAATTCATTTTTCTGATTTATTTTTCTACATGGTATCAAAGTTTAGGGGTTGTTCTTGGCCAATTTGAGTTTTTTTTTTTTTAAATTATCCCTCTTGCAAACGATTTATATAAGGAAATGGATAAATAAGCAACACAATCACACTGTATTCAACAAATTACTTTCTACAGGCTCACGTAAACATTATAGCCTATAGGCCACCAATACGTATATCACCACAATACTGTATTTATTGCTGCAATTTCACCCCTCACCTATTAACCCTAAATTATGGAGAGGAAATTGCCCAATTGCCCTTTAAAATATAGTTTAGAGAAACGAGTGCACTTTAGCCCAAAAATAAAATAGGAAAATCAGTGAAAACCCCCTAATTTAGAATTTTTTTTACTCAGAACTTAATATGATTTCATATATAAGTACTCAAATTTAAGTCTTCTATCCAATAAAATTTTCAAACACGATTTTTCACTTTTCTTCTAAAAGAGATATTAAACATTTTAAATATTATACTAAACTGCACATATAATTCAAAACATGACGTTTTAAAATTTTAACATTTCATTTCAAAATCTTATAATTAAATAATGGGTTAAAGTGCAAGTTTGCTTAACTAATGCTTATAAATGGTTGTGCTCTATTAGGTGGGTTACACAACTAACACCTTATTTACTATCACTTTTAACCGTAGATGTTCAAGAGACTGGTTTTTCTGCAAAGGATACTTCTCCCCTCCATTCTCTTCATGGATGGTGACTAATTTGTTTTTGTAATTTATTTAGGGACCTTTTTGGTTCCGTTGTTCAGTTATGTTTTCTTTCTGGATGTATTTCGTTTTGTGCTTCTATTCATGCATTCGCTTTGTTTGTTTGAAGTATCAATACAAGTATCTTTGGAAAAAAAGAAAAAAATGTTAGTGTGCTCCATAAGTTTTTGTTGAAAAGCAATGTTACCCTAAAAATGTTTTTAGGTTTAATGTTGCTTCAAAAGTGTTAAAACGTAGCAATGTTATCATTTATTGTTAGAAAGTTAATTGTTAATATCAATTTTTTAAAAGTCAATGTTGATTTTTTAACAGTATAGAGGACACATTGCTACGTTTTAAATTTTTGGAGCGACATTGATATGAAAAAACTTACGGGACAATATTATTCATCAGCAAAAAATTACAGGGCAAATTTACCCATTAACCGTTAGATAATTTATTTAGTTTATAAATGTGTCTTACATCGCGAGAGCAAGAAAACATCAAGAAAAACATATGCCTTCCCTACCTCTATTGAGAAGGAGAAAAAATCTCCGTAATTACAAGTAATTATAAATGAAAAATTTGTGAAATTTACTGAAGTAATACTCTTTCCGTCCCTATATATATAATGTCTAGGATTCTAGAAAACATTTAGAAATAATAAATATGTAAGCAATTTTTTTTTCCCTTCAAAAATGTCCCTATTTAAGAATGAGTAAGAGAGAATGAGTAATGATGAGAAAAAGAAGAAAGAGAATGTATGGTTAATAAATAATAATGTGAGAGAATGAGAGTAAAATGAGTAAAAATGTATTCTAAGTATAAAATAAAGTTTGTAGTTCTATATTTAGTATCAGAGGTAGTATTTATTATTGAGATAAAGTCAAATAGGATCTTATAAAAAGGGACAATCTCATTCAAGAAAATAAAATATATTGTACCTCCGGTTTTAATTATAAGATAAAGTTTGTATATAATTTATGAGGTTTAAACTTCTCATGTTGTATGAGAAGAAGAAGATTCCTACACAATGAAATGGTGGGACCCACATATATATAAAATGTTAATTATATATATATATATATATGTGGGTCTCACAATCTCATGTGTGTGACATGAGAATGCACTTCTCCTACAGGATGAGAAGTGTTTTTCCCTTAATTTAAACTACAAACTTTAGAGTTTGGGAGGGAGTATTATATATAGGTACGGATAGAGCTGGGAATCAGGGCCGGCCCGGCCCGATAGGGCCTGGCCCTACAGGGCTTGGGCCAAACAGGGCCGGCCCTACAGGGCTTGGAGTAAGGAAAACATCTGTTTTTCAAAGCTCGGCCCGATAGCACCAGGGCCAGGGCCGGCCCTATAGGGCCTGAAAATTACTATTCCAAATTTTAACTATTTTTCCTTCGATTTTTTTCAAAAAAATATAATTAGTAAATTGTAACCATTAAAGTTCCAATTTATCAAAAAAATGTTAGCAACATTAATATCTAAACAATATAAATCATTCAACAAATAAACACATTTATTAATTCATAATAAAAAATAAATAAACACAAATAATATGTTTTTTCCTTTTTTTTAAAAAAAAAAATATTAAACAAATGAATTGCTTTATGTATGCCCACGACAAAATGTCTTTTCCTCTCGTAATGTTGTGTGTGTCTACAGATTCCTTCGGTTCAGACATGATTTCTGCGATGGGTAAAAATAATTATACTTATTTTACACAAAATATATTTATAATTTATTACTTATATAATATTGTAATACCAAAGTATGTGTTTATTTAATATGAAAATATCCCTTCTTTAAAATTTATAATAACTAATTATGTATTTTAATACAGAATAATAATAAATATAAAAAAATGGTTATAGTTTAAACTAAAGAAATCTAAGTAATTACAAATAAACACATTCATTAAGTAGAAGTCTAGGTAATTAAATTTTTGTTTTAAAAAAAATGCTACAGTTAAACGGGCCTAACGGGCTAGCCCGATTAAGCCCGAGGCCCTACAGGGTCAATTTCAAATTTCTGACCTATTTTTCAAGCTGAAACACAGGCTTGGATAAATCCAACCCGAAGTCAACCGATGGGCTTGGCAGAAATTGGCCTTGATTTCCCGGCTCTAGGTACGGATAGCGTATAAAAGACGTTGTTAAACCGCATGTTCCGGTTCCGAGCGCCGCAAGAAACCCATACACGCTACCCAGAAAACACAGGTTTGGGCCAATGTGAGTTGGCATAGATGATAAGGGATCCAGGACTAGGCCCTTGGGTCGTGGGTTCGATCCCCTCTGCCGTCGCTGGGACTCCTTTGGTAGGCGATCTCGTAAGTCCGTAAATCTCATGAGCGGGCAGTGCTTCTGGCGCTAGTGGAGGACTGATGTCGAACCCCTCCAAAACTTTTTTATTATCTAAAAAAGAAACAGGCTTGGATAAATCCAACCCGAAGTCAACCGGGAAAAGAAGTGGCGGGAGACTGGAACCACAGGTACGGGTTGTGGCCACAAAGCTCGTTGCGTTCACAGCAAACAAACTAGCGACCCAAATATCTCGTCTTCTATTTAGCCTGCAAAGCAGTAAACACCGTTCGTTCACTAACCTGAACTCCTGCTGCTTTCCTTCTTCTTTAATGGCGTCGACGCCTTTTCCCTGTTTTTGCCTCTTTCAGAAGCCCAATTCTCTCACTGTCAGCTCCGTAGCTTCGGATCGGCTCAATTCTTGTTCGACCCTTAGATTTGGGACGACTCAGAGGAGCCGAAAATTTGGAATTACCGTTTGCAGAGCAGCTCCTGTTACCTTCCGAAACCTAGATGCTGATGATTTCCGTCACCCTCTCGATCAACAGGTGTGGATGATTTTCAATTTTCTCATTGTTCCATATTTACGTCGACCGCACCTGGTGATTGGTTTTCTAGTTATTGAAAGAGTGATAAATGTTTTTATTTTTTCAAATTCCCCGTCGCTGTTTCTTTTCTTCCGAAATTTTTCCTTCCAAGAACTGATGATGTGTGTTTTGTTTTTCATTTGAAATTCCCCAGAACACGGTGATACTGAGAGCAATTCCAGGGTTAAACGAACTGGGAAAGGCTCTTCTTGGTAATACACAAGACCCCATATCTTAATTAGTTTGCTTCACTTCTAAGATTGTATTCTATTGCTGCGTACTTGAAAAGCTTGATCGTTCACTCTGCTGAGTGCCATCAAGATGCTCTCTTATTACCGTCTAGCAACAGATATTTGAATGCATCCCGACATTTTATGTTTTGTTTTTTAAATTTTGAAGTTCTCTAAGGCTGACGGTCAGAAGTGAAAATATTTCAGGTCTTTCCTTTTAATCTTCCTCAGTTTCCTTCGTAGAGCGTGAAATCAAATGATAACATCTAGATGAAAGTTTATTCTTGTTAGTATAAATAACCTCCTCCATACTTACAATCCTCTTATAGCTAATACTTATACCTCATCCTGAAACATTATTAATGGATTATATAGGCTTAGCTGAATTATTGGCTAATGGCGGGCAGGACTCTCTTCATTTGTTCATGACTTTGGGTGTAAAGTTTTCAACTATAAATAGCGGCTTTTATATCATTGGACATATTTAATGGTGTCAACTACATATTTTCAGATACATAGTTATTGTTTCAGTTGTTTTGGATTAGATTGCTCATGATATAGTTCCTCCAATATGAATTGCAGGAACTGTAGCAGAGCAGATCATGCTCCTCGAGAATATAGGGACATCTGTTCTTGTTTCTGAAAATCAGGTATCCATCCATGTCCATGACTCATTAAGGACTGCCTAGGAATAAATGAATGTCTGCGGGCATGCTCTTGTGCGTAATTGTTCTTTAAAGAACAGTGTTTAGACTTTAGACATGTCTCTCTAAATAGAAACTTAAGGAATGCTTCTTCTGATTAATATCTAAGAGGAATATCTGCATATGAATTCTGCCACCTTACATGGTGAAATTTAACTTCCAACCATACTCTCTTCAGTTGTTCCAGTAATGAAATTTAACAAGTATGTTAAGTTGTGTTATTGATAGAGTCAGCGCAGGTATTGAACAATTAAACTCTGATCTGGGAGAATTAGCAAGAATCTTTACTAATTCCACAAGAACAGCCCTCTCCTTAGTAATTAGGTCAGAATCTGAACCCTAATTAACTAATAAAGCCCAAGAGATTACTCGGTGTTATTTCTCTGAAAATCGTTATGTTTTATTCATAGGTTAAGAGCCTTTAAATAGGACTAGGTTTACGAGAGAGACTCTAATAAGGAATTCAAATAGATAATGATAAATCTAAATCATAACAACCAAATCTATCTAGTTGTTATGATATTTCCTAAAGATAAAGATAGATAATGATAAATCTAAATCATAACAACCAAATCTATCTAGTTGTTATGATATTTCCTAAAGATAAAGATAGATAATGATAAATCTAAATCCTAACAACCAAATCTTATCTAGTTGTTAGTGATTTCCTAAAAATAATAGAAACAGACTTGATTAATTAAATAATCAAAATAAACTTAAATAATAATGAATTAATTCCTAATTAGTTTATTCTTCCTAGAATAAACTAATCCATAATGATTTGGGTCTCTATCATTTCTCCCCCCTTGGAAAAACGACTTGTCCTCAAGGCGGAAATCGAGAAATTGTGTAGCAACCCGATCGTACTCTTCCCATGTAGCGTCCTCGGAGAGTGGTTCTCCCGTTGTATGAGGATTTCCGGTTGCCGAGTGGGGTCAGCGATCTTGAAGCACCACTGGAGGGTGTACGGAGGAATTCCATATCTTCGACAAGGGGAGTGGCGGCGGAGGTTGGACCGCTTGAAGCCCTGGTGCCGAGCGGAGTAAAGAGACATGGAAGGCCGGGTGGATCTTGGCGATGGGGAGTTCTAACTCATAGGCCACCTTGCCGATACGTCGCGAGAATCTTGAAGGGCCCATAAAAGCGTGGAGATAGTTTCTCACAACGGTTACGAGATAGGGATTTCTGACGGTAGGGGTGAATTTTTAACCATACCGCGTCGCCCGGTGTAAATTCGAGATCCTGCGATGTTGGTTAGCGTGTAACTTCATACGGTGTTGTGCTTTAAGAAGGTTACCTTTTAGGACTGAAGCATGGAATCCCGAGTCTCCGGTTGGTCCTCTAGTTCGGCTACTAGAGTTTCTCCCGCACGTAGGGAAGTAGTGGAGGGTTCACGCCGTAAACAATCTTAAATGGTGTTGTGTTGGCGGGTGTATGGTATCTGTATTAAAGGAGAATTCGCCCAACACGAAATGTACTCAGCGTCGTGGTTGCTCATGTGCGAAACATCGTAGATAAGTTTCCGAGCAACGGTTGACTACTTGTTTGTCCATCGATTGGGGTGATATGCCGTACTCATGTTCAAATGGGTTTGGCTTAATCGGAACAACTCTTGCCAAAAGTGACCGAGAAAAGAGAATCACATCGATACGATCGATCGGGGCATACCATGTGGCGAACAATCTCTTGGCAAAATATAGATGCAACGGATTTTGCGAGTATGGGTGAGCAAGGGCGATAAAGTGGCTATACTTGCTGAGACGATCAACTACGACCAGGATCACCGAGTAACCTCGAGACTTGGGCAATCCTGTAATGAAGTCGAGGAGATGTCCTCCCAAATGCGTTCGGGATTGGAAGAGGTTGGAGGAGCCTGCTTGGGCTGTGGTCGATATTTATTCTGTTGGCACGTCGACATTCTTTGGATGTAGCACTTGACGTCGTTCTTCATCCCCTTCCAATACACTTGATCACGTAGTCGGTGTAAAGTTTTGATGAATCCACCATGACCTCCCGTGGGAGTGGCATGAGCCTCCGCTAATAATTTCTCTCGTAGCCGGGATTGGTTTGGGATGACCAATCGAGATTTGTAAATCAAACGTCCGTTTACCAGGTGAAAGGGAGAATGAATATCCGGATTCTGTTTGTAGTGCGGAAACGAGGTCACTGGTTTAGGGTCTTCAAGTAAGGCTTGAGGTAGTCGGTCAAATTCGTTGGCCAAGGGAATGACCATTTGAAAGAAATCTGCCTGTTGTGGCCTTCTTGAGAGGGAGTCTGCGGCGACATTCTCTTTTCCTGGTTTGTAAAGGATGGTAAAGTTAAATGGGAGTAATTTTACCAAGAGACGTTGTTGTGAGTTTGTGACGATCTTGGTCCATAAGATGCTTTAAAGCTGCGATGATCGGTTTGCACCACAAAAGGGTGTCCTAAGAGGTAATGGCGCCACTTATCAAGAGCTAGGACCGGGGCAAGCAATTCGCGGTCATAGGTGGACTTAAAACGGTTGGAGAATGAGAAACCTTTGCTAAAATAGGCGATGGGATGCCCATTTTGCATAAGAACCGCTCAATCCCATCCATGGATGCGTCGCATTCGACTGTGAATGGTAGCTGGAAGTTGGGTAGGTGGAGGACGGGTGTGGTTGTGAGAGCAATCTTGAGTGAATCAAAGGCGGCTTGAGCTTGTTCCGCCAATTGAAGGCATCCTTCTTTGTGAGGTCCGTTAAGGGACGGTCTTAATTTTTTCAGGTACCACCTCAACCCCACGGCTAGTCACAATGTGACCCAAGTAGTCAATCCGAATTTGTCCCAAAAAGCACTTCTTGCCGTTGGCATAGAAGGAGTGGTCTTTGCAGGTGCGGAACTTTGTGGTGAGATGTTGGATGTGCTCTGCGGCGTAGCACTATATATTAAAATATCGTCGAAAAGACGAGTACAAACTTCCGCAGATAGGGGCGAAAGAGGTCATTCATGATTGCTTGGAATGTTGCCGGGGCATTAGTGAGTCCGAAGGGCATAACGACAAACTCGTAGTGTCCCGAGTGTGTCCGAAGGCGGTTTTGTGGATATCGGTTGGGAGGACCCGGATTTGATGATAGCCGGATCGTAGATCGATCTTTGAAAAGTGCGTGCGCCTTGTAACTCATCTAAGAGCTCATCAATGTTTGGGATAGGGTGCACATGCAGTGCAGTAATTTTGTTGAGACGGCGATAATCAACACATAAACGCCACGTGTCGTCCTTTTTTCTGACCAACAATCTTGGGCTTGCAAAAGGGTGGAACTTGGCCTAATAAATCCACGAGCTAGCAAGTCATTTATCTGGGCCTCGATCTCGTCTTTTTGACAGTGAGGAGAGCGGTAAGGCCGTAAATTAGGTGGTGCCGAACCCTGTACCAGTGGGATCTGATGGTAATGCCGCGAGATGGGGGTAGTAAGGTAGGTTTGGCAAACACGGGAGAAAAGTCATGGTAGATCGAGTCATGTCGAGTGCCTCCTCTTGGTGTTTCGGTTTGGTAGAACTCATAACTTTGTAGGCTTATTGGAGATTGAAAGCTCGTAGGCATGATTGGGGAGTATTAGGAATTTCGCCTTGCAATCGTATCTTTTTCCATTCGACTTGAAAATTAGGAACATTTCGTTCCGGTTGGCTTCGGCAGTGTTGAGAGAAGCCGACCATTTGATGCCTAATACGAAATCCGATCTGGTAATTTAAACGGGAAAAAATCCCGAGTAATAATTATTCCCGTAATTGGACTTCTAAATTTTGGCGATCTGGTTACATTTGACCATCTTGCTATCGCCCATTTATACGCCAAAATAGGGGATTTGTTTGTGTGGGCAAGTCCAATTTTCAATTAATGAGTTGGAGATAAAATTGTGAGTGGACCCACTATCCACTAACATCATTCTTGTGGCCCCCTTAATATTCCCTTTGATTTGCATAGTGGATGCGATCGGACCCTAGAATTGCATTGAATGACACGGGTTGGTCGGCCCCTTCTTGGTCATATTCGACAATTTCATTGGAGGGTCGATGTCGGGTTCCGTCTTCGTCGATCTCCATCGGGGAGAACGAAGGCGGCGCAGCAGTGACCGAGGCTGAAGCGGCGCCGCACATCGAGCGAGAGGCCCTTGCTCGCGCCGGAGAGGCGGCTGGAGGCGATGGGGGTCGTCGAGGCCGAGGAAGCAGATGGTGACAGCTTTCCGGCGCTGGAATAGGCCGTGAGCCGGTGGGGGTAGCGGTTGTCGGTGCTGTCTCGGCTGGGCGACGCTGTAGAGTGGCTGGGGGCTGACTTTGCCGGTGTGGGAGTCGCCCATGACTTGTGTCCTTGATTGTAGTGGGATTGTTGCTCGTATTCCACTGCAAGGCTAGCGACCACAGCACACGGTTCGTGGTTTCTGGATACGGACCTCCGATCGGAGTTCCTCCAGGAGACCCATCAGAAAAACGCCTAGTAGACAGTGTTACGGCCATGCGACACCGTGCGACTCGTTTCGCCCATTCTGGCGGTATTCTGAGCAGTGCCGGTCTGCCGGATTGAACTCGATGCTCATTAGGATTGAGGTATTCCGGTGGGCCAAAATGTTCTTGGAATGCTTTGACCAAATCCTCCCAATAACTGTTCGCTGTGAGGAGAGCCAAGAGAACAAATCGAGTGCATCTCCCTCAAGGTACACTGCTGCAACATCGACTTTTTCCTCTTCTGGTGTGTGATAATAGTTGAAAAATTTCTCCGCCTTAAGAACCCAGCCTCGCGGATCTCCGTTCTCAAATTTTGGGAAGTCTAGTTTTGCATAGGGTCTTCGGTTGTGTCGATATGGTTCGTTTTCGCCTTCATTATCGGGTTGTAGTACCTGATTTGTTGGTGTTGGTGTGGCGGGTTGTTTCTTTGTGGTGGGTTGGCCGTGTGTTTTCCAAGGCTTCGAGACGCGCAGCAATGGCGGCGAGAGGGTCGGAGAGCTGTGGAAGCTTGGTTTCGTTAGGATTCGCCATGGGTGGATTTGTTTGTAGCCGGATCGCGTTTCAACCATATATAGGAAGAAACGCTACGATGCCAAATGATAGAGTCGGCGCGAGTATTGAACAATTAAACTCGATGCGGGAGAATTAGCAAGAATCTTTACTAATTCCACAAGAACAGCCCTCTCCTTAGTAATTAGGTCAGAATCTGAACCCTAATTGACTAATAAAGCCCAAGAGATTACTCGGTGTTATTTCTCGAAAATCGTTATGTTTTATTCATAGGTTAAGAGCCTTTAAATAGGACTAGGTTTACAGAGAGACTCTAATAAGGAATTCAAATAGATAATGATAAATCTAAATCATAACAACCAAATCTATCTAGTTGTTATGATATTTCCTAAAGATAAAGATAGATAATGATAAATCTAAATCATAACAACCAAATCTATCTAGTTGTTATGATATTTCCTAAAGATAAAGATAGATAATGATAAATCTAAATCCTAACAACCAAATCTTATCTAGTTGTTAGTGATTTCCTAAAAATAATAGAAACAGACTCGATTAATTAAATAATCAAAATAAACTTAAATAATAATGAATTAATTCCTAATTAGTTTATTCTTCCTAGAATAAACTAATCCATAATGATTTGGGTCTCTATCAGTTATACTCTTTGTAACTTGGATTGACAAATAGGTCCATTGTAATCACTAATTGCCGTCATCTATTATCAACTTCAGATGACTAATTGGCCTCCTTTTTTTCCTTGTTGCATCAGCTTCCTGGTCTTCACCAGTTAATGGTGGAAGCTGCATCAATATTAAATGTTGATGCCCCTGATCTGTATGTTAGGCAGAGTCCTGTACCTAATGCATATACATTAGCTATAAGCGGTAAACGGCCATTTGTTGTTGTTCATACTAGCCTTGTGGAGCTCCTAACAAGAGAAGAGTTGCAGGTTCTTATTTATTTCGTTGTTATTTTTCATAATTAATTTATGAACCAACCTGCATGATCCACAAGTGATAGCATTTTGGGTGGTTGACTTTGAGGTGCATGGGTGTTGGATACGCATATTGGCTTCTTTTCATGATATATATTGCTTCTTTCCAATTTACCCTTTCAGTTTAATTTAAACTAGTCAATAATATTGATATCTTGCCCTTGCTTTTTAGAATTTATCATTATTAATGTTCTATCAGTTCACTTTAACAGGCTGTTTTGGCTCATGAGCTGGGTCACCTAAAATGTGATCATGGGGTGTGGCTAACATATGCGAACATTCTAACCCTTGGAGCCAATACAATACCTGGTAGGTGATAGAGTTTTATTTTTTCTGTTTATTTTTTTGTGTTTGTGCACATATATGCGCGCGCATGTGTGTATTATGATTTGTTTTCTGTATCTTTTGGTTCATGGAATGCGACAACAGTATTAGTGAAATGCAGAAATGTTTTGGATTGTAGAACTAACACTTAGTAGTTTTTCCCCCCTAGATAATGCCGAAATGGTTTTGGATTGTAGAACTAACACTTAATAGTTTTTCCACCCTAGATAAATTATAGTTTAGTTAATTATGTGAGACAATCATGGACAGAGAAACATTGTCTATCTGGCTTTCTATTGACTAACATGGGGATCAAACCCATGTGAATATTACAATTGCTGGATTATGATAAGCCAGGAGCATTGTCTGTGATCATGCTACCATATTTACATCCATTTTAGTTCTTCTTCGAGAATAAGTTTATATCTAGTTTTGATAGCTCTCATTTTGACTGGTAAGAGAAAGCTGTTTCTGGTTGTTGGATGTACTCACTTCTGCTACAGTATTTCTCTTTCATTACTGGTGTAACTTATTGTAGGCATTGGCGGCTTAATAGCTCGGACTTTAGAAGAGCAGTTATTCCGCTGGCTTCGAGCAGCTGAGTTGACCTGTGATCGTGCAGCTCTTCTTGTTGCTCAAGACCCTAAGGTATACAAATGGTGAGATTCAAAATCAATAAAACTAGATAATTTCTGAATTATATATTGATAAAGTTTCCATTTCCCAACCCTACAAGAGATTGTCATCTCTGTTCTGATGAAATTAGCTGGAGGATGCCCCTCTATGGCTGATCAACTAAATGTGGATGCGTTCTTGGAGCAAGCACGCTCTTACGAAAAAGCTTCTTCCAGCCCCGTTGGTTGGTATCTAAGGTTCGTCACAACTTTCACAGTGCTCAGGCTGTTAATTTTTTCATTTGGAAGCTTGTGTGTGAACTCTCTTCCTCTTATTAATCAGGAATGCTCAAACAAGTCAACTTTCACATCCTCTGCCAGTACTACGAGCTCGAGAAATTGATGAATGGTCAAGAAGTCCAGCTTATAAATCTCTTCTGAAACGGGGAATAGCTATCAAATCTCTACAAAATGTTTAACCCTGCCCCATTGATACTGTTCAAAACTCTTAACAGCTCAAAAGTTCAAATGGTTAGTTTCTTAGAACATTACAGCTTTTTTACTGTTCTGACTTTTAAGCAGTTCACCTTATCGAAATATTTCCATTTATAGTTAGTAAGCTAATTTATGTGGTTAACCTGTGTTCTACACAATTGTTGATATCGGATCTCTGGATTGCATTATCAAATGATCAGCCACAACCCGGTCTTCTCTTTTTGAGCCAATGCCATAACCAAGATTTGATCCTTGCACTGCACACACATTTTTTATTGATGTGGTTTATGAATACCTGTAATTTCATTTTCCAAGTAGTACATTTTTTTCGTACTTTATGATACAGTTTGATGCTGCTGGGTGTCCACTGGTCCAAATGCAAGGTGTCAGGATGCAATAGGATTTAATAAGGATCTATACAAGCTGCTATACATACATATTTTATAATAGTACTACAAATCTAGATATGTATATTCTCTCAGCTCGCTACATTATTCCTGTAAGTAGAAGTTTGCTTTGAGGAACCATTAGATTTAGTTCATATCAATATTGTTCTTGGAGGAAAGAAAATAAATTATTTGTACATGTTTGTTATTAGAAATTCCGTTGTTATATACTACATCTGGTTTTTGATATAAGACATATTTACCTAATTTGATTAGAGTAAGGAAGTTAAATTAGTTAATATATGACATGAATTTCTAAAACACTTTAGTCATTTTTATTAATTTCTTTATTCTCTCTTTTCTTTGATTATTGTTAAAGGAGTATCAATAGAGGTAAGTTAGAAAAAGATTGACCAATGTAAAAAAATTATTTCATATTTAAGATTAAGATCAACTCATCAAGGACTGCACTGGTTCTGATTTTCCCGGTTGAAATCAGATATTGTTAATACCAAACCAAAGACCGATGTATATCCAAAAAAACAAACTTAAAAAACTTTTTATTCTTCATTCACTTCGAAACTATCACTATTCTATTTTTTTTGTGTTATTATTACCGTACATTTTCTTTTAACTGGTGACTACGTGGTGGGTAAACATAATCTATTCTTCTCAATCAATCAATATGACATTTTTTTTTTTTGATAAAAAAGGTAAATGAAATTAATAGCAACCAATATGACAATATTGACATATTCTTACGTTTTCTGTATTAGTTTCTTGGTATTTATTTCTATTTTTATTTTTACAGTAATTTAAAAAATAATTTTTTTTAAAAAAAATATTAATATTGATTTTATTTACTTAGATGACAAGTCATGCTTCTTGCAATATAACCCTAATTTTTTTTGCTCGCAATATAACCCTAATTACATGATATAATAGTAGTAATAAAGTAATAAACTATAAATTAGTAATCTTAAAAGGAAAACTAATAGATGGCGTTCCTTGAATTACCTCCATGGCTGAATGAAGTAGGATGGTATGGCTATTAATTACTGGAAAATAATATTACAGAAATAATCATCAACATCATTAATATTTATTTTTTGGAATGGTAATCATTAATATATATTAAATGTATAGAAAACTACCCTTACTTTATGGAGGAAGGCCAGTGAGAGCGGTCCACGTCAGCCGATTCCTCCCATTATCCATTCTTATGCAATGTCACAGTGTGTATGGTGTATTCTGAGCTTTTCTGAAGGAGCTGACAATGCCGGGACTGAGAGCGCCCTCCGATTATTCTGGAGAACCTCCTCGACACCCATCCCTTCGTGTTAACTCCAAGGCAATCCTCTTCCTTATTTCCTTTCTATCATTCATTTAAGCGATCACTCTTGTAGATTCTAACAAATTTTGAAGTAGATGCGATATATATACATATATAACTTCTTTGGGGAAATTGAATCGAACTTGTAGATTATAGACTATGTACTGTAATTGTAGATGAATGGATTTTTCTTTGGAGAACTAGCGAGTGTTTTGTTTTGCTTTCTGCAGTATTTAACTGAACGTGGCCCATTTGGTTTGAGTGTGCACTGTGCGTCTTCAAGTATATGGCTTGTTTCTATTTTCTGTATTGCGACTCAAGTTCAATCTGCTGTATTCTTCAGGAACCATTCAATGCCGAGCCACCGCGTTCTTTGTTGATTTCCTCATATTTAACTCCTGCTGATTTCTTTTACAAGAGAAATCATGGCCCTGTACCAATAGTTGATAATATAAAAAGGTCACATGTTGATATTGCCTAATTCTTCCGCTTTACTCATCAAGGCTGTTCAGTAAAGGAAATTTGACGTATTTCATCTCACGTTTGGCATAGCAGATACTCCATCTCTATTTCTGGTTTAATAGAAAAGCCCAAACAGCTTTGGATGAAGGACATCAGGTTAGTGATGGTTGAGAAAACTTAAATCTTCTAGAACTTTCGGCCTGAGCTATAATACTCCCTCCGTTCCTAACTATAAGACACTTATTTTGGAGATATTAAAGAAGTTAAATATATTACTTAATCATATCATATATATTGTGTATTATTAGATCATATATTAGTTTATAAATTAGGAAAAATAGTTTGAAGAAAAAAACGATAAATATAAATATTTTAAATTAATTTAATTAACTTTCTTAATATCTCCAAAAAAAAAGACATCTGATCGTATATTTAGAACCGGAGATAGTACTACTTTGTTCAGACCTTCGCAGCATGTCATCCTTATTATTTATTTGCTATATGTATCTCCGGAAAAGTGTATCTGAAGCAAGCAACTGAACTTGTAACTTGATCATAGGATGCTTCCAAAGTATAACGTCACTGCCACACTACAGGTTGGTTTGTTCAAAATTTATACTGCAGTTTCAGGTGAGATTTGTTTGCTAAACTTGCAATGAAAGGCCATATTAGGATTTAACCATAAATTAGAAAAGGGACCACATATTATGCTTTAGTTTCTCGCTGTCTACGTCCTGCAAATACATTAATCTTCTTTCAATGGTTTAATAGTGTGCAGGTAATAGAAGGACTGCTATGAGCAAGACCAAAGTGGTCAAGGGAGTTGGTTGGGATGTTTCTGCTATTGGAAATGGTTAGTATTATCATTGGTTTACTGGAACTTTCTTGTGATTTCAAGTAAGATTCATGTTGTCAAAAGCGGGGGGACACAGACCCAGGTGTAATCCAAAAATTTTCTTAAGGGATAAAATCCATACCCACATTCCACATGCATAACTGTTTATTCTTCTCTGGTTGAAGTATATCTTTCTCAATGCATGTGGTGTTGTGTACCATGCACTCGGATGTCTTAAATTCTAATAATTCTTTGATTATACTACCTTTAATCCTAAATATAAGACATAGTCGATTTTTTTGTAAAGACTAATGAAGCTAAATAAATTACTTTAGGATATTTTTATTTATCATTGTTCTTTTATACTAATTTGTGTGACTTATAAACTAATATATAATTCAATGATACACAACATATATTATGATTAAATAATTTATTTAGCTTCCTTAATCTCTGCAAAAAAAGTCAACTATGTCTTATATTAAGGACCGGAGGGAGTATATATTTTTTCAGCTGTTTGGAGCGGTACTAAATTGGCTGATGTGCTTGAACTTGTTGGAATACCAAAGTTGACAAGTATCACTCAATTTGGTGGAAAGCATGTAGAATTTGTTAGCATTGACAAGTGTAAGGTAAGAACTCCTAGTTTGTAGCTTTTTTTTTTTGGTTGAATTTTTTTTTTTTTCCTTTTCTTATTAATATCCTGTATTATTTTTGGTCATTTATAGATGAGAGTAATCTGTTGTTTTCCTTATAAAAAAATGTAGGAGGAAAATGGAGGCCCTTACAAGGTATCAATTCCATTAAATCAGGCCACAAATCCTGAGGCAGACGTTCTTCTCGCATATGAGATGAACGGAGAAGTGAGTGAAATTAACTTCATTTTTTTGGCGGAATGAAATTAGCTTCATGAAGTCTGCTATTTCTATAGAAGATGAACTGCAGATAGCATTTCTAAAGTCATTAAAAGCTCTAGAGCAATATGGTGCATGTTTATTGGAAACAGAATTACAGATGAGCCTGTCTCTTCTTTTGGTTTCATTTTGCCGGTATAATGTTGGCTTTTTTTTATAGACTACATGTTTGACCTATGACTGGAATCCAGTTATTAAAGCATGTCTTCATACGTTAATGATAAAAAAACATGTTATACCGCTTCGTGATTGATCCGTGACATAGACATCCTAGATAATGTGTGGGTTACCTTATTTTTCTTACATGCAGTTCCAACTTTAAGTTTGCATAACTAAAACCGTTTTACTAAGCTTGCTCTTCCGGAATTTCAAAGATGTTTTTTCTTATTATCGTAGTTCTTTCTTTATCATGACTTTTACAAACCACTTGTACCCAATATGAATTGACGAGTGTAAAAGGTTCTTTTTTGTCCACCATACGTTTTGTGTATTTTTCTTTTCTGCTTTTACCTTTTAGGGCCAGGGTAGTGGAGCTTAGTAATAACTTTTCATCATGTTCCTCTTACCTCTGTTTAATACTCTTTTGCCTTGCTTTAGCCTCTCAATAGGGATCATGGGCATCCATTACGTGTGGTTGTTCCTGGTGTTATTGGAGCTCGCTCTGTTAAATGGCTTGATTCTATCAATATCATTGCAGAAGAAAGTCAGGTGTGACATATGCTGTAAAATGATTCTGGCATTACTAAAATTTCCTTGTCATAATGTTCTAAAACTTCACATTGTCACGTGGCAGGGTTTCTTCATGCAAAAGGACTACAAAATGTTCCCTCCCTCAGTGAACTGGGAGAACATTGACTGGTCAACCAGGAGACCGCAAATGGATTTTCCTGTCCAGGCAACTTTTCTCTTTCAACATCCAACTTACTTTTCTTATTAATTAAAAAACCAGTTATTTATTATCTTTCAAATCACTTCTAGTATTCATTATGTTCTGGCTCATTAGGCCCTAATGAAGAAGGCACACAAATTTCCTTAGATTTTAAAGCTCAAAATTTGTAACTAATACTCGCTGATTCACTATGACAGTGTGTTATATGTTCTCTAGAAGATGTGAGCACAATAAAGCCTGGGAAGGTTAGTTTATGCAACCTCTGGTTTGATGAGCTATTCTATGAATCAGTGTGTATCTGTTATTTATTATTTCAGCTTTTCATGTGTTCTATTGATCTTATTTCACCTGACTAGCTTATTCAGATCTCTGACCATGTTTTCCAATAAATTTGGCATGGTGGTTTTGGTTTTCATCAACAGAAAATAAGTTTATATAGATTTTGAATCCCCTTCCCCCAGGGCAGTTAAGTTTTTACTGCGGTTCACCACGTGTAGGTAAAAATTAGTGGATATGCAGTATCTGGGGGTGGCAGAGGGATTGAGAGGGTAGATGTATCTGTTGATGGAGGCAGAACTTGGATGGAAGCCTCGAGGTTTCAGAAAAGTGGCATTCCCTACATAGCAGATGATGCTAACAGTGATAAATGGGCATGGGTGCTGTTTGAGGTCACAGTTGATATTCTTCATAGCACTGAAATTATTGCAAAAGCGGTACAGCTCATTTTTTTTCCTTGCTAACAAATATTTATTATGACTCTAGTTTTCCACTTAATAGTTTCTATTAAATAAGCAATTTATCCCCTGAGTGGCCTGATCTGCATAATGGTTCACATTGATCAACGATCTGATGGAGTAAGTATATGCTTTTGTTACGTTTTGGCTCATTTTGCAGGTAGATTCATCTGCAAATGTGCAACCTCAAAAAGTAGAAGACATTTGGAACTTGAGAGGGATATTAAACACTTCGTGGCATCGGATTCAAGTCCAAGCAGGTCACTCAAACATGTAGAAGTTGCGTGGCTTGTGTGTGTTGCCATGGACCAACACCTCATATTTGACTGTTTCTATTTCTTCTCCTGGATGACATGTGAAGCGAAGAGAGTATTTAGTCAAGGCGACTCTGAACAAGATTAAACATTAACTTGGATAATGACTGATGGGCATGCCCTGAAAGAAGCAGGGATTGCTGGACACAAAAATTGGCAAACATATTATCCTTCTAAATTCCATAAGGAAATACATTCTTTGGCTATGCGTGTTGGACTTCAAAATATCATATCATCGTTTAGGGGCGACCATTTATTGAATACAAGCACCTGGGCTACTCTTGAGCTCTTTCATTTTCTAAAAAGACACGTTTTTTCATCACCAAATAATTGGTCAAGATGGTAATTGGTCTTACTCCATAAAAATAAGAATACAAATTGGAATCCTGAGAATTACGAGAGAGGAGATAACACATTAAACTTAAACTGACACTCTCACTCCTCAAGCCTATATTAACTAGTTGTTTAGATACTTGGCTCAGTTGAGAAAGTTAAGAGTCCAAAAAAGTTACAGGTGATAAGGTTTCCTCATATACCAAAAAAAAAGAAAGACACCTTTCTTGGCAGGAGAAGGGAAAAAACCGGAGATCAAGGTACTAAGTAGATATATAACTTAGATCATACAGCCAAAACTACTTCATCATTCTGTTTTTTAAAATAAAAATGAGCAAGAATGTGCGGGGGAATTATTCCTTCAAGCTATGGTCTTCTTTGTTTTATTTCTAACCGCTGACATAGTTCAATGCCCACATTGAAAATCAATGAATAATATAAATATATATAGTCTCGTGCAGCGAAAATCAAGAGACAAGAAGGGGAAGTGGTGCATGATGAGACAGGTTTCAGGGACTAGCAGTGAAAAATCCAAAAGAGAGAATGGAGCATGACTGACGGATATGTAGCGTCACCCAAAAAGAACTTGTCTGGTAGCTCATTGTGATAAGATAATTAAATGAGAGTGGATAAAAAAGCAAGATGGTGACAAATGTACGAGGTCCCTACTCATTTACTCCATAATGGGAAACCCTAGTCCCTAGCCTTTGCTTCCCCAATCAACTTCTGTGAATATAGCAAATTCTCCGCTTGCCAATTCAAGAAACTTCCCATGATTGCTCTGACCCATTTGAGTAGTGTTTATGTCATGTTCTGTACTGTGAGCTGGAAATTCTGTAAAGTGAGGTTTTTTCACTGTCATGGATTTGTTATTATATGGGACCTGTGGCCTACATATTCTGCCCTGCCTTAATTTCAAGCAAATATGACTCACGTACTATACTGGTCCTGCTTTTATTACAATATAATTTCTGATAAGTATATATGCTCAACAAAGGATATCCGTTCTTGCTATGAATTAACCTTCAAAACTGCTTTTACTCATTATATATGCCGACATATGTCAAATTCGTGAGTTGACTTTTCGAATTTACGGTTTTTACTTTATAAAATCGTGTTGGGCCACTAGTGAACCCGTGCTTGTTCTAGACTCAGATAAACTTGCAAATTTACTCACCGAGTTTATCATTTCTATGTTTCTAACTTACAAAATCGTATGTGTTAACTCACTGTTAAAACTCGTGTTATCTTTTTTTATTTAATTATACCTAAAGGCTTTATATATGAATTTTATATAAATTTATTTGCTAATTATGATAGAATTTTGAATGTTGATGTACTTAATTTCAATTATTTAGATTAAAAATATATTTTTATATTAATTTTTTTTTATCATTTTGTATATTTTAATTATTTAATTATATACTATAGATATCTATTTAATAATAAAAATAAATTTTTATAAATTTATGATTGGAATTTATAATACAAGTCTACGTTAAAGTCAAGAATTTATTCAAATTCGTTAGTTTGAGGATACTACTATTACAAGTCTTAAACCCATGGATTTTTTTTTTTTTCTCAACAGCTTAAACTCTTAGATGAAAAGTGTGGTTTTTAAGTATGGAATCTAGAAGGTTCTCCACCACACAATGAGTGTTTTATTAATACACACTTCTCGAACGAGTATTAGTACGTTGCAGGGAAGGTTCCCTGATCAATTCATAATTATCTCTATAATTATAATTCTTATGAACTTTCGATTGCAGTCTTTTAAGAAGAATGTTTATGCGTCAATATTTTGTAATTAATCATCCCCTTTTTATATTGTGGACAATTTTAAACGTGTAGTTGAATAATAATTAAGAAAGATTAGAGATGATGCTGATAATATCGTTTCAAATCATCATCAGTATATAGACATGTGATTGTTTTCTCTCTTTTTTATTAAGAAAAAGACCCAGAGAAAAGCATTATCTGCTTAAAATATTGGACTTCAATTGATTGTCTTGCTTTTCAACGTAAGGTGGAACTGTAGGTGGAGGAACTGTATGCAATATAAAATAGAAAAGGAGACACCACGTGGATATTGAGGAAGGCTTGAAGCCATATAATAATCTCGAAGCTAAGGCATGGAGTATTTAATTATTGATGAGACAGCATGCACATTGGTAGCAGCTGGTACTCTTAAATTGTCTCCATGCTTCTTCCAACCACTGAAAAATTTACGAAGGAAACGCTATATTCAGTAACTAATACTGAAAGCTGAGTCATTATCATTATTCGATGGTCGGTTTTCTTCGTTCCACCCAGTTACCATCCTAAAACAATTTAAGATTTAAATTTGTGTCATTGTTAATGTGATTTCATAGTATATTACAAAATTACATTGGACCTGATGGAGTGAGTCTTTTTGAGTTTAATCAGCTTCGTTTGCGCCACTGATATGTGTTCGCAAATAGCTGAGAATCAATGAATCAATTCTTCACGACGAAGTCAATGATATATAGTCATTCATTCACTGTCTTATTTCTATAAAAAGCCACTCTTTTATATTGGCAACTCGCAGCTTTTATATATGCTACCAGAGAATCGGTGACTTGACTGGTATTTATTGTTTTTTATTGGGCTTTATTGATGATTAAAAACAAAACCGACGAGTTGTCTGAGTTATTTGAACCAGGCAAGTGGTTGGTTCTTTTTTTTTTTAATTTATTGGGTTGGTTGATGCTATCTAATTGATCTCAAAGGAACATATCAAGTTGTAGTCTGCGACTTTGCGAGAAACCTACTGTTTCATTTTCAAGCTATCGAGTTGTAGTTCTTGAGACTCTTATATTACTATTTAATTTGCATATCGTTTCAATTCAATTAAGTTGCTCAATTTTGTGTCTCTCTTTTTATTTCATGTTTTAACGACGTTGATTCATAACATTAAAGAACTACAAGATCTATATATATATATATTGACGAAGTTTGAAAAGTTGTGTCAAATAAAACTGATGATCAGTTTATATTATGAAAATTGATTGGGAAAAAAGCTTTAGTTTCAATCTTATTATCTCAAGGGAGACTGTCAACATTTTGATCAAGTTGAATTTCTCCTCCTTCTAGAGGGTGGGGGCAGGCTCCCCAAGTCAAGTCAACCTTCTTTCGGTTTTTTTTTCCTGATCGACCAGAAGAGCTTGTCTAATATCTTCATGCTCGCTGTTGTGACTAACATACATTCAAGATCATCCGAATAACCATAACCACATAACCATGCTCCTCCATTTCCTCTTCCTCATTCTCTCCTTCTTCTTCTCCATAACACTGCTCCAACGCCGGTGCCGAAACAGGTCAACCCGCCACGGCCCTCCGACCTACCCTCTCATCGGTTGCCTCATCTCTTTCTACGCCAACCGTAACCGTCTCCTCCATTGGTACACTCACCTCCTCTCTCTCTCTCCCACCAACACTATCCTCATTCACCGCCTAGGCGCACCTACCACCATCATCACCGCCAACCCACAAAACGTCGAGTACATCCTCAAAACCAACTTCCTTAACTTCCCAAAAGGCAAGCCCTTCACAGAAATCCTAGGTGACTTCCTCGGCCACGGCATATTCAACGTGGACGGCCAGCTTTGGCGCACCCAACGTAAACTAGCCACCCACGAGTTCACTGGAAGATCACTCAGGGAATTTGTGATCCACGCGCTGCAGGAGGAGGTGGCCGAGAGGCTTCTTCCGGTGATGAACACTTTGCGTGTAAAACAACAACTGGTGGACTTGCAAGAGCTGCTAGCCAGATTCTCGTTCAATGTGATTTGTAAAATCACATTAGGGATTGATGTTTGTGGGCAGCTGGATCCTTCCGTGCCTGTTTCGCCTCTCGCCGCAGCCTTCGACGAGGCCTCCGAGATATCCGCGCGACGTGGAGCGGCTCCTTTGTTCTTGGTATGGAAGGTGAAGAGATGGGTCGGAGTTGGATCAGAACGAAGGCTCAGAGAGGCTGTGGGAAAAGTTAGGAACCATGTGACGAAAATGATTCGAGAAAGGAAGAAGAAGTTGATGAGACATATGAACCATGAGCGTGAAGATCTCTTGTCACGTCTTATATGTGGAGGTTACGAGGAGGACATGGTCAGAGATATGTTGATAAGTTTCGTGCTGGCCGGGAGAGATACCACGTCAGCGGCTCTGACGTGGTTCTTCTGGTTACTTTCTCAGCATCCACAAGTGGAGGAGCAGGTTTTGAGAGAGATACAAGTCAATGTAGACGAGGCATTAGAGTATGAATCATTGAAGAAATTAAGGTTTTTGAAGGCATGTTTGTGTGAGTCAATGAGGTTGTACCCGCCTGTGCCCTGGGATTCTAAGCATGCCGTGGTTGATGATTTGTTGCCTGATGGTAATGTGGTGAAGGCTGGAGATAGAGTCACGTATTTCCCTTATGGGATGGCCAGGATGGAGGCATTGTGGGGGGAGGACCGGTTCGAGTTTAGACCGGACCGGTGGTTCGTTGAGAGGGACGCTGTCAAGAGGACCATGACAAATGTGTCTCCTTTCAAGTTTCCTATTTTTCAGGCTGGTCCAAGAGAGTGTCTAGGGAAGGAGATGGCTTTTATACAGATGAAGTATGTGGTTGTTTCCATTCTCCGGAGATTCAGAATCCAGCGGATTAGACCCGACACGCCTTTGTTCGTGCCACTTCTGACAGCACACATGGCCGGCGGCCTCCATGTTTTGATTTGCGAGAGGGAGAAAGAAACTGATCCATCGGTGATGCCTTAAAATAGGCTATCTTCTATTCAATTTTGAATATGTTTCAGGATATTAAGGAGAGTCAATGGTTCTTGGTCAACTATGTGATGGGTTTAATATTTCTTTGTAGCATAGGAAAAAAAACCTCTAAGACGACTAAACAATTTATTCGCCATGGCGCTTAATCTTTTATTTTATAGACTGGTCAGAATATTGTTTCAGCAAGCCCAATGTTTGAATATTTCACATGCACAGCACTAACAGTCAGCCATAGGACTTCATTAACCCTTTTTTATTTTTGGAGAAACTACAATATCTAATTTTTTTAGAAATCACCATGATTCCAAAAGGAGAATATCTTTCCAAAAAGTTACAATAACAAGCGCACGTCATAGACATGATAGTGATTACATTCCTTCTTTAAAGACTTACCAGTATAATGATTTTCTTATCCAATATGTCCTTGATAACGTAGCTCTGACCGGTTGACGAGTTTAACAAGCATCTCTTTGGAAAGTCCAACCAATTTAACTTCTGAAACATCATTCTTTCGTTGAAAAGAACATACATTACTATAATTATTTCAAGTCTCGTGAAAGAAAAAACTCCACTTGATTTGGAAATGCCCAATTAATAATTAATAATTATTATTCTGACGGTAGATGTCCATCAAATCCATTATTGAACTAGCAAGACTAGCGACCATGGAAACATTAATTTCGTCACATCAGTGCAAGGAGCAAGGAGCAAGGAACAAGCAGACACATGGCGTGCATTGTGTTTTTCAAGCCTCCGCTCACCAAAGCAGTCAATTACAACATCCAAGATACTATACACCAATCCATTCTTCTTATCCAGACCCCGTACAAATAGTTGTCGAGTCCCACGTGAACTTACCCACCAATGAACACCATCGTGAGACACAAAGCAAAGAAATGTGAGACTGACGTACTACTTGTCGCCTAATAAACAATTGTCAGCACCACAAGTTTGTCGACTATATTACGGCTCAAATCAACTACATAGACATGTTTGTATTATGGTGAAGCAGCATAACATACATACAGAAAGGTACACTGGCTGCCCCACAAAAAGGGAGAATTGATACAGACAACGACGCTCATGGAGCTATTGATGCAGAAAGGTACACTTAGTATACCTATTGTCATGTGCTACCTGGAGCTTCACTTCCTGCAGCTGGCTTGCGATTCAAATAGCGAATAACAGCATCTTCAACCCTGTTCAAGTTGCCAAACAAATGCACCATTCAACTACTGGGCGGCAATATATTATGAAATCAAACAAAATAAAAGATTACAAATTATTTTATGATAATTAGGCAGTGATGCCTAATTTAACATTGGCCAAGAACAAAAAAGATACCATCATGATTTGAAAAAAAAAAAAAAGACGATGGTATTGGATGTTTATACATGATACATCCGACTCAAATGCAGTTCAAACTTCAAATATTCTAGTTATATGGTAGATCACCCCCAACACTAGAAAGAGCATGCAGAGTGAATTGTAATCAAAGGTAAGAAACATAGTAAAATCAACACCATAAAAGGACTAAAGCTATACAGGAAAAAGCTGATAAGCTTACCAAGGTTGGTTGAAGAAATCTGATCGACGCTCTTTTTCTGCACTGCGACTGGGTTCCCCGGCCACAAGTTTTAGATCCCTGCTTTGAGATTCAATCAAGGCACTTATGAATTCCACAGGAGATTGGCTAAACCCCAGAAAGAATGCCCGTCTCTTACAGTGCTCATGAATTTTTCTTATGATTGTGCATATTGATTCATCACAGGCTTCAATCTCTTTGTTCTTCTCCACATTGGCCAATAATGCAGACAATTCCCTCTGAACAGGAAAAGGGACATCAACTGTCACATCATAACAAGCACTTCCTGCAGGACTATTCCCTGAGAGCTTGATCCTGTGCTCCAAAAGTATAGGCTGTGGAGAGAATAAATGCTGCGATATCTTCTGTGAAACCATGGTAAACTTCATCTTTTCTTCCCCAAATACTTTCTGAAGAGCCGGGTCACAGAAGAAGAAAGAAGGGTCATTTGGGTTCTGTAATTTCCTAGCCTTCACATAATGCCAGATTGCAGCAACAATTCTCGGGCGGGTATCAACCTCAATACCAAGAACTTCTACCAATGCCGGAGAAAGCTTAAACTTTTCAGGTACATAGTTCATTTCCAACCGTATATTAACAGAAAATTCCTTGTCCCCTTTTCTCTTCACTTCAAAACCCTCATGAGGAGCAGGAGACCTTGCATTCTCCCACATAATAATATGACTATCAGGATAAAGCCTCTGATCCAAAGAAATGGTTACTCTTTTAAAGAAAGCTGAGAATTTAGGATAAATGGGGTTAGACCTCTGAACTACTCCTGGCTGATCAGGATCTACACCATCTTCCAATATTCTCCCAACAATCTTAAGAGTCCATGTCGGAGGCTCAGCATTTGGCTTCTTGGGAATTGTACGTACTTGATTAGCAAAAGTGTTAAATACATAGATGCGAAGAGTTTTCTGCATACAAGGTGGGGTTTTGAGGGCTTCTTGGATGTCAACCTTCTTCCTATTAAGTGCAGCATCTACCCGGGATTCAAACTCAAGAAGCTGGGTGTAAAGAGCAGACTCTGGCAGAATTGCTGCCACTTTATCTTGAAGCTGTTTCTCAGGGAGCTTCTGCTTCTTTCTTCGGGCAGCAGGCGTAAGTTCCATGGGTCTTAAAGGCGACGCAGTGTTAGGTGGGGAAAATCCAATTGGGCGAATTGGTGGTTTTAGAGGGATGCGCTTTGCGCTTGAATTGCCAGGTGTTGAAAAGGAGGGAGGTGACACCCCTAAATTACCAAATGCACCAGACTGGCTCGGATTAAGAGACAAACCTTGAGCGTGCAATTGAGCCTGGAGCTGAGCATGCTTTGACTGAGCTTGGGCAATAGCATTAGCATGAGCTTGGGACAGCTGAAACTGACCTTGAAAACCAGCCGCAAGCTGTGCTTGCGCCTGCGACTGTGAAAAGCCAGGGTTTCCAGGAATAGAAGAGGATCCTATTCCCGCATTGCCAAATGACGATGAAGAGGCCCCAAGGCTCTTAGGCGGGTTATTATTGTTCACAGACATCGCTATCTCACTCTAATCAACTAGAAAACCAAGCGCCAAAAAGCGTCAGGACCCCTTTAAAAGATTGTAACTTTACCTATAGATATTAACGGGTAAACCAATGGCATACGCAACAGATTCAAGCACCTAGATCATAAACTCCACAATCACGAAATTGGCATTTGCAGGCCAAAAATCTAAAATGACTAAATCTGAATCAATTATGATTTTACCTTTTCAGAAAGTCGAGGACAAAGGTCCCGGCGATCTGGCCATAGCAGATCCAAAGACCGACCTCTACAGTAAGTCTATGGGCGCGAGCCAACCCTTGGGGGCACCAACCAGGTAGAGGAAACCCCAATAATCAGGAGTTTCGGTTGCTCTAGACACTTGTGAGTTCCAGATTCGATAGAATGAACAAAAAGCTCCAATGAATGAGAACTGTCGAAAGAAAGGCCAAGGCAATGGCCGTGAGTTCAAGTGGCGGTGCCTAGGGTTAGGAAATGGCCAAATTGTAGATTCAAGTTTATCAGTGTTCAATTCTGAGGTTTCTCTTTACGTCGTCGTTTCGATATAAGATTGTTTTTAGTTTGTTTTCCCCTCTTTAACCATGCGTCTTGCATTTTTTTTTTTGGTCAAATTGCAAATTGCAAAGATTATATTGATATGCTACTTAAAAATAAAGTGAATACTGAATAGTATAAATTGAATTATCTCTTATAATTTTCTTAGTAACAATTGGATTTTTAAATTTTGTTTTGCTAAGGGTGTTTTGAGTTTTTTTTTATTTTTATACAAAGGTGTTTTGAGTTTTGACAGATACATTTCCACAAAACTACTCAAGTCATAGCATAAAAATTGCTTTCTGCAGGAATTCTATAAAAAAATCATATATGTTTAAATATTTTTCAAGTACATGAGATTAGGATAATTGATTTTAAAATTTTATATTTGAATGAAGTGAAAGAATGGGGTTGAGAAAATAGAACGTAAAAGTTTAAAAAAAATTATAGCAAGAGACCAATTTTATTTTATTTTTTTATATGAAGCAAGAGACCAAATTTTATAAATTTCGGCTAAAAATGCTACTCATAAAACAATGTTTAATTTGGGCCAAATCCACAATAGAAATAGCTAGGGCGGGAAATGAGAAAAGCCCAATATAGTTAGCCTCCGCGCCCAGCAACACTTAACCCTAGTCCGTCAGCCCGGGAACGGCCGCGCGGCGCGTTCGGGTTAGACCCCTTTTGCCTCCAAAGAACCGATCAATTGACCGTGCTCAAAGCCTCAAACTCTCCGCCCAGCCGCGAAAATGGCACGTTCATCTTGTACCCTAATCCCACTTTGTTTGCATCTTTTTCTTTTTGACTTGGCTGCATTTTTCATTAGTTTGATTCTTCTTCTTCTTTTTTTTTGGTTCCAGGTGAAATACTCGAGAGAGCCTGACAATTCCACCAAGTGTAAGTGTTTTCAGTTTTTTCTTTGCGAACTTTTATTGTGTTTGATTTTCTTTGGTCATTATTGTGCGGATGTTGTACGAATAACGAAAGGGGCGCACTTTGTTTATGTTGCACTCCCGGATTTGATGATCCGGAATTGCACTTGAAATTAGCATAATTTGGGGCAATTGTTGATTCTCATCCCGTTATGACGTTGACACAGCTTGCAAAGCCCGAGGTTCAGAACTCAGAGTTCATTTTAAGGTATGTTCTGATTCAAACGAGACAATGTCATGTATGAACACACTTATATAGCGCATTTAACAACTTAATTCTTTCTGCTCAGGACAATACGTTCTTCATAATCCACCACCTGATTTTAATTTTGAAAGTTGATAAACATGGCACCGCCTCAGTTCGATTTAGTTGTGATCCGAATAGCTCTCTCTAGAATGTATAGCTGCGGCATAAACCTCTTCTTTCAGTAGCGAAAATTTAATTACGTTAATGACGAAATCCTCTTACTAATGAAAATAGAAATGTTTATTCATAATCACAACTCACCTGTCATGTTATATGGTAGACGTATATCTGACATGTATTCAAGTCATCTGCTATATTGTTAGCAAACTGTAGGCAGATAAAAGCTAAAAGAGTAGAGCTGTTATTTGGTCCTCCTGTTTTAGCTGGAGTAATTATGTATCCATATTTGCAACTTGAATGAAATGTGTGCTGAATTCTGGGGTGCATCCATTCATTGTGTGGATGTGATTTAAATTTATGTGTAGAACACAAGGGAGACAGCCTTCGCAATCAGGAAGTTGCCCTTGGTAAAGGCTAAAAGGTATCTGGAAGATGTTATTACTCACAAACAAGCCATTCCCTTTCGACGGTATTGTGGTGGAGTAGGCCGCACTGCACAAGCCAAAAACCGTCATTCAAATGGTCAAGGACGCTGGCCTGTCAAATCAGCAAAGTTTATCCTTGACCTGTTGAAAAATGCTGAAAGTAATGCGGAAGTAAGTGATATTCCTTGGTGGTTTTTGGCCAGATTATTTAATTATGTGATAATATGCGTACGCATATTGAAATATTTCCCGTTCATAACTGTTACTGAATACCTCTTCCAACGTGCAGGTGAAAGGTCTTGATGTAGATGCACTATACATTTCCCACATTCAGGTAAATCAAGCTCAGAAGCAGAGGCGTCGTACCTACCGTGCTCATGGGAGAATTAACCGTGAGTTTTCTTACTTATATGTCCTATTTAAGGGGAAGAGAAAGTATATGACGAGTGTTAGTGTTAGCATATGTGTTTAAGTGTGTGATACGTTTTCTTCCATTCTTTGTGCAGCATACATGTCATCACCCTGCCACATTGAGCTGATTTTGTCTGAAAAGGAGGAGCCAGTCAAAAAGGAGGTATTCATCCATTTCCTTTCAAGTTGAATTTTTAATTAGAATTAGATTACATGCCGTAAAGTAGAGGTTATCATTAATTTAACGTGACCCCGGAGGTTTATTTTGGCGCATAGATAATGTGAAAGCGTTTTAAATTATTGAGACTCAGATTTCTGAATTTACACTCGGCCTTCTGAACGAAAACTCTAACAGAGGTGCCCATAGTTTCGCTAGTTCTGTCTGTTTTTTGGCCATATGCCAATCACACACGACACACGTCACTTTGTAGCTATCTTGATGATGCGTGGCGTTTAGGTGTAGCTGAGCTTTGATGATGTAGTTGTTAATCTCTGATTATTGCTCTGTATGGAATTTGGGAGTTTATATTTACTACTAGTATATAGTATATTCATATTTTGTTGACAGTAAGTACTAGTTTTCCGAGGTTTCACTTTTGGATGTTTCCTTTCATACGGTTGTTGAGTTGGATTTTTGTACATCACGTTATATTGTGGCTGATTGTTGAATTTGATATTGCAGCCCGAGACACAGCTGGCTCACAGGACTAAGAGCTCGTAGACTGGGGACTCTGGCTCTCGTTTTTGAGATGCGTAGCTTCAGAATGGTTGCCTTTTTCGTTTCGTTTAATTTTGATCAGCACGTTTTGGCTTGTACCCCAACACCTGGCACCCACAATTTCACATTGACAACTCTCTATGATCCAATTTTGTTACGTTGTTATCTTTCATATACGATATATGGATTTGAAGGTTCTGGTTTCTGGATACATACTGCTTCCTCTCTGTCTTGTACTGAGTCCCGAACATCGATTTTTTGGTGGTTCAACTTCAACACACTCTATTAAAATTGGGGCAAATTGGATCATTGTTGGAACCCTAATAGTTCCTAACAAAGTATTATTCTCTCCAGGATTTTTTTTATAAGATTTTAAAATTATTCCCAATATAAGTTGAGAGAAATATGTTTAATAATTTTGAAAATTTAATTGTTAGAGATTTCAAGCTTGAAAAAATTAATAATTCAAGTAAAGCGTGTTACACTCAACAAATTATTACATCAAGTAAAGTATTTTATGCTTCAAGTAACATCTTTGTGCTCTGCTAATCTCTGCTTCACATATAACTAGTTACCAGTAAGAGTTTAAATTTGCAGAGTCATTCTTCTATCATCAAAATACCATAAACGTGTTGCTATAGAGGTTTTTTATGATGAAAGTTAGGTTGGATTTCTCCCATTTCTCATCATCTCTCATAATCTTTAAACTATGTCCATCTAATAATCTTTAAACTATGTCCATCTAATCGATCTAAAAACTTACAATATTATTTTGATTTTTTTTTTTTATCTTTTCAATCGACAGCCCATATGGACTGATGAAAGATAATAAGAAAAAAGATGAGTAGAGAATGTGGTCCTGAAAATGATAATGGTCAAGTCGTGGCCGAAAGGGATGCTATCTCAGCCTATTTCAATCTGGCTTCAACTAATGATGTATTTAACCTTAAAGCATAAAATTACTCAGGCAAGAGATTCACATCTGGCATTGCCCATGATTTCTACATTTTAAACATTGTCTTCAAGTCCAAGAATGGAACCGCTCTAATAACAGAGATAATGACAGAAACCGAAGAACAACAACTGGTTTTCTTTTCCAAATTCCAACAATGGATACTATGTCAGTCTGACTATCCTGCAGAGTCGAATATGAAAGGTAAGAAGATACCCCAAAAGGCATCCTTAACATTTCCAGCTTTCACCCAAAAAAAACAAGAACCGAAAAGAAGAAGAAAACATCCTTAACATGGACTCTTTCTCGTCCAGATAATCCCAGAAAAGTGACACCTCAGTCAGATGCAAAAAGACGACTCATGACTCTGCTTATTACTCAACACGACTCAAACTTCAAGCTAACATGACAGCACAATTACGAATAAAAGGGTTAATCTTGGTGCCGCTGCCACTTTCAATTTGCTTCCACTTCAGTTTCTCCATAGCTGGATCAGGCTTGCAAGTGTACATAGTCAGGGCTCGCTCCCAAGAAGAAACAGAGGTTGCACCAATTACAAGCAGCTCATTACCCAGAGACTTAAACGCCACTCCCCATCCTTTCTGTGCATCAGCTCTAACCGGAACTGGTCCCAGTTTCTTCCACGAGTTGCTTCCTTTCTGATACACCTTAAGCTCATTAGAACAAGAATCCAGAGAGTAAAGCTCGTTCTTGGCAACAGCAATGAGAGGAGGAGATTGTGAAATCGACAAAGGAATATCCTTCAACATGTTTGGAATCAGAGTCCATGTCTTTGTCTCTTGGTCATAGTACTCTCCACACTTGAGCTCTTTGTGGTTCTCGCCTAGTCCTCCCATTACATAGAACCTGTTGTCCATGAAACACCCAGAAAAGAGCTTCCTCCTTCGGTTCATATTAGGGAGGCGTTCCCAGGAATTGGTCTCAGGATTGTATTTCTCAGCAGAATTCAGAATTATCTTACAGGTGTCTGTTTCAAGACCCCCTGCTATGAAAGCAAAGTTGCCACATGTTGCAGAGGCAAACAGACACCTTGGAGTGATCATTGAAGGACCTTTAAACCATTGGTTTGCTGCTAATTCATATCGCCAAACAACAGCTCCTTCAATCTCTTTCCCACAAACGAAAAGATTGGTCCCAGCACAAAATGACTCTTTGTCTCCATACTCAAAATTGTAATCTGATGGAATCATTGGGAGCTTCCTACGAGACTTGAAATCCCTGTCAAATGTCCACCAGTTTGTGTCTCCACTTGCTAGCATGAACACAGATGGTTCTTTGAATCCCAGAAGCTTCCTGATTTTGAAGAGTTCGCCAGTCTTAATCAGACTGAAGAATCTCCTGCTTAGAAATCCCAGTTTCCAGTACTCCGCTCTTGGAAATCTTGCAAAGATCACATTTTCTAGCTCGTCGCTTAGGCACGGATTATGTATGAAATCTGCATCCTGAGGTAACTCTTCAGAACTCATCTTGTTTGTGATGCGAGATTATAGGAACTCAACACAAAGGTGGGTTTTGGTATTTCGGACAGGGACTGCTATTGCAGTGTACTTGGCTTACTATGCTGTTTGATACAGTGTCTTGATAAATGATATATATTCTCCGAACTCAGATTCTTCTCTTTGGAAAAAAGAAACCTTTTTTCACCTTCTAGCTATGTACCTGTAAATGCGGGTAAAAAAAAGTCAAGGGAAGGCATTAAGCATCAATCACTGGTTTACACTTTGAGAATAAAAACACACTGATGCATTTAATATTTGACTGACTGATGTGGTAGACAGGAACATTAAAACGAAAGTGAAAACCAGAACCGTCAGAGTTTGAGCAGTTCTATTCCACACAATCAGAAGTTGAGGCGAACGGAAAATTTGAGTTTCCAACATTAAGCATCGATTTCTGTTTGAAGTTTGAAGGGGTTGTATAATCAAATCATAATATAAAAAATGAAGACAATGAAAGTTGTAAATATTAACCTCGAGAACAGACACAAACAGTAGAATTTAGAACGTTATCTCCTACTGGACCTAGTTTTTGGCTATCGAGATGGCTGGAACCGAATCTCAATTATCCATAATTCCAAACAGAAGGTTCCCCAGATGAGCATGCACCCGAGGAATAAAAAAAGCAACAAACTTTAGATTCTGGTCTGATTACCATTCAGATATTAATAACACAATCGGGCAGTGTCTTGGAAGAAACAGAACAGAAGAGACTAGAGACTGCAAATTTGATCCAAAGGGGAAGATAAAGAATCAGTGAAGCTTTGGTACATGATCTCTCTCAGAACCATAGAAGCTCAAAAATCAATCAACAACCAGTGTAAGAGAATCCAAGTCAAGCAATAAAGCAACAAATAACAGAGCAGGTTATAGAATCATCATCAATCAACTCTTACAAAACAAGCAGAAAGGAGCCATTTCGCGAGGGTGCTCCTTTCTCCCTCTGCTCCTCATGGCAGAGACATGTGAGCTTGAAGCTATAAGAGAAAAGAAAGAGAGTGAGGAAGGAGAAGACAGGCAAAAAAAAAAAAAGCTAGGAGGCCATTGAAGCAGAGGAGAGAGAGAGAGAAGAGGGTACATGAAGACACCCACTATTTGCTGGAAAATGGTGCATATAGTTTAGTATATTGGGGGGGTTTGTCCTTGGGAATTAAAATAGAGAGTGAGAATATGATGATCAGCCACACCAACAACACAAGAAGGCATTTTTTTTATTTACCCATTTCAGAAAAAGGGCATAAAGAAGCTTGCAGTTTAGAGAACTGTGCTCTGCCAGTGGTGGCTGAGCTTCCCATGTTGCTTCAGCAGTCCGATGTGAGCAAAAAGAAAGAAAGAAAGAAATCAAATGGGTGCCATGAAACTCACTCTGTTCCTTTTGCTTTCTCTTTCTTCATTTATTTTATTAGTAATTGCTCACTTACTCCCTCGTTTCAAGAATCAACCAATTTTTATATGCCACTTAATTATGTGCCCTGTTTACCAAGGAAGTACTCAGTGCGATATGCTTATTACTACTCCACCACCTCACCATTTTGTTGTCTTTCATTTTCCTTCGTTTAACCATTTGAACATCAAAGCAAACCACCAGTCAGTGGTCTAAAGTCTAAACAAGAAAATTTGAATTAAATTACATTTAATAGTGTCCTTCAAGGAGAAAAATCAGAAACAGAATTCAAAACTCAAGTTCTAGCATATTAATGTTGAATATATATGAGAGCTTTCATATAGAGAAAATGTATCACTCCACCCAGCTGTTTGATCACAGATATCATGTAATGTAATTATATTTATCTTTCATGCAAATTTGTTCCAAAAGTTTTTTTAAGTTTAATGTTACCTGAAAGATTCAAAATCCAGCAATGTAATTTTATATTGTTAAAAAATTGACATTGACAGTTAACTTTTTAACAGTAAGAGAAACAACATTGCTTCATTTTAACATTTCGAGATAACATTCAACCTCACAAAACTTTTAGATTAACGTTGCTTCTCAACAAAAAAATTTGGGACAATTTTACACCTTAACCCTTTTCTTTTAAAACAAACAAATGATATTGTGTTAAGAATTTTGAACAGTGAAACAAGAAGAAATAGAGAGCGGAAAATGACAGAACTATAATAAATCAAGGCACTAACAAAGAAATAGTAAGGGTAAGAAAGATATAAAATTTATCTATGTACTGATCTTCACACAGGTAAATTCAAAGACTTAATTCAACAAAAGACAGAGAATTGAAAAGAATAATTAAAATCTTAAAATAAAGAGAGTAGGTTGTTTCAGGGGGCACAGGGGATCTAAAAGGTGAAGGACTCTCCAATCACATTCACAGAGAAATGCACTTGGTTGATGAATAAGGAACGGCCACAATAATTAACTGTGCTTGCTGACGAATTTTGGCATCTCAAAATACCCTGTCATGGACCACTAGCCTCAGTTTATAGTGGCATCTTCCATTTAATTAAATCAAATAAAATAAATTTGGTGCCCCTATTCATTTCAGTCTTAAATCAACACTCGTATGCTTTTCGCAGAAGGAATTTAATCTTCAATGGGAAAAATATGCCATATCACTATTAGTGGACCCACTTAATGTTTTTTTGTTCTTTTTTTGAAAATGGAGTCACCAAATTAGACACCCTTCATCACTTATCAGTACGGTGTAATTGCTTTTTAACAGTGTAGGAGCAGAAACACAACCATCAAACAACAAACAAACAATTAATTAATTAATTAATGCAGAAGAATATGATGAATTTAAACACACAAGGATACAACTCTCCTCTGTATAAGAGGAATCAATAATACCCGCTCTAATCCTTAATATAGAATATATTTAAAAAGTTATTGATCTTAATCCTAAATATAAAAAATGTTTTTTATAATTGTCAATATTTTCTTAATTTACCCCTAGTGATACTCCCTCAACAAT
The DNA here is from genome assembly GCA_025563575.1 of Acacia pycnantha. NCBI lineage: Eukaryota > Viridiplantae > Streptophyta > Magnoliopsida > Fabales > Fabaceae > Acacia > Acacia pycnantha. Next base: position 13,709,139 of record JAMWYP010000015.1, on the reverse strand, counting down.
AATCAAGAAGTAGAGGAAATAAAGGAATTGAAGAAGATAACAAGTATGTTTTAGAAAATATGTCTCATATTAACTAACTTTCTTAATCTAATTAAACTAGGTAAATATATATTATATTAAGGACCGTAGGGTAGGGAGTATATTATTTTATGTTCTTGAGTTTTTGAATGTTTATTCTTTGGAGTCTTGACACCAAGATCTGTTGTGGAATGCACAAGCTTTTTAATTAAAGCTGCTTGATTATAAATTATAATTAAAGGAAACCCCTCTTTCCCTCTTAACTCTAATAAGAACATTTATATTTCACTTTGTGCTCTAATGATATACTTGCACACTCAACATATATAAATAAAGCAGAAAGGGATGTAAGTGGCTTTGCCTTTTTCAGATATGTAGTTGCCATATTCATTCCAATCCCTTTTATTCATAAAGATAAATTTTAATTAAAAAGGGTTTTTTAATACATGAAGAATGTAAGTAATTTTTCAAGTACAAGGACAAAAGAAAAATCCTTGAGAATAAGATATATAGAGGAATAAATAATCTAACCTGCATCATCAGTGTCCTATATATATATTTATATATATTCAGTCCTTTCTAATCAAGAATAATAATTCGTTAAAGGGTTAATTAGTTAATTTAATGAGCACGAATTGGAAAAAGAAAGATGCGATTTTTCTTAGCCCTACTAAGTGGGAGTCGATTGGCATACTGAAACAGGCCATGTTTTTATAATATTATATATTCTTCTGTTTACCCTAAGCAATTTATTTAAATAATTAATCTCTCTAGGGTTACATGTCGTGATTCCGCAGCAACAGTGTGGTGGATTTTAATTACTTTTCAATTTCATCAATACCACCTAGCTAGGGTTAGCATTTGTTCTACCCATGATAATTTATTATTCAAAAGCACTTTGATCTGCACAGCCCACAGAAAAGTAAAAGGAATAAGCTAAGTGTAACACTGTGTATATACTGTAATATATACCAGCTTTTGAGGAGGATTCATTAAACTACATCATTTAGAGGTCATTGATCGATCTAAAGTGTCACTTTTTGGGCTGCTATATATGTACATGTTCGTGTGTTTTAAACATGGGTAGAAGAAAGATTAACTTTCTTTTTTTTTAATTAGCAGCTTCTTCACGAATGGGACGGGCACAGAAGAGAAGTGATAAGACACTGTGGTAAAAGTTAATTTACAGCACTGAGTCACGTTTATGCATGCAGTGAAGCACACGTACGTGATCTTTTTGTGAAGATAAGAAGAGATGAGAATAGGTATAAGCTTCAACTTTCCTACCTAGGATTTGCTATTTACATTACTCTTGTTTTCCCATGAAAAAACAATTTCAAATGATTTTATTTTTTGGGAAGAGATATAACTTCAGGTCGTGTGTACTGTGTAGTTTGGCAAATTTTTGATGATGAGCAAATTGTTTGCAAGTCATGCCACTTCATTTTATTGATGTGGACACGCTAGTTAATGCGTGAAACGAAGCTTGAGATTTAGGAATTAGAGAAGGCATGCAAATTCTCCCTAACCAAAACATGATTTCTATGCCCAGAGGTTCGTACTCTTGGGCATGTAGAAAACATACACTCACAAGTCACAATGAGACCTTCTACCCCCTAAAAAAACCTTTGTCAGATGGGACATTAGTCGAGTTCCTATTAATAGGTTTCGAATTGCTGGTGATCCCATCGTAACTAGAAAAAAATTGATGCTTGATAAGCACAAAATAAGCAAAGAAGTCAAAGGAATAAAAAAAGTGGTAAGATCTTTTCGACAATCGATAAAAATTATAACTTAACGATTAGATGGGTTCTATTAATCTGTTTTATGCATAAACATGAAAGAAATAGAAAATGGGTGAACCAGATCTTGAGATTTAGGAATGAAGGTTATTCAAATCCCCCTTAGCCCATCTATAATCCTTTAAGGATGCACTATTTTCCTCTGGATATCTCCCAAAACAAAATTTTTAAAGTCGAACCGATTTAGTTGTTTTGATAAATAAATAAATCGGTGCTTGATCTGCTAATAAAAAGATGAATTAGAATCAAAGAAATAAAGAATTGATCAGATCTATCGATAATGAATAAAAACTATGAATTTGATTAATTTGCTACTCTATTTAATGCATGCATGCAATAGAAATGAAACAATTGTTGAGATCTAGGAATTTGAGGGGGTTTAGGTCCCCCTTAAACCATTCATAATCTTTAATAGAGGACACATTTTATAGTTATTCCTTGAGGACATCATTTTTAAAATTGATTCAAATCAACCGGCTTAATAAAAAAAATTGAATTCGTACTTGATTGAGTAACGAAGAAATTACTCAAAATCAAAAGAATAAAGAATCGATCAGATCTATTAACAAATTAGTATAAACTAAAAATAGATCATTTGATGAAATTTGCTTATATATACTTATTGCACGAAAGATATAGAAAATGGATTAAACGAACCTTGAGATCCAGGAAAAGCGCGATTTGTTTCTCCGATGCTGCTTGTCGTCGCTGAAAACAAGAACAAGCGAGAGGACTGAGAGTGACTCGAGATGTGAAGAGTAGAATAAAGAGACGCTTTTTATAAAGAAAGTGGAGATGTAATGATATTAATGCATCAATTAATTTACTGAATTCTTTCAACGGAAGAAAAAAATAATTCATTGAATTTATATAAAAAATAATTCATTGAATTTATATGGGTTAGTAAATGTATATTGAATAATGCATTGATGAAGAGAGAATTCTCAAAATATTTCAATTTAACTTTGTATCTTTTTTATTGGATGCAATCTTATTTGAAACACTACATAACACAACTCTCAACAGAAATTCAAACTTTAATTCGTCACGCCATAGAAAACCAACCCTTACACTAAACCCAACTTGGTTGATAACACAACACTAAATTGACATAGTAAATGAACATTCAAATTTTGAGATACAAAAGCAGCTAGACAACCCAACATTTTTTCCCTCTTTTTTGGTAGATAAGTAGCACAATGGTAAAGTAATTTTTTTTTGGATGTAACTAAGGGCTTTTCAAACATGGGCTTAATTAAACTTGGGCAATCATTCCTGGAATATAGCCCAATTAAAGAGAGGCATTTACTCCTTCTAGGCCCATAATATGTATGTTCTGTGAGTTGTAATTATGTTGGTTGTGTTCACCAAATGGAGTTTGACACAAGTGGTAAGAGACTTGTGTCGTTTAAGTAAGGTCTTGAGTTCGAGCCTTGTGAATGCAAAAAATCCCCGTTGGGAGACTCTCCCACTATAGCCAAGTGCGTGACGCGGGTCGGATCCGGATTAGTCAAGGTGAAACTCTGGATACTGGATATGTAACAAAAAAAAATGTTGGTTGTATTCTTTCCTTTTCTTATAATGCTTTGTAATAAAAAAACGAATGATCAGTTTTGTACAGTCTAATTATTAATTATTATTAATAGTTTTGAAAGCATAGTGAAATCAACTTAACTAGTCTAGAGTCCCATTGATAGTATATGTGTTGGGGGGTTTCGTTTGGTTTTTTTAGGTATAAGGTTAAATTTTGGCACAAAAGTGTTTGTGTGAGAGTTGTGGATTTCCAAAAGTTTTTGTGGGATGAACATCACCCTAGAAGAGTTTAAAAAAAAAAATCACTTTAATCATTAAAAAATTAATATTGGTTGTTAAAAAATCAACTTTGATTGTTAACTTTTTTTTAAACTTTCGTGACAAAAATCCAACAAAAACTTCCAGATACTCATACAACTTTTTTTTAAGTTGCCCATCCGGTATCTAAAGTTTCACCCTAACTAATCTGAATCTGATCCGGGTTACGCACCTGGCTATGGTGCGTGAGTCTCCCAGTGAGGCTTTTCTGCATTCACAAAGCTCGAACTCAAAACATTGTTCAAGCGACATAGGCCGCTTACTACTTGTGCCAACCCCGTCGCTACTCATAAATTTTTTTAACAATGGACCTTAACTTTTTTTTTTTTTTAAACAATCGTTTGGTTTGGTTATGACTTCTGAGTATAAAATAAATTCAGTAAAACCAGTCAGAGTAAAATGAGCAAATTGTTTGCAAATCACGCCACTTCATTTTCTTGAGGTGGACACACTAGTTAATGCGTGAAACGAAGCTTGAGATTTAGGAATTAGAGAGTGTATGCAAATTCTCCATAATCCATAGCGGAGGGCACTTTTTCCCAAAAGTATTTTCAAGACATAATTTTTAAAATCAAACCAAGCCCAGAGGTTCGACTCTTTGGGCATGTAGAAAACACTCACAATGAGACCTTCTACCCCTTAAAAAAAACCTTTATAAAAAAAAAAAAAAAAAAAAATCGGTGCTTGATCTAGTAACAAAAAGATACATTGAAGCAAAATAATAAACATGATTTTTAAAAACCAAACCAACTCGGTCAATTGGAACAAAAAATAATGAATTGATGCTTGATCTGCTAATAAAAAGATGAATTAGAATCAAAGAAATAAAGAATTGATCAGATCTATCGATAATAAGTAAAAAACTATTAATTTGATTAATTTGCTAATCTATTTAATGCATGCATGCAATAGAAATGGAACAATTGTTGAGATCTATAGGAATTTGAGGGGGTTTAGGTCCCCCTTAAGCCATTCATAATCTTTAATAGAGGACACATTTTCTAGTTATTCCTTGAGGACATACTTTTTTAAAATTGATCCAAATCAACCGGTTTAATAAAAAAAAAAATGAATCGGTGCTTGATCGAGTAATGAAGAGATGACTTGAAATTAAAAGAATAAAGAATCGATTAGATCTATTAACAACTATTATAAACTAAAAATAGATTATTTGATGAATTTTGCTTATACACTTATTGCACGAAAGAGATAGAAAATGGACTAGACGAACCTTGAGATCCAGGAAAAGCGTAATTTGTTTCTCCGATGTTGCTTTCCGCCGCTGAAAATAAGAACAAGCGAGAGGACTAAGAGTGACTCGGGATGTGAAGAGTAGAATAGAGAAACGCTTTTTATAAGGAAAGTGGAGATGTAATGATATTAATGCCATCAATTAATTCATTGAATTCTTTCAGCGAAAAAATAATAATAATTCATTGAATTTATGGGTTAGTAAATGTATACTCCCTCCGGTCCTAATTATAGGAGCTATTTAACCGATTTAGGAGGGATTAAGAAGATAAGTTAAATTAGTTAATTTTACTCATTTTCCTAAAATGCCCTTATATAAATTTAAAATGATATAAATAAAAGTGAATTACAACCCCACCACATACTCTCCGACCAATTTTCCTTCTTACACGCTTTCTAATTGAAATAATGGTCTTACTATATAAACATATATGTAATACCCCGGATTAAGAATAGGAATAATAATAACTATAATAATAATAATAATAATAATAATAATAATAGATTAAAATAATAATAATATATAAAACCTAGAAATTAATAATGTTTGTAGTGTTTATTTATTAATTGACAATAATTAAAGAGCCCGGCCCAATCGCTGAGACCCTTGATCTTAATTATAAACTTAGGTTTAACCGCCTAAACCTAGAAAACGCTCGACACTTTTTCTCTGCTACGACATCCTCCTCCCGTACTCTAATCAAGGCATTTTTCTAGAAGGCTAGCAAAAACGGATATCAGGTAATCCTAATTCCCATATAGCTTAGGTTAAGTTTATATGAATCTTGATAGGTAATCCTAATTCCCATATAGCTTAGGTTAATTCTATATGAAATTTGATAAGGTAGTTATGATCCTAAAAATATTATAGGGTATCTTTTTCTCCTTCTCGGTTTTCGTGATTGAATCAAATATATATATATATATATATAATCTTCCATTTGAAATAGTCGATTTCCTGATGCTTGAATTCAATCTACCTATCTTCGTCTCTTTATTACTCCTGCTATCGCGCCACGAGGATGTCCCTGATGATCCGTTCTCGTTTTGCTTCTTGAATTATTTGTTCAGTCTGTTTTGCGTCTTCACTGCTTGCGTCGTTTCTTCCGTCTTTTTGTTGATTCGTTCCCTACTTTTTAATCCGCTTCTTTTGTTTGTTGTGACATATAATTAATAATAATATATATTATTATATCCTTTTCAATTTAATTTGTTGTCTCCCTTAGATCACATAATATCTCCCGCACAACCAAATAGGATATTAATAGATTTTTTGTTATAATATTTGGCATATAATTAATAATATATTATATTAGAATTTAATATAATATATATTATTATATCCTTTTCAATTTAACTTGTTGCCTCCCTTAGATCACATAATATCTCCTGCACAACCAAATAGGATATTAATAAATTTTCTGTTATAAGATTATTTTATCCTATATTTAATTAAAAGATTGATAAATATATAAAAGATAATTAAATAAGTATAATATTAATAAATTCAATCCAATATATCTCAAAATCTGTACTTATTTCATTATAAAATATATGGTTATCACATATAAAAAAATGAAATTGTGTTAAATACAAATATACTAGAAATGCATGATCAATGAGGTATGGAGACATAATGTATGTTTGGAAATTATTATTTATTTATTTATTGAGAAATACATTTTTTGTGTGATTAAAATAATTTAAATCGTGGGAGAATAGCTTTGGGATGGTACCTCCCAAAGTGATGAACACAATTAGACTTTATGCCTCCGATATGTATTTGATGTGAACCGATTATATCCGTTCTTCCTAAAGTGGTGTCTGGCAGGGGTTCCCGGGCACTAGTAGCAACTTTTGGAAGAGGTGTGCACATTAGGACGAAATATTTTGATGGCCAATTTGATTGATTGTGACTGACAGGGTTTCCCGGGTCACAGGGTAGACTGGGAGGGTTTCCCGGGTCTACCATGGTTCTGTTCTCACTAAATAGACTGGCAGGGTTTCCCGGGTCTAAATACATTTAAAAAAATATAATAAATAATATTTGATGCAATTACCGTATTATTACTTATATTTGATTTTATTAATATATTTGAGCTAGGTAAATTATATTTTATTAGGATTACCAGCGTTTGCTGATTTTTGTGTGTTATGGGCTGCGACGATCCTTCGGGGGAGCAGATTTTCTGTGAAACAGGTTCTAAAGGTTGTGACTAGCAGTGAGAAGTGAGGAAGAACGTTCCGTTAATCCTAGCTAGTTTATTTTATTTTCTTATGCTCCGAATAGACCTATTTATTTAAGTTTTGGATTTATGTTAATGTAATAAGTAGCCTTGCACTTGTCCCAATACAAGTGCGGCGGTAACACTTCCCAAGGTTGTTTACTTGGAATTTCAGTAATCATTTTATTATTTATAAAAAGTATTGCAGTTTTATGTTCTTATAATTGTTAGAAAGTGGGGGTGTTACAATATATGTGTGTATATATGTATACATATAGATGTATCTACATATACCCATATATCTACACACACACACACATATATATAAATGCTCCTAATAATAAGTATAGATAGGGGTATTATAGGAAAAATTGACAAAAGTTAAAGCTTGCTCTTATAATTAGGACCAAAGCCAACTCCAAAATGTGTTCTTATAATTAGAACCGGAGGGAGTATTGAATAACGCATTGATAAGGGGAGAATTCTCAAAACATTTTAATTTAACTTTGTATCTTTTTTATTGAATACAATCTTGAGATCCAGGAAAAGTGCAATTTGTTTCTCCGATGTTGCTTTCCGCCGCTGAAAACAAGAACAAGTGAGAGGACTAAGAGTGACTCGGGATGTGAAGAGTAAAATAGAGAAACGCTTTTTATAAGGAAAGTGGAGATGTAATGATATTAATGCCATCAATTAATTCATTGAATTCTTTCAGCGAAAAAAAAAATAATTCATTGAATTTATGGGTTAGTAAATGTATACCCCCTCCGGTCCTAATTATAGGAGCTATTTAACCGATTTAGGAGGGATTAAGAAGATGAGTTAAATTAGTTAATTTTACTCATTTTCCTAAAATGCCTTTATATAAATTTAAAATGACATAAGTAAAAGTGAATTACAACCTCACCATATACTCTCCGACCAATTTTCCTTCTCACACGCTTTCTAATTGAAATAATGGTTTTACTATATAAACATATATGTGTGTGTATATGTATACATATAGATCTATCTACATACACCCATATATCTACACATATATATAAATGCTCCTTATAATAAGTATCGATAGGGGTATTATAGGAAAAAATTGACAAAAGTTAAAACTTGCTTTTATAATTAGGACCAAAACCAACTCCAAAATGTGTTCCTATAATTAGGATCGGAGGGAGTATTAAATAACGCATTGATAAGGGGAGAATTCTCAAAACATTTTAATTTAACTTTGTATCTTTTTTATTGAATACAATCTTATTTAAAACACTACATAATACAACTCTTAACAAAAATTCAAACTTTAATTCATCAAGCGGTAGAAAACCAACTCTTACGCCAAACCCAACTTGGTTGATAACTCAACCCTAAATTGACATAGTAACTAAACATTCAAATTTTGAGATACAAAAGCAGCTAAACAACCCTACATTTCCCCCCTTTTTTTGGTAGATAAGTCGCCCAACGGTAAAGTAATTAAACTTTGGCAATTGACGATATTGGCAAATTTGTGTGGGTTGGATTAATAAGGTTGGCACAAGTGGTAAGTGACTTATATCGCTTAAGTAAGATTTCAAGTTCGAGCATTGTGAATGTAGAAAAGCTCCGTTGAGAGACTCACCCACCATAGCCAGGTGCGTGACCCGGGACGGATTCGGATTAGTCAGGGTGAAGCTTCAGATACTGGATGGGCAAAAAAAAAAAAAAATGTGTGGGTTGGATGTAACGAAAGGCTTTTCAAACATGGGCTTAATGAAACCTGGCCAATCATTTCTGTAATAGCCCTCCTTCTAGGCCCATAATTTCAGCGACTTCAGGTAGTCTAATCAATGAACAAAAAAATTTATATCAAAAACAAAAAAAGAACAAAAAAATTGGTCAAATTTTTATAAAAAACAAAAAAAAATGGTCAAAACCAACGACGTTCAGTTTAGTGGAAGGAGCTAATCCCTCACAACGTGACGAATCAATGTTGGAATCCCCGTTAAGAGAGATGTCCACATTTAATGCCCAACAGTCTTTCAAATAGAATTATCTCCAATAGGAAGATATCTATATCTAACCAAAAAAAATTGGTCAAGAAATAAACGTAAGAAAAAATATTTGTGCCAAGAATATGATTGACTCCAATAAAAGGATACATAAGCCTTATAAAAAACCTAAAATATATTAATGGGGTTAGATTTAGCAAAATAGGTTAGTCCTTCACATTTTGACAAATTCAAGTTTGAACTTCAAATACTTGTTAAGAGACGTGTCCATTTTCTATGTCCAACATTTAGGAGGATACTCTTGTTTCGCAGGAAATACATATAAATTTTTATTTTCTTCCTTTACAAAGGAAATATTTCTTAGATAGTTTATTTGTAAGATTAATTTGAATTAATTTTGTATAAATATGATTTTTTTTTTTAAATTTTCCATGTATATTAATAAATTTATTTTCAATATTGATAATTATTAAAACTAATTCCTAATTAAGGAATGGCATTTTTTTTAACAATATTAAGGAATGGCATTAACATACGAGAAATATTTTTTTGTTCAAAGGCCACAAAAAATGATTACTGAGTTAATATGAAAAAAATAAGAATAGGCCCAAATAAAAGTGAAAAAGCGAAGTGGTAGTGTTCTTTTTCGGCCACCACAGCCTCATCGTTACACCAAAGAACGCAGCGATGGCAGCCTCATCCTCTCTCAGCAATTTTCTCTCCTTTATCTTACCCTCAAAACCACCTTCTCCCAAGACTCCTCCACCTTCCCAATTGAACCTCCCTTCTCCTTCTTCTCCTCCCCCTCCTCCCCTTCCTTCTTCTCGCTTCTCCTCTCAGACTCGCCACAAGTCGCCCGACGGCTTCGCTCCGCTTGTGGCTGAAGATAGCGGGAAGCATAATTCTTGCTTATCGGAGGAGTTATCCTCTGTCATATGCCCCTCTCTGGCTTATTCCAACACTCTCTTCTTCAAATCAGCCTACAATGTCCAGATTATCGTTGGAGAGAACGAGCCCGAGGAGAGGCTCCTCGGCAGGTTCCGTAGAGAGGTCATGAGGACCGGTATCATTCAGGAATGCAAGCGCAGGAGATTCTTCGAGAATAAGCAGGACGAGAAGAAGCGCAAAACCCGAGAGGCTGCCAAGCGCAACCGCAGAAGGTTCTCCCTTTTTTTGTTTTCGCTTTTAGCTTCCTTACTTTCTGTTAAATTGGGGATAGAGAGTGAGGATAATTGATTTCTGGTTAATAAAAGAGTGGGAAGGGGAAAAAAAGAATTCAAGTTGCCAGGTTGATAACTTATATTTGATTGACTGTAACTCTGTAAGGATGGGCCTTCTATGTGAAATTGTGCGTTTGATTCAGTGGTTTTAATTTGTGATGGCAATTGATAGCAATTGTGGCATACTGATAAGATCATAAGAAGGTAGTGATGGCCGCAACGGACAATAGTTGACTAATCTAGAACACTGTTAGATGCTATTGTGAAAATTCTCTGAACAGTATATGGTAGATCTTCTCTTTGAAATTTAATACTCTCTTATATTAATATAACACATATTTGAAGAAATGATCTTTACCCTAAATATAAAAGACATAGTTTTTATATCTATTAATATTTTCCTAGTTTACCCCTTTTTAGAAAATATGTCATATTAACTAAATTCTGTAATTAATTAAGTAAACATATCTTATATTAACTATCGGATGGTAAGAATTAGTCGTTTTGTCAAACGTAGAGAACTAGAGATAGGCTTGAGTGAAAGGTGCTAAGTTGTTCTCTTTTTCTTCATTCTTCACTAGCTGCCTGACCAATATATCTTAGACTATCTTTGAAAACTTGTGTCTGCCTTACATTGAATTCAGGCCACGTCCATCAAGATTTGAAACAGAGGGTAAGGCAGAAGTCGCAGCAACAACCGAGAAGAAAGAGGATGATGATAACTGGGATCTGCCTGAAGGAGACGCTCCATACTGACCTCATTATCCCCTACATCTGTGAACACCTTCAAATTTGGTTTGGAGAGGCTTTCCGGCGTGTAAGTTCTATGTACAAAATTTGTTCCTCAGACGGAGTGGATAATTCCATGTATGTATGTTTTTGTTGGATAAAAAGCATTTTTTTTGTTCCATTTGTGCATCAACTTTTTTCCACATTTGGTACTCTTGAATTCTAGCATCAACATGAAATTGCTCTGCATCATTGGACAGTCTTGTAAAGTGCTTATAAGAAAAGGAGGAAAGATTACAAGTAGGATATACAGGGTAAAATTGAAATAAGCTTATCAGAAAAGGGGGGGGGGGAATAAAATGTATTTTTATTGAGATGACCTGTTCTTTTAAATGCATTCTTGAAGGTCATAGAAGTTAGATATAAGCCGAGTGTATAATAGGATGCATCTTTGGAGAATATTGCATTTCATGCTTGTTACAGGAAAGAAGTTAGTTGCTGTTGATAGTCTGCAAAACCACGTCAAGAAAGACTACAGCAATGCATTGTCTGCTCCTTTCACTTCTAGGATCGATGATACTTTCCCGACTGCACCAATCGGGATCCGTAGCCTCTTCGTGAAAAACCCCAGCATTTGTATTTCGCAAACCACACGCTCCATTGATTGTGCATTTTTGGGACACATTCCATTCAGTCCGCGCACTCGGGCTACTTAGCTGATAAATTTCACCCTTGGTAATGAAAACTTTCTTTCAACTTATTAGGACCCGGATTTAGACAATGCCCATTTCCTCATCAAGAAATCCAATATGCTTTGAAGCGCTAGACGAATTTAGAGTCTGCATGGACTCAACACCGCCTCTCTTTTCATCAATTTATTCTGGTTAGTGAAATTTGAGACACATCAAGGCTAAAGTAAGCTGACTAATGTGTTATGAAACTACTGGACAGTGGTTGGGTACTTAGTTATGGGAATTTAGGAATTTTCTCTTTTGGTTTTGGACGAGTTCAAGCTTGTGATGGAGGGAGGGACACAGCCCCCATAAATTATCTTCTTCTTTTTTTGGTACAAAAGAGTGGCATCAGCCCAAAAGAAAATAAACTACTCCTCCGGTCCTAAATATATTATGTAGTTTGTAGTGCAAATTACACTATAAAATATGTCTTATATTTATGACTATAGGTAGTACTCTAGAGGGGGAATTTAATCCCAAACAATCTTGATCAACTAAGGTCCTAAGATATTTAGGACACCTATCTAAAACAGCCGAGCTTGACAGCCCTTCCTTTGCTAAAAGATCTGCCACTCTATTCTGTTCTCTCGATGCATGCTGCACTTGAAGACTCCAGTTCAGCTGCCTCTTACTTTGAATTTGTAAGAAGACCAAGCTGCAGTTGGCACCTGGACCTTCTGTCACAATCAGATCAATGAGATTTTTAGAATCAGATTCTAGCACAACCTTTCTAAAACCAGCATCCCCCAAAAATTATCAAGAATTCAGGATTAGGCAACGCCTAGGGTGCTTTTTTTTTTTTTTTGATAAAAGATTTTTAGGAAAGGGGTTGGGCTCACCCACAATCCAAGGGTAGGGCGCTTGGAGCCCAGTCCACAGGGCATACTGGATAGAGAGTACACATGTCTCCACCTCTACCAGCATTTCCACTGCTTCCTAGACCCCTAGGATGCCTCCCCCAGCACCTTGACCAATGCAGGGATCGAACCCCTTCCCTTGAGGTGAGGAAGTCCGACCCCTTCGCTAGTTGAACCCAAGGACGAGGGGTGGCAACGCCTAGGGTGCTGAAGCTGAGACCTTGCGCAGTTGTTATATTGAACAGCCCTAGTTGGGTTGGGCCTAAGCCCAATGAACTTTAAGTGTGTCTGTCAGCTTAAGCCCAAACCGTAGGAGTGGCTCAAGCTTATGTTTTGATGAGTATGTCCATGATCAGTAAGAGCTTGTAGTCTATAAGTAGCTAGGTGGATGCCACCATGTTTTTTTATTGGAAGGAATGTCTGAAATTTAGTTGTGGCTGTATGGAAGGGGATAAGTAGAGCCAATAGTTTGAATTCATCTCTTGTGCCACTCAAATTCAATGATCTATTGTCTAAACTAAAAGAACTGATATATGATAAATTAAAACTCCTTCCTGTGTGTCCTTTTCGGAGTTTACCAACTACAATGCAGCAATGCAAATAAATTTTTGTAAGGAATTTGAGACTGCGGATCTGTAACATTCTCTGAAACTCATAACCCCTCCCTCCCTCCTTTTTGCTTGCCCACATGGACCTCCCAACTCATACTCTGTCAGTATTCTTGACGGCCCATTTGCAATAGTTGATTTGTTTATTGGATGTTATTGTCTCATAATGAGATGATTTTACAAGCATTTGAATGTTTAAATTAAATCTTGGTGGTTGTGAAAAGGATATTGATCTTATTCGAGTATGTCAAGAGATAATTGAAAACATATCATCGAAGTTGTTTTTCTATACCTGGACCACCCTCCACCTCATCAGAATAGACACTCATCACTGTAAATATTACTACTTCCGGTCTTAAATATAGGATATAACTATGTCCTATATTTATGACCGGAAGAGTACTTAAATGTAAGTGCTAAGGGGAGAAACTACTTCTTCTCCTTCTGCTTCTGCAGGATCTATCATCACGGATGCATGCTTGTTCCCCATGTTCTCCTTTTGATTTTGTGAAGATTATGGAAATTAATTATTTGTGCTCTATTGTTTTGTGTGTGTTAACAGTTAGCACTTGTGTTCTTTTCAAAAAAAAAAAAAAAGTTAGCACTTGTGTTGTCTTGCTTTAGAAATTATTACTATTTTCTATTCAAAAATTAGTTTTCCTCTCTGCTACGAAATGTCCTCCTCCATGGATTTAGGATCTGTAACAATTCATGATAGGTTATATTATAAGGCTCCATATCCTTTATTTTGCATCTTTCTTTCTCCTATTAATTAATTATTCTCAAACTCATTGGTGGGGCACCATAAATTAAATTGATCGTTTTCAAAGAATTAATTTATTGCAAACTGCTAAATGACCAAAAGCTTGACATGTTCTTTCCAAAAATCCCTATGGCTTTTTCTTCCGCCAACCATATAATGATCAGATTTAGTTATTTTTTTACTACTTAGTTTTAACCATATTATATCACCACAGCTAATTTGCAAATGTTCCTTTCAATATTTACAATAAAATATTCAATACTTCCTCCTGTTGTTAATATAAGATATATATACCTAATTTAATTAAATTAATGAAATTAGTTGAGTTAGTTATTATGACATGTATTTCCTTAAACATCATAGTCATCTTCCTTCATTCTCTCATCCTTTCTTCTTAATTATTGTTGATGAAAATCAATAAGGGTAAATTAAACAAAGAGTGACAAATATACAAAAAAATATGTCTTATATTTAAGACTAAGATTAACTCACTAAATGTCTTATATCAAAGACCGAAGGAGTAGTTTTTTATGTTAATAAATTATTACGTCTCACCTGATTATATATGTTTAGGCTATGGTTTTGACACAGACTGGTACTTTGCACTACATGTTTCTCCTGCCTGAGATGTCCTACACGTCTCCTAAACTTGCAATTACGTCTCTCTTATCTTTATACGCACGCACATTGGACAGGGTTTGAACAATAATCTTTAATAAAATACTGGTTATTGATCAACAGCCTAGTTTACTGATCCAACCTGGATCAGGGTTTGAACACTGCACATTGGATATATACACCAGAGTGACGTATATCCTGTTAAGCTATAGATAAGTCCAACATAACATCTGGTGAGCCACGTTGTATGATCATATTCATAGGCACACGCATACATATAAGTAGGAAAGAAAATATACACTTGTTATCAGAAAAAGAAGACAAAGTTAATGAAAATGGGAAAGAAAAAGGAATTAATAGAAACGAAATGGAGGACCCATATCTACCAGCAGATCTAACAATAATTTTATAGGACAATTAAGGTTGTTTGTGATTATGTTTGACATCCCAAAAAATGCCTATTCATGCAAATTAAGATAAAACTCATCTTACATATTTATCCTATATATCGTAAATCGTGGTTTAAAAACTGCTTTTGAAGACCCCAATCATTATTCTAAATTAGTAAATTGGCAATAATTCATGTTTGTATGATTTCGTCTCTCTTGTCCACAATTTATGCCATATTCTCAGATACCCATGTTATGTCACAAAAGAAGTTTACCCAAATTAAGATATTGATATATTATACTAATATTTATAATTTACGAATAACAGTATAACACAGTTTCTTACTCAACCTCTGCAATATTCATAATGTGTGTGTGTGTGTGTAAAATTTTAGCTTAGGTCACGAACTTTGCTTTGGGGTAACATTCAATCTTCATAACGTTAAAATATTGAGGTGTCGGTGGTTAGACAACATCATAATTCATAACACCGGTTAATTACATATGGTACCGCGAATTTAGACGAATATATCACTTTTTTAACGAATATATAGAAACGAAATACGAAAGAAAAAGAGAAAAAATGACAAAAATAATAATGTGACTAAGGATTTCATTCAATCCTAGGCTCATTCCTCAAGGTTAAGTAACAAGTACTCCCTCCCTCTCTCTGCTGATTCTTATTATAGGGCATCAACTGTCAACAATTTTTAGTTCTTATTATAAGGTACCAACGGCCTCTAACTGACTGATTTATTGAGTTTTTCCAATTATGCCCTCAATTATTGGGCCAATAGTTTTCAATTGACAATAGCATTTCCAATCAAATCAGTATGTTTCTCTCTCTCCCCCTATTAAATTTGTATATTTCCAATCTAATCAGCATGTTTCTCTCTCCCACCCAATAAAGTAAGGGTAAAGGTGACAATATTTATCAACTGAACACTAATTTAATGATTTAATTGTCTTTTCTTAGTATAAGAGAAATTGCAGCTGGTACCTTACAATAAGGATCAGAGGGAGTACACAACTACTTGGCATATATGAGCATGTTAGAATTCAAGTATAAAAAATAGCTACATATAGAGGCGGAACGTAGTCATGGCCAACTGGGGCCTTGGCCTCAGCTAGCCCCGGCTGATCTTATAAAATTTGTTAATATGTATATGTATATATTATATGATATTTTATTTGGCCACAAATTTGGCCCCAGCTAATTTTTTATCTTCTCGGTAAGGATAATGTTTGTTTCTGTTACGGACCTATATTAGACTCAATAGCGGTAAAGCCCAACAAATAGATACGACATAACAGATCCTATCTATTAACAAGGAGGATCCTAACTCCCCTTAATAATCTAGGAATATCTCCAGATATATGGCCGAGTAGTTAGGATCCTCAGGCCGGAGATCACGTCAGGCCCAGAATATTCTACCTAAGGTATACTCTATAAATACTGAGGTCAAACCCTAAGGTACACACGTTCTAACTCTGAACTATTTACATACAGTCACACTGTGCACACACCCCACCCCCTTGGCTAAGTGCCTGGTTGTGTACAATGATCTCATCTCCTACTGAGTGCTTTCCTCATAGGCATTCAGGAAGAGACCTTTGATATAACATCAAAGCACTAGCCCATCAGGCTGGACATCTGTGTTCTGTACCAGAACAGTGGCGTCGACCGTGGGGACCGTAAATTTCGATCCCCGTGACCAATGAGGGTTAATACAAGAAGTATTAGCCACAGGCAGCCGGAGATTGGACTTCCGCCCAACCAGCCGGCGCAACCACAAGAAGAGGAATCAATCGACCCCGTCCATGATAACAGACACACTGGGGAAGACCAACCCTCACCGCCACGGCAAGACGAACCAGTCAACTCCGCGCTAAATAATGGACATCTGGATCCATCAGATACTGGGTCCTCGGCATCACGAAACCCTAGAGGGAAAGACGTCCATCAAGAACACCAGGAAGGCATCCCGAAAGCTTTCCCAATCGAACATCCTGAGATCCGACGCATGCAGGTCACTATGGCTTCGTTGTTGAGACGCATAGAGACCTCGGAACACCTAAACGCCCTGCATATACGGAAAATCGAGAAACGGCTAAGGCGGAGGGACTCCGCGTCGAGGGGGTCCGCGACAAAGGACTCCACGACGAATGAATCTTTCACAAAGGAATCCGCGTCAAGGGAATCCGCATCTTCGAAAAGGGATCGAGGTGATAGGAATCAAGAAAGAGTTCGAGATGGAGAAACTTCCTATGACAGGTAGGGCAGGACCAGGTTGGATAACGGCCGAGGTCGTGACTCGAGGAACACTGACAGAAAGCTGGACCGAGAGGATGAAAGTCGAGGAAGCAGACCTCCACCGAAAAAGAATCCACGGAGGAGATAAGTGGAAATATTTATCAATTGAACACTAATTTAATGATTTAACTGCCTTTTCTTAGTATAAGAGAAATTACAGTAGATGTCTTATAATAAGGATCAAAGGGAGTACACAACTACTTGGCATATATGAGCATGTTAGAATTCAAGTATAAAAAACAACTACATTTAAGTAGAGATAAAACTCTTTACACATATACTTATTTCGTACATCGTATGATACTCGATTGGAATAGCGATTGAAACCTTCAAAAATAGCTTTTCAATTATAATTTACGATATTCAAAGTAAATATGTGAAAAAAACTTTATCTCGATTTACGTAAATAAACACTTCTAAAACTCTAAAAATAATCTCAAACAAGCAATATTGGAAAGACCGCTTTTACCACTAATATTGTGAAACTAAGACCATATATTCATGATTATTGCTTCATGGTGACCTTGAGGATCCCTGTATGTGTGGGGCTCGATCTCCCTCCCTCTCCATCCTTTTCTCCTCCACTTTCTTACGCGCACATGCAAAAAAGATGTATGTTACCCACAGTTTGGAACTAACAATCAGACTTGTTCTTACTACTTTTCCCCTTTTTAATTGAAACATGTCAAATATATAACCGCCCTAATAAGAGTCCAAGTGCCAGCAGGGACTTAGGTGGCAGAGATCTTGACCAATCCGTGCCTGTAACGACACGTGGCCCCAAAAAACCTCGATTTTTATTCAAGCGGATAACCCCAACCCTTGGAGGTTCCCAAGAGCCGTTTTATCAACAACCGCTCATCATTTTTTTCCCCTTGCTTGACTCTATCCTGCCGTCCACGTGGCATTTTCAGTTCATATAATAACCCCAAGGTCTCAACTGCCGATGTGAAACCTTGGATCGCCCACATGGCAATAAAAGGAAGCCAATCATTCCCCAATTGTTTTAGGAAAGTAAAACACACATGCCAACTTTCACGCTGCTTTAACCATATAATTATTATATAAACCGATTATATAATTCTTTATTCAAAATAATTAAGCGAGTAAGACAAAGTTAAACAGTAAGCTCCAAGATAACAGCGACGATCGGCTCGACTCGAGTCTCCAAGTTTATTCTTAAATACCTGATCATGATCGTTGGCCTGGTCCCATTTCTTCCAATCCATAACTAAATTATATATATCGCTGAGTTCAGAGCTTCACAGAGCTCTCTGTCTCGCCTCAAGGTTGTTCCAATGGGGGATAACTCCAGTAATCGTGAAGAAACAGTAGCGATTCACTGCCTTGAAGGGGAAGCTGAAGCTCAAGCTGAAGCAGAAGAGAGAGATCCAGAAAGCAACCCGCTGAATGAGCCACTGCTCAAGAGGAATCGCACACTTTCCACCAATCCACTTGCTCTCGTCGGAGCCAAAGTTTCATACATAGAAAGCTTGGACTACGAGTAAGGACTTCGTTAATTATATGCTGCTCTGCTGTTCCAATCTTTTGCTTCAGATTGAAAGACGACTTACATGGATGATGATGCAGGATCAATGAGAATGATCTGTTCAAGCATGATTGGAGGAGCAGATCGAAAGTTCAAGTGTTACAGTACATATTCTGTAAATGGTCACTGGCTTTCCTTGTTGGACTTCTCACCGGACTTATAGCCACCCTCATCAATCTTGCAATCGAGAACATTGCGGGTTACAAGATTCTTGCGGTTGTTGGATTCATCGAAGAAGACAGGTCGGAACAAAACTGAATTGAATTTTAATATTTCCAGCGACTAAAGTTTCCAGCAGGTTATAATGTGTGTTAACTGTTGATCAACATGATGAATGCAGGTATTTGGCGGGCTTCTTATATTTCACCGGCATAAATTTCATATTGACATTCGTTGCTTCTCTTCTGTGTGTGTGTTTTGCACCCACAGCAGCTGGACCTGGTATACCTGAAATCAAAGCTTACCTTAATGGCGTCGATACTCCAGACATGTATGGTGCCACGACATTGATCGTTAAGGTTGGTTGTTGCTTCATCTCTGCTACGTTACTCTGTTATTTCTGGTTCTGATTCACTCCCAATCAAGCAGTGAATGGAAAGGAAAAGATAGATAGTTGCTTTCCCATTGCTAACGAGGTTTTCATTGGCTCTTGTTAAAGTGGGCATCTGAAAATTGCCAAATCCAATTTTTGTTCTCTGTTAATTTTCATTCTGCTCCGTGATGTAAGGCAATTAGTGCCCAACTATTGCGAGAATCTGAGGGATTAAATATTAGCGGTGGTGCACTGATTTCACTTTTCAGAATACGATATACAATGTCAGGGAATTCATGGGGCGCTAGGCAAAAGTGATGTTTTCTTTTCTCTTTTATTTCCCCCCCCTTTCTTTCTTTCTTCTTTTTTTAATCGTTAGTACTTGCAATTTGTCTTATATACATTGATTCTTGAACGATCATTAGGCATCGATATTATTGTCCTGACAAACATAAAATGGAAGTGCTATTTTCGATGTTACAAATAAAACAAAATAGGAAAAATACAGCTTTAAATCTCGTGGAATTTTAAAACCTCAAAATATTTGTCAACATTTGGAAAGGACATAAAGGTGATATGAATCAAATTGAAATTTTAAAATGCTGATAAATTTACCATTATGTCATTAGTTTTTAAATATTAAAAAAAAAACATGTCAGGTTCAAAACCCCACGATATTTGTCAAAACTATTATGTTTTTTTTGTCAAAATCATTCTTAATTTGTCATAACTCAAAACTTTTGGTTAATCATTGTACACATATTATTTGTACTTACTGATTTTGTCAAAACCATTACTATTTTAATCAATCTCATTACTTAATTGATCACAGGTCAAAACTTTTTCAATCTTTTTACACATATTATCAGTACTTATGAATTTTATCAAAACCATTACTCTTTTAGTAAACTGGAAAAGCTTGCTGGAAAATTCATAAGTTTGCGGGAAAACATTTAAATTTCAAAATCTCAAATTCTTCTCAATCATTTCTATGTACTTTTAAATTTTTAACAGATGTTGTTTTGAAATTTTATTTAAATGAGATTTTTTTTTTTTAAAAAAAAAGACTAGTCAAGTTAATGAGTTTTCTGATTTGTAAGAGTTACAGATCACAGTTCTGTAATGACAAGAGCGTGATATTCAAAATGCTGCAAAAATATGAACCAATAATGTTATCAACAGCAAATAGTCAATGCATTCTCACAAGTCACACGGCTTCTGTCTTCTGTTTTTTTTTTGCTCAAGTGGACTTCTGTCTTCTGATATTCATTTCATATGCTTGTGTAGATAATTGGAAGCATTGGAGCTGTGGCTGCAGGGCTAGATTTAGGAAAAGAAGGGCCATTGGTACATATTGGGGCCTGCATAGCTTCCTTACTAGGCCAAGGAGGCACTGAGAAACACCGGATCAAATGGCGATGGCTTCGATATTTCAACAACGATCGAGACCGCCGAGATCTTATCACATGTGGAGCTTCCTCGGGGGTTTGTGCAGCATTCAGGGCACCTGTTGGAGGAGTTCTGTTTTCTCTAGAAGAGGTTGCAACTTGGTGGAGAAGTGCTCTCCTCTGGAGAACCTTTTTCAGCACAGCTGTGGTGGCGGTAGTGCTCAGGGCCTTTATTGAAGTATGCAATTCTGGGAAATGTGGCCTCTTTGGCACAGGAGGGTTGGTCATGTTTGATGTCAGTAGCGTCACAGTGAGATACCATGTAATGGATATCATCCCTGTTGTTATCATTGGCATCCTTGGTGGATTATTGGGAAGCCTCTATAACTATCTTCTTCACAAGGTCCTCAGAGTCTACAGTCTCATCAATCAGTAAGCAATCATATCGAATCTCTCTCTCTCTTCAATATAGCATCTGATAACCAGCAGAGTTAGATTATATTTGAGCATTGTCAGAACCAAATGAGATCATTCTCCCAAATAATTCTTTTTGCTAATTCATAGAGACTTGGACTTGGACTTGAACCACGACCTCGTTGAAGCGGTATTGGTCACATCCAATCCTAATCTTAGTTATGTAAGAACACATAAGTGCTCAAGCATAGTATATAATGAAGAAAGCAGAGCCCGGACAATCATAAGATCCTAGTGGATTAAACTGACATCATTTTTACCTTCACTGCATTCTCTATTCGCAATCAACAATGATGATTTACCATTACTTAATGACAGGAAGGGGAAAATGCATAAGCTCTTACTCAGTCTCTTAGTTGCACTCTTCACATCAGTGTGCCAATATTGTATTCCATTCCTATCAACATGCGTTCCTTGTGCTCCGTCACTTCCAGATGATGTCTGCCCCACAAATGGACGGTCTGGAAATTTTAAACAGTTCAATTGCCCCAGTGGTCACTACAATGAACTTGCTACTTTGTTGCTCACCACTAATGATGATGCTGTTAGAAACATATTCTCAACCAACACTCCACATGAGTATCATTCATCCTCCCTCCTAATTTTCTTTGCACTCTATTGCACATTAGGACTCATTACTTTTGGGATTGCTGTGCCATCTGGGCTCTTCCTCCCTATAATCCTCATGGGTTCTGGTTATGGCCGTCTTCTTGGCCTCTGGATGGGACCTCACACAAAAATTGACCAGGGCTTGTTTGCTGTTCTGGGCGCAGCCTCCCTCATGGCTGGTTCAATGAGAATGACAGTCTCAGTTTGTGTCATCTTCCTTGAACTCACCAACAATCTTCTGCTACTACCCATCACAATGATTGTTCTCTTGATAGCCAAGACTGTTGGAGACAGTTTTAACCCTAGCATCTATGAAATTATACTGCACTTGAAAGGGCTTCCTTTCTTGGACGCAAATCCTGAGCCATGGATGAGAAATCTCACAGTGGGTGAGCTTGTTGATGTAAAACCACCAGTGATTACCCTCAATGGAATAGAGAAGGTAGCTCGTATAGTGGAAGTTCTTAAAAACACTACACACAACGGTTTCCCTGTTGTGGATGAACCAGGGGAAACTTCAACAGGAGTGGCCAAGCTTCATGGACTGATTCTAAGAGCACACCTTGTGGGAGCGCTAAAGAAGAAATGGTTCCTGAAGGAAAAAAGGAGGACAGAGGAATGGGAAGTGAGAGAGAAATTTACGTGGGTAGATCTGGCAGACAGAGAAGTTAATATTGAGGAGGTGGCTGTGACGAGGGAGGAATTGGAACTGTTTGTTGATCTACATCCTTTCACAAATATGACTCCTTTTACCGTTCTAGAGAGCATATCTGTGGCAAAAGCGATGGTCCTCTTCAGACAGCTAGCACTTCGACATATGCTTGTTTTGCCCAATTATCAAGCACCTGGGGTGAGTTGAGTTTTATTACCGCACCTTGTCAATAATATCAATTCCATGCAAATTTTGATTCATTGTTATTATTTCAGTAATTTTCTGGTAAATCATGAATGATACTTAATTATTCAAGATAGTTATGAATAACTAACCTGATCTTGCTCTTTCATGGTAGCAATCTCCTGTGATTGGGATCTTGACCAGGCAGGATCTACTAGCCCACAACATTCTTGCGGTCTTTCCTCACCTGGAAAAAACGTGAGGGCGGAGAAAAAAGGAACGACCAAGCGGCTTCTAAGAACGAGTCTCCATTTTCATTCGAGAGAAAGTTCCTCACTCCCTCGTCAGTTTTGGATTACGTGGATCAAAGTACTGGGATGGATACAGATACATCATAAAGGCGGTGTATAAATATATTCAATTGAGTGCTTTTTTGTTTTTACCCTCTTGATATTGCCACATAATTTATCCTCTTTTTTTTTTTTTTTTTTGAATAAGAGCAATTATCTATTTCGTTTCTTCCATTATGAATTTTTGCAACTGATTCGCCGTTCTAAAAACAGCTCCATGTCCAATTGAGCAATTAGCCAATTCTTTTATTACTTCTCTCTCGTTCCCGATTTCTTCACCAAGGGCCAGTGGCAGATTCAGAAAGTTACTGAAGGAGCATCATTTGCCCCAAATCTTTTTTAAAAAAAGTTTTAAACACATTAAAAAATAAAAGCAAAAAAACAAGCAAAAAAAAAAATAAAAATATTCATGAATTACAATGAAGGATAGTCACTCAATAAGTTCAAGTACATATATTTTAATAACAAAAGTATATTACAATAAAAATAATTACAATGTCATCCTTCTAGGCCTTCTTTTTTGGAATTCCATCATAATTGCCTTATCATCAATGCTATCAAATACATCTTTTTCAATATAAGGTACTAAACAATCATTGAACGATTCATCTCCAATATGATTACGAAGTGCAGTCCTGATGTATTTCATAGCTGAAAATGCTCTTTCCACAGATGCAGTTGCTACAGGCAAAGTTAATGCTAACTTTACAAGTAAATAAACCAAATGATACACAATATGTTTTTTCTTTTCAACCATCCTCTTGGCAAGATCAGCTATTCCTTGCAAATTCAAAAAATCAGGATCACTTTGCACATCAACAATATACGTGTCGAGCTGATATTCAAGCATGACAAAATCAATCAAATCAAAATCTGAAGGATAATAGCCAGCAAATTCACACAACTTATTCTTGTCAAATGCTGAGAAAGAGTTGCACGGATTTAAACATGCCATGCATTCCAGCAAATTCAAACTAACTTCACTAAAACGATCATTCAACTCTTGAAGTTGAGTATCTATCACTGCATAAAATATGTCAACCTTAAAGTGATGCAGATGAGTAACTGGTCCTCTACGTTTTGTTCTCCCTTGTAATACAAGTACACTTTCCATATCAGGGATATCTATATCATGTTTCATGCAAAATTCAGAAGTTTTCTGAAATAGATTATCCCACCCATTTTCTCTCATCTTCAGTAATAACACCTTCGAAATTTTTACAAGAGTCATAGCATTCACAATATCTTGATCTTTTCTCTGAAGTGCTAGTGACAACTCATTCGTTATTGCCAAGACATTGATCATCAAGTTCAAAAGTAATACAAATTCAAAAGTTTCCATACGCATCATAAGGCCAGAGGCTTCAGACCTTTTTGCATGCATAAGGGTTGCATCGTCTTTTATAATTTCTAGCACATCAAGCACAGGATCAAACAATGTACGCAGACTTACCAATGATCGGTAATGTGAGCTCCAACGTGTGTCCCCTAGTCGTGACAAACTCATCTCTTGATTCAAGTCTCTCTCTGATTGAACATCATCGCTTGTAATACTTTTGACTAATTCTTCCAATTGTCTTTCTCTCAAAATATCTACTCTTTTGCAAGAAGCACCAATTGCATTACACACCAGCGGTATAAAATCAAAGAAGTCAGTCAATGCGTAAACCCTTTTTGCACAAGCTACTAGAGCTAACTGAAGTTGATGTGCAAAGCAATGAACATAGTAAGCAGAATTATTTTCAACTAAAATCAAGCTTTTCAGACCACTGAATTGACCACTCATATTGCTTGCGCCATTATAACCTTGACCACGAATCTTTGTCAAGCTCAAGCCATTTTTGGCAAAAATTAACTCAATCGTTTCTTTAAGTGAACTAGCTGTAGTATTTGAAACATGAACAAGACCAAGAAAACGCTCAATAATATCACCGTTGCAGTTCACATATCTTAAAACAATGACCATCTGTTCTTTAATTGATATATCACGAGCTTCATCAACTAATATAGAGAAGAAATTATCTCCAATATCTGAAATAATAGCTCTGGTAACTAAACTAGCAGCAACATTAGTAATATCTTTCTGAATTGAGGGAGCTATCATTTTGAGATTCTCTGGGGTATTATTCAAAGATATATTATTTACCTCCTCATTGCTTTCACAAAGGAATTTTACAAGCTCCACAAAATTTCCTTGATTCATGGAAGCATCTGTCTCATCATGTTCCCAGAAAGCCAAACCTTGCCGTATGAGATATCGAATACATCGAATAAAACCATTCATTTCCCTTTCTTGAGCACTCTTCACAAAGCTCATAATAGGAAGTCTTTTACCCGGATCAGGAACATACAAATCCGGTAGACCTTTTATTGTTGGTTTGTTCTGACTTGAGGGAGTAGCACACTCATTTTGTTTATCTTGAAATAAATCAATAGATGAAGATTCGGATCGAGAACGTTTAGTTCTACTACCACTTGACTTTGTAAAAAAAGAACCTAAATACCTTTCCATCCTAAAAAATGGCAAATGACAAAAAGGAATCAATAAATAATATATCTACCAAACAAACATATTGACAAATAAACAGGAAATACAAACAATCAACAAATATATATTAGGTGAAATTATTCTTATATCAGTTGCAAAATGGTATACAGATGGTAAAAGCTTTATGATAGAATAACAAAATTGAAAGCAAGACTTGAGAACCACTTGATAAAAAAAGGTAAAATATTACGTATAAAATAAATCATAGCAGTTATAAAACAATAACAATGTTACTGAGGCAAGAAACATCGATCTAATATTCTTCTATATTTGATCTAGGGCCCAAATCCATGTTGACATACACTCGTTTCCAGGAAATATGCTAATGCCAATTAATTTCTTTGAATTAGGTAAATAGGCAGGACAATTAGATCATGTATATCCTATCTAAACCTTTTATGCTAACTGAAATGAATTGTAAGAACTAAGAACTAAGAAGAGTGAAGAATTAATTAAAAGTCATAATTGTAATGCATAAATTACATACTTCCAGCTTCAGCAAGAACAATACTCTGAATTTCTGAACGATGAGGGGAGAGGTTGAGTAATGAAGAGTCAATAACCTACCAGGGACAAGAAGACAAAAATTGATCCATCATCTTATCAACAAATAACAGGAAAACTAAGAAACTGAACACATGAAACTTCACATAAAAGGATCAGAGGCATGATGCAAGTGCTTTCCCCTGTAGTACATGAGACTCCATACCTCAGTTTGTTCAGGGATCAAAAGACCTTCTTTTCCTTTACAAAATGAAGATTCTTCCAATGCAATCTAGAAAATAAATTTAAGAAGAAAAGAAATAATTATTTTTAGAACTACAGGAGGCTCAAATAAACCAGAACATGAAGTCTATAAAAACATGATCAAAGCCTGCGACAACTAACATGAAATGTTCCACAACAAAGCATTATTCAGCCTAAGCCTCTGCTATTCCATCAGATGGGCATGTAAATCCAGCACAGCACAGGCACACCCCAAAGAAATCTCTAAAATTAAACAATAAAAGCAAGAAATGCAGTAATTCTACGATATCAAAACTACCATCCTGATTATAAGAAAATCCAGAAAATGCAGTATCATCTTCCAGCAGATAATCCAAACTTAATCAAAGAATGCAGAAATGCAATTTCACATTAACCTTTTTTTTATGATTGAAGGAAAGTAAAATATCCATCTCATAAATCTAACCAAACCCCATTTCGATTGTTAGGAAACTCGACACCTTGAAAACATATCATTGTCCAGCAAATATTCCAAGAGAAGTCGAGAACTAGTCTCCAATGTCAAGTTTTCGGAACTTCATAAACAAGAGCATCTACATTAGCTAATTCGGTGATCGAAGACAAGTCTAACAATGTGTTTAGAAGTTCTATCATTTTAAGAAGTATTTCGTAAACAATGCAATACAAAATAGATAAAAAAAAAAAATCCAATATCTGGAAAAAATAGGAAAGCAATGTTCAGTACTAGCACATACCTATATATGATATATCTCAGTAAGAAAAGCGAGTGCCAGAAAGAAAAACAGGGGAATGAGATGCGGGAAGATTCAAATAGGAAACAGGATTTCAGATGCCAACGAATCGATAAGAAAAATCTTTCACTTGCACCAAGAAGATCGGAAGACGAGCGAGAATTCTACCTCGACAGGGTCCTTGAGAGGAAAAAAATGCAGCAAAGCAACAAAAAGAAAGCGCCGACTGCAGAGTGAACGCGAAAACGCCTCTGAACCGAAGACCAAAAGGCGAAACTGTGATTCAGAAAAGCTTGGAGAAATGCTTTTCGGATTTTACCCTAAACTTTTTTTTTTAAAAGAAAGGGAAAAAAATCAAACGACGTCGTTTTAGAGCACTTCCCAATCATGTACCTGCGTCCGCCTCTGCCGAGGGCTCCCCATGAACACTACTAAAACTTCAACGCTGAAGATCGACGTACGTCGAGTTTTATGCTTAGCTTTTTTCTTCGAGCGGATGGATGGAAACATACGCCACTATATGCTCATTATTATTAGTGTGGCTATTCTTTGCTGAATTCACTTCTTGAGAAAAGTTTTGACATAAAAAAATAGGGGAAATTAATCTGGAGGTCTTATAGTTTTATTCTGTTTTGAATCAGGCCCTTGATATATATATATTTTTTTATTGGGTCCTTTAACTTTCTTTGCTACTCGCATTCTATGTGTTGCGATATGTGATTTGGGGCCTAACTCTGATTGCTTCTCTCTTAAGATGTACACAGGGTGTTTGTTAATATATTACCTCACCAATTCTAATTCTTGTGCTAATCCTCTGACTCTGTTGGTGCCTTTTATTTTGGTGTCTGACTCTGACTAACACAGTTTTCTATGTGTTTATTTGTATTTAATGGAAGGACTAATATATCTAATCGGAAGTAAAAAGATCCAATAAAAAGGGAAAAAAAATTCAAATGACCTCAATCAAAACTGAGTAAAATTATAACAACATACAGATTAATTTTTTTGATATAATCTTGCCAACAACAAAAATGTAACAAAGAACAAGTTTGCGGATTAAACTAAAACTTCGCTTCACTTCATGGGCAGGTATGCCTCATTTCAGGATTTCACTGGGTCTAACATAGTTCCAACCCAAGGTTACACTCTTCGAAAGTTCGAAACATGACAGTTGATTGTGAAAATTGCCAATTCAGTTCTTCAGTAATCATGTACTATTACTATTAATATAAGACAAAAGATTAAAGAAATAAAATAAATTATTTAATTATAACATATATTATATATGTTTGAAATGCTTGTGTATCATCAAGATTATATATCAATTAATAAATAATTTATTTAACTTTTTTAATCTCCCAAAATTAGTAAATTGAATCTTCTATTAAAAACAAGATGTATAATTCAAAAGATTGAATTATATAAAAATACGCAAAATACACTTTTAAGAAATCCAAGCTTCTTATTATGGCTAGCTACTCACAACTGAAACCGTTCATGCATTAACATCTCGAATAAATTTTAAACACAAGTCTAAAATTCTAATTTGTTTCCATCAGTACAATTGACGGCAGCTTCAGTTAAACACCACCCATGCTGTTCGCTGGTGGATCATTTCAATATTTTAATATTCAATAAAATTCGTGTAAGCTGCTGCCACCGATATGATCTCCAATTTAACTCAAACTGCCCCCGGCATATATATATATATATATAAACCGATATGATCTCCAATTTAACTCAAACTGCCCCCGGCATATATATATATATATGTATATAATTGCCGAAACTGCATGATTAATCGTCAGTTCCAAAATAGCGATCACCAAACTCGCCCAGTCCTGGGATAACACGGAACTCTTCGTTCAAGGCAACATCAATCTCGGATGTGACAATTTTCAAGGATGGAAACCTTTTATTCACACAATGGATTCCCTCCGGTGCCTGAATTTGAAAACCAGGCCATAAGATCCATGCATTTTTAACAGTGAACTAATAATGTAATACTACCTCCGTCTCTAATTATAGGAGCAATTTAACCAATTTTGGGAGAATTAAGGAGAGGAGTTAAATTAGTTAATTTTACTCATTTTCTTAAAATGTCCTTATATAAATTTAAAATGACACAAGTTACCCTAATTATAAGTGTTTCTAATTTGTCTTACGTTAGATATCCATGACTTATTAGTTTATATATGTATATTAGTTGCTTTTTATATAGCCATGTGTATACATATAGATCTAATTTTCTTTCCACACACTTTCTAATTGAAATAATGGTCTTGCTATATAAACATATATGTGTGTATACATATGTTTATACATATAGATCTATCTACATATATAGAGAGACACACCCATATATCTACACACACATATATGTTTATATATGTGTGTGTTCACACATATATATCTACACATATATATATTGACACACATAAACATAAATATACATATATATGTAAACACACATATATATAATGCTCCTAATAATAAGTATAAATAGGGGTATTATAGGAAAAAATTGACAAAAGTTAAAACTTGCTCTTATAATTAGGACCAAAACCAACTCCAAAATTTGCTCCTATAATTAGGGACGGAGGGAGTACCTCAGATCACATCTACGAAGGAATCAAAAGAAACTCACAGAGATGAGATTCAGGAATATTATGTGGGATTCTGGAACTCCTTTCTGGATGAGCAGCTCAATTGCTTGATTTGCAGAGTTGCCTACAACGAAAATACTGGCGTCAGTTTTCATTTATAGGCCAGCAAACGGTTCAGGCAACCACTACACACATCCTAAAAAGCTAGTGATCGACAACCAGACATTTTCAGAAAGCCCATCTTGACATTGTGATCAAAACATGCTTCAGTAAGTGACTACTTTCAGGTTTTACCAGTTCCTTGAATGGTAGCTAGCAGATACAACCCAAAAATATAGGTAAAGGTGCAAAAATAGTAATACTGTTTTGCACTTTGAGTATCTAACAGAATTAACATTTGATGGGTGCAAAATTAATAATAAACAATTTTTAAGGTAGCTAAATTGATAACGCCGTTAAGTTTGGCCACATTGACCGTTAATTGCAGGTAACTTCTGTCAAGTAGGGCCCATTTGCTCTCCCCTTGTTTATAAGGGTCAACGTGATCAAACTTAATGACGTTCTCAATTTAGCACCTTAAAATTTGTTTATTACTACTTTTCACTGATCAGATGTTAATTTTGTTAGATGCTCAAAGTGCAAAACATTATTACTATTTTTGCACCTTTACCCAAAAATAAATAGAATACTATAATTTGCATGCTAGCCTGTTCTTGCAAATAAATTGGACTAGGTCGTCTAATTTTTTTTTTCCAGCTACCACTTATTTCTACATGTTTGATATAAAGTACTTCCCCAAGAATTTAAAGAATGATACAAAAGGATGAGCAATAATGGATAGCGTAAAGACCAATGAGGCCAATTCAAACGTGACACAACCAAATTGAACAGGAAATATTTAGATTTTCAAGGGTAGCAGGACGCACCAGTAGCCAGGACAGGGTCAAGAAGCAAGACATGGCGTTCTGATATATCCTTGGGAAGCTTCTCGTATATGAGCTGCTTAAAGGAGAAACCATTTTAATAGTTAATGCTTATAGTCATATATTATCCACGTAAAATCCTCCAAGGACATCCAAAAACAAAGTGAACTAACCTGCTTTCCATCGTCACCATCTCTATGAATCAGAATCTTTCCAATTTTTATGCCTTTGCAACATGCTCGTAGAGCATTCTCCATGCTCTCACCACTAATAATGTAAAAACAAGGGGAATGAAAAAGAAATAACTTCAAGGACATAGCCTATATATAATGGCAGTGCATCTAATGCATAATAAAAATGCATGACAATTTGAGAATGTTAATCTAACCAAATAAGGGCATTAATGCATGTACTTAAGCATTGCATTTCTTGTGTCATATCATTTAGAGGCTGAACCTGCCAAAATAATACCTGGTTCAAAGCTCACCTTCGGACAATAGAAACACCGCACAATTTTTTGCAGAAGTCAACACCAGTATAGACAGATCCTGTAACATAAAATCAGAAATCAAAATTTACAGATTGCACATACTTCTAGGTTAATTCTAGACTAGAGATATGGAGAAGGACTCTAGAGTTAAAGGGTTTTCATCTCAGTAAAAGTAAAACAAAATATATGCTATGCAATTTAGATAAGAGACAAGTGAAAAATGATGTGGAGGTTAAATTGGGAGAGCAACTCATTCAGCAAGTGGCAAAGTCTAGATATTTGGGATCAGTTAAGCTAATCATAGAATTCAAGCTGGGTGATATAAATGGAGAAAAGCTACTAGAGTTATTTGTGATTCGAAAGTACCTAATAAGGTAAAAGGGAAGTTTTATCGCACTGCTATAAGACCAGCAATGCTATATGGTAGTGAATGTTGGGCTTAAAGGGATAACATGAACATAAAGTGGGAGTACCCGAGATGAGGATGCTGAGATAGATGTGTGATCATACAAAAAAAGATAAGATTCGTAATGATCATATATGTGAACGAGTTGGAGTGGCACCTATTGAAAAGAAAATGGTAAAAAATCATCTGAATTGGTCTGGGTACGTTCAAAAAAGACCATTGGGTGTGCCGGTGAGGAGGATCGATCAAGTAGTATGAAGGCCTCTAAAAAAGAGGTAGAGGAAGATCAAAGCGAACACTCAATGAGGTTATAAAGTGGAATCTAATGGTTAATAATCTATCAAAAGATCTGGTTTTCGATAGAACGCAATGACATCATACGATTCATATAGACGACCCCGCCTAGTGGGATAAAACTTTGTTGTTGTTGCACATACTTTTAGGGATTAGATTATTTAAATGGAAGGACAAAAACTCATTACGCATATGCCTCATCAATTAAGAGAAGGAAGCCACAATTCTAATGTTCCTATAGTCTAGACCACAACAAAACTCAAGCCATTACAGTTTTATTTTCATGAACAACCAAGACTACTTGTATAAGTTACATACTAACTATGAATACAGAGGAAAGCGCCCATTCAGAAATAAATTAAGGTTAAAATAAGAGAAAAAAACTTATGTGCTTAAGGTTATACATTTAAGCTTTAAGGTACATTATTCTAATCAAATCAGGAAAAGTGGATTTTTTTATGCATCACTTATCTTATAACTAACTTTTGCTACCAACTTTGTTAACTTATTGTTAAATTTAAATTCCACACATTCTCATTTGATTGAAATGAAGTACCTTAGGTATATGAGCTTAAGTATTTAAGTCTTTTCCTTATTTAAGACAGTCGCTAGACCTTGCATCTTCTATCAATGTCTACTGGGCAATCAAGATAAGATACTCTACTTAATCGGTTCAGTAAATCCATGGGGATAAAGTGAACATCCAGACATCTGATCAACAAAACCAAGTACATCTCACAGTAGAGCAGGCAGTTTGAAAAGCATAAATCCTTTTTCTGAAGGGAAGTAGAATACAAAGAATTTGAAACTTCAAATATGATGATTCGAGACAAGGATAAATGATTACCTGTTGGAGTGACCACTTGCTTTTCGGTGAACGGCAAATGGCCAAGGCCATGCTCAACAACCTGATACCAATACCACCAGAAGGAGTCATTGTCCAGAGTTCTGAATGATAAAGATATGAAAACCAGTGAATAAGTTTAGCAAAAAGCTTTAAAGACTGAGTACCAGACGTATGAGTCGGTCTGAATAAAATACAAAGTCATGCTTCGATATGTCCTTGTCACGAATCAAAGTGTGCATCCCCCTTATCTGAAATGTTTAAGCATAACCAGTGAAGAACAGTTTGATACACCTCCAACTCAAATCTTACCCAACAGCCTTTCTCCAGGCCTCATCAAAGATAATACTTCCAAGTTATAATGTTTCAGCCAGTAATTAACATGTGACTTCCATGACCCACAAAATAAAGCATCATAACCCAAATTTACCATCCACTTCTAATTCCTGAAGAGAATAAAAAATTAAAATGAAATTGGTCTAATAATGTTTCAAGCATAAATACCTGGAATGTTGACTGAATAACATACACATTCGGATATATTTTGCATAGATCATGTTGACCAAGTTTTGTATGGATATGCTGGACAATCAGATCAATGGCAACATGATTATCACCTCCTCGGGGGATGATCACATCAGCATATTTCTTTGATGGAAGAACAAAATCATCAAAGGCAGGCTTGACAAACTTTGCATACTGCATATTCAACAATATAATTAGGAACAAATACACAATATGATTGATTACATTTAATCAGGAAACTTTGTTTACCAGTACAACTCTCATTACCATAATAAAATTTCTCAAAAACAAAAAATTATTAGAAATAGATGGCATCATTTGCATAATTGCTAAGAACCCTCAGTTAATAATTAATTTACCATGGGTACCTGTTCAAGAACAGAGTTTATATCCCTACCCCTCTCCACTGTATCACGTCGAATTCTACGAGCAAGCCTCACATCAGCATCTACAAGAAATTAACAAACCCAAGTAAAACATTAGATATATATATATAGAGGGAGGGCTTCCATCAGTAAAACAAATAAATGAAATAAATAAATAAACTAGCATTCTTTTGCATAGTGCTCTTCAAGTAATTTCCAGCAGCTAATCTAATAACCCAACAAAGACAAGAATAGAAAGACAAAGAAGGCAGGTAAGGTAGAATTCTTCAGCTAGAAAGAGCATGCCCATGAGTATAATACCTCGATGATACATTAATAAGAATACTAAAACGAAGTGGATGCCTCAAAAAAGCTTGAATCATTATATAAGATTATAGGGAATCTTTACGAATATTCTCAGAAGATAGCAAGAAGTATTCTGCGCTTTTAAACATCCAGATTTTCTGTGATTGTCACTGTTTAAGCAACTCAAGCATAAGTACCCATCATGCTATTCCGTCCCAACAAAAAAGGTACACTGGCAATTTAAAGTTTCATCAAACAAACAAATTAAGTCATCTTTGGCATTCCATGACTCAACACTTAGCCCTATAGCAATTATATTTCGCATCGATCACTTGTTGAAATTTATCATTTCATGTAACCATGATACAAATTAGTCATGTATGTTTTCAATTATTCTGCCGAAAAATGATATGTAAACTATAAATACATATTAGTTGGTTAATTAGGGAGTTAGTTGTATTAGGTTAGTTAGTAACTGAATTAGGTAGTTAGTAGTTAGTTAGTGCCTTGTTATTCTGTTATTACCGTGGGTGAGGATTGGCCGAAGTCTAAAGGCAATATCCTATCCTATATAAGGGGGTAGAGCCTAGACTAAAGGTATTGTATCAGTTTTATGTTGAATAATGAATGAGTAGCAGCAGTTCTGCACTCCCTTCTCCTTTTTCCCCCAACTTCTTCTAATCTTCTACAACCCCTTATCAGTAGTATCAAAGCGAGTCATCCTCGGCTCCCCCGCTGCGAAATTCTGAATCTCTTGCATCAGTCATAGCCTTTCTTCCCTCGGCAAGGCTGATAGTCAAGAACAATCAAAGAGACGTTCAAGAACAAGCGCAATTCTGAACCACGGGAGTCATTCTCTCTAGGATTCAGTTTGGCAATTGGGATTATTCAAGAACGTCCAAAAATCCAACCAAGAAGCAAGTGCAATTTTTGGATCAGTTAGAGTCATTCTCTACTGTGTTCAGACGGCATTTGAAATTTAATCAAGAAAAAAAAAAGGAGAAGAGTGATAGAAAGGGGCTCGGTCAACACAGAGGGATTCTAATAAATTCGGCAACAGAGTGTCGTTGGTTCTGGTATATGGGATTCAGAGTCACGCCATCTGCTCACGTCCGGAATCTGGTTTTGCGTCTTCGAGAATCATTGGGTTGTGTCGATTGATTCTTGTGAGTGTTCCGGGTTGAGTCCGACAATACAGAACGTATACCAGCCATATTCGACAACAAAGAATCAAACCCGAATAAGAATTGGATCATCGTTGTAGGCACTCTGTTTCTCTGAAGCATTCTTGGTAATTGTTCTTCATTGGAGTTTGATTGGCGTCGGATTGAACGGGTTATTCTGCATCGTCGAGTTCTGAGTGATTAGTCTGGGCAATCGTCGATTCTTGACCGTCACTACTCTGGTTCATCAGGCTTACGTCGGGCTCGGGATTCTATATAGCGTCGACTGATATTGTTGGGGCCAACACGTCATTACTAATACTTTTAAGGATTCAGCCACTGCTTCGTCATCAGGGTGGGTGTCGACACGTAGTCCCTACCCAGTTGAAGACTCAGTTTGATTCATATCCGATTTTATCAACTGGTTAGTCATTCATTGTATGCCAACACGTCCACCCTTGCGTGTCAACTCTTGCAAATTCAACGCCCAGTTTGTGTCTCGTCACAACACCGATAGCACCGAAACTCTACACACGTCAGCCACTACGATTTTGAAGACCCAGTTGCTGATTCTCCAGCGTCAAGACTCTGTTATTTTGTGTATGGTTTTGACTCGTTCTCAGACAGCAGCAGCAAACATGTCAAACGAATTGAATGATCACGTGCAGGCCATGGAGTCAACTATAGCAAACCTACCAGGGGTGATTCAAATGGCCATTGCAAAGCAATTCGCTGACATTACAAAAGCGATTCAAACAGCCATTACAGACCAATTCGCAGCGCTCCCAGCCGCTCAAGAAAATCGTCGACGTGGAGAAGATACACAAGAAAATGCCGGATTGCACTGTAATGATTATAGATTCTACCATCGACCCAGAACAGGGGACGGTGAACACACGCTGCCGACCAGAGTAAGGAAGATAGAATTTCCAAGATTTCAAAGAACTGGCATAGTTGGTTGGATTGACCAGTGTGAACGCTATTTTGAAATTGATAATACACCGGAAAGTTGGAAGGTCCGGTTGGCTAAAGAGAATCTTGATGCAAAGGCCTACATATGGCACCAGGCATTGGAGGAAGAAGAATCGGGCAGACGAATTTCTTGGCAAAGGTACAAACAAGCACTGCAGGTCCGTTTTGGGCCTTTGAACGACGTAAGAATACCAAGAACAGCGACATGGAGCGTTCTTGGACCTACCCAGAGTGTGTCGAGTGCAACAGATACAATGAAAGATGTGACCGAAAAGAATGAAGAGACAAAGATGAGTGCTAATAGACGTAAACTTCCAACATATGAACTTGTCTCTAACTTTCGACCCATTGAAACAAGGAACGATGCTACTTCGGCAACTGGAGAGAGTGGGTTTGCAATTGATTTCCAAAACTCAGAAGCAACCAGCAATGAGAATCTTTCATATGGAGTTGATGGGGCTGCTAGTGTCGACTCCACGGGGGGATTACACAAACTCTCGCATGCAACAGACACGAGGGAAATGATGGAAACGGTGCCTGGAGTAGTTTCCTTCATTTCGAAGGTTGCTGCTGACTTTCGCAACCCAGATACATGGAAGGGTGCGAGAATAGCTTCTGGGGAAGTTTTGAACACCACTAATCCTGTTTCAGAGTCTACTTCGTCAAGAGTGGAGTTGGTTCCTCCATTGTTATCAAGCAATGTCCCTATATTAACTAGAAACAATCTGGAGCTGCCAATTGGTGATAAGGGGCATTCGGGAAGAACAAATTTTGGAGTTGTTTCAAGTTGTATCTATGACTTTCGCAACTCAAGAATGAGAAGAACAAATTTTGGAGTTGTTTCAAGTTGTATCTATGACTTTCGCAACTCAAGAATGACGGAATATGCGAAAAACACCTCTATTACTAATGGGTCTTTAATATTTGACTTTGCTAAAGGGTTGCAGTGTTTTTGGTGCCACACAGACAAGTGTGAGTATAAAGAAAAGACACCAAGTGATAGTGGGTCCCAGTTAATGACATGCAAGGGCATCTTCTTTTTGTTTGACCCTGTTTGCAGCATCGTTCAGCCTGTCTCAAGCACTGTTTCTTTGTATAAGGGGTTACAGCTGGCTAGCACCTTCTTTAAGCCACAGGAGCATTTTGAAATGACAACATTACATGAGTGTTTGGGCTTTGTCTTTCAAGAGTTAGGCCCAAAGTTGTTACTGTCATGGTTTTTACCCAACAGACCTACAAGCTCATGTGCTAATTGGGTTTTTCTGGCTGTTTTTACTGCAAGATGCTTGGTTCTGAGTTGGTTCAGGGGAGAACTTATTAAAATGCTGTTTGGGTCAGCATTACGCCCATTATTTCCATTTGGCAGAATTCAACAAGTGAGTTGTGGTTGTGTGCAGCAGTGTTCAAGACAGGGTTCTACACAATCTCAAGCAACAGATTTTCAAGGATCAGCAAAGTAGTTTTCAGAATTAGAAGCTTATGAAGCCTATGTTTTGGTTGTTTCAGCTTTGTATTTTTAAGGGTCAGTTTGTGTCAACCATCCTTGAGGGCAAGGATGTTTTTGGGAAGGGAGTATTGATATGTAAACTATAAATACATATTAGTTGGTTAATTAGGGAGTTAGTTGTATTAGGTTAGTTAGTAACTGAATTAGGTAGTTAGTAGTTAGTTAGTGCCTTGTTATTCTGTTATTACCGTGGGTGAGGATTGGCCGAAGTCTAAAGGCAATATCCTATCCTATATAAGGGGGTAGAGCCTAGACTAAAGGTATTGTATCAGTTTTATGTTGAATAATGAATGAGTAGCAGCAGTTCTGCACTCCCTTCTCCTTTTTCCCCCAACTTCTTCTAATCTTCTACAACCCCTTATCAAAAAACTACACAACATCAGAACTTGGTAAAAATAACTCAAGGCTCAGGCAGCAATGCAATGCAAAACATGGCAAGGGGTAAGTATTCTTTTGACAAATGATTGCAAAATTATATAATCTATGTTGGCTTGTATGACAGACAACACTTTCCCACACATGATACAAATGGATCAGACCTGTGTCAACAAAGATTTTCATGTTCATCAAATCACGAACACGCTGGTCATGGAACACAAGAATTCCCTCCAAAATAATGACGTCAGAAGCATTGACCTGAGTACATCCATCAATCACTCTTTATCAAAAAGCCATTAGAAACAGCAATTAAAAAACAGTTAATGGCATAAAAAACAACAATCCGTTACATTTCACACGACAAGAGAATTCATAAGGTGTAATATGTATTGTTAAGTGTGTAATTTGTGATTCACAGATCTAATAAAATTTCTCCCCCGAAATGTGATGTGTAACACTAACTAGGAAACAGCTGCATAACAATGTGTTCCCAACTACAACTTTTTTTGGCCATCCCACCTACTGCATTAACAAAGCTACAACATAAATGCGTCTCAAATCAAGGTGGATCATAATAATGGGAGGGCATGCATATCTCTAACAGCAAAAATTATTGACGCCAAAAATAAATGCAAAGAAAGCGAAGGAACTTTGTCAAGTGATGAAGTATGATTTCCAAAGGGAAAATTACATTGTACTTATAAAACTAGGATTCCCAATTCCAAAGACAATCAACATGATATGAGGTGATACCTGCCGAAAACTATCTGAAGAGCGCTGGTGCTTCTTAAAGTCATAAATTGGGACTTGAACTGAGTGGCCGCTTATGAGTTGTTCCAAGCATTCTGATAGTTGCTCAGTATCAAAAGCATCTACAAGGAAAACCGAAACACAATTAAAAGATTTAACAAATGCTCGAGGCCAGGGTAAAAAAAGTATAATAGAACAGTAAGAGTAGAATAACACTTGAAGTCGCAGAGGGTAGCAGAAGAGCTAGGTCTGAATAATTCAAAGGATCTTGATGATATAGAATGTACATATGGATTACCAGGGTGATCAAAATTGTACTCGTGTGCCCGTTCCGATTCTTCAGGCGTCAAACCACGGTAAAACGAATCCTACAAGTAAAGCATCTTAACTAGACAGCTAATAAAAGCATCTAGAAAAGGAAAGGAAAGATAGAAAACCTGATTGACTAGCACAACGCGGTGATCGTGGAGCTGTTGGATTATCATGTCACATACAGTGGTCTTCCCTGAAGCAGTACCTCCCGAAACACCTACACATTCAATCAGCCCAAATCGTAATGGTGGAAGGGAAAAAGTGAAGCTACCGGCTCAACGAACAAGGAGAGGAGTTGAGAAATTGAAAGCGTAAGATTCAAGCATATTTTAGAAGAACAATCACTTCAACAGAAAACGTGGTCAAACTGTTTCCAAGATAGGAAAGTATAGGAAAGAGTTGGAATTGAAGAGAAAATTACCGATAACGAAGGGCCGTGTAGGAGTTGAATCAGAGGGAAGGGTTGAATCTAAAGGAGAAGCGGCAGAGGAAGCAAATCGGTGAGCAGGTGATGAAGCAGAAGAAGAAGTCGGAGACGAGAGGAGACCGTCAAGGCGAAGGCCCGAGAAGTGGGGCCCGGAGGCAGCCTCCATGACATAGTCGATCGACGTGGTCTCCTCCGGCATCGCTGTGTACTCCGTCAAGTCACACCTTTCCGGTGGAGCAAAACAAGACTTGGGAAGTGTCGACGTCGCCGGACGAAAGTATTTGGAAATTGGAATTGAGGATGGAGCATTTCTCACGTGAGTAACACACGGAATGTGCCTTTATTCCTCTTTTTATTTTTGCCAAAACCTGAAATAAAATAATTACATTGATATAACACAAAAAAATAATAATGTTAGATTGTTTTATGTTTTTATCTTCGAGCAAAAAAAGTTTTATGTTTTTATCATATCATTCGATAAAAATGATACTATAATAAAAATGTGTGAAAAATAATGCTTTGAACTTTTTATAAGTCGGGCACGTTTATTACTTTGAGTGCTCAAATGCAACCTATTCTTTTTAGGAGTTGGAATAGCCAAAATTCTAAAAAGAAATTTTTTCTCTATCTCTCTTTTGTTACCAAAATCGGCTTAAAGTTTGGATTATTAACTTATCGTTATTAACCAATGTTGTTGGAAGTAGTGGCGGAGCAAGGAATTTAAGTTTGTGGGTGTACAATTAATGATGAGATTTGGGGATTCGGGGGTAGCGCCTCTGATTTTTTTTAAAGAGAATAAAAGGCAACCCACTCCTTCGTAAAGTTTAGGATTAGAAATGAGGTTTAATTGAAAAGTATTTCCAAGGAAATCAATTTAAACAGAACAATATACTCTAATCTCATGGCATATAGATACCAGATGTTACACAAAAAATTAGTATGGTTTGTCATATGTGATAGGATATTAAAAAGTCAACTGTCAACGAAGAAGTAAAGGAGCATAACAAATGTTATAACTCATCAGACTGTCCACCAGAGAGCACGACACTTTCAATAGGTTCAACACCAAACACTTACATAAAGGAGGAAGGAAAACAATGAGAACACAAATGCATTACAACTCTACACTATCATAAATACAACTTTGTACAGATAAGTTTCAAATTTAGGCACACAGTATTGAACAAAATTCAAGTCAAAATAAAATCAATAAGACAACATATTTCTTACTTCAACATCTCAGCAAAGTTCATTGTCTCATCAATTCCAGGTATAACACCTGCTAGTTCTAAAATCAAAGAATCTATTCCCACAGAACTCGTTTCATCTTGTTCAACGGTAGGATCCACCTCCTACAAACCCTTTGTAAACTAGTTATAGTGAAATATTTTGAGGACCTTGATTAGATCCTATGACAAGAGATCAAATGAACGATATAAACCAAAAAGGTTTCTGCCAAAAAACAAAAGAATATAAAGGGTTGTCTGTATAATTACATACCAATTCTTGCTGCAGCTTTTTATTTTCCTCAGTTGTGTAATTTTTCTCCTCAGCCACCTTTAAATACTCTGTATTTGCTCTCAAGTCATCCACTGAAAGATTGATGCGAAATTATTTTAATCAACCGATCTATTTAAATTCAATTAATCTTTGGAACTTTTCTATTTTATGCGGGGAGTTGCTCCCGGAACTCTACAAGCTAAGTACATGTGACTGTAGAATTTTTTTTTGAGAAAACTATGTTAATTAAGTCTGATAATATTTATATTTAATTTAATCAGATGGTCATATAAAAAAAAACGTCATACTAAAAAGGTAAAACGTTGGCTCTGGCAGCGGGTAGTAAAGCTTGGGGCCCATAAAAATAAAACCACCAACGGGCCTCATAGCACTTTATGATAATGTCCCATGTTTTGAGGAGAATTATGGGTGTTTATACTAACATATGTAGTAACTTAGCAACCAGGAGAAAAAAAACTCCACAGCCACAATTTATGAGTGCACTTGCACGCACCTGCAATAACGTGACTTCGCCACTAGTTGGAAGTTTGAATGTAAAATTTCCGTTTTACTCCCGTAAAAATAAAGATTAGCTAAGGCTAGGTCCACCTCGTTCAATAACATCATTAGTTGGGTAACATAGTGGTTCTCTTTATTATAAGAGACTTCTAACGAACTCATACATAAATTTGTTAAAAAGTTTAAGTAATTTTTAACATTATTCTTATTAACTACATTAAATTCCAATATCATATTAATTCTTACTTTTCCTCACTACCTTAATAAAGATGGGCATCATATGTATTGTTAAACAAAAAAAAAACAAAAATACCTTCTAGAATGGTTCATAACATGAACTAGAAGGAGTTAAGATTGGTGACGACCAAGGAACTGTGTTCTTTATAAGCCATGAGTCAAACTTCAATTCACTAGATTTACAGCCTTGTATTGCACTTAGCCATTCTCATTCTACTCCCTTTAATTCTAAATATAAAACAAAATTAATTTTTTTGGAAAGATTAAAGAAACTAATTAAATTACTTTAGATTTTTTTTTTCCAAACCAATTAGTTTGGCTAATAAACTAATATATAATCTAAGAAAATATAACATATGAAATGATTTAGTAACTTATTTAGTTTCATTAATCCCTCAGAAAAAAGTTAAATATATCTTATATCATCTAGGAGGGGAGTGCTTTTTTCGCTCACTCATTGCGAGATACAATATATGGGAGCTTGCTGAATCTGGGATTTCCATTATGATGGTCGAGTTTGACGCTTGAGAAAGGCAAGAACAGAATTGTACACGATGTCCTTAGCGTTGACCCCCATAACGAAGTCAGCGTGTCCGTAATCTTTCACGAACTGAACACTGAGCTTGTCCACATCGTGGAGCTTAAGGTAGTCAAGTAAGCTGCCAACGTCAACAACATCGGAGAGCGCATCTTGGCCTCCATAGCTAATGAACAGAGGAAGGTCACTGGGGATATTGGAAAGGTTGTAAATTGGAGGCGTTAATTCTCCATAATGCATTAAGTTAAGGTCTGGTCTCTCATAGTCGAACTTATCCAGAAGCCCACGTCTAACCGCTGCAAAAGTTCATCACTTTATATCAGTAATTAAATAAATTGCAGGCTTTGAGCCAGAAATATTTAAAGATGTGGCAAAATAGACCTACTCTGAGCCAAGTGCACCATGTTCTTTGTGGATGTGGACTGAGGTTCGTTCTTCAAGAATAAGTCGTCTGTTGAAGCATTAAGACAACAGTTTTTACCTGAGGAAAAAGGTACAGTTCAGGCATTCACAAACAACGTCAGGATTCAGAACTCCATATTTGAAGAGTCATGAAGTAATGGGCAAAGACTTGTACCAGTTAGTGCAGTGATCAAGTCATAACAGTCTACCCCAGGGTAGCGGCAGAGAGACTTTAGAAAAGCA
The DNA here is from genome assembly GCA_025563575.1 of Acacia pycnantha. NCBI lineage: Eukaryota > Viridiplantae > Streptophyta > Magnoliopsida > Fabales > Fabaceae > Acacia > Acacia pycnantha. Next base: position 13,666,305 of record JAMWYP010000015.1, on the reverse strand, counting down.
GCAACGGGTAACCTGGTCAAAGGATTTGGGGGAAGAACATCCAATTAATTATACAACCATAATGTTTATCTTTTTTTAGCTTAATATGGCTAATAAGTTCCAAGTTCTTACCCTAAGGGATTAAATTCTGCAATACCAAACAGGGTGGTGACCTGTTGGACAAAGCAAAAATATTATTTACCATGAACCTTTATTTGCTTTATATATTTTGCAGATGAAGAATCTGGGGCTTATTGGTTAGGTTATATAATATGTACCTCTCCAACAAAGGCTTTGGCAGCAATAACTCCAAGGGCAGTTTTCATGTGGCTCAAATAGGCAATGGGGCTTAATAAGGCTGCAGATTGAAGCTGGTCCACCAAGCTTCCTTGTGAGAATGAGGCCAAAGCTATCAAAGTCCCCTGCCAAACATGTTTCACTCAAACTTGCTTCTTTGTAATTTCTTCATAAAAAAACTTGTCAGATTTTCAAGATTAAAGGAATAAAATCATGTGTTGTGGTTTGATTTGTACCAGAGAATGGCCCACGTAATTAATCTTCTGTCCTGTTTGGTTGGCCACGTAGTCGAAAACAGCTGGGAGATCCTTGGTAACCAGTTCATCCCACGACCAATCCCAATATGCCTACCATGCATCACACAAATCTTTCAATTCCAATTTGGCATATTAAAAATAAGGGACGTACAATTACTATGAGGGATCTTATGAGAAGACTTAATTACCAAAATATAATGTCCAAATGACAAGTGAGATGTTATTTTTAATATTAGAACTTATCATTATATACTCTTCAGATGTCATTGGTAATTCTTGATAATGAAGTCCCGACCTTAGACGTCATAGTAGTTCCCGTTTTAAATAATGTTTAAAAGAATGAAGAACGGGAGAAACTAGGAAACGAACCGGGTTGGATGGGTCCAGATAGGTATGTTTACGGCTAAATCTGGTTCCTCTTGTATTTGAGATCCACACGTCGAAACCATTATCAGCAAGAATCATGGGCAGATTTTGTTCTGGCGAGTTCAGAAGCCACGTCATCCCATCCTGCTTCCACGACGTCATATAAGGTCAGCAAACAAACTAACAAAAATCATGTAGCATATTGTATATGTGTGTGCATGTATATATTTATAAGCATATATTGTTTTAGGGCTTAATAATTAAGAACAGACAAACTTGCCCGCCCACTCTGAGTGGCGAAGACACTTATGGATGGTGTTGTTTGGTTCAACACGTAAACGGTGAAGACAAGTCAATGGAGTTCATAAAACTTGGAACCCCAAAAGGACCATATATATGCTTATATAGTTATACTATGCTGGAAACGGTGCATGAATTTGCGGTCCTGTCAACTTTTTCGCAGAAGCTCTCTCTTCAATCTTTACTACGTTCAGATTCAGAGTTAGAGGTGTCATTACGTGGGGACCATATAACAAATTTATTATCTTTGGAATCTTATTAATTAACAGTACTAGACTAGTTTTTGGGCTTAACTGGTGTGGCAGAAAATGTGTTGGACTTTGAATATAATAGTCATGAGTAAGAAAGATTAGAGGGAACAGTTGTAAGATGTGCCATTATATTATTTCAGGTGATTAATTATGAGCTATGATTGATATCTCCGTTCTGATTTTTGGAGATCACATTCACATCTAAGCATGAAGATTATTTAAGATTTTAATTTGGACACGATTTTTTTCCGAGAAAAATGCCTATTCATTCGGAATATGATGATAACACAGAAGAGTGTGATAGAAGATGTTGCAGATTAAACCCATTATGAAATTAAATATCGACACTACAAAAGAAGAAATGTATCGAATGTGTACAAAATCCTATACATATATGCCTATATTCATAATGCTGTGTATCCTGTACGTATCTCTACCAGCCGTCTGCTAATTATATTATTGGTGCAGTTACCAACACATTTTACGTTGCTTAATTATAACGGCTCGCTCTTATATATAACAAAGTCCTTCAGTCTCAAGCAATATCAAATTAATACACGCGACCTTTACAGCTCAAAACTAATTTCAAGTATCATTATTAATTAAACAATTACAAGTAAATTATATATATAGTTATTTCTTACGTCTCAGTTTCAATTTTGTTTGACTATGTAAGTGGGAGATCCAATTTTTAATTATATTGACGCGAGTCATGATATCTGTTCGACTTTAAAAAGGACAGAGAGCACTCGCAGTGTACGTACGCGGAAAACTGAGCACCTTTTGTTGTCACCTTATCAGGTCCAAAAATATAATCATGTTCACACCGAACTCCATATATATTATATTAGGATATATATATTCCTGTCTGGATTTTCACTTCATCGTATCTAAGCTTACAAGCCATCATGTAGGACTTGTTTAGAATAGCGATTAGAGACTTTACAAGCAGTTATCATGATCTTTGACGTGCAAAGCATGTATGTAATTAAGGGGAATTTTGTATCAGCCTACGCAAATGTGCCTATGAATGAATGGTGATTTCATGTTGGGATTTTTTTTTTTCAAGAAACTTGACAATGTTCAAATCTAACGGAATGATAATAGGGTATCACTTACCACCAACACTCCGTGTTGTATAATGACAGGTGGCTTCTGAGCACCGCTGCCTGCAACCTCAGCTCTACCTTGTGGAATCCTCTGCAGGTTAAGAATGTACCCGTCTTTTGTTGTAACCTGTAATTAAAACACATACATATTTATATATCTATATTGATGAGTGTGATATATGTTAGTATATAAGATTATTATTAAGAATGAAAGGTTGAGATGAGCGTTATTACATGAAGCTCCTGGCATTTATAGCCATGAGGGATGACAGAAGATTCACATATACCAAGTGATGAAGAAGGAGAAGAAGAAGAAAATGAATGAGGTAGATGTTTATGTGTTGTTGTGGCACTTGGTGAAGGTGACGCTGCATGAGGCTGTATCAACAAGAAACAAAGGGTTAGGGCAGCGAAACCCACAAGAGCCATCATATATGGAGTTTGGAGGAGGAGGAAGAGGATGATGAGCAAGTATCGGGATGGAGGAGGATTTATCACTATATATAGAGATAGAGGATAAGAGAAGTAATTATTATATGAAGCAAACAAAATAACAATAAATGGAATGTACATAATGGGAAAACGCTCTTTTAATTTGTTTATTTTTGAAGTGGCTAAGGAGAAATTCATGGGCATTAGTACCATTTCATAATGCGCTGATGTGGAGCCTTTACCTTATCTTCTAAGAAAATAACGGCAACCCCTTTTCAAATACTGCTAATCATTATTGCTTCATAGCTGTTGTGACAGAGCTCACTACAAAAGTGCCAAAATACTTGAGATTATATATCTATGGAATTACTGACAAAAAAAATTCTGTGAATAATTACCCATGGAATTTTTTCCGTCGGTAATTCCTTAGATAATCTAAAGTTTTTTTTTGTAGAAGTTAGTTGACTAAGTTAAATAGTTTTAAAAAGTTAGTTAATATAGTTTGATTTTTCTAAAACACTATATTTTGTCAAGGCCACTATTCGATATAGACCCCTCACTATGTGTAATCAATAAAGATATTTTGAGAGATAAAGTAGATTGAGATATTATATGTAGGATTAAATCAGTAAACTCTTTTGTTAAGGATTCGATGGAGCATATTTTATTTTATTTCATCCTGAAATTTAATTTTGGGGAGCTCATATCTGGCACTCAAAAAGGAATGAAAACGATTTATTTTTAAGTTTCTTTCCAACTTTTCTCCCCTCATTAATTTCCAAAGCTCGATTTCACATTTGGTGGGATTTTGGACGATTCTTACCAATAATATCGTATAAGAGATTATCTGCACAAGATAATTAAGTTAAATTCTAGGATTCGGATTAAGAAATCTTTATTTTCCTAAAAAGGAGGCAAGAAATTTGCATTATCCACACACAATAACTAACACTTGTTTAACTGCCACCTGCCGGATTTGAGTGAAATAGCCAAGATAAATCCGAATGATCTAATTATAACATTGTCCATCTCGTGTAAATTAGAAATTTTCCTCTTTTCTAAAAAGGAGGTCCTGATAATTATATCTGTCACGCCTGGTTTTTACTGGGCAAAGAAATTTCTTGCGGTGAGAAAACAAGTAAAGTGATCAGATTAAAATTAAGATTAAGAAATTCTTTTTCTTTGCATTGTAAAATGGAGGAGTACTATTTATTTCAGCAAAATCTGCCATAAAAGTGTTCAATAAAAGTTGTTTATTAGTTTCAGAATTACTACCCCTGCTCCTAATTATATGTAGTATAATTTACATTATAAGAGTGTTCCTATAATTAGGACAGTTGGGAGTAATTATTTTTACGGTTACATCTGAGTCAAAGAGGACGTGACTGTCATTCTTCAGAGTACGCCTAGTTAAGTCTGAACAGGGGAATGGCAAAAGAAAAGAAAAAGTCTGAAGGGGAATTTATTTTGATCCCACGTCTTCTTTAAATGGATTTAATTTTTTATACTCACGTCTGAAAAGGATCTTTAAAATTAAAGCAATCAAAAGAGACAGATGCTCAAAAAAGTCTGTTATAAAGTTACTATTTGCCTAAAAGCATCTCATTGATGAAAAAGTTTTTCTTTTTCTTTTCACTTGAAATAAAAGTGTATCAGCTTGCTTCTGCCATCGCATGTTGGAGCGGATTTCATGTCTATTGAGCCTTTTGAGATCTGACCCCTTAAAAACTACTGCCAAACACGCCATATATAACTGTATCTAAGAAGAAGTTTTTCAGACTTCAAGCTAAGTTATGTCTAAATCTTTGAAACGGAGGAATTTTCTATTATACATATAATGTCTGTTATATAACAAATTAAATATGGATCCAGAATTAAATTTTATGTTATCTTCCGATAAACTATTGTTTAGTAGTTATGTTCTTTTTTTTTCAGCAAGAACATAAATATTTTTTATTTTCAATATGATTATTTTATTTACTATTTTTCAAAACCAGTGTTCTTGGTTATTATTAAAATTTTCACAATTCTATAATATAATTAGGACCAGGTGTTTAGTAACATCCTAAAAAATTACCTTTATGTCTTACAATACAAACCCATCTCATTTATATGTTTGGATAGCGGTGGGAAAATTAACTTATTTGCAATCTGATTTATAGAAAAGTCAGATTATATAATATGATTTATGTTTAGATTAACGGTAGCATAAGTAGCTTTTGTGAAATTGAAATTTGTTTGAAATGATCATATCATAAGTGACTTTTGAGATAATTATATATAAGAGAAAAATTAAAATTAAAAATTACAAAAAGGTGAAAATGCTAACTTAGAAAATGTAGCAATGTTAAAATACAATTTATCAAATAATATTACATGATCGAGTGTGTTTGAGAGATTAAGGAAGTTAAATAAGTTATTTATCATATTATATATGGTGTATCGTTGGATTATATATCAATAATTATAAGTTAGACAAAATAGTTTGGAGAATAAATAACAAATATAAATATTTTAAAGTAATTTAATTAGTTTTCTTATATTTAGAACCAGAAAGAGTATAAATTACTAATATATAGGATTAAGTAGCAAATTTGTCCTGGAAGTACACGCCCAGGAGCAATTTTGCTCTGGAAGTTTTTTTTGGCTCAATGTTACTGTGGAAGTTTAAAAACGTAGCAATCTTACCATTTTCTGTTAAAATTTAAATAATAACCAATAACATACTGAGCCAAAGATATGCTTATACAAGTGCAATCACAAGCTTGTTTAGAATAATAATTGTTTTTAAAAGGAGCTTTTCAACTATAATTTATTGTCTTAAGATAAGTATTTAAAAAGAATAATGTCTTGACTTACATAAACATATTTATAATAGGCAGTCTTAAATAATTAAGCACATAATAGATATATCTTGCACATAATCATAAATTGATAATTTGGTAAACCATAATAGATGTATCTTGCACGTAACCATAAATTTGTATAGATCGAGAGTACCAAGAACTTTTCAATAAAAAAAAAAAGACTGGGAATCATTATCTTTACTAGTCCCCTCCACTCCTCCCTTCACTGCGGTATATCTATATATTTTTATTTATGTGATATAAAAAAATATTCTATAACAGACAAGTTACTTCAGTGGCAACTGGCAACACCAGTCTTTAGAAAAAGGACGGGTGGTGTGAGTGTATTTAAAAAATACTCTTAGCTTAAAAGAGTAGAGAGGTGACAAATAATAGAGCTTATGTGTAAGCTAGGTAGATGGAAAGTGAATGCAAACTGAAAGGTGTGAACAAAGGCAAATCCTGTTAGGTTGTGGAAGTGCAGCAGCATTTATTGGGGGAATGCTTGCACAAGTGAAAGGAATAACCAGGCTTCAAGATTTGTCAACTTTGACAATGAAAGAGGCATGGGTCAAGGCATCTTTTTTGTGTGGCTTTCACATTCAAGAATGCAAGCCTTGCTATCTGCTCCTTTCTTTTTTTTGACACTTTGGAAGATAAAGACTACAACCTTCTTTATCATAGGGGGTGTGGGATGCCATTCAATCAACAAGTTCTTGGCTCTCTGCTATCTGCTTTTATTCTGTTGGTTGGTATTGTACACTTCTTAGTGACCTCAACCATTTCTTGATCAGATTAGATTTAATTTTTTTACCTTTTATTTTCTTAAAAAAGTATTTTAATGAGTATAGAATTTAAAATACAGCTAATCTTTTAACAATTTTTTTTTAAAATGATTAAATCATCATTTAAAAAAGTTAGATTTAGATGGTCTAGACCAGCTAAACTCATGATGTCACCAAAACTAGTTCGTCCCAGATACCCACATTGCTTCACTCTTGAAGGCAATTACCCATCATCACCCACCCAGGCATCCATCCTTTTCTCTTCCTCTATTTCATCTCTCTCTCTCTCTATTTCCCTCTCATCCTTCCTTCACTGTTCTCTCTTTTTAATGCAAACATCCATTCAATGTTGAGTTTTGTACATTCAAGTTTTCTTTCTCAAATTTGTCTGATTGCAGGTTTCAACTTTAAACTCACCATTCACTGCCTTTTGTTTACGGTACTCTAACAAAACTTCATGAAAATTGTTAGGGAAGAGGAGTTTAATAGTTTAACTCCACCAGGAGATATTGGTTATTATGCAGTCAAATGTTTAGAAAAACAAATGTTTGTGCAAAATTATTAGGATGGTGCATATGTATATAGAGAAAAACTTTGTCTTATGTACCCCGTGGCGGAGTCAGGATTTAATATTTGGGGGTGCAAAATTTGTGGTGGAATTCGGGGCTTCGGGGGTAGTGCCCCCGAATTTTTTTTTTAAAGAGTATTAAAAAGTAACCCATTCATTTGTAAAGTTTAGGACAAAAAATGGGGTTCAATTGAAAAATAATTTCACAACAGATAAAAAAGCTTCAACAACCTATTATATATTTTTTTTTGAATTTCTCATGCAAATGTTGTCATTACATACGCTTGAGTTGCTAATAGCGAAACTAAAGTTATAAACTGCGGCCTTTTGAATTGTTATTTAAAAAAAAGTAAGGGTGGTTAAGTAATTTCTCAAATTTTGCAACATTTCAAAATTTCCAATATAATCAGTCCTTTTAAAATTAATTATTGAAATTCAACATATTTATTTATCTTTTACCAATTTTAATTGTCTTTTTTCTGCCTTTTTTACTATATATAAAATGGAAAATATTTACATTTTGTTAAGAAAATATATTATATATATCTGAATATGAGCTACACCTGCTAAAAACTTGGGTAACTAGATATTTTTTAGTAATAAATTTTATGATGCAAAGAAATTTTTTAACAAACTTTTCTTTTATAAATATAAATGTAATTAAACATTTTAGAAAGTTCCCCACGCGCTGTGTCCCCGCTGCAAGTCCATGCCAAAAAATGATTGAGAAAGTTGTCCAATGCTGGGTTCGAACAGGGGACCTCGTGTTAAACACACAAGGCTGATTACCACTACACCGCTTAGACAAATTGTAGTAGGTTCCCTTCACAATATATATATTTTCAAAATTTTGTGTCTGCACCTGCAGACATATACACCAATGTGGCTCCGCCACTGTATGTACCTGAAAATCAGTTCATTTTGGTGACCAATGTAATGTACTTTTCCCACAAACATGAATCCACATCCCATGCTCATCTAAAGGAGGAGCATAGGATGCGCATCCCTCTAATTTTGGGGTGGGGACATTTTTTTTAAATATTTTTATTTATTTTGATTAAATTATATGTTGCACAATGAAATATTTTTTTCACTCAATATCTCTAATTAATTAATTTTTAGTCCTACATTCAGAAATATTTTTCCTATGATACCAGTATCCTGAAATATTTCAATAGCACCTAATATCTGAAATATTTTTTCAACTGCCAGTATCTTAAGTTAATTGATTTTTAGTGCATGGAGTATTTTCTTTCAAAAAAATTTATTAAAAAACCCTTATATTTGGGGATGAGCATAGAATGTGGATTCATTCACATACTAGTATTAAGTTTTAGATTAAGGGTATAATTTGAAGGTTCAAATTCCATGCTTATCCAAAAGATGATGATGGGATGTTCATCCCTCTAATTTTGGAGTCAAGACCATTTTTAAAAAATATTTTTATTTATTTGGATTAAATTGTATGATGCACCTTAAAATATTTTTTACATTCAATATCTCAAATTAATAAATTTCTAGTCTTGCATTCAGAAATATTTTTCCTGTGACACCAGTATCATGAAATATTTTTTTCAACGCCCAGTATCTTAAGTTAATTAATTTTTAGTGTATGGAGTATCTTTTCAAAAAAATAAAAATAACCCATTTTATTTGGCGATGAGCATAGAATGTGGATTAATTTATATACTAGTATTAAGTTTTAAATTAAGGGTATAATTTGAGGATTCTCATTCTATGCTCATATCTAAAAGATAAGCATGGGATGCTCATCCTTCTAATTTTGGGTAGGGACCATTTTTTATTTTTTATGTATTTTTATTTATTTGAATTAAATTGCATGTTGCACCCTGAAATATTTTTTGCACCCAGTATCTCAAATTAATTAATTTCTAGTCCTACATTAAAAAATATTTTTCCTGTGATACGAGTATCCTGAAATATTTTTTTCAATGCCCAGTATCTTAAGTTAATTAAATTTTAGTAAATGGAGTATTTTTTAAAAAAAAAAATATATTTGGGGATGAGCATGGAATGCGGATTCATTCATATACTAGTATTAAGTTTTAGATTAAGGGTATAATTGGAGGGTTCAAATTTCATTCTCATCTAAAAGATGAGCATCCCATGCTCATCTCTCTAATTTTTGAGTGGGGACCAATTTCTTAAAAAAATTTGATGTATTTTTATTCATTTGGATTAAATTGCATGTTGCATCCTGAAATAGGGCTGAGCATAGAACCCGTAACCTGGTAAGCTTGTCTGAAACCCGGTGTAAATGGGTCATTTTGAACCCGCCCAAAAAGGTTCATAATGGGGCAGGTTAAACTTAAATGGGCAGGTTAAGGGCACACTTTGGGTTGCCCATTTAGTGTAAATGTTGTTTTCATTAACTACCCATCACATTTGATGACTCCCTATTCGAGTATTCAACATTTCGGCTCTAAATCTTTAATCCCTAACCCTAATAGCCATCGACTCTCAATCTCTTACTCTCTGATTCTGCCTTCAAGTGAAACAAATCCTTTCACCTATGTTCTTTTCCTCTTGCAATACTCTGTTGTTGCCATCTCTATCTAGGTTTTCGATCTCGAGGCCAAATGTGACTTTGCTTCTGCCAGGATTTCTAGCTTTCCAACCCAAGCTCTTCGCCGCGGATGTGGGCTTGGGAGCTACCATATTCTTGGAGGGTCTTTGGGTTTTTTAGATCGGGTTGACTCTTCACATTGATGCTTTTATCCCTGAAGGGTATCATCGTTTACTTGATGTGGTCGATGGGGTTGAGGGATCAACCAGGTGTGTACTCGACAAATCCAAGTTAAGAGCTATGGTTGTTATGGATCTTATTTGTTTGATCCACGTGATGCTCATGGTATTCATTGTCATTTTTTCAGATGAAAGCATTAAATGGCACGCAGGCTTGAATCTTTAACCACCTTTTGCCTTTTCAATTATTAGATTTACTTTTGTCATTTCTTACTTTTCAAAAATGTAAATGGGTTAACCCGAAACCTGGTTAGCCCGCCCATTTATGTACAAACCCATTACACGGGTTTAAATAGGTTGAAGTACGTGTGTGGGGTAGCCTGTACCCGTTTAATGCTAAATGGGTAGGTTATGGGTTTAGGTTTGGGCTGCCCAACTCACTTGTTGCTTTACCCTACCCTGAAATATTTTTTGCACCCAGTATCTCAAATTAATTAATTTCTAGTCCTACATTCAGAAATATTTTTCCAATAGCACCTAATATCTGAAATATCTTTTCAACGCCCAATATCTTAAGTTAATGAATTTTTAGTGCATATGGTATTTTTTTTAACATAAAGATAAAAAACCTATTTCTGTTGAGGATGAGCATGAAATGTGGATTCATTTGCACCCTGAAATCAGTATTTTTTTCTAAAATATTTTTTGCACTCAATATAATTTGAGGGTTCTCATTCCATGCTCATCCTTATAATTTTGGGGTGGTGACCATTTTTTTATTTTAAAATTTTTTTTATGCATTTTTATTTATTTGGATTAAATTTCATGTTGCACCGTGAAAAAAAAATTTGCATCCACATTTTAAAATTAATAAACTTCTAATCCTACATTCAGAAGTATTTTTCCTCTGACACAAGTATCCTGAAATATTTTTATAGTAGCACCTAATTTCTGAAATACTTTTTCGACGCATAGTATCTTAAGTTTATTAATTTTTAGCACATGGAGTATTTTTTTTTAAGAAAAAACCTTTTATTTTGGGATGAACATGTAATGTGGATTCATTATTCACATATTAGTATTAAGTTTTAGATGAAGAGTATTGTAACGTCCTTCCTTTTTACTTAACATAATGACTAATTAAGGGTTGATTGACCACTAAGTAATGCTCCATCATTTACCAAAACATACAAAAGTAAATCAGAGTATGCAAAATGAGCCCTAATGTGGCAATATACAATAACATCCCACATATATCAAAAAGACAGAAGCACTACTCTCAACAGAAGTAGCCTAAGCTTCCGAGGTCTTCCCTGATGGACCCGCACGAGAACTATCACCTGAAAAATGTGGTAACCATCAATCCAACTTATTATGAATACTAATATGTGCTAGTGAGGTGCCAAGTGGAACAATTTATATAACAAAGTATTAAAAATATAATTCACAAATTTTCATGTCATAAATCCTGTATCAAAATCCTGTATCACAGTTTTCATTAACACAATTCCCAATATGCCTCCCACCAATCCAACCGAACCGCCTTATTTCCTCCGACTAGACCCATGGGCTAAGTTACATCCATGTTACTGGTTACTCAAAAGCTCACTGGTCATGTGATGAGATTCAGCCAAAATCTTCAGAGCACATGTCCCAGACCATGGGTCTTTTCCCCTCATTGAACTAGTGGGGTGTCGTAAGCCCTCATTGAACTAGTGGGCTAGTCCCTCATTGAACGGGTGGGACAATAGAAAGCCAACCATCATGTATTAATGGTGGCCTCACCACGTGGTGGAATAAATTACTCCATTTCTTCCCAATTCAACCCTTTCCATAATTATCACAATTCATAATCATTTCACAAACACTCACAACAACATATCAATATACATAACAAGTGGAAAGTGGTTACCTCTCGCCGAAGCTAACTATTATCACACTGCTCCTACTCCAAGAGCTCAAACACACGTCAAAAATCAATCTACCACAACCAATTTACTAATCATTAATAATTCTTCTAAAACTCTACATAAAATTATAACTTATAATTTCATAAAATTTAAAATATACAAATTATAATAATAAATTTGGAATGCTTGAAGTAGAAAAATTATAACGGGACTAAAAAATCAATGACCCATTGTAACTATTAATTCTCTTTCTATTTATTACTAATTAATAATACCTCTTTTCTATTTATTATTAATTAATAATTTCCTTTATTATTATTTATTCCCCTTTTTACTAATAAATAATATTATTATTTATTATTGTTTATCTATTTTATTACTTATTTCTACAATTAGTTTAACATCTCTTAGACAATTCCAACGCTTTAAAATTAGAAGTTTAAATAAACACCATACAAGATGTAAAATGCTTTAATCTATTTTCTTTTAATGTTTCTAATGGTTTTCCAAATGTACAATGAATCAGTATATATATATATATATATATATAATGAATCAGTATATATATATATATATACTCGAGCTAGAAATTAATTGATTTAGAAAAAGACACCTAACAACTTTTGAATTCATGTTATATATATATACCTTTGTACTTATCACATCAAGGCTTTGGTTCCAAAATACTGAGGCTTCACGTGTTGTGTGTATATATATATATAAATAATAGATATAAATCTTCCTTTTTCTCCTATAATCAGCTATATATATATATACACATGCAAATGCCATACTTTTATATGCATACATAGCAAGCAAGATTTTCTTATATAAACATTCCCATGTTCATGACAGTAAACACGTACATATGTCTAAAAAAAAACATAACTTCTTCCCTTTTCCTTTCACAGTAGATTTTTGTTTCAGCTTCCAAATCATATATAAACACATATATCTATATTTCAGCTTTGATTTAGTTTCCCTTATATATATACAACAACATACGCACACCCACGCCTATATATATATATACTCATTTTCAAAAGATGACAGCAAGCAAAGTTTCCTTTCTTTTCTTTATGTATCAGTAGCGTTATACTGGTATATATATATAAGAAGGCTAGGTTCCTTGGTTCCTAATCAATATATATACATTTATATAACAGGTATACATATAATAGAGAAGTTTTCTCTTTTTCTTTCCATGCCAGCGATACACACTTGTATATACATGCAAGCTTTTATTCTTCTTTTACAAGTATATATATATATACATGGATGTGACAGCCAAGCTTTCTATTGTCTCTAAATGGTGATGAGCAGCGGCACATATTAGCAACTATTTCACATGCAATCAAATATATGTATGACAACGTTTTGGTTTTCAAACACATATATTTATAAACATTCTTATGACAGCGACTAAAGGGTTACTAGTCAAAACTATTTTTTTTTATACTCACTGATTTATAAATATATACATATATGCAGCGTTTCATATGTATAAGTGTTTCCATCACCACAAGTTTATTCAACACACAACCAAGCCTTTTGGATCCAAAACCCACACATTTATATACATATAGGTCAGTAACTTCGGTATATATCAGCAAAGATATAAGCAACGACATACCTCTGTTTTCGTTGCTAGATGCAGAGGAAAATGAACACGTTCGACTCTCTTTCTCTCTCTCTCGTCTCACGCTCTCGTCTCTCTAACTTGGTTCTCACCCTCAAATCTGGTTCTGTTTCAAGTTTGAAACCAATAGGATGATTGAGAACCAAGGCAACACTTAAAAGAATTTTAAGGGTCCATTCCGACGCAACAGAAGAATGAACCGAAGGAGAAGGACCATTGGTTAAGCAGCGTTGTGAGGATCGAGAGGTATGGGTTGTGTTTGCAGATGACGCGAGAATCTGATCCTTCTGCGTTTTACGTAACGACGTTAACCTTTCCGCTGGCTTTACGCTGATCTTTCGTTGACTGTGTTTCACCGGATCCGGTTTCTCTTCTCTCATTATCCCTCCTCATCCTAATCCTAACCGTCCAAATCTGGATCCAACGGCCCAAAAAAAATTTGCGGTGTGGACCAAAATTTTTTTGGGCCGTTGGATCCAGATTTGGACGGCCGAGATCGGACTGTGAGGGCTGGAGAGAGAGAGTACGCCAATGAGAGAATCTCCTTCCGTGTTTCATCTGTCTGTTTCCTCTGCCATAAGTCAATGAGGTTGGGAATAGCAAATCAATTGCGGGCTTAGTTTTTCTGTTGGGCTTGATTGCCTCACTGAACCTAAGTGAATAATATGAGGGTTCGATTTTTATCAACATGTGGGCCAAAAGAATGTGACTAATGAATTCAGATGTTGATCCATTAGAGAAGCATGTGTTGAGCTAATGAATTAAGGGAGAATCTGTACCAAGACCCAATTAAGACCCAAAATTGCAAAAAGGGCCTCAACCACTTTCAGCTACCACAAATGGCCCTAGGGCCCTGATGGGTATTTTGTCACAAAACGAAATTACATTGGTGTCCTTAGTAAATAAACCACGAACTTATCTCCTCCTTCGTTCTTTTCTTCTTCATCGTCTATGTGGTGCAAATTTGGGTTGCTGTGAGTTCAGTCAGCCACCAATCGATTTCTTTTCCTTTTTCCATTCTGGACTTCACACCCTCCCTAAAAATATGTTCGAGAATTGGTCTCAAAAAAAAATAAAAGGGATTAATACAAGATACGAAAGCGACGAAAACCTACAACCGTCTCCCTTTTAAGGTTTTTTGCGAGAAATGATCGGGGTTAGGCTTAATCTCTGCAAATGAAGACGACCCCTGAACGCCATTTTCTTCATTCAAGCCAAAGTGGTCAGAATATAGGCAATGATGACACAAACAAGCATAATCAAAGGACTCGTCCTTCTCTCAAATATTTCAAACCTTTTGTCAAGAAATTCGCAGTTTTATTTGAATCTTCTTTTCAGGTTAGCATTGTTTTCTCCTTCCTTGTTTCTGGTGTGTGTTTGAATTTGTCATGGCTAAGCTCGAGGTCATTTATGCGTTCTTCCATTCTTATTCCCCTGTTCAGGTCGTTGTGCTTTGTTTGTGGGTGTAGAACACCTCTCATCTGATTTATTAAGCGGAGGGGTAAGGATTGGAGTTTTTTTTTTCTTTGCTGCTACTGATAGTTCAAAGTGGGAAAAATTTGGGGTTTTATGTAGTTCAAGCATTGAAGATGGAGATACATTTGAGTAGGTATTTTCCATAAATTTTTATTTGATGTTACAAGAGGAACAATAAAGATTTGGTGCTGATTTTCCTCTGGTCTAGATTGATTTGGACGAAGAACTAAGCTATGAAGCATAGTAAATTATGTTGTTATGTTGACAATTGTTGGGAAAAGAGGTTTTGATGGTATAAAGTCTCATGAAAACATGTGGTAATTGTTGCACATGAAGTGTTTGTTAAAAGGTTTGAGAGGAAATTATAACCATGTGAGTTGTTAATTGGAACTAAAGTCATGTGAGGTAATCATAGTGTATGCATGTAAATAATTTTCATGTTATATTATAGGGAGGCAGGTTCTTTCTTCATAACTTAAGAGTATTATAGATTAAGAACTAGAAATGGAATTTATTTGTATATACGCATGCCTTCAGTTTTGTTTTTATTTTGGTGACAGTATAGTACATGCTTCAGTTTTATTGACTCATAATTTGATCATGCTTGCAGTCACTATTGCAACATTGAGTGACCTTGGTTTCTTATGGTTTCGAGAATTTTACTTAGAGTCTTCTCGAGTAATTCTTATCGGAGGAAGACATCGATATGGTTCGAGACCTTTTGCATATGTCTCTTAAGTGAACTAGGTGTTGCATTACTATGTATTTCTTGGATATACTCCGAACGGTCAAGCCGGAGTTGTCTATTTGACTAGAACGTGTTTGTCTAATTTATTTCAGGCACTCTTGTGGGGTTCATGTACTTCCAGAAGCAAAAAGAAAAGACATTAGGAGGCATAGTTGTTAGGACACATGTAACTTTATGACTCCTTTTGTATTTCATGAGGGTGACCTTCATTTGTTCTTTTGCAAATAGCCTACTGATGTTAACTTTACAAAACAGTTTGACAAATCTGTATAATAGTGAAAAGTTGAGGCAAAAGTGTATCAAGTTTCCATGTGTCCAATGTTACTTGTTTATTATATCTTATTGTCATGATTTTTTTCCTACATATTTGTTACTGGAAACTCTGCCAGTGTTACTGGAAACTTTGTCAGGGGTCATTTACAACAATAACAGGGGTCATTTACAACATTAACAGGGGTCATTTACAACAATATCATGGGTCATTTACAACAATAACATGGGTCATTTACAATAATATCAGGGGTCATTTACAACAATAACAGGGGTCATTTACAACAATAACAGGGGGTATTAACAACAATATCAGGGGTCATTTGCAACAATATCAGGGGTCATTTACAACAATATCAGGGGTCATTTACAATAATATCACAGGTCATTTACAACAATAACAGAGGTCATTTACAACAATATCAGGGGTCATTTACAACAATAACAGTGGTCATTTACAACAATAACAGGGGTCATTTACAACAATATCAGGGGTCATTTACAACAATAACAGGGGTCATTTACAACAATATCAGGGGTCATTTACAACAATAACAGTGGGTATTAACAACAATATCAGGGGTCATTTACAACAATATCAGGGGTCATTTACAACAATAACAAGACAACATTGCATCTCTATCCAATTGTGTAATCTATTCAAGTACCTGTACACACAAAGGCAAACATCAGTTAGCTAGAGAATTGATACAACTAAGGAAACATCGCTTGAAAGATAACAGTACAATATACAAACCTATAAAATGTGGTGGGTGTTTAAGCATCCATGTTCTTTATTCCTTTTTTTAATAATCACCACCATCCCTCCCTCCTAAGAAAAAGTGGTGAATAGTTTATGGAAATAATTGGTTGTCAATAGAGCACAATGGCGTAATATGATCCGTGTAACTAACTCCACTTAGTGGGATAAGGCTTGTTGTTTTTGTTGTGTTCATAAGGAAATAAGGCTGAATACCATACAGGATGAAAAAACTTTTATTGCAAAAACGAATTAATTAAAATTGTCTTCACAAAAGAGATAAAAGATTTGAAGCCTATATGACCAGATAATTTTAATACAGTTAAAACAGTCAGACCTTATTCCAAAGTACTATTCCTAGTTCTTTTATAATACTTTAGGAATGTTTAATAACATGCTTACCCATCTGATGGTCACTCTCTCACTGAGAGGTTTCTTTGGTTCTAATGGATATCTCCCTGTCATCAATTCTACAAGCAAAACACCGAATGAATAAACATCACTCTTGGCAGTGAGTTGATATGTTCGGAGATACTCAGGATCCAAGTAGCCAGCTGTTCCTTTTATTTGGGTTGAGATGTGGGTTGTTGCAGGATCATCTGAAGCCAAACGAGCAAATCCAAAGTCTGCAACTTTAGCCCTCAATTTTTCTGTGAGTAAGATATTGGATGATTTGATGTCTCTATGGATTATTGGATGATCTGTCAAATATATATGACAAAATTAAGCCTCCATCATATGCTCTCACCAATTTTACATGAAAAAACAAGAAACATTGACTTGTTTTGTAGTAGGACACATATCAGATCAATTCAAAATTGTTTGTTTTAAAAGGGACACACCTGTGTACATATGAAGGTAAGTTATTGCATGAGCAACATCAATTGCAATGTCTAGACGCTCACCAATTTCGAGTCCATTTCCCCTTGTACCTGCATTTATGGCAATTGATTATAAACTTCTCATCTTGAGTTGCAGACACTTAACAAAGGGAGAAATTTTTATAATCTTAATAAAGCATGTTCCAAAAGTTGAGGAGATGAGCAGCTGAGACATTCTGGGAAATTCAGGTGAATAATGAACAAAGAAATCTTCCACTATGTACCAATTCATAATAATAGCTTATTTTAAGTGATTTTGCAATGTATGAGATAAATATGTGAGAGGAGTTTTGTCTCAAAGGCAAAAAAACTTATTTTGAGTGATTCCTGAACTTACCATTTAAATGTTCTCGAAGTGTTCCATGGCTAACATATTCAACGACAATCATCTTTTCATCTTCATGCTCCAAATATCCGTATAACCTCACAAGATTCAGATGCTCAATTCTTGACAAGGTATTTATTTCATTCTTGAATTCAACCAAGTTCTTGTCATGCCCAGTCTGTGTTAACAAACTTCACTACATCAGGCATATTGGCAGTAAAAATTCTCTAATATCACAAAAATCTGCTTTTAATTTCTTGGAGTTGGAAAATGTTCAAAAAGAACATTATGCCATACCTTCTTGGAGCGCTTTATGGCAACAAGAGATCCATCATTAAGCTTCCCCATATAGACTGTTCCAAATCCACCTTCCCCAATTATTTTATCTGCAGAAAATTTTCATGTTGCCTTGTAAAGTTCTTCAAAGGAGAAATTCCCCATTCCAAGTTGGGCACTTACGCCACTAGAAGTTGCGTAGGAATTAGAAAACTTCCATGATGAATTCTTGTTACTCTCAGATGATACATCAGTTGAAACTGCAAGAAATCAGAGCTAATCAGTTATAAATATCTCAGTTTTGGAAAATCCGACATTCATAATCTGATTCAAAACTATCCATAAGGGTTGACCTTTGGACAAGCAAATTGAGTTCATGTATTTGGAAAAATGATATGGATGAAACCCAAGACATCAAATTCATCATAATATTAAAAAAGACCAATAAGACTTACATGATGGTACCAATCTGGCTCTACTATTCCTTGTGACCCCACCTCCAGAAACTTCTGCAGCTGATTTTTTCTTGCCAGAGCGAAAGATTGCAAGCAAAACTGCGAATTTCTTGACAAAAGATTTGAAATATTTGAGAGAAGGACGAGTCCTTTGATTATGCTTGTTCAGTTGTTTGTGTCATCATTGCCTATATTCTGACCACTTTGGCTTGAATGAAGAAAATGGCGTTCAGGGGTCGTCTTCATTTGCAGAGATTAAGCCTAACCCTGATCATTTCTGGCAGCAAAACCTTAAAAGGGAGACGGTTGTAGGTTTTCGTCGCTTTCGTGTACTGTATTAATCCCTTTTATTTTATTTTTGAGACCAATTCTCGAACATATTTTTTAGGGAGGGTGTGAAGTCCGGCAATGGAAGAAGGAAAAGAAATCTGATTGGTGGCTGACTGAACTCACAGCAACCCAAATTTGCACCACACAGACGATGAAGAAGAAAAGAACGAAGGAGGAGATAAGTTCGTGGTTTATTTACTAAGGACACCAAAGGTAATTTCGTTTTCTGACAAAATACTTATCAGGGCCCTAAGGCCATTTGTGATAGCTGAAAGTGGTTGGGGCCCTTTTTGCAATTTTGAGCATTAATTGGGCCTTGGTACAGATTCTCCCATGAATTAATAACCTGAAGTGTTGATAAAATGAATTGGGTGGTTTGTTATTGGCTAAAGAATCATCTAATGGGTTGGGAAAATGTTTGGGCTTTACTTGGTGCTTGGTATTTGTATATTCTCACATCATTTTGTCTAGATAAATCTTAAAATAAATTCTTAATTTCCCATAAGGGTTTTCCCTTCTTAATTAATCTCTTGCAATTAGCTTTTACCAAAAAAATAATAATAATAATAATCTCTTGCAATTTCCTTGGTTTTATTTTTATAATATTACAAGGAAAATAGTTTCCTAATTCTCCGAATATCATTCCTAAAATCTTTAGGCATAAATTTATTCCTTATTTGAATTATTCTTTTCCCAAATAAATTAAGGGAAAAATAAGCCTAAATTTTCAATATTTATTCTCATAATTATTTTAAACCAAATTTCATAATTAAGTTCCCATTCAATATTTCAAATTTCAAATTTCAAATCCTAAAATTTGGGATGTTACAAGTATAATTAGAGGGTTCAAATTATATGCTAGTCCAAAAGACGAGCATAAGATGCTCATCTCTCTAATTTTTGGGTGGGGACCAATTTTTCAATGTATTTTTATTCATTTGGATTAAATTGTATATTGCACCCTGAAATATTTTTTACACCTTGTATCTCAAATTTATTAATTTATAGTCCTGCATTCAAAATTATTTATCCTGAGACACCTGTATCCTGAAATATTTTTTCAGTAGCACTTACTATCTAAAATATTTTTTCAACACCTAGTATCTTATACTAATTAATTTTTAGTGCATTCAGTGCTTTTTCAAAAAAAAAAAAAACCCCTTTTATTTGGCGATGGTCATGGGATGTGGATTAAATCACATACTAGTATTAAGTTTTAGATTAAGACTATAATTTGAGGAATCTCATTCCATGCTCATCCCTAAAATTTTGGGGTGCGGACCATTTTTTAAAAAAATTGTTTATGCCTTTTTTTTTATTTGGATTAAATTGCATGCTGCACATAGAAAGTTTTTTCACCGACATTTTAAAATTAATAAACTTCTAATCCTGCATTCAGAAATATTTTTCCTCTGACACGAGTGTCCTGAAATATTTTTACAATAGCACCTAATATCTAAAATAGTTTTTCAACGCCTAGTGTCTTAAGTTTATTAATTTTTAGTACATTTTTTAAAAAAAAAAAAAACCTTTTAATTTGGGGTGAGCATGGAATGTAGATTTATTCAATATTAGTATTAAGTTTTAGATTAAGGGTATAATTATAGGGTTCAAATTATATGTTAATCCAAAAGATGAGCATGAGATGCTCATCCCTCTAATTTTTGGGAGGTGACCAATTTTTTTTTATGTATTTTTATTCATTTGAATTATATTGTATGTTGCACCCTGAAATCTTTTTTGCACCTAATATCGCAGATTCATTAATTTATAGTCCTGCATTCAAAAATACTTTTCCGGAGACACCTGTATCCTGAAATATTTTTCTAGTAGTACTTACTATCTGAAATATTTTTTCAACGCCCAGTATCCTAAGCTAATTCATTTTTAGTGCATGGAGGGTTTTTTCAAAAACAATAAAAATAACCCCTTTTGTTTGGCTATGAGCATGGGATGTGGATTAATTCACATACCAGTATCACATTTTAGATTCGGACTATAATTTGAGGGTTCTCATTTCATGTTCATCCAAAAGATGAGCATAAGATGTTCATCCCTATAATTTTAGGGTAAGGACCATTTTTTATATTTTTTAAATTTGTTTATGCATGTTTATTTATTCAGATTAAATTGCATGTTGCACCCTAAAAAAACTTTTGCACCCACATTTTAAAATTAATGAACTTCTAGTCGTACATTTAGAAATATTTTTCCAATGACACGAGTATCCTGAAATATTTTTATAGTAGCACCTAATATCTAAAATATTTTTCAACGCCCAATATTTTGAGTTTATTAATTTTTAGTTTGTGGAGTATTTTTTAAAAAACAAAAAACCTTTTATTTTGAGATGCGTATGGGATGTGAATTCATTCATATAGTATCATTAAGTTTTAAATTAAGGGTATAATTTGAGAGTGTAAATTATATGTTAATCCAAAATATGAGCATGGGATGCTCATCGCTTTAATTTTTGGGTATGTATTTTTATTCATTTGGATTAAATTATATGTTACACCTTGAAATATTTTTGATACCAGTATCTAAAATTAATTAATTTATAGTCCTACATTCAGAAATATTTTTCCTATGACACCAGTATTATGAAATATTTTTCCACTAGCATCTAATATGTGAATTATTTTTCAACGCCCATTATCTTAAGTTAATCAATTTTTATTGCATGGAGTATTTTTTTTCTAAAATAAAAAAACAACATTTTATTTGGGGCTGAGCATGAAATGTAGATTCATTCATATACTAGTATTAAGTTTTAGTTTAGGGTATAATTTGAGGGTTTACATTCCATGCTCATCCAAAATATGAGCATCTCATCCCTCTAATTTTAGGATGTGAACCATTTTTTTTTTTAGATTAAATTTATGTTGCACGGTGAAATATTTTTTTCACATAATATCTCAAATTAATTGATTTATAGTCCTGCATTTAGACTTATTTTTCTTGAGACACTTGTATCCTGAAATATTTTTCTTGAGACACTTGTATCCTGAAATATTTTTCAAGTAACACATGTTATCTCAAATATTTTTCAACGCATAGTATCTTAAGTTAATCATGGAGTATCTTTTTCAAAAAAAATCAAAATAAAAAATAACCCTTTTTATTTGGCTATGACCATGGAATGTGCATTAATTCACATATTAGTATTAAGTTTTAGATTAAGGGTATAATTTTAGGGTTCAGATTTCATGCTAATACAAAAGATGAGCATGAGATGTTCATTCCTCTAATTTTTGGGTAGAAACCAATTTTTTTAATTTTATGTATTTTTATTCAATTGGATTAAATTGTATGTTGCACCCTAAAATATTTTTTGCACTCAATATTTCAAATTAATTAATTTCTAATTCTGCGTTGAGAAATATTTTTCCTGTAACACTAGTATCTTGAAATATTTTTCCACTAACACCTAATGTCTAAAATATTTTTTAAATGCCCAGTATCTTAAGTTGATTAATTTTTACATCATGGAGAATTTTTTCTAATTTTTTTTTTAAAAAAATATTTGGGGATGAGCATGAAATGTAGATGCATTCACATACTAGTATTAAGCAAGGTTATAAAACCCAGACCGGCCAGTTCGGACCGGAAACTAGCGAACCAGCCGGAAAACCAGTCCAAGTTAAAAGGTAAAATCGGGGTCCCAAGTTGACCCGGAGTCAACTCGGCCTGAACTGGTCGAGTTGGCCAAGTTAGAGGAAAAAAGATTGTCTTTTTTTGGAAAAAAAAAATTGATGAATAAGAAAGAGAACAAGAAGGAGGAGAGAGTGTCGGCGATGGCTAGCAGAGATCGCGATCTGGGTTCGTCGAAGGTCGAAGCTTCTTTGGTCGAAAGACGGAGGACAGAGATCGCAATGTGGGTTCGTCGAAGGTCAGACTATCGGAGCTTCTTTAGTCGAAAGACGAAAAACGAAGATTGTGAGATGATGGAGGGTTCAAGAATCCATTGTTGACGATTTGAAGGAGTATTGGAGTAGAGAAGACGATAAACTGAAGAAGAGAGAGAGAGACTGATATAGTGAAATATTGACCGCCCGTGAGTGAGAAATTTGAAGGTGAAAGACTCTATTATTTTGCAAACCATACCACTTACTGTTTTTTGCGCATACTCCCATGTTATTATATTAATTTTGACACATCCTAGGTTATATGCATTAGCTTGTTCAATGAGAGAGATCTTCAAGATCTCTCTTTTTTTTAAATATTAATAATATTGTATATAATCACATTACATCCTCTCATATTTTGATTATAAAATATTTTTTATTATTAAAATATGAATATTTTTATCTATTTTAATTAAATTATTTTTAAATTAATACCAGTCTGACCCTGGGTTGACTCCAGTCTGACCCAGTACCCCACTGGTTCAATGACCAGTTCGAGTTTTAGAACCTTGATATTAAGTTTAAGTTAAGGGTATAATTTGAGGGTTCACATTCCATGCTCATTTAAAAGATGAGCATAGGATGCTCATCCCTCTAATTTTAGGATGTGAACTATTTTTATTTTTATTTTTTTGAATTAAATTGTATGTTGTACCGTGAAATATTTTTTCACTCAATATCTCAAATTAATTAATTTTTAATATTACATTCTGAAATATTTTTCTTGAGACACTTGTATCTTGAAATATTTTTCAAGTAGTACCTAATATCTCAAATATTTTTTCAAAACACAGTATTTTAAGTTAATTTATTTAAGTGCATGCAATATTTTTTTCAAAAATAAAAATAACCCGTTTTATTTGATGATGAGCATAGAATGTTGATTAATTCACATACTAATATTAAATTTTAGATTAAGGGTATAATTTGCAAGTTCAAATTTCATATTAATCCAAAAGATGAGCATGAGATGCTCCTCCCTCTAATTTTTGGATGGGTACCATTTAAAAAAAAATTGTATTTTTATCATTTAGGTTAAATTCTATGTTACACCCTGAAATATTTTTTACACCCAATATCTTAAATTAATTAATTTCTAGTCCTACATTTAGAAAAAAACTCCATGTGATACCAGTATCCTCAAATATTTGTCCACTAGCACATAATATCTGAAATATTTTTTTAATGCCCGGTTTCTAAAGTTAACTAATTTTTACTACAAAAAATTTTAAAAAATTTATTTGGGGATGAGCATGAATGTGCATTCATTAACATACTAGTATTGATTTTTAGTTATGGGTAAAATTCAAGGGGTCACATTCCATGCTCAACCAAAAGATGAGCATAAGATGATCATCCTTCTAATTTTAGGGTGCAGACATTTTTTTCTTTTTTAATGTATTTTTATTCATTTGGGTTAAATTTTATGTTGCATCGTGAAATATTTTTTGCACATAATATTTCAAATTAATTAATTTATAATCCTGCATTTAAAAATATTTTTCTTGGGACACTTCTATCCTGAAATATTTTTCAAATAGCACCTAATATCTCAAATATTTTTTTTAACACTCAATATCTTTAGTTAATTAATTTTTAGTATTTTTTCAAAAAAAAAAACCCCTTTTATTTGGAAATGGCCATAGAATATCGGTTAATTCACATACTAGTATAAGTTTTAGATTAAAACTATAATTTGAGGGTTCTCATTCCTTGCTCATCCAAAAGATAAGAATGAGATGTTCATCCCTCTAACTTTTTGGGTGGGGGCATTTTTATTATTATTATTCATTTGGATTAAATTGTATGTTGCATGTACCCTGAAATATGTTTTGCACTCAGTATCTAAAATTAATTAATTTCTCATCCTGCATTCAAAAATATTTTTCCTGTGTTACCAGTACCCTAAAATATTTTTCCGCACGCAATTAATATCTAAAACATTTTTTCAACCCCCAATATCTTAAGTTAATTAATTCTTACTGCAAATGTGTGTGTGTGTGTGTTTGGGGACGATCATGGAACGTGGATTTATTCACATACTAGTATTAATTTTTTGTTAAGGGTATAATTTGAGGGCTTACATTTCATGCTTATCCAAAAGATGAGCATAGGATGCTCATCCACCTAATTTTAGGGTGTAGACCATTTTTTAATTTTTTTATGTATTTTTATTTATTTGGATTAAATTTTATATTGCACTATGAAATAATTTCTACACCTAATATCTCAAATTAATTACTTTCTAGTCCTGCATTGAGAAATATTTTTCTGAAGACACCTTTATCATTAAATATCTTTCAAGTAGCACATAATATCTCAAATATTTTTTCAACGCCCAGTATCTTAAGTTGATTAATTTTTAGTGCATGGATTATTTTTACAAAAAAAATAATATAACCCCTTTTATTTGGTGATGAGCATGGAATGTGGATTAATTCACATATTAATATTAAGTTTTAGATTAAGGACATAATTTGAGGGTTCACATTGCATGCTCATCCAAAATATCACTACTTTTGGGGTGTGGACAAATTTTTTTTTTTAAAAAAAATTTTTCTATTTTTTATTTATTTGGATTAAATTATATGTTGCACCCTTAAATATTTTTTACACACAGTATCTCAAATTTATAAATTTATATTCCTACATTCAGAAATATTTTTCATGTGACATTAGTATCCTGAATTATTTTTCCACTAGCACCTAATATTTGAAATATTTTTTCAATGCCCAGTATCTTAAGTTAATTAATTTTTATTGCAATTTTTTTTAAAAAAAGATATATATTTGGGGATGAGCATAGATTGTGGATTCATTTACATACCAGTATTAAATTTTAGTTAAGGGTATAATTTGAGAGTTCACATTTCATGCTCATCCAAAAGATGAGCATAGGATGCTCATCCCTCCACTTTTAGGGTGGGGATCATTTTTTTTTTTATTTAAATTTTTTTGTGTATTTTTATTTATTTGGATCAAATTATGTACTGCATCCTAAAATATTTTTTTCACCCAATATTTTAAAATTATAAATTTATAGTCCTGTATTCATAAAATATTTTTCCTGTTACACTAATATCCTGAAATATTTTTCTACTAGCACCTAATATCTGAAATATTTTTTCAACGCCTAATATCTTAAGTTAATTAATTTTTACTGCATGGAGTATATTTTTGAGAGAAAAAAATATTGGGATGAGCATGAAATGTGGATTCATTCACATTTTAGTATTAAGTTTAGTTAAGGGGATAATTTGAGGGTTCACATTCCATTTTTAGTCCTACATTCAAAAATATTTTTTCTGAGACACTTGTATCTCGAATTTTTTTTCAAATAGCACCTAATATCTGAAATATTTTTTCAACGTCTAGTATCTTAAGTTCATCAATTTTTATTGTATGTAGTATTTTTTTAAAAACGTTAAAAAAAAACATTTTACTTGGGGATGGGCATGAAATGTGGATTCATTCACATACTAGTATTAAGTTTTGGTTAAAGGTATAATTTGGGGGTTCACATTTCATGCTTATCTAAAAGATGAGCAAAGGATGGCTATCCCTCTAATTTGGGGTGTGGACCATTTTTTAATTTGTTTTAGTTTTCTATATGTTTTTATTTATTTGGATTAAATTTTTATGTTGCACCGTGAAATATTTTTTCACTTAATATCACAAATTAATTTATTTTGTAGTTCCACATTTAGAAATATTTTTCCTGAGACACCTATGTCCTGAAATATTTTTAGAGTAACACCTAATATCTTAAATATTTTTTCAATGGCCAGTATATTAAGTTGATTAACTTTTTCAAAAAATAAAAGAACCCATTTTTTGGGGAAAGAGCATGGAATGTGGATTCATTCACATACTAATATTAAATATTTAAGTTTTTGTTTAAGGGTATAATTTAAGGGTTCACATTCCATGCTCACCCAAAAGATGAGCATCATATGTTCATCCCTCTAATTTTGGGGTGGGTACATTTTTTTTAGTTTTAACTAGTATTAAGTTTTAGATTAAGGATATAATTTGAAGGTTCTTTGGATGAGCATGAGATGCTCATCCCTCTAATTTTGGGGTGGGGATAGTTTTTATTTTTATTCGTTTAAATTAAATTGCATGCTGCACCCTGAAATAATTTTTGCACTGAGTATCTCAAATTAATTAATTTCTTGTCCTGCATTTACAAAAAAAATAAAAATATTGTGACACCAATATAGTAAAATATTTTTCCAGGTGCACCTAATATCTAAAATATTTTTTGAACACTTATTATCTTAAGTTGATTAAGTTTTAGTACATGGAGTATTTTCTAGAAAATAAAAAAAAACCGTTTTCATTTGGGGATGAGCATGGAATGTGGATTCTTTCACATACTAGTATTAAGTTTTACTTACGGGTATAATTTGAAGGTTCACATTCCATGCTCATCCCTCTAATTTTAGGGTGAGGACAATATTTTTATTTTATTAAATTTTTGTTTGTATTAAATTGTATACTACACCGTAAAATATTTTTTGCATACAGTATCTCAAATTAATTAATTCATTGTCCTACATTCAGAAATATTTTTCATGTTATACAAGTATCCTGAAATATTTTTCTAGTACCATCTATATCGGAAATATTGTTTCAACGCCCCCAATATCTTAAGTTAATTAATTTTTAGTGTATGGAGTAGTTTTTCAAAAAAATAAGTAAATAAAAAACCTTTTATTTGGGGATGAGCATGAAATATAGATTCATTCACATATTAGTATTAAGTTTTAGATTAAGGGTATAATTTAAGGGTTCACATTCTATGTTCATCCAAAAGATGAGTATGAGATGCTCATCCCTCTAATTTTGGGGTGGAGACCTTATTATTATTATTATTCTTTTTTATGTATTTTAACTTTTTTGGATTAAATTGTATCCTGCACCTTGAAATATTTTTTGCACCTAGTATTTCAAATTTATTAATTTTTAGTCCTGCTTTTAGAAATATTTTTTCAATAGCACCTAATATCTGAAATATTTTTTCAACAACCAACATTTTAAGTTAATTAATTTTTAGTGTATTGAGTATTTTTTTCAAAAATAAAAAAGACCCCTTTTATTTGGGGATGAGCATGGAATGTTGATTCATTCCCATACTAGTATTAAGTTTTACTTAAGGGTATAATTTGAGGGTTCACATTCCATACTCGTCCAAAAGATGAACATGAGATGCTTATCCCTCTAATTTTGGGGTAGTGACCATTTTCTTTTATGTATTTTTATTTATTTAGATTAAATTTTATGTTGCACCGTGAAATATTTTCTACACTCAATATTTCAAACCAATTAATTTCTAGTCCTACATTCAAAAATATTTTTCCTGAGACGCCTTTATCCTGAAATATTTTTCCAGTGGTACTTAACATCTGAAATATTTTTTCAACGCCTAATATCTTAAGTTAATTAATTTTAGTGCATGGAGCATTTTTTTCAAAAAACATAAATAAACCCTTTTATTTGGGAATGAGCATGAAATGTGGATTTATTCACATACTAGTATTAAGTTTTACATAAGGGTATAATTTGAGGATTCACAATTCCATGCTCATCTAAAATATGAGCATGAGATCATCCTTCTAATTTAGGGGTCTTGTGTTCTTTTTTAAAATAAAAAAAATATGTACTTTTATTTATTTGGATTAAATTTTATATTGCACCTTAAAATATTTTTTTCACTCTATATCTCAAATTAATTAATTTATAATCTTATATTCAGAAATATTTTTCATGTGACACCAGTATCCTGAAATATTTTTCCAAACCTAATATCTCAAATATTTTTCAAAGCCCACTATCTTAAGTTAATTAATTTTTTGTGCTTATAGTTTCTTTTTTTTAAAAAAAAACTTTTATTTAAGGATGAGCATAGAATATAGATTCTTTCACATTCTAGTGCTAAGTTTTAGCTAAGGGGATGATGCAAATCATTACGGTCCACTGCAGTAGACCGACCACTTCCCAAATGTGCCTCATAATTAAATAATTTACCGCATGTGGTAAAAATTTAATTATAGGCAGAATAGGAAAATGGACGGTCCACTGCAGTAGACCATAGCTAGATCCGGCATTATGAGCATCGCAGATCTAATTCAATAAATGCTGGCAGGAAGTCACGTTACTCCTTGTTTTTTTAATACTCCGTAACGTTACTCATTATTTAGCATATCCGAACAGCCCTCATTCAATTCCAAATAAAATTGACTATATTCTAGTTTTTTAAGGAAAAAAATGGCTTGACGATAAAATAGAACTATAAAAAGTCAAAAACCTACTTCACCGTCATTTTTTTATAATTCATATCTAACTCAAAGCAAACTTAATCTATCCACATCTTCTATGACATTATTAGAATTTATAGTTTTAATCTAATTCAATACCCAACTACGTGCAATTTAAAGCATTCGGGATTGTAGCTATTACTGGATGATTCCATCAAGTAAATCTTCATCTAGAAAAACAAATCGAATCAAATAAATACTACATCACAAGATACAACCAGTTATGAGGCTAAATTGGGCCCAGGAATATATATTATCACAATAAAATCTCATAGCATTTTGACAGATCATCACTTCAGTCAGAAGTTTTTAAATGCTCTCAAAATTAATATTATAAGGCTTCTTTACAGGAAAATGTTAAGATGTACATAATCCCATTCACATAAAGCCAATTCAGCCACTTTTTTTTGCAGCTTGTCAAAGACACTTCTGTGTCAAGACTGCAGTATATAATCATGGTCAAGGTTTTCCATTTACTGCTATTGCAGGACTCATCTTCCTCCTCCTCTCACTAAAGCTACGACACGAAGCGAAGCTCGGCAGGCAGCACTGCACAGACTTACCAGACTTCTCTCTGATGGCCAGAGGGTCCTCATTCATGCTTCTTTCACTACTACACACAGAGTTGACCCCTGAGATGTATGGGGTACTTTGTGCAGATTTTGGAAGCAAATCCAGTATAGTTGTTTTAACTTCCTTTTCATTGCCTATTTTTTGAGTCTCACCGGTTTTCTTCTCGTCCTCAGCCTCATCTTTGTCTCGAAAAAGCTCTACGAGTTTCTTCTTCCTTTCTGTGGGAGATGATTCTGGCAGTGAACTGGGATTTCTATCCTCAGAAGGGGTTTTCTTGACACCAGAGTTCCCCAAAGAGTGGTGAACTGGGGTGCTGCCACGAGATGGGGTAAACTCTGCATTACAAGAAACAGACAAAGAAATACCACATCTGAGTGTAGGAAGGAGGAGTTATGATCAAAGAAAAAGTTAAAATTAACTAGTTTAACGTGGC
This sequence comes from Acacia pycnantha, assembly GCA_025563575.1. Taxonomy (NCBI): domain Eukaryota; kingdom Viridiplantae; phylum Streptophyta; class Magnoliopsida; order Fabales; family Fabaceae; genus Acacia; species Acacia pycnantha. The sequence goes on along the minus strand of JAMWYP010000015.1, from coordinate 13,636,105 downwards.
TCTACATTCTTCATGTACTTGTATTACAATGAGATTGATTATGAAAATCATGGATTATGATAATCATGAATATCTTTCCAGTTCAAATTCGTGTTTTGTTCTTACTATTCCCTCAGCAAATTTTTTGGCTGGGCACAGTTTGACCTCAACTCACAGTCAGCACACAAACTACATTACTATAATCTTCGAAGTTAGGCAGGTAAATAGTCTGACAGAAAAAATTCAGAATAAACCATTGCAAGAAATCCTTACCACCATTGACACTACAGAAATCATCTTCACCATCCGAGTCTAACCAGGGCTTTGAATCAAAAAATGTTTCCTCTTTGCTACCTGTCCAGGCAAGAGAAAAAAATTCACTTTCAGGTCATGCATGCCAAAAGCATGAATATGCAGACTCGACTAGAATTCAACCTCTGGGAAAATGGAATCAGCAAACCAATCAACAAGAGAAGGATAAGTCCAACAGATAAGATTGCTTTTGATTTTGGAATGTTACAAGCAAGAGATGACAGAGTTTGGACACCCAACTTCATCATCCATCTCTCATTTTCTACCAGCAAGCATAATAAGAGGCACTCTATGCACTAGTTCACAGAGCAGGGTTGTCAGGGCCATTCTTAACAAAAAATTTGCAATTGACAAGGATCCTCCATCTAAAATAACGAATTCATGATTCTGAAAGCCTTCCATTCTTCCTTGACAATAAACACCTCATCTTAACCCCATTATGTGATCCATAAGTCTAAGTAGACAGAGAAATCAGACATAACATCCTATGGCCATTTTCATTCACAAACGGAGCATTCTTTTGTAGGGCTTCACCTTTAAGGTTTATCGTGATTAATGCAATAGGCTCAATCATTTTAAAATTGTATGTTTTTTATAGTTGACTCTCACTAGTTAGTGGAGTCCATAGATGACGTGGTAAGTTGAACCTACATGGAAAATATACCATCATTCCCTAATAGAGGCCTAGGCACCCTGTAAGATGTGATGGCGCTGCACTTTGAGTCCCACAGAGACGAAAGTTCCAAAGGGCAGCGACCATATACATGCTATTAAATAAGCATCCATAATCATTGACTGAGTTCAGTAAAATATCTGCTAGTAAAAACAACCAGCTGAAACGAATTCCCAAGTAGAAAGCAGAATATGTAACAAGATCAACCAACACTATCCCCACTAGGGTGCATGATATTCTAGTATTTCTGTTTCCTAACCACTACTTCTCTGCAAATAATAGTATTTGAAAATGTTGAGACCAAAGCCTCAACCCAGCTGCTAGCTGATAAGATCTATGGAGTTCGAGACACTTCAGCACAAAGAGAGAAGGGCTTCAATTTAATTTGCAAGATAATATCTTCAAAAGAACTTGTTGAACTAAGTAGTTCCCTCCTCTTTCAAAGATGCTCCCACTTTTGCTAATAGCACGAGGCACATACTATTAATTATTGCAAGCTTAGAGAGAGAGATTGCCGCTTATAGCAAGCTTAATAGGATACATGCCTCTTTGATTAAGTGGGGACCCCTCCTGTTAACTAATGGATACACTTCTCCGGATGAACGGGGAATATCTCTTGAAGGCTGAATAGCTCCATTAACTAGATGCCTACTCTTAGTAATAATCTTACAATTGAAGTATAGTGACTTTCCATTTATTGATTTGAAAATTAATATGAAATAGAGACCATGTAAACCAAATAGATCGACAGAAGAGTTTATCAACAACAGGCCTACAAGGGCCAGCAGAAGGAATCAAACAGAAATAAGGCACGCAAACTCCAAAACCAGTAATAAAAAGTAACATAAAATATAAATTAAAAATCTGATATAAAAATTGGATTTTCTAAAACATATGAAACAGCAGATAGATAAATATTTACAGACCCCACAACAATTGAGATCGCACGTCAAAAGAAACCCCAGAAACGTTCACAGTAAGATATAAGTGTCAAGCTTCTGATGAGTAGTATAATAAAATAAAAATAAAAAAAGAAGAAGAAGCATCTGTGTATCAAGAGATCAAACTTTTAAACAGCCAAGCAAAAACAGGGGGAAAAACCAGCTGATGAACCAATAATAACATAAAACAAATTTCGTGGCGATAAAAAATTTCAACATGGATCATATGGCAGTCCCCGAAGGACTTAAGAGCAATACCTTGGATCGGGAAGTTGTCATTGCAGGGTTTTCCCTTGACGGACGATGGAGGAATCACAAGCTTGTCAGTTTTGGATCCAAGTGACAGTTTAAATTTCATGTCCGTCTTCGTATTTCTATGAACAGAACCGCAGGAACCCATTACTCTCTGTTCATCACGAACCAAGAAAAGAGTTCTGCAGTGGGTGGGAGAGGAGGAGAGAGTAAAGTAGGGGTGAGAGATCAAGAATGAGGAAAGGGAGAGCGTTTTTTGGCGTTACAGAGAAGGAGTGGGAAATGTCTAGCTGGTAAGAAAATCAGGCAATGAGAGAGAAAGGAGAGAGAATTGGGCTTGAAAGGGAAGTTTTGATTGCTCGGAATTAATTCATACTGTATCGCATGTGGATTCTCACTTCTCAGGACTGATAGGTCCCACCGGAAAATAACTATTGTTCTTGGAATCGGAAGAATGATGAAATGAGACGCTCACCGTTCATGCTCCAGTCCGTGACCGCCAACAATCCTGCACAAAATGAAAACGCCTTTCCCCTTGATGACTTATTTTTTTTATAGAAGTTACGGTTATGATTCATATTTGCTCTGAAAAAGTTTTCGACCAGAAATAATGTTTAAAGTTTTAAAACATAATAATATTATTGTCTAATACCGTTAAAAATTATGGTTAGTAGTTAACTTTTTAACAGAAAAGATAACATTTTTTTACTTTAACACTCTTAGGATAATATTAAACTTAAAAAATTACTATTTTTCTTCGATAAAAAGTTTTGGGTGCACCATAACTCTAAAAATTATACTCCTCCGGGCCTAATTATATGACATATTTAACCGATTTTAGAGGGATTAAAGATAATGGTTAAATTAATTAATTTTATTCATTTTCTTAAAATGCCCTTATATAAATTTGACACTTCAATTACCTTGTTGATTTCTCATAATTTCTCATTCATACCAATAGGGACGTTCGAGGAAGAAATTGACAAAAATTATAATGTTGTCCTATAATTAGAACTAAAACAAATTCTTAAATGTTGTTCTATAATTATGACCAGAGGGAGGAATTATTTTATAAGTTAGAGTGAGGTGGGATTCATTTGGATGGATGGAGGGTGGGGTGGGGAAAATATGACCCCTGTGAAAAAATGTACTACCTCCGGTCTTAATTATAAGACCTAGTTAATTTTTTTTGGAAAAATTAAGGAAGCTAAATAAGTTAGCTTAATCATTTTATATGTTGTGTATCCTTAGATTATATATTAGTTTATTAGTTAAACTAATTAGTTTGAAGAAAAAAATAAAAATAAAAATACTCTAAAGTAATTTAATTAGTTTCCTTAATCTCTCTAAAAAAGTCAACTATATCTTATAATTAGGATCGGTGGGAGTAGGAAGTGACTTTTGTGGTAAGATACATTGAACGCGGGAATTAATAGGGCATTGCATGAGCAATATATTTAATGAGTACATATATTCTGAATGCAATTATTCTTACTCACCCCTCTATATATTACTAATATATAAAATCTGAGATTAGATTTACTTTGAATCCATTCCAGCAGTTGGAATCTATTTATCCTGCTTGAATTAATTAGCTCTACAATATGCAGTGGCAGCAGCTTCCTTCTCTGACAAAATAATTATTTATGGTTACTTTTTCATGTTGAAGAATAATAGGAAGGAGTGGAGAACAAGTTTGAGAATCATATGCGGAAGCCACCAGGACAGCTCACAAATATGAATGGATGAGAGATTAAACAAGATTAATTAGAAAACACATGGGTTTATGAAATAATACATGTGGGTGTAGTGTGGAATAATTTAGATACATAAGTGTACAAGTATAGGTTAAGTAAGGGAATGGTCCAAATGAACGAGGGAGGTGGGATCACATTGAATTGTGATCCACAGAATTATAACTTGTAGTGTGAGCGACAAAAGAAGGCATGGTGACGTTGGGTGGCAGTTGAAAACCACGGAATTAACTAACGTTTTCGGTACCTAGTTGGTGCAGGAAACGTGCTCTATCGTTTTATAACTAGGGAGTTATACATTACTTTCACTGATAATAAATATAAGATAAAATTAATTTCTTATTAATAAAGCTAATTAAATTATTTTATAAGTTAAGTAGCAAATTTGCTCTGAAAGTTTTTTTTGTCTTAATATTACTCCAGAAGTTTCAAAACGTAATAATTTTACTTATTTCCGTTAAAAAGTTAACCGTCAATGCTATTTTTTTAACGAAATAGGATAATATTACTACGTTTTGAAATTTTCGAGAAAACATTGAGACAGAAAAAAAATTCAGGACAATATTGCTCCTAACCCTATATTTTCGGAGCGGATTTGTTACTTAACCCTTATTTTAAAATATTTATATTTTATATCATGATATAATTAAGTAATTTATTTAATTTTTTTAATCTCTAAAAAAATTAATTATATATTATATTTAAGATCAGAAGGGTATAATAGTAGTAAATCATAATGGATCGTCACGTTGGTTAATGAAGTGAGGATTAAGAATAACGTTATTTGTTATTTGTGAAGTGGAGGCATATATAAATAGTGGAATTGGATGAATCGTGAGAAAGAAGTCACTACTAGTGGGATGGTCCCTGCACCTGGAGCCTGGAGGGACATGTTTCATTTATTGATTTTTAAGAGATATGCCCCAAAATACGAACAATCACTCGTTTAAGAATGCCCCATTCCTGCACGGATCACGGACTTTATGTGCAACTGCCCTTCATTTGAAACTCATCCCCTTCATTTATTGATTCCTCACCTTCACAATTCTCTTCTCACTTTCATATACTCCCTCCCCATTGATTCTATTTATAACGATTCAGTAATTGGATTACACAGTTTTAAAAAATATTTAAAATTGGTTAAAAATGATAAATATACCTAAAATAATTTGTTTGAAAAAAAACATGATCTTAGTTATAAGGGGACAATTAAGAAAGATAAATAAAATAATAATGATGTAAAGTAAGAAATAGAATATAGTATAGAAATATATGAGGGGCAAATATAAATAATAATAAAAAAACTTATTAAATGTTCAAATAACTCTTATCAAATTCTTATAAAAAAGCTCAAGGTAAAAGTAATTCAAATTTTATACTCTTATAAAAAAGGACTAGAGTATATACCTGGTCGATCTCCATCCCTTTCTAAAAGGAATGATAATTGTTACTACCTCTGGTCTTAATTATAGGAGCACTTTTGTAATGCAAATTGCACTACAAAATTGCTTTTATAATTAAGACCGGAGGAGTATTATAGATCACTAAGTAGAATATTAATCACTTTTGAAAAAAAAAAAAAAAAAATTGACCCCATTTAAAATTTCATTAATTTGTTATTGGGCTTCTGTAACTCCTTAGATTTAGTTTATAATGATATTAAATATGGTCAAACTTTAAATTTTATGTCGTTCTCAAACCAAACTATATGACTTATCCAGCTCTTATTAGTTTTGATGAGTGATTAAAATTGTCTTATAATAAGAACGAGTTTTTATTCCCCCGTGCGTTGCACGGGATGATATTATTTTTCGGGTTAATTAAAAATATTATACTTCATAAGTGATGCACTTTCTTATTTTTAAGGAACATTAAAATATTTCCCTTCTTGCCAGGGCTCAACTAAAGACCAAAAATACATTTCTTTTTCCTTTTTCAAAATAATAATATTAATGGATGAAATATTACATGCTTTTTCCTTTTTCATTCTGTAATTCAATTTCCTTCTTTCCTTTTATTTGCTTCGGACATTTCCCTTCTTGCCAAGGCTCAACTAAAGACCCAAAATACATTTCTTTTTCCTTTTTCAAAGTATAATATTAATGGATGAAATATTACATGCTTTTTCCTTTTTCATTACGTAATTCAATTTCCTTCTTTCCTTATTTTTTCTCCGAAATCTCCCTTCTTGACAAGACTCAAATAAAGACCCAAAATACATTTCTTTTTCCTTTTTCAAATTATACTATTAATGGATGAAATATTACATGTTTTTTCCTTTTTCATTACAAAATTCAATTTCCCTTCTTTCCTTTTATTTGCTCGGACATTTCCCTTCTTGCCAAGGCTCAACTAAAGACCCAAAATACATTTCTTTTTCCTTTTTCAAATTATACTATTAATGGATGAAATATTACATGTTTTTTCCTTTTTCATTACAGAATTCAATTTCCTTCTTTCCTTTTATTTGCTCGGATATTTCCCTTCTTGCCAAGGCTCAACTCAAGACCCAAAATACATTTCTTTTTCCTTTTTAAAAGTATAATATTAATGGATGAAATATTACATGCTTTTTCCTTTTTCATTACAGAATTCAATTTCCCTTCTTTCCTTTTATTTGCTCGGACATTTCCCTTCTTGCCAAGGCTCAACTAAAGACCCAAAATACATTTCTTTTTCCTTTTTCAAAGTATAATATTAATGGATGAAATATTACATGATTTTTCCTTTTTCATTACAGAATTTCATTTCCTTATTTCCTTTTATTTGCTCAGACATCTCCCTTCTTGCCAAGGCTCAACTCAAGACCCAAAATACATTGCTTTTTCCTTTTTCAAAGTATAATATTAATGGCTGAAATATTACATGCTTTTTCCTTTTTTCATTATATTGATTCAATTTCTTTTCTTTCCTTCTTTTTGCACGGATATTTCCCTTCTTGCCAAGGCTCAACTCAAGACCCAAAATACATTGTTTTTTCCTTTTTAAACATATAATATTAATGGCTGAAATATTACTTGATTTTTCCTTTTTTCATTATATTGATTCAATTTCTTTTCTTTCCTTCTTTTTGCACGGATATTTCCTTTCTTGCCATTTTTTCCTTTTTCAAAGTATAATATTAATGGAATCAATATTACATGATTTTTCCTTTTTTCATTATATTGATTCCATTTCTTTTCTTTCCTATTTTTTGCACGGATATTTCCCTTCTTGCTAAGGCTCAACTCAAGACCCAAAATACATTGTTTTTTCCTTTTTCAAAGTATAATATTAATGGAATCAATATTACATTTTTTTCCTTTTTCATTACGTAATTGAATGTCCCTTATTTCCTTTTTTGCTCGGACATTTCCCTTCGTGCAAGGCTCAACTCAAGACCCAAAATACATTGTTTTTTCCTTTTTTCAAAGTATAATATTAATGGCTGAAATATTACATGCTTTTTCCTTTTTTCATTACATTGATTCCATTTATTTTCTTTCCTTTTTTTTTGCACGGATATTTCCCTTCTTGCCAAGGCTCAACTCAAGACCCAAAATACATTGTTTTTTCCTTTTTCAAAGTATAATATTAATGGATGAAATATTACATGCTTTTTCCGTTTTCATTACAGAATTGAATTTCCCTTCTTTCCTTTTTTTGCTCGGACATTTCCCTTCGTGCCAAGGCTCAACTCAAGTCCCAAAATACATTGCTATTTCATTTTTCAAAGTATAATATTAATGGATGAAATATTACATGCTTTTTCCTTTTTCATTCTGTGAATTCAATTTCCCTTATTTCTTTTTTTTTTTTGCTCGGACATTTCCCTTCTTGCCAAGGCTCAACTCAAGACCCAAAATACATTGTTTTTTTCCTTTTTCAAAGTATAATATTAATGGATGAAATATTACATGTTTTTTTCCTTTTTCATTACAGAATTCTATTTCCCTTTTTTCTTTTTTTTTTTTGCTCGGACATTTCCCTTCTTGCCAAGGCTCATATTAGAAGCACAAACTTTGCACAAAAAAGTCTGAAACTAAACAGATGGTTGGACCATAAACATCAATATCAATATTTGTCAAGAAAAGCAAACATGACCAACCTAATTTTATTTGTAAACAAATCTTAGAATATCAATACGTGTCACCTTAATCATTTTTAAAATAGATTAAAAAAATATTGTCATGCCTCATCGTAGGAGGAAAAGGAAGTTTAAAAAATAGAGGTTCTTACATGAATGTTGGTGTTTGACAATAGCATCCCTTCTTTCTCTGTGTTTCCTTACCATTACCAATGACTGCTCTGGATTTTTGTTCAAACGATTCACAAAAGAAATCGTTAGCGAAAAAAGAAACAAATTCCAATAAAAATAATTGGCAGAAGAGCAAGAAGAAAGTGTAGATTAGGTTTTATAATGCAAAAATCATTAAAAACAAAGTATATCTCGTGAAGATGAAGAGTAAAGAATGGGAGAGATGAAAGACGAAGGGAAGAATGGCGGAAGAGTACAAACCTTCTTAGCATCGACTGAGAGAGGAGATCCCTTACCCTTCGGAGCGGATGATTGAGAGAGAGAGTCGGAGAAGAAGAAATTCTCATCTCACACATCCTCGGAGTCATGTGCCTAAAAATTTCCGGAAGAGTAACACAAAAAGGTTGAAACCCTTTCGCTACGAGAGATGAGAAGCTATGAGCGTCGAGGAAGATGAGAAAAGAGGAAAAAGGAAAAGGTAAATACGAGACATAGCACAATTGACCTGAGAGAAATTAGAGAAGTAATTAGATTAAGAGCTTACTAAACTACCAAAGATTTCAATATATACAAGGGGGTACGTGGTCCTAGCATTTGTAGTGATAATTGAGATTACAACCAAACAACTTAATTACAACCAAACAACTTAAAATGCTCCAAAGACGAATATCAAAGGAGAAATTGACAAGTTATGTATTGAAATTGAAATATACCTCCTCATCAATCAAGATCATTGAAACACAAAACAATTCCGCTGGTGCAAACTTTTGATAAACATTCCAAAATATTTACATTTGTATTAAACAAAAAGTAAAGCAAAGCCCTAGGGTTTGAGCCTTCTTGAGACTTGCAAAAGATGATGTTGTGAAGATACGTGGTTGAGTCCTTTTATGGACGATGAGATGTGAAAAATGACGGAATGAATTTAAATTCACAACACCGAAAAAGGAAAATGATTTAAAATTGAAAACAATTTCACTTCTTTCACTTGGAGATCCCGAACGAAAAGGAAAGCATATTCAAAAAATTGAAGGAAAAGTTACCTCTATGGTTGTTGGAATTGTGTAATGCAAAAGTCAAACGCATTTAATATTTCATACATTAATAGTATAATTTGAAAAAGGAAAAATAATTGCCTTTTGGGTCTTGAGTTGAGTCTTGTCAAGAAGGGAAATGAAATCAATATAATGAAATATGAAAAATCATGTCATATCTTATCCATCAATGTCATACTGTGAAAAAGGAAAGAGGGAAAAGATAAATTGAATTCTCAGAATGAAAAGGAAAAAGCATTGAATATTGTATACATTAATATTGTAATTTGAAAAATGAAATAGCAATGTATTTTGGGACAATATTTGAGTCTTGTTAAGAAGGGAAATTTCAGAGAAAAAAGAAGGGAAGAAGGGAAATGGAATCAATATAATGAAATATGAAAAATCATGTCATGAAAAAGGAAAAAGCATCTTTTGGGTCTTGATTTGAGTCTTGTCAAGAAGGGAAATGTAATCAATATAATGAAATATGAAAAATCATGTCATATCTCATCCATCAATGTCATACGGTGAAAAAGTAAAGAGGGGAAAAGATAAATTGAATTCTGTAATGAAAAAGGAAAAAGTATTTAATATTTATACATTAATATTGTAATTTGAAAAAGGAAAAAGCATGTGAAAAAGGAAAAAGCATTTAATATTTTATACATTAATATTGTAATTTGAAAAAGGAAAAAGCATGTGAAAAAGGAAAAAGTATTTAATATTTTATACATTAATATTGTAATTTGAAAAAGGAAAAAGCATGTCCCGTGAATACCGTGAATCACCGCGTGAAGCCCGAGACACTATTCATCGGCTTATGAGACACTATTCATCGGCTCGGCTTATGAGACACTATTCATCGGCTTATGAATAGTGTTTTTGTGAGGAGAGCCAATGATAAGCCGTTTTGAAGCCGGCTTGAGGGATGTGTTTTTATATATATATTGATTGATTATACGAAGTACCTGTACTTTCAAGTTTCAATATATTTTACTGACATTAAGAAAAACTTTTAATTTCAACTTTGCCCATTTAAATGTATATATACTTTAAAAATTAAATAACATACGTCAATATTTAACATTTAATGATGAACTCTAGCCCCAAAAAAAACATTAAATGATGAATAAAAGAAAAAACTAATACTAGTAGTAAAAAATGAATGACATGTTTTATTTTTAGGGGGGGAAATTATTTGCTCTCTTATAAATGAGAACATAATTGTATTACTTTTTTTTTTTTTTTATTTGCATTTTGCTTCAACTTTTCACTTGATTAATGCCCTGTGCAACTTGAATTGTACATGAACTCTAGAGTTTTCTAAATTAAAGGTATAGTAAAAAAAAATTCAGTAAATGAGATAAAGGAATACATATTAATGAATGAATCATATTCTTATCTCTAACGTGTGGGTGATCCTCAACTATTTGTCTATATCGATTGCCCCATTAATTAAAGTGGCTTTAGGGCTCTAATTTGCCTTCTAGCTAGCTGGTGCATCGTGAACAAATGTCGTCTTAAGGTTTCTCATTTTGAGATGAACGCATCAATTCACAAACAGGCACTTTTATGTACACATGTCTCAATCATTCTCGATTCTTGCTGTTTTTTTTTTTACCCCCACACACGTGTTAAGCTAGCTCCCAAAGATGAATGTCTATAAATTAGTAAATAAAAAAGAATAATATAATTAAAAGAATTGTCACTCCTTGATTAACTGGGCAAAGTTTGTAGGTCTCATTATTCTGATAATGATATCCCTTTTCGCTTAGACATGATTGGAGTTTCCGAGGCCTCATACATTGTTTGACATCCCCATGGATATTTCCTCGGCTCATTTCTATAAGAGTAAATATCCTTTTTGGTATTTGACAAAAAACACGGATCCATTGTAGTCTCTGACAAAAAAAAAATGTCATTTTTAGTCCATAAAAAGGAGGAATAAGGGTCGATTGGTGGACATTTTGATCCCTTGCAAATTTCTAAAAGGTCATTTTTAGTCCCATAAAAAGGACAAATAAAGGTCGATTTTTTTGTCAGGGAGTAAAATGGGGTCTATGTTTTTTGTCAGGAACCAGAAAAGCTATTTACTTTTTCTATAATAATTCGTGTGTTGTCTGTTTTGTTTTCTCCAACTAATTATCACACTCACACCTCACTTTATTTATATTTGGGTGCTTTAGTGGTTGTGTAGTTGAAAAGAATAGGGAAGTGATTTGAAGCTTAGCCAACAATGGAAGCATGTTTTGTCTCTACCTGCCTGGGTAGTGGGTAGGCCACATATATTTATATGTATCCACCTTTCCTTCTCCGATTTCCTAGTCTGGTGGTTCTTGTTTCATGTCTTGTCCCAATTATTATTTGATTCCCCACCCCCATGTGTCTTAAGATTTTTTCATATCCTACCAGATTTTGTTAACATTAAGTGTTTTCTCTTTAAGACAAAATATGGAATTTAATTAAATTCCATATTAGTTCATGATTTTGAACAAAGGACTGGGCCAATTGGGCCACTTCCTCTTGGGCTTGAGGGATGGCCCTGTTTTGGTTGTGACCTCTATTACTGTTTGCACACGAAACAATTTTTTAATGGTCTGGCTTTTTTTTTTATACACTGAGAAGAAAGGCGATTAACCTAAATACAAGAAAATTCAGGAATCAGTATCAGAGTTTAAAAGATCCATCAACAGTTTTGGTTTAAGAATTTACAGCCGAATAACTTATTAGTCCAGAGTCTTTCATCCATCAACAATTCTGGGCGTCTCTGCAATGACTTTTTTTTTTTTTTTTTCCAGCTAAACTCATTGGCTTGGGGTGACAGTGTTTTGACTTTAGGTAACGGAAATATCTTTAGTTGCCAATGGCTTTGTGTCTTAGTGGGATGAAAGGTCTTTTGGGAGATCAGTCGTGGGTTCGTGACCTAGTGTTGTTGTTATATGCCCTTTTAATTTTAAAAAACAAAGAACTATCAACAGCTGCATTGAAAAAAATGGTCACTTTTTCTCTCTCTCAATATACTACATTTGCTTCTAAATATAAATATAAGATCTAATTAACTTTTATGAAAAATTAAAGAAGCAAATTAAATTTCATTTAAATATTTATATTTATCGTTTTTTCTTTAAAACTTATTTATTTGACTTATAAATTGATATATAATTTAATCATACACCATAGTAGTAAACCAATGACCTTTTTTAGCATATTCTAGAAAGTTATTTGTGTTTGATTATGTGTTTTGGGTTAATAGTGACAAGTGTCTATTGTTAGTTATTTAAAGTTACCGACAATTTTATATAGTTAGGGGTTGGTAGTTTATTTTCAGTAATGTTGTCAAAACTATAAATATAATGTTATTTACTTTGTCAATGATATAGACAAATGAATGAAATTATTGTTGGGATATTTCTCTCCTATTTTCCCTTAGAACTAGATTCTCCTTCGAGCCTCCTCTTTCTTTTCTCCTCCCTTTTCTTTTTTAGGATGATAGATTCTGGTCCTAATAAAGGTCCTCTCCCCCTTACTCTTCATGTTTCCCTTATTTTTGCTTCTATTTTATCGGTTTTAACATATAACATATAATATAATTAAGTAACTTATAACTTTTTTAACATTTTCAAAAAAATTAATTGAGTCTTACATCTAGAACAATATAATTTATTAAAGAGCAATGGCATGTGCATATAAATTAGATGCTGCTGGAGCAGGGGAGCCCATGCATTATGAGAAGCAGCTGTGGGCCATGTTCTTAGACCCGGACCGGGAACCGGTGGGTAAACCGGTCCGGTCCAGGGGTCAAACCGGTTCAATTATTATTTTTTATTTTTATTTTATTTTCTTTACAATTTCATACTAATAACCCTAAAATCTTTCATTTTTTACCGGTTTGACATCGGTTTAACTCCGGTTTGATTCTGGTCTGACCCACTGACCTTTGACCCAGTACCTAGACCGGTCTGGTGACCGATCCGGGTTTTAGAACCTTGGCTGTGGGTCATAAGTCCCTCCGATGGAGGTAACAGTTAACTTCATATAAATTTATCAAACACAAAAGGTTTCTTCAACGTGACCTCTCTGCCTTATCTACCTTTTTCTTTAGTTATGTATATGCCCAATCAAAATTCGGCTTGCTGCTCCCTTCATGTGTTCCTTCGCATATTCATTCACACCAGTGATAATATTCTGAATCTAATCTAACGCGCTTAAATGTTTCAAAAAATGTGCCTGAACTCTCAAGAATGCGTGATAAAATCCCATAAATATCCAACAAGTGCCAAGGACAGTGGTGAGCACGTGTCCTCACGTGCATGTGCACGCCTTGTGCCTCGATCCTAGTAAAAAAAAGGGTGCTTTGTACTTGTACTCAAACTGCATTTTTTCGAACGTTGAAGTCATCCCCGTACGTCAACTGAATTACAAGCTGCTACTTCGAAAACTGCTCTATTTGATTTAACTGTTCAAGCTTTTCACCGACGTATTTCGATTTTCACGACCACTCTCGTTCCCCAAATCTTGAAAATTGCTGTAGCTGAAGACGAATACCAAGCAAAAACAGAAAAGAATGAATATTGTTTCTCTAACTTGACTACCCCAAAATTACTTTATTGACTTTCACTAAACCCCAGTAAATGAGCCTCCAAGTCACAAAGTAATGGTTCTTATAATAATAGGACGTGAGCCAACCCATTTACTAATCCCAATGAGATTTCTGCCATCAAGAGCCTTCCTTTTGGCCTCTTTCATAGTCCCTTTCCATTCTTAGCACTCTTTGTTACTGTATACTCACCCTGATTACGTTCTTTCTACATTGCCTTCTCATCTTTTGATGCTTGCAAAGTCTTCCAAAGATCTTTACAAAGTCTGTTTCAGTGTTTCTTCTTAATGGCAGCACAGACACAGTGCTTTCCCTGTAGGATATGCTTTTGCTTTATCACATGGATGGTGCAAAATAGATGCTTGTCTTCAAAGGCTACATTATATCTTATCAAGTTTATTTTGCTTCTCTTTCTTCTTCCATTAATAAAGTGCAAAATGACAAGCCTCCCAAAAATTACTCGTGACTTTGTGCCTGTCACGAGTTATATACTTGGCACAATAATTCCTTTTCCTTTTCTCCTTTTTCTCTGTGCAAACCCTTAAAAAATCTCATCTGACTATTATAACTACTAATTGTTTTAAATATTCATCCTCGGCTGTAAACAATGACTGTCCTTCACATTATGTTCAAGTATGAGCATACAAAGGTTGGTATAAAGTCCGAGGAGCCTCTAAATAAGTTAATTGAGACTTAAGAGTGGTGGCTATAATCACAGTCAAAATGTTCAAAACAAACTTTGTTGTCTCCAAGGAACCTGTCTTTCGAAAAATTCTATTATCTATACCCTTGTATAGATCCGAAATATTTACTCTCCAAGATTGAGAAAAGGCTTTTATTATTTATTAGCAATAGGCCATTCCATGATGGAGCTGAGTGGCCTGGGGACTGATGGAGCTGAGTAAAGTGGATCATAAACTCCATCTGAGAGCTTCTTTCTCTATTTATTTGTATTTGTACTTTCACCTGGAAGAAGCCTCATAAACTGCCACACGTTTTCAGTTTTACTCACTAACTCATGCTTCTGGACTTCTGGTCTCTCTTCAACCTGAGCTTTCACTTGGTAATCAATCAGTTTGTGATATCAGAAGCAAATTTGTGATATTAAACTCAGATTCCTGATCCCATTGAGGTGTTCCGGCCAATCTTTTGACCAAGTTAGCCCAAACCCAAGACATTTGATCGTTCGCCTATCCGGTAAGTGAAGGTGGTACAATATCCAATTTTTGATTCCAAGTTTAATACTTCTACAGAAGCATCTTTTGTAATGTATCATGAGGAGGCTTTACACCTGAAAGCCTTTCCCCATTTTCCTCTATTCTGATTCCACTCAATAATTAGCCTACTCTTGTTTCTCTAGCTAAACCATGTCTTAGTCCACACAAGAAGTCAAACATGTGGAACACTGAACTCTGTATTGGTTTAGCTGCGGGTATAGTTGGGATTTGCATTGTTTTAGCAGCAGCCATCATTGTAATCAGATTAAAGAACAAAAGGGAAGAAAATGGGATTGGGAAAGGAAGAGACTTGGAGCTTCAGCATCTCAACCTCAGCGTAAGAACAACCTGCGACAAGAAGGTTTCTTTTGAGGGATCTCCTGACACTCTTAAAGGCAAAATCATCGACACCACACCACGTAGGATGCTCCTGGAGACATACACTATTGAAGAGTTAAGAAAAGCAACTGAGGACTTCAGTTCAACTAATCAAATTCAGGGGCCTGTGTTTCATGGTCGTCTCAATGGGAAGAACATGGCAATCAAGCGCACAAACACAGAGACACTGACAAAGATAGATTTTGGACTCTTCAATGAAGCACTTCCCCACCACCCCAACATCCTTAAACTCCTTGGAACGTGCTCGACTGATGATGAGAATCCTGAATCATATCTGGTTTTTGAATTCGCAGAAAATGGATCCCTGAGAGACTGGCTTCACGGTGGGCTGGCCATCAAGAACCAGTTCATTGCTTCCTGCTACTGTTTCCTTTCATGGAGCCAGAGGATAAGGATCTGCCTTGACGTGGCCATGGGTTTGCAGTATATGCACCACGTGATGAACCCAAGCTACGTGCATAGAAATGTGAAGAGCAGAAATATATTTTTAGACGAAGACTTTGGTGCCAAGTTAGGGAATTTTGGGATGGCAGGGTGCGTTGAGAATGAACCCGAGGACCCACTTTCATGTTCAACCAATCCTGATTCTTGGAGCCTAGGCTATTTGGCACCTGAATATGTGCACCAAGGTACAGTTTCCCCAAGTATTGATATTTTTGCTTATGGGGTAGTTTTGCTGGAGATGCTATCAGGTCAAACACCTACAAGCAAGCCTAATGAGAAAGGAGAAGGAAGTGTTTGGCTTACTGAGAAAATCAAGTCCATTTTGAAGTCAGAGAATATGGATGAACTAAGAGATTGGATGGACAGTGCATTGGGTGAGAATTACTCATTCGATGCAGCTATCACAGTGGCAAAACTTGCAAGAGCTTGTGTAGATGAAGACTCCTCTCTCAGGCCATGTGCTGGTGAAGTTGTTGAGAAGCTATCAAAATTGGTTGAGGAATTGCCTGAAGAAGAGCATTTGTTGTTGTCTGAAAGCTTAACTAAACCTCTGGTCAAGACAACAGCAAACAATCAGTGAAAAAAAAAGTACTGAAGAAGCCCAACAAGTAATTCAGTTATAGGTTGTTAGTTATGTATCTTTGGTTTAAGGTAAGACAGAGCAAACAGAGAGAGCTTCAGAGGGGAAATAGGATTTTCTGATTGATCTCGAGTTGTATGTAACAAGTGTCTTTCATATTAACTATGCAGTTGTCGTTGGGTATTTTCATCAAACATGTAATTAGCAAACCAATCAAAATAAGAGACAATACTGCAGTTTTCTGCTAATGTTCATCAAAAACTGATATCAGAATCATTTTATTAATGCAACTTGAAACCAGTAGGATTTCATTTACAACATTACTTCATCATGACACTAAATTCCTCAAAACTGATAACACCATCACCGTCGAGGTCAAAGAAAGAGATCATGAGCTGGCACTTATGTAAACTCGTAGCTTTTCCTAACTTACTAAGCATCCTCTTGAGACTCATAGGGGTAATACAACCAGAACCATCCATTTCATACATTTCAAAAGCCTCTTTTAGACCTTTCACTCTCTCTTCCTCTTTCTCTTCTTCCACAAACCTAACAAAATCTTCCAACCCCACCAACCCATCGCCGTCGGCATCCAAATAACCCACCAACGCCTCCGCCTCCTCTGCTGACAGCTCTCTGCCGATCGCCTCCACACACTGCCGCAGCTCCGACGCTGAAAGCTTCCCGTCTCCGTTCTTGTCAAAGTGCTTAAATACACTTTCGTATTGACTGGATTGGTTCATCGTGGAAATAACTCAAATGAGATGTATTAACAAACAAAGATTGAAGCGGACGGTGATGATGGTGGTGTATAAAGATATATAGAGAGATAGAACTTAGAAGCACAAAGAGGAAGAATGAAACCAAGAAGATGATTGCAGCTCAAGACAGAGAAGAAGCTTACGGCTGTAGTGTATATATAAGCGTGGGGTTTGAAATGGAAGGAGTAGTACGGCGTGGTCGCATGGCGGGGGTTGACCAACTCGCCTTGCTGGACCGGGTAAGGTCCCCCCTTTGTGGAAGAAAAAGCCGCTGACTTTATATAAATATAAGATGCATTATGTTTTTTTTTTTTTTAATAAGAGATCAAGGAAGTTAACTATATTTTTTTCTTCAAAAATTAGTTTGTTTAACTTATGAAATGATATATTACTATATATATGATATGATTTAATAACTTACTTTTTTTTTCTCAAACATTTAATAACTTACTTAACTTCTTTAATTTCTCCAAAAAAATTAACTAAGTCTTATATTTATGATAAGAGGGAGTAGCTAGTATATTGCCAACATATGACTTTATATTTTTACAGAATTTAATATTTAGTTGAAATTAATTTTTTATATAACAACACATTGGAACCATTTTCAGTGAATACAAATTTACTCATTTCAGTCCTAAATATAAAATCCAATTGTATTTTTCTTTTAAGAGATTAAGAAAGCTAAATAATTTACTTAATTATAATATATGTTGTGTATAATTGAATTATATATTAGTTTGTAATTCATGGCAAGTTAGTTTGAAGAAAAAATGATAAGTATAAATATTCTAGAGTAAGTTATTTAACTTCTACGATCTATTAAAAAAATTAATTTAGTCTTGTATTTAGGGAATTCACATTAGGTGTTTTTCTATTAAGGGTGTGCATGGTAACGCTCCTAGAATGTGTTTTTTGTTAATTTCTGTTCCCCGGAACACAAATGGGTGAGAAATCTGTTTGGTAAATCCGGTTTTTTTTTGTTCCCGAGATGAACCGGTTCAATTTTTGTGCTGGGGAATAGAAAAAAAAAACAGAAAATTCATGATTTTCTATTTCTGGGCACAAAATCAGAATTTATTCCTCAACCTACATCCTCTTTTCTTTCCCTCGAAAACCTTTCGCAGTGTCAACTACCCTCCCCACCCCACCGCCACCACCGCCACCGCCACCACCCCCACCGCACCGCCGTCGCCACCACCACCACCCCCACCGCCGCCACCTCATCGCCACCACTGCCACCACCACGACTGTCACCGCCGCCACCACCCTCGTCGTCGCTGTCGCTGCCGCCAACCCCACCTCATCGCCACCATTGCCACCACCACGACTGTCACCGCCGCTGCCACCGCCACTGCCACCACCACGACTGCCGCCACCACTACCACCACCGCCACCACCACGACCGTCACCGTCACCGCCACCGTCACAACCACCCCCACCGCCACCCCTACCTCACCGCCATCGCCGCCCCACCTCGTCGCCGCCGCCCCACCTCATCGCCACCACCGCCACCACCACGAACATCGCCGCCGCTGCCACCGCCACCGCCACCATTACCGTCGCCGCCGCCACCACCACATAAATAATTTTTTGAATATAAAAATTACATAAATAAAAATAAAATGTGTTAACAAACGTAATTCTGATTCTCGGAGTAAAAATAAAATGAGTTAACAAACGTAATTCTGATTCTCAAAACTTTTCCCAGGCACAGAATCAGAAAAAACTGTTTCATCTCAGAATCAGTGCTGGGGAACAAAATGGTTCTCATGCACACCCTAAGTGTTTCTTATGTGCTTTTACCTCTAATTAGAGAGATTAGGCATTTTTTTTTTAAAAAATTATATATTCTATTTATTTAGATTAAATTATATGCTGCATCTTGAAATTTTTTTGCATCCAGTATTTCAAATTAATGAATTTCCAGGATACTGAAGTTACAGGAAAAATATTTCTGAATGCAGAATTATAAATTAATTAATTTGAGATACTGTGTGCAAAAAAATTGCAGCATGCAACATATAATTTAATTTAAATAAATAGAATATAAAAAAAAATGTCTAATCCTTCTAATTAGAGAGAAAAACATATAAAAAGTATATAGTAGAAAAGCACATACATATTTGGGAGAGCCTAATACCAAACTAATATGGGTAGCAGGCAAAAAAAACTAATGAGGGGTATGAAAAATCGATTAAAATTTTGTTGGGGGAAAAATAACTTATTATGGCTGTGATGAATAGAAGTAGTCGTCAAACGCTGTTGGAATTTCTTCACCAAAACACAGACGAATGGGAAAAGTCAAAGGTGAGACGGCGAAGAGGAATTGTTTGACGATTTCTAGAAGACTGATGTGCTAATTACCCAAATCTCAGAGTGATGAATTTATGGTAAGGCCCGTTATTGCCTCGCTTGCATGTAACTATGTAAGCAAAGAGGTCCTTGTGCCAAGGGTTAGCAATAGAAACATCATAGAATAATCTGGAACAACAAAAAGCTGAGGTCCAAGTTCCGATGATATATAACCATCCCAAATCAAATCAAAGGGCTGGTTCGTCCACGCACATTTCGTTATGGGGAAAGCAATTTACAAAAAAAAAAAAAAGTACCACTCTGGTCTTATTTAAGTTTAAGGTGCATTTTTGCCAACCAACTATTACCCGAGAAGCGTCCAACACAAATATTAATTAAGCGTATCTTAAATACCAACAAACAATTAAAAATGTGCAGATTAGCCAACGAAGCCGTTAGAAAAAAGTTAATGTCTGTTATCTAAGGTGCAGATTGGCCAACGAACTTTATTCCAGAGCACCAGAAGCAAAAAAGTTTTACTCAGGAGCTCCCAACACAAAATTCTTAATTTTACTAAATTAAATAATTTTTTTTTGTCTACTATCATTATTAAAACTACTTGTATAGATATCTATGGACAAAAATTACTCATTTGCCAAAATAAACAAAAGTTTTAATTAAAAATATAATTATATGATTTCAATAAAACTCAAGGTATTTTATAATTTATTATATATGTTAAACAAAAAAATTGTATGATTTATTTTTATTTTAGAAGAAATTTATGTGAGTTAATAAATTCATTTAATGTTGATAAAATTTAAAAAATCTATTATATCCGGAAAGAAATGAAATGAGTTTAATTTTTATTTTTATAAAAAGAGTTTAATGGATATCAACATTGACACTTAATAATATAAATCTGGCAACTTGATAATATTTTGGTTTATTAAATTACCTATTGATTATATCAACATGGGACTTGTTGAAAAAAAAAATTGTCATTAATTAAGTATCTTGGAATAGCCTCAGCAAATTATTTATGGGACTTTTTAAAAAACAACAAGTCTCATATTCATATAATGAATAGATCATTTAATTAACAAAAATATCATCAAGTTGCCGGATTTATATTATTAAGTGTTAATGTTGATATCCATTAAACTCTTTTTATAAAAATAAAAATTAAACTCTTTTCTTTTCTTTTTTAATATAATAGATTTTTTAGAATTTTTTAAATTTTATTAACATTAAATGAATTTATTAACTCACATAAATTTCTTCTAAAATAAAAATAAATCATATAATTTTTTTTGTTTAACATATATAATAAATTATAAAACACCTTGAGTTTTATTTAAATCATATAATTATATTTTTAATTAAAACTTTTGTTTATTTTGGCAAATGAGTAATTTTTGTTCATAGATATATATACAAGTAGTTTTGAATAATGATAATAGACAAAAAAAATTATTTAATTTAGTGAAATTAAGAATTTTGTGCTGGGAGCTCTTAAGTAAAACTTTTTTTGTGCTGGGTGCTCATGAAATAAAAATTCGTTGGCCAATCTGTATCTTAGATAACAAACATTAACTTTTTTCTAACAGCGTTGTGCTGACTGCACCTTTTTAAAACTTCGTTGATTAATCTGCACATTTTTAATTGTTTGTTGGTATTTAAGATACGATTAATTAATATTTGTACTGGACGCTCCTCGGGTAATAGTTTGTTGGCAAAAATGAACCTTAACCCTCTTATTTATAAGTCAACTTTGACCAAATATCACATACCAAGGAAAGTTAGTGGACACAATGATTATGGGGGTAAATTTTCAACTTTATTATTTATTTATGATTGAGTATTTTTCAACGGTTTATTCTCTCTCCATCTTCATGGGTGCAATTAATATGAGTATAATTGTCATAATCTCATTTATTACTTGAAACTGAACTTATAAATAGGACCAATTTTTTTGGTTAAAATGGATTTATAAATAGGACCACAGTGGTAAGGATATTAAAATGAAGTTTCGTGTAAATATAAGTCAAATTAAAGGGTGATCAGAAACGGAGACATTTCGGTGCTATATATAATTAAGAATATGTCACCCGGCCAAGATTGAAGTCATTTGACGGTGTCCGTCTAATGTTGTTGAAGTTAATGAAGACGCGTTGTTTTTCCTCGGATTGGAAATTTGGGAGTCCTCAATTCGTTGTTGGAGTCTTGACGTGTACGCACAAGGTTTCTTATCTCCTTCCGGAATTTTTTTTTTTTTGTAGTTGCGTTGAGTATCCACCAGTAACAGTGATTGATCTTCTTGCATCATAAACTTCGTAAAAGAACTTTACTGCTGACCTTAAGTTCCTCTCTATACACACCATTAGATCTTTTTTGTGTGTGTGTGTCGGCAAACTCATCTAATGTCTTGGCGAACAATTTCTTCCTCAAGCGAAACAGGACAATCGAGCTCAATAAACATGTTGTAATTTTTTAATTTCCAAAAACTTTGTGTGTGTGTTCTGCTTTAGATCCTAGGGTGTTTACTTCTCCTTCTTTTTAATCTTTGTACACTGATATGATGTAAACATTTTATAATTATTAATGCATTTTGATGTTTCCAAAAAATTTGGAGAAAAATACTGTTTGGCATATATGAAAATAAAAAATGAAATTACTTCTTCAGATAATGTTCATAATACGGAGGGCAAGCTTAAAGCTTGAATTTGGAAACAAAAAACTGCAACAATTCTAAAGAGGCAGATAAGCTTCCTTCTTTGTATTGCAAAGCATCGATTCCATTCATTGCTTGGGGTATTGTCGGTATTTCACTTTTTTTTTCCCCTAAGACTGACTGAGTATTTTTCAAACAAAAATCACTACCCCAAAAAAATAGGAAAAATGATAGCAAAATATATACCATTTGAATTACAAAAATTACAAAATGTCTATTAAATGAGTAAAAGGACAAATAGGTAATTTGGTGGGAATATGAGATTTTAAAATTTGAGGTTAACAACTTGAGTATAGAGATTAAAAACTTGAGCTTCCTATGTATACCCAAGTTACTAATTGCTATTATTAAGTTTTTATTGTTCATATACAAGTTGTTAACAGCTAAACTTCAAAATTTCAGATTCCTACCAGAATACCAAATCACCTATTTATCCCTTTGCTAATTTAGTAGACATTTTAGAGTTTTTGTAATTTAAATGATGTTTTTTTGTCATTTTCCCAAAGAAATATTACTAGCTACATCTACAAAGTATTTTCAAAGTTTTTCTTCATAAATATTGATTTATGATTTACTCCTTTGATCCTATATATAAAGTAGAGAAAGAAGAAAAAATTTGGACATATTTATAAGGCAAAGATAAATTTTTTTATATGAATGTACACTTTTACCCCTAATTTATTATTGTATTAATTTTATTCCCATGAGTATAATATATATTAAATATAAGTAAAGTTTGAAAGTTGTTGAATTTTATAGAAGAGTTAATGAAGTTTAAGATATTTTTTCATCCACGTGAAACATGTTGAAAATGCCTCCTTAAGGACCCTTTGATTCAAGGAAAATTGGGGGAAGGAACAAAAAAAAATCTCAATTTTCCATTGGCAACAGCTGTTTGGTTGCACTTGCTTCGTAAAAAACATTTTCTGGTGGTTAACGATTTTCCTGAGAATGGGTTCCTTTCATGATAGGTGGTATCTAATTTTCCTTTGTGAAAAATTCCCAAATAGTCCCTTCATCTTCTTCCTTCATCCTCACAGCATTAATTGTCGCCAACGGCGCCTTCTTCATTCCCCTTCAGAATTGACCCAAATGGCATCCTCGGGTTTGTCGGTGCCCTCCTCTCTGGTCGAGGATGGAAGAAGAAGAAGGTCCCTCGTGCAGTTTGCTTCCCTGGTCTCCCTTTCGGCTTCTAATTCTTTCAGTTTTAGAGATGTTAAAGACGATGGCGATTTTCACCAGAAAAACAGCTGCCGACTCCTTTTCTTTCAATATGCTTCACCACGATGATGAATAGTCCTACCTCCGGTCCTAAATATAGGACATAGTTTGTAGCGCAAATTACTCTATATATTTATGACCGGGGGAGTAGCTTCTAAATCTCCTTTGTTTCCAATTTCGTGGCACCCAAAAACATTGCCGTCTATTGCTTGCTGCCCACCTGAACAATAATGAAGTTTGAGGGTTTGGGGGATTGAGCAAGGAAAATGACGAGGGAATAGTTTTTTTTTTTCATAGATTGTTTTTTTTTATTAATTTTGTATTTATATATTAATTAAGGGCAACATGGACATTTGCATATAGATTTTCTTATAAAACTAATTTTCATTTTCATTTCTTTTCATTCCAACCAGTTTTTTGATCGGGCTCTTATATATATAAAATGGGAGGAGTATCATTAATTTTTCCGCTTTCAGAATTAATCGGTTAAGGTATAAAAATACACATGAGCTTTATTTGGAGGAGCACCCAACACCAAATATTTAAATATTTTTTTAGGTATAAAAATACACATAAGCTTGTAAAACCATAGCAAAAATATCATCACAGTTAAATTGCTTTAACAGACGTTAAATACATTATGAAAATACCAAACTACCCCTTAAAAACCCTCTCCCTCCCAACCTTCATCCTCTGCAAGACTGCAACTCTTCCATCAAAGAAGAGGGATGAGGATCTATGAAGCACCGATACTCTTAAAAAAAAAATTCTACCGTATCGGAAACGTATCGAAAACGCCGTGTCGGAATTAAGCATAAGAATCAAGCCAATATTATTTGAAGTAACGTATCGACGTCCTGTATCGGGAACGTGTCGAAAACGCCGTATCGGTATCGGTGCAACATAGATGAGGATTCCATTTCCAATTCAAAAATGTAAACTCACAATTCCCACTCC
This sequence comes from Acacia pycnantha, assembly GCA_025563575.1. NCBI lineage: Eukaryota > Viridiplantae > Streptophyta > Magnoliopsida > Fabales > Fabaceae > Acacia > Acacia pycnantha. The sequence continues at coordinate 13,611,715 of JAMWYP010000015.1, read as the reverse complement.
TAGATAACCAAACACGCCAGATTATATTTCTTTCCTCTGGATTCCTATCTCCTCTACAAATCTTTTACCACTCCTGTTGGTATTACTTTCTACTTATACCTAGAAGATGATATTTTGATGAATACACATGAAAAACTCAGCAAATCAGATTAAAACCAGAGATGAGATCTAAATGTGAAAGCTTATAGAACTACCACTCGGATTTATCACCACACCACTTCGCTGATAATATAAAAAGACAATTTAGAGGGGAATAATAGAAAATGTGAGAAAGGCGTAAATAGAGGATAGAAATAACCATAATCTTCAAGAAATTCTACCTAATAAATTGCACATAAAAATACTGTCATTTAAAACCACAAGCCTAGAGGCTCAATCCCAAAAACATAGACTACCTGACCCTTCACCCCCATGAGCGAGAAACGAACAGAACAGAAAAGATAAATACGAGAAGACGTTTAGACCTTCAGGGATGACAATGAACTTTGACGAGGGTAGGAATGATGAAGAGGAAGAGTTGCAAACACCCTTAGATCGCTGGAAATCGCCATTGTTGAGTTTGTTGAATTTCTCCTTCTACTGGGAATTCTACTCTCTCCTCCTCCGTGCTCAGTCTCGCCTTCTTGATCAATCGACCTTTCTCCACTAGCGAACGCGGTAATTCTCGTCTCTTCCAACTTCCTATAGATTTGAGGATTCGAACGATGAAAGCCCCTATGGTGGTTTAAATTGGGCTGAATTCAAACCACCTCAACCACCACCCCAACAAGAGTTTAAATCGGCGAGGAGGCTGGGGAGAGACATAGAAGGTGGAGGATAGAAGGATTGAAAGAGATTTGGACGAGTCCACGCATATAATTATGTGCTTCTTATGTGCTCATACATCTAATTAGAGGTATGAGCATATTTTTATATTTTTTTATATTTTGTATTTATATAGATTTAAATTATGGGATATGATATTGTTACTACCATTTTTTGTTACTACCAATGTTACTACCACTTTTCCACCGTTAGATCAGAATCTCTTCTACCTTTATAATTTACCTAGTATCTCAAATTAATTAATTTATAGTTCTGCATTTGTCTGTAACACCAGTATTATGAAAATTAATTAATTTGAGACATTAGGTGCAAAAAGACCCCAGAAAACAACATATAATTTAAATCTATGTAAATACAATATATAAAAAAATTAAAAAAAATATGTTCATACCTCTAATTAGAGGTATAAACACATAATTATGTGTACCTAATGTGAACTGACGTGGCTCGATGGCATAGAATAGAGAAGATGAGGGAAGAAGGAGAGATAAGGGTAAAGTGAAGGGTAGAAGAGGAATTTAAAAATTGTTTACATTTAAAAAAATAATAATGTAGGTTCCATTAATGGAGGTTAGCCTCTTTAATTGAATGTCATTTTTATTTTAGTTTTATAAACTTACGTATATTTTTACATTAAAAAAACACTTTTGAATAAAGCACATATACATTTTTATACATTAATCTTAGTCTTATTATATTTCAGACTTCAGAGTATTAGGCGCGTGGCCTGCCTTCTACCGGCAAACAGATTTCGACACATATCCACGTGTCATTTTTATAACCAACCAACTTCCTCGAATTTAGCTGTTTGAGTTGAACATTTCCACCTTTCCGCGGGATAACCCATAATTGTGATGCATCAATCAAAGGAATAGCGTGATCTTGCCCGCACTCGATTAATTCTCTTCCAAAATAACAGATCCTATGTCTTCTGTTCCCTCATAGATGCCCGCCAAGTGGCGATCGTTCCCGGGATAGCTCCCGCCACAAAATCAACGATGAAAACAGACAGGTATGTCCGTAATTATCACGAAAAATAGTGGCATATTCAAAAGTTGAAGGCCTATTAGAGAATCCCAGGTCCGCATTCACTTACATTCTCTCCTCTCACTCTTGAGCCCTACTAATAGTAGCAGCCGCCACTCCCACTCCGTCCTCCGCCCCCATGGCTGCGATCAGCCGCCTGAGAGCTGTCGCTCCGATGTTTAGACCGCTTAGATTTCTCTCTAATCGGTCTTTCGGGTCGGCGGCTGTCGCAGTTCAGTACGACTATGATGATGATGAAGAAGAAGAAGAACAGTATCAATTGTGCAAACCAAGTGCCATGGCTGATACAGAAGGTTCCGCACCGGAACGTGGAGTGCAGTGGTTAATGATAGGGGAACCAGGCTCCAAGAGGCATGTTTTTGCTGAGAGGCTATCGAAGCTTCTTGAAGTTCCACACATTTCTATGGCCACCCTCCTTAGCCAGGAACTGAGTCCGCGTTCTTCCCTCTACCAGCAGGTTTTTCTCCCTCTCTGGTGATTTTAGAATTCAGTTATCGTTCTTTTCATGTGCTGCTTGGTTTAAACCTTGTTTGCTTAGTTGAAGGAAATATTTGAGTTCTGTTAACCTTAGAAGTTGTCGTCGAAGAGTAATTAGTTGATAATCTTTCTTCGGATTTCTGTTCTCCTTGGCCCTTGCAATCGAATTCTCCAAATTTTGACCGTTGAGCGTTTCTTTTTGTGGTTTCTTTATGTGTATTCTATGTAATTCTTTTATTTTTCTCTTTCTCTTTCTCCTTTTCTTTTTCTTTCGTCCTTCTTTTCTTGAAACCTTTCTTTCCCGCTCTCTAAATTCAGGCTGTAATCTGTTGTATTAGCAGCGATAAAGCAAAATTTGGATCTCTCCATTTGTAATCCCGTCAATTTGTTTCTAAATTTTAGTAGTTGAACTGATGTAACAGTTCACCTCGATCATATTTTTTTACAAAAATTCTACTTCGTGTCGTCCAATGCAGATAGCTAATGCCTTGGACAAAGGAAAACTTGTCCCTGAGGAAATAATTTTTCGACTATTGACAAAAAGGCTAGAAGAAGGATATTCTAGGGGTGAAACAGGCTTCATTCTGAATGGAATTCCTCGCACAAGGATGCAAGCTGTAAGCGTCAAGTATCTAAAGTCTTGCAAATAGTTTCTCTTCTCTGCTTATGATTTGTTCTACTATCAATTCTTATCACGCCAAGAAGTCAAGCTATACCTAGTTTGACAAGCCTTCATATGATAATTGCTTATCTGTGTTAAAATACTAATTATTTCACAGGAAATTCTCGATCACATGGTTCATGTTGATTTGGTTGTGAATTTCAAATGCTCGGAGCAAAACTTTGCAACCAAGAATCTAAGAGCTCAAAGATTTAATCCTCCACGAGAATATCTTAGCATGGACAGTAAGCTGTTGCGACAGGATCCCTCGAAATATACTCACTGTGGAAGTTCCTGGAGAGAAAATGTCCACGATCACACTGAGGAGGTGGGCCATAAACTCATAATCTTTCCTTCTCTATCAGTAGAAGTCTCATTTTATTTTCCCCTTATGCTTATGGTGCTTTTTTTGTGTGATTCTATTTACAGTGTAAGCTGTTGGAAGAATACTACAGAGAGCAGCAGAAACTTATTAATGTTGAAGCAGCAGGTGGCCCTGGAGAAACCTGGCTGGGACTTCTGGCTGCATTACATCTCCAGCACATTGATGCTATCACTTCCTCACAGAAGTTGACTGCTTAAGGTTGCCATCAATCATCTTCTCTGGCACCATTCATATCCTCTCTCGGCTTTCTGATACCTGTGAATATGAGAACCAGAGTGGACTAGAAATTTTGGCGAATGCTAAATTTAGTTTTTCGAGAATGTAAGATGGATTGGTTACATGTAGCTTAAGATAGGATGCAAAAGTATACGGGCCTGTAAGACCTCTAAATTCTGCGAATGAGTGTATGGTTTTCTTTTTCTCCGCCTGTTCTATCTGCTACAATGTTATCTTCTCCTTAATTCCACTATGAGATATTGAGATTACATAACTTCTGCTTGAATTGGGAGTTATATTAAGGGGAAATTTTGTTTTAGAAGTTTTTTTGGGGGCAATTCTGCTGATAGTGTAAAAGAAAGAGTAATTTTGCCTTGATCGTTATTAATGTCAGTTACGTCATTTTTATTAAGGTGTAAATTTATATCGGAAGTTCATATATCATCTATTTTATCTTTCTTTAAAGTTATATTTAAAACTTCTGGGCAAATTTAAACCTTAACAAGAATGATGTGGATGACATATGAATTGTCAGTTCAGTATATTTGATCAACTAACAATCAAAATTAACTAAAATAACAATCTAAGCAAAATTGTTATATTTTTTACACTTCTAAGGTAAAATTACCCTTCTAAACTTTTAGGAAAAAATTGCCTATTGGTGAAAACTTACAGGACAAAAATGCCCTAACCTTATTTTAATTGAAGGAAAAAAAAATTTGAGATAGAGTATTAAATTAACAGTTAATATCCTGTACAACATATTAAGGAAAAAATTTATCAATAACTAAAGAGAGAATGACATTAAGAACCCTATAAAAAAGTAATACAATGGATTAAATTATGATTTAAACAAACCATAGCATGATTTATATCTGAATCTACTTCAGATTGTGTTTTTCAAGTTTGAGTGATATCTTTTATTTTTCACTCGAATTATTAATCAACATAAAATATCAAGAGTATAGAAAGTTGTTTATGAACAATGCAACTTATTTCAAATTTTGTATAAATGCCCATACTCTACTTTACTTTTCCCTTTTTTTTTTGAGTAGGGAACTTGGGATGCTTCTCTTTTAGAAAGAAAATTGGGCCAACGTTCAAATGCTGATTAAAATCAGGAAATAATGCAACAGGTTAAGAATTTCGTTAACCTCTCTTCTTGGACCCCAGATATCTAAATGAATATTATATGAATATTTCAGATTCAGCTAAACCTGGGTGATACCTTTTTATTACTGCTATTATTTTACAGAGCTCACAGGCATAGATACCTAATAATTAAGGATGTGCGAGACTACTCGCAGCTCATCCACACGTCCCTGAGTAGTTCATATCTGACAGTAGATCCGTTGCGAATTTCTTTGGGTTTCCAACTTGGTTTTGTTGAAGCCACTGAAGATGCTGAGGCATCGATTAGGATAGAAGATAAAGGGGAATTTAGTTCATCAAGCTCATCATCACTGGTGTAAGCCTTCCTCAGAACAGATGATCTGCTTCTTCTTAGTTGACATTCACTTCCAACCTCCCCAACAATGGTGACAATGGAAGGTGCCGGAGGAGGTATGTACTCAATTGGAGCTGCATTGCATGGGAAGGTTCTAACGCATTCTTCACCATACTCGACGAGATCATCCTGTTTCAAATTGAGAACAAAAGCTAAAATCTTCAGCATTTAGGCCAATGATTATCAAACTTTTCAGCTCTAACAACAATATTTTGCCTCCCAACACAATTAATCATGACATCAACCGAATTGCCAAGAGATTACGAGCAAACTAGGCATCTTACCTCTGAGTCCAGAGCTTCAAAGACAAGAGTGGGGATAGGATCAGGGCAAAACTCATCTGCAACAAAATTGTCTAGAATCCTCTTGATAAGTGGGGCGCTAAACTTTGGGCATACCTGCACAAACCAAAATCCCTTTGACGTAACTGGCACAGAAATTTTAAGCGAGTAAAGTGGTAAATAAAGAAATGTTCAAGTTCATTGGCAGACCTCTTTCCTGACAGAAGAACTTAACAGCATATCCTTGGGAAGCATCAGAAGGTCACTTAATGCATTTAGAAGATGGAAGGACTTCAAGGATGTGCTTTGTTTCCCATCGTTGTCATCAGGGTCATCCTTATCTTCAAATGAGTCATCGTCATCCATACCAAACAAGTCAGTCAACCATATAGACCAGTTCCCAATCTGACCAAGGCAGAACATTTATGAGAAGAGCTATTGCTTGAGACCAAAATGCAAAACATTGTACATACTATCATAGCTCATCACTTTGCAAGCCACATTCCGAGCCTATTTTTAGATATACATTAAAGATCAGACACCAACATAAAGAGTTGCATGAATTGAACTTGTAACTTTAGGTTTGAATTAAAAATTGAAGTTCACATATATGTAGAGTTTCAACAGTTTACCGCAGTTTTAATTTGTGCCCCAGCTCCAAAGCTCAATTGCCCAGGCGGAATGGGGAGAACCTTTGGGTCGCTAATGGGATCAGATACAGGATTGGTAGGGATTTCATCAGCAGATTCACGAAGAATGGCATTGAACATAGCCACGTCTAATCTTGTCACACATTGCTCCATTATCTAGATTAAGTAACAGAATTCATTCTAATGTCATGATACAGGCAAAGAAGAAACTTCATCACCCAAAGTAAGAGAAAGCATGACTGAATTCATTTTTGAAGGTTATGAAAAATCACATTTGCAGATGAGAAGCCTTCTGATATGCAATCCTAACAAATTATACTTTTCCCCCCTCCTTCCTCCAGAATAAGAGACTGAAAATTGTGATAACTCAGCAAATGAATAATCTTAAGCATGAAGATACCATGGACGTCAGGTAACCAGGTACAGAATGTACCCCATTGTAGATTCTGTTGTGTAATTATTATAATTTCTTTACCACCAGGAACCTTTAATACTTAAATCCATCAAATGATCAATTTCACTTTTAGGGACCCGAGACCCACAATACACTACTGAATGGAATTTGGTCAGAGTTATGAATAAATATGTTATCCATACATCACGTGTAACCATAGAGTTCAGAAGATGTATAATGACCATCGCGTTGAAACTATGACCTTTGCAACTTTAAACTCAGATGTGAAGTTTTTTGTCTTCGCTTTTGCCCTTTCCTGCTCTTATTTTATTGCTTTTGCCCTTTCCTGCTCTTATTTTATTGCAATAATCATTGATCAATGCGGACTATCATCATTCTTTGTTCACACAATCACTCATTCCAAATCTTTTCCCCTTGCCCATCCTGATCAGACCCTTGATATGACAACTAAAAGAAAAAAGAGAGAATAGATAAAATAAAATACTCAAGTACCTTTAGCACAGAAGAGGGGAAGAAAAAGAGGAATTAGGATGGATAAACTAACCAATCTAGACAGCACAGGCAAACAGCCACACTCATGCCCTCCAGCTCGAATGGGACAGAGTCTATCCCACGATTCCCTAAAAGCATTCTTCCAAATATCTAGTGAAATGTTCCCCTGCTCTTGGTCGGACGAGCTAGACATCCTTTTATAGCTTTTCCTTGAGGCAGAGTCCACATCCTTTTTAGTGGTTATTGCATCAGGTTGCATGTGTGGAATCAGAGTCTAAATATAGACACAGAAGGATTCATGTTAGACTTGCACAAATAGATTGTCATTTTTATCCATCAGCTTGTATGGCTACTTCCGAAAATGTTAGAGAAGTGGGAAAATAGAGATTACCTGCCACCAGATAGATTCCACTATGCGAGAGAATATCCAGGCTTCTATCTTTTCCAGTGCTGACGTGAATGCATGGGGTTGATCCCAGTTGCCAAAACCTTCTGGAACTGTACTATCATTTTCACCAGGTGAAGACCCCTTCCATCGTAATGAGTGTGCTGTCTTGCCATTCCTATCTCTCTCACTTTTCTTTTTCACACTAGATTCTGCAAAAACTGATTGTTCTATGTCTTTGGAAGTTTGGCATATAATTGCCCTCAACACAATGATATTAGACAACCAGAATGTCAGCCTGTAGTCACATTCAAGATGTTTTCAGTTGTCATTATCAAGAAACCACATTAACAAGAATCAGCAAAATGTCAGTTGACTAAACTCTTAATTACTAATCTGACACGCTGAAGTTGGCACTTTCTTGCAGATGCCAACTATGCAATTTACTCTAGAAATTTGTTAGTTTAGATAAAGCCGATTCTCATGCTAACAATTCCTTAGCAAGTAATGCATGGAAGTTCAGCATTAAACACAGGACATTTTTCATTGCACTTTATAAGCTATTTGTTTTCTCAGACTAATTAAATGACCTTTTTTTCACCCAAGAGAAAATATTGAATTTTTCATGACGAGGTAACTCGTGGTTCTTTGTACCCAAGAACATCAAAATCTTAGTTGATTGATGATAGGAAGATGATAAATTTATATTTAGAAGAGAGTGCTTAACAGAATAGTTCAGGTATACCTTGGGACATCATTTCCACATGCCTTGGCAACAAGTACTAACCCAGAAACAGCATTTTTAGCTGCCCCGGCCCTTCTTGCTCGAAGGTTTTCTTTACATGCATGGAGATACAGCCTAGAAAGACGCCGAGCTGGAGCATGGACCTTACTCATGGAGCTTCCATGCTCTGCAACTACTGAATATAAAGAAGCCTCAATTGCTGCAACTTCTCTTAACTCTCCTTCAAGTATCTTTATCTTATTTTCTAAATGCTCAACTTTGCTGTCTAGAATGGTCATTCTCGCTTCCTTTGGATAAATTTTAGCATCTTTTTTGTCACTGCTTCTGATGGCTCCTCCACTATTTTGTCCATCTCCAACAATGCCAATTTCCTTCACATCCAAATTATGATAACTACCAGGTGATCCTGTAATCCTCGCTGATTCTGCTGGTGACCTCACTGACTTTACATGCTTTAATCTTTCACTTATTATAATATTTGCCCCACCTAAAGGGTATGAACTGCTACTCAATAAGGCATGATCTTTGGCACCTAGCACTGCTGATTTTTCAATTTCTTCGCTGTTTTTACTATCCAAACTAGAATTTTCAGTTCCATGTTTGTCCTCCACATAACTATTGTAAAATTTACCGCCTCCTTCTTCCTTCACACAATATTTGTCACCTTCCTCATATATCCCATTGAGTTTATCAATGACTTCAGAAACATCACCATTTCCAGCGCCTGGATTCTTGGTCTTGCTGTACATTTGGACATCTGTGAATGTATTTATATGATTAACAACCTTTTCATGAACCTCCTCATCTGAATGTTCACTACTACTATTTCTTGTCTTTATCTTGGAATCTGCCTCTAATTTGTCATGAGCCAAAGGTGGATAAGAAGAATAAGCATATGGGGTGACAGCATGTTTATGAGAGGTCACTGAATTACCATTAGAGGAAGCATGACCATTTACTGGACACCCGAGATCAGATGACATATCCAATGATGACGTGCTTGATGAACTCCTCTCTAGCTTTTGGTATGCATCTTGTGGCATCATATTTGATTTTTCAAGCCTCGCCAAATGCTCCTTGTCATCCCTACCAGTGTTTTGAGCTGATCCATTCTGCCATTAAATTGCAATTACTATATTAAACAGAACAGTATTCTTCAATTTTTCTTTATATTTAGATAAGACCCAATCAGCATAAAGACCGCTTTGCTGTGTCACTGATAAAAAAATAAGTTACATTTATTTGTTAACATAAACTCTGAAGGACAGTTTAAGGTAGGATGTAATAGTCTCAGTGGTCCGTCCTACTGCAATATGTCCACAATCCAAATAAGATTTTTTGAAAAAACAAATGTAATGACGCATGATATAATTTTGAAAAATGCCTGTTCATGGAATGGGATAAACAAGTTTGAACACACCCCCCCCCCCCCAAAAAAAAAAAAAAAAAAAGAAAAGAAAAGAAAAAAGAACATATCCTTTGTGTTAAGAGAATGAAGATCTATGCAAATAGCCATGCTAATTGATCAAGTTAATGTAAAAGAAAAATCCATGATGCTATCAATAAAAAAATGGAAGAGAAGTTGAGTACCTCTACAAGCTCAGCAGGCACACGCCTATTGGCCCCTAAGGCAGAAGCAACAGCTGCCACAGATGAATGAGAAGAAACATCGTCATCAGAAAAAGTGGCAATCTCAGCTTCTTCAGCGTATTCTTCATTCATCAATGTTGAGTCACCACCATTAACGTCCTTTGACACCAATTTTGACAAACTGTCCCTTGACAAGGAGTTGGTGCGACTCCTTTCAGCAGGCTGAATTTTTATGAATAGTAATGGCTGATCTGTGTTTTTGTAGTTCCTCTTGCAGTTCATCGGAGCACTAATGCTCAAGGTCTCCTTAAGTATACCATAATCTGCCAAGTCTATGATGGCTGTCCCCAGCGACTGACCCTTAAGAGTCTTGTCTCTTCGGGGCTCATACAAGTTAAACTCCAAGCAATTCTTTTGGAATACATCAGCATGACCACCTCTAATGGACATATCCCTCAACAGAGTTACAGGAAGTCTAAAGGACTCGTTAAATTCGACTTTTCCTTCGCCTGTATCAGATCCCAGAGAGGGGACAACATGACTGGTAGAACCTGAATAGCGTTCACCATTCTCCCATTGTATCAGTACAGAACGAACGGATCTTAGAGATTGTGACGGTGGCCAAGGTTTAATTTCATCAATATGAATGAGGTAATTAATTTTAACACTAGCACTTCTCCTGCTCTTTGCTTTCAAGCCAGAAACCATGGCTGCCGAAGTAATGAGTCCCTTCCAGATAAACTTGGTTACTTTAACGTCAGAGAATATTTAGACTTTCAAGCCCTGTGACGCAAAACAGCTGAAATGCAGGACATCAGGAAGCATTTTCGAGCTTTATACAGAATAGAACAAAGAGGCATGAAATTCTATTCAAAGGCTGGCAATGAGTGGTCGCAGTAGAGCTGCGGATAAAGACAAACCAACAAATAGAGCTCGAAATCTAGAAACGGATTGCACAGCGACAACTAATGAAATGAAATGCAGATAAAAAGTAAAAACTAAGAAAATGGAACAAAAAACAAATGGAGAACTTGTGGTCAAGCTTCAAAATCAAAGATATAAGCACCAGATCGGCCCGTTGATTCAAAGAACTGATGTAGAAGGCTACTGTCTGAAGCACAAAATGTGCAGAAGCTTAAAAATGCGGACCACGGAATATAATTAAAAGTTAAAACAGTAAATACAAAACTATGTTCATCACAAGAAGATTAAAAAAGAACGCGATAAAACAAAGAAAGCACCAACTGACCAGTGCAGACCTTACCACGGTGCTGGTAGAGTTACTAGAGAACACAGACAGAATTAGACTTGAGAGAGCTGCAAGAGCTTTAACGGGAACTGGAAGGGTTCATTGCTCTGCCATCAAAATGGATCTCCATTTCCTGAGACTGAGACTAGAACATAGCGCCTCACTGAAACTTCGTGCTTCAGAAGAGAACCGAAAACGACCAGACAATACAGAAAGAAAAATAAAGAAGAGGAAAAATAGTGGAAAGCAGAGCTGACGCAAGAGAATAGAATTTTCATGGTTAAAAATATAAAACAACGTTAGCTTAATAAAGCATCCAAGAATATTATATTACAATCATGATTATGAAAACCAAAAAGTTTGTGTGGGGACAGCCAAAACGAGGTCGTCTTGCAGCTGTTGAAAGGTATTGTGGGATAACGTTGCATTGGTGATCATGATGGTGATAGCCAAGCAGAAAAGTAGGTATCACTTGTAGGACTTTGTTCAAAATTTTGGTTCGTTCGTAACGAACCAAAATTTAAATAAATAATTATTTCTCTTAACATTGTTACTATTCAATATACATTTTTAATTTAAATAAATAAAAATCAATGATTTAATACATGGCATAATTATTTTAAAAAATTACCATAAATAATCGACACATTAATTGAAAAACTAGCTTAACTTTTTTTTTTCTTTAATTTTATGAATTGGGTAAAGAATTTTGTATTTAGGATCGGGGATTATGATTTTTCAATTAATTATTAGCTAAGTAAAAAGATAAAGAGTGGGAACTGGGAAGTGATTGTCACGCGAGTTTACAGTGAGTGGCCCTGGTTGTTATTGTGGGTAAGACAGAGACGCTCGTGGTTGTTTAATGAGAGAACAACTCAGTCGGTTTTGACGTTTTGTTGAGGCCAAACAAAAAAATGTGGCGTTGGGTAGTGTACCGAAAAGAGAACAGAAAAATACCACCAAGCACCTAGATCAACTGGTTGGGGTTGTTCTAGCTTAACCAGAGGTCTCAAGTTCGAGCTCTGGGAATGCAGAAGTGTTTGGTGGTAGAGCTTTCCGCCTTTGTGGTCCAACCCGGCTCGATCTGGATTAGTCTGGACCCCCGATAAATCCTCCGAGTTAAAAGGAGGTAGGTCCAGGATACCAGAAGCATATGCAAAAAGAGAACAGAAAAAGAGGAGAGGCGCGTGAAGAATACGCAAAGTGGAGAGAGAGGGGCCCGAATCTGTAAATGCGAGGTCGGTGACTCTTGCGCGCCGACATTGTGAGCGTAGGGAAGAAGTGTGACCAAACAGTCGCTGTCCATGAAATTGGCCCATTAATATCTATTCACTAATCCACTCTGGGCTCACACCACCAGCGTGGTCCATATTTCGACAAGCCCAATGTGTTTTTCTTAAAAAAAACACATATATATTTTCAGAATAAATTAATGCTTGAATTTTTAAAACTTCATTATTTTATTAATGTAACTCTTTAATTTTTATTTTTTAAAATCAATTTCTAAATGATATCTTTCAATAGAAACCAGTTTTTACAATGTTGATAATTGAACAAAAATCTCAAATTGTTAATGACAAGTTGTCCTAATGGCAACGTCACCTGTCATGTTTGGATGAAATTTATTATTTTCTGGAATTATATAAAGATCACAATTAAAAAACTTAGACGAAGTACACATAAACTACTAAAATAAGGCCAACGGTAAGCGAATTCATTAGGTGTGACAGCTTCATCATAAAATTTGAGCTTAGCTAAAAGGTTGATGGTAGTTTTGTGTGTCACGCAATGGTAGGTTGAGATATTCGCTCCCACATCACGCTTCTGCTTCACGACACAATCTTCTTAACATATTAACCTCGTTTCTTTTTCCTTCACGTCTCATATTCCTAATTTCTTTCCTCTTCAAAATTCAACTAATTGTGCATTTTGACCCTCCTGCTGCTAGCTAGAACTTTAGTTCTATCATTAATTATCAGTTCCACCTTTTTGCCCCCTGCTGTTCTACAAGTGACGAACTGATAATTGACTTCTGCATTATGCCAAACAAATAAGAGAAAAAGTAGGTAGCGTTTGATTTTGGATTTTAATATCAATCAATATAAAATATTAAATTTATAACAAATTGACTTATTTATAAATGAAACCATAGGTATAGTTGGAACAAATGACTCTACTGAAATGAAACCAAAGAAGGGGTAGTGTGTTTATTTTTGTATACTCATTGCTTCTTCTAAAAATTGGGAGTTTCAAAAGGCTAATGATAAATGCATATTGTTTTGAAGCTACATTGTCATATAAACTGTTCAGATAGTATTCATGACACGAATATATGCAGAATATCACATCATATTATTTGAACAAGGTTGTGTTGTTAAACGTTATTCTAAAACTTGGGAAGAAATCAAACAAAAATTTGCAGAAAGACCATCATGAAAAATTAGAAACTGATAGAATTTACAATTTGACACCACATCTCAAAGACTAAATCTATACATCCACTTGAAACGTTCTTAGTCTCTAAAAACCCTTCTAATTCAACCTCGGCAGTTTCCACCAAATCTCATTTATAGCAGACTTGACCCCGGCCGGCGGCAGCTGTTAGTCATGTTCAAGGTTTGCTTCATCATTAGCCTAAATTTTAGCAGTCTCTAGAAGGGATATGAATTCTAACTAGCTATCTGTCATCATGTTAGGACACTCCAACAAATGAAACCTAATATCAACTTTACATTTATGGTTGCATAAAAGATTGAAGATGAAGATCTGACATTTTCTTTATATGGGAGAAGATATCATCAACTATCATGTAGAATCAGATTTCTGATCTGCATCTGCAGTGGCCTGGACTTGAGCTGCGTATTGTAAGTTCCAAAGGACATCTTCAAAAGAGGGACGGCATGATGGTTCAGGCGATATGCATTTGGTTGTTATAGATACTGCAATTGATAATGACTCTTGAGAGCAGGTGGTCAACACTATTGGATCCACTATCTTTCTTCGACCATCTTGACTCCCAAAGGACGCCTGTTGGTTCACAACACCAGAATTCAACTACATTAGCTGCTCATGAAAAGATCAGCAATTTTTATATTCATTAGAGGGTTCTAAAAAAAATTGAATCAACAGGTGATCCTAGAAATCAAGATCCTGTGACTTCTAAGAAATTTGGATTACTTAGGCCATAAAGAGGCAACAAATTAGGCTCTATGTCAGGGCAGACATCTCACATCAATAAACCAATAAGAATTCACCAAGGTGCATCGAAGCACGTGTTGCAGGTGGGGAAATTTGTTTTCACATATTGTTAAAAGACTTTTGGAACATATTCATACTCTCAGCAATCAAGGGCTTCTCTTTACCTTTTCAGTCAGGAAATATTCTTCTCCTTTCTCACTCGATATGGTTCCAACAAGCGATTCAAACAATATGAATCCAAAATTATAAACATCATCCTCCACTGATGTCTTTTGGCTGAAAAGCAAGAAAAGTTTAATTGAACAGTTAGTATGCTATTTACCAACACAATTTCACCCAAAGGATCCGAAATTACTTATGAGAAGGGAAGATAAATCAATATAGGATCATTGTGTTGGTGATGCTGAGGTAATATAATGACAATGGGCCTGATAGTGATAATTTAAAATCATCATTATACTGGAACTGAAAAGTGCAGAGTTTAGGGTAGTAACGGCAGCTATGGCAATAGAATACAGTGCAAAATTGAAACTAACGTCCCAACCCAACACAAGTAATAAATTCAGTGGTTAGGCGTTCTGCTATAAATAAAATAAACTCCAATTGGCATTCATACCACGCTATAGGGCTTTCTCCGTTAGCCTGTAGAAAACAAAAATATAGAAAGCAACAGAGTCACTCAAGGAATCATATCAAATTAAGTATAAATAGTTGCATAAAAGAGCTGGCAAATGTACCTCGAGTTTTTCAATTTCTTCTCTGATTAGGGACATTCCATAATCACTTAATTTGGGAATGTGGTGCTCATCAAGCAAAATATTGTTTGTCTTTAATTGGTTTCTAAAACAGCCAGGTATAACCCCAGTATGTAAGAAATGCACAGCCTTGGCAACTCCAATTAAAATTGCCAATCTATCAGACCACTTGAGTGCCTTCTCTGGAGAAAATTCTGAATGTTATGATACAGAAAGATTAGTAGGTTGAAAACCTCACTACAGAAAGTTATGATATGCACAGGTAATGATTATGACATTGCTCGTGGTGAACATAATACCAAGTTTCACCCTGATTGAGGTTTACTCTATATGCATACGAGAGACAATCTATATAATTGAAAGAGAGAAGAAAGGCAACATTCGATGAAATTTAAGCGCTCGTTCTTTAATAGACTGTAATGTTATACTAACCTGACAGATGTGCACGATAATTGCCATTTGGTATATACTCATACACAAGATGAAGGTTGAGGGTACTGGAATGATCTTGTCTACCACCATCTATACAATGACCCAAGAGGCTAACCAAATTAGGATGGTGAAGCTTTGAGAGTAAATCCATCCGACCCTTAAGATTTTGAATTGAGCATTTCTTTGAGAGAGACAAGGATCGTATTGCTACATAGAGCCCATTTTCCAGTTTACCTTTGTACAACTGAAATATGGCAGAAAACTTGATTAAAAGTACTTTACACATGAAGGTGCTTCTTAAATCTTACTCCCTCTGGTCCTTATTATAAGGCACCAACCACCAACATTTTTTTGTCCTTATTATAAGGCACCAACTTACTTTAACTAACTCATTTATTACTATTTTTCCATTATGCCCTCATTTTTAACTAACTCATTTAAACCTACATCATTAAAGTAGGGGCAAAGTTGGAAACATTTATTACTTTTAGACCTCATTAATGACTTAACCTCCATTCCTTGGTCCGCGAGAAAATGGTAGTTGGTGCCTTATAATAAGGACCAGAGGGAGTATCTGCATTTTTCCTTGTTCTGTTCATTCCGAAGTATAACAAAGAACTGAAAAACCAGAAAATATTTAATTAAGGCATGTGTTGAGTGGCTGAATGAGAATGGTACCTTCCCTATGGAGCCTTCTCCCATATAAGTTGACTCGTGAAAATCTTTCGTGGCCTCCTTCAGCTCTTCAATTGAAAACACTCGACAGACTGGATTAGCCTGTGCCCCAATCTTCATTGCATGAGAAATGAATCCTGAAAAATATAGAAATGAAGACATAACTATTTTACATCTACTGTTTTTCATCGTCAAGAACTCGATTCTGAATAAAAACAATAGACCAATATTCCTTAACAGCTTAACCTACAAACTTACTGGCACTTGCAAGGAGTTCAGAGGAAACCCCTGCTGCAGAATTATCTCTGACTGTTTTTAGCAACGCATGCTGCCCATGTGTTTTTCTCAAATGGCATCTCTTGCGACAAAAGAAAACACCAAACACAAAAAGCACGAGAATGAGCACCAGTCCAGTAATAAAGGCCACGGCTACACCTATTTTCACTGCCTGGAACTTCTTCACGCTGGGCTGTTTACAGTAAGACCCTCGCGTCTGGTGTTGAGATCCTTGAGAATCAACAGTTAAGCAATTCCCACCATATTTCACGACTCTTCTATCAGACGTGCCTGCCAAGCAAGAAGGAAGTCCACCAAGTAGCTTGTTACTAGAAATATCCACATACCCAAGTTTGCTTCCACAGGTTAGTTTGTCTGGAAGGGACCCGCTCAGGGCATTGCTTGCCAAATTCATGAATCTGATGTTAGGCAAAGAGAACAATGGGGAAGGGGGAATCCCACTGAGATTATTTGATGAGAGGTCTAGATGTTGAAGCTGAACCAGCTCACCGAACTGCTTGGGTATCTTGCCAGAAAATGAATTTTTACTGAGGAGAACTGTAACTACTGATTTGGGCATCAACGGTAGTTCAGAGTCTAAATGATTATCTCCTAAATTCAGCACATGTAAGCCAGTGAGAGTACTCAGATCAGGCAATTTACCAGACAAGTCATTGTGAGACAAGGAAATGTCAGTAAGCGTTTTAATTTTGCACAGTGAAGAGGGGAATGAACCCTTCAAGCGGTTGCTATTCAAACTCACAGCTCGTAGATGAGATAATGAATCAAACCAATCCGGCATAGTGCTATTGAAATAATTGGCATTAATGGTAAGTGTATGAAGTTTTACCATTGTAGATATTTTTGGCGGGATTGTACCGTATAAGAAATTTGAGCTCAAGTCCAGAATTTCAAGTAAAGATAGTCGATGAATCTTATCAGGGAGTGGCCCCCAAAGTCCCAGTGAGACCAAGCTAAGAACCCTCAAGCTGGACAATCTGACCAATGTTGTGACAAAAGAATCAATAGAGAAGCTCTCAGACAAAGTTTGATTAGGAATTGCCAACCCATTGAACTGTTTGACGTTCACAGGTTTATCTCCCATGATTTTAAGCTCTGTAACAGAATTGTCCTCACATTTAATGCTCATACGTGCCGATGGAGATATGTTACAGAAGTCTCCGTAATAATTTCCCCAAACTTCCAACGAGGTAGGGTTCTCCAGAGACTTCCTTAACTGTAACAGGGTATGAGTTTGAGCAGCCGGCAGTTCATAGCTGCTTTGGATAGACAAAAACCAGGAAAGAACCAGAAGAAGGTGAAAATGTCTCATTGAACCAGTTTGGAGCATTAGGCCCACAATTACATGAAGGTGAACATCGATACTAGCAGAAGTTTTGGACTATTAATGGTCAAAGAAAGAAAAAGACGCCTGATAGAAAATGATATTTAAAGAAAACTACGCTTCGAATTCTCCTATTTCAAAAGCAAATTGCTCTGAGAAAATCCTACTCAGGAAGGAAATTCATGAGCAGCAGCTTCCAGCAATTCATCACCTGCTCAACACACAAGTATTGGTGAAGACAACGGAGATTCCTTTAAGTCGCTGAATTTTTATGCATGGTCCAACAAGCTAATCCAAAATCCATGAGGAAGAAAAGGGAACATGAAGAATATAGCGAAGCTCACGAAGCAAATTAAAGAATGTGAATGTTTATCAGACAATAACAAGAAAGAACGACTAACCGAAACGTCCAAATAAAAGAGTCAACAAGAAAGAAATGCAGTTAACTTTTGGCCTGGCAATGAATGCGCTATATGAAGAGATGTGCTAAACGGTGAGGAAGGTAGTTGAAATCAACAAGGGAACACTGACGAGGCATTTACTGCGATTTGTATTAAAGTGACCCTTCAGCCATTACTGGTTCCGGCATTATTAGGGAATGACAAGCCCAGAGAGTGGACCGAGATTGTGAGCCATCGAAGAAGACGAATGAGGGAAGGGTATGAAAGAATTGGGCTATATTATGGGAGTCTCAGACTCAATGATCACCGCAATGTATATTATACTCCCTCTCAGTCATTATCAATGTCACTTCCAACAATTGTTTTTTTTTTTTTTAACAATACTTCCAACTAATTCTCACACAAAGTATTAACAATAAAGGCATTAAATTCCTAAATTAATAATTTTTTACAACTTTACCTCTCTTCAGTGACGTGATTAATTTTTTTCCAACTTTAAATGTCAGTTGATAACAAGGGTAAAATGGGGGAGTAATTAATGAGACTGTTGGTGACTTATATTTGAGGTCAAAAATTACTTCTAGAAAATGTCCTATGATAAAAATTAGAGAGAATAGGAATATTATATTATTGTAACCTTATTCTTATGGTTTTCTTTTGGATTAAGTACCAATTTTGCCCTTGAAGTACGCGTCTAGGAGCAATTTTGCCCCTTAAGTTTTAAGTGGAGCAATGTTGCCCCTGAAGTATCAAAACGGAGCAATGTTGCCCCTCTGTTAGAAACCCTAACGGTCAACGTTAGTTTACCTAACGTTGACCGTTAGGGTTTGTAACGGAGGGGCAACATTGCTCCGTTTTGATACTTCAGGGGCAACATTGCTCCGCCGAAAACTTAAGGGGCAAAATTGCTCTTGGGCGCGTACTTCAGGGACAAAATTGATATTTAACCCTTTTCTTTTTAATGTCTTGCTTAACTCGAAAAGGGGTCCCACACACTCTTGCCTCTTTATAACTCTTCATACTGTTTGAGATTGAGAGATATATCACTCTGATTCTATTTATAAGTCTAATCTTACATATTAAGGAGATGTAGTTAACTCAATGATTATGAGATAAATTTTTAATTTTGCCCTCATTTATGATCGAGTATTTTTCAACTGTTTCTTTTTTCTCTATTTTCATGAGTAAATTGATATGGGTAAAATTGTCACAATCTCATTTATTACATGAAACTGAACTTATAAATAGGACCAGATTTTTTAGTCAAGATAGACTTATAAATAGGATCAGAGTGGTAAGTCACATTCACTTTCTTTTTTTCTTGAGTCATCAATGGAATAATTCTTTTCAAGTCTTAGTGCATAAAGACTTTTCATCTTTTTTAACAAGTATGTTTTTCAGAATTCAAACTAGTATTCTCTTTTTTATTGGGGGCGATGCTGCTTATTGCCTCAACTAAAAACTTATTGGTTACTCACAACCTCTTTTTTAAGGAGTGTGGGATGTCATTTGAGAGTTACAAGTTCTTTAGCGCATCTTTGATTTCTCTTAGACTAATAAATTTTATGCTTCACACTACAAAAACTATACCCTCACACATCTTTGTAAAACACAAAATCAATTCTTCAGAACTAATCCAAACTGGCATGATTTTACCATGCATATTCTTCTTAGCATAGTTGGCTATGATGGCTCACTAATAAAAGAGGTTTATTTTAGGAGAAGATTACATGGATTATCCAGATGATTGAGTAATTATGTTTGTATCACAAGCAGTTTCTTTCATGATTAAGCCATGTACAAAGAAGGCAACTAAAGTGTTTTCGAAGGCTGAAGGGGTTCAACTCAAGCATCTGTCCTTAGTAATTACATCAATGTTCACAGTGAATGTCATTAGTGAGAGTAGTTGAATTGATTTTTGGTAGAATTTAATGATATCTTTAATTTCCAGCTCACAATGAATCATGAACATACAAGAGGGACGTATGCAGCCATAAAAATACATAATTAAATGTCAATATAATCCACCTGCAACAAAAATTCCCCATTAAAGGAAGCAGCACTGAAAAGTTTTTTAGCATCGTTAATTCCTTTTATTCCAAATAGAACTGACAAACTGTGAATGTGAAGCAACAATTAAAATTTCACGTTTAAACCTTAGAAGTCACTTCTGTAAGTTGTTCAGTAGAGTTTTTTTTTTTTGTTGGTAATCTGCACGATGCTCTAAATGCTTGCTGGTAATAAAATTGACACTGAAACGTCAAGGCGCGCCAATATATATTAAATTTTTTTATAAAAAAATATTTATATATTATACTGTTTGGACTTCTCTTGGGAGTTTGGAAGGAAGGGGAAGGAAAAGAATGCAAAGAAAATGGAGGGGAGGGGATGGAAGGGAAATGGAGGATATTTCCTCCCCTGTTTGGGAGCTAAAAAAATAGTAAGGGAGGAAGATGGAGGATTAATGAGTTATTTTTACCATTTTGTCATTTTCTTTAATAATTAATATAATTATTATATTTTTCAAATAAATTTAAATTTAAATTTTCTAAAAAATTTATTTATGTAATTTTTATATTCAAAAAATTATTTATGTGGTGGCGGCAGCGGCGGTGGCAGTGGTGGGGCGGCGGTGGCGGTAGTGGGGTGGTGGTGGTGGTGAATAAGGATAACAAAGTAATTATTCTATTTCCCCTCTTAAAACCCCTCATATTGGAGAACTTTATTTTTTAGAAGAATGAGGGTTTTGGGGATTTGTAAAAATCTCTGATTCCCTCCCCTCCTATTTTTAAAACTTGCAAACAAGGGAAGGGACTATCAAAACCCTTCCTTCCCTTTCCTTTCCCTCCAAAATGAAACTCCCAAACAAAGCCTTAGACGTCTACAATACAAAGGACCCACTCTAATTTTGCATGAAAACTTCGTATTTCATCCATAAAATCTTGTATTTTTCGGCTTTATGGACTCGACTTTTTTAAGGTTACATGCAGGATTATCTTAGTTAAGGTGCATAATAAATTCCTTTTTTAATGATTATAAAAATATTTTGAATTATAATTATATATTTTTCGGGGGCATCTGCCTAAGTATAATGAAATAGTTTTTGAGAGCTCGACTTTTTAAAAAGTCATGCACACCATAGCTATATCCTTTTAATGTTTAATCCTCCAATGTTTTAATACACAAAACATGACAAAAGAATAATCATGGGCTATATATTTATTATCTCTTTGGCAAAAGAAAAAGAAGTTAAAATCTTTAAATCAAGACCAACTGTTAGCTCTTTGACCATCCATATAAAGCCAACTGGGAGCACAAGACTATTCAACATTGTGTCAAGTAATTATAATCTATAGGCTATGGTATTGATAATTGAATAATATGAGAGGGAGAGGAGCAACATGATCCGGTAGATATGGACCAAGACAGGGACAAAGATGAGACAGCGATAAAAGGAGGCTATTGCTTTCAAGAGAGATGTTTGGTGGGAGCATCAATGAAATCCGAAGCATCTATGTGCTTGTTTGGGATCATGTTTAGAACCCTCAAAAGTGTTTATTTATGTAAATCGAGATAAAACTCTTATCATATACTTACCTCATATATCGTAAATCACACGGTAAATCACGATTGAAAAGCTGTTTTTAAAGACTTCAATCAATATTTCAAATGTTACTTATATATAAGACAACTTTAATTGTATAGGGAAGTCCAATGACATAGGTTGCTGTGTAAATAATGTCTTCAACAAGAAATAGACCAAAGATGATGTTGACATGCAAAATAAAGGGATATAAATTAATTCATCTTTATATATGGAGGAAGAAGAAGCATATATACTATATATAGGACCACTTTTGCTGTTTCCATTACATGAATTGCCTTCATGGACAATCGATGAATAATATGATATGCATCCAGAAGATGGGTAAAAGAAACAATGTAACTGAGTTTGAAAATAAGATAGAAGTGGAATCAACCATAGGTTAAATTCGGTGGCGGATGAGCCTTTATCGTTAAAATCCCAAGTTAAACTAACAGAGAAGAATATGGAATCTCATCTAGCTAGCTATTCTGATGCAGAACAAAGTAGTCTAGGCTCAACTGAGATCTCTTTTTCAAAGACCAAGTTCTCTCTCTTCTTTTGATTTTCTTGTTTAAAGGAGAAGCCATCCAAAGACCTTTTGTTGGAGCAATTCAACTTCATACAAATTTAGATTACTGACACACCTCTCACTCCAAAGGATTGAAATTTGCTTAATTTTTTTTAAAAAAATTCTATCTTATCAGTTTCTTAACTGAAATATATATCACCATGAAATACTCAAATGGACATTCTAGTCTTGGTGTCAACACTTATAGATGGATAATTTGTATTTATTTTTGCATATGCTTTTTTTTTTTTTTTTTGATACTGATATTTTAGGAAAGGAGTTGGACTCATCCACAATCCAAGGGCAAGGCAAAATCTCTCTTCCTCCTAGGTGATACCAATGTTGGGCAGGGCGAACCGTCTATTACCCTCAGGCGTTTACCTAGGCACCCAGGAGTTACGATGCCTCCCTCAGCGCCTTGCATATGTTTTTAAAACTATAACGCCTATTTCTATTGGGGTGAGACCTCATAGTCCAGTTCAACTAAAATATATTTTATTGAAGATTATACAAACAAATTCATATTATTACTTATTATTAAAAAGTATTTAGCGTATCTCATTTTAATTAAAGAAGTTAATAATACCAAAGATACAATATGACATTCTATATTAAATTCGTTTGTTTGAAAGTTTGTGAAAGTAAGATTCATGGAGACAATAAGTATGTCCAGATTTCTGAAATCCAGAGGCCCGGGTGTTGATCCCTCGGAGATGTTACATTTCAACGCCTCCACAGAGTTCAGTACAATCAGGTCAGGCTCAATTTAAATTGCAGGCTGACATCAGAGCACAGTAATGAAGCAGCTGCACAACCGCTTTCCTGATATTTCATCCTAATCACTTGAAGTTGCACAATTATAAAGATGAATTATATTTATATCCCTTTAATTAATAGGGGTATAATTAAAATATTGTAATCTTTTTTAATAAATAAATAAAACAATCTAGTAGTAATAACTTTTCTTAATCTGTGTGCAAGGAATCTGAAACACCTTCTATGAGAACAGTATTTACAGTCACCACATCAAAGTTCGTTAAAGTGCATTAAAAAAAGACAAAGAACCAGATTCCTTTTCCTTTTATTTTTCTCTTTCTTTGGGAGGGAGGAGATTAAAATAATGATGTGCCCATATTCTTCCTTCTTTTTTCCCCTTTTGTTTTTGGGCGGAAGATTCTCTCTGGCACAAGATTTCCACTTCCTTGCCCCAATCCAGCATGACTTTGTTTAGTAAATAAAGAGATAATGCATATAGCAAAGTGTAAAACTAGCGACATCTAGGATTACAATAGCATTCATTTGCTAATCACTAGGCACTGCGTCTTCTGATGCGGAGTTTAGGTAGGAAATTACAAGATCAGCTGCTTTGTATCCTGAAGCAATTGATTTGCCAACTGAGAGCCCACCTTTGTGATTACCTACCATAAGAAATATTCATAACTTCAAAAATATTCTAAATAAAAAGCATTCCAACTAGCAAGTATAGGAAATTTCTTCTGTTATTTGCACATATTGGTAAGCTTTATTCTTGACCAACGCAACTTACATAACAATCTCAGCCAGATACAAGTGATTCTCTAAGACTTTGTTTTGAGCAGTTTACCTGCATAGAAAAATCCAGGAAGATCCTTTTCCAATTTGTCAATTGCTTCTAGAACTGACCCATAGTTATGCCCATATAAAGGAAATGCCTTGCTCCAATAGAAATGACTGCCATTTAGCATAATTAGAGCCATAAGAACAGTTAGACCGCATAGAAGAAGTAGCGTAGACGCTGCTAAGAACAAGAACTACGGCAAAAAGAAGTTAATGCCGTACTTGACAAAGGTGGGTTCCCCCTCTGCTCCCAACAACTTTCTCAAGTCAGAGGTAACAACCTGCTTTAGCTCATCACTGCAACAAAGCAAACAAGCCCTTGGTTAAAGAAAAGAACAGAAAAGATAAAAAGCTTAATTATAAGAAGAATAAGTCTGTTTCACAAAGTAGCCAGGGAAACTTCTCCCTCATTCTCCTAAAAGAATTTCAAATTACATAATCCTCCTTTCTGTTTCAAAAAATTTACACTCTCATTCCCCGAATGGCTACATATCATCTAACAAAAGGTAAGTTGCAATTACACTAATTTTGACCAAAAGACTCGTATT
Organism: Acacia pycnantha; assembly: GCA_025563575.1. Classification (NCBI taxonomy): domain Eukaryota; kingdom Viridiplantae; phylum Streptophyta; class Magnoliopsida; order Fabales; family Fabaceae; genus Acacia; species Acacia pycnantha. The sequence goes on along the minus strand of JAMWYP010000015.1, from coordinate 13,587,410 downwards.
TTTTTACTTGTACATACAAACTTTTAGGTGTGCCAATAATCAATATTCACAAATCACATTGTTGAATTTAGGGGGAAAATCAGCATAAAATAAATGAAAAATCTAAAAAAAATTGCAGCAAGTTTCATTTTCAATAAAAGAAATAAATATGATCGTTGAAGGTATTTGGTCATCTTTTGACTTCAAATGAAGTTTGTGTATATTTTCATAGTAGAGCAAAACGTTGTGCCGCTTAGGCAAATTTATCCAAATGTATACAAGTAAAACTGCAGTAAAATTACGTTGAAGCTTGTGCCAGTTCCCTGTTTCGACTTCCCCCAATGAAGGTTGTATAGAGATATAAACTACTAGGTGCACGATCAGGAAACATCATAGAGGAAAAGAGTGTGCCTGTGGAGAATGATGCATTCAGCAGCTACATCAGATTACAATTTTATTTGAAGTAATTTCTACTTTATTGGAAAATAGACTTGAGATGCATTACCAAGGGTTTTTAAACCATGTTGCTGTTCAATAGAAGGAACGAGAACTCCAAAACCCTCCAGGGGTCTCTTAACGTTCTCCTTCTTAAAGGTGGTAATCATGACAGATAGCGGCATATAGGTCACCTGCAATATGAAACACTGTTAAAAAAACTGACTAGCAAAAGGCACAATATAATTAGCCAATTTTGATAGACACGTTCTCTTAGGGATAAAAGCTGCTAAACTCCAACTTGTGCTCTCAAGAGAACCTTCCATATTCACAAACTGCTTACAAGGCAGCAAAGCCGTAAGCTTTCTTTGAAAACTCTTAAAAGAAGTAATGTATGTCAAAACTAATGAGTGAAGTACATAAACAGAAGTCAAAGTTGAAATGGAGTATACCTCAGGAAGAAAATCAAGTGGAAAGGGATTTCCCCTGTTTGTAATCTTCATATGCTTGACATTAGATAGAGGAGCCTATGACAATACAAAACCACCGTCAGAAATTGATTGTCAAGAAACAATTTGTGGTGACCATTAACCCATGCGAAAATGAAAGGTTAGAATAAACTTATAAACCTAAGTACCAATGAAACAAGATCCTTATCCCACTTCTAGAAAAGGAAGACAGAGCCACAAGAACTCATGACCAAATACCACTGCTTATAAGTCACAGGATATTACAGTCGCAAATTGTTGCTAGTTCTTAAATCAATATTAGATTTCAGATCCCAGCAATTGAGATTCCAACAGAAGTACACCATGGTTTTGGTTTAAGTTCTCAAGAATACATAATACAAATTATACTTAATTTCAAGCAATGAGAAATATCATCCTTCCACCCAAAACGAAAACAAAGAAACACATCATTACACATCCATGTCATTTCCTAGTTTACCTTTAATGTCGTACTTGCATCTTTTTAAGCATGTTAATAGACACTTACCCATAATGTGCAATATCTATTATATTAAGGATGGGGAAAGGGATAAATAAGGAAAACATGCTAACCGTCATAATTACAGCATCTACATGTGTGTCCTGGTTAGAAGAACAAGTGATTGACCACTTGTCTGACGAGGAACTTCCACCATGACAGTAAGATAATGACAAAACCTCTGTATTCAATTTCAGGTTATCTTTGCCAAGCTCTTTCGACAGTGTATCAGTCAGAGTCTGCACTGGATACATCACAGAATTCATATGCAAGGTGATGTATCAGGGGCATAAATAACAAATTCATACATCCAATGTAACTACATTAGGGTTGAAGTGTAGGTATCTTAAGAGGAAATTGCACAAAGATTCAATACCTGCATGCCACCAAAGAAAGAAAACGAACCCCTCTTAGGTTTCTTGTTTTCCAATGCACCCTTAGTTCCTCCAGTTTTTTCCTTTTTGACAGACAACTTTGATTGCAGAGCCCCCGCTATAAGAGAGCCAAATCTAAGACACAAGAATTTCGATCAAGACCAAATATATTTCATTTCACAAAAGTTTCACACAGCTCCAATTCAACCACTTAGAACTGTAAGGCTTTAATAACTACCAACACTATTATCTGGTATTCAAAAATTGGCATACCCACATAATATGACGCAACTTTGTGAAGCTTAACAAATTATCTTGCTCATTATAATGCAAAATCCAATTAAAGAAAAATTGTTTTAAGAAAAAAATTCAACTATTACTATCTAAATTTATTTACCAGCACTAGGGTAAAAAAGTTGCAAAGCATTACCTTTTCTCTAAGTTCCATAGCTCTGGAAAAGAATGGCGCATCTGATTGAAGTACAAGAAAGAAAATAATCAAAGACAAGATCCAGGCAATTAAAAGAACTAATTAGCACTGGTAGTTTCAAATCACAACTTAAGCATATGCCAAATGCCAAAACTGATTTAATTTGCTTTAAAACATAGCCAATTTAAGAAATTCTTGTGACTGGGACCTTAGGGTAGGCACTAAATGACTCGGCAAGAACAAGGTACAAACAGAAGAGTTAAATACATAAATATAGGTTTGAGCACAAAATTTTGGAAACCAATTTGGGATCCAATACTGTTCAGATGACAACCAACTTTTTAAGAAATTGAAGAGATAGTGAAAAACATAAATTGTCAATGCCAATTCTACAGAACCCAATTGATTCTTTCATGGAGTTCAGCAAGCACAACGTAAGATGTCATGCATTTTCAGATTTGATCATGTCCCAAAAAATAAATGTGGCAAGCTTAACAGAAAAGCTTCTGGGGACTTTGGTCACAAGATACTAAGTTCTTAAAGAAGAGTTTGTCATCTTAAATCAGTCAGCACCAAAAGGAATTCCCTTTTCAGTAAAGCAATGGTTGATCATAATGAACATATTAGAACAATTACCCACTCTAAATATTAATCAATATTGATCATAACAAGCAAAATTAAATGCACAAAATACTATAGACGTATTTTAAAACAGAGTATTACTCACAGAAAGAGAATCAGGATCTCCAGCACTTGTACCCGCAACAATAGGATCAATAAGATAGTCCACAACCTACAAATTAATAATAATATTTATATCATATATAAATAAAACTTCACTTCAAAGAATTCCTTTTTTTGACTCTGCTGCAAGAAGGACATTCTGTGCTGTATCAACAATATTGATCATGAACGGAGATTTCAAATGAGTCAGAATTACAATGACATATACCTCTTTACCAAAATGACGCTGAAAGAAACCGCCAACACTGCCAGAAAGAAAACATCAAGACACTAAGGATGCTGTTTTTGTCATACAATAAAAAAATAAATGTCACAAAATTCTTTAGATATATGATTCCATTAAATGGGGTTTACCATACCTTTCCTCTGTATGTTCATCATGCACATTAGCTGGATCATCCTTTTTCCACATAAATGGTTCAAAAATGATCTGGAACTGCAAAGAAAAAAAGAGGGAAAACTTTTACTGGTAATCTAGATAAATAAATACTTCTGTGTGACGTGTTTTGAACAGGTAACAAATATCACTAACCAAAAAAAGGAAAACAGATGTAACTTAGGCAACAGGATTTGAAGTGACTGAAAAACAAATTTTCCTGAAACAAACCTTTGATTGTGAAGAAAGGAGTTTGCTTGTAAGCAGGGCAACAGGATTTGTTGGTACCTGATGTAATAAGTTAACATCGGAATAATTTTTGCTAAATGCAGATTGCTATAATCGTAAAGAATAGAAATTTAAGAATAGCAAACATTCAAAAGAAGTGAAACAAAACCTAGCCTATATAAGCAAAACATACCAGAAGGGGTCTGCCATTTCTCACAATATACCGCTTATTCTGTGAATTTGGCTGTAACAGTAAACAGAATCTTAATCAGTCCAGGATATCACAGTAAACAAAAATTAAAGTACAGCCTCCCAGTAGATCAACCATAACTATTCTCAAACTTTCAGCTTCAAATTTTCGTTTAAATTACAATTGAAAGTACCCAGGATTCTCAAGCTAAATATTTAAAAGTCTTGGGTATTAAATACAAGGACGACAACAAGAAACCTTATCCCACTAAATGAGATTAGCTACATGAATAGTGTAACATCATGAGGCTCTATCAACAATTAGCTGTTCAAAAATATCATTCATTATGAGATCCCATTTTTCTTTAAGAGATATTAAATAAAAATAGAAATCTTTCTAGTATCTGAGAGCATGGTCTTGGATAAATAGCAATCTAGGTGATTAAGAGATACTTACAAATTGCTGCTTTTCTTCAAGCCCAAGATCATTGATCAAAGCCATAGCTTCCATGTCACTCTCAGTCTGCACCAAGTGAACGAAGCTTAAGAGCAAACGTCATGCAACATCGATTGTTAACAATTTATAGAAAAAACATCCATTAGAAGCATGTATGGAACAAATTCAAACTTTTATGAAACTATCTCCTCAAGAGTGGAAGAAGAACTTCAGAGCAAAGTGCACATATCAACAACCATTTATGAAATTAACAATAGTTTAATGTTTCACAGAGTATATGTCCTTAAGCAATGATCCATATATAGATGTCCATTTAAAATTTTAAATCTAATGTACACTCAGCATTTTCAAAAACCTAAATCCACTTGCAACAGGTAAATTTACCATTGTATTTGCTCCCTCATCCCAAATTAGGCCATCCTGTGAAACACTTCTTAACTTCCCTCCAGCTCTTTCTTGAGCTTCAAATACAGTAACATCCAGACCATGTGATTTTAATTTGTAAGCTGCTGCAAGCCCACTTGGCATCACAGAACAAAATTAGCCATAGTTATGTCCAAAAATGTTCAAAGTCTCAGATAAATAAATGCCTGAGAAAAATGGCATAATAATGTTATCTATAATAAATTTGATAGAGAAAATAAATTATGGTAGAAGAAATGTGCACAAGGTTCTCAGAGCCGGCTTGGTTAAATGTATAATACAGCTGATCATATTAATTTATCCAAATGGGAAAGGTGAAACAACTCGAAGCTCAATAAATCAATTCATATGATTCAATAAATAATGTGAACAAATAGTGGGATATTTACTAGAAATACAGGTTGAAGAAAATAATAAAATTAATTGAAAAATATTTATATCCTTGGTTATCAATGTAATGTGCAGGTGTGCTACAGAGATGATGCTATAGTTCCCCTTCTCATGCTTTTAGTCCATCACAACTAGGAGTCTGTTGATTAAGGAAGGTCATATCTTCATGTACAGATAGGTTCTTGGTCAATTCTGCCTGATTTGATCCGAAAGACACTTGCAGGGCCAGTGTCTGATCACTTCCTTCTTCTCCTCAGGTCTGATTGGGCAAAGTAGGGGCCAAATCCATTCCGGTTTGAGAACATGAAGCCTACTCCTTCTTTAATAAAGGCAACTAGATAATTTATGAAGTGATGCTTTGAAACAGGAAAATATTTAAGCCAAATTACCTAACCCCAGCTCCAATGACAGCGACTCTTTTCATAGGCCCTGCAAAGTCACGAGACCACAAGATATGACCATCTGTATCGATTATAAAGTATTTTTTTCCTACTTCCATTGACTACACCGCCTGAGCTAAATTCCGAGCCATAAATTTGGAATCTAAAACCGATGCAAGGTAAACTTTGGAAAACGTCTTGCCAAGCATCAATTTCAAAGTTATAAATCTTGAATTGTCGAACATTGTCTAAATTATCCTTAGCTGACTAAAGAACTAAACAGAATATAAACCTGAATACATTTGATAGTAAACAAAACTTCAAGATAAATTGATTGAGCGTGAATGTCCATGATAAGAAAATAACCTACTTGACTTGTCATCTTTAGCAGTGGAAGCCATTTCTGTGTTTCTTCGTCGTGTGTTGGAGCTGCTGACACAGGAAGGCTGATATGGGGTCAATTTAGGCGGGGTTTTGGGGTGGGGAATGCGGGAAACACCTGATGAGACGCCCAAAACCACGTCGTTTTCAGTCGCCCACCATTTTATTCACCGACTTCTCTTTCTGAGCAGTTTGCAGGCTAGATTTTTCTGTTAAGTGAACGTGTAAGGACGAGATTAGTCTCCAGAGAGAAAAAAGGAAAGGGAAACTTTTTGAAAAATACAACTAAAAATTTATTAAATCGCATGTCAGAACTAAAATAATAATTTTCAATTTTGGCTAAATGATCTAATTGCGCTGAGTTAAGTTTTGAAACATGAAAGTGAAATTGTTAATATAAAATATGATGTTGTTAATATAGATACACATATTGTTATTGACCTCTAAAACTTATACCCTTATAATTTATCCTTGATTTTTGGGATATGAAGTTATCAAATATAAAAATAAAGTTGTTAATATAAAATATGATATTGTAAATATAGATACAAATGTTGTTACTGACCTCTGAAACTTGTGCCATCAATTTAGGGCATTTTGGTCATTTGATTAGAATTGGAAATCTCATATTCTTATTTTAGTTCTAATTTAGGATTTGATAAATTTGCAGCACCAGTTTATCTTTTCTCATTTTTAATTGTATTTTTTTGAAATTTTTCCAACAAAAAATTAAAGAAAAATTATAATTATGAGATTTAAACTCTAACTAGTATATATAGTTACACTGTTTTATGTCATTTTATTTTATGATATATAAATAAATGCATGAATTATTATTAAAAAATCATTAATGTTTATATCTATATATATACACATATATTCTCATATGGAGCCAGTGGATTTGACTTGGCTATGGACTTATATTAATATAAATGCACGAATGATTATAAAAACACTTGTTTCCTAGCATTTATCCGTTTTTTTTTTTCACCCGATCTTTCATTTGTTTGTCTCGAGGAGAAACTTTAGACAGAATCATATTTTGGCAGAAAAAATCTATCTATTGGACATTAAGAAAATGAAGAAATCATTCCCTCTTTCATGAATTAAGTAGATAAATGTGTTTTACGTGAAATTTGATCCAAGTCCCGCCTTGAGATGTGAATGATAAGTTTGACATGATTTTTATATTTTACATTACACATAAATGTAAATGATTAATAATTAGAGTGCATAGTAACGCAGACTCTATGACAATTTTTTATATGAAATGACCACCTCCTTTTAATTAAAGGGTAAAATAGCATCGATTTTTATAACAAGGAAATAAATAGATGTTTGAAGTAAGGAATTAGGAATTAAAAGAAAAATCGTCAATTAAAACCTTATACCTCTTGAGAGATATGTAAAGCCGATCTGCTTATTTGATGAAAAAGAAAAAGAAAAACCAAAACACATATGTAAATCTGTTGACTCCTCGAAAAACCAAAACACGGCAACAAAGAATTGTCGCCACTGAAAGTATTACAATTTTAAAAAAAATTAAATTAGACTTTTGGCGGCAACATATAAAAGGTCGCCACCAAAACACCATTTTGGCGGCGACAATTCTTTGTCGCCACTTAAAGTATTACAATAAAAAAAAAACTAAAATTTTAAATTAGACTTTTGGCAACAACAAAAGGTCGTCACCGAAACACCCTTTTGGCAGCGACAAAGAATTGTCGCCACTGAAAGTATTACAATTAAAAAAAAAAAACTAAAATTTTAAATTAGACTTTTGGCGGCGACAAAAAGTCGCCACCAAAACACCTTTCAGCGGTGACAATGCTTTGTCGCCGCCAAAGGTTCTACTTTCAGCAGCGACTACAAAATGTCGCCACAGAAAGTATTACTTTCAGCGGCGACACTATTGTCGCCGCCGAAAGTTATACTTTCAGCGGCGACTTTTTATGTCGCCGTTAAATGTCGCCACTATATAATATGAATTTTCATGTCAATCACCTTGCTGGCATGAAAGTTATTTCCTTGTAACTAAAAGGTCTAGTATGCCTACCTCAATAATTTTAAAAAAATCCATATACAATTGGTACTCCTAGTATGAGAGATAAATCTCCTTCATTTTGAGATAAGAAGATATGCTAATCTTTTAAAAACAGAAAGAAAGTATTGAAGATTACGGTGCATTACAATATATAAATGAACAATCAGAACATTGTTAGGGCTTGTATGATTTGAGGGAAGGGGGGGAGGGGAGCTGAGGGGAAAAAAATTTGGGTTGATTTTTTTTAAAAAAATGAGAGAAGTAAGGTATAAAGCTTTTAATTAAGTTTTCTTACTCTTCTATATCTTACATATTTTCTATATTAAAATTTTGTAACGTTATTTCTCCAATTTTTTTAAATCCAACTCATAAGAATTTTTCCTTCCCTCCCTTCTTCTCCAAATTCCTCATGCCAAACGGACCTATTTAAAGGAACTGAGTGAAACCTATGGGACATCAATAAAGAACATTTGTTTAACATATCAACTTTAAAATTCTTCTCCCTTCTGAAGTGTTATAGATCAAACCATTTAATAATGCTTAAGCACGCCATTGCTTTTCAGGATTAAATTCCAGTTCTTATGAAAATCGTTAATTATTTCCATTCTTGATAAGTTTAATTGCATTTGTTTGAATCACTTGTGAAACAAAATCGTCTATGATTAACGACCCACGCCCTTTTAAGGCCGACAGGCATGTCCAAAACTTTTGTTTTTAAAGTATCTTTATTTTGTATATTAAGTGTTAAAACTTCAACTGAATTTAATTTATGATTTTTATAACACCTCCACATCCCACCGTACGTGTCATTCTCATGAAAGTAAGCTCCATCAACATTATATTAGTAATCACTCATTCGTCCATCCTCATTTTGTTACAATGCTCGTTTAATTTATCACTGAAATACATCAAATTCTGGCTTGATTCATCTGAATTTTGACTGAAACTAGATAATAAGATGATTCTAGCCTCCGTTAGAATTCCATATATTATAGAGTTGATGTTCTGAAAAAATTTCTCACTGTGTCATTTTCAAATGAGCCTACAGACAGTGAAAATAATAATAATAATCATAATCTTTCCAAACTCCCTAGAATGAAAATGTAGTACTGAGTCTGCACTATACTATTTTGCCTCTCATTGATATAGTGTTTTTTATTTTAATGTTATTTTACTTACTACCCCGTGAATCAGAGGAAGCATTATTTTACCTAGATAAGTTTAAATGTCACATTCCTTAAGAATAATAACCTTGTACGTACATCATTCATAATATAATTTTGAAGTTCTATGGGCATTTCATGTGAACCAGTTTCCCTGCCTATCCAGAGGATAGGCAGGGAGAGCTTGTCTCATTTGGGCCGTCTAGATGAGATCTGGACGGTCTAGATTTAATATTTATTATTTGGTGATTTTTAAATTAAAAAATTATTTTTTGAAAAAATATTAGTTGAAAGATTGTCTTAATTTTAGATTCTCTATCTATTAAAATAATCTTTTTTTAAAAAATAAAAGTAAAAAAAAATGAAATTTGGACCATCCAGAACTCATCTGGACGGTCCAGATGAGACAAGCTCTCCCTGCCTATCCAAAGGATAGGCAGGAAAACTGGTTTCGTATTGCATGTTCTTTCAGACATCTGACTCTTGTGTGCACGTACAGTGTTAATTCTCCAAAGCCCTAATAATGTTCATGCGCGTTTCTTACTCTCTCTTTTCCCCCTTATAATTGAAAAGAGATCGAGTGGCATGGCATGATACGATGAATCGATTAGTTGGTGGTGGGACAACAATCATAATTGGATATCTCACACAATTTAATCTGCTTGAGCGTACGTGAAAGGCAAACACAAAATAATGAGACACTATCATCATAGTTGCTTAGGTTTCTGACAAAGCGAGTTAGTTAAGCACCGGTTAAGATTCTTCCCTGCACTACGTACAGGTCTTGCCAGATACATGATGCATGCTCTAAATTTTATGTCAAGGATTAATGATTAGTTTCTATCTAAGCTTAAATCATCACAAATAAACATTTTATTAGTGGATTATAATAAGTTGGAATGTGAGTGCTCGATCTCCAGATCATATATATATATAGAGGGCATCTTTTGGAGAATGTTTTTTTTCCCCTTCCAAACATTGCCCATATATTACAATTTATTAAGAGAATGTTTGAAGTCTAATGTAATGTTCCTATGTAATCTTAAATATGGACAAAGTTAAAAACATGTTTCATTTTCACTACTTGACATTAATGAATCAACTATATCTTCTTAATTCTGATGATCAAGTTGGCTAAAATTTAATTCCATATTTTAATCCACCCAATCACGCTAAAATTCAATTCAAATTTAAATGGAGGAAAAAGTGATCCATGAGAACACACAAAAAGTGCGAGGGTAGTGGAATATTATATAGAGTAGTGGGGTTGGTAGTTTAAGAAATTCAAATAACAAAGGAGAGATTGTGGTGAAAGGGAAGGAAGCTAAGAGGGGGTGGCCGGGTGGGCATCCATGGTGTCTCCGTCGTGGAAGACAGGGAGAGGTAATGGTTGTTAGCGCGCGTCACACAGATACGTCCCCCACCCAAGTTGACTTTAACACTTGTCAACCTCTAATTGAATGCACAATCTTAATTACATTTTAAATCCACTTGCTTACGTACACCCCCACTCACACCTAATCGCTTAGCTTTCAAATTAAAGTACCATACATATACTATAATTTTTGTAATTTTTCTTAAGGGAATTTCATATTAGGACAAATTATTGAAAAATATCTCCCCTTAATAAATTTATTAATTACTAGATGCATATAAGGATTCTGGTCATTCTCCACTTGCATGTGCAACATACCAGGATCTTAGACTATTTATTTGTAAATTTCTTTTGTTTTGCACATGATTTATATTGCAATTAGTTGAAGAAAAGCTACTACTCCTACTAAAGACAAACTACAGTACATTATTTAAGTCCTTAAACAAATTTCATGTACGTGTCTTTTGACAATGAATTCATTAAATGGATATTTTAATTTTCAGCCATTTTTCTTTTAAATAATGATAAAATTCTGTCATAATTTTTTCACTCCCTCCAATCCTAAATATAAGACAATGTTGATCTTTTTTGAGAGAATAAAGAAGATAATTAAATTACCTTAGAGTATTTATATTTATATTTTTCTCCTCCAAACTATTAGTTAGACTAATAAACTAATATATAATCTAAAGATACACAACACAAGATGTGATTAAGTAACTTATTTAGCTTCCTTAATCTCCATAAAAAAAAGTTAATTCTATCTTATATTTACGACGGGAGGGAGTATTAAGTAAAGTTGACATTATACCACTCTGGTCCTATTTATAAGTCAGGTTTGACCAAAAAATTTGGTCATATTTATAAGTCCATTTTGACCAAATAAATGAGATTGTGACAATTTTGCCCATATTAATGATGATGAGAGAGATTGACTAGCTATGTTGGGAAGAGAAAAAGATGAGAGAGATTTGACAATAAATTTTAAAAGGTACTCATTCATAAATGAGGGTAAAGTTGGAAATTTGCTCTATAATCATTGAGATACCCAACTTTCCCTGGAGATGTGAGATTTTGGTCAAACCAGACTTATAAATAGACCAGAAGTGGTAGTGCTTTATTCTTCTTTTTCCTGACGTGTAACAATACAAGGCGGGAAAAAGAATGAAATGATAATGCAGGGTTGGCTTCAAAGAAACGCCTGCATGGCATTGCAAAATATATATACTACGCCACGCTAACTGCTTGATTTTGCATCTGCAGCTGCCAGATCTTCTTCTTTAATTTTAATCTTATTTTAACGACTTTATATAGCCGACGCCAGTTTCTAGGATGGTTGAATTATTTTTGGCCCCATTGAAGAATCTGTTTGTCTCCTCACAAATAAAATATGCATGCTTTCACACACTAAAGCACTAGTCCTGATAGTTTTAATAATTTTCTTTAAGGATTTAACTCCTTCAAGAATCTGACTTCATTATTTTTGGTTTTAAAATTATAACCCCGCTATTTGTTTTTTTTTTTTTTAAAAACAAGAAGACCAGATCTACTGCAACGAGACCACATTAATTTCTCATCAAAATACGAGAGAGGATGGAAGCGTGGTTGATGGTTCCTAAGCCTTTTCGTCTTACATTGGGGATTGAGACTTATGAGGAAGAAGACAAACTGTGGGCAGCCACGTCAGCGTCGTGGCTCCTGCCCTTAAGGTTCTCTGTCGGCCCATGACGTGAATTGTTGTGGCAGCCCACATGCCATTATGGAAAATGCCTGAATATACACCCACCACTGCACCACTATTTATAGTAACTTCTTTATTTAAAATTCCATCAATTAAATTAATTCCCCCAGGTGTTCTAAACTCACCTCATCTGCATTGTATTTGTCTCGTACCGGTATAACCCATACGTATGTGTTGAAACGAGTCACCAAAAGATATATAGTTTAAACCTCACACTGATAAAAAAACCCATGGGGAGAGAGATTCTGATTTAGCCTGGATCCAGAATAGTCGATTATTGCTGTAATTAATAATATGATTTAAAAAAAGTGTCCACAAGATGCCAAAAGGCTATTTAAAAAGATAAATATCGAAACGAGTCAAATGACTGTACGTAGCTTATGCAAATGTCACATTACATTGCAGCATATTAGCATGTTACTTATCTTAATTGTTTGACTTTAAATAAATAAAAAAGATCAAGGTGTTTTTAAAATAAAATTACTCCTCAAAGGTTTATTTAAACTGAGAAGTATTTATATATTTAACCGTGGTTAGAATTAAAGTTTAAAGCACCCCAAGAAAATTTGTTGGCAAAAACAAATGGCACCCCTATAAAATTTACACTTCCCATGCCTCATGCCCGTCCCCCCCTGTGCTTGTGGCGCTTCCTCCTCCCAACTTTGTATTTAAGTTTTTTACTTACTCACCTCGAGCGTCGCGCTTCCATTCTCCATACCAGAGCGACAAAGCATTCCGTTTTACTGAAGTGAGGGTCGTACAAAACACGCGCGAACCCTCTGCCTGAGGCTGTAGCGGCGAAGGCGCGACTCTGCTGAAGCTTCGAGCTCACTAGCTGTTCGCCGGACAATGACGGTATTTTCCGGCAAGCAGGTGTTTCCGGTGGACTACGAGGCTGAGGTGTCGCAGCGCCTCCTCGAAGCTTGTCACTCCGGGGATCAGAGCTTGGCTTTAGAGTGCATTGCCGATCCATTCGTCGACGTCAACTTCGTCGGCGCAGTGAGCTTGAAGATCAGAAAGGCCGAGCTGGTTCTACATGAGGAATCGGCTAGCGAAGTTCGCGTCGAGTTCGAAGAGTTCAAGACCGACGTCACGGCTTTGTTTCTTGCTGTTCATACGAGGAATGCGAGCCTCGTGAAGAAGCTACTGGTAATGAACTGTTCGGAGGCTCATTTTTGTGTGATAATACAGATCGCCGTGTTCGATTTAATTTCAGCCGCTCTATTGCTATTTCTGGTTTTATCTGATACTAAGGCGTTATTTATCAATTTTGAAACGCATTTCACGCTCTCTTACTTGATTGTTTCCTCACATTTTGGTCAATAACTTCTCAAAACTTCGTCCAATGAGATTATACTCATGTTACTGATTTTGAAATGTTTAATACGCTCAATTTAAGTGGACATTATGCGAAATGTGTCTTCAATTTTTTATTTCTCTGGTTCTGAATTGATACTTGTGATATTTGTCGACAATAAAGAGTTTCAACAGTGCCTCTTTTTCTTTATACTGCTCCTCGGATTTTGGTTGTCTTCTTTTAAATGGAGGAGGATTGAAAAAAGCTTTAAAAATGGAAATCTCTCTCTTCGAAAATTGATTCCGATGTTTCTTTTAATCTTAGGTAGTGTTGACTAAAGTCTCTTCATGAAGTTAGTTGTTCGATTATGAAGGAAAAAATTAAATAAAAAGGCACGTATGATCTTCTGAGAAAATAGAGTAAAGATGCTCGATCAATTTGAATTTCGAACTGTTCTGATTTTAGTGGTGTTTTTTCTCTAGTAAATGCTCCGCTTTTCTCATCGATGGTCCCCCACGTATCCACCCCTTTTTCTATCCTTCAGTTCTTTTAGATGTTAACTTTGGTCAATTTTCCCTCGTTATATTTTTGAAAACTTCTCCTGCATCTAGATGAGCTATAGATTTTAAAATATATTACCTTCAATTCTTCGAGTTTAGTTTCTGACGAGACTCTCAATAATCGCCACTGCGATATTTAGCCACAGTTTTGTTTGATTTAACCAACAAGGATAGTGAATGTTACGTCCATAAGGTCTTCAAATTATTGCTGTTGCTAATTAATATGTGGGCAACATTATGCATGACTAACCATTTTGCTTCAAAGATACATGAGCGACATCCAATTTTTCTTGGTCCTTTATCCTAGCATGTCTTATCTGTCCCATACTGTGTTGTCCCCAACCATTGTACATAATGCCACCAACATATAATACATTCCCCATTCCCTTTTGGTAACCTTTCCTCCAATTATTGCTTTGGCCATCACACCGCTCGCGCGCGCGCACACAGTACTATTCAATAAAAAAGGTAAAAGGGGAAAATCATAAAAGAGTCAGAGCGTTTGTCCTGAATGGAAAAAAAAAAATGGTTTGTGATTTCTTATTACACTGTTGTAATTTTTCATCCTAGCTTCCAAAGCATTGGGAACAATCAATTAAAAGGACAGAGGGGAAGAAAATATTCTTGGGTATTTTGTCACCATATAAATTTTTAATGCACCATTTTCTTTTACAGAGTATGGGAGCTGATGTAAACCAGAAACTCTTTAGAGGATTTGCAACAACTGCAGCAGCGAGGGAGGGCCACATTGATATTCTTGAGATCTTGCTGAAAGTTGGGGCATCACAGCCAGCATGTGAAGAAGCACTTCTTGAGGCAAGCTGCCACGGGCAAGCCAAGTCTGCCGAATTGCTCATGAGCTCTGATTTAATCCGACCCCACGTTGCTGTACATGGTCTTGTGACGGCATGCTGCAGGGGGTTTGTAAATGTGGTAGATACTCTCATTAAGGTACGTGTTTGCGGTATACATCTTGAGAGTCATTATAGCGACAGTTTCAAACTTCCAAGTAGGAGATCATTGGGGCTGGGAAGGGGGAGTCAAAATCTTAAGCAACGGATTAACTTTTTCGTACCTAAAAATTTGAAATACTATAAATTTTAAAATTAACAAAATAAATTACAAGCTTGCAATTTTAGTTTTTATTTGAAATTTATGAACAATTAGGCCTCAACCTATCTTCTACTTTCTTTATTAGGGCTGAATATAAATACCACTTTAAAATGCCCAGGTTCTTTATGATCACAATGGCTTGCATAACTTTTAATTTAACCATCAACGCAAAAAAAGAATAGGAGTAAATGAAAACAATAATATAAAAATATGATGCCTAGAGGCGTGTTTTATTATTTTTGTAAGTTCAAGAATTCACTCTCCCTTTTTATTTGTTTCTATCATGACATTAAACATTCTTCAATTCTAAGTTCGTAAGTTCTTAAAATGGGATATCTTGTGACAATTGACAATTTCACGAGAGAAACATGGTATATCTATCTGGTATTTTTTCCCCCTGCCATTCCTAAGAAAAAAATTAAATAATCTTGTGACTGGAGTTAAGTAATATTTGCCTCTATGGCACTTTCAACTTTTTGTTAAAGACTTGTTTGCATATGCTAAACTTAAATTTGTCTTCTCAATGGCAGTGTGGTGTGGATGTAAGTTCTGAAGATCGGGTACTTTTGCAGTCAGTTAAGCCTGCTCTCCACACAAATGTTGATTGTACTGCACTTGTTGCTGCTGTGATTCATCGGCAGGTCCCAGTCGTCGCTTTGCTACTGCAGGTATTCTTTTCCCTTTCCCCTTTTAATGTTTCCCTTATTATAACAGCATGGTTAGATTCTATCCAAGAAACACGCGCTCAATTGGACAGTACACAATGATAATTCATAAGTGCTTAGTTTCAGTTTCCACACTAAAGATTTCCCCCCCTGAATGTACTCTTTTGTTGGTAGTGACACGGTTAAGATTTGTGGTCATCTTCAATAATTTTTGTTTGTTTGTGTAATTTTTTTTTTTTTTTTTGGGGGGGGGGGACAATTAACCTTACATAACTTTACTTTTAACACTAAATGAACTGCAGAATGGTTCTAGGATAGACACCAAAGTGAGGCTAGGAGCATGGTCATGGGATGTCATAACGGGTGAAGAACTTCGTGTGGGTGCTGGACTGGGAGAAACTTATGCCGTGACCTGGTGTGCAGTTGAGTATTTTGAAAAAAGTGGTGCTATACTGTACATGCTCCTGCAGAATGTTTTCCTCAACAACCCTCACTGTGGAAGAACCCTTTTACACCATGCCATTCTTTGTGGCAATGTTGAGGGTGTGAGGATACTCTTGGAATGCGGTGCTGATGTTGAATCCCCAGTTAAAGCAACTCAGAAGAGTGAATTCCGTCCATTGCACATGGCTTCTCGTCTTGGCTTTTCAACAATTGTTCAATGCCTTATTGCCTTTGGTTGTGATTTGAACTCTGTTACAGACGCTGGCGACACAGCTTTGATGACCTGTGCAAAATATAAACAAGAAAAGTGTCTCAAAGTACTCGCAATGGCTGGTGCCGATTTTGGCTTAGTCAATACTGCTGGTCACTGTGCAAGTTCAATTGCCGAGTCAAACCAGTGGTCACTTGATTTTCAGCAGGCATTACTGGACACAATCAGAAAAGGAAAGATACCCACATCCAGCAATATCTCCGTGCTTTCACCCCTTCTATTTGCAGCTGAAGCTGGGGATACGGAGGCATTGAAAACTGTAATTGCTTATGGAGGATTCGATCTTGACTATCAAGATGATAATGGATTCTCTGCTGTTATGGTTTCTGCCTTGAAGGGTCACGTAGAAGCATTTCGGTTGCTTGTATATGCTGGAGCTGATGTAAAGCTCTGCAATAAATATGGTGAAACAGCAATTGCCCTATCTGAGTTGAACCACAACCACGATTTACTTGAAAAGGTCATGCTTGAATTTGCACTTGAAAAAGGCCATCACAATGCTGGCTTCCATGCTTTACACTGTGCAGCTCGTCGTGGTGACTTGGATGCTGTAAAATTGCTCACTGATAAGGGTTATGACGTGAATGTTCTTGACCAGGAGGGCTACACTCCACTCATGTTAGCAGCAAGAGAATGCCATGGTTCCATTTGTGAGCTCTTAATTTCACACGGGGCTCGTTGTAATACTAAGAACGCTAGAGGCGAAACTGCACTTTCACTTGCAAGAAAATTTACTGGAGGCAAGAACGAGGCAGAGGCTGTCATACTTGACGAGCTTGCTCGTAAATTGGTGCTAGGTGGCGCCTACGTGCAAAAGTATACCAAAGGAGGTAAGGGTTCTGCTCATGGCAAAAAGGTACAAATGTTGGGATCTGTGGGAGTGCTGTGTTGGGGCAAGTCAAGCCGGAGAAATGTAATATGCCGTGAGGCAGAGTTGGGACCAAGTTTATCTTTCCGTAGACATAGACACAGAAGAGGTGATGCTGACGATCCAGGAATATTTAGGGTGGTTACTGTCAGGAACAAGGAAGTGCATTTTTTGTGTGATGGGGGTTTTGAAACTGCTGAGCTTTGGGTGAGGGGCATAAAACTTGTGACCCAGGGAGCCTAAGTTTGGTAAGGTAGCGTCGTTGATGTGAACATGTTGGATGTGTATGGATGTTTGGAGCAATACTTTATCTCGAAGTATGAAGCTGCTTTCTATTGTAAAGATTTTGATCCCCATCAGTTGTAAATGTGCTACTTCCTTTATTCGTTATCCATTCTTCCACCATTTGCTTTTGTGGAATCCTGAAATGTGAAATAATAGAGATGATATAAAGATGGGTCAGGTGTGAATGCCCTACATAAAAAAGTTTTAAATTGACCGAAAATACCAAAAAACTTTTAAAAATGTAAAGTCAGCACAACGCCGTTAGAAAAAAAAAAGCTAACGTCCATTAAAATATAAACTTTTAAGGGTTAAGGTGCAGATTGACCAATAAAATTTTACTTCAAGAGCGGTCAGTACAAATTTTTTTACTCCAAGAGCGCCAAGTACAAAAAAGTTCATTTGTAATTCACCTAAAATCCTATTGTTGCAAATCCTTACCCGGACCTCCAACCATGTGCATTGGGGTTAGGAAGAGTGAATGTAACAAAAAAAAAAATCACAAATATAACAAGTAGATTTCATTTTGAGTAAGGGTGGTAAGTTTTCGAACATGCCCGGGCAAGTTCATGTGCGATCCACTAAAAATCCGACTGTTGCAAATCATTGCTCGGACCCCAACCATGTGCATTGGGGTTAGAAAAAGTGAATGCAACAAAAAAAAAAAAATCACAAATATAACAGGTCCACGTTATATTATCTTTTTTTGTCTTTACAGACTTGAAGTAAGGGGAAATACATTTATCTTTTTTTGTCTGCTAAATTAAAATCTGTAAAATGTGTTAAACAAGGAGTCCACATTATATGCACATATCTTATGTGCTTCTTATATGCTCTATTAGAGGTATGAGCATATCTGTTTCAATTTTTATATATATTATATTTATTTAGATTTAAATTATAGGCTGCTTTCTGACATGTTTTTCCTATCCAATATCTCAAATTAATTAGTTTCCAGTTATGCATTCAGAAATATTTGTCTGTAACACCAATATTATGGAAACTAATTAATTTGATATACTAGGTGTAAAAAAACATGTTAAAAAGGAGCATATAATTTAAATATAAATAAATACTATATATATATATATATATATATATATATATATATATAATAGAGATATAAGCACATAAGAAACCCATAGGGTATGTTTGGTTTGAGGGGGAGGGAGGGAGTGGGAGGGGAGAGATAAATTTTGTACCCTCCTCTTTACTAAATTGCTCATGGAAACGTTTCAATATTCTAAAAATATACTCTCAACAAAAAAAAAAATATTCTTCTCATTAATAACAATTTGGTCAATATCCTCCTTTCTACTCCCTCCCCTCAAACCAAACATACCCATAAGGTATAGGTATGTGTATATAATGTGGACTTGTTAAACAAGTCAGTTTTTTTCCCTTTAAAAGGAGAAGTTCCTAAGCAAACACATGGATATCCTCTCCTTGAATAGTACCCCCGGGCCCAAGAGCAAAAGTATAATATACGGAAAAATGATTATTGTCCGCTTTGATATGTGTGGATAAATATATTGGTTAAGGTGTAAAAATGCATATAAGCTTTTATCCGAAGTGCACTCAGTACCATATACTTTTTAGAGGTGTAAAAATACTCATAACCTTGTAAAACCAGAGCAAAAATACCATTATGGTTAACAGACGTTAAGTCTATTACGAAAATACTAAAATGCCCCTCACCTCTAAAAAACACCCTCTCCCTTCCAATCTTCACCCTCTACAACTCTTTCCAATTGAAGCACAATGACGATATCAGGGCAAAAAAATTTGTCTAAATCAAGGAAAAAAAATTCAAAGCCTCAACCTAGAAATTGAACTCAAACGCATAAATCAATCTCAAAACGAACCCAACAATTGAACTCAAACGCATAAATCAATCTCAAAACGAACCCAGAAATTGAACTCAAACGCATAAATCAATCTCAAAACGAACCCAACAATTGAACTCAAACGCATAAATCAATCTCAAAACGAACCCAACAATTGAACTCAAACGCATAAATCAATCTCAAAACGAACCCAGAAATTGAACTCAAACGCATAAATCAATCTCAAAACGAACCCAAAAATGGAACTCAAACGCATAAATCAATCTCAAAACGAACCCAGAAATTGAACTCAAACCCATAAATCAATCTCAAAATCAAAGGAGAGCATGGACAACTCAATCGTCAACGTTAGCAATATGGTTGGAGTTGTGAAGCTTCCTGGCAGTCCATTAATGGCGGTCAGATACAACTTGGATAGCGGTGGCTTGGATGTGAGGAAGGACGAAGGAGGAAGAGACCGTGGCTTGGATGACGGTGTAGCTTCGCTCTTGGCGAGGTCGATGAACCAACAATTGAACTCAAACGCATAAATCAATCTCAAAACGCCCTTGAAATTGAACTCGAGCATAAATCAATCTCAAAATGAACCAACAATTGAACTCAAACGCATAAATCAATCTCAAAACCAACCCAGAAATTGAACTCAAACACATAAATCAATCTCAAAATCGAATGAGAGCATGGACAACTCAATCGTCAGCGTTAGCAATATGGTTGGAGTTGTGAAGCTTCCTTGCAGTCCATTAATGGCAGTCAGATACAACTTGGATAGCGGTGGCTTGGATGTGAGGAAGGACGAAGGAGGAAGAGACCGTGGCTTGGATGGCGGTGTAGCTTCGCTCTTGGCGAGGTCGATGGTGGTAGCGAAGGCTGAGGAAGGAAAGGAGGCGGTGGATGAAGGAGAAGGGGGTGATAGCACCAGAGCTCATCTCTTCCAACGTCCTATAGATCTGAGGCTTCGAACGATGAAAGTCCCTTTGGTGGTTCAAATCGGGTTGAATGCAAACCACCCCAACCACCACCACAAAGAGGGTGCACACGGTGGAGGCGAGGTGGCTGGAGGGAGACATAGAAGGTGGAAGATGAAGGATTGATTTTGAAAGCAAGAGATTTTGATGCCGCCTGGAATTTGAAGAGAGAATGGAGAAGATGAAGGACAAGGTTAGGGTTAGAAGGGTAAAATGAAGGGCAAAAGAGGAATTTTAAAATTGTAGACATTTTTATTTTTTAAATAATGTGGTTTGATGAGAACCTTTTTGTCTTTAACCTTGGGGTCCACAATCAAAAATAAACCAAGGATTGCGTATAGTCAATCCTAGGATCGTTCTCTCTCTCGATGAGCCTTTTATTGAATCCTAAGTAATCTAAATGTCATGCAAATGCAATTAAAACAAGGGGAAAATTGATTTTGGATTTTCAAATTAATAAACTGAAATAGGAATGCAATTTAATTAAATTATAAACTACTGTTTTTGGTCTTTTTAATAAAAGTGAAATAGAGTATGAAACGTATGAATGATGCTCTTGGAAATGAAGAATGGGGCTATCCTTGCTTAAAAAAATATGGGAATCTAATCTTCATTAAGTCTTAATGAAAAACCTCAAGATACCACTTGAGTCTAATATTCCCAATTAATAATAGCTTCTACAAATATAGCTAACTACTACCTCTTGAGATATTGTTTAAAACCCTTAATGTGCAATAAAAATTGGATTAGTGCAACATGAGCCTTCTCAAATTTGAGTGCTAACCAGCCCCTCAAGGGCACAAATAAATCATATTAACTAGACAATACCACGCTAATTAACATAATCTAATTGCAACCACAAAGAAATTAACACATGTATATTTTCACATTACAAAATCCAATTTCAAATGCAAATATCCATTGCACATGGAGACATAACAGTACCCCAAGTCTCAACTACAACAGATATAAATCAAATATTCATAGCATAAGCATAACAATAAACTAGAAAAACTCCCCATTAAAGCAATTGAAGCTCAAGCCAACATCTCCATGGCCAAGAAGCAAGACAAATCAGCTACACGCAGCCATTAAAATACCCAATCGAATCTGCAGAAATGAAATCGCTGCTCTGCTCCTTCTCAAATCTGATCTCTTGGTTTTGACGGCTAAGGGTGGTGCTTACGTTGTGGAGGTCGCCGGAGACGATGGAGATGGGGGAAGAGGTCGCCGGCGACGACGATAGCTGAAGGTCGATGGATCAAAGTCGAAGGTCCGATGGTTCTCCTGTGTTTGCAGCGCCTCTTGTATATATCAATTAATTCCTCTCCCAGTCCGTGTTCACGCCTCTTGAAAGCTCTCAGCTCAACCTAATTAATTGGTTGAGTTTTGACCAGGGACCAATTTGCAAAGTTTAAAAGTTCTCAGTGAGGGACTAAATTGAAACCTTTTCAATTTGAGTTCAAGGGAAATTTACTAAAATAAGAATTAAAAATAAAAAATTTACCCAATTAAAACAGTTTGAAAACTATTTTCCAATCTAATGCTCACGCCACAAGAGGCGTCAATCTAATGCAGTCACGCCACAAGAGGCGTCAGCTAAATTGACGCCACAGCGTCAATTTAAATTGATGCCTATTGGCGTCAATTAAATGTTAATTGACGCCAGGTGGCGTCATTTTTTTAAAAAAAATATAATTTTATAATTATATTTAGAATTATAAATAATAAATAATTTAATTAAAGGGGGTTTACATCAGAGCTATGGGTGAAGGAGGAAAAATATAACTTGGGAAGCTGGTAATGTCCTGGGTATCCAACTTTACATTTTTCTTCTTCTTGTGTTTCACAACTCAGATTTCTATGATGCTCAACTTGGTTCTGGAATGCAGAGTTCACCAAGCCTGACTCGATTCCTGTGTTTCACAACTCAGATTTTTAAGATCCATATCATGTACAAACAATTAAATGTAATGGTACAATTAATTAAAGGGGGTTTACATCATATATGTTTTAAAAAGAGTAAATACCCATTTTGGTCACTGAAAAAAAAAAGACCATTATTCGTCCTTTTTATAGGACTAAAAAGGACTGTTTTTTTGTTAGGGACCAAAAAAGATATTTACTCTTTTTAAAAATACTTTGTTCCTTTCCCTGCTTTAAGTTTAAATAGAGAATAATTAATTAGTTAGAGAATAATTAATTAGTAAATTATTTATTAAATTATTTATTATTTATAATTCTAAATTATATTATAAAATTATATTTAAAAATAAATAAATAACGCCACCTGGCGTCAATTAATATTAAACGTTTAATTGACGCCAAAAGGCGTCAATTTAAATTAACGCTGTGGCGTCAATTCAGCTGACGCCTCTTATGGCGTCAGCATTAAATTGGAAAATAGTTTTCAAACTGTTTTAATTGGGTAAATTTTTTATTTTTAATTATTATTTTGGTAAATTTCCCTGAGTTCAAACTTTCATTTTCAAATTTGATCTAATCTTTTCAAGCATCTACAATAAAAATAAAAATCTAACATCAAATATTCTCATAAAAATCAATGATTAAGAGTAATTACAATTTCTTTGACAATTTTACCCTTTTTAGTCATAATTTAATATATTTACTCTTAATATCAATTTATCACAAGAAATATATTTTAATCTCAATAACTATAAAAAAAATGCATTAAGAGCCCCAATTTAATTAATAAAAATCATATAAAAATATGGTTCGATCAGTCCCACTAATAGAAGTTACCCTCTTTTAACGACATGTGCATTTTTGCTCGGTTTTACAAGGTTATGGGTATTCTTGCACCTCCGAAAAGCATATGATACTGGATGCACCTTAGGTAAAAGCTCACGTGCATTTTGCATTTTAATCCTAAATATATTAAATTTATGCACAAAGGCACAATTTAACAACCATAAGGAATACATGGTAAGAAAAAGAAGAAAAAATTCAGTCTTGGGAGTAAATTAATCTCAGTCAACCCTTAAATTTTTTTTAAACATTATTACACTCTATAGTCAAAATGAAAATAATTTTTTTGGGTGAATAGATAATGATGCCCTTCTTTTATTTTTCTAGGAGTATTTATAAGACAAATAAAGACATTTAAAAGATAAATAAAGAGATTCGAAAGAATATGGGGAATTAAAAATATTTTGACCATTTACAAGATAAATATGAAAATTCATAAGACAAATATGACCATTTATAAGATAAAAAACTAAGGACATCGTTATATTTTTTCTCACAAAAATTAATTTTATTTTGACCATGAGATATAGTGAAATTTCAAAAAAATTTAGGGTTGACTAAAATTAATTTATGACAGAGACTAATTGAAATTTCAAAAAAAAAAAAAATCATAAGGAATATATCTCACCAAATCAAACTTTATATAAGTAAGTATGTATAACTAATTATCTAAATTGTCACAGGGCAAAAAAAAAAAAGGAACTTATTAGCAAGGTTTTTAAATCCTGACCGAACCGGCTGATTCAGACCGGAAACCGGCGAACGGCAGGAAAACCGGAGTTAGGAGGAAAACCAGGGTCCTGAGTTGACCCAGAGTCAACTCGACCTAAACCGGACGAGTTGGCCGAATTAGAGTGAAAATTTTGTGATTGAACGAGAAGGAGAAGGAGGGGAGAGTTTCGGCGGTGGCTGGCGGGAGTTTCATACCGGTGAGAAAAGAGCGAGTGGAGCAATGGGTGGTGGAGAAAGAAGAAGATGAAGGTCCAAAGGGAAGACGTCGTGGCTGTCGGTGGTGGCTGGTGGCGAGGCTCATACCTCCATGCTTCTCAATGTCGAGGCTCTCCACTAGTAGGAAAGACGCCGACAATGGTACTGTGGAGGCCGAAGAGAAAGAGAGAGAGAGAGAGAGAGAGAGAGAGAGATCTAAAGTGGTGAAGAGAGTGAGAGAGATTTGAAAATGAAAATGAAGTTTGAATTGAAGAGGTTGTGTCGATGCGTGCGACGGTGTGAGAGAGAGATGAGACGGAGGGAGGTTTTGTTGATGGGAATGATGAGTGAGTAAAAAAAATCAAATGACCCAATGTCATGTCTTATCAAAGTAAATGAAGAAAAAGAAGAGGCGCTGGGATGAATCATGTGACCCACTCAGACATATGACACAGTGCTTGTCTGAAGGGAGTAGGTGACATTTTTTTAGTTTTTTTAAAGATGAAAAATGAAAGGTGTGAGGGGAAAAAATCAATCTCTTACAGGTTTGGCCTCAGTTTGACTCCGGTCTGACCCACTGACCATTGACCCAGTATCTCGATCGGTTTAGTGACCGGTCTAGGTTTAAGAACCTTGTTTATTAGTACCAAGTACCAACGCCATTAATGCGAAAAAAATCCTAACATAAAATATGTATTTATCTATTGGGAAAATACTATTTAAATACTAGATGAAATTCTAAAACCCCAAAACGTCTTTTAAAAAAATTAAAAGGATACCGAGGTAGTTGAGAGGAATCTGAGATTATGAAACTTAAATATTTTTACTAAAATGCCCCTCACATGTTCTTTCTCTCCTCACCTTTTCTTTGGAAGTAGATCCTCTCCTCATCCTTTTTTCTCATTATCTCTTATCAGCCCATCTGAGCCGTTGATTGAGAGGATGATAGAAAAGTTAAAGTAGTATTGTGACTTTTCAGATTGATTGGACGGACATGATTTATAAATTATGGGGAATGATGATAAGAGAAACTCAACCCCTTCTCTTCCTCTTCCTTTTCTTGATCATTTCTAGAAGAAGACCCAACAAGCATCGAGCTCTTTGAAGACAATGATGAATAGTTGTGTGAACAATGACCTCTTCTCTCCTTATGTGTTGCTTCCTCTAATCCTCTTTGACTCAATTTCATGAGTTTTATAGCACAAATCATGCCTTGAAACCCGCCAAAATCGCGGATGAAGTGAGCCATGGAAGCTTAGTGGAATGGCTTCATGGAGTGAAGGGAGGGCACTTCCAATGGGAGGCGAGGTACAGGATTGATGTACAGTATCTGCGTTTTAAGGAAGAAGAACATGAACAAAAAATGTGAGATTTAACAAAAATCATAATGGGATTAACCAGTTCATCAATGATTTTCACAAAACTTATGATGAGATTAACAAGTTTGTTACTCGGATAAAAATATGTCAGTGTGGGTTTCCAAAATCTAAGCACTATAAACAAAATTTGTAATACGATTAACAAGTCCATTAAATGATTTTCACAAAACTTGTAATGGATTTAACAAGTTTGTTATTCATGTCAAAACATGTCAGTGTGAAAACTATCATAAATAATGAACTTGTTAATCCCATTACGAATTTTATTCATAGTGCTCATATTTTGAGAACCCACATTGACATGTTTTTACCTGAGTAACGAACTTGTTAATCTAATTATAAGTTTTGTGAAAACTATTGATGAACTTGTTAATCCCATTACGATTTTTGTTAAATCCCACATGTTTTGTTCACCTTCTTTTTCCTCAAAAGCTAAATAATGTACGTCGATCTTGTACCTTGCCTCCCAAAGTAAGTGCCCTCCCTTCACTCCATGAAGCCATTCCCATAAGCTTCCATGGCTCACTTCGTCTGCAATTTGTGACAGAAAACTCATGAAAACTAAGTCAAGGAAGATTAAAGGGAGCAACATGTGGGGGAGAAAAGAGGCCATTGTTCACGCAACTATTCATCACTGTCTTCAAAGAGCTCAATGCCTACTGGGTCTTCTTCTTCTAGTAATGATCGGGAAGAGGAAGAGAGGGTGAGGAGAGAGAAGGAGGAAGAGAGGTTGAGGAGAGAGAAAGAGAATATGTGAGGGTTATTTTAGTAAAAGCATTTAAATTTCATAATCTCAGATTTCTCCCAATCACATCTGTGCCCTTTTAATTTTTTAACTGACGTTTTGGGGTTTTAGAATTTTATCGGATATTTAAATGACATTTTCTCTTATTTATTTTAATTTTAGCTATTTTGTTTTTTTTATATGTGAGGGACTGAGGGACAGTATTTTTTTTTTCCGGTTGTGCTTTTGGAGTTTTCTCGCCGAGGCTACGCCCTGGAGCACCTCAGAGCCCAGACGACCGTTTCATAGCTAGCCATTTCCTTCACAGCAGGAAGCAGCTGCAGCTGCAGCGGCGGCGGCGGCAGCTGGCCTTCTATAATTTCAAGTTTGAACTCCGAAACAGAATAGGAAAAATTGAAGCAAAATACAGCCATGTGCTACTCTAAATTCCTCGTTTCTAGAAAAGGTGCCATTTGGGTTGCGGCTTATTGTTTCAAAAGGCTTAAGAAAGCTCAGGTCAAAGAGACTGACATTTCATCCTCCGTCGGTTTGTCTTCTTTCCTCTGTCTCTTCCTTCTCCTTCTCTTAAATCAGTGAGTCGTCTTTTGGGGGTTCTGGTAAAAGAATGAGAGAATCAAGTTGTTCACTCGAAAAACCAAAGTGTCTGGCATGGTTTCATTTCTAACCCTTGCTCAGCGTCTCGTTTATGTAGGTATTCTCATTGTGTTTGTCTGTTCATTTCCTGTTTGCCAAGTATTCATGAAGAGTGATTGGGGACACTACATTCTGACAGTCCTTGTTCTTTTCTTTTTTTTGGGTTTTTTTTTTTTTTTTTGGGGGGGGGGGGGGGAACCGTGCCTCTAAAGGGATTTGCCGTAAATCTGTTGATTGGGATTTGAAGCTCATATATTCTCGTTTGTGAGCTGCTTGTTTTTTGGGTTTTGTACTTCGCCGCGAGGAACGATATCGACCATGGAAGGCATTAGCATATACATTCGTTTGTGTGTTAGATGCTGAATATTTGATTCCTGATAACCTTTGCCTTTTGGAGTAGCAGAACAGTCTAGCCTTTTAGTTGCCGTAATGCATGAATGAATATTTGCGGGCCTCAGTTGGCATTGTCCTCTACAAATGAAAAAATCAATATAATGAAACTGAATTAGGTCAAACTGGTGGAGCATATTTTTACCGTATCTTTTGTCTACCTTAGCGGCCTGCATTTTGTTAAATAACAATCAATGCCCCATGACAACCTTCTTAATTGCAAAACATAAAAGATAATTATCATGGATTCCTGGTAATAGTTTTTTTTATCATTTGCAAGAAAGATTAGGTAGTGTCATTCAGCTCTGTTGTTTTGTAATAACACTAGAAATCTGCATATATTCGTCCCTCCCAATGCACAAATTTGTATAAAATCGTATCTAATAGTTTGACCATTCACAGGATTTGAGTGGTTCTTCTAGAAGTTAAATTATTGCTTCAGCATGTACATGTTAATTCAACTAGCGAACTATACTGAAATCTATCATGAAAATTTAATAAAGCTTTGTGGGCTAAATTTGGATTTATATATATTCATTTTTTTTTTTCCATTTTGCTGTTTTATGCAGACAAGATCTTGCGAGATGAAATGAACTTTGACTCATATAGAGTGCTTTCTTATCTTCTTCTTGGTGTTGTCAGAATATATTCAAAGAAAGTTGAGTATCTATACCATGATAGCAATGAGGTGCTCATCAAAATTAAGAAATTTACAATTGATACAGAAAAGAATGCGCCTAAGGAAACCTTGCGTATGTCTATTACTGTACCAGACAGATTTGAACTGGATGCTTTTGATTTGGAGATTGTTGAAGATGTTGGCGGGTAAGCTAATCTTTTGGTGTAACAGTGTAATTTGTTATGGATTTTTTAATGTATGAATTTATAAATATTGAATTAAATCTTCTGTTAATTCAGAGGCAATATTGCTCCCAAGGAGGACATCACTCTTAAAGGTATATAAAATTAAGTCACAAATTTTCCTTCACATTTTTGTCTTATTTTATTGTATGGTATTGTACAGATGTTTTATGGAAAGATGAGGGAATTGGACAGTTTTCTCTACATAAGGTATTTGTTACTTTTTTATTGTCATATGTCACTCAGTAGTTCTTAAAATTTGTCAAATCCTTTCAGCCTAAAATGAACAATGTGCCTTGCATTTCTAATTTTTCAAGTGTTAATGATTTATTTATTTCCATTAGTGAATTCTCAATTAACTTTTGTTGGTAACTCCTCTATTTTTTCCTACTTACCTGCAAATTGGTTGTCCGATGAATTGTCATGTGCAAACTTTGATTATCATAATAATCAATTTATCGATTACCTCATGCTATGTGCTAGCATACATCCACTATACCTTCCTTTTTTTTTTCTTCAGAAATGTTTGTTTACAATAATGTAAAAAGTACATAGATCCAACTTTTCATTCACATTTATACTTCCCACTTGGTCTCTTCTGAAGTATCACTATTAGGTTGGATGGTTTTATATGACACTTTCTAATAAAGTTATGATGCTGTACGGTAACTGTAAACAATATCAGTTTGGAAATTGGAATAACATGCAGGGTGTAGGGCCCAAGCTGAATCATTGGTGGATGACTTAATTAACTTATGTATTGCTGCCATTGGCTACTCTTATAATAGATGAAACTCGTCAAATGAACTACAACATGACACTTACTGATGGTTGATTTTGGCTTTTCTATTTTATTTTATTGTTTTACTTTACAGAGGAACAATTTTGGTTATGTCTATGTCGTGTAAGTAGTTTTTATTGTTATTTTTTGGATTCTTTCCATGCTCAATACCTTCTATTTTCTTACTTGCAGTATCCATATGAGGAGTTTGATTTCTGTCAAAATACCTGCTCTGCTGATCCTCTTATTCTGGAAGAGTATGTCAACTATATTTCATAAATCAATTTATTGAGGATAACTGAAATTTCCATTTCATTGCAGTATGCTGATTCTGAATCTTTACCTTTTATCTTCTATGAACTGATATGATCGTGTAATAAGCCTTGCAGTCTTCACTCTCAACTGTTGGACAACTATGAGGTCAGCCCACCAAATAGTCCAATGAATTTACAGGTAGGAAAGGATAGATTTCAAGACAGAGTGTTCTTTCGGGAGGAATCAGTGAATTTGAACCCTATTTCTGGAGTTGAAGGAGTTCGCTCAGAACCTATCAAATTGTTTAATCAAGATCAACAAATTGACAAAGAGCAGACAGTTGCGGAAACTGCACCATGTGAAGACAATATGCATGAGGAAAGAAGTTTGGAGAAGATTATATCATGGGTATCTCAAAAGGTTCTTGAGGATACCAGGGGGGAGGAGGAACCTGAAGTCTCTGTTGCTGTATCCCATCAGGTTGGTGAAGAGTGTATTAAAGCCAAGGAAGCAGCAAACTCAGAATGCCAAATTTATCAAGAAATTGGAGAAGTTTGGGTGGAAATAATTTCACCTAGAAACATGGAAGGGTTTCAAGATGATAAATGCAATAAAAAAGAATGCATGGAATATGACAGATCTTCCATTGCCAAGGAGACGATTGGCAAATTAATGGTAGAGTCTGCTGAAGAAGATAATAATGTAGGCAAATTAAAGTTACTAGAAAAAGTTTCAAATAAAGATGGAAAATTTGATGAAGAGAACATTGAAGTTAATGAAGCTGCAAACTCAGAATGCCAAATGCATCCAGAAATTGAAGAAGTTCATGAGGCAAGGGATTCAGCTGTCAGCAAGGAAAGGCTTCAAGATGATATATTCAATGAAAAAGATTGCATGGATCTTGATAAATCATCATCTGCTAAGGAGAATATCGGAAAACTCATTGAAGGGTCTGTTGAAAAGCATCATAAGAAAGGCAGATCAGAGTTGCAAGATGTTTCAGTTGAAGCTGGAAAGTTTCACCTGAATCCGCTAGAGTCAAACATTCTTGATATAACTCCTCAAACCAAGTTTCAAAATGATTCAGTTGCAAAACCAAAACAAGGTGTTTATGACAATTTTCCATAGAACCCTGAAAATACTAATGCTGATTTTTTTTTTTTTATTGTTTTTGATGTATTATTTATTCACCTACTCTGTTTTTTTTTCTTGGGGGGAGGGGTATCATGGCAGGTGCTACTACACCGAAGTCTATGCGTATTCCTACACCAGCTGTGAAAGAGCGTCCTCGCTTTTCAAGGAAAAGAAAATGTGTTTTTGATGGATTGATAATCTTGCCTAATGAGTATGTGATAATTAATTTAGACAATATTCTTGAACACTCTTCTAGTCTTCTTTTAACTATTTTCTCTTGATGTTACATCATGTTTGAAGTACTTTTGTTACGCCATTGTTTGAAATACAATTCTTGCAATAGATATTATCCATGTCCCGTTTGCACAAAGCTTGATCAAAATATAGAGTTGGCATCTGTCTTGTTTAGAATGCGTATTGAAATGGGATATCTTATATTCTTATGGCAGTCATGTTGTTTGATAATGGCGGCATGTTATGCATCATTATGAGTTACATGTGTTATGAACTACAACTTGTTTTACTTTGTGTAATAGATGGGGATGAAAAATTTGTGCATTCACTGTTTAGATCTTTTTTGTTAGAGAATACTGACATTTGCAATTTTCTGCTACCTCTCTGGCTATCTTCCTCTGCACCCATTTCCTTAGGAGCTGCACTCTTTTTTGCATGCACTACTTGTAGTTCATATGATCTACCAGTAACTAAATAGCAGCTATTCAACTTGTTATATTATATATTTAATTCAGGTTTGGGCTTTCAACTTGTGGTAATTATATTATTTTGTAAATAGTATTATTAGATTAGTCAAGATCAGATCCTAGAATCTAGGAGTTAGTTAGATCATATTCTAGTTTTCAATTTTTGAATTCCCTAGCAGTCCTCAATCTGTTACAACAGATTGCTCTTATTGTATCCTATATATTTCACACGAAGTGATGAGAAAATGTATCGGACTCAATAATCTGATCCCAAATATGCTACATGGTATCAGAGCCAGCGTCCTCCAAAGCTTCCGCCGCGAGTCCGATCAGAGACATTACCCACTGTAACGTTCTCAACCTTCGTTGTTAACATCTTGGCCTCTGTACGACGTCCGACAGTCCTCTGCCATCACCTGCTTCGACTAGTCCTTCAAGTTCGTCTCGATGGTTTATCACTGCATCGACCTCTTGTGTTTAGGTTCACGATTCTCATATCGTCGACCAGTTTGCAACTCCAACAGCCAAAGTCCCGTCATCCTTGACTTGGTATGTCACTTGTTGTCCGGCGTTGCCCTTCGTCCGTCGAAGCCAAGTCTTGCATCAACGCTGAGCACAGTGACCTTCCGGTACAGACTCACCAGTTTACGAGACTCATCATAACTACATGACGAATCTCGTGGTGCGTCTCCGTCTCCGCCACTGAGCTCGATCAAAACGTTACCCACTGTAACGTCTCCAGTCTCCTGCTCGTATCATCATCTTGAGCATCTCCGTCTATCTCAACGTCCAAGAGCTCATCCGACGCTATCTCCTTCGTCATCAAGCTCATCAGAAGTTGTCCTCACAGTAGCAAAGGGCACCCGATACGTTGGTCATCCTTATTTTTGACCTGTCACTGTGCTTCATTTAATAGGTACTGTACTCACTCGGGATTATTTTCTTTGACTAGTACTATGCTTCATTTGTCTCTTTCTTGAGCCAAATTTGTCATTTGCCACTGCTTGGCCCAATTCCTGCCTCTGTTCGGTCTATATGGCGTCATCACCTTATACAACGTTGCTCCCCAAGACCAGTGACAATTCAATTCTTCTCCACTCTTCCGATAACCAATTGGTGTTGGAAAAATTGAATCTTCACAATTATCATGACTAGGCACGAGCTGTTTTGCTGGCTATCAGTGGACATGGAAAACGGAAATTTTTTACTTGAGAGATCAAGCCACCGTCGGATCAAGACTCGCCAGCCTGGGTTCAATGGGAAATTGATAATTCTCTTGTTTGCTCTTGGCTTATCAATGCCATGTCTCCACAAATTAAACGAAGCTTCATGTATCTTCCTACCGCCAAGGATATTTGGGATGTTGTTCGCGATTCTTACGTAGATGCCAAGGACTTATCCCAATTATTTAATCTTCGACATCGCATCTGGAAGTCATCTCAGGGCTCTCGGTGCATTGCTGAATTCTAGTTCGAACTTGTCGCTCTCTGGCAAGAAGACCAAATGGCAGATAATGAATGGAATTCTTCC
Organism: Acacia pycnantha; assembly: GCA_025563575.1. NCBI lineage: Eukaryota > Viridiplantae > Streptophyta > Magnoliopsida > Fabales > Fabaceae > Acacia > Acacia pycnantha. The sequence continues at coordinate 13,554,894 of JAMWYP010000015.1, read as the reverse complement.
GCTGATGCCACTCGCTACCAAAAGAATGTCAACATCGATCGGGTTCTGATTTTTCTCGCTGGCCTCAACCCAGAATTTGATAATGCTCGAGCAAGGATATTGAGTAATTCGTCTCTTCCTTCTCTCTTGGAAGTACATTCTGAGATTCGCCGTGAAGAGCCCTGAAGACACACTGCTTCTCAAGGCCATCTCTTTAGGACCATAAGCGTCCAGTTTAATCAGTAAGCACATTCCCTCTTCTATCTCTGGTTCTAACAAATCTCGTCCGACGTGTGATCATTGCAAGAAGATTGGTCATACCAAAGACAAATGCTAGATCATCTCTTCCTTCTCTCTTGGAAGTACATTCTGAGATTCGCCGTGAAGAGCCCTGAAGACACACTATGCTTCTCAAGGCCATCTCTTCAGGACCATAAGCGTCCAGTTTAATCAGTAAGCACATTCCCTCTTCTATCTCTGGTTCTAACAAATCTCGTCCGACGTGTGATCATTGCAAGAAGATTGGTCATACCAAAGACAAATGCTAGAAACTCCACGATAAACCACCTGATTGAACACCTCGCAAACCACGATCACCTTTTGCCTATCAGACAGTCATTGAGGCAGATACTCTTTCAGAATCCGTGCCTCCTTCCCTCATAACAGAATAGATGAGTCAACTCCTCAACTTGCTGAAAATTTTACAGTCCTCTCAAGGACCAGTTGCCACTATCGCCAAACAAGGTAATGATCATCTTACTCTTATCTCATCATACAAATTGTTGTGCTCACTTTTTTGCCACTCATTGTATATTTCAGGATCTCTCCTCGGGGAAGACGATTGGCACAGCTAAGGAGCATGACGGCCTTTACTACCTTGATGATTCCTCTGCAAGTGCCTTGTCATCACAAATAAAGACCTATGTCTCCCCTAGTTTAGACAATAATTTGATGTTATGGCATAGAAGGATGGGTCATCCTAGTTTTCAGTATTTACAAAAATTGTTTCCTCAATTTTCATTCAAAAAAGATGTTAATTTCCATTGTGAAACGTTGAACTAGCAAAACATCATCGTACTACCTTCCCTCCCATTGCCTATCACTCTACTCGTCCCTTCTCCATCATCCATAGTGATGTATGGGGTCCCTCTAGAGTATCTAACCGGACATGTTCGAAATACTTTGTCACTTTCATAGATGATCACTCTCGCATGTGTTGGGTGTACCTCCTAAAAGAAAAATCTGATGTGTTCAATATCTTTGTTGAATTCTTCCACTATGTTAAAACACAATTTAATTCCACCATTCCAGTCTTACACTCTGACAATGGCACCGAATATTTCAATCATAACTTCAGCCATTTTCTAAAGTTTAACGGAATCATTCATAAAAGTAGTTGTCGTAACACACCTCAGCAAAATGGCATTGCCGAACGAAAAAATCGCCATCTTCTTGACATTGCCCGTGCCCTTATGTACACCTGCAATGTTTCCAAATATTTCTGGGGAGATGCAATCCTTACTGCCACTCACCTTATCAATAGATTGCCTACTCGTGTCCTTTCCCATATGTCCCCTCTTGATAAAATCCGTGAGACTCGTGATTTCACACATTGATCACTCTCTTCCTCTCCGTGTCTTTGGATGTACCGTATATTTCCATATTCACCATCCTCCTTCCAAATTTGACCCTAGGTCCATTCCTTGCATCTTTCTTTGGCTATTCCAATTGCCAAAAATGTTATCGTTGTTATGACCCCAAATCCCAACGAATCTTTGTCACCCGAGATGTCACATTTGCTGAAGCCATACCTTTCTATCCACAACCTTCGAGTCAGGGGGAGAATTGGAGTGGCTCTCGGCTTCCTATACCTGAACCTATACCACCTCCTTATCCTGTGATCATATCCTCCACAACTGATTCACTCACAATGCCATCACAAACAGGGGGAGACAAATATGCCGAACAATATGACAAGGTTTACTCCAGGAGGAACAAAAAGGTAGTAGAGTCCATTATGCCTGCGGCTCAGCCACTCTCCCAACCGAGAGAGACTCCTGATGCCAACAAGGATCTAAACGTGTCCATTGCATTGAGAAAGAAGACACGTTCCTGTACTTAACATCCTATTCAAAACTACATGTCATATGGTAATCTCTCACATAAATACGGTCATTTTGTCGCTAATCTTAATCAGGTTCAGATTCCCACAAATGTACATGAGGCACTTGAAATTCCTGAATGGAAAGATGCTATGTTGGATGAGATGAGTGCTCTTGAGAAAAATCAAACTTGGAATGTCACTAACTTACCCCAGGGTAAAAAGGCAATAGGGTGTAAGTGGGTATTTACCCCAAGTACAATGCTGATGGTACCTTGAACAAGTACAAAACCAGACTAGTTGCCAAGGATTTTACACAAACTTTTGGCTTGGACTACAATGAAACTTTTGCCCCTGTAGCAAAGCCAAACACAGTCATAATCCTTATTTCCGTTGCTGTCAATCTCGACTGGCCTTTACAACAGCTAGACATAAAAAACGCCTTCCTAAATGGGGACCTAAAAGAAGAAGTTTATATGACACTTCCACCTGGTTTTGAGAATGGTCACGACAAACAGGTATGCAACAAGTCCATTACAGACTGAAGCAGTCCCCTAGAGCTTGGTTTGACAGATTCTCATAGGTTCTAAAGGCTGAAGGGTATAACCAATGCCTCTTTGATCACACTATGTTCACTATAAAGCATGAAGGTATGTATACTATCCTAATAGTATATGTGGATGACATAATACTTACAGGGAACAATCCTCAAGAAATGAACAAAATCAAACTGGCGCTACACCAGGAGTTTGAGGTCAAAGACCTTGGTAACTTGAAATATTTCCTAGGAATGGAAGTGGCTAGGTCAAAAGAAGGAATTCACATTTCACAAAGGAAGTATGTCCTTGATCTACTAAAGGAAACTGACATGCTTGGGTGTAAGCCAAGCAAGACTCCCATTAGTGTCAAAAAGAAGAAGAAAAAAATGGAACAGCCAACAACCGAACAAGAGGTGGCAGAAAAGAAGAAACAAGAAGAGGAAGAAGAACCAGCAGACATAGGGCGCTACCAGAGATTGGTTGGAAAGCTTATCTATCTTTCTCACACACGGCCTGACATCGTCTTTGCAGTAAGTACTGTAAGTCAACATATGCACTCACCAAAGCAGAAACACTTGAATGCAGCATATAAAATCCTGAAATACCTCAAAGGAACTCCTGGCCGAGGTCTCTTCTTCAGAAAAACTAATCTGAGGACTATCGAGATATATACAGATGTAGATTGGGCAGGAGACCAAGGAGACCAAGAGAACAATAGGTCTACTTCAGGCTATTGCATGTTTGTGTGGGGAAATCTAGTAACGTGGCAGAGTCACAAGCAACGAGTGGTATCCACAAGTAGTGCAGAATCAGAATTAAGATCACTATCTGAAGGAGTCAAGGAAGGAATATGGATATAAAGGGTCGCTGACGAGACCTACACCAAGATAGAATCTCCATTAAAACTTTACTGTGATAATAAGGCAGCCTAAAGCATGGCATTGAATCCAGTACAACACAGTAGAACTAAGCATGTTGATGTTGATCATCACTTTATCAGGTAAAAGGTTGAAGATGGAATTATTTGTCTCTCCTACATACCTAAAAAATTACAGCTTGCAGATATACTCACAAAAGGTCTACCCGAGGACATATTTGAAGGTTTTGTATGCAAGTTGGACATGATAAGTATCTATGATCCAACTTGAGGGTGAGTGTGGTAATATATTATTTTGTAAATAGTATTATTAGATTAGTCAAGATCAGATCCTAGAATCTAGGAGTTAGTTAGATTAGATTCTAGTTTTCAATTTTTGAATACCCTAGAAGTCCTTAATCTATTACAATAGATTGCTCTCATTGTATCCTATATATTTCACACGAAGTAATGAGAAAATGTATTGGACTCAATAATCTGATCCCAAATATGCTACACAACTCTTAGCATTTTGCTTGACATAGTGATACCTTGAAATTTGACTACATGAACTCTATGCATATGGAACTGTTTTAGGGTACTTAGACAGAGCATACATGACGCGACTGACTTAATTTCCAAACGGAGAAAAGTCTCCCATCCCGTACTTGCTGTTCAGAAAGCATCTCGGGTTTCCAGTCTTCCTGAGGGTTTCTATCAATCTTTGCTGCCTTGTGAGTTCAAAAATTATCATTTGCTTTCCATTTATAAAATCTGCTATCTTTACTAACCTTTCTTTTCTGCAGGCCATTCATTAGAGCTCCAAATCCTGTTCTCTAGAAAGAAAATCAATAGGTTAAATTCCATTAAAATTGCAGAAACTCCAGGGAAGTTGGATGAATCAGAATCTCAAACTGTTGGCAAGCTTGAGCTTGATGAGCCTGCTCCAAGTACCCCTCCTCAGTGCTCAACATCTCGACCAAATTGTTTTCAAGATCAAAACTCAGACAATGTAAGACCTTTAAAAAAGGGTGGAGAACTTCATCTGGTGAAAGAGGTAATGAATGATTACTATGGAAACTTTGAAAATTCTGTCTTCTACTCATAAGGTCCACGGTAATATTAGTAGTTTTAGACGCAGCTATAATTATTTTTTCATACTTTATGGACCATTTTGCAGAGTAACGAGGAAACTTCTAGCCCACGTGCAATCATAGCAGGAGAACAATGTTGTAGAAAGGATGAAGAACTTGATTTGATGATTGAGGTATAGAATAATTATTATGGATTAATGTTAAAAATTATGTTGATCTACTGCATTAGTCTAAAATAAGTTGCAATTACCTCTGCTAGTCATCCCATGAGCTATCTTGCAATGTATAGTTTTGGGATCGGCTTCTCTCCTCTACTCCTTCAGTCCACTGCCCTCCTTTTCCTTAAAATTGCACCGTTTTGGCTCAAAACAGTACCATTTGGTGCTTTTTTTTAATATATATATATATATATATATATATTAGGGTACTGAATGACAGGTACTAAAAAGATACTTTAGGATGTTGACCGGTATTGAAAAAATACTTCATAATCTTGAAAAATTATTTTATGATCTTAAAAAAATATTCCAGGGTATTGATTGGTACTAAAAAGATACTTGAGGATACTGGCTGGTACTAAAAAAATGCTTCATGATCTTGAAAAATTATTTTAGGATCTTGAAACTGGTACTAAAAATAATTTTTTCAAGATCATGAAGCATTTTTTCAGTACCAGTCATTATCCTAAGTATCTTTTTAGTACCATTCAATACCCTGTAATATTTTTTCAAGATCATGAAGTACCAGTCGGTATTTTTTTTTTTCAATATCAGTTAGCATCTTAAAGTATCTTTTTAGTATCCGTCAATACCCTGAAATATTAATTAAAAAAAAAAATGCACCACCTGATACTGTTTTGCCCCAAAACGACGCAATTTTATGAAAAATGAGGGCAGCAGAGCACAAGAGAGAAGCCGGATCCATTATTTTGTGTTGGACTTTGTTAGAAATATTTACTTTGGATTTTTTTTTTAAAAATATATATATATATCTTCTTAAATTTCACCCACAACTTTTGAGAATAAAATGCATACGTGTCAACCTGTAAGAAAAATAGTTTGGATGACTTGTTCCAGAGATAAATGTCTTATCTAAATGGTGGTTGAAATATTTAAATCTCGAGATAGTGATTTCAAGCATCAAAGCTAAATCCCTATCATAATTATTACTTTGTCGGGCTAAGAGGTTCATGATTTAGTTTATTTTTCTTTTTGTTCTTGACTATGCTGCAAACTAATTGATGCTTTTTGACAGGAGACAAATTCAATTGAAACAGAGAATTCAGACTTACGTAAGAACTCTTGCAGATTCTAATTGTTAACTTGCTAAATTTTATTGGTCAGATTCTGTGCTCTCTAAAATGGCCTGGTTTGTTGATTCTTTTCTTTACTATAGGTGGATGGTCTAGGCGAACCACGTAAGTTAGTTGTTACAGTTGGAATGTCTTATGTCTGTCAAGTTTCAATGCTTGCTTGCAATATTGCTTGATGCAGGAAGTTGCCAGATACTTGCAATATTTGCCTATTGACTGGCTGCTATTTGATACAGGAAAGTCGCTAAATACTTGCAAAGACATTTTCTGGATCTGAGTAAACAAAGAGAAGAAGTTCTGAATGTTTCACAAGTTTTGCTTGGACGGGCCAAGAAAGACTGTGCCAGGCTATTTTATGAAGTATTGGTATGACCAATCTGTGTCTTCATATCATATTTATTGTCACAACAATCTCTTCAATTACCTTTCATGTGGCAAACTTCTGTATCCATTTCTTCTGATTTTGAATTTTGACCTCTTGAAGGGAAGAGGATTTGTCATCTATTATCATTGGTGCCATGTTATCTGATCACACAACTGTAAAAAGTTGAATCTTGGTTTTCCATTTGATTGGTGATCGTGAATATGATATAATAATATGCATCTACAATGCTGAGGACGAGATTTGTTTTGAACACTTTTTGCTCTTGGCTTTATTTAGTTCTTATGACATCAATGTCTTTTGGTCCAGTGAAACAAATTGGTTTAACATACGTGCAGAATGGGACATTGTCATCACTGTACTATGTTCATGATGTGATTGTGCCTCAAAATTGACTGTTCTTGAGTAGTTTATTTTAGTGCTGCTTTTTGAGCACTACCCTTGCAGAAGAGGAGGAAATGAACATATTTTAGCATATCTTTGTGTAACGATTTTGTAGGTTTTGAGAACTTCTAGTTGTTTGGATGTAAAGCAAAACAATGCTTATGGTGATATTTCCATCCGGAAGCTCCCAAAACTGGATCAATCTTTTGGAGTTGACGACCTGTCAAATCACATAAATTTTGGAGGTAATTTGTTATAAGTAACAAGTTTATAGGACTCTTTGTTTATAATTTTAAAAGAAAAGAGCTGTTTTGGGGTTTGTAAAGGGATGTTCTACCTTGTTGTAGCTTTATATTTTATTTCCTTTGTAGTCTGCCAAGAGAGGCTATTAAGTATCTGCTGCAGGCTCCTTAGATAATGATGGCTGATTAACAACCTGGATATGAGAAGCTACTTGAATTTAGAGTAGATGATTTTCTTCAGTGTTCTCTGTCTCTTGAAAACTTAGTTCTGAATATCAATAAAACGTCTGAGTCTAGCAAGTGTTGCTTCTCTGTGCTCCTTTCATTTACCCTGAACTGAACGTCACAAAAGTCTAGTGGGTGCTCTCTTATATCTTATTCTTGCTGGATTCATGTTTTGGTGAATCTTGTTATGCCGTGTGTATATAGACACGCATGCATATCTGTGCGTATCAGTTGCTGATGATATTTTTTTATTGGAGAACTACTTGACTGCTTCTAATGATTTCTCTGTTTCTTTTGCTGCTTTTCTTGTCTTGTTTCTTGGAGTAGCAAAAAGAAAAGACACAATGGGTTCAGTATAGCATAGAAGGAGATCATACCACAAACAATTGCAGTAGTTGAAGATGACTTTTGGTATAGGCGATCCTCAAATTTTGCTGGCTTCGGATCCAATCTTGCATGCTACAACGATACGTGTTGAACAACTTTCTGATAACTTGACACTTCTGGATTGCATCTGCAACCAAATTGATTTTGAGAGTAGTGTTGGAAGTAACGAGTTAATTGTAATATAGGGGTTTTGAGTTTTAGTGGATATTTCTAGGGATGGTTTCACTGTACTTTATTTATGTTTTTAGTTTCTTTGCTAAATGGGTGACTATCAAGTTATCAGCCGTAGGTTCCTTGTATAGATGACAGACTCCTAGTATACAGGAAGCTACTGAAATTCCAAGCAGGTGATATTATTCGGTCTTTCTAGAATATGAGCCATTTTTGTGAATATGATTTTATGCTTCATCAGTTCATCCGATCGTATGGAAGGATCGATAATATCCGGCAGAATTTACATCTTTGGACCCGGAATTTAAAAAAAAAAAAAAAGGATAAAGGATCTAAAGAATCATAACTATTTCTTACCCCTACGATCCTTATCAGATTTCATTGAAAGCTTGAGGGAATTTAATTTTATGTTCCAAGAAATTTATTATTAAATTATTCAAAACTGTAATTGTCTTAAATTTATATAAAACCAAAGAATTGTTTTGGGATAAAAAATTGGATCATTATAAGGTGCGTTGCCCATGTAATTTTTAACCTAAATTGGACTGTTGAATAACTAAATTACATGAAAATCGGTTTATTTAATCTTTTTTTTTTTTTTTTAAAGGATTATTGCATATATATTTTCCAAGAATCCATCTAAATTACAGGAATTGAGGGTCCCATACCCTCGTACGTATTGGATTATACGTTCTTAGAAAACTAGGAAAAGATTTATGGGGCCTCATCTCAAATTGGTACGTAACCTGCTTTGGATGTATTACCTTATCTACATCGAAGCTCAACGAGAATGCAGAGAGATAAGGATAGGCAGGGGGAGCTGGGCTCCATGGACGATATAGATTTTCTTTTTTTATTTTGTAATTTTTAAATTAAAAAATTATTTTTAAAAAAATATTAGTTGAGAGATTATCTTTGTTTTAGATTCTCTATCTATTAAAATATATTTTTTTAAAAAAAAAAATCAAATCTAAATGTATCAGAGTTCTGATCTGAACGATCCAGAGGAGCCAAACTCCCCCTCCCAATCCTAAGCTGGATCCGGTACTGGCATTTACTCAAAGATAGAATCATACTTTCATCAAAATGGTTATAATATAAAATATTATGAGGGCAGAGAGAGAGAGAGAGGGAGAGCAAGGGGGATGAATAATGAAGATTCACAGGATAAGAATTAAGACCAAATATGGAAGAGGGGATATTTTAAGGAAGGGTAGTGTCGTAAATTCCAAGGGACCTCGGCCTCCATCGCTCATTGGACGTTGTATCTTGTAATGTCTTGGCCGTAAAGGACCTTCTGCTTCTCCACATACATAAAGGCGTTGACGACGTTGGCGTTCCTCTGTTTCTGTGAAGTCCCAAGTTATTGATCGATCTTATCCAGCAGGTATGCTTACTTCTACTTTCTTTTTCTCATTCATGTCAATACCATCAAAAACTTCTTACTGAATATTTGATTATAATGTTTGTCTTTCTCGTTTCTTTTGTAATAATTTGCTGTCATCAACATTGAAACAGGCGTACAGTAATAAGGTAAATGATTACTTGATAGAACAGCTATCAACAGCACAAGAAAGAAAATAAAAAATGCAAGAAAAAAAACCTCTATTATGTAGACTGGACGATGATCTATTTGTGATCTTGCATAGAATTTAAGGATCTAACTACACAGCATATCATCTGGAAATATTCTGTTCTGATTATTTAACTTGTGGCAGGTTTTCACGAGAGAGGTTGGATTTAAATTTGTGCGAGAAAAAAAGATGGTCCCTTGTTACGTAGTCCATATAGTAATCAAAGGAACAAAAATATCGGTAGAATCTTCAGAGTCTATTCAAAATCACAGTCCAGAAAAACAATCACTGAAGAGTCAAACAAAAAAAAAAAAAAAACCCCCACAAATAAGTCGCAGTCGTATTCTATAGATGCGTGATCGTTTGGCTCCTGTGGGGTCATGTATTTGATAAGAAAGATTAGTCCAAACTTGATGATTTCATTTATCTTTTTTTTTTTTTTTTCATTGGATATGATGAAATGTATGAATGAATGTCAGGAAAATGGAGATGCTCCGAAAGATTTGGAACAGTCCCGTCGGACCAAAAACGACTCACTTTTGGGGTCCTACCTTCAATTGGAGCCTTCCTATAGCGGTACGTACGCTTACCATTTTTGTATCTTTGACTTTTGGACGATTATTTTATTTTATTAGTTTTCACTACTTCATTATTTTATATCTTAGTGACTAGTCTCAAATACACACCATTACCTGTGCTCTATTCCTTTTAAATCACACTCACGAAGAAACAGAATAGATTGGAGAAACTTTACTCCAAAATCCTTTGATCAAAAACCTATCTTGATCAAAAACCTACCTAAGTCTGGGTGGTAAGCTATCATCCAAATAAGGGAATTCTGTCAGCCTTTACTTTATGAGTGACTCCTGTTAGCTTTTGTTTTACGTGTGAGATCCTGTGAACTTTTGCTTTATGTTTATGTTGGAGTCTTATAAGTTTTGACTTTATGTGAGAATTTTTGTGTTTCCCATGAATTCCTTCAAAGCCTCTTTTTTCCCTGGAAACCTTAACTTATAAATTTTTACTTTTGTCTCCAGATATTTAAGTATGCCCTGCACCTACCTTTCTTAAAAGGATCCTGTGCATAAAAAAGAATCTGACCACAATTCATTAGTGATGCTGAAAGATAATAAACTTAGGAGCTATATCCTGATGTCTAGACTCTAGAGATTAATGTGCTAACGTGGCCCAAAAGAGCAGAGTTGATGAGGTCTTACCTGGATAAAAATCTTGAAGCATCTTAACTCTAAGCTGACTAACTTTAATATACCTCAGTCCAACGGGGAAGTTTGTAGTTTGTGCTTTTTTAAAGTTTGTATTTCTCAAAAAGGAAATGAACAAAGAAAAATATAATGAATATATATATAGGATGAACGAAGAACAACAACAAAAATCTAGCTATATGCCGTTAGAAATGACAGTGAAAATGGTGTAAAATAACAGGCAGCAGTGGACACACAGAAACCCCCAGAACTGATCTCTCTCAACATGACTGCAGGTTAAGTTCTGCTTGCTTGCTGGTTTGTTTGAGTGGCTTCTAATTTAATGTTTTATTTATTTTGATCTTGATTGGAACAAAATCAATTAATGGAGGTTATTTAGTATTAATTATAAATCTTGTGGGTGCAGTGATGTGTGGATATTCGGCAATATTTATGAGGTTTGCTTGGGTGGTCCGACCTCGTAATATTCATCTCATGGTCTGTCATATCTCTAATGAGACTGTGCAACTCTATCAGCTTTCTAGGTACTTCTCTGCTCACAGGTACGTGCTTATATAATTATCTATTTCACTTGTTTTCTGTTTTTCATTGAACATTTTATTAAAATTTTGCTTATGTAACCAAATATATGTTATATTACAATAACAAAGTTTCAATATTTCAAACTGAAAAAGATTCAACTAAGAATTTTAAAACGATAAGGATGGAGTTAATTTTTTGGTTAAATCACAGAAACTAAAAATATATACCAAAGCAGACATCATTTAATTTAAAGAGTCATAAATGAACTTGTGTGTATATAGGAAGCTGGAGAAGAAAAAGGAGGAGGAGGCAGATCCAAAGGCCGAAGTGAACCTCTGATAACATATCTGTTCGATAAATGTAATTTCCCCTAGCCTTCTTTTTAATTACCAGTGTGCCTAAAGAAAACTGTTATCTGGCCATTTTTAATTTCCTTCTAATCGAATTCCCAGTTAACTTTTTTAATATAATTTTACAGGTTTCGATTATGCCATGGGCTGTATTTTTATTATTTGATCTCTTTCATTAAATATTCCTTGAGGGATGCGTCACAATTATATCTTTGGATATATACTAAAGAGTAACGAGGAAAACACAATTTTTTTTTATCAGAAAAACGAGGAAAATACAAAGTCGTTTTTGAATTCAAAACAGACCCTTGATGGAATATAGCAAGAAATCATATTATTTTCACAAACTAGTTAAGTGCAAATCGGTGTGTGAGTTCATATAAAATGACAGGGTTTGTTATTTTGTTTAGTGTGAGTGAAAATTAGAAATGTCTTCATTCCTTAGCGCTTGCAATGTAGAAATAGGGCATACTAAACATGAAAATAGAGCATAATAAACCCAAAAACAAACATATTGAAACCACAACCACAACATACACTTGCATTTAACTAGGTCGCCTTGATAGTTTACAAATATAAAGAAGGACAACAGAGCTGATCGATCACTTTAATACCCACAAACCAAAAAGATAATGAGTCTATTTGGCTTGAGAGTTTGGACAGCGTTTTCAACAAAAAAGCCTAGTAGGAAGAGCTGTAGAGAAAAAGCTCGGTCTAATGTGTTTGGAGTGGCTTTTTCTTAACTTGGCTTTTACAAAAAAATCTCTATTATTCCAAAAGCTCACTCTTAGAGCGGCCAGCGACGTGTTTTCATGACTGGAGCATTTTCCTAACTGGACTTGCAACTGCCCATTTTTAAATGGTGTGGGGTCGGCACATCCCCCACCATTTAATGATTTTTTTTAAAAAAAAAAAAATCAATTTTCCTTTTCTCTTTTTTTCTTTTCTTTTTCTTTTTGTAATAATTTCTTGTCATATATATATGTGTGTGTGTTCGTATTCAATTAAATTCTTTCTCTTTTTAGTCATTTTCCATTTCAATTGGCTTTTGAAATAATAATCCAAACATTCATCAGTTTAGAAAAAAAATCACTTCTGCAAAAGTTAAACGGGCAATCCAAATATATATCACATTTACAACCTGACTTTTTTTCTATATTACTTCTGCAAAATTCATATAAAAAATAACTCATCATTACCATAGCTAACCCAAACAGGCTCAAATAGTTTTTTCATATTTTAGGGCAAAACGAAGATGAATAATGCAAACCTTAAAATTTGTTCACATGATCGACACAAAAGATCAATCAAATGGAATAATGAAGATAATAGAAGTGTTGGCATCAATTCCGTATATTCCTCTTTAAGCTTGTCTCCTGATCAAAACTTTCATTCCATGCATTTTGCGCACCAATTGTATCTTTAGACTTTTACCGATTTCATCGTTCCCTCTATTTATTCAATGGGGGTATTTGTGTCGTTTGACATTTAAAATATATTGCAAAAAAATTCCATGAGACTTTACTGTAAATTTAAGATTTCAAAAAATCATTTGGTCGTATTTTTCTTTGCTCAGGAGCTAGGAACAATCTTTCCAAACAAATATAAGGTGGTAGTAAAGGGAGATATTATTGGACCAAAGAAGACCAATTGGGCCTAATTTTCGGGCTACATAATCAGGAAGATGGTCAAAGGAGCTGGGCGGTACAAGGGCGGATATGACAATTATAGCCTCGGTACAGACGAAACAAGAGCAGCGAGTTGCAGGGCAAAGATGACTCTGAATAAGTTAGATTACAGTAGTCAATGCTGGTTTCAACAACAAAAAATAACGTTTGAATACACTGTTTATTATTTCTTGGCACCCCGTTGCGTTGCATGTCACGGGGATTCTTCTCTAGTCAGATTAATACACAACATCACAAATTGTAAATAGCTCTGTACATAAACCATCGAATACTACTAGAATTTGTTTTTCTATCATACACATCAAACCCTCTGAATATATTAGAGTATTTTTTTCAATGAAAAATTTAGCTGGGAGCATGAGTGACCATTACTGCATGAACGAGTTCTGTACCCCCCAGGCTTTGCTCATTACCAGAAGAGGCTGTCACCTCTAGATCATTTGTTTCCTAAAATAGAACTTCTTCTAATTACCCCGGTTTGGAATTCTGAGTACATTTGAGCCATAAATGCTTTTATCCCTCTCCATAGTAATATTATCCAGAAATGTGAAAGTGTTTGTTGTATGTGGCTCATCCAGTTTCGCAGTTCGCTTATCAGCAAATCCTTGATGGAATATGACCATGCAAGGACAGCAAGAACAGCAACAATCGCAGAAATGTAAAACAGACCATGGAAAGGCTGAATTCCCAATGATCTATCTTCTTGGTTCTTGTCATATGAAGTGGAGCAACTAACTGTGGATATCATCATATCATCTTCTAATTTTCGTGTTTCTCCATCCTCTATCACATTCAGCACTGCCTCTGATATGTCACTAGCAAGTTTGGAGGAATCTTTTGGAAAAGCCTGAGGTATCATATCAAGCCCCAACATGCACAAACTAGTTAGGGTAAATCTGTGTATGCAAGTTAACATAAAATTTAAGGGTTTGCTCAGTATGAGTGAAAATTGGAGACTCCATATATAAAAGTTAGCAATGAGTGAGTGAAGATGTTGATTATGGAGCTCCAATGTTCACTTCAAGCAAATCCTGAAACGATCACAATAACAAGGAAAAGACAAACTCACAAATCCAAAGCCTCCAAGGTTGAAAGTGTCCCCTGCTTTGACGAAGCCTGCGCATGAGTACTTGGCAAGGAAGACTTTAGCATGTGGTGCAACAAAGAAAGCTGCCTCAATGTCCCTGTTCTTAAAGGCTGTAGGGTAATCACTTATGGAATCAATTTTCCGAATATTCTTAGGCTTAAATTTTAGCATGTCTATCAAATATCTCACGATAGATGAATTTTCATTGCACCCAACAGGGGCATTTGTCCTTTGAAGGGTTTGGATGTCTAACACAGACGGTTCAAGCTGACTGATGGTCATCATGGAAGTCAAACTAGCTGTAAAACTTGTCGTGAGAATAATGATTATGAATAACCATGGTGCCAACACAAATCGAGCAAAAGGGTTTTTGATTGGTTCTCCTGATTATTAGAGAAACATATCTAAAATTAGAAGACATATAAAGAGAATTTTTTGAGTCAAGAAAGAGAGTAAGTAACTAAGCCACATGCATTTTGATAAATAGGAATGCACTTTCTAAGTTTTGACTTCCATCTTAGCCGTGATTTGGGGCCAAAAAAATTGTTTATGGGAAACTGATGATGTGTGCTACTGTGCTATGCTATTTGGTCTCATACTGGCATGTGACATTTTCTGGAAAAGAGACTCCATTTTTTTTTTTTAAAGTTTGGTATGAAAATAGAAAAAAGGCATTTATATGTGTGGGAGAATTAGTACAAACTTGTAGTGCCTACTTTCGGAAGATAGGCAGTGAAAGGAAATCCAAGAAACTTGACTAAACTATAGCACTAGATCTTGTTCATTAGACATTGAAAGTTAAGATGCTATAAAACTTGCATTGATGATTCTGTAGAAGATTACAGTGACTAAAAACCAAAGCATGGCCCCAAGTCCCCTCAATTGTTCATTCACTTGCCGTTCCATCAGCCAGATGATAAATCCGATGAAAATGTGCATTGCTGCCATCACCAGCCACGCCTCTTTTGTGAAGGCGATCGTGAACATCCATGTTTCTTTTGATTTATTGGGCTTTACAGTTACCACCATGTCAAGGTCAGATTCAACATATGGTTAAGAAAATATTACATAACGATATCTATATGCCATTATTTCTGTATCTCCAACAGCAGCATCAAGTTTTTGTATCAGTACATTAATTTTTCAATAGAATTAACATATAAATATGGGATTGTGGCATATTAAAGATTCCAATAGCTTCCTAATACAGAATAAATGGCAATCACATTCACACCACCTTGTAGACTTTCTGAACCATTTCATCATAAGAGCAGTTGACTGGTATAAATTCATACTGTAAGTGATAAGGCAGACGTTCAACTGCAGCTTTGAAGACATCAATTGAGAAACCTGTGATAGAAGTTTCATTCCGACTTTGATCACAAGTCACATTCACAAACTGGGTAAAGGCACCTTTTGCAGAAGTGTTTTTATCATTTACGAAGTAAATATAATTTATGAAGTAAGTATGATAAGATTTTTGTCTCTGCTTATAAAAAAAAAGCTGCTAAAAACATGGTTGGGAGGTTTCCAAAAATACTCAACAACCCATGGATTCAAGATGGTTGAATTAGATTTTTTTTTTTTAAATATTATTACCGGTATTTGGTTCAAGGTTCGTGGTTGCCCCTTCTAACACAAGTGCCTCTTCTAAGGCTTGAACTTGAGGCCGAAAGAGATCTAACATGGCTTTACACTACTATTTTAAATAATCATGAGAATATTTTTTAAAATTTTAGATTTTAAAAAAACATAATATTAATGTATATAAAATCTAAACTAAAAACAATATTTTAATTGTCTCTTTCCAAAAATGTTTTTTTTTAATTATTAGTTAACAATTTTAAATATGAATCATTATATTGAACATATATTTGGATAGTGAAGATTTCACAACTATGAGCGCCCTTGCACACAAATCAAGTTTTATTTAGGCTAACGGTGGAAGAAATAACTTATTTTCTATCTGATTTTTCAGGAGTAAGATAGAAAAAAAGTCAAATTGTAAATGTAATTAGTGTTTGCATTGACAGTGGCAGAAATAATTTTTTTCCAAACGGAGACGTGTTTGGGCAGTGGTTAAAAAGTGAGTTGAGATGGAAAACGACTACAAAATATATGAATCTTATTGAATACTAAAATAGTTAATTATAATAAATATGAAATAATTAATATATTGTAAATGTAAGCATAAAAAATATATATTATAAAGCATAGAAATATTAATTTTTTTAACTAAATAATATTCCTATATAGTTGAAATTAAAAATCATTTTTTTAAATATAAAAAATCAAATATTTTTTGGGTGAGATTGGACAATTTTAGAAATGTTTATGGGAGCCATGGGAAAATTTATTCCCACTGCATAGCTTGTCATGTTGCCACTGGACGCTTGGTCACGTTGCCGCTGGATATTGGCATGGTGGCTTTTTTTTTTTTTGCTATAAAATTTTTAGGAAAGGGGTCGGGCTCACCCACAATCCAATGGCAGGGCGCTTGGAGCCCAATCCACAGGGCATACTGGATAGAGAGTACACATGCCTCCACCTCTACCAGCGTTTCTACTGCTTCCTAGACCCCTAGGATGCCTCCCCCAGCGCCTTGACCAACGCAGGGATCGAACCCCTCCCTTGAGGTGAGGAAATCCGACCCCCTTGCCAGTTGAACCCAAGGACGAGGGGTGGCATGGTGGCTTTTTTTTTTTTGATAATAAAAAAAACCACTTTTTAGGTAAAAGTCATATAGAAAAAAAAATTTCCCAAACAGAAAAAAAAAAAAAAATTAACTCCATTAGGCCTCTAACGCTACTGTGCGTTTGGGCCCGTGAACGCTTTTCCCAAACATGCAAGGATAGTCTCATATTCATTCATGTAGTTTTTTTTATACTCCAACGTATATTTCATCAAATATTGGAGCTAGAAGCTTATTATCGCGAGCACGTAAGAAAGTTGGGGTTGAGGGGCATTGAGTATTGTGGGACCGGAAATATATATATATATATATTTCAGGGTATTAATAGGTACTAAAAAAACGGCTTTCGCGCATAACCCAATCAGATGGGTAAGATCCACCTATTGAAACTTTAGCAACCCAATCCACCACTAAATTTGCTTTCCTGCAAATCCAATTACAAGAATGATTCCTAATAAGTTTCCTTGAATTTTGAATATTTATTTTCAAGATGCCAATGCATCTCCTCTCATCAGGAGAGGATTCATTTACAAGACAATTAACCAGCACTTGATTATCATATTCAAACTGGACCTCCTCTAGCTGATTCTCATGGGCATATTGCACGACATTAAGGAATGCAATACCTTCTGCCATTAAGGCTGAATTTGCATTCACTGTCCGGGCTGCACCATCTAGCAGCCAGCCATTCGAGTCCCTGACTACAAACACTATAGATGCTCTATTGTTTGAAGAGGAGAATGTACTGTCCGTATTGATTTTAAGACCATTACCTGTTGGGGGCTTCCATAATTCTTGTTCTCTATTATCAGGTTCATTAGTGTTGGGCTCTGTCTGATCCATGGTAACCCATCCCCGTGCCTCCCAAAATTCCTGCACTAATCTGCTCGACCGTGTAAATACAAAGATATGATCAGAATTAATATTTTCAAACAGGTATGTATTCCTACCTTTCCATAACTGCCACGACATCATAGCTAGAAGAGCTTTCTGCCAGTGGGAGAAGCGAGTGTCAGTTAAATAGCCAGCCAGCCAGCCACTCTTTCATATTATGTTATCAAATTCCTCTGCTCTAAAAGAAAAGTTGCTGCCAAACCATGTAAGATTAGCCCACTCACATGAGAAAAAATCAATGATCAGTTGTTTCAGGCTTCTTTAGGAAAATTAAACAAAGATCTGTAGCACAACACTTTATTTTTAACAAATTAGTTAGGGTAGGCAAGGCATTTGTCATGAGCCTCCACATAAAAATTTTAACTTTTGGTGGGAGTTTCAGTTTCCACATTTCTCTCCAAGCTGACATTTGGGCATTGTTAGAGGATGTAGGGACATTCTCTAACCTATTCAACACATTTCTTTTAGCTACCTCATAATCCTCTTTCACCAAATACACAGTTCTCTTTCCCCCCATCCAAACCCACTTGTCTTCTCTATTTTGTGAAGCCACTAGGTGTTGTATATAGCCTCACGCTCAACCTCTGATCCAGCTTTCAATTGACAGAGCAGGTTCCATCCCCTTTGACCTATTATGTTCGCTACCCTAAGGGTGTGTTTGATTTGAAGGGAGAGAAGGGAAGGGAGACTAATGTTTTGGGCTAACCCTCCCCTCCCACTCCTTCCCCTCAAATCAAACACACCCTAAGTTCTTGAAATGTCCCATCAAGACAAGGAGACATCAACCTAGCTATTCGCAGGCAAGTCCCCAATCTATGGGTCTTGCTAAACTCTAGTATTCAACGCATTCCCAATATTTAGTCATAGATTTAATCAAAACCTCCCTTCCCGCCCTAGACAAAAACTTCTTTCTCCATCCTTGAACCCTTTTTTCCATTCTGTCTAGCACAAAGTTAAATTTCTTAGATTTTGATCTCCCCATATGATTGGTAACCCCAAATAATTTCCAGGGACGTCTACCTCATGAATCTGAAAAATTCAGTCAATTTATACTTTTAAAATATTCGGGGTATTTGTTGAAAAATACATGCATGATTTTCCAATATTGATTAACTGCCCCGAAGTTTCACAATACTCATCAATTATGTTTTTCTGATTCCTGCAATAACCCATCTTGGCTTGGATGAAAAACACAGAGTCATCTACAACAAAACTATGAGTAATCTCCGGCTAATCTCTGACGACAGAGATACCCTTCAACAAACCTCTCCTCTTGTCTGTCTCATTTAATTTTGACAAAAAGGATCCCCTGTCTTATACCCCTCTGAGGCATCACACTAGAAACCCTCTTCCTAGACAACATTACAGAAAAATTGAGAGTTTAAGCACCAAAATATTCGATCTACCTAGCCCGTATCCCATTCCTCCCTGTCATATGCTTTGTTCATGTCTAACTTAAGTGCAACCTCACAATGTCCTCTCTTTTTAAGCTTCATATGGTGGAACACTTCATGTACAACTACAATATTATCCTAGATTAACCTGCCCGGTACAAGGCCCACTGTCTCTCATCTATAATATTTTCCAACAATGGTTTCAACCTATTTGCTAGCACTTTTAAAAATATTTTATATGAAAAATTACACAAAATGATAGGCATATAGTAACTCACAGATTCAGGGCAATCCACTTTCGGAATTAAAACCAAGTCAGTCTCATTAATTTTGTTCTAGGGAAAACCATTCTGAAAATAATCTTTGACTGAGTTACATACCTGTACGCCAATGATGTCCCGAGCTTTTTGATAGAACAAGCTAGTGTAGCCATCAAGACCCGGTGTCTTTTGCCCTCCAAATTGGAAGACAACTTTCTTTACTTCATTATGTATTTCGGCTATAAGCACTCGGTTATCATCATCAGAGATCACGTCTCTATACATTCCAGCACCCGGGAGAATTCTCTAGGAGCTATAGTTGAAAACAAGGATGTGTAGAAATTTCCAAAGTGGTCGCCTATGTCCTTTTCTGCCTCCAGCCATTCATCCTCATTGTTCCTTACTCTAGTGATCTTATTTCTACACCTTCTGCGAATAGTTGTCATGTGGAAGAATTTTGAATTTTTGTCGCCACATTTCAACCACTCAATTCTCATTTTCTGAGCCTAGAATAATTCTCCTTGTTCCCACAACTCACCAATTCTCCTTTTCAAGTCTGCCACCTCCTTTGCTGTTTCTGTGTCCCACTCGGAGTTAAGGGAAAGAGATCTCCTCCTTATCTTTTTTTCTTATCAGCTCATCTGGGCCGTTGATTAGGAAAATGAGAGAAAAGTCAAAGTAATATTGTATTGATTGGACGGACATGATTTAGAGATGATGAGAAAAAAATAATGAGAAAATTCAAACCCGAAGTTAAGACATTCTTGCATTCATATCACTAAAGTAATAATCTACTTTTAACTATTTTTAAATTCCTTTTTTCCCCAAACACACCTTAGAGAAAAGACTCGGGGAGGAAGAGAGGGGGAAAGATCGGTTGTTTGATTTAAGAGGAGAGGGGAATCATTTTCCCTTCCTCACATCCCCTATGAAGGAACAATATATTATCTTGTTTGGTTTGTCAAAGGGAATGAGAGGGGGAAAATATCATGTATTTGGTTTAAAAGGGGAGGAGAAGGTGGTTTAAGATTTTAGCTTAGCTTACCTCCCCTCCAAAATTTTAAACCAAATGAAGGAAGATACTCTCTTTCCTCTCCTCAAACCAAACACACCCTTAAAGAAAATGACCATGTATTTGGTTTAAAAGGGGAGGAGAATGTGGTTTAAGATTTTAGCTTAGCTTACCTCCCCTCCAAAATTTTAAACCAAATGAAGGAAGATACTCTCTTTCCTCTCCTCAAACCAAACACACCCTTAAAGAAAATGACCCCCTCCGACTAAACATTTGTATGTTGGTGCTTGCCGTACTCGGCTTTCCTCCTTTACCCTTGTTGTTTGCTGCATTCATTTTTTACAAAACTATGTCGTTTTGGTACAAAACAGTGAAGCTTGTGCTTTTGTTTAAAATTTTTTTATATATATTTTAAGGTATTTACGGGTAAAAAAAGATATTTCAGGATACTGACCCGTACTGAAAAATACTTCATGATCTTAAAAAATTATTTTAGGATCTTGAAAAAATATCCTAAAGTATATTTTTAGTACCATTCAATAATACTCTGAAATATTTTTTCAATATTCTAAAATAATTTTTCAAGATTAGAAGGTATTTTTTTTAGTATCAGTCTATATATTGAGGTATCATTTTAGTACCAGTTAATATCTTGAAATACTTGCTCAAGATCCTAAAATAATTTTTCAAGATCAAATATTTTTTCATGATCATAAAATATTTTTTTAAGATCATGAAATATTTCTTTAGCACCCGTCACTATCCTGAAGTACACTTTTAGTAGTACTTAATATCACTTAATATCCTGAAATATCTTTTGAATGTCCTAAAATAATTTTCATGATCATTAAGTATTTTTTTAGTACTGGTTCGTATTCTGATGTGTCTTTTTAGCACTTGTTAGTACCTGAAAAATATATATATATATATATATATATATATATATATATATATATATATATATATATATATATACCCACACATATAATTTTTTTATTTTAAAAAAAAGGCACTAGCTCCACTGTTTGGATAGTAAGGGTAGAGGAGGAAAGCCGAATCCGTGCTTGCAATGTGTTTTTAGTGCCTAACTCTCCTTCGCCTTTTTAATATATTCCTCTAGTCTTAAATATAGGACAAACTATGTCCTATATATAAAACTAGAGATAGTATTAAGACTTAGTTACAAACTATATTTTATATTTTGGATGAGAAGTAATATTCTTTATGCTAGTTTTTATTATGTATAAAGTTTTTTTTTTTTTTAAGTTTTCGTGGTTTTACAGATTTCGTGGCGTTAATTATTTTCACTAAATGCTCTTATTCTTTTATATCTCATATTGTATTATTCTGTGTGTCCTATACAAATAGAATACTCTATATATGATACAAAAAATTGTGATTACTTTATTAATTTTCATGAAAACTTATTTAAATGAAAATTCGCTTATGGCGTGTTGATGAAGACTTTGAAGAAGAAGGATTCACCGTCGCGTGTCGGAGGGAGATTGATGAAAATGAACTTGCTGTTCGAGAGTGCACGGGATATTTGTTTTTCGGAAAAAAATTTCAATGACCTAGCCAGTCAATTTTTTTAAGGCTTTGCTGTCATCCCACATCCCCACCTATTTGTTTCTACATATCCGTTTTTCAGCCCATTTCGTTTCGCGTTGCTTATCTACCGCATCTTAGATTCTTCAATACACCACAAAACACTCAAAGCAAAAGATCTCTCTTGAAGAACATTCACCGTCACTCTTCTTGTCACACTCATCACTGATTCTCTGATTACCGTCATCCGCGTCAAAACCCTAATCGTATGGAAGTCTCACTAATTCCGGACAAATGCTTCTCCCCTCCAATTCGTTATTCTTTAGCTCATCCTCTTCCACCTTTCTCCAGATTTTCCTTGTTTTTCTGCAAGAACCCTGGTCATGCTTCTTGCTCTGTCAGACCCTTTCGACGACCATGTTATTGTTCGGCCTCCAACCCGGATACTTTGCTTGTTGGTTCACGGAAGGAGGACGGTAAGCATCACCCCGAGGTTGTTCTTAGCAAGAAAGAAGATGAGTTGGGTGATTTGAAATCTTGGATGCACAAGAATGGGCTTCCCCCTTGCAAAGTTGTTCTAAAGGAACGGCCTTCCTACAATGACAACCATAAGCCTATACATTATGTTGCTGCTAGTGAAGATCTTCAGGTTCGCTGGCCAAATATTTTGGCTTTCTCCTTCTTTTATTTGTCGAGGTGATAAACTTTGTAGTGGGTTTCTTGATGTTTTGAGCTGTTTTACATCAGGTGGGTGATGTTGCATTCTCGGTTCCTGATTCGTTGGTAGTCACCCTAGAGAGGGTGTTGGGAAATGAGACCATTGGTAAGGTGCAAGGGTTTTAAGTTTTAACTTGGTTATGCCTTTGTCTTGTCCCAAAGTTCAAATATTCGGATTGCATGTAGCATCCATGTTTTTTCAGAAAGCATTAAAAAAACATTTTATTGGGTTTAAGGCCACGTATGATAGGAGGGGAAGGGAAACGGTGAGCATGAATGTATTAAATGTACAAGAGCTTATGTGGCCCATTGATTTAGAATATCATAAATGTACAAGACATTATGTGAGCATGAGTATTTGCCTTCTAGTGGCTTACCTTCTTTACTGACATTTATACATTATTAGTCGTATAGAAATAGGTTCAGATCCTTGGAGCAAACAGAACTTTTGGCAGACATGAATGAGGAAAAAACAGCAATCGTAACACCATTTACAGCTTATAGAGTTATTGGAGCTGTCCTTGACTCCGTGTTAGTCGTTTGATGTGACTGTTGCAGCTGCCTGTGGTTTTTTGTTTCAGCTGGTTGCCATTGTGCAGCTTCTAGTTGGAGTTGGTTAAACTCCATGATAAACTGTGCTTTGACGTCCCTCAACTTAAATTAAGCTTTGATGAATTATGATAACTAAATCAGTGGAGTCTTCAGTAGAATGGGCAAAGTTGTTTTCGTGCTCCTTAGATTTTTTACAATAGGAAGCATCAAAGAATTTAATCCGTTTCTCATATTTCATCCTTCTTGCAGCTGAATTGTTGACTACTAACAAGTTATCGGAATTGGCCTGCTTGGCATTGTATTTGATGTATGAGAAAAAACAAGGGAAGAAGTCTTTCTGGTATCCATATATCAGGGAGCTTGATCGCCAGCGAGGTAGGGGTCAGCTGGCAGTGGAATCACCCCTTCTGTGGTCAGAATCTGAGCTGTCTTACCTTACAGGCAGTCCCACCAAGGTGACTATGTTCATTCTCCCTCTTCTGATTGAATATGAATACTGCTACCATAGTGTTGATGTTGAGATATGCTCATTTTGTTTTTCTCATGCTCAATATTTTCAAATATCTTGAGACTTAACTCTTGAGGCTATGATTTAGGCTGAAGTCCTTGAAAGGGCTGAAGGAATTAGAAGAGAGTATAATGAACTTGACACTGTCTGGTTTATGGCTGGTTCGCTGTTTCAGGTAATTAAACTTGTACTGGCAATAGAAGTACCAAAAGTTTTTTTAATAATTTTTGGTCTTACCTTATCTGCATTCATCCAATATGCAGCAATACCAGTTTGTACAAGGAATAGGAGTACCAAAAGTTTTTCTATGTTTGGTCTTACCTTATTTGCATTATGCACTATGCAGCAATACCCGTTTGACATCCCTACTGAGGCTTTTCCGTTTGAGATTTTCAAACAAGCCTTTGTTGCTGTTCAGTCGTGCGTTGTCCATTTACAGGTAAATTTCTTCTCTTGTGCATGCCTGTGCTGTGAGTAAAATATGCAGAAATGATTTTAAAGTATATTTGTTTGTTGGCTGATTTCTATTTTACATATTATTTAAACTTTGATGAGAGGGGTCACATTTGGTCACGAAAATACCACTATCTGAAATATCAGTCATCCATCCATTTTGCACTTGAATTATGAGATTGAAGAGACGCACAACATTTCAATTCAACCTAAACTGTGAATATAATTCAAATCAATTGTTAGATGAAATTGTGCAGATTTAAAGTTTGTCTCTTTTGAAAGCAGAAGGTTAGTTTAGCTCGGAGGTTTGCGTTGGTTCCCCTTGGACCTCCTTTGCTGGCCTACAGAAGTACTTGCAGAGCAATGTTGGCTGCTGTCGATGGTGCAGTTCAGCTAGTCATTGATCGTCCATATAAAGCTGGGGAGCCTATTGCTGTTTGGTATGTACTTGTTTTATATTACAGCATTTAACTGAATCAAAGAATGGTTTGCATTATTTTTGTTTCTTTATTAGTTATCTATCAGTGCCGTCACTAAAAGATTTGAAATTGGTGATTTTCAGGTGTGGCCCACAGCCTAACTCAAAATTACTTATAAACTATGGTTTTATTGATGAAGAAAATTCTAATGACCGTCTGGTGGTAAAGGTATATGGTGGAACCTTGATTTTCTGCTTCTGGTATTTTACTGATTCTAATTTGACATTGTTGATACATCTGTCTCAGGCAGCTTTGAATACTGAAGATCCACAATATCAAGATAAACGAATGGTTGCTCAAAGAAATGGAAAATTATCAGTTCAAGTTTTTCATGTAGTATTACTGAACTCTTCATGTTCTTGGTTATTCTGCCGTCATTCCCTTTAACTCCACTGTTTTCCCTATCTGCAGGTCTATGCTGGGAAGGAAAGAGAAGCTATCTCAGATATGCTTCCTTATCTGCGTTTGGGTTATGTTTCAGATCCTTCTGAGATGCAATCTGTCATTTCCTCTCAGGGCCCAGTTTGTCCTGTAAGTATCTCGTCTGTTCTTTTTTTAGGTTGACTAAGAGATTCTAAAACTGCCAAAGATCATAATTTAGTATCTGCCCATGTTTCTTGTCCCTGCACATTTCATATATTGCTTTTATGGCATTTCTGTAGCCTCTGGTGATGAAATCTTGTGATTAATAATTAAAACCCTGTTATGATGTGGTAAGCCAGCTGAACAGAGAGTGAATGTATTGAAGTAAAAAGCGTATGTCTATTTTATGTTACAGGTTAGCCCTTGTATGGAACGGGCTGTGCTGGATCAGCTTGTTGGTTATTTTGAGACTCGGCTGGCTGGCTACCCCGCTACCTTGGCTGAGGACGAGTCTTTGGTATTGATTTGACAAAATACTAAGTTGAGTGCATTAGAATATGGCTTGGCATTGTCGACCTTTTATTGATAATCTGTATATTATATCAGTTGGCAGATGGCAATTTAAATCCTAAAAAGCGAGTTGCTACACAACTGGTTAGGCTGGAAAAGAAAATACTTCATGCGTGTTTGCAGGCAACTGTTAATTTGATTAACCAACTACCTGATGATAGCATATCTCCATGCCCTACTCCCTATGCGCCTTCATTGAATTAAAGAGGTCCACTTCTTCCTCCCAGGGGGTCATTTGTGCATGCAGATGCATTTTGATTGTTAAAGTCCTCATCACATTTGAATTGATCGAGATGAACTTTCTGCAGAAATTCATAAATCTGGTGTGTTGAAAAAAGCCTTGGACCTCTTTGATGGACTGGATGCATCTTTACAAAATGAACTACATGAATCAGGTCAGTACGATAGTATCATGATAATGATGGAAATTGTAACCATCTTATAGTTGGAAATCTGGTCAATATAAATCTGACTAGTTAAATTATAGAACTTCATATAGGAGTTCACAAATTTAAAACTAACTCGCTTTATGCTATCCTACTTATTCCAAAGTAAATCAATAGATCTAGTGCTGAAGTTTCAGATGGAAAGAGACAACCTTATTGTATTATTTGTTCCTTTTTTTTCCTTGTGTGACAATTACCTGCTCATTTGGGAACAGCCCAAGTGGCATGTGCTTTATTTCTTTCCTAAGCTCTGAACATACTTCAAACGAAATGTGAGGGACGCCTAGCCCAGGTGCATCACGAGACAGAAAGAAAAGATAATAAGATGGTGATCAAAGAGTGCAACTTATGAATTATGTGGGGCTACAAGTGTGAGGAAATTATTGTGCTCTGCAAATCAGCATTATCTGGATTCTAGTCAGTGTCCTTGTCTTTAGATTTTTCATACTGCTCAAGTAGATGCTTATGCGTGATGCGTTTCGGCACTACTATTGACAGAGGCTGTGAAGGCTAACGCTTAAAGGCATATGCATAGAATAGAGATTGAAAATACTATGTTGGGGCCGTAGGATATTACAAGTCGTTTATTTGAACCAGTTTGTAAATGGAACCCAGTTTCAAGAAATCCTATAATTCCATTGTGTATATCTTTTTTGACAGTTTCTTGGTCTTAGCCTGTCTCACTATCTATTTATCCAAACGCTTGAAGTTGGGATCTGGGAGTTGCTAAAGGTTGTTTCACTACCCCCAACAATAAACAATAATTGCTTGCGGAACAATGGGGCTCCGTTTGGTTGGGCAGAGGGAAGATGATTTTTTTGTCGATTAAACTAAAAGTATACTAGTCTGTATTTTTTATTATGTTTAGGTCATTTTTGCATAATAATAATTGTATTTTATTATTTTTGGTCGGAAATATAAAAAGTGTTGCTTATAAAATGAGTGTTACTCTATTATTTGGTCTTATTTTGTGTTAATTTGTAGTATTGAAATACAGTATGTACTTTATTTTTTATTTGAACTTCGAAAGATTATATTTTCAAGTTCTTCACGAATTCTAAGCAAGTTAATTTGCAATTTTAATTGAATTAGTATTTTTTTTAAATGTATGTAAGATCCATGGTTATCAGAACCGGACCGGCCGGTTCGAACCGGAAACTGGCGAACCGGCCATAAAGCCGGTCCGGTCTGCCATAGAGACTGGGGTCTCTCTGTTTTTTTTTTTTTTGAAAAAAAAGGTCAGTTGAAGCTCTCCATAGCTCCGACAGGGAAAGCCTGAGTGGAAAGAGAGAGAGATGGACAGAGGCCGTTGGATCGCCGGTGAGAAAAGAGCGCCGGTGAGAAAAGAGCGCTTACCGGCGATTATTGGCAAGGAAGATGGCGAGGGTGCGATCGTCATCTTCACCTTCTCCATTGTCTTCGAACTCCTCTCCTCCTTCTTCATTTGCTATCCATTTTCCAGATCTGAACTTCAAGGAAGGACAGTTGAACATGATCACGACATTTCAAAAATTTAGCAGTCAGCACAAAAAAAGTGCAGTCAGCATAGGAGCGAACCATCTCTATGAGGGAAGAGCCTGGGCATCTTCACATGCGACGCCATTTTCGGATCTGTCATTTCGGGTGGGTGGAGTGAAAAGAGAAGGCAATGAAAAGGACTTTCTAGCCGGTTCGTTGCTCTTATCTCAAGATTTCAAATGAAGCTCATTTGTCATGGCTCTTATCTCAAGATTAGTTTCATAGACTCTTATCTCACTATTTCAAATCTCTGAACTCTGCTCTGCTATGTCACGTGCCTACATTTATTGTTGCTTTTCTTTTCAAACCGGAAAAAGGCAAGGTTAAAGTAAGTTAATATTTTATATTAAGGAATTTTTTTTTTTAAAAAATAATGGAATATTAATAACCTAATATCTTCACTATTTCACCGGTTTGGTCCCGGTTTAACTCCGGTCTGACCCACTAACCCTTAACCCAGTACCCGACCGGTCCGGTTTTAATAACCTTGGTAAGATCTGACTGTTCGACTTTCTATTTTTGATCGCTGAACGTGCATCGTGCAGAAATTTCGAGTTGAGTGAGTAATATTACGCTACACCTTAACGCTTAAAACTGTGGCCAATTGATATGTGGGCACTTTGCGAGCAACTTTTTGTCAAGACCTTAACAGCATGCATTTCTTTTCGACTTTCTTTCAACATATATGAGGCACTCAATTTGCAATAAAATCGTTCATTTCTTCTTGTCATAAGAAAATCGTTCATTTATAAATTGGAATTACTATATCAAGCATTTAGAATAGCTTAACTACATCATGTCGGATCAAGTTACACGACTATGGAGGCTCAGTTAATTACAAATGTGAAATGGACAACAAATTCGTAAATAAGATAATAAAACAAAAGGGGGGAACGGCAACTTTATCCAGTATACAATAAGCAAAAAATACGGCATTGAAGCGAACAAAATGTACATCATAACGAACAAAATTATGGAATTCCTACTCAAGTTACGGTATTGAAGCGACTGTAAAGAGGAAAAATAATTTGATCGGCCGAAGGGAATAAACTTGAATAAAGAATGGACAAGCTTGACATGCTGCAGCATTTTTATGCCTAGAACTACATCAAAATGCTTAATTTGGTTCTCCACAACTCCGAAATTACTTGCCTTGGCTGTGGATTATCTGGTCCTCTGTCTCGCTGTCCTGACGTAAAGTACAACCATCCATTATAAAAACCAGTTAATGTGGTTTTCACACGGAAAGGAAGCTTTCCGATCACTGTCCATGTCTGCATCATCAGTAAAGAGGAAATAAATTTCAAGTTAAACACAAGAAAAAAAGGAAATAAATAACAACAAAAACTAGCCATCGTGATAAAGCCATGAACCAATTGACCTTGATAAACACCATTAATACCAAATAGTGAGAAGGGTTAAAGCGGATAAAGAGAAATGCACAACTCTATTTCTTATCAGCAGAAGAAGAATACCATAGTGTCCAAATTAAACCGGAAGATCTCTCCGACCAGGATCATCCTTTTTGTAACTGGGTGCTTTTCTGTTGTACCACCAGTGATAACAATTGAATTGTTGACAACGACCCAAGAACACTCAATGTGAGAGTCTGGTTTTGGCATAGGTGGTAAAGTCTTCCATTTCATCTCTTCATCCAACATATAAACATCAGCATAGACCACCTGAATATATTAGGCATATGTAAGAAGTGTAAGAGACTATTTATAATACGATATAAAACAACTCTCATCATGCCAAATGTACAAAATTAGTTTACTATCCAAGTATAACTGATGAACACATCAAACCATAATGGTTCAATTTGTTGTGGCCAACAAAAATGCTGTTGATACCTCATGCCGGCGGGAGCACTTGAATATAGGTGAATTGGGTTTGGCCATAAAATCACCCTCTTGCCCTCCTATTGAAAAAAGTCGATCATTGACCACAACACAAGCCCTGACAGAAAAAAATGGTATGCATATATGAGAACCAGAAATATAACCTCCTTCAGAAGGCACAGAAACATATGGCACCACTCTTCAAATATGATATACGAAGTTGACCAATGACCAGAGGATTTGGCTCTCTTAATAAATGGATGTCTAGAGAAAATACACGTGTTACCGCATGAAAATTATTTTTCCTGAGTTAAACAAGAACAGCATTTAAAGTTTTCATATTGAAAAGGAGCACAGTATAAGTTTACTATTAAAATATGAGAAGTCCCCAAACCTATGTGGTCCACCACGTGGAATAGGAATTTCGGACCGCCATTCTTTCTCCAAAGCTTCACCATCCTTTACAGCGATGCTCCAATGCTCTAACGCAGGTGTATGGCGGTTCTCCTTGCCGCCGCCCATGGCGTGGAGTCTTCCTCTCCACAATTGAGTACAAGGAGAATACCTGTAAAATTCCTCTTGTTATAATTCTTCGTAGACATGCTAAGTGAAATCAGTAAAGTTCAGTTATTGATAAATTTAGCTTCAGATTAATCAGCTGCTATTTTCTAGCTGGGATGAAACACAGTTTGCAGCATCATGTAATGTCCAACTATCGTGAAGTGAATAGGTAGTAGCTTACTGGAACATAGTTATGCCTATATGCATACACATATATGGAAAGATAAAAAGCCTAAAATGCAATTCATAATGATCAAGAGCATGTTAAACATATGCAGTTGGGTATTCAGCAAATTTCAAGCATATTACTACGCAAAACAAACCTAGCAGCTGGCAATGGTGGCAAACTTTTCCATGTCCTTGTTTGGGTATCTAACACAAAGGAACGTGAAGTAGGGGATCTGCATTGGGGACCATATTGTCCTGATACCACATATATGTACCTCCCATCAGTTACCACTCCTAAATGAGAATGAGCCATATCTTTTGGCATGTCAAACCTATCTACCCATGTATCACTGCTGAAATTGTAGACGTCAACATGAGAGTGCACCTGGAAGACAAACATAGGCGCCAAAGGATCCATCAGGATTATTAATCGTAAATAATCTAAGCTTACGCTCAAGTATCAAAGAAGCAAAGGTTCATCATCTGAGAATATTTTATATATACATCAAATTTTGAAGGAAGTGAGCTGTTAAAACTCACAAGAAAAAAGGCTTAATCGACTCTAACAAATCAAACATGCATTCAGTCCAAGTTGACTCTTCTACCAACCTCGCAGGAACAAATACTGAAAAAAGTACAATATCGAAGTCATGGATCAAAAGGGATCTAAATTGCCAGTGATATTCTATGACAACACAGTTTATTATGTAATGTATTAAGCAAGCCAAAAATATCAGAAGCGGAAGAAAATCTCACATAATCAAGAGAGCCATATCCTGCAAATACGTAGAAAAGATTATCAATCACTATAGATGCTCCATCCAACCTAGGTACTGGTGCTGGTTGCATTTTCTCCCAGAGCAGATCAGGTGCCGGCAAATCGGCAAAAGTTGGTGGTAGAGATTTCTCAGAACCAAGCTTCCTTGCGGCGAAAGCATCTTCTCTCTGTAAAGTCATATAACATCACACATGACCAACGAAAAAAGTTAAAATGCACGGTAGTTTGGGGAGAGGACTAAATGGAAGTAGGATCTTCAGAGGGAATGAGAATCATGGCCTTGCTTCCTTTATACATCGATAACATATATCAATAAGAGCATGTAATTTTGAAAGAAATTATGGATACTGAACTGAAATCTCAACTAAGGATCGATTAATTTCTAATGTTGCAGCATCCGCCTATCCCCAGGTTTCAGTCAATAATTGATATGGCACTACGACAACAATGTAGTAAGATCTAGGCGTTTCTCTCCCAGAGTCCATTTCATTTTCTTGCTCCTCAACGTAAAACAGAAACTTACATTTGAAAGTATAAGGGGTAAAGGGAATTGCAATTGCAGAACGCGGCTTACCTGGGGAGGTGGGATGGAGGAGGAATTTGTAACAAGTAAATGGGCAGGGCGTCCCATGACCCAGTTTGATGAAATAGGGATATAGACAGAAGAGAAGGAGGCCCAGAAGAAAGACGCAACTAGAGTGGCACCCAGAATAGCTACCAAGAAGACGAATTTGGCGGGAGATAGAGGGGAGTGCAACAGATGAGGCCTGACCATTTTGGTTTGATTGTTATCAAGAGAGCATGAACAGAGAAGAGAGTCATTTATTTATAGAGAAGAAGGAAATTAGGGAAGGAGAGGAAGGAGACAACTAGAGAAGAAGTGTTCGATGGAAGAGAAAGGAAAATTGTTCCGAGGCGCAAAAGAGTTGGGCGCCAATGGTTTTACGTTCGCATTCTTCTCTGTCCGCTGTCCCTGGAAAGTGAAAGTCACGTATAGCGGCGTCCTCCTCCTCCCCCGCCTTTTTTTAATTTTCAAGTAAGTGCCACTATAACCAATTAATTTTCATTAACACAAAAAATATGTAATTTTAACACAGTCCCGTGGGCATGCAGTGAAATTAATTTGTAAAGTAAAAAAACAAAAAACGCCTTTTCAAAATTAAAGGAGAAATAACCTTATTTGCAAATGTCGAACACATTCTATGAATAAGTGAGGTAGTCTTATGAATATGTAAAATTAAGTTTTTTACAAGAACACATTGGAATATAATCAAGTCTATTTATAAGTAGCAAACACATCATAAACAAGTATCGTCTTAAAATTGTTCACGTAACTACCTCATTTTTTCTTATTCGTTATTTGCAAATTGAATTTGAATGTTCATGCTCTAATGTGCAATTGTTAAAAAAGTAACTTCACTTATTCACCAGACAATTCCACTTGTTTATAGTTAATATAATATGTATTCTTTAAAATACTCTAGTCATCCCCTTAATTTCCTATTTTCCTCTCCCCTTGTTGATGGAGTATTGATAGAGATGAATTAGAAAAATATTGACAAATATAATAAATATATCTTATATTTAAGATAAAAATCAACTCCACAAATATTTCTTATATTAAATATTATATCATAAAAAATGAGAAAAAAATCTGCCATTAAAAATTTTATTGGTAAAAAGAATTTTATAAACTTTTACATATATGGAGGATCACTACTCGGGTTCAGTTCCAATTTTCACTAATAGAATTTTTAATGAGGAATTTTTACGCAATAAAGAAATTTAAAAACTAAATAAGTCGTATTCATTCAAATTTTACTTCTGTATGTGTATCTCTGCTACAATTTTTATGACAGAAGAAAATCTATTCAGCATTCAGCGCAAAGGATGCAGTTGGTGAGATGGGGCCACGCGATGATTTACCTACAACCCAACAATGTCGGTGCTTGCGTTGTTAGATTCTTGGAAACTACGAGTACTAACCCATTGGCTTTTTTATTTTTATTTATAACAAATTTATATTTTTATAAAGGGTTAAGGTTCAAAAACACACATGTGGTTTTTCCAAAAGTGCATTCAACATCAAATGTTTTTTTTTGGTACAAAAATGACTATGTGGTTTGCATAAGTGATGCAAAAGTCACATATTCCATTAAAATAATTGTAGGCCCCACCAATATAAAGTAATAAAATATGTTACTTTTGCTTTATTTTTGTAACCAGATGGTTATTTTTACATCTTAAAAGAACATTTGGTGTTAGACGCACATTTGGAAAAACCACATATGCATTTTTTCATCTTAACCTTTTTTAAATGAAAACTTGGTTACCTTGTGTTCTAGTGTAGAACACAGATGTCCAGCCCGATAGGCTGGTACTTTAATATTGGATCAATAGACTCTTCCTAAATGCCTATGAGGCAAGCACCCAGGAGAAAGTAGGATCACCAGGCTCTTCGCCAGGGGATGGGGTGTGTGCACAGTGTGACTGTATGTAAATAGTTCAGAGATTAGAACGTGTGTATCTTAGGTCTTGACCTTAGTATTTATAGAATGTACCTTAGGTAGGATATTCTGAGCCTCGCGTGATCTCCAACCCAAGCATCCTAACTGTTATATCATATCTGATGATATTCCTTGATTGTGTGAGAGTTAGGATCCTCCTTCCTATTAGATAGGATCGGGTATGACTTATCTCCACTGTTGGGCCTCACTGCTATTGGGCCTTGCACAGGTCCGTAACACCTTGTAACCCAAACAAATAATTGAAATAACAGAAGGGTTCATCGGACTCGGCCATCTAACACCCACAGGGGGTTCACATTAGGGTGCACATCTCTTATATGCATCTTATAGGATGAGCACATTTTTTTCATTTTTTTTTATATATTTTAATTAAAATTATATGATACTTTCTAAAAAAAATTGCACCTAGTTTCTCAAATTAATTAGTTTTCAGTCCTACATTCAATAACACCAGAATCCTGAAAATTAATTAATTTAAGATATTTGGTGCAAAAAATATTTTAAAAAACAGTATATAATTTAAATCTAAATAAATTATATATATATAAAAGTCTCATCCCTCTAATTAGAAAAATGAGTATGTAAGCAACACACATGGGAGAAGCAACTTATGTGCCACCGACCCACAAGCTGAAAGATTGACACGACGCCAGCTCTAACAGTTTTATGTGTGGGTTGGGCTCTGAATTTCTCGATCCAACAAGACCTAATGACACGTCTTAACTCGTAACATGACATTGTTTCTACTTTCTAGCATTTGCTTCTCTCGAGTTTTTTTAGCCTTATTTATTTTGTAATTTTTCATGATATTGGATTATTTTCCTGAGTGTTCTCTCTTTGAGACTTTCTCATTGAACTAGTGTTTCCAACACTTTATCTTTTATTTTCTAATATAATATAATATAGTTCTTAACGTTTATATTTGACGTTGATCCTTAAAATTTAATTTAATTGTTGTTTTAATTCTTGTAGTTTTAAATTAATTGGTTTTAGTCCTTGTAATTTTATAAGTGCATGATGTGAGCTTAAATATGATGACTAAAACCAAACCTCGTAAAATTGAGACTGAATTGAGCAAAATCAAATATTTAAAACCATAAAGACTAGAAATAAAATTAGATCAAACATTAAGAATAAAAAATGATATTAACTTTTGTTTTTATTTTATTTTAAAAAGGACATGACGCAGGTAGTGCACACGGCCTTTGAAAAGAAGTAATACAAGTATGTAAAATTGATACTCCCTTTAGGCTATGTCTGATTTGAGGGGAGGGAAGGGAGGAAAAATTTTGATCATTATACCCTCATATATTTTATCAAATTCCAACTTTGCCCCTCTTTGTTTATTTCCTTCATCTTCAACCTCTCAACAGCCTCCGCCCTTTCTCACGACGACGGCAAGATCAGACTTTCACTTCCCATGGTGAGGAAGGACGGCTCTAAGCTTCCCAGACCTGAGCTCTCTTAATTAGATTAGACTACTCCGTCTCCTTCTCTCTGATTCTCTCCCTCTCCTCCTCGCCGACTTTAGTGGTCAATCATGCATGTGTCTCTTGCCTCCGTTTCAAGTTCCAAGCCCTCACAACTCGACGCCTTCCCAGACACGACAGAAAGAAGGAAATGGCCCTCACAACTCGACGCCGGCGACGACTAAGAAGGAAATGTGTCTCTTGCCTCCGTTTGGCCCTCACAACTCGACGCCGCCAGCAAGAAGTAAGGCGAAGGAGAGAGGGAAGAATTGAAGGTTGGTCTCTAGTGGGCTAATATAACTATGGAGGGAAATAAACAAGAGGGGCAAAGTTGGAATTTGATAAAATATATGAGAGTATAATGGTCAAAGTTTTTCCTTCCCCTTCCCCTCAAACCAAACACAATTTTAATGTAAGATATATTTATAGAGTTGATTTTGATTCTAAATATAAAACATAGTTTATATCTTTGTCAATATTTTTCTAATTTACCCCTTCTAATACTTCTTCAATAATAATTAAAGAGGAGAATGAATGAAGAAATTAAGGAAAATGACTAGAGTGTTTTAAAAAATATATGTCATATTAATTAACTTAATTAAATTAAATTAAATAAATATGTATTATATTAAGGACGGAATGAGTATTAGCCCAACCTATCATTTTGGTTGTTTTTTTTTTTTTTAATGCATGGACTTTTTTGAATTCTTGATGCAGCCTGATGCTTAACTTTTTATATATTTTGCTGTGGCAATCGTGTCCCATACACTTTCTCTTCTGCGAAGTATTAAATGATAAACAAATGTTCGAATCTTTATTTACAGAGATGTCTAAAATGACAGTGTTTTGAACAGAGTTACGTCCAATAGGAAACAACATATGTCCAGAGAAAAATTGTGTTCATATACATGTACATACAATATTTTTTAAAATAATAAAAAAACATAAAAATGAGGACCACTAAAATAAGAAAATCTTAAAACGTCTTGTGAAACATGTTTTTCCCTTATGTCCTTTTTATAAACAATTTTTTTTTTTGGAGCTGATCCATTTTATAAATAATTTTTTCTTTGTGTCTCAAAATTTAAACTACTTTTTCATTTTTTTCCTATTAAATTCATATCTTTTTTTAATGAGTTAAGGTGTAAAAATACACATGTGCTTTTGTCAGAGGAGCGCCCAGTAGCAAATGTTTTTTTAGGTGCAAAAGTGACTATGTGGTTATAAAATAGGAGCAAAAGTCACAGTAACCGTTAAGGGGGTGGATGTTGACCGTTAAGTTGGAAGGTTTGA
Organism: Acacia pycnantha; assembly: GCA_025563575.1. Classification (NCBI taxonomy): domain Eukaryota; kingdom Viridiplantae; phylum Streptophyta; class Magnoliopsida; order Fabales; family Fabaceae; genus Acacia; species Acacia pycnantha. The sequence continues at coordinate 13,518,734 of JAMWYP010000015.1, read as the reverse complement.
CTAAAATTAATGACGTGGCCGGACGCTTACTAGGAGTGTGTAGCATACAAGTGGAATCTAAGTAATTGATGACTTGGAAAAAGAATGATTTATTTATCTTTTATTCCCAAAAATTGATTAATCCCCAAAATTTCTTCTTTATCCAACCCTAACTGCCCAGAATTTATTCATCCCTAAAATCTCTCATCTCCAACCCTAGCAAGCATCGACTTCTCATCTTCTTTCTCCAACCCTAGCTGCCCAGAATTGATTAATCCCCAAAATCTCTTGTCTCCAGCTCGCTTCATCCGCCATTAAATTAAACTGGAAGATGCATACAGAAGCACAAAAGTAGGTGTCGGAGGTGAAATCAAAGGTGGTTAAAGGTGAAAAATCCTCAAATCTACACTTCTGACAGCATCTTCATCAACTTCCCCTCTCAGATCGCGTTGCCTCCTCTTCTCTCACTGCGTTTTGAACATGGCAACTTTGTCGCCGATGGCAATCTCCAACAGCAACAGCTCCTTCGACTTCTCGGCCACCTTCTCCCTCTAAAAGTTGAAGAACATGAATCTCACCTCATCTGCACAATTTTTTGGTTTTGGAATCTGGGTTCATTATTTTTTTGTGTTGGTTTTTCAGTGTGGACATTTGATTTCTCTGGAGATGGCTGCAATTTTTGGGTATTTTGGTTTAATGTTAGTTTCTTTGTGCTGTAAATGAAATTTTTTTGTGCGCAAATTTCAGTTTGTGTGTTTTGTTATGTGTTTGGTGTCTTCTTTGGATATGCTTTACGCTGGAGAAGCAGAGGTGTGGCTGTTTGTCGAAGAAGCATTGGTGTGTTCAGCTCCATTTCTCCCACACCTATTAACTTATTATCGGATTCATAAAAACTTCTTGATCTGTGTTTGAATTTCGGATCCATGCTACATTGAAATCGTATTAAGAGAGTGTAGATCTTAGATCAGATCAAGCTTGGAAGGGAGATGGGGGTCAGATCGAGCTGGGGGGTTCGTCGGTGGTGGAGCTGAGGGTGTAGATCTCAAATCACATCGAGCTTGGAAGGGAGAGGGGGGTTAGATCGAGCTGGGAGGGTCGCCGGCGGTGGAGCAGAGGGGGTCCAAATCGAGATTGAAGGGGACGGTGGGAGTTAAATCGATATGCTCGATTGTTTCGATCAGGTTTCTGGGCAAAAGCTTGAAGGCTATGGGTGTCTGGGCAAAAATGGATTGTATTTCGATCAAGTTTATGGGCAAAAAACTTTGGGGGATTAAATTTTTTAGATAAATAAAATATAAAGAAATTATATATTTTGGGGGATTACATTTTTTAGATAAATAAAAGATAAAGAAATTATATTTTCTCCATATAAATAAATCATTTTTTTCCAATTCATCAATTACTCAGCCATCTACACACTCCTAGTCAGCATCCACACCATTAACTTTAGTCAAACCTTCTAACTTAACAGTCAACGTCCTACCCCTTAACTAATTCTTGTGACTTTTGCCCCTATTTCGTAACCACATAGTCACTTTTACACCTAAAAAAAACATTTGCTACTGGGCGCTCATCTGACAAAAACACATGTGTATTTTTGCACCTTAACCCTTTATTAATTGTCCTCACTCACTGCTTATTGTCTTTCATTTAATTATTTATTATACATTCTTTCTTATATTTGTTACCCATTCTCTTTCTCATGCTTATTTCATAAATAAGGACATATTTAAAAGAAATATGACATTTTTAATACATTTATTATTGTAATCTTAAACCCTAATTCGTTTTGCGCAATAAAAATAAAAGTTGTTGATAAGAAAGAGAGGAGGGAGTAACTCTTTAGTGCCTGTTTGACATAATTTATTTTTAGTTTATCTTCTACTTATAAGTATAAGCTAGGCCAAACAAGATTTAAACATAAGCTCTTATAATTATAAAAGCTTATTTTAAAATGAAGAAAAAAAAGGCTTAAAATAAGCTTTTATAAGGAACTTATTTTTAAGATCTTTTTTTATAAGCTCTTTGTTTTAAAAAAAGAAAAGAAAAGAAAAGAGAGCCTGTAATCTCTCGATCGAACACTATTGCTGCCGCCACCTCCGCCGCCGCCGCTGCCACCACCTTCGCCGCCACTACCCTATTATAATATGTCTTTTATGATAATTTTTATTAGAAAAAGTGCTTATGACAAAAATTTTGTCAAACAATTATTTTTAATTTCAGCTTTTAAGTAACTTTTAAACTAAAAAATTTATATAATAATCAAACAACTGTTAGCTTTTTTTTAAAAGCTTTAGCTTAAAAGTAGCTTTTAGCTTAAAATAAGAGGATCCAAACGGGCTCACGTTTCATGACCTAATCTGAAGCTAATTACCTTATCATTTTATGTGAGAAAATAATTCCATCGCCGCTAGCCACCTGAGCTCTGTTGATTGGCAGATGCGGAAGCTTCGATGGCCAATGGGAGAATTATTGAAAAAGGAATCGTACTGGAGGATTTTTTTTTGGGGGTAGTAATTAAAAAAAAAAAAAAAAATCAACTCTAAAAAAGTCCATTGGGACTGCTGTTACTGGACATGATTTGGTGTTAGCTAGAAGCTTTTCTGACTTTTTCTCCTAATACTCCCTCTTATCTTTATTATCGCTTCTGATTCTATTTATAAGTCTATTTTGACCAAAATACACATACTAAAATGAGGTAAAGTTTCAATTTTACCCTAATTTATGATTGGGTATCTTTTAATCCTTTTTTCTCTCTCTATCTTCATTGGTATAATTAATATGAGCAAAATTGTCATAATCTCATCTATTTCATGAAGGAGGACTTATAAATAAGATTAAATTTTTTAGTCAAAAGGGACTTATAAATAAAACTAAAGTGGTATACGACACTAACTAACAATTTTCACAAACCAATAAAAACAGTTAAAGTCAATAAAATTAGCCTACAATTTAAGTAACTTCCAATATTACCTCTACTAATTACACTAAACTCTAATATCATATTAATTATTACTCTCACTTATTACCCCTATTTATTAGGGACATATATGGAAAAAATAATTAATGTTCTTTAGAAATAAATAAGTGTCTTATAAAAAGGATCAAATAAACTTGTTATTAGTAGTTGGAGGGAGTAGACGACCCATTCACTTTTTTTTAATTGGAGGGGTAAGTAATTAGGTATTATCATGCCGAAGTTACATGGAGAATCGAGCTCATGACCTCCTATCAAAGGAAATCTTTTATGCCCCCTACAAGTTCATTGGCAAAGAGTACAAAAGGAATGGAAAAGTTTCACGCGCTGGGCGAGAGAGTAATGGAATAAAGCGTAAGCGGCAGTTCCTGTCGAATGACACGAAAGCACGTATACAGGTTCTCGAAATTCTTGAGCCAAAGTGAATTCCACTTCAACCTCAGAATATAATGTTGCTCCCTACCACTGAAGCCACGTAGACCAATCACTGCCCTCCATTTACGCGCCTCCCTGATACGCCACTTTTCTGCGGGCTCCACCCTGATCCAATGCAATTACCCTCTTCACTGTTCATTCATTTCCCTAGACACGTGGTCTCTCATTACCTCGCCACCGTGCTCCTGTTATCATCATCGTTTCACTACCCTTCCCTCCAGACCGTGCGAGAGAGAGATAGAGAGAGAAAGAGAGCGAACGACGACGAACGTACACCTCCGATAAGGCGGAGAGATCTAGGAAACTGACGCTAGCTGGTGGTGATGGATGGCGGAGCTGAGAGGCGCGTAGCACCGAGTGCTGGAGGTGGCGGTAGTAGCGGTCTGGATAAAACTCTGAATAACAGAATAATGGTCAGATTCCGTCCGATTGCGCCGAAACCTATCGCCGGAGGACCGGTGTTGGACAACCGAAGCACGATGCTTCTCTCCGGAAAAAGACCCAAGAGGAAGTATGTTAGGGTCGGGAGGAACAGTAGACGTTGCAGACACACCATAAACTCTTGCGAGGAATTACAGAAACAAGAGAGATCTGAGAACGCAGTTGTGACTCGGGAACTGTGGATGGAGAATACTAAACTCGGAGAAGGATCGGTGGCCGGATTTTCTGGGTGTAAGAGCGTTAAACTTGATCCAACGGCGGGAAAAATGGAGATCCATGATAATCAGATGAAACTAGACTTCGGGGAGCCGATACATCGGCCGGTGCCTGTGGTGGACACGTGGGTGACGGTGGAGAGCATGACGGGCACTTGCATGATGGATTTAGGGCGTACGGATGATGAGAAGGTGGTTAATCTAGCGAGAGACACGTGTCCCGCTTTTATATCGGACGGTTTGAATAGGTTACGGTGCGTGAACGAGGCGTACAAGAAGATGGTGGTTTGGCAAGAGGAGGCGGAGGAGCCGTCGCCGGAGATCACGGTGTGGTTGAAGATTGAGGATATGGAGGTGTACTCTCAGACGGCTTTTTCATGTAAAGTCAAACTTCAATATAGGAGGGAGAATAATGGGAAGTGCACGAAAGTGGTGCCGTGTGATGCTTGGAAAATGGAAGCGGGTGGGTTTGCATGGAGGCTAGACGTCAAGGCTGCGCTGAGTTTAGGACTCTGAAAACCAGATAAAAGATGAACAAAGAGTTCTAAAGAAGGAGGGCATGCGTCAATATCAGGTACTATTAAAGTTAAACGAGTTTATCATCAGAAGAATTTGAAATTAAAACGAAAACATACACAGTTGCTCCTAGGTACTTGCTTTTACGACTAACTAGGACTAGGAAAGGCTAGAAAGGACGGGAACATGGGCTTGATGAGATGGTGATTGTCTTGGGAGGGGAGAAAAGCCATTGCGAGAATTGAAGAAGGAACCAAAGAGGCAAGGCAGAAAAATTGAAAAATGCTATGTGACTAGAAAGAACCTCACGGTGATAGCTAAATATCCGGAACTAGATTAATAGTAATGTCTTACATATGGCATGGTCCCGATTGCACAGGCTCAAGCAAGCGGGACATTTGTTGGGAGTGGTCATCCTAGGGACTTTTGACGTGGAAGTTGAAATGAGGAAATATAATTAGGCATAATCTGTTGAACCCGAGCTATTGTTAAATACTTAGTAGATATAATGGGGTGGGAGGACCCCACAATGAGCAAGAGTTTTATTTATTACAGATACTTGAGAAACTAGGAGAAAAGGAATGGGTTTGAAGTTTGCACTAAATTATTGTTATCACTTATCAGACCTACTATTTAGCTTAATACTCATCTAGTTTTAAATATAAATCGGAGGTAACACTAATTACTTTTGTAGGAGTATCTATTTAATTTAAACCTTAATCAGAAGAAGTTGAGTTGGAGAAACTAGAAAACTGTTGGGCAAAGTGGCACTTCAGCAAAACTACAACGCAGATGAGGGAGTAGTAGAGTATATAACGAAATAAGCTTTAATTTGGGTCATTGTCTGAAGGAAAAGACAACAAATCTTGCCTAGGATTTTCTTACCTTATAGAACTAGCAACGTGTCACGTTCATGATGGGTTCATTCCATTAGAATAGTAGAAATTTCTCCCGTTTCTGGACCATGCACGTGCTAGGTACCTCCGAAAGAAGATGACATGTCAGCTTTGTGAATGGTTCGTGAGAGAGACGCACTGCCACGGGAGCGGAAAATGCTTGGGCCAATAGAGATGAACCACGCGTAACATTCTCGAACCTCCCCCAAAGGGCTGATGGATGCTCCATTTGCTTTGGGCAGTGCAGTACAGGTTTTTGTTGGCGATTGGTCCTTTGGTGGGGGCTTGAGAAAGAGCGCGGTCCTCTCCAGCGCTCTATGCGAAGCAGTCCAAAGCGATCACTGGTTCAGTTGTACCTACCACACAACACGTGTTGTTTTAATTTCATGGGAAAATCTCTAGGTCCAATAATTAAGAAAATGTCAAAAAAAAATTCTGAGAAACTTTTGATATAAAAAAGATTTCATTCATAACAACCTCAGTAAAGAATTGATAACTCCATCTATAAGTTTTAACAATTTATTTTTTTAACATCAGAATTTTTTTGACATTTTCTTATTCCCTTAGAACCTTAAAAATATTTTCTCTAATTTCATCGGCATCTCTCATTTTTAGCTTGAGAGCCTACAGGCTTTTGACTCTATAAAATAATATAATAGAAAGAAAATTTGAAGAATGAAATTGGATACTTTTATTTGTCTATAATAAAATAATAACTCACTATTAACATAAATAGGATAATGAAATTCCAAAATTCAAACTGAAGATCTTTTAGGTAACGGTTAGAGTGGACACCAAGGCAATCATGTGGCATAATCAAAAAATTTCCAACAATTCATGCCTTAAATTAATATTAGCGTTTGCAAATATTAAATTTAAGAATACAATGATTTGAGTTAGACCCTCTCTTGAACAAAACCTTACATAGAACATACTCCAATTATTTATCTAAGCTATATGCACACAGAGCTTGCTTGAACGACTTAGTCATAATGTCTGTCACTTGATCTTCACCTTTTACAAAATACCAAATCAATAACACCATCATTGCAAAGGTTACGCAGAAAAAGTTATCTCACATCAATATGTCTGCTTCGTCCATGCAAAGTTGTATATTTTGGAAATTTTAATTGTTGAAACATTGTCACAATAAATTGTTGTAGCACCTTTTTCTTGATCCTGAAGTGCATCAAGTAATATTCTTAAACATATAGCTTGACAAGAACAGGCTGCTGTAGCTACAAATTCAGCTTCTGTAGTTGAAAAAGTAACAATTGGTTGTATCTTTAAATACTAAGAAATAACTCAATCACTCATCATAAAAACAAAGCCTTATGTGCCTTTTCCATCATCCACATTTCCAGCATACTCACTATCAGAAAAGCCATAAAGTTTTTCTTTTGGATTAGCCTTATAAGAAAAAATTCCAAAATCAAATGTACCTTTCAAATAATGAAAAATTCTCCTTGCAGCTATGAGATAAGTCACAGTTGGATTTTTCGTGTATTGACTTATAAGATAAGTCACAGTTGGATTTTTCAAATGTATAAATTTTTAAACTTAATATATAAATTTTTGTATTGAAAAACAATTTGTATTAAAAATTTAGGATATAATGCATGATGTCTTGATGTCAGACCTTGTAGAAGTGAGATACATTAAACTTCCAATCAATTGCTTGAAGAAAGTATAATTCACTTTCTTTTCTCCATCACCCTTCATCAATTTGGAGCCACATTTAGTTGAAGTATGAACATGATTGCAATCCCTCATTCTAAATATGTCCAAAATCTCAAGAACATATTTCTTTTGTGAAATAAAAATTCGAGATGGTGATTGCATAACTTCAATACCAAAAAAATATTGCATTAATTCCAAATCAGACATATCAAATTTTTTACATCATCCTCTCCTTAAAGGCATCAAGTATGCCTATATCATTTCCAACATAAATCAAATCATCAATATAGAGAGTCGCAACAGGAATTTTTCCATCTTTTCCAAATTTTGTAGAGTATGTTCATTATTCCCTTCCCATAAGTATATACTTTCAGTTTTAAATATAAGACTTGTTTGATTTTTCTTGGAGATGTTAAGGAAGTGAAATCAGTTACTTAATCATACCATATGTTGTGTATGATTAAATTATATATAAGTTTATAAGTCAGACAATTTGGTTGGGAGAAAATAAACAAATATAAATGCTTTAAAGTAATTTAATTAGCTTCCTTAATCTCTTAAAAAAAATTAAATGAGTTTTATATTCAGAAACGGAGGTTATATTTAATATTCACACACACACAATTAATAATGATCAGCTCAAAGCATATAAGGTATAAATATACTTGTATGAATATACTGTAATTCATAAATATAAATAAAATTTCATATGTATTTACGACCATATATGTTAGGTGTATATTTATAAAATATAAGAAATGTAATTTAATTCATGTATTTTAATGTGTGTGTGTGTGTTTTATATATTACTTATATAAGCCTCACAAACACAATGTTATATAGTTTATTTAATGAGAAAGACACAGCTCTTTAGATGAACCATGTCCCTTACTTTCTTATCAGATATCTCTAAAAGTCTCTAAGTTTTCTCTGTTTTTTAAATAAAATATATGTCTAAGTTTTACATAATATTGTGTATGCACTGTGCACACATCATCAATTAAAAAGACACGTTTATTTAGATATTGTACCAAATTTGAAAATGGAGAGATATTACTGTTGTCAAAAAATCATAAGCCGCCTTTGAATAATTCCACTTCTTTATACAATTCGTTTCTTATCTTTCTAAGTTGCACACGTGTCACGTATACACTTGTATATTACTCCTTCTGGTCCTTATTAAATCACATTTAACCGATTTTGAAGGGATTAAGGATAGAGGTTAAATTAGTTTATTTTACTCATTTTTCTAAAATGCTCTTATATAAATTTTACACTTCAACTACTCTATTGATTTCACTTAATCCCTCATTTATATCAATAGGGATATTTTAGAAAGAAATTGACAAAAAAATAAAACGTTGTCTTATAATTAGGACAAAAAAAAAACTCTCAGGTATTATCTTATAATTAGGATCGGAGGGAGTATATAATATGCCCGAATGTGTGTATTAGTGTATAAGTGTATAAAATATATCATACGAGAACAACACATTTATTCAATTATTATATAAGTGAATTCGGAGTATATTGTGTATGAAAAATATATATAATTATAATTTCAACAAATGTAATTTATATTTTTTCCACATGTAATGTTATACATGTATAATTATGGGTGGAGGGATTATTTATTGGGTCAGGTTTTTGTGTTTTTTAATATTCAGGTCATAGAAATTGATGAGTTATTCACCAAAAATTAAAAATTTAAACAAGACATGGAAATAAATATAGGTTTCGGAAAAATAACTTTTATTGTATAGTGTTTTGTGTTTTTCTCTAAATAAATAAATAGGCTGATGCTCAAAACTCAGTCTATACAATATACTTCCTCTAGCCTTACATGTAGAAGTTAATTGAGATGTTTGTTTTGGTCTAAATGTAAAACCACAATTCATTTTGTTTCTCAAATTTTTAATGTTTTCAAACAATCTTCTATTGATTGTTAATTTCAGAAAAGGGTCTTCATATGGGTTAATTTTCATTGTAAATGATTAAACACGGTATTTTAGGAAAATAAACACATATTTTTTTTTATAAATTACTAATTTAAATAATTTCTTTAAATTTTATAAATTAGTTATTTAGGTCTTAAATTCAAAATAATAGAGGATAAGAAATCATATGCCATGAGCATTTGTCATGCATATGATCCCTTGTGTCAATGAAGGCATTGAACAAAAATGTTGCCTTGAATTTTAGTGTTAATGATGTGGGTCAAAAACTTTATGTTGAGCAACCAAAAGTTCCAACTACAAAATAAGATGATATTTCATTATCTCAATTGAAGTAATGAGCCTCCCAAGGCTCATTACTACTTCAACTCTGCAGGCATACGTAGTGCAAGTAATAAAACTAAGTGTTTAGGCAAAGCCCCGAATAATTGCTGATTTAGCTTTTTTCTTCTCTTTGTTACAGGGCAGATAGGACTGTGGTGAACTCAATTGCTCTATATGTGTAAGAATTGTTGCCAAATGTCAAGTTTGCACCGTATTTATGCTTAACCTGCAAGGTTTTTCTTATGCTTTAACATAAACGAAGCCATGGCAGATAATTTGTTCCAGGTTCTACTGTGATCCCTGCATTGCCTTAGCTTGTATTAGGGTTTGCTTTATCAAGATTTCAGAGATAGAATGATAGAATAACGATTACACAATAAATTCTCAAAAACTTTAAAAAATCATCATATTATTAATAATGAGCATGTGAAAGCGATAATATATATACTTCCGCTATTGAATTATTTATTACATATTACTTCCTCCGGTCCTAATTATAAGAACATTTTCGTAGTGCAAATTGCACTACGAAAGTGTTCCTATAATTAGGACCATAGGTAGTAATTTAATTCTAGCCACATCATGATAATGAGGCCTGGGGCTGGTCATTGTTTGATAATGTTGTCTTCGAACTGTACCCAACAACATAGTCTTAAAGATGTATGGATTTTTGAATGAAAGTAACATTTAGAAGCTCTTGAGATAAAGCTACTGAACATACCTTTGCCAGAAATTAGTAGAAGCCATCAAAGAAAACCATTCAAATAAAGCATAATTAAGATGTACAATTGGATCTCTATACTTACACTGGTATATAAGGCTGGGTAAAGAAGTAGATTCTCCATTACCGAACTGTTTGGACCTTACATACCTAGTGAAATATTCTATGTAATAAAATAATCAAAATAAGGGTGATTGACCAAATAATTCATGTTAATTTTACATTTTGACGCATGCAATATGTATACACATTAATACTGGCTTGCAATCGTGGTTAGAAACTAATTTGAACAAGATATAGGTGAACACCGTAGGCATGGGAAATTAACGAAAACTATGGGGTGATAATGAAAAATGTGTAATATTTTATTCCAACATTAAATGTTAAAGAAAGAGCAACGTTGCATTTGAAAAACTGTGTGTTACATTGCTCTATGATTTTTTAGTATTTTCATTGCTTCTTCCAAAATACTTATGGTTATGGTTTAAAAATGCACATGAACTCTATAAAAAAAGGTGGTGCAATGGACCACAGGGTTCTCTGCGAAAATATTCTTACTTTGCATGAACAGTGAAGTTGAAGAGGGTTGGAAGTTTTAGATGATCCAGATATCCAGTATTAAACTGATTATGAGTACCCACACTAAATAATACAAGTGAGATAACATGTATGACGTCCAGAAACGAGAGTTTGTTTGTTTGTATGGTAAGCTCTGATTAAGCTGAATAATTAGAACCTTGCATTACATAAAAGGAATTAAGGAAAGCTCGGATGATCAAAAGCTGAGATCAAAAACTAATTTAAGAAATGAAGATGTGTCACAACTCACAACTACAGGTGTTGGGTTATTAAAATATGATGCAAATATGCAATGGTTTTCTTTTCACATCGATTGAAGTTTGAGTTCAGTTCAGTTAAATTTTAAGCGGTTTAAAATTATTGGTGTTCGACTGTTCGTTTATAAAATTTCATCATCAGATTTGTTCTACTGTCAAGTTTGCACCATGTTTGTGCTTAGCCCGCAAGGTTTTTTTATGCTTTCAAATAAACGAAGCTTTATGATATTTCATTTGGTTCTAAAATATAAGATAAAATCGACATTTTTTTAAGAGGTTAATGAAGCTAAATATATTATTTAATCTTAATATATGTTATGTATCATTACATTATATATCAGTCTATAAATCAAATTAATTAGTTTGGAGAAAAAACGATGATGCAAATACTTTAAAATAATTTATTTAGTTTTTTGAATCTCTCCAAAAATACTAACTGGATCTTATGTTAGAATCATAGGCAGTATATTTGTTCCAGGTTTTGTTGTGGCCCATGCCTTGCCTTGCTTAATCAGGGTTGCTTTGTAACAATTTCAAAGACACTCCCTCCGGTCCTTAGATAAAAACTATTTACATAATTTCATTAGATTAAGAAAGTTAGTTATATTAGTTAATATTGTTGCGGAAATATAAATCGAGTAGGGAAGAAGAAGGACACAAACAGATTTGATTAACGTGGGAAAACCTTCCCAAGGTGAAGAAGAAAAACCCACGGACACTAGTCCAAGATCAATCTTCCACTATGAAAATAATGGGTACAATCATCAATCACCAATCATTCAATCTCTAGACTTCCTCTGAAAACTCAAGCTTCACCAACAATGGTGGTACTCAAACTCTCAGAGTTCTCAGACTCTCTTTTTCCATGTGCACTCTGGCTTTTTTCCTCTTTCTTTCTCTCTCTCTATCTCTTTATTTTTCAAGAGTCACACACAATATATAAAGAGAAGCAATAAAGGAATCAAATCTAGAAAATAGGAAGAGTCATTCCTATTTCCTAAGTTCAATAAAGTCATCCTCGAGTTTCGAACCCACAATCTAGAAAATAGGAAGAGTCATTCCCAATTTCAATAAAGTCAAATAGTCAAACTTGGAACCCCACAATGCATTTATGGAGGAACAATTTCCAACAAATCTCCCCTTCCGACTTCAATGCATTGGTGTCTTCATCCCTTTCCTTTACAGCAGTCTTCAAATTTCTGTGATGTTACCGACTTAGTCATCATATCGGACCAATTCAAGTCGGTGTGAACTTTGACGAGTTCAAGTTCTCCATTTTCTATCACATCCCGTATCCAGTGATACCTCACGTCAATATGTTTAGTGCGGGAGTGATAAGTTGAATTCTTCGCCAAAAATAATCAAGTAACCGGATGTTGACTTTCTTGAGTCAACGTCTCCCCTAAATCAAGATCCGTAAAGCCTAGCAGCTCGGCTTTACTTCCTCCAAATCGGAGACATAAATTCTTTGTCCCTCTGAGATACTTGAAGATCCACTTCACAGCTTCCCAATGATCTTTACCTGGATTGGACAAATATCGGCTCACCATCCCGACTGCATGTGTTAGATCTGGTCTTGTACTGACCATCGCATACATCAGACTTCCAACAGCAGACTGATATGGAACTTTTCTCATTTCGGCTTTGTCTTTCTTTGATCTTGGACATTGCTCCTTGCTAAGCTTAAAATGTCCGGCTAAGGGGTTGCTTACTGGATTGGCATTGTCCATGTTAAATCTCTTCAAGATTTTTTCAATATACTTCTCTTGACTCAGCCACAGAAGCTTCCTTTTTCTATCTCGGATAATTCTGATTCCGAGGATCTGTCTTGCAGGACCAAGATCCTTCATTGCGAAGGACGAGCTTAAAGCCTTCTTTAAAGCAATTATCTTTGTCTTGTCTTGTCCTACAATAAGCATATCATCGACATATAGCATCAGGATCAGAAAATCTCCAGCTTCACATCTCTTAACAAATACGCAGTGGTCATGATCTGTCTTCTCAAATTTATGATCAGTCATAAATGATTCAAATTTCTTGTACCACCGCCGAGGTGTTTGCTTCAAGCCATATAGACTCTTCTTCAACCGACATACGATTTTCTTTTCTCGAACTCTAACCCTTCAAGTTGCTCCATATATATTTCTTCTTTCAAATCTCCATGAAGAAATGCCGTCTTCACATCCATTTGTTCAACTTCAAGATCCATTGATGCTGCCATAGCCAACACAGTTCGGATCGAAGTCATCTTTACGACAGAGAGAAAATTTCTTCAAAATCAACTCCTTTCTTTCGATTGCAGCCTTTTACCACAATCCGGCCTTGTGTCTCGCTTGTCCATTTTCTTCATTTTTAATCTTGTATACCCACTTGTTTTTAAGAGCTCTTCTTCCTTGGGGTAACTCGGTCAACTCATAAGTCGATTCTCATGCAAGGACGACATCTCATCCCGCATTGCCTTTTCCCACTCAATTTTGTCGTGGCTTGCTATAGCCTCATCATAACTTTGAGGTTCACCTTCCTCTCGCAAGTACAATGTACTCATCTCGGTGGATACCTTGTAGAAGGTCTTTTCTCACGTGCTAACTTTCTAGTGTGTTCCTCGGGTTGAGAATCCGATTCAAGATTCTCATCTCGGATCTCGGCATCAACTTCTACAGTTGGCTCTTGTTGGTCATTATTCTCTCCCCCGCTTCGGCCGGACAGAGTGTTGGGTTCTTCCTCTCGGACAACAACCCGGACTTTGGGCTTCAAGATGTCATGAATGGTCTCCAACTCATGAAAGATCACATCTCGGCTTCTCACTATCTTCTTATTCACTGGATCCCAAAGTCGGAACCCGAACTCACATCTCGGCGATCCGAGATAAATGCATTCTTTCGTCTTTGTGTCAAGCTTAGCTCTTTCATCTTTTGGAATGTGCACAAAAGCTCGACATCCAAACACCTTTAGATGATCATAGGTCGCTTTTCGCCCTCATCTATGAAAGACACAAAATACTGAGCTCCGCCTAGAGACTTTTCCGACATTGAGCAGACATCGGTATGAACTAGGTCAAGAATATTCTTCCGTCGTCTTGGTTGATTCGGTTTCGCAAAAGAAACCCTGTCGCTTTCCAGCCTAGGCGGTGCGTGCAACTTTCAAGTACTTGACCTTTCAACCCGGCCAAACATTCTTTCTTTTTCAAAATCTGTAGCCCTTTTTCTGACATATGACCGAGACGCTTGTGCCATATCTCTAGACTGGAACCATCTCGGATGAATTGGCTTCACCGCCATTGATCTTTCCCGCATCACATACAAGGAACCTTCTTTCTTTCCTGCCACAACTAAATTTCCTTTGGACAATTTCCATTGACTTTTTCCAAAGTAATTCATTAACTCGGCATCATCAAGCTTGCCTACAGAGATTAGATTCAACCGCATGTCGCACATGCCTTACATCCTTCAACACAAGTCGACACCGACATCGTGGTCAAGGTTACATCTCCAACACCAAGAATCTTGCTAGTTACCCGATTTCCCATCTTTACAACACCATATTCACCATCTCGGTAAGACGAGAAGAAACTTCTTTGAGGAGTGACATGGAAGGAGGCACCGGAGTCTACCACCCAAGTACAGTCATCATAGATAACGTTCAAAAGATGATCTCCGAGTAAGAAGATCTCGGCCTCAGCATTAGCAATCACCGCAGAGGTGTTCTTATCTTCTCTCTTCTTAGGTACTATCGATCCGGTTTTACCTCGTCATTTTTCTCATCTTTCGAAGATTCCTGCGATCGCCTTCTTATGGCCAATCTTTCCACAATAGAAACATTTCAAATCGTATTTCTTCTTAGACCGGCCTCTGGACTTATCCTGTTATCATGACCCCGGTTCTTGCTTCGACCTCGGTTTTCAGATTTTCCTTTATGCACAGCAACGTTTGCCTCTGACGTGCTGCTCAAACCTCTTTCCTTTCTCTTGGATTCTTCATTTAGGAGACTGTCTGCCACGACATCCATAGTCAATTTTCCATCTGGTGTCGAGTTGCTCAAAGTCACTACCGAGTATCCCACTTTTCGGCAATGAGCTTAATGGCAGAAGAGCTCGCATCTCATCATCCACCTTCATCTCAGCCTTCGACAGTTGATTCACAATACCTTTGTAGGTGTTGAGGTGTTCAATCATACTCATGCCGTCTTTGTACTCCAACTTCACAAGCCGGCGAACCAAGTGTGCTTTATTTCGGGAGTCTTTTTCGAATCATGGACTTCAACTTCGTCCACAACTCATACGCATTTGTGAACTCGGACACATGCTCGAAGAGGCTTTTGTCGATATACTTTCTGATCATGGCAACCGCCTTTCGATTCAGAACTTCCCAATCCTTTTCTTCCTTACCTTCGGTTTGTTCGATTGAGGATGGGCTCATAGAGATCTTTGTAGTACGAGATGATCTTCCATCATCTGCCTCCAGTAAGTAAAGTTTTTTGCAGTCAGCTTGAACATATCAACACTGAGTGCAGCGCCACTGGTCTCCATTTCGTTAAACTCCGGCTCGATACCACATTGCGGAAATATAAATCGAGTAGGAAGAAGAAGGACACGCATGATTTGATTAACGTGGGAAAACCTTCCTCAAGGTGAAGAAGAAAAACCCACGGGACACTAGTCCAAGATCAAACTTCCACTATGAAAATAATGAGTACAATCAGTCAATCATTCAATCTCTAGACTTCCTCTAGAAAACTCAATCTTCACCAACAATGGTGGTACTCAAACTCTCAGAGTTCTCAGACTCTCTTTTTCCTTTTGCACTCTGGCTTTTTTCCTCTTTCTCTCTCTCTCTCTCTCTCTATTTTTCAAGAGTCACACACAATATATAAAGAGAAGCAATAAAGGAATCAAATCTAGAAAATAGGAAGAGTCATTCCTATTTCCTAAGTTCAATAAAGTCATCCTCGAGTCTCGAACCCACAATCTAGAAAATAGGAAGAGTTAGTTAATATGATGTATCTTTTCTAAAACATCATCTTCACCTTCCTAAACTCTCTCTCTCTCTCTTACTTGATTATTGTTGAGAGAATATCAATGGGGCAAATTATAAAAAATTTGATAAATATGATAAATAAATTTTATATTAAGAATTGAGAATAACTTCCCAATTAAGATCCATATCAAGCACTAGTGAGCATCTTTTTTCCCCAAAGAAAGAACCTACTGGAGCATCTGAAAGCGGGATCAAAACAGATAATGCACAAACTTTTGCTATTGAATTATATATTATTTCCTCCGATCCTAATTATAGGAACACTTTTGTAGTACTTTTGTAGTATTTTATATTAATCTAATTCCACCAGCTAGCTACTTCGTGGGAATGAGGCTGGGGTTTTGCCATTTCTTCTTATGTGCTTTTTAGAGTTGCCTATATCCTCTAACTGCATACCACAACATAACCTGAAGGATGCCTGGAATTTTGTATTTTGAATGAAAAGTAACATTTTGAGAGTAAGAAGCTTGCCGAAAGGTTGGTCCACAAGGAGTCAAGGACTAGTATCATAACTTATAAGAACATGGATTTAAATCCCAATATTGATATGAAGACCTTGTTTGTTATTTGAGCTTGGAGTCATGTAAACTTTTTTTTTTTGGTAATAAACGAGGCATTTCAGCCCATTCTCATTCCTGAATCAATATACACCTTGGGTATGAAACACCCATGTAGTCACTGTACAAGTATTTATGAACTAAATCAGGAGGTCTATCAAAAACGACATAGATCTCCTCCTGTGTAAAGCTAATATTAGCAAGAAAATCTGCACATCTATTACCTTCTCTGTGGACATGGGAAATTACCAACCTGCATATTTTCCTCATAGTTCCTTGGATCTTCAGCAGCAAACGAGATTCAGCATCAGCATCATCCTCCATCTGCAATTTTCTTAAGGTCTGAACCACAACCAGCGAATCACTTTCTATTACCACTTGATCATACCGATGGTAGACAACAAGTTCCAATCCAGATAGCACTACCCAGAGTTCAGCAAAAAAGGCCAAGCATACTCCCAACTTCCTTGAGAATCCCCCAAGCCAAATGTCATCACTTCCCCTCAATACACCTCCACATCCAGCCCTATTTTCCTTTCCACTAGAAGCCCCATCAATATTTACTTTAACCCACCCTTCCAAAGGGAACTCCCATTTGATACTTGCCTCCATTCTTCCTCCACAAGTCACTCCGAATGCTTCCCTTGCTCTTTTAATTTCCCTAACATGCCATGCAACAATCAGCCCCCTATCTGATGGCATCTCAAAGCCTTCTTCAAAACAGGTCTTGTTCCTCCAAGTCCACAAGAGCCAACAAGAGACTCCAAAAACTAAACACCAATCTCTTTGTTTATGAGCTAAGTTCCATCCAAACCACTCCAACCCCTGTTTATTTACAAAGTCAGCTTCTATTCTACCACCCCATAATTCCATCCATAGGTCTCTAGCCACCACACAGTCTCTCATTACATGCATAAGGCTCTCACTCTGATTCAGGCACTTATAACAATTTGGAGAACCCCCCATCAGTTTACTCTTCCTTTCACTAGTTAGTAGCCTTCCATGCATTGCTAGCCAAAGGAATATTTGAATCCTTTTCGGTCCATGCCACTTCCACAACCTCCTCCATTCACTCAGCCCCTATCCGTTTCCTCCCTCATGCTATGATACATCTCAGAAACTTCATAAGAGTTCTTTAGCCGCTTTCCCCACCGGATACAGTCAGCCCCTCTCTCATCCGAAGGTGGTAATACAGCCATCAACATCTGTTTTCCCATCCCATTTAATTTTCCCCCAATCTTCTCTAAGTTCCAGCCACCATCATCCCCAACCATTTCTCTAACCTTCACCAACTCCTCTTCCTTTGTTAATTCCATGGTCACCATGTTCTTCAACCTTTTTCCACCCTCAATCCATACATCTTCCCAAAAGAGAGCACTCCCTCCATTGCCAATATCCCATCCTGTATTATTTTTCAGATTAGGCCAGATTCTACTCACACTTTTCCATATTTCAGAATCAGTGTTCACTTCTTTACACTCCCTGTTAAGGTCGCCCTGTCTTCTATATTTCCCTAACAACACGTTCGAGCATAAACTTTGAGGTTTTGTTAGGATATTCCAGGCCACTCTCCCAAGTAGTGCTTCATTCATTACCTCCAAGTTTCTCAAGCCTAAGCCCCCATTCCTTTTTTCCATACAGATTGTGTCCCAACTGACTGCATGTACCTTCCTCTTCCCTTCTTCACTTTGCCATATGAAGTTTCGTTGCATTTTTTCCATTTGATTAATAACCCCGGAAGGAATCTTAGAATGCTGCATTGAGAACACCGCCATCTGATTGGTTACAGACTGAACTAAGGTTAACCTTCCAGCTAGAGACAAGGTTTGACTTTTCCAGCTACTCAGTTTGCCTTTCATCTTATCAAGCAGATTTTGAAACCGCTTTTACTACTTCTGCCCCCATACATATATGCCCCCAAATATCTGCCCAAATCCTCCAATTTTTCAAACCCCGAATAAGAGCATATTTCGTTTTGCAGCCGTCTATCAACATTAGGTGAGAAAAAAATGCTGGTTTTTTTAGCATTCCCCTTTTGTCCAAAAACAGCACCAAAGGATTCTAAAACCTCCAAAACAGAACATACCTGATCCATACTAGCTTCACAGACTAATAACAAGTCATCAGCAAAAAGAAGGTGAGAGATTTCAGCCCTATTCCTCCCCAGCCTCATTGGCTTCCATTTTTCACAGCATACATAATCTGAAATTAAATGTGACAGTTTTTCCATGCCCAATACAAACAAATACGGAGAGAGAGGGTCCCCTTGCCTCAGCCCCCTAGAAGGGGTAAAGCCCTCCCGCCTACAGCCATTCCACAAAATAGACATACTGGACGATCTCATACATCCTGTAATACCCTAAAAATCTCTATCATAAATTGATAAGAGTATACCTATAGAAAATAGGTGAATATGAGGTTTCAAACATCTTGTATTGAGTTTACCTTGTTGTTAGGGTAATCTCCCTTGAAATTAGATAATTTGCAATTAGGTCCCTAAAACGCTTGGACATTTGCAAATAGGTCCCTAAGCACATTGTGGGTTATAAATACCCCGTGAAAGCTATAAGGGAGGCAAGTAAAAATCTATTTGAAATAGGGAAGGATGTTGTCCCTAATTTAGGTAATTTATTAAGTTAGAAACTTGGAGAAATTGAAGAAGAATACTCAAAAGTATTGAAAAGACCAAAAGGCCCTGTAAACTCTAAAATTATGCAGAGTCATGAAATTCTAATGTTAATACAAAAGTTTGAAGATGAAGAGTTATCTTAATTAAGGAAATTAACCACAAGTGATAAGAAAGTAATTAGGTAATTATTGGCTAATTACTTAAGTTTAAGCGAAGGAAATTCAAAGATAATTGTGTAGAACCCTAAAATTAGTGGTTTTTGGCTTAAAATTAGTAAAAATATATTTACTAATTAATTGGAAATTTTTGAGAAAAATAGATGAGTTTAAGTATTTTTAAGCCTAAATGCAAGAATTAGCCAATTAGGTAATTTTGTGAAATTTTTGGGAAAATTGGAATAATTAATTAATTAAAAAATAAATATATATTATAATTAAAATTTGGGCCAGCCGAAATTGCAAAGGAGATTGAAGATAAGAATTTGGAAAAAATATCATGATATTTCATACAACTTGCAATATTTTAATATATAATTAATTAAAGTGAATAGTAAATTAATAAATAGGAAACGGATCCTATCTAGAGATCTAGGAATGGGATTTCAGTCGGGTAAAATATTGATCAGTGGAATTTTATCTTCCGTTAGACTCTTCCGGAAGTTAATTCCGAGGCCGTTAGTGCATTTTCCTAATAAAACAAAATAGGGAAAATGTAGATAGGCATATTTTTGGATATGAAGAAAATAAATTCTAACTCAACATCTAGGAATGAGTTTGAATTTATCTGGACATATTTGGAATAAGTGAATTTTTCTGAAGAAGTTGATGATTTCAGAAATACGTTCTGAAACCGGGTGCGTTCGGACATGTTTTTCGAGGAACTTCAGACTGACAGTTGGAGCCCTATATGGAATCAAAATTTAGGTTAACTTGGACATTTCTTCTAAGTGAGAATATGTCTTCAAAGTTGTAAATCCAGAATCTTGAGGTTTTTCGAAATTACGCGAATCGGTACCGATCGGGGTATAAATGCTTCTAGAATATACCAACTTGTCACACAAGTTGGTGACTCATAAATTTGAACGAAATTGTGCTTTGCATGGCCACAAATCATCCACCAAGCACCTTAGGTTTCCATGGTTTACAAAGAAAGAAGAAGTTTGGAAGATTACTAAAATGGCCTTACAATTTTTCTATAAATAGCCTTCAAGTCTTTGCAAAATCCTCACACCATTTCTTTGAGCAAGTTTAGAAATCCTAGAGAGAAGTTAGAGAGAGGAGCTCTGGAGGAGGAAGGAGTCCGGGGAATTCTGCAGCGAAGCTCTGGGTAAATTTTCCGGTACCGAGCTTTTAGCTTCCGTAGTTCTTTCAGTAGTTAGAGTAGTAATGTTAGTATAGCCTTTAATCTTTCAAGTATGATTAGATATCATATGATAGGGCTATTTTAAGTTAGAATTTCAAAATTATCATTGGCTCAAGTTCGCAAAATTTTGGAAAATCTGAGTCAAAGTAACGAAGTGCTGGCGAAATTCCGCCAATTAGGGGTATAGGGGCAAAATGGTAATTTTTACCTAAAATGCCAGTTATGATGTCAAATCATTAACGAAAGTGATATTACTCTTACAGGACATCAGAAACTCTGATTTGCTGCCGTTTATTGTCCGACGTGCCGTTGGACGTTTATTGCTTTCCGTAAACGCGCCGTTTCGCTGAATTGCCGACGTTCACAACGGAGGTACGTTCGCGCATCGTAACACTAATCGATGATTATTGAATGATTATATGTGATAATATGTTGTATGAATAGTTTGGTGCCGAAGGCAAGGCTAGTCTATGTGGGTGTGCCATTTAGTCGCCGTAAAGTCGGTGAAGCCCCCCATGATACACACTTACCTGGCCATTCTGTTCGGTGCTATTTGCTCAGTGTCTAAGGAATCGTACTTAGATACTTCGTGTCTATGGAACCGTACTTAGATACTCCGTATCTATGGAACCGTACTTAGATACATCGTGTCTATGGAATCGTACATAGATGCACTATGTCTATGGAACCGTACTTAGACGCACTGTGATTAAGGAATCGTACTTAGATCACTATTACGCTTTTATGTTGTTATTAAATGATCATGTACCAGAAGCTTGATCAATGTTGTAAAATTGAAAATACCGTTGTACATATATTGTTTATAAGCATGAGGTTAACCGTTACCTGAGATCCAGATACACTGTTATCAATGTTATCCAGTTACTCCTTATTATAAAAAAAAATTTGCCGCTCAAAACTCTGATCAAAACGCTATAAAAACAGTTGTGAAAACCGGGGTGTTACACATCCCATTACAACACTCTGTAGCTTTTTATCAAACCCAATCTCATCTAGGACTTTACCAAGAAACTCCCAAGACATTCTATCATAGGCTTTTTCTAAATCAATTTTTACAATCATGTAGCCTTTTTCCCCCTAAGTTTTCTCATAGAATGAACTAACTCTTTTGCAATTATGATGTTATCATGAATGCTTCTCCTAGGTACAAAACTAGATTGATATGGGGACACCAATCTATCCATTAAAGGTTTTAATCTATTTACAATCAGCTTAGATAAACCTTTATATAACACATTAAACAAGGCTATGGGTCTGAATTGACTTACTGATTCAGGCTGATCTATCTTTGGAATTAGCACCACCAATGTGTCGTTGATCTCACTGATTTTCTCCGGGTGACACCACAAATCTTTGATGAAATTGGTAACAGCCGGCCCCACAATTTTCCAGTTTTGTTGGTAGAAGGTAGCAGGAAATCCATCGCTACCAGGTGCCTTGAGGCTGCCCATTTGAAAAAATGCTCGTTTCACCTCCTCCTCTTGGATATCTCTCCCCACATTTCCCAACCTATTAGCATCCACATCTCCCCATCGCTGGTTTGTGAACAGCCAGTCTCTATGCTCATTTTCTTCACCAAACAGATTTTGGTAAAAAATTTGAAACATACCCACAATTTCATCCTCATCTTCAACCCAATCACCCAAACTATTACGTAGCATCTGCACTCTATTTCTCCTTCTTCGCATCAAGGTACTAGTATGATAAAATCTTGTATTACTGCCTCCTCCTCTAACCATCGACTTCGTGATTTCTGGAACCACAAAATCTCTTCCTGCCTTAGGACCTCCATTAATTCCTCTTCTAGATCAGATTCCAACCGGTCTAAAAAAGGATTATTTCTTCGCTCAAGAGAGCATTGGATTCCATTCAAACGATTAAGAAGCCTTCGTTTTTTTCTTTCCACATGGCCAAAGACTTCTTTATTCCAAATTGTAAGTTTTTGTTGAAGTGTCACAAGCTTTGCATTAGCTTCTTCATTTCCCCTCCAGCCTTCCTTCATAACTTCCTCAAAGTTCTCATGCATATGCCACATGACTTCATACCGAAAATTTCTTCGCCTAAACTCCGGATTAACCGCAGTCAGGCGCACAAGAAGCGGATGGTGATCAGATCCAATTCTTGGGCAAACTAGAACTTCAGCATTTTCAAATCTCTCTAGCCATTGTATATTGCATAAACATCGATCAAGTCTTTTGTGTACTCTCTTAAGACTTTCCCATTTTGGACCCTTCCATGTGAAGAAAGGGCCCTTAGCCTCAACATCTATTAGCCCGCATTCTTGAATTCATTCATTAAACACTCTACATCTTACCTCATTCACTCTTCCACCCCCTTTTTGCTCTAGAGGTGTTTTGATTTCATTAAAATCACCAGCAATTATCCACGGAACAGAAATATTAGAAGCCAACTCCTTTAATGCTTGCCACAGCCTTCTACGATTTTGTTCACAAGGAGTCAAGGACTAGCATATACTGCAGCAAATAGAGTTTCCTCCCCATTCAGCCTCAGCTTGCATTGTATAAACTGCTCATCTTTAACAATTACATCAATTTGAAGATCATCTCTCTTCCACATGATCCAAATTCCCCCTGAAAATCCAGCAGCCTCCACCCTAACAGAATTCTTAAATCCCCAACTTTTGATGGTTTTGTGAGCCTTTACACCATTGATCCTAGGCTCCAAAATTACAACTACATCTACCTTATATCTACAATTTGTATCCTTAAGAACAACCGCAAAGCCCTTGCTAGCTGCCCCCTACTATTCCATATTAAGATCTTCATCATGGAAACAGATTTTTTTTTAAGGAACCAGGAAATAAGTACCTTAATTCGCGAGATCAGGTATGCGGTACACATCCACCATACCCGACCCTAAAGACACAAATCTTTCATGCCCATCCACAACCCCTTGCACATCTTCCAGATCCATATCATTTAAATCAGTTGCCCTTGCATTATACTCACCCGGATGAAGGTTCTCCTTATCCTCTATGTTCATCTGACGCCCTGGGTCCATAGCAAGTATAGTCTCAAGAGCGACTTCCAGGATTCCAACCACATGTTGTTTCTCCAATCCCCTGCTGCTTACTAGCCCACTGTAAGACCTTCCAGACCCTTTTTTACTTTTCTCTCCATTAACATTCTTTACCTCCAAAACAGTCCCCTCCTTCCTGGAACCACCCGCTCTATCCATTCCCTTTTTGACACCCCCCTTATTACCAGTCTTCTCTGATTTCTTGTGCAGGTTAGGTACCTCCACCATACACGGAACTTCTTTGTTCTCCTCATAGCCCACAGTTTCTTTCCTACCTTCCTCCCTTATGTCCCGAGCCACATCCCCTGTCATCTCAGAAAGAATGTTAAACCGTGATCCACCAACACCACCCTGAGGCCCAATATCGCCCCTTATCAAACGTCTTCCTCTTTGCACAGTCTTCCATCTTCCTTCATCTCTCTGCACATCCCCCTCCTTTCCTCGTTGTGTTTCTTTCTCCTCAACTTCCATCCCCATATCCTTATTTTTGTTGTGGAACTGCTCACAACCTTGTTTATTGTGCCCAACCTGACTGCATTTACCACAAATCAGTCCTAGACTTTCGTATTCTACACTCAAGATCTGGCCCTCTACAATAAATTCAGGAACCAAAGGCTTCGTAAGGTCTAGCTCCACACACAACCTTGCAAACTTCCCCCTAGCCCTCTGCGCCGTATGCACGTCTAACCGAATAGCTTTCCCCAGCGAATTACCCAGGTTCAGCAAGAATTTTTTGTCAAAGAGCGGGGCAGGTAAATCTGGTAACCTTACCCATGCCACAACCGAGTCAATTTTCTCATTTTTTGGATTAAAATCAGGCCTCCAACGGGAAACATTCAAATAAGCATCAGCTATTACCCATGGACCACCAATCAAGGCCTCCATGTAATCATCCATATGCTGAAATTTACTAAGTAGAAATGATTTTCACAATCAAATACCTCTATGCTTCCCTTGCGTTCCCAGAGCTGTTTCAACTTCTTCTGCATAAAGCCATAAGAGAGCTGCCTCCCTAACAGTTTAACCACTAATGTTCTTTTGAAAGGCTTCATAAGGCGTTCCCTTTCTTGTTCCTCAAACTCAAAATTCAGACACAATGGATTTGAGCAATCCACACGAATACCATCACCAGGGTTCAACACCTTGTCAAAATCAGTGCCTGCTCCATAGTCTTCCAATTCGTCTTCTCCATCGGTCTTCACCCATTCCCACCAACAAGCCTTGGTGTTCACATTCCTCAATAGTGACTCTCTATAAGACTTAACTGGTTCTCCTTTCTCCCCTGTCTTCATCCAGCTTTCCTCACGAGCACGAAGTGTTTCACTTCCAGAGAAGCCTACTTCCTCACCTCCGACTTTCATCTTTTTGCGGATTCCTTCGTCGCGGTCGTTCTCCCCTAGCCCCTCACTTTCCCCTCCTCGCATAGCACGAGGCAGAGGAACACTCATATTGTCCGCCGCAGTGGGCGACGGAGTCTCTCCTCTCCGATCAGCTCTCTCCGATCCAGCCAGTTGGCTTCTCCGTCGCAGCAGGCGACGGCCTTGGTTCGCGAATCGCACCTTCGAGCCCTATGTAAACTTATTTTATCTACAAGAAAATAAGGTAATAATCTGGTAAGAAAAAAGGGTTAATGTGCAAAAATACACATGATTTTCCCAAAAGTGCACCCAATACAAAATGTGTTTTGTTTTTTGTGTGTATAAAAGTGATTATATGGTTACAAAAGTGGAGCAAAAATACTCATTAACCGTTAGTTTGATTTTTTTTGTATTTTTAAGACTTGCATGGATAATGACTCAGCTAAATTTCATCCCAATTGACCCACCGGCACGGAACAAAATTTTGAGAAAAAGAAGGTATGGAACGAATTTTTATTTTTTCAACTCAATGATTTTGGGTCTGCAATAGCTCTAATAAAGAATCATATGACCCATTGATCAGTCGATGGGCCCACTCAAGTGAGTGAATTTTTTTTTTTTTTGTTGCTAAAATCAAGTGAGTGAATTGAACTTATTGTATGCTGCTACTCATTTCAATTTCAAACTATGTTGTTATAAAAAAAAAAAAAAAAAAAATTCAAACTATGTTTGGACAAGAATTTCAACTCATATTTGTTTTTAATTTGGTAAAAATGGGGCCTAAAGCCCAATCAAAACAAAAATTAATTACATATCCCCTACACCGTTGGGATGCATATTTTTAAACAAAATTGTATTAAAAAAATATTTATAAATAAAACATTCCTCATTGACTAATGGGTTTTTTCCCCTCTAAGTATAAGTATATGTATCCTCTTATTAGAGACAATCTTACTCGAGACATTGTTCGGTATTAAATATGGGCACCTTTTTTAATGGGGATTCAAACATTGGTTCACCATATTGTGAGAGATTAGTTCCTTCTGCTGGACCTAATCTCTGTTGGTCATTGACCAATGATGGCTAAATCTAATGAAAGAAGTTAGTTCTTCTTGATGAATTAATATTTGAATCATCATTAAAAAGAATGCGTGATAATTCTTTAATTAAAGGATAAATGTGCTTTGAGGAAAAAAAAATTCTCATTAGAGTAGGGGTGTGCATGACAACCATTATGTTCCCCAGCACTGTTTTTGAGATGAAATAGTTTTTTCTGATTATGTGCCTTGGAAGAGTTCTAGCAATCAGAATGACGTCTGTTAACTCATTTTATTTTTACTTCGAAAATCAAAAAATACATTTGGTAACACATTTTTTTTTCATCCCGAGAATCATAATCACGCTTGTTAACACATTTTTATTTTTATTCCGAGAATTACCTAATATAATACAAATCTATTTCTTTATTTTTTTTATAGGTTTCATCAATGGTATAAAATAATCTATTTCTTTACGTTTGCTCTCATTTTTTAATACCATATTATTACCTTAATATTCATTATACAAATGAAAAAAAAATAAAAATAAATCTACATTAGTCACATGACTCAACTAAATTTTCATGATATCACAATAATTTAAAAAATAATAATTGATGTTGTATTGAACAAAAAAATATGACAAGTCTCCAATGTATTTCGAATATGTCTCTTGATCTATCAACATCATATTGGGGGCAACTGATTGTCTCTAGCTAATTAGTTTGCAATATTTTTCTTAATAATATTTATTTCAGTCACTTGATCTAAGGGCCTTCATCATCTATAGCTGCAGTTGTATGGTTGCTGCTGCCATGTTGGAATTTGCATAATGTGCTAGATTTTTGTTTGCAATCTGATGATCCCTAATAAAGTTATGTACTCCACAACATGCAATCACAATGAGAGCTTGCTTCCGAAATGAAAATGGAGGCATTTTACGTAAAATTGGGAACCTATTCTTCAAAGTTCCAAATGACTGTTCGATTACATTTCTAAAAGAAGAGTACCTATGGTTGGACAACTCCTTAGTTGATCTGGGTTGATTTCGCCTTCCTCTATAATCATTTAAATGGTAGCGCTCTCCTTTGAATGTTGTTAAATAACCATCCCTTGTTGGGTATCCAGAATCAACCACATAAAATTTGCCTACATGTTGACAAGAATTTACCAAAAAATAAATTACAATAATAATAAGGACAATCAAATGTGAAACTAAAGGAAAATGTCATTCATTTTGCTGTACAAACTCATCGTACTTGGTGGGGATGAGGGAATTCCAACCTAGGAGTTTCAAGCGCAGTAGTAAAAACGCGACAATCATTTGCAGATCCTTCCCATCTGGCATACACACAAGTGAACTTCATGTCAAAGGAACATGCATGCATGACATTTTGGGTTGTAATTTGTTTCCTACCTCTAAATGGTACTCCCTCAGGTCCTAATTATAAGATATATTTAACCGATTTTGTAGAAATTAAGGAAAGAAGTTAAATTAGTTAATTTTACTCATTTTCCTAAAATGCCCTTATATAAATTTAAAATGACATAAGTAAAAGTGAATCAATAGCTCTTGTCACATACCTCTCCAACCTAAAATTTTCCTTTCCACGTGCTATCTAATTGAAATAATGATCATCCTATATGTGTGTGTGTGTTTGCATATATTCATATATACGTGTGTGTGTACATATGTCTACACACAGATATATGCATACACACACACACACAAAAAGATATATATGTGTGTGTGCGCGTGCGCGCGCGCGTTTGTGTGTGCGCGCGTTTGTATATGTACACACATATATGTATACACACACACACATGTGTGTGTGTCTATAAATATTTATGTGTAGACACACACACACATACATATATACATACATATATTTATAGACACACACACACATATGTGTGTGTGTCTATATATATTTGTGTGTAGACACACATATATATACATATATAGATACACACACATATATCTAAAAGTTTCACTGATTGGAAGAGTCTACGCATTCACATACATATATTCATCAAAAACTAAACACACTTGAAAGAATAAAATAGGGGTATTTTAAAAAGAAATTGACAAAAATTAGAATGTTGTCTTATAATTAGGACCAAAACCAACTCCTAAATATTGTCTTATAATTAGGACCGGAGGGAGTATTTGCTTATTCTCAGGTAGTGTAGCACTTACGTGAGTACCATCTATTGCGCCAATACAATCATAATATTTAAAATGAAATATTAAAATGAAAAAAATTTAAATAAAATTTTGAAAATAAAAAAAATGTGTAAATGCTTACAAAAAAAATTACCTTAAAGTATGGGAAATGTTTAGGATTGTCCATAATTTCCTTTGGAACCATATCTAGAGGTGGTGGTTTGATGATCTCATGTGCTAATTGAAGCATTGCTTTCAACACTTTGCTGAAATACTTGCTAATTGTTTCCCCTGAGCGTTGAAATCTCTCACAAACATTCCTATTTGAACTCCCATGTCCAATCAAGTACAAAAAAATTCCTCATTGTTCATCAACCCTAACATATTTACTATCTGCTAACTAGCCTTTTTGTGTCATCAATGTACAAAGTTTGTTGAACACAAATCTTTCCATTCTAAATGCCTCATATATTCTATGAGTGGCCAAATCTAAGTTCTACAACCCATTCAACACCTGTCAGGCTACTATCTCTAATTGGTTCTTTGATATATATTGAATTATTAATAATAATATTCAACAAATTTGATAGAACAAGATCTTCATCTATTGAATCGTCGTCAATATGAGGAACACCAGCCATGAGAATACTGCATCAATACAAATTATCATCAATAATTTCATGCTAGCATATTTCAAAAAGTAAATCACATTAACAAAAAAAATATCCACATCATAGTCATAAGAAAAATTAAAATATGGTCTTCAACGCCATTAAACAAGACACAATTAAAAAGTTGCAACATAATTTTATTCATTTAAAAATTTATATGAGTAAAGCTCTCCTCTTTGGAGGAGCCTTTAAAAAGGCTACTCTCCAAGCTTGGCTCTCAACCATTCGATCAACTGCTTTGCGGTACGCTTCATCCTCCAATCCCACCATGTCATTCAATACATCCATTGCAGCCTCAATTGAGTATGGATCCTCATTCACTTTTGCAGTAGTAGAATTAGCAAAATTATGGTCGCATTGTTTTTGTCTAATCTTAACCAGATCCTGAATGGCTTGACATGCCATTGCAACATCTGTATTCCCACTATGTCTTCTATGCTTTGCATTTGGGGTCCTATCTTGTCCATGTAGTACAGGATTGGGCGTCTCAACAGGATCATATGCAAATAACTCATCATTAAGCATATGCTCATCTTCTTGATATTCTTGTCTGTGTAGTACAGGGATGGTTGTCTCAACAGGACTGTCATTATTATCACCATCTCTATCTGAAAGTTGGTGTGCCTCAGCATTTCCCATGCCCCCATCTCCACTTGCATATACATCCCCAAATATGTCAACTAACTGCTCCCAATAAGGAAGGCCATTCTTCTAAAATTTCTCCCATTGAGGATTGTCCTGTGCAAAAGATTTACTTGACACTGTTATAAAAAATCAACAAATTTATAAAAGAAATTATATGGGACACTATGTTAAAAGTTACCTTAATATGGACATCCCATAAAGATGCATCTTCGGTTGTTGCAGTTTTCAAAACAGTGTTCCAACCAAAACCAGATATGCTTAGTAATTTCTTGAAACTTGAATATTCTGTTCTAAGTTTATTCATGTTGTTTTTCAGTTGAGGAAGTGTGTAAACAAGCCCTGTTTGTTTTGTAAATTCATCTTTCATGCTCTTCCATGCTTTCTTGCTGAAAGTAGAGGTTGTTCTATTCCCTTTTTTTTACTTCCTCAACCATCAAAGTAACAAAAATAATTGTGTTTTTATCAGTCCATCTTGCTGTGAACCTTCGGATGCCATTCTCCTTACTAATAAGATGTGCATCAATAAATTTTGCCAAAAGTTAAGATCCAAATGAATATTCAACTGTTGTAATATATGAAACTAATGAGTATTTCGTGTGGAACCGAATGGAATTTTCATCACATCCGTATTTGAACTGAAACTATTTTAAAGAAGCACAGCAAGCAGAGGCCGAATTACATTTGTTTGGCTCTTTATAGTGTGAAGGTGAAAAGGACAACCGAAGTTAGGTAGCAAGGATTTGAATTTAATTTGTGTTGAACCTATGAAATCCTTCCCACTCCCAGGAGATAACACATCAGCAAGCCCAACCAATCAATCTAAGTCTCCCCCCTCCTTTTTATCTTTTCAAAAGCACTCAATTAGTAATAAATAATTTAGTTCAGATTACCATTTGACCAGCCACTCACATCAGTCCAGATTGATTCGCCAGTAGACAAACAAATTCCCCAGAACAAGAAAAGCACCAGTCACAGTACAAGAAACAAATTTCCAGAAACAGAACAAAAATTCAACGTCACATTACATATAATTTTATTGTGTGTTTAAGAAGATTTTTCAACAAGGTATCAAAATAGTAATATTTCAATTTAGAAACACTAAAATATTGATTCAACAAATAAGCAACAACATTGTTCTTCTTCACTATGGTACACACACGGACACAAGGCAACATTGAGGATGTTGCTGGCGGCAGAGATATAACTTGATGCTAATAATGCAATTTAAACACACAAGAAACAGAGTTAGGAGTAGAAATACTACAGTTACAAGCAGATAATATGTTCTCACATATGCTAATCAACATGAACCATCTGAGCTCCAATTGGAAAATTTTGATTTTCCTGAAAACTGATGCGATTCTAGCTTACAAAGACAACCCAAGGAATTTGAAAATGAAGAACTTAAAGACCATGACTATGATTCCTTTTTTTTGATAGAAAATTCCCATAATTATGTTTCATAGAGCTAGAGCATACATAAACAAAAAGCATGGAGAAACCAAAAGAAAGAATGATATAAGGAAATAACAAGATCCTATATCTCTCAAGACTCAACTAAAATTGTTAGGAATAGGGGAACCCACTAACCAAAATTCTCACCCAAAAAACTCCAATCAGAAAGACGACTGATTTACTAAATGCAGCTCTAAGCTCTAAGCGAAATATTACTAAATGCAGCTCCAAAACGTTGAACCGAGCCACCGTCACCCAAAAAACTCCAATCACAAAAAATGCAGCTCTAAACTCTAAGCGAAATATTACTAGTAATTCAAAGGGTGTGAAATTGAACCGAGCCATCGTCATTGCGCTACAATATTTTGTAGAGACAAAATTTACTAAATGTACAGAATATTAATCACTCCAAAACGTTCCCTTCTCCACATCCGACGGTTTGTCAGAAACCAAAGGGTAAACTACCGAGAATAAAAGTCAAACTCAAGTGATTAGCTTAGAGAAAAATAAGGCTTACAGATACGGAAGTTGAAGCCCTTGTAATCGAAATCCCAGTAAATCTGAGTTTGCGAGCGCGGGTGGACTTGGTTCTCACTTCTCTGCAAGGGGTCTTATCTGAGTCATCCAATCTTTGAAACAGGAGACGACTAATGAGACTGAGGTTTGAGGAGGAGCCGAGATTGGAGGAGGAGGAGTGGACACCGCGAGAGAACCAGGGATAGGGAAGCACGCCGTGAGAGACAACGGATGACACAAAAGAAAGGTTTAGGGCCCGTTTTGGTACGCTGATTTTGGGCGAAAGGAAAGGGAAAATGACTATCTTCCCACGTCTCGAACTCAAAATGTGGTTATTTGGCGATTTTTGTTGATTAAAAAGAAAACCAAATCGAGGCTGGAGTTGAACGAGACAAACCCGAGAGGAACGAAAAAAAACCCAGAGCTCCATAGATTCATATTTGATCCTTCCTTCTCTATTTCCGTCGCTGGCGACTCTCGGTTCTTCATCATTGTCACCCGCAACATTCCTTTCTTCCCTCACCCTCCACCACAATTGTGAAAGACCCAACGTCAGAAGCAGAACCAGAGCACCGAGGAGAACAGAGAGCTTCGACTCTCTTCCATCATCTTCGCCGTCTTCTTCACCGTCGCCAGAGAGGAAAGACTAGACCACCATCGTTGGCTTCCTCTGTTTCTGAATTCTTCTTAACCCTATGTTCTTTCCATTTAAATTATTCCTTCATCCATTCCTCTACATGCGTCCTGTGTTCTTGTGGTCTGGTTTCTTGTCTGTAGGGTTGTGAAATTGCTGATGTAAATCTCAAGATACTGTCAGATTTTGCGTTCGAACGCGCAGGCGATTGGGTGCCTATCACGTTCGAACGTAACTTTTACGTTCGAACGTCCGAACAAACTGAGGGGGGCATCTTAGGAATTTCACCCCACCTTCCCACTTAACCAACACCCAATTCTTCATACCAAACAAATCATTTTCCCTCAACTTAAGTCCACGTCTACCAAACAGTTTAACTTTTAAAGTTCCCTCTCAATCTTCCCTTCCATTCCTTTCCCTCCTTAAATCTTCCCTGTACCAAACGGGCCCTTAGGGTTTGGGAGGGTTTGCTCGAGAGAAGGGAGTGTTGAGGGAAAAAATAGATTATGATTTTTGGTGTGCATGGGAACCATTCTGTTCCCAAGCACTGATTCTGAGATAAAAACAGTTTTTCTGATTTTGTGTCTGGGAAAAGTTCTGAGAATCAGAATTACGTTTGTTAACTCATTTTATTTTTACTCCGAGAATCAGAATTACGTTTGTTAACACATTTTATTTTTAGGGTTTAATGTTTCTGCTTTTACTGCAGAAATATTTTTTCTGCCACACTCACATAAAAGTGAGTGGGTCCTACTAATATTTTCTCTTTCTTCTATTTACCATGAGACCCACTCACTTTTATATGAGTGTGGCAGAAAAAATATTTTTGCAGCAAAAGCAGAAACATTAAACCCTTATTTTTATTTATGTAATTTTTATATTCAAAAACTTATTTATGTGGCGGTGGCGGTGGCGGGGTGGCGGCGGTTGTGGTGGCGGTGGTGGTGGTGGCGGCGGCGGCGGCGGGTGGTGGTGGTGCGGCGGCGGTGGCGGTGGCAGCGGTGGTGCGGGTGGCGGTGGCGGTGGCGGTGGGGAGGGTAGTTGATCCGTCACTTAGGGTGATTGGAATTTCTTTGCTTCATCAATGTCACAATTGAGAGAAGGGGAAAAATAGATTCGGACTTTTTTCCCTGGAATAGAAAAGCAGAAATTTTCTGCTTCTTTTTTTTATTCGCTAGCACAAAAAAGAAACCGGTTCATCCCGGGAACAAAAAAATAAACCGGATTTACCAAACACAATTCCTATCTAATTTTGTTCCTGGGAACATAAATTAAGAAAAAACTCATTCTGAGAGCATTACCATGCACACCCTTTGTGTCCTAGAATAGAGAAGAAGAAAATTTCTGTTTTTTTTATTTCCCAGCACAAAAAATAAACCGGTTCATCTCGAGAATAAAAAAAAAACTGGATTTACCAAACACAATTCCCATATATTTTTGTTTCTGGGAACAAAAATTTAAAAAAAAAAAAAACTCATTCTGGGAGTGTTACCATGCACACCCTAGGAGCCTCAGGGAGGGCATGCATTTCTACTATTTCAAGAAAGGAGAGAATTCTCTTCTATTTTTTGCACTTTTTGATCCTGAGATTAAAATTTAAAAACTTTAGATCCAATCCTTTCTAAAATACAGTATTTTTAGTGCCTTCTCAAACGGTGGATATTAGAATTTAGCTGTATGAATTTGATTATTTATTTTTTATAATTTAATTAATAATAATTTTATAATACATTGGTCCACGAGATGCGGTTAGATTCCACCAACAAATCCACGTCAGATTTTTAAAACTGGGGAAAAAATCACCGATGGGATCTGACGGCTTAAATCAATGACGTCCCAAACCTCGCCGTAGAAAAAACAAAAAACATTCAAGGCATCCTATCCGTTGAATCCGTTCGCCGCATTGCCGAATCAACGGATCAAATTCATCGGTCCATGACGTAGAGGAGGTGCTCTTTGAGGGCGCATGCTCTCATTACGCCGTTCATTGTTCATTCGGAGGCTAGGTCTGAAAAGTGAAAGCTCGCTCGGCAAGCGCGGCGTCCTCTTCTCTGCTCCGAAGTAACGGCAAGTTGGGCTTGCGCTCTTAGGGTAGCTCAATGTGTCATTGAGCAGTTGCCGCCTTCGACGATTTTTCGGGAATTTCATCGTTGAATTGTGCCGTGATCTTTGTATCGATTTCTGTTGTCACTTTTCGTCATTGGATTCCCACTGCATAATCTCTGAATCTGATATCCTGGCAAGGGTTTTTTTAACTGTTGTTCGATTCGAAGAAGGGCCCATAATCTCCGCTGTTGTGAGTACGATGCAATTTTCAAAGTAGCGACTGGTAATTGTTCTTCGACGGCTATGAGCCTATGACCGTATTGAATTTGACTTTTGTGCTCTTCTTTTGGCTAGCTCAAGCTTGATTCATCGTTGGAGAATTTTCTGTCTTGTATAAAGTGTAAGTTGTTTTTGGTAATCAAGATGATCGCTGGAAAGGACTTGGTCTTATTTAAATCTATGTTATCTCATAACTTCCTTTCAGTTTCTTTCTTCCTCACGATTTTTTTTTTTAATACTTATGATTTCGCCAACTTTTTGTTCAAGTAATTTCTTTTACGTCTAATCTGAATACGAACTGTCTTTTAAAGCAACTCGAATTCTTTTTCTCTTAAGGGAGATCACTTTGGTATTATTATTATTATCTGGGTCCAAAGTACTCTGAAGTATCATGAGAAAGTTTTGTTCTTTTCTAATAGTAACATATACATTACTGAGCTTCACCATCAGGTTTGGTGGGACAACCCGAGATGGAAATTGATTTTTCACGATCCTTAAAAACAACTTCTGTTCCCCTTAAGTGGGTTTACCTGAGTATTATTATTGGGGTCCCAAATTCACAATAACGTCGCAAGAAAATTTTCTTCGTTGCTATGTCGCTTCTAAACATGGCAACTACTGTACCTGGTCACCAGGTTTTGTGGGACAACCTGATATGGGAATTGTTCTTTGATAGGCATTTTGGATGTAACACTAAGTGTCTCTATTTCATGTTACAGTTGTTAGATCTCTGAATATGATGATGGCTAAGGGTAATAGGTTCTCTGGAGATTATTATGTCAATGCTGTAGAGACAGCTGGTGAATCAGAGGGGTCTGGTAGCTCAGGACCAATAGATACTGAAATAACAGTTTCAGAGAACTCAAGTGTCCCCGCAAGGAGATGTATAAGTTTAAATTCAAGTCACTGTGACAATTTTGGTGTTCCCATGCAAGTTCTTCGTTTGTCAGATATTTCACCCCTTGAAAGAAAGGATTTGGTGCTTAGGTTGAGATCAGAGCTTGAGCAGATTCGGCTACTTCAGAAGAAAGTAGAATTACAAAGAACAAACAGTGTTACATTGCCATCATCCAGTGATATTCTTAGCTGTAGTAATGGACAAAACAGGCCTCAATTAGAGAAGTCCAGAAAATCACTGGCTCCTAGTTCTGTATCAGGGAAACAATTGAATCCAACAGGTCAGAAACCTCGTGGATGGAACCGGGGTTCTTCTGGGAAGTTTGAGTCTGGACCAAAGACACAGACCTGTTTGCCAATAGCTGCAAATACCTTGTTGATGAAACAGTGTGAGGCACTTTTAAAACGATTGATGAACCACCAACATGCTTGGGTTTTCAATACACCTGTTGATGTGGTGAAATTGAATCTTCCAGATTACTTCACTATTATTAAGCGTCCTATGGATTTAGGAACAGTAAAACGCAAGATAGCTTCAGGTGCATATTCTGGTCCTCTGGAATTTTTTGATGATGTAAAGCTTACATTTTCAAATGCATTGACCTATAATCCACCTGGTAATGATGTCCATGTCATGGCTGCGACCCTTAGTAAATATTTTGAAGTGAGGTGGAAATCGATTGTGAAGAAAATTCCAAAAACCAATGCTCATCCAATGCCAGCAAAATCATGCGCCCGTGAGGATGTGGAAGAAGCTAGACCAATTCCCCCTTCAAAAAAGAGGAAAACCACAACAATTCCTCATTACCCTAAAGTTATACCTCCTGCTAAGCAAGTTATGGCAGATGAGGAGAAGCACAATCTAGGCATGGAATTGGAGAATTTGCTGGGAGAATTACCTGGGCATATTGTTGACTTCTTAAAAGAGCACAGTTCAAATGGTAGGGAATGTGGAGAAGATGAGATTGAGATTGATATTGATGATCTCAGTGATGATACACTCTTCACTCTACGGAAGCTTTTGGATGAATATTTGCAAGAGAAGCGGAAGAGCAATGAAAAGGCTGAACTGTGTGAAATAGAGGTATTATACTGCAGTTACTGCTTCCTTCCCTTTGATAGCTAAGCTATTTTAATATTTCATTTGAACTTAATTCATTCTTCCTCTGACTTCTGTTTATTTTTTATACTGTAGTTGTTGAATGATTCTGGACCAAGCAACTTATCATTGCAACCATTTAAAGGTCATAGTCAGTGCGCGCACGTTTGTGTCTGTGTGTGTGCATGTGCGTGTGTATTGTATTTGACATTTTATTTGAATATGTTCCACCTTTAGGTGATGACATTGGTGATGAAGACGTGGGCATTGGTGGAAATGAACCCCCCGTCACAAGCTATCTTCCTTTGGAAATTGAGAAGGATGCTACTTACAGAATTAATAAACGTTCAAGTCCGGGAAGCTCCAGTGGTATGTGAGTTTTGGACTCTTCTATATTTCCCTTGACTTTGAATACTCTCACATTACTTCCTCTTGCTTTTTTCACCAAGCTAGAATGTAAGGATGTTAGAAGAATAATGAATATTGATCAAATCTCTTCGGCATAAAGATCCTATTATAATCCATATGAGGTTTCAACTTATTGGCACCTTTTTTTGGCTGGGAGTTGATCAAATCCAATCAGTATCAGCTAGCTTCTTGTTGAATTCTTAGAAGAAGAATGAATTTTGTGCTGAGATTCTGATACATGATAAAATCATGAAGATGATGAGTTTGGTGTTTCTGACTCTTAATTAAGATTTTTGAAGCATAGGGTTGAGATATTTTTCTTTTAGGACTGGGGGAATGTGTCTAAATTTTCGTATGCAATATTTGATATCAAAGCTATTGTGTGGTCGCTAGTGCCAATATCTAATGTGTGCTTTTCAATGCAGATTCTAGTGGCTCTTCTGATTCTGAATCTAAGGATGCTGAAGCAGGTCCAGTAATAGCATCAAAGGTATTTTTGGGATTCTCAAGAAAAAGATATTTTGTCATCTCTTGTTGCATTTGAAGAGAACGGTCTTTTAATTGCGGAGGTTCTTTTCTATTGGACTTTAGCTCAACTGTCTTTATATTATTTGTACACTAACTATCCATCTTGGTTTTTCTTTAGGTAGCAGAAAGTTTGGGTCATGGAGCTCAGTTGGATGAACAGACTCAGGTTATTGATGCTCTAGAAACGAATCGTGAGTAATGATTCTTTATTCTGCTTGTCTGTCATCCTGTGATTGAATTCTTTATGCTAGTTACAGTGATTATGATCTGCCGTCTAATATGGGGTATGCATGGCTTATATACATGCAATAGTTTTACCCAGGTTCCCTTCCATTGTCTACTTGTGGTTGTATGCTTTACCCTCTCTGTGCGGCTTCTTGACAGAAATTTTCTTTCAGTAAAATGCTGTGGTGATTTCTGTTTTTTTTTGTTGCCAAGTAATTTATGAGGTCTATACCTTAGTAATGGATTAGAAATTATGTAACTTTTCTATTACTGTTGGTCTAGGCTTTCATTGATGTTAATCTTTAACGTCCATATTTGTAATTTCTAATCAGCTTCTTTTCTTTGGATGCTGTTGTTTCAATATTAGTCACTTTACAATCTCAGTTATCACTGTAAAGTGACTTGGATTCTTACCTTTACGTCGTGCAGAACCTGTTGTCGGGTTGGACCAAGTTGATGATAGTTCTGAGCAGAAGCCAAATTCTTTTGACTCAGACCAGTGTCGAGATGGTAAGAGGCTAAGAGTAGAAATTATACAAGATATATGTTCTCCGTTAACATTGGATACCTACTAAGGGGTTGTTGTAGGGGATAGTGTTCCAAGACAGGTTTCTCCCGACAAGCTCTATAGGGCTGCATTATTGAAGAATCGGTTTGCTGATACCATCTTGAAAGCTCAAGAGAAGACTCTCACTCAGGTTTATAAAAATTTTAAGCCTGGAATGTGCTCTGCTTGTAAATATTTTTTTCTACTCATTTTCTCAATTTTTTGTGGTACCTATTTAACATGGCTGATATCTGGGTCAGAAGGGAGATCCTAAGAAATTGCATATGGAGAGGGAAAGACTGGAGATGGAGCGGAGGAAAGGTGATTTGGTGACATGACTATTTGCTGCTTATAATTTGCTTTGCCATAGTGGCTGTTAGACCTCTTTTTATTTAATACATCCGCTATATTTACTTTGTGAGCAGAAAAAGCAAGGCTACAGGCAGAAGCAAAGGCTGCTGAAGATGCTCGAAAGCGGGCAGAAGCAGAAGCTGCTGCAGAAGCTCGACGAAAGAGGGAGCTTGAGAGAGAAGCTGCACGACAAGCATTGGAAGAGGTAAAAGTCTGTTGAAGTCGTAGAGAGTTCTTGGAAGTTTATGCAGGTAAAAGTCTGTATTTCATTGGAGCTTGTTCTGGAACCTTGTGCAGGTTGAAAAGGCTGTTGATGTCGTAGAGAGTTCTCGGGTTCTTAAAGACTTGGAAATGCTTAGAAGTGCGCCTGCTGAGCAACCAAGCTCTGTGGATGAGACGAGTCCTGATCACTCACAAGATGGCTTGGGTAGTTTCAAGTTTGGAAGTAGTAATCCCTTGGAACAATTAGGATTGTTTATGAAAATGGATGATGAAGAGGAACTTGGAGAGCCACCCTCCTCTAATACTCCACAACCTGTAAATGATGTAGAAGAGGGAGAAATTGACTAAGTGATGCTCGTTTTGTGATCCTGATTGAACTACGGAGCAGCCTAGTACTGAGCTTATAATTACATTTATTCCGACGAAATTCTTTGATTCTTTCTGTTCCCATGTGTATTAATCCATCACCGAAGGGTAGGGGCTGACTCAGCATCGTTTCTAGTAAGCCCGTAGTATTATTAGGGTTTTGGGTTGTCCTAGCATCTCTCTGCATTGATTTAGAAACAGCCGAGCATACGAGCCGGGATATACCCATTTGGTGTTTCATTATATGGCCGTAGGATATCTCAAAGTTTTGCAACTACTTCCTCTTGTCCTAGATATTAGATACTTCTAACTAATTCACATATCAATAACATTAGTTAAAAGTATTAAATTTGGACCAGACCGGGCCTGGAAATCGTACTTTGTGAAAAATATGTTTTTAACTTTGAAGAAGAAAAGAAACAACTTTTTGAAACTAGCAAATGTCATGTAAAAAGGATTAATAATGCTTTCTAGATGTTGCCCGATAATAAGATTCATTGTGAGTTTTTGCCTCTTGTTGAACAAGTCTAGGTGACACTTTTCTCATGAACCATTATCTTATTTTGTGTAAACTAAGAAGAGTGTGCTGGAGTTGACCTTGAGATTAATTTCTATGAGGTTGAGATCGTTGGGTTAAAGCTCTTTTAATTAATGTGCTTCCCAAAATTTAATTTCTAGTCAGCTTTTTAGCAACAAACTTTGAAATGTGGTTACAAAATTAATAGGTGAAGTTATTTTGTAAGTAATGTTTAGGAACCATAGATAATTTTGTTCCTGGTATTGGCCAATAAAGTTGCCACATATAACTAGATATTTATATTTTATAAATACTTAAAAGAATTTTATGCTCTAGAGTCAGAGATTCACTGAAGTCATGATTTTTTTTTTTGGTTGCTCATCCGATATTCAGAACTTTGCCAACTAATCCAGATCACAATGCTCGAACTCGTGAAACCATGATTTATTTTAGGCTACATGTGTGTCTTTAATTCTTATGCTTGCATTTTTTTTTTCCTTAAAAAAAAATCTCTCTCTCGGCCCCTTTTTTCGATTTTATGTTTGTGCATTGGACTAGCCATTTGATCATGTAGTTGTATATGCTATATTAGTTTTTTCGGCTGATACAGATGATTCAAGAGCAACTAACTTTTCTGCTCTCTTTGATCAAGAAAGAAACATTCCATCAAAAGGATGGATTATTATTTTGGACAAATATAAGAGACAGAGGTATAAATACTATAAAGGTTTGGATCGACTTTCATAATCAATCTGTTATTTCTATCAACTAGAAGAAATAATCTTGATCAAATCTATTCATTGTTCTTTGCTTTCGAGTTGCATTGTCTTGGATATTACAGTCTCCATTCTCCATTCTTTTCCGACAGACCTGAGAGAGAATTGCGAGTGATGTGCTTAAAGAAGCAGTTCCTCCCGCCAAAGAGATCAATTACATCTATCAAGATATAAGTGCTTTTCTTCCACATTTTCTTTTTAACCATGTTTTTTCAATGCAGCATATTGCATCAATATCCATGCTAACATGCTAGGCAAAGAGTAATTATGTACTCCCTCCGGTTCTAATTATAAGACCTTGTTGATTTTTTTGAAGAGATTAAGGAAGGTAATTAAATTACTTTAGAATATTTTTATTTTTATTTTTTTCTTCAAACTAATTAGTTTGACTAATAAATTAATATATAATCTAATGATACATAACATATGAAATGAGTATGTAACTTATTTAGTTTTCTTAATCTCTTCAAAAAAAATCAACTAGGTCTTATAATTAAGACTGGAGATAGTACTAATTGTCATTTTCTTTAGAATGCATTTGACTTTCTTTAAAAAAGGAAAAGGACAAGTCGCTTGTTGTGATATTGAAAAAAAAGTTGTACGGCTATCAGATTGACAATTTGTGGGAGTCTCGACTCAGATCCTACTTTATTGGTATTTCAGTGAAAATGAATGTGTATTAAATGATCAACTTTGCTCACTTCTTAGTTTTTTCAATATTTTTAATTTAATTTAATTTTTAGACTATGAAACAATAACATCAAGTACCAAATGGGCTCATCATTTGAGTCTTAGTACCTGTTTGGAAAAAAAAAAAATTTAAGGTTGAAAACCATGGTTTTGAAGCTTATCTAATTTTTTTGTGGAGCGAAACAACATAATTTTCAAAAAATTATAGTTAGGAACTTTAAAACTAAAGCTAAACTCAAAATCAATATATTGAATTGAGGGTTTGCCTTTGAAATTTAAATTTCCTCGTGCAATATACTTTCCTCCAAAACTAATTACAGATGAGGGTGAACTTATAACTTTTTCCATGACGTTTATACCCTCCATTTAAGATAAACAGCTAAGTGGAAGGCTTAAAACAATATGTTTTGGTTTTGACAAAGTAGTATGGAATTGTCTTTTAAATAGTTGTTTTAACGGAGAATAGCGAGTAAATTAACGTGTAACTTTTCAGACATATAAACACACATTTTACTATTGGTTAAATGAAAAATGTTAGCTTTTTTGTACACAATGTTGATAATAAATAGACAGCAAAGAGTTGCCAAAAATTAATAATGATAATAAAAAGATCATAACAACTTTTCCATAAGAATAAGAATAACCAAAAAATTAGTCTCACAAAAT
This sequence comes from Acacia pycnantha, assembly GCA_025563575.1. Lineage (NCBI taxonomy): Eukaryota > Viridiplantae > Streptophyta > Magnoliopsida > Fabales > Fabaceae > Acacia > Acacia pycnantha. The sequence goes on along the minus strand of JAMWYP010000015.1, from coordinate 13,477,018 downwards.
TTGATGGCCATAAAGGAAGCCGTAATGGGGAAAAAAATTAATTTATCTAAGCACTTCATCCAGAGATGCCATATTATTATGAGAGGATATAAGAAAAGAAAATAAAAATCAGTTGTATAAAGCCAGATTTGAGTCAAACTCCATGCAGATTCACTTAGACAGAAGCCATGTGTCGAATCAAGTCAACCACACGTGAGCTGCCACAAAAATGAAAAAAACCAGTGTTCATTAGGAATTGAAACAAGTGTACGTACACCATCTTAGAAGGAAAGATTAAAAAAAGAAATTAAGGTTTGGAAATCTGTATTACCTATAACCCCATTCATTGTCATACCAAGAGACAAGCTTCACGAAATTGTTACTCAAAGAAATTCCAGCCTTTGCGTCAAAAATGCTTGATCTGCAGTCACCTACAAAATCTGTGGAAACCACATCATCTTCTGTGTAACCAAGGATTCCCTTCAAGCTGCCCTCAGATGCCTCCCTGTAAAGGAATTTGTAGAATCATATATAACTTCATCATCTCTAGATTAACAATAAAGAGCACCTTCACTTTATGGCTTCATCTCAAAATGAAAACCCTATTATCTTACTTGATAGCAGCTTTAATCTCATCATAACTGGCTCCCTTTTCAAGTCTAACAGTGAGGTCAACCACTGAAACATCAACAGTTGGAACACGGAAAGCCATTCCGGTCAACTTTCCGTTCAGTGAGGGAAGTACCTTGCCCACAGCCTGAAACGGGTAACATTTATCTATCAGATTTTGAATATCTGAATTCACATTTAGGTTAGACATGCCTGTCTCAGCCAAGAAAAACCATGGCTGAAAGGGAGGGGGATCCAAATGACCTAATTCTCATATCCTATACTAAGGAAAGTTAGTTAACTCAATAAATATAGACTAAATTAAATAAATTTTTCCAATTTTGCCTTATTCATAAATTGCTATCTCTAGTCTTAATTATAGAAACACTTTTGTAGTGCAATTTGCACTACGAAAGTGTTCCTATAATTAGGACTGGAGGGAGTAGCATTTTTTACCTCTTTCTTCTTTCTCTATCTTTAACACCGTTAAAATTGTAACACTCTCATTTACTCTCATTTATTACTTTGAAAGTGAACTTATAATAAGAACCAATTTTTTTTTCCAAATTGGACTAGAGCAGTACTATCTCCGGTCTTTTAGTACAAGATCCACTTTAATTGAACTACAAAGTGGATATTATTTTAAGGACAAGAAGTAGTACATAGTGATCCATATAAGCAACATAAAAATACCTTAGCAGCTCCTGTGCTGCTAGGAATGATGTTGCAGGAAGCAGCTCTGCCACCTCTCCAGTCCTTCATGGATGGTCCATCAACAGTCTTTTGGGTGGCTATGAGACAAAAAAAGTAGGGTTAATGGAAAAATAAATCCTTTTAGTCTTAGAGAAATTGGTAATATATAACCATCGGATATTTACCAGTAATAGAATGGACAGTGGTCATAAGACCTTCGACAATTCCAAATTTGTCATTAATAACCTAAACAACATTCCAAGGAAACAAGTTGAGCTATTGAGGAATATCTTTTTCAAAGGATTATAAGAATCATTCTTTCACAGTTTAAGAAACTAGACTCAACCTACCTTTGCGAGAGGAGCAAGACAGTTGGTTGTGCAGCTAGCATTGGAGACAATGTTAATGTCTGAATTGTATTCTTTCTCATTGACACCAACAACAAACATTGGGGCATCCTTGCTGGGGGCAGAAATAATTACCTTCTTTGCACCACCCTATATAAGCACCAACCAACGTGACCAACCACATATATAAGACGACAGACAGGTCAAGTTAGTAGAAAGGATTGTTTCAACAATAGAAAAGGTTTCAAGACATCAAAAACAAAAATGAAAGATGATCTGCAAAAGTCTCTCAAAATAAGGCTAAGCCATGTTGATAGGCAAAAGCACCCCTTTGTCCTTGTTCCATTCAATTATTATAGCCATGTAATAAAGAATTCAACACAACAGATGAGCACTTAATCATACTGACAAACCTTCAAGTGAGCAGCTGCCTTGTCTTTATCAGTGAAAACACCAGTGGATTCTACAACATAATCAGCTCCTGCCTCACCCCATGGAATTTCCTCTGGGTTCCTAACCAGACAAATAATGGATATATTATTATTCATAAGCCATGAACAATGTGATTTATTCTTAATATGAGGCATATGGGGATTAGAGAACCATACTTTGTACCAAAAATAGTGACTGGCTTATCACCAAAGAGAAGGGTCTTGGAGTCCTTAACCGTAATGTCATGGTGCTTCCATTGGCCATGAACAGAATCGTACTTGAACATGTAAGTCTGCAGAGAAAAACTACAACTTTATATATGCAAAAGCAAATGATCGAGGTGTTTGAATATATGATGATATAATGCCCTTTTAATTAATATATTTAGCGACAAAAACATCATGATCAACATTAGGGGGGAAAAATCAATCCACCCAGAATGTCTCACATTTATGATCATAGTATCTGCCAAAAGTACCTCACTATACCAACACAGACACTAGGAGGCTAAAATTGCCGAGCTTACCATGTAATCAACAGAAATGAAAGGATCATTGATAGCCACGAGATCAACGTCATCTCTCTGCAAAGCCACTCTGGCCACCAGACGGCCAATCCTTCCAAATCCTTCACCATCATCAAATCGAACAATATTATATATAGACCACACAATTAATATCAGAAGATCAACAAATTAAGCAAAATTTAACTTTTCAACATGAAAAAACCAATAGAAATGAATGTCATTGCACGAAAATGTATATACCGTTGATCCCAATCTTGATCTTGGCACCCATAATAACTCTCTTAAGAGAAACCTGAGATGAAGAAGAGGCTCGGGCTGTGACTAAGACGTAATTTGAACGCAAGAAGTGGATGAAGAATGAGCGATGTATGCGGGAAGTTGAAGGTTGATCCCAGTATATATAGTGCATGCATCCGCAGATTTCGAGAGAAATGTTCAAAAATTGCAATACGAAGCACAAAACGTTCACACGTTTATTCGAAATAATAGCCAAGAATTTTTTATAACCATCTACACTAATTAGCTATCTCATGGCTAATATTTATCATCAATTTTGTACCCATCGTTACAAAATTATAAATTTTTTGAAGTAATAATTGTATTTATTTTCAATCCCACGTATCTGAACTTTGAAGGACCAGCTTAACTAATTTTCATAAAAACGGAGGTATTATATATTTATATCTGCTTCAATATGGATTTTTCATCCCCCCCCCCCCCCCTTTTTGTGCATTGCTTCTTGCATCAAGGTCTTTGGACTCGGCTCTCATTTAAAGATGACCATGTATAAATTAAAGGGCACGAAAGTTATCCCTGATTTGAAATTGTTTATTATTCAAAACTGATCTTTTAAATCAAATTCAATCTGCAATGCCATAGATACTTGTTGTATACTTGTTCGGTTACAGATAAATGTCTTGTTCTTTTGGATACTTTCTGAGTGCTTGTTCTTAAAACATTATTTACGTAGCACCCACATTCTAAGGTCATCTCACTTGTGCATTTGATCAGTATCATATATTGGACCTTATATTTTCACACATGAATTTTTTACTTTTATTTTCCTGCACCGTTCATTGAATTGTATTAATCTTCTTTTTTTGGGGGTTATTTTTCAAAAGACAAATAAATTCAGCCCAACTACAAAAGTAGTAGTGGGTAGCACCAAAGACCAAAAGACAAAGATAAATCAATTCACTATTATTTTTGGTAATTTCTTACACACTGGAGATTGACTCTAGCTGGACACGACGTTATAAGGAGAGGGGAATGGTTCAGATCTTATGAGGTTGGGTGCTCATCACTCTTAATAAGCACCCAAAACTCATCTAGAGGATAAGAATCTTCCTTATGGTCCACCGTCTCCAATACGCCACAAAACTATATAGATTTTATGTAAAATGAGTAATGGGAGACCCATTATTTTGGAAAAAAAAATTCAATACCTTCAAGTATTTTTCATTATTACCTAGTATGTTAAAATAATTTTTAGGGTAGTTAACACCTTAAAATATCTTTTAAATATCACACAGAATCTAGCATCTTATACTCTCAAATATTTTTTTAGTTATATCCTATATCCTAAAATGTTTTTTGAGTGGCAATTAGTATTTTAAATTTAGGGTGCTCGTTGAGAAAAATACCTTAAGCGCATGTTTGGAAAACCCTCAAACCATGGTGAAGATGGAATATCACCTAGAGGGGGTGAATAGGTGATCTCAAAAACTTTTCGCAAGACACACTCGAACACAAATAAAACAGAGGCAGAGAAGGGGAATAGACACGAAGCAATTTATACTGGTTCGGTCTAATACTTTGACTTACGTCCAGTCCCCAAGTACACCTTGGGATTTCCACTAACTCTTCAAACACACGCACAATTACACACTCTGTAACTTAGGATGATCCTTCCACACTCGGACTCACTCCCCCTTACAAGTTGTAATCGTACACCATCACTTAAGGTTCCACAACCTTAAGATTTAAACCAGAAATGATAAAAGTGTTTCACAACTCCTCACGAGTAGATGAAAAATGAACACTGAAGTACAATGGGTATCCAAAGATACTAAAGGTAGTCGATGAAATAGTTGATCGCAATAATACAAAATTGAATGTGCAGAATTTCGGTGGTTGGCTGAATTGAATGTGATGAGCTTTTATAGTGTTTGCCATTAATGTCGTTGGGAGACTTTGAATATAGCCGTTGAGTCTCATCGTATTTTCCGTTAGGCATATTTGATTTCCATTGAAGATTTTTTACCGCTGTTTCATTAAATGATTTGCTGTCGTTTGTGCAGAGAATTACTCTGAGTGATAGCTGGATCAAGTGATCCTAAAAGGAATGATTTCGTCTGCTACATGCTTTAATTCCGATTGTTGATATGTTCTCTGAAGCACGCATTTAATGCTCTGATATTCAGAATTTCTTTTCGGCCAATCTTGAGTTAAACACGGATTAATCAACTGAAACTCAATCAAAAAGATGATTAAATATGATATAAACGAGTTTGAATATGATTAACCCAAATTAGATAAAGACCCAGATAATTTCAGACGCGTTTAATCATTCGTGTGACAGGATGAAAGACTAGGAGGAGCATTCTCGAGAATTGTTCTTATGATTCTCGAGAATCCTTACAAGAGAAAGCTTTCCAGAAAACTTGCCTCAATGATACTCGAGAATTGTATTGCCATACTCGAGAATGATCTCAACCTATCAATACTTACAAATAATTTTTACCGCGCATTCTCGAGAATCAATATTCTAATACTCGAGAATGTTATATTGCAGGAGCTTGAAATCATGTAAGCATTCTCGAGAATAAAGATCCTTATTCTCGAGAATCAGTAGAATGATTAGAACAATGAGAAGAGATTAAATCAAGAATGCTCGATAATTACCTACCATTACTCGAGAATTACTTACCTATTCTCGAGAATCAATTTCCAGTTCTCGAGAATTGCTTCTGATGCGAGTTGGATATTGAAACTGAACGATCTCGTTGATACTCGAGAATGTAGTCTTATTCTCGAGAATTGCAGGTTCATTCTCGAGAATCATAGCTATATCAGAAGCTGTTCGAATCTGTCATGCCATTCTCGAGAATCATCTTTGCATACTCAAGAATGGTGGCCTGAAATCTCATTTGCAAAGATAGTTTATTCCATGATTTTCAAGTTTATATTTTAATCCCTTTATTGAATCAAAACCTTAAAACTCTTTAGGGTGTTATAATCAAAACATTAGGAGCTAACCATGGTTTTAGAAACCCTTTTCTGCAGGTCAAGATAAAACTCTTCTCACATATTTACATTATAAATCGTAAAAACACTTTGAAAAATATTTTATGGTGTTGGATTGGATATACTGAAAATTAGTATACAGGGTGCTAATGTAAAGAAAATACTATAAGAAAAAAATATATATATATATATATATATAGTACACAAAATTTTGCTATATATATATATATATATATATTAAAAAAAAAGATGCACAACACTCATTTTACCAAGTTTCCAAAATCCGGACCGACTATTGAACCGATGAGAATACTGGTTCAAGGGTCAATGAGTCAGATCGATATTAATTAAAAATATAATTTAATTAAAATAGGTAAAAATATTCGTATTTTAATAATAAAAAATATTTTGTCGTCAAAATAGGAGAGGATTGCTGTGATAATGGACAATTGTAAATATGGGAGAATGTGCAATATTATATTAATTTTTTAATAAAAAAAGAGAGAAAACAATTAACGGGCTAGTGGTTTATTTAAAGCTTGAAGTCTTTGAATTTTATCTCTCTACCCAATGGTCTTTAAAAATTTGAGGTTGGATTTTGATGGGGAGTCACTTTTCCTTTCCTTATTCTTTATTGCTGCGACCTAGTCTCTTCGTTTTCGGTTACGGATTTTCAACAAGACTTGGAATTTAATAAGTCCACTATTGCCCTTTTTGGCAATGTGAAGATCGTCAAGTTTTATGGTGGCTCTGCGATTCAGCTTTCTGACGTCAAACAAGTCATGTACGAGAGACCCCTCAAACTTCTGGAAGGTAAATCAATAAAATTAGTTTCTTTCTCGACTTACTTTGCAATTTCCATGCCTTTGGAGGAAGAAAATGGTTTGACTTTTGTTGAAGTCTCTTTGGAGGAAGAAAATGGTCTGACTTTTGTTGAAGTTAAAGGGAGAGGGTTTTGTTTGAGTCTTTGGATCTCTGTTTACGTCTTTCTCAGTTTCTTGCTTCACTGCTTCAAGAGACTTTTTTTTTTTAAAAGACAATGAATCTAAGACTTGGTCAACTCGGAACTGGGGGTTTCCCCTTAACTTGGACCGGTTTGCCGGTTTTTGGTCTAGGTTCTTAAACAATTCATTTTATACAAAACAAGCGTAGTACAATTTTGGAGATAGAAGAGGAATCATATGATAAACAAAAAGTAGAGAGGCTGCCAGGTTCGAGCTTGTCAACAAAGTAATTTTTTGTTGCTTCTTTGAAAAAGCCACAACAATAAAGTAGAGGGAGAAGAGGTGTGTGACATGAGAAATACATTTCTCCTACAACATGAGAAATGTTTTTCCCATATATATAATGATAAAACTTGTAAAAAATCCAATATTTTGATATTAGTAAAAATGCCCTAAAAATTTTAATAATTTAACTATGAGAGTGTATCCCAAGCTCAATTAATCTCCACCATTAATATTTAATTAATCTCTAGTAAAATAAAATAAGATTCAATAGTCATATACTCATTCATATGAACCAACATCATATTAAATATGCCTAATTAGGAGGTTTCTTTTTTCGTATTTACAGTTTTTTTTTTCTATTGACAATATTAAATTATTAACAAAAGTCAGATTTGGCCACTTGATAGGAAATAATAGGAAAACACAAATGACATTAATTAGGATATGTGACTATAATTTAATAAGATTCATGTCATTTTTAATCATTCTACATTTAAACTTGTTTTTTAAATAACCATCTAAATAAATTTCAGTTTGAAAAAAAAAAAATCATTTCTATCAGTGTCAATCCAAACATATACTTAAGTTTATAAAAGTCAGATTTAAAAAAAAGTCATTTCTAACCCCGTAATCCAAACAGCACCCACCCAGTAGGGGATAATATTAAGTAATTAATAATTGGTGTTATTTTGTCTGCTATTAACTTATTTCGGTGGCAGTAAACAAATATTTTGGTAGTTGTTAAAAAAACAAATATTTCGAGTACACATACCTCCACCTCTACCAGCATTTCCACTGCTTCCTAGACCCTTAAGATGCCTCCTCCCGCGCGCTTGACCAACGCAGGATCGAACCCCTCCTTGAGGTGAGGAAGTTCGACCCTTTTCCAATTGAACACAGGACGAGGGGTTACTTTTCCCTCTCTTTTAGATACGTTTGGGATTGCATCTTATGGAATAAAAAGTCCATCAGATGAGATCAAAAGCCCAATAAGATGAAAAACTTGATAATTGAGTGTTTGTGATGCATTATTTGATGGGTTTTTGACTTTTGGGATTGAGGTGGGTTTTTGATGAAGCTTCCTTTTGGAGCTTATTTGCCCATCAAGATGGCTTTTGTGATAAAAGAGACTTTGCCCAACACCCCCCCCCCGGGGGGATAACTTTTGCATATTGTGTGCTTCTGGGTCCAGAATAAAAAGGAAAACTGACTATATATAAGCTGTTGACTAGAGCTTGGGAAGTGAAGTTTGAATATATCTCCAGGGCTCAGAATTCTTTAGCTGATGCTTTAGCAAAGGAAGGGCTTCTAGTTTTTTCAATTTTGGCTACCTGTCCTTTAAAGTTTAGGACTGTATTTTCACACTATTGTATGGGATTTGATCCCCTTGTTAGTTCTAATATATAATGACTAATCGCCTCTCTTTTACCCAAAAAAAAAAAAAAAAGCTGTTTGAACACCTTATTATTATTATTATTATTCTTTTGACTTTTACAATTTAGATTTAATGTTTTTGGCATATTTGTCTTTGATTGTTACTGTGTGTCTTATTTCGAATAAAACTAATTTTATTGAGTTATAATTTATGTATGTGTGTGTCCATCTCGCAATAAAGTAAGTTATCCTACTTAAGATTTGAGTACAGAATCCACATCATGGGGTTATAATTTTTTTAATGGTAATTTTAATAGTTTTTTTAGTAAATTTATTTTTAATTTTAATTTTTTATCCTAAATTATCACATTATTATATATATAGGGAAATACACTTCTCATGTTGTAGGAGAAGTGTATTCTCATGTCACACACACATGAAATGGTGGGACCCACCATTTTGTGTGTGTAGGAATTTTCTTCTTTACATGCAACATGAAAAGTTTAAACCCCATATATATATATTCAATAAGATTCATGCTCTTTTCAGTTGTTTTTCATCTCAACTATCTTTTCAAAAGTTATGCCAAACAAGTACCTATCAGGAAAAAAATCATTTCTGCCACCGCTATCCTAAACACAATTCACATACGGCCCTCGATCCTCCGCACTGAAGCTATAGCTGAGATCCAATTTACCACATTGGATCTCAGGTAACGGTTAACCTCATGCTTATAAACAACATATGCGTAACAAATATTTCTAGAATTTCAGCAACGATCCATATAGGAAAACAATACAACATTATCATAACAATAACCTGTAAAAACTGTAATAGTGATCCAAGTACGGTTCCTTGATCACAGTGCATCTAAGTACGGTTCCATAGACACGATGCATCTAAGTACGGTTCCATAGACACGGTGCATCTATGTACGATTCCATAGACACTTTGTGCATCTATGTACGATTCCATAGACACTTTGTGCATCTATGTACGATTCCATAGACACGGTGCATGTAGCACCGAATAGAATGACGAGTAAGTGTCTATCATGGGGGCCTCACCGACTTTACGACGACTATTTGGCTTACCCACATAGACTAGCCTTGCCTTCGGCATCAAACTATTCACACAACATATCATCACATATATGCATTCAATAATTCATCGAGTTAGTGTTACGAAGACGCGAACGTACCTTCGTTGACGACGTTAGGTACTTCTGGCGGAAAACGCACTTTTTACGGAAAAACGTGAAACAATGCGCACGTCGAGCAACAGAATTCAGCAGCAGACTGAGTTTCGATATCCTATAAGAGTAATATCACTTTCATTAGTGATTTGGCATTATAAGCGGCATTTTAGGTAAAAATTACAATTTTGCCCCTATACCCCTAATCGACTGAATTTCGCCAAGACCGTTACTTTGGCTCCGACTTTCCAAAATTTTGCCAGAACTCCGACCCCACCATGATTTTCGAATTTAATACTTAAAATAAAACTAAAGATCTATCTAGCATTACTACTAAAACTACCGAAAGAATTAAAGACTAAAGATAGGAAAAATTACCCAGAGCTTATTGCAAAATTCCCGGACTCCTTCCTCCTCCGAGCACCTCTCTCTAACTTCTCTCTAGGATAGCTCAACTAGAGAAAATGGTTTTGGTGTGAATAATACAAAGGGAGAGCCTCCTATTTATAGGGAAAGTTGTGTGCACTATTCACACTTTGTCGGGCGGATTACGGACCGTCGGATCGCACTTTGCCAAATGTCAAGATCCTCACCATGCCACTTGTCCAAACCATCCTCTCCCCTTAGTTGGTGGTTTGTCACATCAATTAATGTGATGTGATGCTTTTGCTTTATGAACTTGTACCGATAAAGTTCCCGATCGGTGTCCGAATCGCGTAATCTCGGAAAAATCTCAAAATCCGAATCACAACTTTGAAGACATTTTCCTACTCATTAGAAATGTCTAAGTTAAACTAATTTTGATTTCATCCAGTGGCTCCAAAAGTCGATCGAAGTTTACTGAAAGCGTGACGATTCTGTAACTGAAATCCGAATCATCAACCTCGGACAAAAATTCACCGATTCCAAATATGTCCAGATAATTTCAAACTCATTCCTAGATGTTGAGTTAGAATTTATTTTCTTCGTATCCAAAATGTGCCTATCTCGCATCTTTCCCTATTTCGTCTTATTAGGAAAATGCTCTACCTACTTCTAATCAACTTCAGGAAAAGTCTAATCGAAGATAAAAATTCACCGATCTATATTTTACCTCGACTTGAAAACCTATTCCCAGTACTCTAGATAGGATCCGTTTCCTATTTATTATGTTACTATTCACTATATAATAAAATATTCATATGTCTTAATCAAAATCTCAACAAAACCTTATCCCTTATCCTTTGAGATTTTTGGTCCTTTTATTATTATTTTTAATAAATTTTCGTTTTAATTAATTAATTAATAATATATAAAATAATTATTTAATAATTATTTTATATAATTTTTACAAAATTTTCCTATTGGTCCATTCTTGTATTTAGGCTTAAAATTACTTAATCTCATCAATTTCTCTTGAAAATTTCCAATTAACTAACAAATATATTTATGCTAATTCTTAGCCATTTACCACCAATTTTGGAGCTTTACATAATTATCCTTGAATTTCCAAAAAAAAGTTCATCAGATGTTGAAGCCACTTCTATCACCACTATCCCAAACGGACCCACGAGGTTGAAGCCACTATCTTTACTGTCGTTGTCATTGAGGTTCAAAGTTAAAAAATAAAAAATAAAAACACATAATTTAAAGAAGGGTAAATTCAAAAAATATATTAATTTAACGATAAATTTAATGATTTAGCTACTTTCACAAAAATAGACAATTAGTACCCGTTTGTTACAAAGAAAGCTTGGGAGGAAATGGAAGATCCCAATCTTCCCATGGATTTTGGGTGTTTGTTAGAAAGAAAGTCCAACAAGAACTCACCGGAAGTACTCATCTTTCCTTATTTGAGGAATATGCTTTCCATCCGAAAATGGAAGGAAAGTCGTCATCTTCCAGGAAAATGGTTTTTTGACTAGTAGCTGGCAAGGACCACGAAGGAATACCATGTTATCCTGCAACGAGTTTCAAAGGCTAAGCAATTACAGATGCGAGTGTTCCCCTCCAACCACAAACTGCAATGCCAGTATGCCTCAGATGATAATAATATTTTCCTGCTCTTGTTTATAACTTATAGGGTTTAGGAACAAAAATACACATGTACTCTATCCTCGGGAACGCCCAGCACCATATGTTTTTTTTATAGCAAAAATACACATGTGGTTACATTTTAGGAGCAAAAGTCACACCATCGTTAAAATCTAGCATGTTGTAAATATGGTTTTTTCTATTGTAAATGGTCAGATTTTAAATTTTGTTGTAGATACAGCACTTCCTGTTGTAAATGACATTTCTATGTTCAAAATCCAGGTGTTTAAATGTGTTTAAATGTTGTTGTAAATATGACCAGATTTTAAATTTTGTTGTAAATACAACACTTCATGTTGTAAATATATCCCTTTTTTGGTTGTAAATGACATTTCTATGTTCAAAATCTAGGTGTTTAAATGTTGTTATAAATATGACATTTTCTGTTGCAAATGCACCGTTAAGTTAGATTTTAACGGTGGTGTTATTTTTGCTCCAAAAATGTAACCATATGTGTATTTTTGCTCCTAAAAAAAGCATATAGTGCTGGACGCTCCCGAGAGTAATGCACGTGAGTATTTTTGCTCATTTAGCCTTAAATTTATGGGGGGTGATATTGTCCATTTAAAAACTTTCAGACACCATGTATATTAATAAAAAGTTTTGGAGCATTTTTTCCTTTAAGCCATAAAATAAATATGAGTATTGTCAATTTTTAATTAATACAATACATATAATTAATGAAGAGTAAAAAAAAAACTCAATAAATGTTCAAACAATTCTTGTCAAGCTCTTTAAGAAAAAAAAAAAAAGACAATTTAAATTTTAGACTCTTAAACAAAAGACTGAAGGAGGTATTTTGTTGACTTTTTTCTCATGATGTATACTCCTTTGTAAAAGGAACAACTATTAAAATCACCCCGTCCAAAATGTTAGTTAAGTGTAATAAATATCTAACTTATATTCTTGTTTACAATTATATTCTTATTTATATATAAGTCCATTTTGATTAAATCTCACATATCAAGGAGGAGTAGTTAACTTAATGATTATGAGATAAATTTTCAACTTTGCCCTCATTTATGATTGGATATTTTTCAACTGTTTCTTCTCTCTCTATCTTCATAAGTACAATTAATATGAGTAAAATTGTCACAATCTCATTTATTACATGAAACTGGACTTATAAATATGACCAAATTTTTTGGTTAAATTAAAATAGACTTATAAATAGGACAAAAGTGGTACATGAGAGATATTGAATGAAAATTTATTGTAAAGAGATGATGAGTGACATATATTTAATGAGGATAAAAATTGAAATTCATTTTAAAATTTCAAACAAATAGGATTTGTTTCTTATAAAAAAAATCACCCTGAGAGAGATGTTTCTTATCAAAAGGACTGAAATGAGTAATATAGCTTCTTCCGTACCTAGATATAAGCAGTGGTGGACTTAGGAATTTTAATGATGGATGGAGAAAATAAAAATAAAAATATTATATCATAAATAAAAGTATTTTAAATATAATACAGATTAATATATAAAAAATTGAAAGAGATATTTATAAAAATTAAAATCACTTCACTTTACTTTACGTGTTTTCATATTGTTAAACTCATTTATAATTGAATTCGTGTTAAAACTCAAAAAAATTTCTTTTTCAATGTATGTAATCAAAGAATCATCAATAAGTTGGTCTTCCATTCCATTTGGAAGTCTATTCTTGATTATTTTTATAGCAGAGAAATATCTTTCAGTAGTTATTGAAAAAAACTAAAAGAGTGAATGCAAGTTTAATAACTTTATCAATAAAAGAATAAATAATGGACTTTTCAGTTCTTACTAGTCCTTACCAACCCTAACCCCCTAGTTCTAGCTCTATGTGCCTCCTCTTCAGGAAGTGATTTAGCCACGCATGCAGTTTGAAGCAACAACAGCCAAAAAAGCAAAAAGATTTCATGCAAAAAAATAAATCACGAAAGGAATTAATGTTATTTCAAGAGGAATAACAAACACGATATCAAAGACATTTTTTCACACTGATTTTTCTGGGGTCTGGCGCAGAAAACAAATAGTTTTAGGTGAAACATCTCTTTCAAGCGAAACAACTAAAAAGAAGCAATTACATATTGAAGGTACTCACCCATTAGATGAAGAAGTAGTGGTTGAGTTGTTAGAGTAAACTCTCGAGGATTCACGGGCAAGTGCGCTATTATGCGAACTCCTCGGATGATACATACCACTTCCTTTAATTTTTTTTTTTTTTTGGGAGGGATCCAACCCCCTAATTCCACGTATGAATATAAGCTTTAAATTTAAGGTTAGATTCGTCTCAAAATATATGTTTTACTTTAGTTTTATCTCAACATTTATTGTTTTTTTCCTAACTTTACATTTTGACTGTATTTATTGTAGTTATTGTCTTTCTCACTTATCCTCTTCAAAATAAGGGCATAGCTAAGAAAAATATACTTATTTTTTTGCTTTTAACCATTTTCTTAATAAACGTAAATCAATTATTTTAAGTTTATATTTAGAAACCGAGAGAGCATATAATTAAATAGGAATAAAGTTAAAAATTTGTTAAATCTTTGTGACTGAGTTAATAATGTTTAAATTTTTTCTTTAAAAATGTTTGAAATCAAATAATACTCACCCTGTTCCTAATTATAAGCTTCAGATAGCCAATTTAAGGTTATCAAGAAAATCATTAAATGAGCATTACATATGTTTTCTTCTTAAAACCATTCCCTTATTTTATAAAGAAGACAAGTGAGAGAGATAGCAATTCAGCGGCAAAGTTATAAATAGAGCAATAAATACTTTTACCAACCCATAATAAAACTTACATCAATGGCTTCCCAAATTTAAAGCTTAGGTTTGAAGTGCCTTGTATAAATAGGTATGTTGCTTCTTCATCCCTGAACCGGGCTTAACCTGGAGTACGCCACCAGAAGAAGTGGCCGGTGTTTCATATTTTCTAGTTCCTCATGGCTATAACAAAGATCCTGGAACAATGCCAAGTTTCAGCGCCACCTGGTTCTGTTCCTTCAACCTCTCTCCCTCTCACATATTTTGACATTTCATGGCTTCATTGTCACCCTATTCAACGTCTCTTCTTCTTCAACTACCCTCATACCACCCACCACTTCCTCCACGCACTCCTTCCCACTCTCAAACACTCTCTTTCCCTCACCCTCCAACATTTCTTCCCCTTCACCGGCACCCTCCTCGTCCCTCCCAACCCTCTCCACATCCACCCTTACCTCCTCTACAACGATGGCGACTCCCTCCCTTTCACCGCCGCCGAGTCCTCCGCTGATTTCTCCCGCCTTGTGTCCGACTCTCCTACGGATGTTACAGAGCTGCACCATCTCGTTCCCCTGTTGCCTTCGCCATCTAACTTAGAAAACGGCTCGCGTTTGATTCCTCTCATGACCATTCAGGTCACCATCCTTCCCAACTCTGGGTTGGCCATCGGTGTCACTTTCAACCATGTCGCCGGCGACGGCAGAGCATTTCACCATTTTATGAAGTTTTGGGCCTCGGTTTGCAGGGCCAGAGGAAATTTGGGTTCCCTCCTAAGCTCTCAGCCTCTGCCGTGCCATACAAGGGACATAATCAAAGACCCTAAAGGGCTTAAGCTCATCTACTTGAAGGAACGTACAAAGATGGAGTTAGCAGGCCCCGTCACTGGTGTTTCCTTCGACAAGGTTCGAGCCACATTTCTACTGAACCGGGACCAGATTCAGAAGCTAAAGAATTGGGTTTCGTTCACATGCTTCGGCAACAATACTGGGAGTACACCTCATATATCAACCTTCGTGTTGACATGTTCTTTGGTGTGGATCTGTATGATCAAATCAGAAGAATCCCAAGATAGTAACTTTGCAAACAGTCTCGGTGAACCATGCAACTTGATTTTTCTAGCAGATTGCAGAAACCATAATCCTGAGTTCGCAATACCTCCCACGTACTTTGGAAATTGCCTGGCTACTTCCATTGTGGCTCTCAAGAGGGGTCTGTTAGTGGGGGAAGATGGGTTTGTTGAGGCAGTAAAAGCTATGGAAAGCAAAGTGAGAGAAAGAAAGAGTGATCCTTTAAGAGGAGCTGAAACATTGTTCTCAGACGTCAGAAAATTACGCATGTCAGGACAACCTTTCTTGGTAATTGCAGGCTCCCCAAGATTTGGGGTGTATGAGACTGATTTTGGGTGGGGGAAACCCAGGAAGAGTGAAGTAGTTCATATTGATTCCTCTGCATCCATTTCTATTTCTGATGGTAGGGACAGTGAAGTTGCAATTGAAATTGGGGTGGCACTGAGAAGGACTCAAATGAATAGTCTCGCAGACATCTTGCAAAAGCAGCTTAAAAATATTACTGGCTAGTACTATATATAATATAGCTAGCTTGCGAGTGAATCATGTTCCACGTGGTTTTGTTATGTCTGTAGTTTGTTTAACTATTGTCGTGTGTTCCACTTGTGTTATGTGTCTGAGTTTGCGTGAGGAATATTTGTGTTAACAATTTGATCCTATAATAAAACTATTCACGAGAATACTTTAAAATGGTCGCATGTTGGTAAGTACGGTATAAGTAAAAAGGCACGCATGCATGATGCATACGTATGTATGTACCTGAACAGCAAATTCATTTGAAAATATATCTGTCCACCTTTACACGTGCTTTGTGTTTTGACCTTCGTCCCTTCAATTCGCTGTGTATGTTTCCATGCGCAAAGGTGCGTAGTGGTTAAGAATTAATCAAGACTTGTGATTTTTGGTGGGTGGGGCCAGAATAACCCAAGGTCGAGGGAGAACTGGAGAAGTATATATGGCGGTTCTTACTTCATTAAACCAAATTTGAATAACATGAAAGTTGTATCACGTGATGACAGTATAACTCTGACTAAGATCAGACTTAAGAACTTGCTGAGCTATTAACATCGATTAACTGAACGTTGGCAAAAAAAAAAAAACAACAACAACAACAATAACTACGATTAACTGAACAGTTTAACACACATGGTGCTCAAGTACGTACATGTAATTTAATTTGTTTATATGTAATGCTTTCCCCACATCTGATAAATATCACAAATGATGGGAAGGAGATACTCTCCTTATCCTTCTTCTCATTGTCTCTCATTGACCACATCTTGGCCATTGATTGAGAAAATGAGATAAAAATGAAAGTAGTACTGTGTTGATTGGACGGATGTGATTTAGAGATTATGAGAAATAATGAGAAAATGATGATGAGAGAAACCCAACCCCAAATGATGTCATGCTAATTTTTTATGAGAATGAAAAGAAAGAGGGAATTGATTATTTTTTCCCCCATATACCAATGGCCTTGCAATCTATTGTATTGGTCCTCCCTTATAAGTAAGGTCGTGGGTTAGATCCCGCCTTAATTCAAGATGCAAGTGTCTACCTTTGTAACAAAAAAAAAAAATTAAGAAAGATAAAACCATGCAGTAAAAAGGCCCAAATTTATTGAATTATTAAGGAACCAACCCATACTGTATCAGCAAAAAACTTAGGCCTGCTAAAGGCAACTAGACAGAGCATAGCACACCAAAAACAAACATTATATATCAAAAAACAAAAAAAAACAAACATTACAAGTGACTCGAAATTCGATCTTTTAAGGAATTAAAGTTGTTGGAGCGTAAGAGGCAGCAGAAAAGCTTACCAAAAGATCAAAAAATGAGCGCTTGCGTGATCATCATGAATAATACAGATTTGGCAAAGAATGAAATGAAATGGAACAAGAGCGCAGGGGCACATGTATAATTTAATGGACGTACATTATTAACTACAACTGCAAATTGACAAAAGTCATTCAGGACTTTTAAACATTACAAATCATCGTTAAATCTAGCAAGACAGAATCTTAATTCTTGAAATCAAGATTATGGGAACGTCCAAACACATGCACGCATGCATACAAGTCGAGATCAAGTTCATTCAATTTGGTATCTTTTCATGATAAAGAGTACGTGGTCATACATACAACAAACAAAAGGATCTCAAGATTACAGGACCCTCCAATGGTGGTGGTGTGATATGAGATGAATGCATCTCCAAGGCTCAACTAATCCTACTTTTAAAAAACTCTATATCTTACAAAAAGAACTGACAAGCAGATCAAACATGCGATTGGTCAGCAACCAATACCTTCATCAAGCATGAGAAGGGAAAAAAAAATCAAGGAATATGCCACCACCAATCACTGGTGGTGGTAGAATGCGCCGTCTGGAGCTAATTTCAAAAGTAGGAGATTTTTCAAGCCGTCTAAAAATGTTATCCCCGCCTCAATATGAGAATTCATGACCCCTATGTGATATATATTTCTTGACCCAAATGGAGATGTCCTCAGCACAGACCTGGGCCTGAGGGCTTTTCATGAGTATGTCAAGTGTTGCAAATTCATGTACTGCATCCTTATACTCCAGAACAGGTGCGTCAACATTTACCTTCCGGAGCTCCTCTGAGTAAGCAATGGCGCGATCCCTCATCCAATCAAGCTCTGCCACCACAGTCAATGTTGGAGGCATTAGCTTTAATGGAGGCCCTCGGCCTGGGACAAGAGGATTAGCGGCTGGGTGATCCAGGTTAAAATCTTTCTCGGGTAGAAAAAGTTTCCACGCAAGCATACACATAGCCTTATCGTAAAAGTAGGAGTTTGCCAACTTTATTTCCGAATGAGTGGGAATGCTTCCAATAAAGAATGGATACATCAAGATCTGTGCCACCACCTTGACAGGGTCCATAAGCTTGCCTGCTTCCACAGCTTTTCGAGCCACATAGTCTGCAATATTTGCACCACAACTCACGCCAAGAAGGACGCACCTGTTTCAAATTTTTGAGGAAAAATAAAATGGTCAGACTGTGAACCCGCACAATACTTAACTCAACAACCACTAGCATGCAAAAGGAGCTAAAGGAAGCATGACACAGAGGACAAAGGTGACACAGAATAGTTTACCACAAAAATGTTACCTTGAAACATAAGCTGTCAGCATAGTTTCTTCTGTACTTACAATTTTCAAACACGGCCCCTTTTGGAGAGGCATGGCATAACACGATATAAAACTGATGCCCCAAAGCGGGAACAGAAAAAGTTTCTGCCAAATCATAGACGATACTATAATCAAGCAAAAATAATAATCTTTCAGTTGGGAAAAACTCATACTCTAAACTTCACTCAGATCACTTCTAAGCAAACTATGTGCTCTTTTATGAAGTAATTCACCATTTGAAAAGTATTACTGTCCAGCAAAATCTGAAAGTACCTAGTCAAAGAGATTGCCCAGAAAACACAGGAAAGAAAAACACAAGTTTTTTCAATAAACAAATGGGAAAAAGGGGGAAGTCTTAAATTTCTACTGAAAACAATTTATAAAAAAACCATCATATAGGAAACAAGAATTCAGTGATTAAGGAGAAGAAAATTTCTGAGATTGTAGTAAAGCACAAGTTTTACCCATTATCATTAAAAACCCTTCAATTTTCTTATTTAATAGCAGAGGATGACCAGAGTTAGTCACTGAGTATCCCCATTGGAAGAATATCTTGCAATCTGTCATCGCTTTACCATCTCGTTATCAATCCCCTCATGTTGATACATAGTTATATTATCTCCCTATTTTGTTAACTAAAACCTTAAGGGCGAGGTGAAAAACACATTCAGAAAGTCAGTGAACAGACATAATCTCCCGAGGCAACAAGGCAATACAAACAGAATGCTTACATAAACAATACTGCAATAGTAGAAATATCAAAGCTCAGTTTAGCAACAATGACGCCAATAACCCCAGGTCTAAATATATTGATGCAAAATTGTTATTGTCATTCAACTAAGAGTATGGGAGCATGGAGAAAGAACAACAATGAAAATTAAGGAATTCAATTATAGACTGATAAGTTTATCAAGAGGCGTGAGGACTTGATGAAATTTGATAGCCACATTTAGATTCCTGGGTTCCCAAATAAGCAATATCAAATTTCTCTTGATAACATCTGAGAATCCTAAATCAATTACATGAACCAGATATACACGTTTCCTACACGAAAAAGGTACCAATATGTGCTTCTGGTGGTGCTAAAATTGACAAAAACTGGAAAAAGAAGTAAACATACAGCATCATATAAGCCTACGCAATAACTCTTGACTACATTTTTAAGTCAGTCGATTCACTGTAAATTTGTAGTTGAAATCGAACCAGAATTCCCCTTTAACTTTTTTGTCCTTTAAATTTAAATTCAACTGACAAGCATACTAGTTCCCCTCTTGTGAGTGCAAACACTAAAACACAGTACCTCCCCAAAACTCAGAGATCCTTTGATCATGTAAGCAGTAGAACTACGAAGGAAGGGAACCCGTAACCATCAGTCCAATCTATATTTTAAGTTGACGGTCTATGTGCCCAAATTAAAAAATCGAAGCACCCAGTACTAAGACAGAAACAATTACCACAACCTGTAATGCTTAATTAGATAAGTCTAGCATGCTACACAGAAACAAATTTCAATAGAATAATCTAGGGATAAAAAGTGTACCTTGAGGGGTCAGCATGAGCTGCCAACCATGGCTCTACCACTGAAGCTCCAAAGGAGTCAACAATATGCCTATGAGCATCTAGTTTCTTAAACTCAGTCCCACTTCCTCTTTGTAACCCGAGCGACTTGGTACATTCAGCTAAGTTCGCCTGTTTTGTCAACCAATTCAGTACCTTCAATCCATCCTCAAAAGCTGCAGGATATCGACTTTCAGGCGCAAGCCTGTACCCAACAGCAAGAACTATCACATCGCAGAGTTTGGCAATTCGCCGACAGAATAAGTCGTTGGCAACAGAATCGTTGCTCCCACTAACCCAACCACCACCGTGAAATTGCAACATTATCGGCAATTTACGACGGTTATCTAACTCCGGCGAATAGCCTCTATAAAGAGCGCCACTTGTCATCAAATTCAACCCCTCTACGTCATGGCTCCCTCCATAACCATTCATTCCGGGCTCTTCTCTGATTGGCGCACCAGAAGGACCAAAACTATAACGCCGAGCAGGTAGTCCATTTGAATGCCTATTTGCTGAATCGACCTGTGCAGATCCAGATTCGAGATCAAGTCTTTTATTCCTAGGCTTAAGCTTAGCCTTGAGGGGAATTTTAGAAATGGGTTCGGGTGGGGTAAGTGCAGAATCGGGGAGGAAGATTCTGATTGAAAGAGATGTAGAAGGGTCAATATGAATGTCCTTGGAGGCAATACCATCGGTGAAGGAAGGATTAGCCGCGACAACGGATTCCTCGGGGCGCGACGTGACTCCGAATGGATTGGCTTCTTCTGATGGGGTCTGAATCCGACTCTGCAAACGGTGCTTCAAGAGAATCTTGAAGAATACGCTATAGAGCTTCACAGCTACGCTTGGCATTTCTCCTCCTCCTCCAGGATTCGTTCCACCAAGAACCCCCTTCTATCTCTCAAATTGTGTGCGCAGAAAGGGGAAATGCAGATTCAAATTACAATAAGTTCATTCCTAAAACTGCGATCCTTAGGCATTAGAACTAATTAATTCACACGAGATTAGGGTTTTATTATCCAAAATTGCTTGAATCAACTGCTCCGATCCAATAACGTGGTAAGGTGAAGGACTGGAGAGAGAGGGAGACAAAGAAAGACAGGGAAAGCTTTGGTGTATGATGGACATACAAACATCTTTACGCTGGATTTTTTGTTTTTTTATTTCTTTCCTCAATAATTATTACACCGAAGATGTATTAATTTATCATCATCATCGTCTCCCCCTTATTTATTTTGGGATTTATCATCTTCGGTGGTTCCCCTCTCTTTTTCTATTATTTATTTATTTTTTTGCTCTGAGTCTGTGTGTTGTGTTGTCGACTGTCGTAGACTCGTAGATCTCTTGTGGGGCGAAGAATAAGATAGGGTACGTGCGTCCCCAGGGAACTGCGAAATTTGAAAGTGAGAATTTCAGTTGATCCCCTTAGAACTTAATTTATTGTAATCAACACCCATAAAATTATAAAATTTCATTGCACCCGAGGACCAAAATAAAAATTGTACATTACAGTTTACCCTTTTGCAAGTGACTTGTGGTGGCTAGATAAGGTTTTTTCTGATTAAAAAAATTATGGATTAAAATGTCTCTTGTAACTTGAAAGATAAAAAGTAGCTTCAGTTTTGATGTTAAAGTTTCCCAATTTATTTTTCAAATGATTTTTTACTATAATGCCGAGATTTTTCAACCAAGTTTTCCAATAAGTATTAAATGAATATGACTAAAGATTTCATTATTTTAACTATAATTTCAAAACTTTACAATTGAACTTAATTAATTCCTATAATATTAAATCAATATGTGATTTTTTCATTAAGAAATTTGAAAACCCATTTAAAAATAATAATTAATTGTTGATAAAAAAATCGTGCATTTTCAAGTTAGCAAGAGCATATTGATATGTAGTACAATTTTTTTATAAAAATGAAGAATTGTATTCTTTAAATGAAACTTTTAAATTTCAAATTCCTTAATTATAAAGTTGTGACTTGTGACGCCTGATTAGCAATTACATACAATATTGATTCAAATTCCTTAATATTGTTAATTAATGGTCATTTTCCCTTAACAAAAAGGGACAAAGCAAGGTTGAAGTGAGGCCACTTTGAGTGATTTTTAAACGAATTGGAGGGAATGTGGTCGCAATGGTCAATAGATTACTTGTGTTGTACAATGATGATATCCCTGTGGCCAGTTGAAGTTATCGGTGGCCACAATTTATGTATTTTAAGCATATTATGATTATTTTAGTGATATCAATATAAAATTTCAACTTTATAATAAAATATCTCTACT
Organism: Acacia pycnantha; assembly: GCA_025563575.1. NCBI lineage: Eukaryota > Viridiplantae > Streptophyta > Magnoliopsida > Fabales > Fabaceae > Acacia > Acacia pycnantha. The sequence goes on along the minus strand of JAMWYP010000015.1, from coordinate 13,454,489 downwards.
TACCCTTTCCAGCAGTTTTAAATATTAAATTATAATTAAAATAAGATAAATATATTTTTTATGGGAAAAGTATTTCTCCGGTCACTGGAGATAGAGTTATCTCCAGTGACCCCAAAATTACGTCGTTTTGAATTAATGAATGGTGTGTTAGTAATTTTAGGTGAATTAATGAAGGGTATTTCGGTAAAATTTATATGATTAAAAAATAAACAAAATTACATAAACACCCTTCATTAATCCAAAACGACGTAGTTTTGAGGTCACTGGAGATAACTCTATCTACAGTGACAGGAGAAATCATTTATCCTTATATAATATATTTTCAGAAGCACGAAGCTAATATTTACCAATGGTGAATTGCGTGTTTTTTCCCCTAGATTATCAATATTCAACAGTATATTGCTCTTTCAATAATTAAGAATGCCGACAGATTCAACCAGAAGCTGACTACATAGACATATTCCAAAATCTACAATTACCAATGTGTTGCATCAATATCAGTGGCACTTTTGCACAGTATAATGAGCAATATCAGTTCTGTAATCACGAGACACAATTGTTCAATTTATTTTATATCATGTCATGTTACATAGAAAGAATGGTGTAATAAATTGTAAATTTGCGTGGTAGAATCTGCTTGCTCTGCTTCTCCCTTGTTGGGCCATATATGGGCATAATATTTATTCCATAACAAATATATATATAAAATCTCATCCCCTAAGCTGATCTTCTCACGGTTTATCAATGACTCTTCTCACAAATTACTGTGGCTAAGCCGATGCCATTTTTTCTCACTAAAATATTCCCCAATCGGCTCACTCATCCATCTTCTTTTCCTTCTCATGATGTCTTGCCTTCCTGTCACTCTCTCTCTCTCTCACGTTTATTTGTTTGGTCATGTCACATCACTCTTCCTGATTGATCTCTCTCACTTTTTTTTCTAATAGTCTCCTTTCGTGGGGTCACTTTTTTTTTTTTTGGTCAGAATCCTCTTTCTCACGCTAACAACAAAGAGAAATCACTTTTATTTTTCTCACAATCCTCTTTCTCACGCTAACAACAAAGATAAAGAGGAATAGGAAATCTCTTCAACCACTCTTCCTTCTTCAACCACATCTTCTCTCTCACGAACACTGTAAGCAGTTTAGAGTGACCTTATCCTGCACTTCATCCTACGACCCTAAGCTACAATGCATATTTTCCGAGTTTGGGTAGATCGATTACAACAGACCTTATCCCAACACCCTAAGCTCAGAGTGAGCCAGAGTATTGAAACACCATCTCTGACATTTCCGGCTTTGGGGCTTCCTTTCAGCAAGACTTCCGTGCGCCGCTCAACCTCCTCGCTGCCCGACTGCGCAACTTGCTTTTGACCTGCTTTCTTAACGTTGCTGCTGGATCCATCGAAGACGTTGGTAATTCCTTTCGACAAGGATCTCTGCCCGTAAGAGGTCCTCGGACATTCGACGAAATCAAAACAGTTGATGGTTTTATCCACAATACTTTCAAAGATGCATGTTTTGCAAAGGGGTTATTGGATGATGATCAAGAATACATTTCAGCCATTAAAGAAGCATCTATTTGGGCATCAGGTCATTCATTAAGGAAACTATTTGTTAGCATGTTACTTTGTTTCTCTCTACAACGCCTTGATTTTGTATGGAAGGAGACGTCAAAACTACTTTCAGAAGATGTACTATACATCCATCGCAATGATCCTATGTCTTCAAGTAAGTTTACCTAACTTACCTTTTACTATAGTCACTTTTCATAAAACATTTTGGATACTAATTTATATTATCTAAACTACGGGTGCCAAGATATCTGAATATGATAAAGAACAAGTCACATTAAAAGAAATAGATTCATTGTTGCGCCAAAATGGTAAGAGTCTTCTTGACTTTCCTACTATGCCATTACCTGAGGAATTGCCTCCAATTGATGTCTCAAACCAACTTATATTACAAGAGTTGAACTATGACAAACATGCCTTACAAGTAGAAGCAAACAACTTTCAAAACTCACTAAACGGAGCAGAAACAAATTTTCAACAACGTGATGTCATGTTTACAAAAAGATGAAGGTGGTTTCTTATTTGTATATGGTTGTGGTGGAACTGGGAAGACATTCTTATGGAATGCATTGACGCTATCACTTCGTGCAAAAGGACAAATTGTGCTCACAGTTGCATCAAGTGGAATTGCTGCGACATTATTACCATCTGGTAGAACAGCACATTCCAGGTTTGCAATTCCTATTCAAATTACTAACTCCTCAATGTGTTCAATAAAACAGAATTCCCCTTTAGCAAATCTCATCACATCTACAAAACTTATTATATGGGATGAGGCACCAATGGTGCAGCGTTTTTGTGTTGAGGCATTTGATAGGACCCTAAGGGATATCATGCATTGTGATAGACCTTTTGGTGGCAAGTGTGTTATTATGGGGGTGATTTTCGTCAGATTTTACCAGTTATACCAAAAGGAACAAGAGGCACAATTGTCAATGCATGCATCAATTCTTCTTACCTATGGGATCACTGCATCATTTTCCAATTGACCAAGAATATGCGGTTGAATTCTTCTGCTTCAGGGACTAATCATGATAAGTTGGTGTGGTTCTCAAGATGGTTATTAGATGTTGGTGATGGCAAATTAGGGGACTCACATGACGGTGTTGAGGAAATTGAAATACCCCGTGATTTGTTAATTTCAGGCTATCAAGATCCAATTCGTGCGATTGTGGAATCAACATACATAAACCTCTTGGAAAATTTGAACTCTAACGAATACTTCAATGATAGAGCAATCCTGGCTCCAACTATTGAAATGGTTAATTCTATAAATGACCACATGTGTTCCATGTTTCCTGGAGAGACATATGAATTTCTCAGTTGTGACTCAATTTGTAAGTCAAGTGAAGATAGTGATACTTTTGACAACCTATATACCACAGAATTTCTTAACACTATTAGTTGCTCTGGTATGCCTCCACATAAGCTAACATTGAAAGTAGGAGCACCTATAATGTTGTTAAAGAATATTGATCAATCCTCTGGATTATGCAATGGAACACGACTCCTTATAACTCAGCTTGGAAGGAGTGTCATTGAGGCGATCACATTAAATGGTTCACATCCAAATCAAAAGGTCCTCATTCATAGGATGGACATGAATCCTTCTGAAAGCAGATGGCCTTTTCGTATGAAACGAAGACAGTTCCCTATTGCCCTTTCCTTTGCTATGAGCATCAATAAAAGTCAAGGACAATCTCTTCGTCATGTTGGTTTATATCTTTGCAAGCCAGTTTTTACACATGACCAATTATATGTTGCATTATCCAGGGTTAAAAGCATGGATGGTCTAAAAATTGTTGTGGATGATAATGGTTGTGGCAACAACACAACAAGGAATGTTGTCTACAAAGAGATATTTAGGAATCTGAATTGATTACAAAACATTGTTGTTTAACATATGAATCAATTGGAGGATATTATTGTTTACCATTGTTAATGTTTCATTTCTAATATGTAGTCATTCATTAATTGTGATGTTTTAATGTTCTATAAAGACAAGAAAATTGTATCATTTAGATAACAAAATATGTTTAAGTGACTTGTGAAATACTTTTATCCCGTGCAGATGCACGGGAAGCACAAGCTCGTTATATGAATTGCATAACTCTATCTATGTGTGTTTCAAAGATTTCACGGCGGCCCCACTGAGTCTGACCTATATATCCCACCAAAGGCATAGATAGTAACCTACCAGGCTACCACCACAGTCACGTATTCATGCAGTTTCCCAATTCAGAGGTTACCCAAGCTATAAAGAGTCATTGCTCCACATCATGGCCTTTTCAGCCTCCGAGAGGGGAGCTGCACAAAAGAAGCAAAATAGTCATCTGTTGCTGGGTGTACAAGTTTTCCGAAACGAAACGTACGTAGAAGTAGAAGCACATGTCTGAAACAATTATGATCTAAGTATTGATACTATTAAGCACAATAAAACACCACAGAGAATTTGCGTTGAATGCAATTTGCAGTGGTGTCATGCCTTGACAAACACAGTATGACTCAAATTCAGTAGTATCAATGCTTCGTAGATGATTTACAAATTCAACATACCTAGCAAGTCCTCAAATGAATCCGCTAAAAGCGATGATTCTGTCAGCAGAGGTGGTGAGAAGACTTGATCCTCAGCATCCTCGAAGTCATAGATTGACCATTGCGCATTAGAAGTTTCATTTGAGCCAGTATATGATAGAAACCCATTTACGTTGTCATAATCAGAAAGTCTTTCCAAATCGTTAAACATATCTGGAAATTCATCCGACTTACTCTTCTCAGGACCATTAGAAGCATGACTCTCAAGCAGAGAATCATCCCTTGGAGATGCAAATGACCTTTTACTCCTAGATGAAACTGTCCTTTTTTCTGCATCTAAATGAGAAAAACCAGTTTCTGAAAGAGAAGCAAAGAAGTGCTCAAAACTTCCATCAGAATGACTGTTTCGTGATGATAATGAATTGCATGGCTGCAATAGCAGTGCAGTTTCTCTCACTGACCTCTTCAAATTCTGGACATAGGAAAAATCACTACCTGCAAAAACATAAATAAGATTAATGCCATTTCCAGCCATTGTTTCCAATGCAGTAATAAAATTCCCCTCGGAAACTCCCAAGCTTCAATATAATGAAACGCGTCAGGCAAGCACCAGAGTAGACAGAGCAAACCTTCCGGTAGACTCTCTACTTGAGTACTTGAAGGAGGACCCAAGGATTTCCTATCAAGAAGATTCTCAGTTTGGCTAGCTTGAGGAACTGTGCCCTGCCGCCTCACCATGTTTCCAGCTTTCCCAGAAGATGGGATCAAGCTTATTAATTGAGGAAGCTTTAAAATGGGACGACTAACAGACACCTTGTCAATCTGAACATTGGATATTCTCAAAGTCACCTCACCAACATCATCAGTGCCATAGTCCTGAATAATCCAAAAATCTTGTTAAAAAATCAGACTCATATTACAAAGGTAAGAAAAAAGAGAAAGAAAGAAACAGCAAAACAACAGAATTTCCAATATCTTGCCAAGATATCCCAGACCTCTCTCAGTTCCAGAAAATTACAGGTTGTTTGATGATTCTTAAGTCATCTAACTGAACCCCCACATTACTCAAAAAGGGGTTTCATGATTAACAACTTGGAGGTCATTTTGTTCCAGATATATTATATTACCTAAAAAGAAGGTTGACTAAATTATGTTCTTTGGGACGTAGAAAGATGTGCATATAGGTTGCCAAATCTGATGTTTGCCAACGCAAACAATACCAAGACACTCAGCCCATCTGGTCATTCATAGCCATTACCCATACCTACCTCAGCATGTCCTTTAAAATATCAGCATGTTTTTTATTACTGGCATTTCCAAATCCCAAATATGATACTATCATAGTGGTCATGGTCATGAAGCTCGTTTTTATGCATCTACCACGCCCTTTTTAAGCAAAAGATGTAGCTGAAGATTTTATTAAAGAAGTGTTCGTTTGGATTGCCTAAATCCATATAGAGGGCGTTGGGCTGAATATCAGTGCAACACGAGTTATGAATTATGATTGACCAGCGGGTATGAGTCCTTCTAAAGCTTGATATGGAAAAGATCCGCCAATTCTTTTTAAGAAGGAGGATGATCCTTTTGAGGCTGAGGAAGTGAAAGGGTAACCCAACCAGAAATGTGATAATGACAGAACTGAAAGTGGATTGGGATGAAACACAAGTAGAATGAAGAATCAAGCAGGTAAGAAAGAAAGGGATGGAAGTTAGGGATATGTTATTGCTGAAGCTGCAGCCTCACTAATTCAACAAAAACAACAATAAAGTCTTATCTCACTATGTGGTGTCGGCTATATGGATCGCACGATGTCATTGTGCTCTGTCAAAAACCAGATCTTTAGATAGATTATTAACTAAAGATCTCGCTCTATAACCTCATTGAGTGTTCGCTTCGGTCTTCCTTGACCTCTTTTTAAAGGACTCCATACTGCTTGATTAGTCCTTCTCACCGGTGCACTCAATGGCCTTCTTCAAATATGTCAAAATCACCTCTAACAATTTTCTACCATTTTCTCTTTAATAGAGCCCATTCCAACTCATTCGCGTATATGATCATTACGAGTCTTATCTTTTTTTGTATGACCACACGTCCATCTCAACATTCTCATATCGGCCAACCCCACATATCCAGCCTCACTGATTCAAGTCCCTTCAAAATTTACCAGAAATATGGAGCAGAGATTTTATGTCAGAACTTCACTCTGAAGCTCAGATTCATCCCATTTTTCATATCTCCCAACTTATTATTATGTTGCAGGACCTCTTCAATTTTCTGACAAAGATATGGAACTCCAAGTACATTCTAAGGCCATTAGACAATCCAGCATCCCAGTGGCATAAGATGGAGGAAAACAGTTCTTGGACTTGGTGTGGAGAAACTATCCCCTCGGGGAAAGATCGCTTAATTTTATTCCTCTCTCTTCCCTATCTTTACCCTTGTAATTCACCTCTGCTACCATACACACTGGTAGAGGTGAGCTGCCATTAGACTGAACCAGAGTTTCACCACACAAGATATAACTGCATTACCATTTTAATGGATATCTCAGAAGGGAAAGATTTAATCACATTTGCAAGGGTAACTTATTCTGTTTCAATTCTAAAGTTCAGATCATTATCCAAAATTAAAGCAAATGTTTGTGTCATTTCACCAGTTTACCCATATCCAAGGGAGATTGCCGTCTAGTAAGGGGGAAAAAAATCATGAATAATTACCATCCTCCCAATACTCTTTTTTTTAATAGGTGATGTTGATCGGCCATGAAGTTTGTTCATTGGAGGAAGATTGGCACTGATGTTGTTCACCTTATCTGTACACTCCGATATGGAGTTTTGTATTGCTGGAGCAAATTCCTTGAGTTGGTAAACTAGCACCTGCACAAGGAAAGTGCAAGAATTTGAAAATATAGAGAGAAATATCCTAAGCATATTGCACAAGATTCTCAATCCCCCTTCCTAAAACCGAGAAGGACCAATAGGGAATCAAACTCTAACATATCAATATAGAAAGCTAGAATCAGATGTTAATCGATGAAGGGCATGCAACTTATCCACAGCAAACCAAAGATATTAAAAAACAGTTTGGAATTGTTAAGAATAGAAAGTTTAGTATTAAAATAAATAATTAATATTATTAGGGTTTATGTTTATTATTTAGTACTCCCTCCGGTCCTAATTATAGTAACATTTTTGTAGTGCAAAATTGCACTACAAAAGTGTTCCTATAATTAGGACCGGAGGTACTATTTATTAGGATTTGATATGAATATTTTATTATTATTATTTGATTTGATTTGATTAGTTTCTTAGGTTAGGATTAGTCTATTAGTTTGCCTATATAAAGGCATCTTTGTATTCTCTTTTATTTTTAAAGATCAATTATGTTAGTATTTTTCCTATGTTTTAATGCTGTGTTTTAATGTGATCCTTCATCAATCTCAATAGGAATGAACAAAGTAAATGGCATTGGCAGTGCTCAACTGTTTACTTCTTAAAAGAAGACACAGTCCATCAAGACTGCAAGAAGAAAGGAAAAAATAAAGACAATCATACATATACTACTCCAATCTAATTTATAGGTCATTTCCAATATGTTTCACTGAAACCAAGAAAAACATTCCCCATAAACTCTACCTTAAAATTTAAGAACTTGCCAACTTTATCCCTATTTAATATACACTATGCCCCATGAGAACAAAGTCTACACAATAATAAATGAAAGGTAAAATTGTACATTCATACGAAAAATTTAATAATGTGACTTTTAAATAGGAGAAAAAAAACCTTGAGTAAATACCCTTTTTGGTCCTTGACAAAAAACGCGATCCCCATTTTGGTCCCTTTCAAAAAAACCGACCCTTATTCGTCATTTTTTATGGACCAAAAATGGTCTTTTGGAAATTTGTGAGGGATCAAAATGTCAACCAATTGAGTGTATTTTGAATTTGTGAGGGATTATGAGACTTTTTTTTTTGTAAGGAACCAAAATGGGGCTCATGTTTTTTGTCAAGGACCAAAAAGGGGCTCATGTTTTTTGTCAAGAACCAAAAAGAGTATTTACTCAAAAACCTTCTTTCTCTTCCTTATAAATAGGACTAGAGAAGTAATCCCTTGTCCAGGTTCTAAAAAAATATTTAAACAATACAATTCCTCTACTATCATAAACGACTCCACTGCTTATGAAAAACATTCAACCTTGGTAGTGGAATAATGGGGTGGGTGAAAACGCTTGAAGGCAAACCTGAAAGCTTGCCAAGTGTTGCTGATGTTCTGCAAGAGTTGCTGCTAAAGACCCTGCATGGCCATTTGAACAACGTTCTTGTGCACTTCGCAGTATATCAGGACCCTCTCCATCATTTGCTTTTGCCTACAGATCGAACAGTGTCATGTTACCAAGGAGGTGCCTGGTAGGTATACCAAGGTATTATATGATGACACTATTTTGGTTGTTATCTTACACTATTAAGAACTCAATAGGAGATCACACATGACACCCCATCTAGCTTTGTTAACTTTGATGAAATACCACATACATCTTTTCTACTGCAATTCTAAGCTGTCAGACCAAACATTATATTTTGAATATTTAGCATCTTATACCCCAATAGTTGACAGTACTTTCCTCTAACTGAAATTTAAACCAACATAGCAACACAACAATCCTGGAAAAGAAAAACCTAATAAGATACAAATATTACATTTGACAACTAATATTCCAAAGAAAACCACAAGTTCAGAGTTCAGTACATCCACATCTATCCACACTCACACTAACAGCAACAAACCAAATAACAGAAGGAAAAAGAGAAATATGTATATAATAAGGCTGATAGCATTCAAGAGCTAGCTCTCTCCCAAAGTCCTCTTCCCCAAAGTCTCCAAACCCCTTAAGCCACAAAACTGGCCACAACTAGATCTATTGCCACTTGTTTCGTTCTCCTCCAGATCACCACCCCTCATCTGCACTGTTAAGGTTGTTATTGACTGAAATTGCTCATTCTATCATTCCCAGCCACCTTACTACCTTTAGCCCTTCTGAAGCACATGTAACTACAATTGAAAGGACCTCACAATCAAGACATCAGAAACTCCAATCCTGAAGTTCAAAAACAAAAACAAAAACAAGAAATAATGCACACGTGGCAAGAACGTAACATGATATCATCTTTACATAACACTGTATAGGGAGTTTACCAAATGAAGTGATTGTTTATGAATACGTTGCAAAGCATGTGTCCAACGCCGTATAACCTCTGCGACATCAACTGTTTGATGAAATTTACCAGTTTTATCAGCCATTCTTGTCGTTGCCTCTTTGCTTAGAATAAAATGTGATCCATCACTGTCCTTGCTATCATCATCAATACGCACAACAGGATTATCCCCCGGCTGACCAGATATTGCATCCGTAATAGAAGCGTCCGAACTCTGGTCCATTGCTGCAAGCAAAGAGGAGCCAGAGATTCGATACCTGGGAAGTATGCATTACAAGGTCAGTCAGTACAATCAGGTAAACAGATATTTAGAAACCAAGGCAGGTTAAATTACCACATTACCTATGCTCACGGTGAGTTATCAAGTCCTCAATAGGGCCAGATGCAAGGACTTCATGTTGATCTGAACATTTATATGAACAGAAGTTTGAATCAACCTTAGCCAGTCTTGTTTTCTCAATTAAAATAGAGAGGGAAAACATAATAGTTTCCTGCTGTTAACCAAACACATGCACTTTGTATGCATAAGTTCTTCTTGCTTGGGACCATGCTAGCATATGTTAACAATATCAAGCACATCATATTTTTCTGTTTCTGGTGTACAGTGCTAGCAATTTTATATGATATAAAAAACAAAAGCCAAAGGAGAATTATGGGGCTTTTTTATTTGGTAGTAGTATTTGTGGATTTATGATTTTATATACACTATTGACTTCTTTTATCTATGCAAAATCATATTATTTGTTGAAGATAATGTTTCAAAAAAATTTGTAATTAAATTCCATATTCAAACATTTTTTTAACAATGAATTTTACAAACCAAGGGAATTGACATGCTTTCCCTGAAGCTCAAATTCCATGAATTTTCAAAAAACATCTCATGCAATTATACGGTTAAATATGAGGGCACTAAATTGGCACGAACGGTTAGAATAATGCTAAAAACAAGGCAACATTGACTTTCACACTTACTTCTACATGCTAATATAGATTCCCATAGGCGAGTTGCCTTTGAAACTAAATGAGAATTTTGACTGGAGGTGGATACAAGCTCATCCCACAGTTCTCCTTCTAACTTCACTTTATTCCTCAAGCCATGTAGTTTCTCCTGCTCCAGTTGCAAATAAGCCTGAATCCAGGTTTTACATTGTGGTTGAATAAAAGATAAATGTATAGAAACATAATCCTGGAGAGGAGATAAAAGGGCGCAATAAAGCCTTATTCTGCAAGATTTCCATAATTACTATACCTCTTCAGCACATAGGCTGCGAAATTCCGCAGTCATTTCATGAGCCAAATTTGACCACATTACCTGCCGTTGTACTGCCATTTCTGCATTTTCAAGAAACTTCCTTCTTTCAAGGGCTATTTTTGCCTGTTTTAAGACAAGCCACCCAATTAAGTAACAATCAAGCAAAATGATAACATAAAAATGCTAAAAAGGAGTATGGGGGGAAATTCAGTCTTTATGCAATATCTAGCAAGATCAATAGCTTCTAATGAAACAGTCATAATATACGTGAATTCCATGAACATTTTTGTACAGCTATCATGGATATAAGACTTCAAGATGTTTACATGGAAGGAATAAATGTCTCCATGGAGAGATCATAAATGCTAAAACTCAGAATTCCTTTCTTCCATATAAACAAGCCAAGATTTTTTATAATCAATATTATGATGCCACATATATCAAATCATCGTTTGGAAAACTTTTCATGGATTATTAGCGATACCTTTGTAACAGGAAGTAGTGTAGTTGCATGTGAAAATGCTACATCAGTCAATGGCACAGGCAGTGGGTTACAATCAACACTAGCTGCAAATGTTCGTCCGTGAACCTCTTGCAAAGCACGCAATGAAAGTTGCCATAGAAGTTCAACAAACCTGCAGCACATAGTACAACCAAATAACTTAAGACTAATTTTAGTTGAAATTGAATTGTTAAAAAAACGTACTTCAATTTGCCTCATGGCATCCTAATAATTAATAAAAATGTATTTTACTAGTTTTTTGCTACTTGCTTGATGCAGAAGTTATTTATAATAGCTCTCTTAAGTTCCAGAAATACCAATTATCAGTTAATTTCATTTCGAACTACACAATATTCTCACTGACTATAAAAGCACTTGTTAAATGATTAGGATCATGAGTCGTGAAAACAAATAACTATCCGCTACTAATCTAAAGCCACAACATGTAGCAAGTGAAGAAACCCGTGAATTGCTCCACGGAAGTGCACCCTGAGACTCGAGCTCAGTAAAAATCCCTTGCACAACCTGGCAAAGTAATTACAACATCAATTAAAAGTATTTCAAATTTCAATTTGTTTAATAAAATGTATACCTGATTTAAACGCAAACCCAGAATCATAATTCGAAAAATAAAATTGTAGAACTAGTTAATTAATTCATACCTTACAAAACTCACGTGATTGCGCTGAATCAAAAATTGGCCAAACCTTATCGAAATCCTGAAAGATCCAACAAGTCATCCAATGGAACAAAAATTGATTGTGCTTAAAATTATAATTCGTTCATCAAATTTTGCAAACTGGCGTAGAAATATGGGATGTTTTACGGGTGTGAAATTGACAGAACTGTTAAGAATAATAAAATGGAGGGATTACTTGGGCGGATTGAATTGGGCCTCTGAGGGAGGAAAGAATGAAGTAAAGGAGTTGTTTATCTAATTTAGGGTTGGAATGACGGAAGAGTCCAACTCGAGGGATGCCACCGGAGCATCCGATTCCAATAATTGCCGGATCAAGACCTAACAATAAGCAGTTAGCGTACATTGCACTTTCTAGCTCTATCTCTCTCTCCCTCTTTATGTCCATCATAACCAAACCTCAAACATGTGTGTTAGATTGTGATAACAAGTTTCTTCTTCTTTGAAAAAAGAAAGAAAGTTAAATATGACTAAAAAATTCTAACTTTCTCTTTCATTTTTTTTTAATATAAAAAATTATAGCAATTATTTGTTCCCTTCTCAAATCAACAATGTCAGAACCCACGCCACGAGCCCACATTGAACTACATAGACTCGAAATCCAAAAAACAAAGCCCCTTCTTCATTATCGAGTCATTTGTTAAAAAATAATATTTCTTAAATTTAATTATTATATTTTCCATAGATTATCCCCCCTCCCTACGTAGCGAGATCTTACTTCCCATCTTCTCGAAATTCTCCTTCTCTCTTCTGTCTACGCGTGGGAGCTCCAATAAATTTCACTCTCCGATTCGAAATGAACATCACTGCTCCGATTGCGAGTGCTTCGCGATAGTCTCAGATCTTTCGAATCCCAATTCTGTGGTTTTAGATACTCGCATTTTTATGAATCCTCCTTAGCTGATTGCATTTTTTGTTGGTACGTCTTTGTTTCTAAACCCTAATCCTGTGTCTGAAATTGTCCTTCTGTTCCTCTACTTCACTTTCATATGGTTTTCCTCTGTTCAGTGGTTCATTCCTGCCAACGGTCACCGCCAACGCTCACCCAACGTCCAGTGGAGAAAACGCTAACCCAAACTCTCATCCTTCGGCTTTTTTCCACCGATCCTTCCACTGAGCTTTTTTCCTCTCCAACGCATTCCCAAACAGGCCGATTATTGGAAGAACGGATCTTTCTCATAGGAGGGGGAAAAAACTTGCTCCAGTGAAGAAAAACCACCGATCGGGACCAGGGAAAAGACTAGAAAACTAGAACTGAAACCTGGGGAAACTTGTGTAGCAGTCTCCACCTCCATCGGAATATCTCATCAGTAATTTGTGCTCAATATACTAACCCTAGGCCACCAAGGCCCCAACCATCGTATTATCTCTATTGACGCTCTCTTGTACCTCATAAATGGTAAGCTTTTGATTGTTGTTGCTGAGGGTTTATTGTGGAAATAAATTCCTTTACATCCCTGCTTGATGTGTTTTTTATTTTACAACCGTCTATGATTTTTCGAAATCGAGATTTTATATTTAATTTTCTTTTGGTGGGCTTGATTGATTGCAGGCGACGCTTGCTGATTCTTTCCTCGCGGACCTCGACGAACTATCTGACAATGAAGCTGAAATTCCCGTGAGTATAATTTATTTATATTTGAATGAAATTTGAAGAATTACGCAAGTCATAATTGTTGTTGTGCCTTCTTTTTAGGAGGATAACGAAGTTGATACCGTGGATATGGAGGAAGATATTGATGTAGATATGGCTGACATTGAGAACCTTAATTACGATGACCTAGATAGTGTTTCGAAACTGCAGAAAACTCAGAGATTCATTGATGTTATGCAGGTTAGTGAGTTATGGGCTGCTTATCCCCGTTATTGTAGCATAAACTTTTCAGTCTCCATGTTTGTTGAGATTGAAATTTTCGCCCTTCTCTTGCTGCTGCAAAAGAGGAATCTATTTGTTGTTGCTATATTTAGAATCAATACATGGAGCCTGTCTCTTTCTTATTTCTCATAAACTCGCTACTTTAGCATTGCTTGGTGTTTTCCCTCCATTAAATCAAATATTGCTCTCATTGATGTTGGACCTAAAAAAAATTAAAGACTATTCTTTTTTTTTTGATGTCAGAAAGTGGAAGAAGCGCTTCAAAAGGGTTCAGATGTCTCAAATTTCAGTGTAGACTTAGAAGACGATCCTGAATACCAACTAATTGTGGAATGCAATGCATTATCAGTTGACATTGAGAACGAAATTGTTATTATCCACAATTTTATCCGTGACAAATATCGCTTGAAATTTCCCGAGCTTGAATCACTTGTGCATCACCCAATTGATTATGCGCGTGTTGTTAAGAAGATTGGAAATGAAACAGATCTGACTCTTGTTGATCTAGAAGGGCTCTTGCCTTCTGCTATTATCATGGTTGTCTCAGTTACTGCGTCAACGACGAGTGGCAAGCCCCTTCCAGAAGAAGTCCTTAATAAGACAGTTGATGCCTGTGATCGAGCTCTTGCTCTTGATGCGGCAAAGAAAAAGGTTCTTGATTTTGTTGAGAGTAGAATGGGGTACATTGCACCTAATCTTTCTGCTATTGTTGGAAGTGCTGTCGCAGCCAAACTCATGGGAACAGCAGGTGGTTTGGTAGCTTTGGCTAAGATGCCTGCTTGTAATGTCCAGCTTCTTGGTGCCAAGAAAAAGAATCTTGCTGGGTTCTCTACTGCAACATCTCAATTTCGCATAGGTTACATTGAGCAAACAGAAATATTTCAAAGTACCCCTCCTCCTCTGAGGATGCGTGCTTGGCGACTATTGGCTTACAAGTCTACACTTGCAGCACGAGTCGATTCAACACGGGGGGATCCATCTGGGAACACAGGGAGGGCCTTCAAGGAAGAGATCCATAAGAAGATTGAGAAGTGGCAAGAGCCACCTCCGGCAAAGCAACCTAAACCTCTTCCAGTACCTGATTCAGAGCCTAAAAAAAAGAGGGGTGGTCGTCGGCTGAGGAAGATGAAGGAAAGGTCAGCATCAGCTTTATTTGCCGATCCCTTTTTTCTTTTGTTGTTGTGGATCAAGGGCTATTTATTCTTTCCCCTCTTGGTTTCTACGGTTGACCTGTTAATTCTTGGGTCAGGTATGCAGTGACAGACATGAGGAAGTTAGCAAATAGGATGCTGTTTGGTATCCCTGAAGAGAGCTCTTTAGGTAATTTTACCACAATACACTTACGCTGATCTGATTTATTTTCATAATGATGTCAAGGACATGCTTTTTTGGAAATTGTGTTGTAATTTTGTTACCTTTTCGAATCTGTACTTCCTTCTTTCCTTATTTTCATTTGTTATTCCATTATAGGGGACGGTCTAGGTGAAGGTTATGGAATGCTTGGTCAGGCCGGCAGTGGCAAGCTTCGAGTGTCAATTGGTCAAAGCAAACTTGCAGCAAAAGTTGCTAAGAAGTAAGTCCTTGGTCAGGCTTTTTGTTTAGCATGTTTTCATTTTGTGTCAAGTATTTGATTGTGCTGTAATTGTAGCGATATCATTTTCTTTTGGCCGTTGAATTGTAGTAAGAGTTGGACCACTGTTCTTGTCTATGTTGTTCTATTTCTCTGTCTGATAACAATCACAATACTGTCTATCTCAATTTTCTCAGATTCAAGGAAAAGAGTTATGGTAGCAGTGGTGCCACGTCTGGTTTGACTTCAAGTCTAGCTTTTACACCAGTGCAGGTCAGTATCACTCTACCATCTCATCTTATAAGTGTGTCAGCCTGTTAAGTGTAGCTGAGCTGTAGCTCTAGCTTTTAAATGGCTTCTTTTTGTTTTTGTACTGCCCTATAACTCCCATCTTGAAATTATGTGATCAAGCTGAATTATTATTTCATCTTGTGGCTACGTTGGTGACTTTTTACAATATACATGCATGTCACCCATGGATGAAATAACTAGCTTTTCTTCTGGTGCAGGGTATCGAGCTGACAAATCCACAGGCTCATGCACACCATCTTGGTAGCGGAACTCAAAGCACTTACTTTTCTGAAACAGGAACTTTTTCAAAGATCAAGAGGACTTAAAACTCTTTGTATGTTGATGAGTCGCCCTGGTTCTAAACTGTCGATTGTAGACATTTGTTGACGCTGCCGGAGGTCTCTTCGATGAGCTTATGTTGTATTTAAAGCATAGCTATATTTTGAGATTTTTAGCCAAAGGTTTGTGATCTTTGAAAAAAAAAAATCTGCAATCTTGGTCTCTGAACTCTTACGAGTTACTGTATCTGATATGCACAGATCTATGAAGAGAGACACACACACCAATATTTCCAGCATCTCTTACATATCAACACGTAATAAACCGAAATCAATATTTTGGTTTGCGGTTAAAATGATTATGTCTACTTTTGCAACTCTTTAAATGATAATGCCTACTTTTTGCACCTAATAAAACATAATTATGATGGTAAGAGTTCATAGTGAAAACTTCGTTCCTAAGTTTGCACATTTGTCCTATTAACTATTAATCTAATTTGTGAATAGTACTATGTATCATATATAGAGCGACCGTTAGTACAACTTTTTAATGTATAACGTAATTATGGAGTTGATGTGGGACCGAAATGGAAGATTTATTTTACATATTTATCAATTTTTTCAAAAAAAAAATATAATCTCTTTGTCAATTTCTTAATTATGCGCGTATTATGATAACTTGCTAATTATTTTTATTTTTTCTCTCTCACTCCCCGACTAAAAAAATATATACTACCTCCGGTCCTAATTATAAGACTTAGTTGACTTCTTTTTTGGAGAGATTAAGGAAGATAAATAACTTACTTAATCATTTCATATGTTGTATATCTTTAAATTATATATTAGTTTATTAGTCAAACTAATTAGTTTGAAGAAAAAATTAAAAATTAAAATACTCTATAATAATTTAATTAATTTATCTAATATATCTAAAAAAGTCAACTAAGTTTTATAATTAGAACGGAGTAATAACAGACAACCTTCAAACCCAATCCTTGATCTGTGTCTGTGTCCTAACAGGTGTACTGATAAAACACCCATGGGGGGTCATTTGAAAAACTTTATCTGGGTAAGGAAGCATGTTCAAATAAGTGAATAACTGTCTTGTCCCTTCTTACCAAAAAAAAAAAAAACTGTCTTGTACCAAAATCGCTCTATATATCTCTTGTACTGCTAAATATGTCGGAGAATCCCATGATAATAAATTTTTTTTGTTCTGCAATCCCATTATAATTATTAATAATTGAAGGTTATACTTCTTTATTTTAATGTTTATTGGTATTGTATTATGGGAATAACATATCTGCATTTACTGCAGATATGTCCATCTACAGCAAGTCTGAAACACTGCCGTTTCATTTTTTTTTTGTGCAAACATATCTAATTCTCGTTGCTATCTGATTTTATATCTGATTTTGCGCAAACATATCACCATTTTGTTCAAGTTTTAGTTCATAATTAAAGTACATCTCAATTATGATTAAAATAATTAAAGTCTGGTACGTTCTATCAATTGGCTTAAGTCATTTTGATAGGAAGACAATATCAACCTACACACATAGATAATACTAAACAAATCCAAAACGGTGTTCCCAAAAACAAACTAAAATGGCAGACAGTTTTGATCTTAATTAGATCAAACAAAACAGACTACTTTACAATATCAAGTATGTTGTATAAATATTTGTTTTTGATTCGTTTTCTTTCCTGGATGAATGCGATTCAAGATAATAAGCAATCTTAAAAATGGTGAATAGAGTAAGGAAAAAAAAGAAGCGTAGGAAGTGATTGCAAATGACCCTTGCAATGTACTCTTCAAGTCTTTAATACTATAAGATATATTTATTTAATTTGATTAGATTAAGGAAATTAGTTAATTTGATATGTATTTTTCAAAACACTCCATCATCTTCCTTGATATGACCATATCACATGTTGCTTCTTCTATTTTATTCACGTGCAACTCCATACTGTTGCAGATGAGGAAAGGAGGCTCGTCCACCGCAAAACTAATGACAGTGAAGGATTCAACGTCAAATTTAAAATCCCGAACTTTTTGCGGAGTCATTATACACCTTACAGACTAATTCCCTGTAAGCAATATTTATATTTCCCCCCATATTAACAAAAAAAAAAAAAAATTATCATCTCTTTGTCAATTTCTTAAGAGTAAATACCCTTTTTGGTCCTTGGAAAAACACATTTGACACTTTTTGGTCCCTGAGTAAAAAAAAGAAGTCATTTTGATCCTTTTTAGGGACTAAAAAGGACCTTTTTGGGAATTTCTGAGGGATTAAAATGTGCAAAAAAAAAAAAAGATCAAAAGGACTAAAAGGGACCTTATTTTTCCATTTTAGGGACTAAAAGTGACTTATTTTTTTTCAGGGACCAAAAAGGGCATCCGTGTTTTTTCCAGGGACCAAAAAAAGTATTTACTCTTTTCTTAATTATGGGTATTATATTTATAATAACGTGCCAAGTATTTTTATTTTTATTTTCTTCACTCCTATCCGAGTAAGAAAAAAATATAATAACAGACATCTCCTTCAAACCTAATCCTTTTGGATCTGTCTGTCCTAACAGGTGTACTGATAAAACACCCATGGGGACATTTGGAAAACTTGATTTGGGTAAGGAAACATGTGCAAATAACTGTCTTGTACCAAAATCGCTCTATATATCTCTTGTACTACTAAATATGTTGGAGAATCCTACACTACTCCAAAAATAAAAAGAAAAGGTTCAATGGGGATTGTCATCATTTAAAATTTCAAGGAACGTGGATGGTTTTGTTAGAAAAAGATCCTATTGAGCGAGATGGAGGAAGGAGAGAAAGAAGCTTTTGATTGTGGCTCGTCAAGCTCTATAGGTTTAACGATTAACGAACAAGATACGATATTGAACGAACGATTCTGTTTCATCAAAACTGCGTCATTTCATCGTAATGGAGACAACACTCAATGGAGAGGTTCTTTTCCGGGTATCATCTAAGTTGGTCTCCTCCCATATGTTGTTCTGTCTTATAAATTTTGGGATTGGCTTAAGTCCGTTGTGGACTGTTGCCTTGAATCTGTGCCGTTTTGGCGCAGTTTCAACCCCCTATCCCTTAAAAAAAATAAAAAATTCAGGTACCACCGGCTGGTAGTAAAAAGATAAATTCAATATACTGAATGTTACTGAAAAAAGAGTGTGTATTTTCACCTAAAACTAAGGGTAAAAGGGTAATTTCACCCGCGTTAGTTTTGCTCCAGAAAAAAGCTCGTGGTGCTGGACGCTTCCGAGAGTAAAACACATGTGTAAAATTGCTCCTTTACCCTAGAGTTTTTAACAAATTAATTCAAATAAAATGTAGTATACCACAAGATGTCGAATAAGATGAACGAAATGATATGAGATCCAAAAGAAAACCCAAAAATCGTGTTGTATGTGGTTATAAGACTTGCCCCTCTTGAATTTGGGGATTTTTTTTTATAAAAAAATTAATACATGTTTGAATAATTATTCACCTTTAAATTAAGTGCTCACCCTTATTATATTAATATTGTACTTCGTAATCGGATAGGGGATGAATGATTGTTTAATACCTTATATTGAAAAAGATGTATTTGATAGCATTGATAATAAGACAATTATGATGGAATTCCAAAAAATAAGGCCTAAAAGGATGACATTATAATTATTTTTATGGTAATATACTTTTGTTATTAAAATATATGTATTTAAACTTATTAAATGTCTACCCTAAAAGACGTCCTTTTTTAAAAAAAGGAAGTAAAAAGTGAAGGTGGTGACATTGTCGTAATTATATATTGACTTTGAGACTTTAGACAACCCAAATATTAATTTTGGACGCCTAAAATATTTTTTGACGTCCTAAATATATTTTAGGACGCCTACAATGTAATATTTGGCGCCATTTAGGATTTTTTTGGAGACTTTTGACAACCCAAATATTAATTTAGGACGCCTAAATTTTTTTTTGACGTCCTAAATATATTTTAGGACGCCTAAAATGTAATATTTGACGCCATTTAGGATTTTTTTGGCGCAAGAAAATTCTTAAAAATTGATTAATGTTTTAAATTACTTGACTTTGAGACTTTAGACAACCTAAATATTAATTTAGTCTAAAATTTTTTTTGACATCCTAAATATATTTTAGGACGCCTAAAATGTAATATTTGGCGCCATTTAGGATTTTTTTTGGTCAAAAGTAGATTTTAGGCATCCTTAAAAATAATCAGGACGCCTAAATTAAAATTTTAAACGTCCTAAAATAAAAATTAGGACGCCTAATTTCAGTTTCAATTTTCAGGTTTCCCGCGTAGCTCAACAAAAAGGTTTCAACATTTTTCCTTTTTGGCGCCAGGAAATTTTTTGGCGTCCTGAATTTGAATATAGGATGCCAAAAATTATTTTTAAGACGTCCTGAATTAGAATATAGGACGCCAAATACTCACACTTTCCAACACCCCTCACGTGACGCGCACTTGACTTCATCTCATCCTTTATTTAATTTCATTTATCCCTTCTTTCCTTTGCACACCATCCCTCATTTAATTTCATTTATCCCTTCCTCTTCTCATTTGATCAGCACATACGCCTTCCCCTTCTCTCCTTTGCACCCCATCTTCTCTTTCGATCTATTCCTACTCCTTCAACACTCTTCGATCTGGCTGGGCGAGGAGACGGCGGTGAGGAAAAGACGGCGAGGAGATGACGTCATAGGAGTTTGAAAGGATGACAATCTCAGGCTTCACTGTTGGTGTCATTTTCAATTTCAGGTCCGATCTGTTCTTCCCTTTCCCTTAATTTTTTTTGATTCCTCACTTCCATATTATTTTATTCTCCATCGCTCTCTAAATATTAACAAATATAAAAAAATATATATTTTCTCAACATGTCACACTCGTTTTATGTCATTTATTGTTGTGACCTTCAAATCAATAATATATATCTAATTAGTGGTGTTTGCTGTTGTAATTTAGGGTTAATTTGAGTTTGCAGATCTGCACGTGTTTGCTGTTGTAATTTAATTTAATGTTGTAGAATATGTTATTATTAGAATATTTTATTAGTCCCATAATTATAGGGATTAACTAAACCTAGAGAGAGATTATAGGAGATTATTGTTAGGATGTTAGTTTTTCAAATTTCAAATCTAGATCTCTATTTTGTCTATAAATGTAATCGTGCTCTCATCTGAATATATAACAATTATTCTCATCTGATAATCTTCAAATGCTCAGTAAAAAATATGAAGCATGTATATATGAAAAAAAATATCATATAAGGCGTCCTGAAATAAAATCAGGACGCCTTATATGATTTTTTTTTTCTTCCCCCGTCGAGATGTCCCTCTAAAAAGGGACGTTAATTGCCTCTAATTTAGGACGTTAATTGGCTTTTTTGTAGTAGTGATAACTGGCATTCATTCCAAAGAGGAGAAGTATTAATAGATGCATCTACAATCTCAGCTCGTCCACTTTTAGGAATGACCGGAAGAATCTGTCTGAAATCACCGCCCATGACGACACATTTTCCTCTAAATATACTATTGGTCTTCATTAAGTCCCTTAAAGTTCAGTCAAAAGCCTCTGCGCAATGTCTTTTCACCATTGGAGCTTCATCCCAAATAATTAGATTAGCATCCTTGATCAAGTTTGCAGTTGGTGAATTTTGAGTAATTGAACAAATAGAATCTTCATTGATGTTGATTGGAATTAAAAACCTTGAATGCGCAATTATGCCTGCTGCTAGTAGAGTAACTACAATTCCATTGGATACTACGTTCAATATGATACACCCCCCCTCGATCTTATGGAAGTTGTCAATGCATTCCAGATGAAAGTTTTCCCAGTACCACCAAATCCATGCAAAAAAAAGAAGAAAAAGAAACCACCTTTTGTGAAGAAACAGAGGAAAGTATTTTATGGAATACTTCCTTTCGCTCATCGGTCATCAGATTTTGCCACCACCTAATGCTACTTATCCTATGCTTTATATTATGGCTCTTTATCCTTAGTTTGACAATGACTATCTTCCCAGCAATTTCATCCAACTCTTTAGGAATTGTAGAATTCCTACCCTCCTTTAAGAATACCAAACACACACAGATAGACATAACAATACATTAATTGAAAGATGTAGGATGGAGATTATTATATACTAGCATTAATACCTTGTGCGCATATCTTGTTTTATCTTTGATGCAGATTTACCCAACAACTCAGTTGCAGTATGATCAAAGAAGATGATTGAAAATTTTCCAGAATGGTCAAATACTTTGTAGTGGACTTTAAACCTACCAATATAAATGTAGTTATAACTTTTTGTTCACTTATATAAATTAATGATTTAATATAAAATGGTTAGGTTCAAAAAAGTACTTGGGAACAGTCATAAGTACGTCCTTATTACACTTGGTGCATCTAAGAGTCCCATTAAACATGTACTCGAGCTTCTTGTCACAAGGACATGCATCATAAACCCAGCCATACAGTGTTTCACACTTCTGAATAGTCACCTTTGAGACAACATCACACTCCTAAACATTAAACAAAATAGTATAAGAACACTGCTTGCATGTTAAATAATGTTTGGCATTTTTTCCACATATGATGTGAATGAATAAAAGTAGTAAAAGTAAAAGACTATGAAGACATGAAATGAAATTTACTTGCTCTAACTTAATAATTTCAGACAATGGAACTCTGGTCCGGAAACTAAGAAGGGATTTAGCTAAATAGGTAGGATATTCGGCATTTGATATTTGACTAAACAGCTGGCTGGATACATAATCTTAGCTAAGTCTGTACATTATATATATGTGGAAACAATTGATAAAAGTTAACAAAAAGAAAAGTAGTAGAAATGTTTTTAATCAGTGTAATGTTTTAACAGTTTCGCACCAAATATACTTCCTTAAAAGCTATTGTACGTAGCAACTTGCTGGTAGTAAGTTGTTTTTTTTATAAAATTAACGTAAATTTATGTTTTAGTGTTAATCCAACACAATTTAATTTATTTATTAATGTAAATTAATGTTTCAGTTAATAATTTTAAGTATCTTGACATAAAATGAATTTCAGGAAATAATTTTTTGAAGCGCTCAGTTATTAGGTGTCATCTCGACATTAGTAACAATCGGTTATAAAATTGTGTTGTAAGTTCTGCAAAAGTTTTCAAGAGTAATAAAAGGATTTGTTATTCATAGTTGTTCATAAAAGAAGAATACAAATATCTTATCTTATTCTTTCATAATGAATCCTTAAGTGTCCAGCGGCTTTTGAAGAAGTTGGCAAGATTTCCAAAAGGATATGTTATTCATTCTTGATTATAAAAGTAGAATAGAAATATTTGAAAATGAACGTCACACTGCAGAGATCAAAGTTCGGGCGTCGGCCACTGAGATTTTAAGCATTTAAACATGTGATAGTTTTTTTACTAGCCATCCACATACAAACGCCGCAGAACACAGGCCAAGTAGTTGTAGCAGTGATTTTTGACATAAGTACGTAGTTCGAAGACGGTTTAAATGCTGACCAACAACTAATGAACTTATGGTAAAGGATGACTATTAAATCTGGCACAGACTACCAGTACTAATAAATGAGTGAAGATATGAATTTATTGTCACATTGGTTTACGACTAGTTTTAAAAGACCAAAAAAATTTTGTTTCCTTTTTTTAGAATGGTTGCAGTATGAGAATAGTGATATTTGAAAATTCGAAACCAGGTTTACAACCTTGCAAATTACATGCATTCCAAATATGTGTAAAAGGTATTGTAATTTTCTTTGGAAAACATGTGTAAAAGGCTTAATTTTCCAACTGAGGTAGTGTATTCAAGAGCGGAAATGATTAAGACGAAACGAATATATAGAACGGAAGATACGTAGTGAACATCGGAAATGATGAAACATAAAGAACGGCATTCAATTAAGGTGGCCGAACAATTAAGCCAATTAGACAACAGTTGTGGAGAATAATAACGCGTCGAAGCATTAGATTGCATGGGGAAAACGTAGTACTCATCGAAAATATGGAATGATTAAATATGCCAGATGAAGAGTCTGTGGAAATAGCCAATGGACTACAACGTAAGTTTGAATTACTTCAGTTGTTACTAAATGCTTTTAAAAATGCATGTACATGGAAAAATAGTTGGTGGTTTGATGTCAGATCCAATCAGAAGAGAGTAAATTGACACGTAGATTGAACAGATGGACCAATGGTTGAATGGCTAGGAGATTTAGAGATATATATTGATGATATATTGATGATGATGATTGATGATTGATTGATTGATTGATTGATGATGATTGATATTTGATGATGATGATTCAACTTCAAATAGCTATCGTATAAAAAATTGAACGTTGTATATTTTTGCTATTATCACAAATTCAAATAGCTCTAATAAATAGTTATGATTTTTCTTCAACTAGTCCCTCTAATCTTTATTATAAGGCACCAACTAATAATTCTTACAAATGAATAAAAATAGTTAAAGTCAATAAAGTTGTCCTAAAATTTAAGTAACTTCCAATATTATCCTTACTGATTGCACTAAACTCTAATATTATATAAATTATTACTCCCACCTACTACTCTTATTAATTATGGACATACATAAAAATAATAATTAATGTGTTTTGGAAATAAGTAAGTGCTTTATAAAAAAAAATATAATTGTTAATTGATGCCTTATAATAAAGAACAGGAGGAAATACATCTAGATAAATATATTTTTGTTATTATATAATCAAGAGTGGTTTATAGTTATGAAGTTTTTTTTTTTTTTTCATGAAAAGTTGCCTATGAAAAATGAAATAGACAACAAAGAGGAAGGTGTTCGTGGGAGTGTAAAGACGAAACAGGGTCGTTCAATTGATGAGCATATGGTGCTTAGCATCGAATGCGAACGCCCAAAAACAGAGGGAGTTTAGCCCGTAGTTAATAAAGCCTCGCACTATTTGCTCTCTCCATTCAGCTTCTTATCAGTCTATTGATGGCTCCGCTGCCTGATTGAGACCTGCAATGCGTTTCAGATCTGTACGCTGATTTGTTTGCTTTCAGTTTAGTGTTTCAGTTAACCAAAAGCAAGTTTACTATTTATGGCTTCGCATTCTCTTTAAATTACTCTTGATCTGTTCTTCTAACGGCTTGGATCGAATCGGTATGTGCGCAAAATTTGGATCCTAAGTTGGAAGAAGAATTAATCTAAATTCTTAAGTGTTGTTGCAGTTTTAGAAATAGAAGTTTCCAATGTCGTTTGTCTTTGTTTATGAAGTTTCCTTACTTTAATCGGCATTTGGAAGAAGCTTCCTTTTTATAAGACTTATGTTTTTGCTGCATGTGTTCTCTCTTTCAAAGTTTGCTGTTGCTGAACTTAAAATATGTTTGCTGAGGTTGGTTTGTGGAGAGGGCAAACCTTAGTATACGTGGACTCGTGCAAACTAAGTTAGACGTGGGATTGTGTGCTGAAGTAATTGAAGTAGAAGTATCATTCGACCATGCCTGGTTTCAAAGCAAAAATTAGAGTTGCACTTCTCATCATCCTCGTGATAGGGATCTGTCTTGTGGCTTTATACGGCGTCTTAAAACCCATTTCAAATGGATGTATCATGACCTACATGTATCCGACATACATTCCTATCTCTTCTTCTGAAAGCATCGCACCAGTGAAATATGGATTATACTTATATCATGACGGTTGGAAAAAGATTGATTTTAAGGAGCATATCAAGAAGCTTAGTGGTGTACCGGTGCTTTTTATCCCAGGCAATGGTGGTAGCTACAAACAGGCAAGGTCCTCTTTCTTATTGTTTGAGTGTGGTTGAAGTTTGTTTAATAGTTACTGATTCAGCTGTTGGCGAAACATTCCTACATGTCAACGAAATATAGCAGTACTTGGCGTTCATGGCTGTAATATACAAATAGAAGTCGAAGCTATTGTCTAATTTGCTTATATCTAGTGATCTAAACATGCATCTAGAAATTTGAGGTTAGAAGTTTTTAAATTTTTGGAGTATGTTGGATAAATTTAAAAGGGCTTTGTTACCTTCATTTGATTTTGTGGAAGTATGATACTGCCTCCGGTTCTTAATATAAGACATTTACCTAATTTGATAAGATTAAAGAAGTTAATTAAGTTCAGTAATATGACATGTATTTTCTAAAATACCCTAGTCATCTTTCTTAATTCCCCTATTCCCTCTCCTCATTGATTATTATTGAGGGAGATCAAAAGAGGTAATTTAGGAAAAGTTTGACAAATATGAAAACTATGTCTTATATTTAGGACCAAGATCTACTCCCCAAAATTGTCTTATATTAAGGACCGGAGGGAGTAACTTGTTGAATAAAATCTGCACTGCTAGACAACTGTTCAATCCTGAAGGCTGCCTCAATAAGTTCATTGTTTTTCCGTTAGTCAATACTCAATTCATTCTTAAAGCGATGTCTATCTGTAGTTTATGAAATATCTGCTAACAAGTGAATGAGGGTTCTTTGTGTCAAAAAAGTTGGGGGTGGGATTTAGTTGTTTATGTAGTTGTTCATATTTATGCAAACATTTTGGTTTTGTTATTAATACTTTTGGGACAATATTTCTATTCAAATTTATGCTCATCAACATTTTCTTCTGCTTTTATCCAAATAATAGGTACGATCTTTGGCAGCAGAATCTGACAGGGCATATCAGAATGGTCCCCTCAGGCAGTCATTTTACCAAGAAGCTTCCCTAAGCTTTGAGGAGGGAGGAGCACACATGAATTTTTCTGAATTTCACTTGCCCAATCAGTATACTAGCAGGCTAGACTGGTTTGCTGTGGACCTTGAAGGCGAACATTCTGCAATGGATGGTGGGATCCTTGAAGAACATGCTGAATATGTTGTATATGCCATTCACAAGGTACCACTTATCATTTTTATATTTCATCCTAAGTGAAACCGATTAATAGTGGATAAATATGCTGAGGCTGCAAAAGATCTGATTTGCTGTCTATAGATGATGGTAGATTTATGTTTTGAGCATGTTTTCATTATCTTGCAAATAGCTTCATAGGCTAGTGCTAACAATCTCCACAAATAGCTTGTTGGTTATTTGATTTGCTGCTTGTATATGCCTTTTCCCCTGCAATTGAGCTTTTTTCTTGTTCATCCAATTAGATTGTCAAGACTACTGGCATAAACCTCCCCTCTGAGAACAAAGATTTGGCATACTCATAATTGAATGGCTATTTATTGAAATTAAAGGAATTATGTTCCTTTTGCAGTGTGGTTAAATACTGATTATGCATTTGTTCCTTATGACCTTTCCACGTCCCTGTGCTACTAAACTTAATTCATTCATATAATTTGTAGGCAACTTATCCGTTTTAAGGAATATATCCTGTTTTGATCCTTCAAACAACATTCTTCTGTTTCCAAGATGATCGGATTAGACTTTGTAGGCTTGTGTTTCTTGTCATTTTTTCCTCAGCTAGTTCAACCTCTGGACTTGTGAGGCTATTGAGCATTACTATTATTGAGGCTGGTATTTTATGCCTTATTTGCAGATACTGGATCAATATAAAGAGTCTTATGATGCCCGAACAAGAGGTGCTGCAGCTTCCGGGAGTTTACCAAAAAGTGTGATATTAGTTGGCCACTCCATGGGTGGTTTTGTTGCTAGAGCTGCAGTTATCCATCCTCGTCTTAGGAAATCAGCAGTTGAAATTATTCTTACCCTCTCAACACCACATCAGTAAGTTTTATTACTGTTATGATTTTGGTTATTCTTATGGTAAATGACACCCAAATGATGGAATGTATCTATTTTATTCAGATCACCTCCTCTAGCATTGCAGCCTTCCTTAGGTTATTACTTTCAACGTGTAAATCAGGAATGGAGAGAGGGATATAAAGTTCAGACTAGTAACACAGGGCGTTATGTGTCTGATCCTCTGCTCTCTCATGTTGTTGTTGTATCTATCTCTGGTGCATATAATGATTACCAGGTACAGATATTATTTTATTCATCATGAATGCCAATATTTGCTGTAATGTTTAAGAGAGATGGACGCCTTGTATGGCTGCGGGAAACAGAGTTAAATCATTTCCATGCTATTTGTTCAATTGTTTGAGTGTCTTTTCTGTTATATTTTCAATATTTATGTAACCGCTGGATACAAACCTTGATCTATTGGTGTGTTTTTATGCTTTTTCCTCTCTACAGGTGCGGTCAAAATTAACATCACTTGATAATATCGTGCCCCCAACTCGTGGATTTATGGTCAGTAGTACATCTATGAGAAATGTGTGGTTGTCAATGGAACACCAGGCTATTTTATGGTGTAATCAACTAGTTATCCAAGTAAGTGACTTCCTCTTATGTAAAAGCAAAGACTCAAAATTCTCTAAGAGCTCGTCCTGATTATCTTATTCTTCTCTAGGTGTCACACACTCTTCTTAGTTTGATAGACTCCAAAACAGGCCATCCGTTTACAGATACACAAAAAAGGCTTGCAATTTTTTCAAGAATGTTGCGTAGTGGAATCTCACATAATTTCAAGAGGATGATGCTGCCTTCTAAAGATTCAATAAGTACTCCTGTCTACAGTACAAAAGATTCCACTGGTATTATTCTGCCTTTTCTAATTTTACCATACCGGATCTTAACTTTCTAATCTTTAATCTTTTTTCATTTTCATTTTCCTTGTTGGATTGTGATTTCTAATTCTACTTCTCTTGTTTTCATTTTCATATAATCACTGATGTACAAGTAAAGAAGTTAGCTTGACATTACTTCTATGCCTTTTCAGATGTAACAGTGCAGCTTGGAATATGATTCTTTCAAATATTCACCATATTTATTTTCTTAGTTATTCAATGAATTGTGAAGTATATATAAATGTTTTGTAATATTTGAGCCCTTCTAAAATCTATTGCATTCTCACCGCATGGTTTATTTCTATTACAGTTTTGTCAAATTTCATCAATCTCAATCTTTGACAGGGATCTTTCATTTGTTGGTGCAAAATTTTATGTTCTAGGCGTGTTGTTGTTGCAGGATCTCAAGTGCTTGGTTCTGCCACTTGTCCTCCCAGTATTCAATGGAGTGATGATAGCCTTGAGAGAGACCTATACATTCAGACAAATGTGGTGACTGTCTTAGCATTGGATGGTCGAAGGCGGTGGTTGGACATACAAAAATTGGTATTTTTTCACATGATTATCTTTTTTTCTAATATGTAAAATTTTATAGAACAATATGTTTTGCTTCATATTATCTAAAAATTATATGTGGGAAAGCAAAATGTATCAAGTTGCCAAGCTTCTTTCTCCTGTTCTTTTTGCTTTCCTTGCAATTTCTGGCACTTTTAATCTTAGAGATAATTCCCAAGCAAGTGAATCTACTGAAAGAAGCCTGCTTTTATAAATCTTTTACTGTTCTTGGAAATTGATAAACGAAAAAATAGCTGGTCAGCCCTCTAACTTTCCGATCACTTTAGTGTATCTTCAATTAGCTGTGTGAATGGAACTAAACTTTTAAGATGTTTCGTGGCCATTTTAGCTTTTATAAATTTGTGAGTTTGAGATGATTTGTCGGTTTTTGTGTATGGTAGATATAAAGTTTAGTTATGGTCAACATGACTCTTGTAATGTTAATAAACATTTATGCTATAAAGTTCCTTTTCCTTGTTCAATCAACTCCTGAAATTTGTGGTTGCTTTCTTAATATTAGAAATAAAAATGCTGCTCATTTTTTCCCTTTGGATGGGTAGGGGTCAAATGGAAGAAGTCATTTTGTGTTTGTGACCAACCTTGAGCCTTGTTCTGGGATTAGGCTTCATCTATGGCCAGAAAAGGATAAATCTACTTCAACTTTGCCTCTCAGTGGAAGGGTTGTTGAAGTCACGTCAAAGATGATGCGCATTCCCTCAGGTCCAGTACCACGGCAAGTATGTTGTGCTTTTTCCTAGATGGGAATTTCTTCTCATTTGGATAAACTGTGTAGTACTTAGTTTGATATATCACAATGTCTTGCGTTCAGAGATAAGCTGAAGTTGCAATTTAATTTATTTGATGTTATTTATCGTTTTGAATTTGCTATATTGCTGCAGATGGAACCTGGCAGTCAGACTGAGCAACCTCCACCGTCTTCTGTGCTTTGGTTGGGACCTGAAGATATGCGTGGCTTTAGATTTCTTACAATGTCAGTTGCCCCTCGTCCGGTATGGTTATAATTACAAAATTGGACTATTTCTTGTGTGGTTTGTACAGTAGAATGTGAGTCTCAAATTTATACATGTGTGTTGACAATGTTTGCTCAGACCATTTCGGGCAGACCACCACCTGCAGCATCTATGGCTGTTGGGCAGTTTCTTAACCCCGAAGAAGGGAAGCTAGAGATATCTCCGTGGTTGATGCTTCAATCTACCTATTCTCAAAAGGTTGTATTTCATAGCATTGATTGACTTCCATACTTCAAGCAATTTTATTTACTGGCTTTTTAACACTCAAACTAGCATTAGTTTATTTCTGAGTTTTTATAATTGCATGGCTCAGTTTTGTTATGTAAGCAATTGTTCTAACGATCAAGTTGGAGGGATATTAACTCAATTGAGCTAAGTCTAGATTGAGCCTCTTGCTCTTTATCACGTGCGGCTTAGCTCAGGAAGCAATTTCACTGAGGGCTTAATGACCTTTTTAAGGTATTTAACAAAAAATAAATAAATAAATGTGAAAAACTTAATGAGAAATTAATTAGTAATCACGATCTTGCTTTATGAAAGTTCGTTCATAAACCTAATTTTGAATGGTTGAAAATGGACCCAACAAGATTTATTTCAATATCTTCAGAGCTTACCAAATGCACATGTTTTGCAGGAGATGATGTTGGAGGAAGCTCATCCTCTTGCTGTCCAATTATCATTTTCAGCCAGCTTGGGTCTTCTTCCTGTTACTCTGTATTTGAAAACTGCCAGCTGTGGAATAGATAACTCTGGACTTCTAGAAGAGGAAGCTGGAGACCTTGAAAGTAGTAGTAAGGAATCTAATCCACCCAAACTGTTATGCCAAATTGCCAATTGTTCAGTGTTTTGCCTTCTATTTTTGATCTGCTTATTTTTTTAAACAGTGCTGCATAATCATTGATATATTTACTTTTAACATTGATCTTACCTAGGCCCTGGCATGTTTTCCTTATCTTTGACCTGGGCCTTAGCATATTTACCTTCAGCAATTGAACTACCAAAGTAATTCAAAATATGTGTAGTGCCTGGATTGTATGCTAAACCTTGCAGCCTTGAGCCTTGTACATGATCTTATACTCTTTAAGTTTTCATCTCATCTTATTCCCACTTACTGTGGAAGGTTTTAATAATATATAATGCTCCAAGGTCCTCCCATTGTAATTGGGAGAATCAAATGCCATGCACTGCCAACATACTGTGGAAGAGGGGAGAAATAAAGGAGGAAAGGAATAGGAGAAGCGAGAAATTGGATTGGGCATTGATCTTAGTCTACCTTTAATGACACCTCCTAGGCTTACAAGATGTGACCAAAAATCCATCGTTGACATTGAGAAGTGGTCTTTCTTTAATTATTTTATTTGCATATAATGCTATTGTGATTGAGTGTTGCTTTTGTGTGGTTTTGCTGCCATGTTTATTTCACAATCAGCTGAGATAAGTCTAGCTGGATGTTTCAGGGCTCTGCAAACTCCGTTGTTTTCCACCTGTTGCACTTGTTTATGATGACACATGTGGTCTTCATATATATCCAAATTTGAACGCTGAGACAATTTTGGTTGATTCCTCACCAGCACATTGGGGTTCAACCAGGCACTCTGAGAGAACCATTGTTCTTTTGCTGGTAAAATTTCCTAATACATGAAGTGATGGGACAATTTTTTTCCTTCCAATTATGAGCAGGAAAAAAAAAAAGTTACTGATCATATTTCACAATTCATTAGGGGACAACAAACTACCAAATTTTTTTATTGATATTACAGCTGCAATTATGATAAACCTTATTCTTTTTTCCTTCACTATTCTGCAGGTTGATCCGCATTGTTCTTATAAAAGTAGCATTGCAATTTCCATCAGTGCTGCTGCTAGCAGGTTTATACTGTTGTATAACCCTCAGGTCAGCTTTCTGCATGCCTGTTGTTGATGTGTTGTCAATTCAGACTTCCAACATTGATGCTGCTCTGAACATGTTTACTCATTCTATTGGCAATTCTTTTGTTTTTGAATCTAAGCTCTCAAATTCAGTGATTTTGATGTTTGAAAATTGACTACAGTAGAATGTTTTTTTCCCTCAATGTGGTACCACTGCCAACATACTTGATATTGCTTGTTTCATTCTATCTTAACACTCTTCCTTTCCGTATTCTGGTGCTAATTAATATAAACAATCAGTTTCTATATAAACTAATTTTAAGAGAGACTGAAGGAAAATTTACTCTTGGTTTTAGACGCTCTTTAATATTGTTGCGAGATAGACTCATTGATATCTTAAAAAATAGCTATGCTCTTTGAATCATTGGACAAATTCAAGATCCATCTAAGGCTTATTTTGTTTTTTGTTGTGGAGGTTTTGGCTGCTTAGTTGATTTTTGATCACCCAGAAAAGTTGATTTATGTTTATGTATGTTTGGCTTTTGTTTCATTTGACTTTTGTTCATTAGCTTGTGTCAATTTTTTGGTCTATCCCATGAATAACACAGGAACGAATTCTTGTTCTATTAATTTTTTTAAATTATGTGTGGTACTTTCTTTTTTCTTTTTTAAAAAGAAGAGTCAAATTACTTGCTATCTTTAAAACTTACATCCCATGTAAACTGGATATGTTTATCTATTTTTTATAGCCATATTAATAATTGTGCTTATGAAGTGTTCATGCAGATAGTTGGTTTCTCCATTGCCATCATTTTCTTTGCTCTCATGCGGCAGGCATATGCATGGGACCTTGATCTGCGGATACCTTCAATGCTCACAGCTGTTGAATCCAATTTGACAGTGCTGTCACATTTATTCTTTCTAGCCATTCTACCAATTTTCTTTTCCTTGTTCCTTTCCTTAGTGATGCCTCAGCCAATTCCTCCCTTTGCTAGTTTCATCAGCATCACTTTGATTTGTTATGTTTTCGCAAATGGGCTTATAGCTATTCTGATTTTGGTGTCTCACTTGCTATTCTTTGTGGCTGCTGTTTCACACATATTCATCAAGACAAGGTATGCTGATTCTTACCACCCCCAAGGGTCACTGGTTTACGTGATGATGTCATTATTGTGAATGCTTTTTGGAAATTTTTTGTTTCAAAAAAGTAAACGTGGCTTGTTTTACTAGTCCTAATCATTTAAGCTAACACATGTATCTCACAATTGTAAATTTTGGGTAGACTCATTACATTTGGTGTTTCCAAATCTTATTACTTCATCCTTCACTGCTGTACGCCTGAGCATTTGCTTCTCCTTGTCCAACATGCTCAAACCATTTCCAAATGATGCACTCTTATCTTCCTTTTCTAGCTTCACCAGCAATTAAGCTTGCAGGTGGCGCAGGTGGGAACAAACCTTTATATTTCTACAGTGGTTCTCTAATCTTTCCTCCATCATCTCTTCTTTCAAGGTAAAGTACAATATATGTAGTTGATAGCCGAAATATGTTCCATAAGGGGTTGGATCTCTTAAAAGCATTAGAGTAGGCAATTTCTAAATGTTGTTTTTGGTTTGTCACTCTTTGGTGGAGAAGATGAAAAGAAGAGGCGTAACTCTTATACTATTAGTTTTTTGTTATGACACTCTTCCTGACCCACCCTTTGTTTTATTTTGCGCTCTAACTTTAGCTTGTTGATCACTGCATCTTTATCTGATAACCTCATTGAACAGTTGGTCAGGATTTTGAGAGCCAAACCAGTGCTTGCTACAACACTTGCTGCAATTATATTGGCATGCTTGGTTCATCCAGCCTTGGGTCTAATTATACTTCTGTTCTCTCATGCTGTCTGCTGTCACAATGCTCTATGCAGGTATCTCAGTTTAATTGAAAGCAAATTATTTCTTTTGAAGTTTTATGCTTGTGATCTTTCAAACTTTACTCAATACTCCTGTGTTAAATTAAGTCTGTCTAAAATGTTTAGAAATTTGAAGTGGCATTTAGAATATTATCCTTTCCTTATTAGTCTGAGTGTACTTCATTTAGTAGAGAGTGTTCCTGAGTAATGTTTTAGATCTAGTGGAAAGTTGTATGACAATAAACAGACATAGATATTTTTAACCCACCTTTTTAGTGATGTACAATACTAGCCTTTATCGATTATGTACTTCTAACTTCATCTAGCTAATGTCAATGACCTTGTGATCCTTAAATTTACTGTGCTTTTGTAACAGTTTCTTGACAGCTTTGTGCCGCAGCCATGCACAAAATGAAAGTTATGATTGTAAAAGTGAAGATTACAATGGACCTGATCAAGTTAAGTTCAAATTTGATGCTAGTCTTAACCGGACATTCCATTCAGGAGATGATTGCTCCAACAGTCCAGACTCATCAAAAAGTTTTGGGGACACACAGTTAGATCTATTCCATCATCGCCATGGCTTGTTGATATTGCATTTTGTTGCTGCAACAATGTTTGCCCCTTCTCTTGCAGCTTGGTTGCAGGTATAGATTTGACATTTCTATGTATGTTTCCTTGTCTTGATAGTACTTTTAGAACATGTTTTCTCACTATCAAATAATTTTCTTCATCTGTAAGAAATCGATCGCAGTTATAACAAAATTATTGAATGTTAAGAAAATATACAACTATACTATAGTCTGTTCTTAAATGATGCATTTGAATATTAAGAAGCCAATATGATCCTATTTATATTCTTGTTTGGACACTAACAATCTTGTACAAAGGTGGCGGAGATGAAATTGCGAAATCAACTTTCACTATATATGCTATATAAATTTTGCAGAGCTATTTTGTGTATTTATCTTATAAATAGTGTTCTAATTTGAAATGCTTAGCTTATATGGAGCTCCATGCTCTGTCCTTTTCTTCTGTTATTATCATCTTATTTTATTTTTCGTGTATCACCAAAAATTTCCATGCAATGCCTGGGAAAAAACTTGTAACTAAAAATCATGGATGTGTTATGCATATAAATACTTGGGGTTGTCTATTCCTCATGCTGTGCATTTTATTGTGTCAGAGGCTAGGAATGGGCGAGAGCTTCCCTTGGCTCCTGGATTCTGTTCTTTGCATTGGCATCATCCTTCATGGCATATGCAACTCGAAGCCAGAGTTCAATTCCTTCTTCTTATCCTTAACCGTCGTGCCCATCCGCAAAGTGAGACTATATTTTATCTATCTAGTAGCTGGATACTGGTCCTATTTTTCTGGTCTGGCATTGGCTCCTTATCGAGCAATTTATGCGATGTCGGCCATTGGAGGCATTTCCTTTGCTTTACAAATGTTTCAAAGAAGTTATAGAGGTAAGAAAGAGATTGCTTATGACGGCCGAAAGCATTCGCATAGGCACTGAAATCTTGGTAGCTTTTTGGTATAGAATCACATGATCATAGGAGGCCAATTTGTAATTGTATGTGTAACATGGTGAGTGAAAAGTGCGACGGAGATGGAACCACCTGGGTTTTTGCTGTTAAATATTTGCCCCTTTGCCCCAAGGAAGCTGATTCCAGGCGAAATACGAAATTCCATTATTCAGAGAAACATTGGTAACGTTTCTAAGCCTAGGCTAAGCATATATTCACATGGGGTAATGGGGTTTTTGGTGGTTGTATCATTTTATTTGGATCGCCATTAACCTTGTATTTTTCAATTTTTCCTGTTTATGAGGAATTTGCTTTTGCCGTTTGAATATATATTACTTAGCCATTCAATTTATTCAAACACATGGAAAATCATTTTGCACGTATTTATGTTTTTCAAAAAAAAAAAAAAAATATTAGGGTTTAGGATTTATGGTGTATTTTCTCATTATCTTTTTCTCATACATTTTATTTCATCTTTTTTCTCACCATTTCTCTTTCACTTACCATCTTAATAAAGGACATTTTTTAAAAAAAAATGTTTCTTCCATATTTATCACGTTAACTAATTATTCCCACGTTTTTAAGCTGGTAATTCTCCCTCAAAATGAGCAAATGAAATCTAGTGGACAGTCCAAAATTTTAAATTTTACGGTCATATAAAACACAAACACTAAACTTTTTAATGTTTATACATGAGAAGACCCTCGCTGGGCATATTAGTAACACAGCTGGTAGTATGTTGGATGCATTGCTTTGTGTGCTGTAATCAATCATTGGAAGCAAGTGAAAGGGGACTTGTTCTTCTTTAATCACGTCTTCGATTTAAGGCGTGAGAATGAAAAATATAGTGTTGGGAGCTCTTCCCTTACAACCGTGAGCCTAACGTGGGGCGAAATTCGGATTAATCAAAACCTTCAGTAAATAAGGTGAGATACTAAAAAAAAAAATCACTCGTACTGGGATTCAAATTTGAAATTTGGAGATGGAATTTGGAACATCTTTCTTTCCCCATCTTTCTTTCTATCCAAACATGGTTTGAGTTACAAATGCAGAGTCAACCAATTGGGTATGCTTTATTTTGTGCCCCCCTTGTATATGTGTTTGTTAAGTATCGTCTACATACTATGCTTAGTGATTATATGCTCATTATGAGCTATTCCTCCAAACGCACAGAAGATGAGTGGATAAAGCTGATCCATTGGATATGTAAATTCTTGGATAATGAGAAGTTGACACCTTGGGCATCTTTTCACTGATGAAATTTCCCGCGAAAGCAGCAACTAAAGGAAGAAACAAGAATAATATGAATAACAGAGGAGGTACCAATTGAGCGGTAAAAAGAAAATTTTTGGCGCATAAACTCTCATTTGAACAGATTATTGCTATTTTGGGTTCATTTAGATTTGGGAAGAGGAGGTCTTTTGTTTCTTCTGTGAAGAGAATGTCTCCTTGGAGCAAAGAGATTGCCATGGCCCCTGCAAAAACGTCTTGGGATGCTTGGATCAATACTAGTCGTAGGTGAAAGGTTAAAAAACGAAATAGAGCTCCTTTCCTATTTTTGTTAAAATGCTTTTTTAGCTGTTATAAAAACTATTTCGATATGATTGTTATATTTTGTTTTGCCTTTCAAACTAACTGATTATGCTTTGTTAGTTATGCTTTGTTTATTTATTTTTCCCTGAACAATTATGCTTTGTTTCTGTTGATATAAACACTTATATAGTTATATTAATCTCTTATAATTTTTTTGTGTTGATATAAATTTTTGCTGTTTTACAAAAATTATGATTTTTTTAAGATATAGTTATTTTATTGTGTATAGGAGAATCATAATAATAATGATAATTTAAAACCAAAAATATGAAAGGAGTTTGGAAGTTTAGAAGAAGTATGGATTTTTTAGAGTTAGGAAACATAATTCTACAAAGAGCCAAAAAATAGTGAAATTATAACATATAGAAAATGAAGGCAAATGAGATAAACAATCTTCTAAGCATCAAGGTGAAACAAAGACTAACTATAAGGCAAGTTCAAAATCATTAGATTTGATTAAGAACACAATCACCCCCTCCACATCCAAAATACAATGCACTTGTTGGTATCCCAAAGAAATTTATCAGAAGTTGATGCCTGTGAAATCGACCTTACAAGAAAGTTTAGGCTTCAACAAGAGGCTACATTTGACTTAATGAGCATATATGCTAGGGTTAAAGAAAATGTTGGATATACTCAGGCAGATATGCAAAACTACCTTCAATCTAAAATGAAAAAAAGTTTGAAGTGTGCAAAGGTGAGATGCTTATTTGAATATTCTCAACAACAACTTACAAAATATCCTACATTTTATTATAAATATTAGGTGGAAAGAAAAACATGAGCACCTTGGAAACTTTATGAAAAGTGGGTCACATTTTTTGACTAATTTCTACAAATACATGTATAAAATTACAGAAGTTAACAACTTCAAAGAAACTTGGAGCCAATTATTATCTTCTTATGATGTTCATTATTGAAATCCATGTATAATATTAAAAAAAAAATGGGTCTGATGCTATGTGAAGACTTCTGGCACATTAGAATGAGGAGCTCACAACTTGTTAAAAGTATAAACGCTAATGTTAAACAATGTACAACACGAAATTTAAATATCAATGACTTTTTTCACCACCTTTGGCAAAGTTGTTTCAGAGAAATGAGATAATAAATTGAAGTTGGGTTTGATTCTAGGCACAAGATACCTAGGATGGTGAATCCAAGTGCGCCTATATTGCGGCAACTTGCAAAAATTTATACCCCTGATGCCTAAGAATAATAGGATCTCCAATTTGCTATGAAGTTAATTCTAACATGATAAGAAAGAGTCTTAATTTGTATACAGTGAAGAAGGAGAATGGAGAGTCGCTTTTAAGCCTGCCACAAATGAAGTTTTTTGCACGGGATATGTTTGAGACCACACAGGGATATAGGGATATTGTGTTGTCATAAGGTATCCAAGACAAAGGATGTTATCACGTGAGGTCATCATTCAAGGGAAATGCTAATGGATAAGCACAAAACCACATCAGCAACGGCCCCAACCTTTCACTTATCATTGAAAATATTTTCAAATTCAAACTTAACCCCCTTGTCCGCATCATGATCACACCGGAGAATTTTTTACCCAATTTAGCATTTGAATTTGATGAATCATCGATCATGAATAAGATTCCACGAAATACCAGTCTCCATCTTCTTCGACCTGGTAATGCTGCATCTGCAATTCCATCTCAGAAATGAAAGCCTCATCAAATTCATTACTCACCCAATCACCCTCACAAAAACCATTTTCGTCGTCATCACCGCTACGAAAAAGATCAGCAAAGGAGTATGAATCCTTTGGACTCGCCGTATAATCACCGACGACCTCCTCATCACCTTCGTCTTCGGAGTCGTCAACAGCAAGATGATCCAACATCCGGGTCACGGATAGCCCTGAGAGACTGAGGACCCGCCAAGAGGAGAGGTGGGCGTTGCCAACGACTTCGGAGGATTTGAGCTTGAGGGCGCCTTTGGCCTTGTGCCTGGACTTGGAGGAGGGGGTGACATGGCAGGCGTTGCAGCGGGGGAGGGTGCACTTGCCGGTGAACTTGGAGTGGTTGGTGGGTTTAGAGGGAACCTTGGCGAACAAACCGGCGGTGGGAGGGGATTTGAGCCGATTGACGAACCGGGTTTTGGGTCGGGGGTTGAGGGGCGGTGGTAGGATGGGGCAAGCCCGTACCATTCCGTGTTGACGGCCTTCTCCCCTCATCGTTGGTGCTGTAGTCAGCGGGCCTGACCAAATTGACGTGATAGAAATGACGCATATTGGGTTGGTTTATATAGTCACAGGCAGAGCAATGTAAACTTGGGAAGCAAGCTGCTCATCTTATAAAAGTCTTCGCCTAACGTACGTGTTCCCCAAGTATAGCAAACCATATTGGACCAGGATTCTCTCCAATACCAAGTCACATTCGCTGCCCTCCTCTACCCATGAAACGCACCGTTTTTTTTTTTTGCAAATGGAATGGTGGACTTTAATTTGTGAAGGAGAGATAGTGTCAGTATCTTAACTGATACTAAAAAAAATATTTAGGATGGAAATGTTTTCACCCTTCACCTATAATTTTCACAGCCGCAACACATCACACTATCTCTTCTTCACAAATTAAAGTCCACCATTCCATTTGCAAAATAAAAAATGGTGTGTTTCATGATAGAGGAGGGCAGCGGATGAGAGTTGGTATTGGAGAGAATCCTGGTCCAACCATATTTTAAATTTTAATTAATGAGGATAGAACTTTTATCTAATACATGAATGATATTGATATGGAAGCTGCCATTGTCTGTGGCGCATCACTCCTTGAGTGTAAAACAATTGGATAAGGAGGAGACTTGACAATGAATTGAAGTTGGAGTTTGATTTTTGGTATAAGGTACCTAGTATGATGAATCCAAGTGCAAGTGCACATATATTGCGCCAACTTGCAGAAATTTATACCTAAGATGTCTTTGACATATTCTAAGAATAATGAAATCTCCAATTTGCTATGAAATTAACTGAACATGATGAGAAATAGTCTTTATTTGTATATACTACCCATATGATTGATAACGAGGGGGAATGGAAAGTTGCTTTTAAACATAACACTCGTGAAATTTTTTGTACTTGTGGGATGTTTGAAACCACTGGGATATTGTGTTGTCATACATTAGAAAGTATACAAGACGAAGGATGTTATAATTATATCTGAACAATACATTCTCAAGTAATGGACTGAGGAGGCAAGGAGTGTTGTTGTGCATGACACTAAAGGAAATGAGATACAAGTGGATCTTAAACTTAAAATCACTCAACGGTATAGAGATTTAGTGCATAAACTGGTAAGATTGACAAAAAAGGCTGCTAAGACTCTTGAAAGATTTCAGCTTCTTCAAGGGTTAATCAATGAAGCAGAAAATAATATTCCTGATGGTAATGAAGAGCCAAGTGTAGCGATCATAGAATCACAAAATATTCCTAAGGGTTTTAAAAAGAGAGAAGGAAGTATGAGAAATCAATGCTACAAAAGTTGGAGGGAAACAAAATTTAAGCAAGTGCAGACAAGTGGCTCAAGAAGAATAAGTATTAAGTTTTAGGGTAAATGTACAAAAATACAACTATGCTTTACCTTTGGGGGTACCCAACATCAAATGTTTTTTTGGGTGCATTGTTAATGCTGTGCACCGTCAGCTTATCCTAATCAGCAAATTTTTTCCTATTTCCCTTCTTCTCACTCCAATTCATCATACACATAAGCATTAACGATCAACCATGGTTACTTAACGGTCAACGTCCTGTGTTTGAATGTTTTGTGTGACTTTTGCTCTTAAATTGTAATCACATGTGTATTTTTGCATCCAAAAAAAGAATTTGGTGCTGGATGCTCCTGAGGGTAAAGCACATGTATATTTTTGCACATTTACCCTAAGTTTTAATTCATTTGTATTACATGAAAAGTAGAAGCTTTTATTAATCTTGTAGGGTAAGAGAAGAAAAGTGAACACAAAGAAGGATGCACAAACACAACATGCTCATCCAATAAAACCTGCACAAACTCAATATACTTTCTCACCATCTACATTTCAACCATTGTCATATACAACTTGTTAATGTATGAATTGATAAATCTGTCACTATTAATATTACATATAGCTATGATATGCTCAAGTCAGTCATATTGATTGATATTTGCAAGTGTAGCACATGAAGAAAGTGACTTCCGATCACTTAAAGCAATATATCTCACCACAAACCATTCTCAAAGTATTGAAAAGAAAGTTAAAAAGAGACATTGTGAAAAAAATATAACATTTTATTCATTTTAATATTGTCATTTACAAATATTGCATTATATATAAATGATACAACTTTCACACATTAAACGATACGTTACGGACCTAGATAAGGCCCAATCACATGGAGGCCCAACCAAGGGTAGGCACATCGATCCGTCATATCCGTAACCCCGGAATATCTCAACTACCCCGGATATCTAGGAATACATCCGCATATGGATAGGCAAGTTCGGATAATAGTCCGGAATCACGCCAAAGCCGCTCCGGTAGGTCCTATAAATACCCAAGCAATGTACCTAAGGTA
Organism: Acacia pycnantha; assembly: GCA_025563575.1. Lineage (NCBI taxonomy): Eukaryota > Viridiplantae > Streptophyta > Magnoliopsida > Fabales > Fabaceae > Acacia > Acacia pycnantha. The sequence continues at coordinate 13,413,005 of JAMWYP010000015.1, read as the reverse complement.
CACACACTCTAAACCTAGACTAATCTACATACCGTCACACCGAGCACACACCCCACTCCATCGCCCAAGCGCCGGTTGTGTTCAGTGATCCTCTCTCTGTCTGTGTGCTATCACATTGGTACCCAGACCGAGACACTAGATCCTATATCAAATCACCAGCCCATACACGCGGCTGGACATCTGTGTTCTACACCAGAACAGTGGCGCCGACCGTGGGGAACGATAAATTTCGATTCCCTTGACCAATGAGGGTTAACACCCGCAGTACAAGCCGAAGCGGCTGAGATGGTTCGAACAACCGAGAGCAACGTCAACCACCCCGGCAACCACAAAGACACCGAGCAAGCCGACCAACCCTATCGGTGGCAATGAGCAGGACAATGAAGACCGGTTATCACAGCCAGAAGAGCGCCTTGAGGAACCTCGTGGCCCGAATCAAGATCAACCTGAAAAGGGGAACGAGTCCGAGACGGGTTCATCGGCAGCGCAGGGACATCGCCGTAAGCCACAGAGATCCAATCCAAGAGTAAGTCGGGATACCCCGGTCCGTAATCCGGACTTCCTTACACTCCATAACGGACAACTCGCCATGATGAAACGCATCGAGAATATGGACAAACGTTATACTCTACAATTTCATCGCATCGACGAGCTTAACCGGAGAAGGGAACCTAAAAGCACCCGCTATGATCGGGATGACAAAACGTGGGAACCCGACCAGAAGGTCATAGTTCCCGTCTTGCAGAAGACAATAGACAATACTAAAAGGGCGGCCTCCTCTACCAAAGAATCGCAAGGGAAGTCCTCCGGAGCGAAGGGTCGAACCGACATCCCCCACACGATTCTCGTCAAGGAAGATATGCCGAGGCTAAAGCTGACAGCCCCTTTTCACCCAAGATCCTCAGAGCACGGTTCCCAGGAAAGCTGAACCTCACCGAGTTCAGTAAATACGACGGTTCGCAGGATCCCACAACTCATGTGGATGACTTTCAGATGATCATGATGTGCCGAGGCCTCGGAGAACCAATCATAAGTAGGGTTTTCGCCACAACACTAAAGGGACCAGCCCTAAAGTGGTTACTAACCCTGCCTCCAGGGTCGATAACTAAATTTGATGACTTGGCAAAGGTTTTCGAGTTACAATTCGCAACTAGTAAGAAACAGCCAAAGTCTCAGTATACCTTATCCAAAATCGTGCAACGGCCCGACGAATTACTCCAAAGCTATTTGGATCGTTTTAATCATGCAAACCCGCAAGTCCGTAAATTAAAGGAGGAAGTGCACGTCCACCTCCCGGCCGATGGCCTGGACAGTTCGAGCCGACTCGCTGAATCATTTTTCAAAGAGCCGGCTAAGAGCTTAAAGGACTTCATGACACGGTCGAAGAAATATCTTGAGGTGGAACAAATGCGCCAAGCGAATGCGCGAAGGGACCGGACAAGAACACCCCGCCAAGGGATAAAATCCATCCGACTGGCCGCAAGCAAGACCGCCGCGGGAAAGGAACTGATAATAAGCAATATAAACCAAGGACAGACTTGAAGAATAAATTTGACTATTATACCCCCTCAATGTTCCCGGTCCCAGCTATGGAGGGAAGTAGCGTCGGCCGAGATGCGGAAGGTCGAAAAACCTCATCCCTCAGAAACGGTCCAACACGGACCAGTCCCGTTATTGTTCTTTTCACGATTGTAAAGGGCATACCACGGATCAATGCTATGAACTTCGCGAAGCCATCGAGAAATTCGTTCGAGAAGGAAAATTGCGTCAATACGTAATAAAAACACAGGGACGCACAAAAGAAAAGCGAAAGCAGAATGACCGATCAAACAGTCCGGACCCTGAGAATAGAAGAGAGGGCAAGAGGAAGAAGCCGGCATCTGAAGACAGCGGATTTCCCGACACGGAGTTCGATTGCAACGTTATTAGCGGAGCCTTCGGAGGAGGAGGAGATACGCCGAGCCAACGGAGAAAATATCTAAGGGAAGTTCTTTCAATAAGGGACCGACCAAAGTTTAAAGAAGAATCACACATGACCGACAAAATTGAACGACCTCAGCTCATGTTCACAAAAGAGGACTTGGTCGACGTACTCCCCGGCCATCAAGACGGCCTCGTAATCACTGGAACCCTGGTCAACTGCCGAGTCAAGAGGATATTTATAGACTCAGGGAGCTCGGCAGACATCATCATATGGGATGCCTTCAAGAGAATGAATCTGGACCAGGAGGACCTGAAGCCATGCCAAACCACTCTCGTAGGATTTAATGGAGAATTATCCCCTCCAAAGGGATATATGGACCTCCGACTCACCCTTGGAACGAAGGAAGGTTTCAAATCCGAGCGAGTAAGATTTATTGTGGTGATTTCCCTCCCCTTACAACATCATCCTGGGAAGACCAACGATCCACAATTGGGACATGCCGGTGTCTACTAAGCATCGAAGTTAAAAATGATAGGCAATAGCAACCAAGTCGTTACCGTCAAGGGTGATCGAAAGAGTCCAGTAGTGTTACAACGAGACAATCAACGTAAAAGCAAGATCCGGAACGACGGATCCAGATCACAAAAAGATCCAAGAACCGATCAATATGATCGAATTAGACCTACGAGAAGAAAAGGGGACACCTCGGCGGAACCGAAGGAGAGGTAGAAGAGTTCGTACTTGGAATTAATCCAAACCATAGTACGAAAGTAGGCGGGGCCTTGACCCCGACCTGCGATTGAGGATAGAAGAGTTTTTGGCCAACAATCGAGACGTTTTTGCATGGAGCGCGGCCGACGTACCGGGCATAGACCCCAATTTCTCTTTGTCATAAATTGGCCATACGGCCGGGTCAACCCCGAGCCTGGAAGAAAAGAGCGAGGGCCCCGAGATAGGCGAGTAGCGCGAACCAACACGTGGACGAACTATTGGAGGCCGGTTTCGTCGTGGAGATACAATATACCACGTGGCTTTCCAACGTGGTGATGGTTTCAAAGCCAAATGGCAAATGGAGAGTATGCACCGACTATACCGACTCCGAACAAAGCATGCCCTAAAGACGCCTATCCAATGCCGAACATTGATCGGCTCGTAGATAACTCATCCGGCTATCAACTTCGTCGTTCATGGACGCGTATTCGGTTACAACCAAATCGCCATGCACCCCGATGACCAAGAAGCCACTTCCTTCATAACGGAGAAGGGAAATTACTGCTACAACGTCATGCCGTTCGGCTTGAAAATGCCGGGCAACCTACCGAGAGGATGATGAATAAGGTTTTCGAGAACCGGATAGGCCATAACATCGAGGTCTATATCGACGACATGATTGTCAAATCATGTGATCCCAATGACCACATCCGAGATCTTGAGCAAACATTTAGAAAGTTAAGGGCGCATCGATTGGTGAACACGGCAAAATGTGCGTTCGGAGTACCGGCGGGAAAATTCCTCGGTTTCTTGCTTACCAGCCGAGGAATCGAGGCGAACCCTGATAAGTGTAAGGCCGTATTAGACATGCAGGCCCCGGGAACAAGAAGGAGGTCCAAGAGCTTGACAGCCGTTTGGCCGCGTTAACCGTTACGCTCAAATCGGCAGAAAGCGCCTTGCCTTTCTTCAAATTACTTAAAAAGGACACGACAGGAAATTGGACCCCGGAGTGTGACGCCGCATTCTCAAAGATTAAGCAATGCTTGGCCACTCCACCAGTCTTATCGAAACCACAGCCTGGCGAAACCCTCTTCCTCTACTTATCAGTTGGGAAAGAAGCAGTGAGCTCGGTTCTGGTTCGCGAAGGAAAGAATGGCCAAGAACCAATATACTTCGTCGCCAAAGCTTTGCAAAGCTCGGAGCTAAGATATCGAAGTTGGAGAAATTGGCTTTCGCCATAATAATGACGGCACGCATTGCGCCCGTACTTCCAAGCTCACAAGATAACTGTTCGAACCAGCCAACCCATTCGACAGTACTCCATAAGCCGGACCTGGCAGGCCGAATGATCAGTTGGGCTATCGAGTTATCCGAATTCGACATCACATACGAAGCACGACATGCTATTAAGTCACAAGCTCTCGAGGATTTCCTCGAGAGAACTAACTCCAATTAATGAAGACCCAGCAACATCGACCTGCGGAAAGTATATGTCGACGGTTCGTCCCACTCGAAGGAAGCGGGGCCGGAATAATCATAGAGAGCCCCGAAGGAGTGACGATCGAACACTCCCTACAACTAGATTTCCCGACGTCAAACAATCGGGCCGATATGAGGCGCTCTGGCCGGACTCCAACGAGTCAAGGAGCTCGGCGCACAAAGAGTCTCGGTCTTCACCGACTCACAACTCGCCGCCGAGATAGATGGGACATATCGGGCTAAAGGGCCTCTAATGGCTAAGTATCTTAGCAAAGTCAAGAATATCAGTGAGTTCGAAGAAGTAAAGGTTACCCATATACCAAGAGGGGAAAATGTCCGAGCAGACATACTCTCCAAACTGGCTAGCACTAAAGGGACGACCAACCACAGAACCGTCATACAACAAAAGGTGGAAGAGCCGACCTGCGTAATGGTCATATCGGATGCCACCGATTGGAGGAAGCCGCTCGAGGACTACATTGAGAGGGGATTATTCCCCTTGAACGGCGAATGCTCAAAAACGATACGGAAGCCGCGGTATACACAATGATAGACTATCGGCTTTACCGAAAAGGCTTGCATACACCGATGTTAAGGTGCACGGGCACTCACGAAAGTAGATATGTCCTCGCCGAGACCCATGGAGGAATTAACGGCAACACATGGGTGCAAAAGCATTAGCAAGAAAGGCACTTAGGGCGGGTACTACCGGCCCACCATGCGGCAGGACGCAAGCGAATTTGTGACAGACAACGGCACTCAGTTCACTGACAGGAACTTCCAGGATATGATGGTGGACCTCGGCATCACACATCATTTTGCATCGGTCGAACACCCACAATCAAACGGACAGGCAGAAGCGGCAAACAAGGTAATCCTGGACGGACTTCGGAAAAAAGATGCAAGAGGCCGGCACCTGTTGGGTCGAACAGCTTTATAACGTCTTATGGGGAGTTCGCACAACAATCCAATCAGCTACCCAAGAGACGCCTTTCCGCATGACATATGGATGCGAAGCCATGATCCCGTCGAAGTTGGTCGGCCATCTTGGAGAAGGCTCGAGAACCACGGAGGAAGGAGAACCATCGAATTCAAGGGCGTTGGCAACCGAGATGGAGCTGGTAGATGAAGTCGAACCACGGCCCATTGCCGAGACATAGCACCAAGCAAGCGATGGCGGCGAAACACAATAGAAAGGTCAAACCAGGGGCATTTGGCCAGGGCGACCTGGTCCTAAGAAGGGCCGACATCGGTAACAAGAACGCCCAGGACGGTAAGCTCGCCGCAAATTGGGAAGGACCGTACCGAGTCAAGGAGAAGTTGGAAAAAGGAGCGTATGTTCTCGAAACAATGACAAGAAAATCCGTCAAGAGGACATGGAATGGCGACAAATTAAGGGCCTACTATAGTTAGGGCCCGATCCACGCCGAGGATGCCACAACTGACACCCATGTCCGAGTTAAGTTATGATTTATTTCAAGCTTATTTTGGTTTCATCATTTCCTTCGCAAACTTTCCTTTCATTGTCGGCTTTATAAAGCTAATCATCTCTTGAATAAATAAATGGTTTGTTGACCAAATGTTCAATTTTAAGAGGGTCAAAATGATTCGTTAAATAAGCGATGCAGACACCGAGGTCTATACACCCGGTAAATATTTTGATGCATCGAAATTGACACCTAAGTAAGAAGGTGAATGGTCATAACGGACCACGATCAGTCCACATGGTCAAAGTGTGTCCAAACGACGACCACGGATGAGCATGTGACCATTCACCCTACCCCGGTTAAAAATCCCGAATACGACTCCGAACCTCGTAGCGCGGTATATATAGACACCCCTACTCATGCACTGGTTTCGACACCGGAAGAGTACTAAGCGGACTCTAATCCTTTAAAGACCACGGCCCGGTCTAAAACTATCCCATGTGCTTTGTACGCATGAAGGTAAAAGTATGTAACGAGCTACTTAATTGAATGTTCATTCATAAAGTTAAAAGTTCGGAGGTACAATATACAATCGGCATCAAAAGCCGAAAACAAAGAAAGCAAAAGAAAAAGACAACAAAAGCTAAGGGCCCCTCGCCCGCGGCCTCCTCGCCATTAGGTCCGGCCCCGGATGCGGCCTCTTCGCGGCTTGCTCACCGCTGCTCACTTCGGCATCTGAAGCTGACCTATCTTCAGGAGATAAAGGCGGAGGAATAAGAACACCATCTTGGAAGCGGGAGCGACATCCATACCCAGCCACGTTCAGTTTTACCCCTGGGTTTAAGTACTCAATCTGGGCTAGGGCCATCTCGAAACAATCCGACGCGGTTTTCCTTACCGCCGCCACCGCCTTCTCATGGGCGGTCTTCTCCTCCGCCAGGTTGCCTCGGACTTGCCGCAATCGCGTACATAACTCGCTACGTTGCTTTGTGTAAGCCGTTTGACCGCATCCATAGACATAGAGTGGGAGGACTTCGGTTCCGTCGAGATTTTCATGAAGGTCCTCGTCTGAAAGAGGTTTAGGAGACAAAAGCCGACGTGGCGGAAAGAAGGCCATGCCGATCCCCTCAGAAACGTCCCCACTCCAGGCCTGGCTCCGCTTGAAGCCACTTGGTCGAGGAACGGTAGCCGATGGGCGCAAAGGAGAAACAGAATCAGACGAGAACTGTTTCGCCTTTTCCAAGGATGGAGGAGATGGGTCGGAACGTGGAGATGTTCCGGCAACGATAGAGACCGGCGCGAAGAAGGCACTACCTCCGCCGCGGCTATCAATGACGGAGAAGAAGAAGGTAACACTTCGGGAGCGGTCGAAGCGGTAGCGGCCGAATCCCGACCTTGGCCCTCTTCGACGCGAAGGCTTTGGGACCATAGAAGCTGCGGGAGCTCGTTTCTTAGAAGGCTCGGCACTGGACGTTTCTGGGAGCTTTCTCTCGGCTTCCCAAGCAGGCAAGGTATACTCAAGATAATCGGGGTTCGATTCATAGCAACTTGACTGTTACGAAGCATAAATCTAAAGTCGATGCTAGTTAGATAACAAAGGCAAAAGAAAAACAGAATTCACAAAGAATAAAGCCATACCGGAGGCCGAGCCGGATGACTCACCGCCTTCTTAATATAGAAGGCCGCTCTTTTAACACCATGTTCGGCAACGTAAGACACCGCCGAGCGGCATACTCTCTCTCGTCTTCGAGAGGTCTTTTAACGAGAATTGGTAGGTGGAAGAGGAGAAGTGATGGTGCTCGGAGGACCAATAAAGGGGGAAGCGCCATTCAACGCCCGGACCCTCAGCGGCTTTCAGAAACCAGGGCACTTCCCCAGGGATTGCAACAACTTTAAAGAAAGAGTTTTTGAAATGCTTAAAGGAGTCTGAGAAAGAATTCATGAGTTTCCGGTCCGCCTCGGCACGAAGAGAAGTTAGCCCTTTCAGAGAGGCGGTTCCCTACCCGACCGAGGGTGAAAGGGGAGAAAAATGAAGGAATAAGGCGGCGGTACACGGAATAGCGGGTTCCATTGTCCCGCATAGATAGGCGAACGCCGCCAGATAAGCCCACCCGTTCGGGTGAAGGCGAGAAGGAGCCGGATGAAGGTAGTGTAGGACGGACATTTGGAACCCGTAAACGGAAAGCGAATACCGAGCCGGGTCATATAATCCCGATAGAAAAGAAAGAAATTAGGAGAGCCTGGTTCCCGAATGGCGCAGATCGGCTCATCCTCCTCGGGGGGGAAAGACGACATCCCGATGACCCCGGAGACCCTACTTTATCCATATCCGCCTCGGTCATCAGCGAACGTATGGTTAGCATTTCGCTAGTCACCCGGGGATATTTGGAACGCAGGGCCGGTGAAGGACTATCGGAGTCCGCCTCCGGCTCGGAAGCTAAAAGACGAGGGAAGACGTAGACTCCATTTACCTACAACAAAATGAAATAAAACTAAAGTCGAACTAGGCGAGAATACGATGACGACAAACCGAGAAAGGAAGACCCTTGAAGTCCGGCACTGAGCTCGGCTAACGAATTATGCCGACATGAGCCCGGGATGACTTCGGCCATACGATCTTGCCCACTCGCAATAAGGGAAGAGCTCTCGGCAACACAATCCCAACAGGGACCGTGATAGCCAGCTGGTAATGACCCCGACTCGGACGGACGATGCGTTTGGTAGCGCTTATCGGCTCGGCTAAAAGAGGCTCGACATCGATAAACTATGAAAATCGGCCTAATAAGGCCAGGTTCGATTGACCGGGTCCAAGAACCACAGCCGGGCCTCCCAGCGCTCGCGCACCCGATCGACCACGGAGGGCTAAAGACCGTTTCTCCTCCTGATAAGGAGGTCCCTAGCAGCCCAATAACTAAAAAGGGATAACGCTCACGAAGCACCTCATCGTCGTTAGGATCTAAAGGTCGATGTGAAGACGAAGAATGTTTTCCCTATCCATCAAGAGCTCAAACCTATACAACCAACATAAGGGTAAGAAGGAGGGGAAACAACTAAGAACAGCACTCAAAAGGACAAGACCTATGGGTTCGATAGCTCTACTCACAAACACTCCACCCGTAAAACCCGTAACACGGGGGCACACCAAAGAAAGAAAAGGGGAAGAGGGAGAACTAAAATGCGTGAACAATATAAAAAGATAAAATACCCGAATACGCGAACCTTGCGTAAAATCGACACGGCGAAGGTAGATGAAAAATTCGAACAAGAAAGAAGCTTTGATTCTTCGAGTAGTCCGAGACACTGGAAGTTAAGAATGCACTCGACTTTGCGCAGAAGAATTCCCGTGTGTGGGGGAGAGTGAGCGAATTGAAAAAGTGGGCAAAAAGAGAAATGCCAGCAGGTTATATCGAGAGGAAAGAAGGAGGGAAATTCAAAACAAAAGAAACCCAACCGACGAGGGTAACCACGACTTTTCACCCCAAAAGGCTGAGAAGACGTGTAACGTACCACCAGAGCATTAAATGCGCACGAAATTCGGGGCGGCGACACGAGGATCAAAGCACCTCCCCAATCTCGTGAAGACAGTGTCATAGGCAATCATGGCAAGATCGGAGGAGGTTCCCAAGAGTCACACCGAGGAAGTAACAACGGCCCGGAGCTTCAATGACGAGCCTTGGTGCCGGTATCCCGCCTCGGCCGATTAAGTGCCGATTTTGATTCGCACCATCTCACGCTTGTAGCTCGGCGGTCCAAACCACGCACTCTCCTCGGATGTCGGCCACGGCCAACCGCCCGCAAACCACAAGGCGCCCGGCACGACATCGCATTAGAGATTGAGGGACACCCCGCGCATCGACCCTCGAACCGTTAAACGATACAATCCTCACAAATTACATCTTTGATTCATACAGGAAACTAAAACATACATTCATCGAGACATCTGGTGACTCCTTTTGGGGAATTTGAAGAATCGTTTGAGTTTTTTTTTTTTTAATGAACAGCCAGATTATATTAAAACCGATGGTCACAATTCTATCTTTTATCCAAACTATGTGTTTTAAGGAGGAGCACATAATGAGCATATAATTGCTAAGCATGGTATGTGGACTCATATGGTCGCAGGGTGTTTGGGTAAGGAGATAACAGAACACAAAAAACCAACCTCTTGTTCTCTTTGTCCCTTTTCCATATTTATTTTTGCCCAAAGTCCCTTTTCCATTTGGAAAACTAGGGAGTTGAATTATATGGCAATGCAATTACCCATTCATTTGCAGTTATTCTTTCAAAACTCGATCCATTACATTTTCGATCACTTTTAAGTTTAACGTAGAACCAAATCCCAAAATTCACCCTATTCTGCCTTGTTATTTGAATGAATAATTAAATGTGGTAATTTCATTGCTAATTTTAAATATTCATCAAATATGAAGATGTACTTAGGCATTCAATTTATTTAAATACATGAAAAACCATTTTCCTTATAGTTATTTTTTCCTAAAAATTTTAATTTGGTACATGTGTATTTTTCTCTAAAGTTGAATTTTAAATGAGTAAATACCCTTTTTGGTCCCTGGAAAAAACACGGATGCCCTTTTTGGTCCCTGAAAAAAAATAAGTCACTTTTAGTCCCTAAAATGGAAAAATAAGGTCCCTTTTAGTCCTTTTGATCATTTTTTTGTACATTTTAATCCTCGAATTTCCCAAAAAGGTCCTTTTTAGTCCCTAAAAAGGACCAAAATGACATTTTTTTTACTCAGGGACCAAAAAGGGTCAAATGTGTTTTTCCAGGGACCAAAAAAGGTATTTACTCTATTTTAATTTACCTGGTTAGTAACCGTTAGCCTAAAATAGCTTTGTTTTTGATACATTGATTATAATGATTTCACTCGTTGAATTTGGCAATCTGTGAGTTGGGACTATAAATTAAGTTTTAGAGCAGGGACAAAGCCTACGTACTTGGCTATGGTGGGAGAGTTTCCCAACAGAGCTTTTCTACATTCACAAGGCTCGAACTCAAGACCTTATTTAAGCGACACAAACTGTTTACCACTTGTGTCAAGTCCCGTTGGTATAGACCATATATAAAACTTGATTAAGTGGAAAAGTTGTTACTACTAATAGAAAGTAGAAACTAGAATAGAAACTGACCCTCAATTCTTTCTCATTATACAGTGTCCACGTCCATTCTGGCACCCCCACCACGCCGACTTGGTGATTTACTCCCTCTAATCATTTTTTTTAGCTCTAAAGGGAGGTAGTGTGAATATTAAATACATTTTTTAATGACATAACTCTGATTAATTAATTTCTGTTCTTTCTCATTATTATTATTTTCACACTTTTGCCCACTATTTCTTTCTCTCACTTATTGTTCTGGTGTATAACACAGATGTCCAGTCTGATGGGCCGGTGCTTTGATGTTGGACCAAAGATCTCTTCCTGAATGCCTATGAGGGAAGCACTCGGTTGGAGATGGGATCACTGTACACAACCAGACACTTAGCCAAGGGGGTGGGGTGTGTGCACAGTGTGACTATATGTAAATAGTTCAGGGTTAGAACGTGTGTACCTTAGGATTCAACCTCAGTATTTATAGAGTGTACCTTAGGTAGCCTGGCGTGATATCCGGCCCAAGATCTTAACTGCATAACCGTATGCGGAGGTCGACCTAGATTATTGGGGGAGTTAGGATCCTCCTGGCTAATAGATAGGATAGGTTAGGCCATATCTATCTGCTGTTGGGCTTCGCCATTGGGCCTATCCTAGATCCATAACACTTACCATATTATAAATTGAAAAAAGATAGTAAATTTCTTACACATTTATTATTTTTAACTAATGTTAACGGATTTCTCAAACCACACAAATCAGTTATTTTGATCGTATAAATTAAAAAGGATTCGGAGATGATACAATTTATTAGGGTTTAGAGAATAAATTAGGAAATAAAGGAAACTAGGGGATAATCAAATCATTTCCAAATATGATGGTTTAATCAATCAAATATAAATGAAGGAAGTAAGAAAATATTAGGAAATAATCGTGTACACAAGCTCTTTGGCCATGGTGGGCAAAAAGGGGGACCTAGCCTTGTGTAGCGTGACGGTGGAAGATGGTGGTCGGAAAATGGAGGTGAGGGAGGGAAGCTAGCTTGCAGGTGGAGGACTTGGATGGGAAGAATATAATATGAATGGGAGGGACAGTTTGATTACAGAGGGCGCTGGAGAGGAGCATATTAAATTCTACAAAGCCTCAATCAAACATTGAAGGAGAGCGTATATGATAAAGAAGAAATCTTTAACGTGAAATATTATCAGCAGGAGCAACATTTGCAGCAAAAATTGTGTTGACAGTAAACATATTTACTTGCATCCTTTTTTCTGTAAAAATACTCTCTCAACTGGAGTTATAACACAAATATACTATTATTGCAAGTTTCATCTCCCAATATATTACATTTAAACACCATGATGTAATTGTGTGTGTGTGTCCAATCAACAAAAACACACAAATACGTACCCAAACCTACTTTTTATTGGAATCCCTTACGACAGAAAAAATATAAATGTAGGGCTGACAATACAATAAATTAATGAAACAAGTTATTCTTATTTTGAATTTTGAATGCCAAGGCTTTGAGAATATATGGAACTCATGAGTAACTGAAGAATAATCTTCAACTTGTGTTGAACAATAAGTAAACTGCAGTGTAAATAAACTATTCATATAATTTACCAGAGAAATATATGTGAGAATGTCAATTATATTGATTCACGAAGCCTGGCTACTAAATTTGTTACAGCAGTCTAGCCCTGTCTTTAGGTTCAGACACAATATTGCAGTAGATATAGAGAGAGAGAGAGAGAGAGAGAGAGAGAGAGAGAGAGATCATCACCTTCAAGAACCATTGCCCATATGCTCTCTCTGGAAACCAGTTATCACAGTGGATACTTGAAAGAAACATAAAATAATTGTCAGATTTAGTCTTGTGCGTTAATTCTCAATCAAGTTCGGTTTGTCGAAAAGATTAAAAATAGAACTTGTGCAATGTTATTGATTGCTAAAGTATATGATCTTCTGAGAATGTCGTAGATTGCTAAAGTGTAAGTGTGTGTGTGTGTGTGTGTCTTTAATTTTCACAAATTTAGTTTGGAAAACCTAATTATAAAGATGTTCAGCGTTTCTGCCCAAAACAACGAAAGACATTCAATGTCACAAGATCATCCACCATACCATAAACCAACACAAAGCCATTAAGCCAAAGTGGGTAGTCACATATCTTAGGCTTAAAATCTTAAAAACATTGCTCCTTGATCAATACTGGTTCTCAAAGGCCATTTTTCAATGCAAATATCAGGAATAAAATCTTTTAGCTAAAGGTCATAGTGAGAATTGATGGTTCAACTTCATTTTAGGATATATACTTCAAAAGAAGTTTCCAAATTGCTGCAAACAGGTCTTTGTAAAATTCTTAAAACCTTTGTTATATAGAGGATGAAGATTCCTTATGACTAATTTCTAGCCTCTGCAATACCACACCATTGGACAACATTTGAAAGTGTGAAGATGTTGATTAGTTAGCAGATAAATTGTTAAGAGCTTGGAAATAGCAAGAAATCGTCAAATAATTCCCAAAGAGAGAATAGAAAGTTGCTAACATCTTAAATGTCAATATGATATTTTTTTCTATATTTGAACTTCAATAGAAGAGAACACAGGCCAATATTATTCTGCTCATGACTCATCCCAATACCTTGAGGCACTGTATGAGACTAAAGAAAAAAAATTAGATAAGTAAAAAGGAAAAAAAAATATTTACATTTAGAACTTAAGCTAATATACTGGATTTTAATTTGTTCTTTCCAAACTGATTTTGATATTTGTATCCATCGTTATTTTGTGGTGAGCTCACATATATATCACAGGATACAAACATTTTATGCATAATTATATAATAATCAGTAAAGCGAGAATTTAAATGATACAAATTCATGATGAATTACAAAAAGAAAAATAGAGGAAAGAAAGCCCGTTTAAAAATTCAGAGTATATATGACTCGAACACCCCTAAATTTTGTGCTGGGGAAGTTGACAAAAAGGCTACTTGCTTAGCCTATAAAATTTCCATATGTTAAAAAAAAAAGTATTTTTACGAATCAAATAATTAGTCAACTTTTTTTCTTACTTAATAAAAGGAAAAGGAAAAAAGAGAAAACTGTTATCTACCCTTACATCTAAAGAATATCTAAGATGATATTATACACGTTATATCAATATATGCTTACAGTACCCCAAAAAAAAAATTATAGGGAAAAGACAAATCAATTAGTCTAATATCATAAATCCCAAGTCAGAACTGTAAAAGGAATATGAGATTTGAAAATGTTTCTAAATGACCAATCTACTACCGATAGCATTTGTCGAGCTCAAGCTGTCAATATGTATATTGAAGTTATTAATTGTTATTCTTAAGTTGTTATTCTCTATATCTAAATTAATCACGCATCGCGATTAAAAATTTCATTATAAATATTAACTACTTAAGCTCCCCAAATACCAACAACGTTATAGGTAATATTTTGAAGCCACACATGTTAGACATCCGCGTCACTGACTACTGAGGTATAGAGAATAACAATCTAATGATCGCAATTAATAGCTTCAGTATACATATTGACAACTTGAACTTCCCAAATGTTGTCAATGGCAGATTGATCATTTGGAAACATTTGCAAATCTTAGATTCCTTCAACGGGTTTGACTTGAGATTTGTAATATTGGACTCTTTGATTTGTCTTTTCCCTATTTTAAATATATTTTTTAAAATTTTCCCAAAAATATACATACTTACCAAAAAAAATTATCCTCAGCCTTAAACATAAGAGTTAAACAAAGGATTTACTTTGATTATAAATATAAAACATCAAGGGAAAATTCCAAATAAATACCATTTGAATTTGTAAAACCCCCAGAAGTCTGTTGAATTTGTAAAAAGACTGAGAGGTATCAAGGACCTATGAGGGATATGCAAATTCACGTGAAATTATCCTTTTGCCCTTAGTTTTAAAAAATCAAAAAAAAAAAACATCGCCGGCGCCGGTCACCGGAGGGCCGCCGGCCGCCACCTACCACCTGTGGGGGTTTTTTTTTTGTGGGGGGTGGGGGTTTAAACAAAATTAATTTGAAAGTGAGGAGGTGGGGTTCGAACCCCCCACCTCTCATATAGGGGCCAAGTGCCCAACCAGTTGGGCTACTTAATTGGCTCCTTTGATATATATATATATACAATAATAAATATATATATCATTCTTAACATTTTTTCAATGATAATTACAAGTAGATCATCGTCATTTACCACTAGACCATCGCTATTTACCACTAGACCATCGTCATTTACCACAAATGTTTTGGGGTTTTTCATTGTTGCCCATGAAATAAACACATAAACTTGATGCATTATTACAACTAGACCATCATCATTTACCACTAGACCATCGCTATTTACCACTAGACCATCGTCATTTACCACAAATGTTTTGGGGTTTTTCATTGTTGTCCATGAAATAGACACATAAACTTGATGCATTATTATGGCGATGGTCTAGTGGTAAATGGCGATGGTCTAGTGGTAAATGACGATGGTCTAGTTGTAATAATGCATCAAGTTTATGTGTTTATTTCATGGGCAACAATGAAAAACTCCAAAACATTTTTGGTAAATGGCGATGATCTAGTGGTAAATGGCGATGGTCTAGTGGTAAATGACGATGGTCTAGTTGTAATAATGCATCAAGTTTATGTGTTTATTTCATGGGCAACAATGAAAAACCCCAAAACATTTGTGGTAAATGACGATGGTCTAGTGGTAAATAGCGATGGTCTAGTGGTAAATGACGATGATCTACTTGTAATTATCATTGAAAAAATGTTAAGAAAAATATATATATCAAAGGAGCCAAGTAGCCCAACTGGTTGGGCCCTTGGCCCCTATATGAGAGGCCTTACTTTCAAATTAATTTTGTTTAAACCCTCACCCCCCACCAAAAAAAAAACAAAACCTCCCACCCCCAAAAAAACCCCACCGGTGGCAGGTGGTCGCCGGCCGGTCGGCACCCCTCCAGCGGCGGCTGGCGGTGGCCCTCCGGTGGCCGGCGCCGGCAAGGGTTTTTTTTTAACTAAGGGCAAAAGGGTAATTTCACGCGAATTTGCATATACCTCATAGGTCATTGGTACCTCTCAGTCTTTTTACAAATTCAACAGACTTCTGGGGTTTTATAAATTCAAATGATATTTATTTAGAATTTTCCCAATCATCAATGTGAATCGCCCCAAATTTTATAACTTTTTCATCAAAACATATCCTTATTAATTGCATATAATAACTTAATAAGGGGTTTTCCATTAAAAGGTGGAGCTATAATATCAATGACTGAAAATGATATTTTGAAGAAACCAATACAAGTTTGTTACAAATAATTAAATTAATTAACTAATTTATTAAATATCGGAAAATAATTATTTAGCTCTTATTAGTAATAAGTTTCGTTAGAAGAAGATACGTTTTGAATCTCTGACCATTAAATACGATATATAATCTGAAGGTACGATGTTGAAATCAAAATGAATCCTCACACGATCACGCATGTAACTTGAACTTTGCTCCCCATTGGGACACTCGAACTTGCAGTTTTAGGTTTTTGCCTTGTTTTCTTCCCTGTTCGTCTTTTCTTTTAGTCCAAGAATCTTAAATGTAGCTCATTTCACTTTCAAATTACCAAACGAAACATCATCGTAATTCTGCCTTGTTGATGCTGCAACCGCTAGTTGTTCAACCTATTACATCTTCACCTTCTACAACTTGGAGTCTTCAACAACCATATCTACTTCTTATTGTACTTAATCAATGCCTCTAACGTATTAATATATGATATCACCCTCTAGCTTCAGAACATGCTTTACAAAGAATCTCTTTCTATTGATTGAGCATGATTTTGATTTTGAATTTAAAGTTAAAAACTATCCGACAATGGACGTTAAAGGCTGAGGTTTGGTAATCTCAAAGCGTGGGACCAAAACAAAGGAGAAAAAGATTGAGAGGCTCCTTCCAAGTCCAAACATGGATGGTGGACCCCACTTTGGGAACAAAAGAAGATTTCTCCATGATGCTCCTTTTTTCAACATTAAGTTGGTGTGATTCGCAGCCTTTTTCATTTGAATTTCAAATTTGAATCGGACACAAATGCGAAGAACGGCCACAGCGAAATAATATTACCTATGATCCCAACAGTAATTCAGTAAAGTTTGGATCTTTTGTGGTTTTCGACGAAACATGGGAGACACAGCTTGTCTCATGCAGCCATTCTGCTATGCCTCTGGCATCTCCAATGAAGCCAACGAGGTCAGTTCATCAATTATTTTTCTGCAATCAACCCTGTCTCCCAGAACATTTATTTTGGAATTCTTAAATATCCAAAATTTATCTGTTATAGCATAAAGAAAAAATTAAGTCAATATAATGCTCAGTTCATGCCTTGATGAATTGGAATTTTATGCAGTTTTCTAGATTGAGCATAAAAAATTGACTGGTTGATTTATTTTTGGTTGGTGCAATTAATCAAGAATTAGACGTTGTTTTATCTGGCATGAAGGTTCACTTTGAAAACTTGTGCGTTACAGAGCAACCCAATTCATGCACTTGGACAGTCAATCTCGTTCGGGAGGTTCATGTCGGAGTCACTGTCGTGGGAGAAATGGTCTTCTTTCTCTCAAAATCGCTATGTCGAAGAGGCGGAGAGGTATTCACGACCTGGATCAGTTGCGCAGAAGAAAGCTTTCTTCGAAGCTCACTACAAAAAACTTGCTGCTCAAAGAGCAGCTGCTTTGCTTGAGCAACAAGCAAACAATGCTGCTTCCAACAATGTCA
The DNA here is from genome assembly GCA_025563575.1 of Acacia pycnantha. Taxonomy (NCBI): domain Eukaryota; kingdom Viridiplantae; phylum Streptophyta; class Magnoliopsida; order Fabales; family Fabaceae; genus Acacia; species Acacia pycnantha. The sequence continues at coordinate 13,395,541 of JAMWYP010000015.1, read as the reverse complement.
CACACCAAGAACATGAGCCACCACCTGATGATAATCACAATTTGCAAACGACAAGTCCAAACGTTAAACTAGTTGTCAATGAAAAAGAAGACTTTAAGATTCCAAACTCAAATAGAGATCCAAGTATGACTAAGAGTGAAAAAGAAAACCAACCTTTTGTCGGTAAGTCAGTGAAGGTTGAATCACAAAGCCAGCTTCAGAATGTTGATTTCCAGAGAGAAGTGAGTGAACAAGTTAGAGGAACACCTCCAGTAAAGACACCAGTATTGAAGGTAGTCTCTAGTGTTTTATCTATTTGCTTGATTGACCATGAGCTCTTTTTTCTGACCTAATGGAAAATTTGCTGCGGCAGAGTTCCAAATCTAACAAGGAAAATTTGGCATCGAAGAGCGTTAAGAAACCACCTGTTTCTTCCTCCAAGTTGCTAAAGGCCACTGAAAATTCTAAGTTCACCTCCTCACCTGTGAAATCTGCAGTTTCTGTTGGTTCCAAGAAGGACAATTTTGCCACACCAACTTGCAAGAAGCCTCCATTTGGCTCTCCTGAGAAGAAGAGATCATCTCCTAAGTCTCTTCACATGTCAAATTTTACACCCATAAGAGAACTCAATAGGTTGACTGCATCAGTCATGAAGAGATTTGAAAATGCAAGAGTTGGTGCTGCTTCTTCCAAGGTTTCAAAGGATAACAGCCCAACTCCTTTAAGAACCCCAACTATGGTATCTTAGGTTTCTTGCTTTGTCCTGTCAAGTTTCAATTTCTTTCTTGGATGGTGAGATTACTGTTTTGCCAATTTCAGGCTTCTAAATATGAGGGTCAAAAGCAGTCTTCAATGACCCCATTAACAGAAAATAAAAGGTACCTTATTTAAAGAAATTGTTGATTAGATGATGAAACTGTCGGCTTACTTTTTTTTCTCCCTTTTTAATTCTTTATAGCTAAGGTGATCATGTATTAATGTAGATGTATAAATTTCTGAAAATTCATAGGACCAAAACACTTGTTGGTTTATCAGCTTCAAGTAGCAAAAGATCAGGCACCAAATGGCACCTGCTCTCTGCGGAGTAAGTTATATTCTACCTTGGAAATGCTTCCTTTCTTTCTGGTTTTTTATTTTTATTTTCTCATAGTTGAATTTCACATGCTTCAATAAATTATAACAGGAAGAAAATGAGATCCCCAGTTATATCATCTCCATTCAGCTTGAGCACAGAAGAAAGAGCTGCAAGAAGAAAGAAGGCAACACCCCAATTTCCCAATTCGCATCTTCCTTGCTCTACTTAAATGTCTAGCGTCTAAAGTTCATGTCATTTATTGTGTGTGGTCAATTTCAGAAACTGGAAGAGAAGTTCAACGACAGCGAAATACAAAAAGTACAGCTGCACACAAAGCTCAAGGTGAGTTGACACGTGAAGCTAGTACAAAGTGTGAATTGTGATAATGTGGTTGTAACGTTCAATCCTTAATGCAGGAGAAAGCAAACACAGAGATAAGGAAACTAAGAGAAAGCTTCTGTTTCAGAGCAAGGCCTCTGCCTGAGTTTTACCAGGAAAGAAAGGAATCAAAGGAAGAAAAGAATAAGGTAACTTTCTCTTATTAACTGTTCACTTTCATAATAATGAGTTCCTTTTGCTTCATGAAGATCCTATCTAACCAGCATTGGTGATTTCTTCTTCTTGCAGGACATATTGACACAAGTTGAATCACCCAAACAGGGAAGAAAAGCCATACAGAACCCTTTACCTCCCCGGAAAGATTCAGCGAAAAACAATGGCGTCCCAACTCATCCAAAGGCTTCAAATTCCACAACGAGAATGAGAATACATCGCCAAATATTCAGCATGGGAACCAATACGACAGATGATACAAAATGATCTTGCTGAGAGGTCAGTGTAAAAAAACTTGTAAAATTGTAAATGAAACATATTGAGATGGACGCTCTTCGTGTGGTGTTATTCTCCATTTTACTAGTTAAGCTCCAATTATTGTGGGTATGGTCACTGTAATTTGAACTTCCATTCTTCTTTTCTACACCACTAGCTACTTTCACTGTGGCTTTGGCTCTCCCCTTTGTTATCCCCATATTTTCCGTCTTTTTACATTTCGTTATTTGGCCTCTACATTTAATTATTTATATCTATAAAGTGTCCAGTAAATTTTATAATTGTGTTCATTAGTATTAATTAATTAATGCGAATGTTTAATCATAATTTAAGTAATTAGCCTTGTTTGAATATTAATAAATTAAGAATAGATCAGGCCTCGTTCCTTTGTGTGCTCTATGATAGCATTTACGGTTCACTCTCTCCCACTATCCTTCACAGCTCACAAAAAGTATAAAAGGCACAGTATGCTGAAGAATTTATCATTATTCGGAGATTAATACGTGTAATAATTACGCTTCTGTGAGTTCCTAATTAAGTACTCGTATGTAATACCACTAATTCATGACTTTATTATCCTAATTATACATGAAAACGTATGGACCATTATGGGGAAAAAGTAGAGTCTCGTGCATTTCTTAGGTAAAAGAAGAAATGAGAATCACATATAGTTCCAATCAAGAAAAATGATTAATGGACCCATAAGTTGTTATTAGTAACTGATTCACTTGTTAATTCTGCATGTTCATTTATCAATGAGGACTTTCTAATATTATTTTTCTTGATTGGAGACCTAAAATATATTTCTCAAGACTTGTTTTGTCTTAGTTTCATGTTTTTTTTTTTTGCCCATCCATTATCCAGAGCTTCGTCCTAACTAATCCGGATCCGACCCGCGTCGTGTACTTAGCTATGGTGGGAGAGTCTCCCAACGAGGCTTTTCTGCATTCACAAGGCTTCTACTTGTGCCAACCCCCCGTTGGTAGTTTCATGTTAATATCTCTATCAAAAACGTGTTTGGTAAAAATAGAAGAGAGAGAGAGAAGAGAACAGGGATAACTTAATAATAAGTCATTTTATGAAATGAAATCATATACTCCTCCAGTTCTAAATATAAGACAAGACATAGTTTGTAGTTTGTAGTATAAATTATACTACAAATAATGTCTTATATTTAAGATATAGGAGATATGATATCGCAGGGTTTCAAAATACTCCCTCTGGTCCTAATTATAGGACAACGTTTAGGAGTTGGTTTTGGTCCTAATTATAAGACAACATTATAATTTTTGTCAATTTCTTCCTAAAATACCCCTATTTTATTTTCTCAATTGTGTTTAATTTTTGGTGAGTATATGTATATAGATGTGTAAACTCTTCCAATCAGTGAAACTTTTAAATATATATATGTGTGTGTATACACAAAAATATACACACACCTGACACACACACACATACATGTGTGTATATGTATATAAATATATGTATGTATGTATGTGTGTTTATATATGTACACACACGTATATTGACAAACACACGCAAATATATATATATGTGTACATATATCTACAAACATACATGTGTATATATATATATGTGTGTACATGTATGTGTATAGATACACACACGTATATGTACGTATAGATATATACACATATAGATGTATATATAGTAAGACCATTATTTTAATTAAACAGCGTGTGAAAAGGAAAATTTTAGGTTGGAGAAGTATGTGATAGAAGTTATTAATTCACTTTTATTTGTATCATTTTAAATTTATATAAGGACATTTTAGGAAAATGAGTAAAATTAACTAATTTAACTTCTTTCTTTAATCTTCATAAAATCAGTTAAACATATGCTAATTAGGACAGGAGAGAGTAATACTGATTTGCCATGAGTTAATAATAATGGTTATTTCGTGAGGTAATCATTTAAGGGAAATGCTAGTGGATAAGCAAAAAACTACACATCAGCAACGGCCCCAAGCCCCCAACCTTCCACTCAAACTGAAAATATTTTCACATTCAAACTTAACCCCCTTGTCCGCATCATGATCACACCGGAGAATTTTTTACCCAATTTGGCATTTTAATATGATAATCATCGATTATGAATCCGATTCCACGAAATACCAGTCTCCATCTTCTTCGACTTGGTAATGCTGCAATTCCATCTCAGAAATGAAAGCCTCATCACATTCATTACTCACCCAATCACCCTCACAAAAACCATTTTCGTCATTATCAACGCTACGAAACAGATCAGCAAAGGAGTATGAATCCTTCGGACTCGCCGCATAATCACCGACGACCTCCTCATCGCCTTCGTCTTCGGAGTCGTCAACAGCAAGATGATCCAACATCCGGGTCACAGATAGCCCTGAGAGACTAATGCCGGGTCGGGCGTCAACGACCCGCCAAGAGGAGAGGCGGGCGTTGCCAACGACGTCGGAGGATTTGAGCTTGAGGGCGCCTTTGGCCTTGTGCCTGGATTTGGAGGAGGGGGTGACGTGGCAGGCGTTGCAGCGGGGGAGGGCGCACTTGCCGGTGAACTTGGAGTGGTTGGTGGGTTTAGAGGGAACCTTGGAGAACAAACCGGCGGTGGGAGGGGATTCGAGCCGATTGACGAACCGGGTTTTGGGTCGGGGGTTGAGGTGGGGTGGCAGGATGGGGCAAGACCTTACCATTCCGTGTTGACGGCCCTCTCTCTTCATCGTTGGTGCTGTATTGGGGCCTCACAAAATTGACGTAAAAGAAAAGAGGCATATTGGGTTGGTTTATATAGTCACAGGCAGAGTAATGTAAACTTGGGAAGCAAGCTGCTCATTTTATAAAAGTCTTCGCCTGCAGGACTTGTTCCCCAAGTATACGCACTTGTTCCCCAAGTATACGCAACCATAATTTTAATTAATGAGGATAGAGCTTTTATCTAACATATGAATGATATTGATACGGGAGTATCCATTGTCTGAGGCGCATCACACCTTCACATAGTGGAAAAAGTTAGTTCAGATCACCACTTTCATTCCACCACCTCTTTTTTTTTTTTTTGGTATAAATGGAGGCACTGCTTTAAAATTAAAATAGAGAAGTTGGGGAATTAATTCTCATACAATCACGAAGGACCAATGTCCTTAAGAAGTCAGAACAATGATCAAAGAAAGTAGGATTTAAAACCCTTTCCTTTGCCAGTCTATCAGCTACATTGTTTCTCTGTCGCTCGATGTGTTGTATCTGCAAGTTTCACTCACGCTTTCTAAGGTCTCTGATCTAGAACAAAACCAGGCTCTGGGTTGAGCTACTACCACTACAAAAAAACGACAATTAGTAGCGGTTAAAATGACCTATTTGTAACGGTTTTTGACGTGACAAACGACATTTGTAGCGGTTAGAGGAACCGCGACAAAACGCCCGTGGCAAGCCGATTTGTAACGGTTAAAAAACCGATACTACATACATATAAACCGCTACTATATCTATTGCGGTTATGATAAACCGCTACAAAATATTGAAAAAAAATGGCGCCCAAATTTTGTAACGGTTGTAAAACCGCTACAAATATTTAATCCGAATTTAAATTAAAATTTGTAGCGGTTTTACAACCGCTACAAAATATTGAAAAATTGAAAAAAAAAATCGTAATTTGTGTCCATTGTTACAATATTATATTGAATATTTTTATTATTTAAGTGACAAATTAAATGATAATAGTTAATATTTAAAAAACGATTAACTTAAGTTAGATAAGTATAAATATTATGTAGGTATAATATTGAGAATATGTAGATAATAAGGATTTATTGTGTTGTCCACCTCTCGAGCAAAAAAATTATATTGTGCATTAGATGATATTTGATTATATAAAGAAAGTTGATGATGATAGAAGGAATATTGAGGAAATATACTTAAAGTTCCGGATAAGGAAAAAAAAATAGTATCGTATTATAAGAAGTAAAAATAAAACATTGAAATCAAAGATTTTAGAAGGAGTGGGAAGAAATGAGAGAAAACGAGAGAAGTGAGTGGGAAGAAATGAATGAATGTGTGAGATGAGGTGTGGTGGGGATATTTATAGGGATATACGTAACATTTGTAGCGGTTGATGTGACGGATTCTGGATTTGAAATATTCAAATTTAAATGTTACACACTTTGTAGCGGTTGATGTATGCTTTTTGTAGCGGTTTACATTTGTAGTGTTTTTTTGCGTTTTGTAACGGTTTCAAAACCTCTACAAAAATTCATTTGTATTTAAAAAAAAAAATCAAAATATCACATTTTGTAACGATTATACTAACAACCGCTACAAATATGAACATAGTTTTTTTTTTTTAAAATAAACTTGGCGGGATTCGAAATATTCAAATTTCAATATTACACACTTTGTAGCGGTTGATGTAACAGTTTTTGTAGCGGTTCACATTTGTAGCGGTTTTTTTTGCGTTTTGTATCGGTTTCAAAACCTCTACAAAAATTCATTGGTATTTTTTTTTTTAAAAAAATCAAAATATCACATTTTGTAACGGTTATACTAACAACCGTTACAAATATGAACATAGTTTTTTTAAAAAAATAAACTTGGCGGGATTCGAAATATTCAAATTTCAATATTACACACTTTGTAGCGGTTGATGTAACAGCTTTTGTAGCGGTTCACATTTGTAGCGGTTTTTTTGCATTTTGTAACGGTTTCAAAACCGCCACTAATGGCGTGTTATAAGGCGCCAACCGGCGCCATATTTGTGACGGTTTTATAAATAAACCGTTACAAAATAACCGCTACAAAGATGACGCTAACTTCGCGCCATATTTTGTAGCGGTTAGTTTATGATAACCGCTACAAATGTCGTTATTAACCAGCCGCGCCACTTGGCGCGAGTCATACAGCTACAAATTTGTAGCGGTTTCGTATAAACCGCTACAAATTCCGCATATTTGTAGCGGTTTATTTTGACTGCTACAAATTAACCGCCACAAAGTAGCACTTTTTTTGTAGTGTACTGAATCACTGAGCAAATCAACTACATTCTTTGAATCCGTCTCACTGATCACATTACGAAACCCCAGATCCCATACCATCTGCAACCCCTTCAACAATGCCCATTCCTCTGCTTCCTGAGCAGTACCTGTTCCTATCGGAGAAGCAAAACCAACAATCCATTGTCCATAGGAATCCCTTAGTACACCGGCACAACTAGCGATACGTTGAGAGGATGAGATCAATCCATCAACGTAAGTTTAACCCAGCCAAGCAGAGGAGCTTCCCATTATTTGTTCCCTATATTAGGCAAAGCATTGACAGCCGAGTTGTTCTCATTGCATACAAATAGATGCCATATTCGCAAGATAACCAAAGCTGGACAAGCAAGCCTCAAAAAGTTTTCAACAAAAATAGATTGATTCCTCCAGTTCCACAATTTCCAAATCGAAACCCCAAAGATGAGATTCCAATTACCATCCACAGATTTTCCCAAATTCGTTTTAAGATTCAGCTAAAACCAATCACATAAGGATTTGTTGAAAAAGGATTAGTAGTGCCGAGGTTGAATCAAATCGATCCACATATTCCTTGCATACTCGCAATCACGTAGGATATGAAGTAGACTCTCCACCTACGAGTTGCAAAATCCACATATGGGGAAGAAGAAGGCCATCGGCTCCTCCACTCATTAGTAGGAAGTCGGTTTTGAAACGCCAGCCACATAAACACCCTGATACACTCTATCCCCTGCCATTTCCAGATTAGCTTAAAACCGTGATGATAGAGTTTGTCGTATGGAGGTGCAATTTGGAAATACGCAGACTTCACTGAAAACAAGCCAGTAAGGGTGCCATTCCATTTTAAAACATCTTCTCCCGCTGCCACCAAAGGAGGGTGAACAACCCTCAATCTTAAAACCACCGCCTCTGATACAATTGACTGTAATCTTAAAAAATTCCAGCTCCCATCAATAATCTACTCAGAGACAGAACTCACACTCTCTTCATCCGACAGTACTCTTGAACACATGTCTCGTATTCTTTTTCCTTGGAAAAGCCATATGTCATAAAAGAAACTAATAGACTTCCCATTTATGACTTGCCAAATAGCTCCATCTTCAATAATTTGCCGTTGGTGACATATGAAACGCCACAAGGATGAATCCCCAGGCTTAATCTCAAAAATACTTTGCTCACTTCTAGCTATGTATCTATGAAAAATAACCTTAGTCCATAAGCTATCAGCGCCTATGACTAGTTGCCATGCTAGTTTACAACCAAAGGCTTGGTTCATTATCGAAAGATCTTTACATCCAAGACCCTCATGTTGTTTGGGCTGCAGAAGTGAACTCCAGCTTAGATTATGGAAACCATGACCACTTGCTTTCCCCCAATAAAGTTGCGTTGCAATCTCTCTATTTCCCTGTTGATACACAAAGGAAGCTGTGACACTTGCATAAGATACATCGGCACTGAGCTAATAATCGACTTCGCCAATGTGATGCGTCCCGCCATAGATAAAGAGTTAGCTTTCCAAGTTTCCAATTTGGAATTAACTCGGTCAATGATGTACTGAAATGACTCTCGTGGTTTCCTTCCTCGGGATAAAGGAAAATCGATATACTCACCAATGTCAGTTGTAATCTTCATATTGGTTATAGCCTGTATTCTTCTTTTGGTAAACTCTAGAATTCTTGGCGAAAAGAAAATTGATGATTTTTCATTGCTGACCCTTTCACCTGAAACATTACAGAATTCATCTAGCACAGTCATAATCAACTGTGCTTGCTCTATCGAAGCTTCCTCAAACAAAAGTAGATCATCTACAAACATCAATTGTGAGATCTCAGGTCCTGATCTAGAAATTTTTGCAGGTTTCCATGTTTTCCTCTTAACCTCGTCCATAATCAGAAGAGACAAGTAGTCAATACATAAGAAAAATAAGTAAGGTGAGATGGGGACCTTGCCTTATGCCTCTCTTAGGGGTAAAATATTATGTTTGCTCACCATTCGAGAGAACATTATAACTTACTGAGGAAACACAATCCAGGATAAGATTAACCAGAGAAGTTTCAATTCCCACCTTTGTAAGTACTTGTCGAAGGAATCTCCAACTTAGTCTATCATATGCCTTCTCCAAATCTATCTTTAAAGCCATTAACCCCCTCTTACTTTTGTTCCTTTTCATCATATGCAGAACCTCTTGCCCTATAATAATATTGTCCTGGATACTCCTTCCTTTAATGAAGGCAGCCTAATAGGGAGAGACAATCCCATTCATAATTCCCTTAAACCTATTAGTGATGACTTTAGTGACACTTTGTAATGCACTGTACACAAAATGGGCTGAAGTGGCTCACAAATTCAGATTCTCACGTTTTGGAATCAAGGCAACCGGTGTTTTATTGGCTTCATTCGGTGGAGTAATTCCAAGAATATATCCTTGACAAAGCGGCATACGTAGTACCAACTATCCCCCAATTTGCTTGGTAAAATACTCGGAGAAAAACCATCCTCGCCTGGTGATTTGAACGACCCATCGCAAAACAACAAACTATGATCTCTTCATCTATAGGCGTTGATCCCACTATTAGCAATACAAAATCCGCTCCGAATAAGTCGTCTCGCATTTCAAATCGCTCTTGGACCTGGTTCTTCTTGGAACAGAGCTTTGAAATAAGAAAGTACCATCCGTCGATTGTATTTTCTTGATCAACCCATTGACCATTATCATTAGTAGAGCCAAAACTCTATTCTTCTTCCTTCACATTGGTCTTTAGGTGATAGAACCGTGTGTTTCTATCGCCTTTAGAGATCCAAATTGATTTCGACTTTTGGTACCATTTAACTTCCTCACCGAAGCACCTCTTCCAATTCTGTTGAAGTTGAAGTTCTAGATTGCAAAGAAAATTAGAAAATGGATAAGAGCTTGATCTCTCAATTTCGTTGAAATGAGCAAGAAGTTCACTCTTTTTCTTTCCACCATTCCAAATATCTCCTTATTCCATCCCGCAATATTGCTTTTAAATTTGTCTAAACTAGCAATTAAGTTAGCATTATCGTACCATGAATTATTAAGGAAATCCTTAAAAGATGAATGAGCCAACCACATGGCTTCAAAATGAAATGGCCTTTTATAGCAATTACTAGTCTTTAAAACCAACCGATAATAGAAGAGGGTTATGATCGAGAACTTAGTTCTAGTGCAATACCTTAATAAAAGAGTCTAGTAATTGGTTTAGGAGACCGCAGTCGCTAGAGCCCTATCCAAACGCTCAAACAGCTTGCAAGCACCCAAGAATTCGAGGTCCAAGCCATGTCATTTTGGGGCCAACCGAACCCATATCCGACAAATTACATTCCTGTAGATGATCATTGAACTATTGCATCCGATTAGATCTTCCAATTCAACCTACATTACGCTTATCTACAGAGAGGATATCATTGAAATCTCCTATCACACACCACGGATCGAGATACCTTTTGACAGCCTATTTAAGTTGCTTACAAAATCGTCCGCCGCTAGGAATTAGGGATCGATATACGGGGTAATGAAGATATTTGGCATTCTGGGAAATTGACAATAAAGGTGAAAAAATTGTCGATTTTCCTCAACAATGGTTACGGTTGAACGAGCACTTTTCCAAGAAACGACTAACCCGCCGCATCGACCCACACTAGGAATTATCCGACCGAGTCATAGCCAAGTGAGCCAAATCCATTAAAACGTCGAGCATCATCGCACGTGTCTCACCAAAACAATTATATTGGGCCTCGACCCATCACAGAGATTTTAAATTTCTAAAGAGACCTTTACCATGTGCCCCTCTAGTATTCCAATAGAGGATGTGATCCATAACAAACATTTTTAAAAGAACGAACCTCATTGGTCGACGTACATCCGGGTATCGTACCAAGACATCATCACTCGAATCCCTTCATTAGTCTTGTTAACCATTGGGTTGTCCAAAGCAAGCCCAAAATCCATTTGCCCACTATCCGGCTGTAAATTGGAATTGGCACCTGATCATATGGAAGGGCAACAACAACATTTGGGTCAAGTTGTAATGGGCTTTCCTCATAGTAATCCTTAACACATCGCCATCCTTATTTGTTTTCAACTCTCAAGGGTCCCTCATCTCTTGTCCACATGTCTATCACTCACCGGTAAAGGCTCGTTAGTGTCTCGTTTGTTATCTTCCACTATACCCCTAACCACCTTATTCCCTTTGTCCCAACCATGTCAATCCGTACCTTGGTAGTGCACACGGGGTAGTCCGAGGTAACACAGACGTAGCCCGCATAAGAGCGACGTGCTCCTCTCGTATTTTCCACCGTTGTTCCCCATTGCCATCAACAACAAGAACGGAAAAGCAAGATCCCTAGTGTACACCGTGGCCGCTCCCCGCTTCCCTTTATTCCGCGAGGCTTGCATTGAACTACCCTCCAACGAGTTCCTCAATTCCTTCATCAACTTGTTTCCTCGCATCTTCACTCACCATCTTACTTGGTTGATCCGTTGCCATAGCTTCTTTGGTTACTCTCTACACCTTCACTGCTTTTTTCCTCAAGCCGCAAGTCTCATGGCGATGACCATAAAACCACAATGAGAACAAGAGTAAGTGCAATCCTTCATACTCAACATAGTAACTCTCATCATCCACTGTGAATCCTGATACGAGCTATTTGGTTAAGTCAACCAAAACACAGAGGCACACATAATGGCCTCTTAATTGACAAGAAGTGTTAATATAAACTCTAACCGTTTCCCCAATCCTATCTCCGATGCAAGAAAGCGCCTCCTTGTCGTAATATTCCGTAAAATTACTCGCAAACATATCCATATCGCCACCTTATCGATTTTTGCACGGCAAAGTTAAAACAAGGCTCCCATGGTGAATTGTCAAATAGTGATCGTAGAGCATCCAAGGACCTCTAGTAAGTGCGTGCTTATAATCCTCCTTATTGGATAACTTGACTACGTAGTAACCACGACCTATGTTGATCAATCCGATTATTCCACGCTTAGCCCATAACGATTGGATTCTTGCTTCTAGAGCCTTGTATCCAATATTCCTCCCTAGTAACTTGATTATAACGAGTTCTTCCAAGCCTTAAATATACGCTTCTTCATCTTCTAAGAGAATACAAAGGTAGGAAAATTCCTCTCGAGGATCTTCAATCGTCTTACAAGGGATTCACCATCGTCTGACATAGAATCATCCGATTCAATGTCATCGGCATTCTCGACATTCTCCACAGAGGGTTCTTCCCGTTGCTAGTCCACTCCTTTTAGCTTGTTAACGAACGATGTGCCTCCTTTTGAGAAGGTAGAGACCTTCCCACCCAACTTTGGCCAACGGCCTCCAATGCTTCCATCCCATGGCGCTTCCACATTTTTAATCTTTTTGGAACTACGGGCTAAGAGATCTTCCTCTTCCTTGGAAGAAGGAAGAAGCTACCCGTTATTCCCAGAGAGAACGAGAGCGTTTGCAGAGCTCATTTTTTACGTAATATCTTTTTAATAGTATAGAAATGATAAAATAGTTGGTGAATTGAGTGTTATTGTGACGGTACCTTTAAAATTGTTTGGTTCGTTGAGCCGAAAAAAATCCCAAGATTACGCAAGAGTTGAGTTCGAGTTTGCTCTTCGCCTTCACTATAATGGCGTAGGCTATATATGCATAAGAAATAAAATATTTTGGAGCCGCTCAATACTTGAAGCTAAGGTACACATGGCACAGCTTGCTTATGATATGAACAATATAACGCTCCATGTGGATTGATCATTCTTTTCTTCCGGGAAAATACCGGGGATGAATCACAAAAATAAGAAATATACAATACATATACAACATCCATTGGCAAGAGGAGACCAAAATGGCCGATTATCCCGGTTCATGGAATGTGAAAGCCCAATCATTATGAAGTAAATGATGCATCACACATTATCTCGCCGCGGCAACTTCATCGAACGCCGCACAAGATGCTCTTTGATTTCATCCTCGAAGAAGCCACGGCTTACAAGCTTTCTTGGTAGGGTATAACACGAAATGTTGGCACATGAAAACTAGTCATAGAATGCACTTACCGCAATCATCAATCTTATTCAAAACACACTTTACATGAGTTTAATTACCTATACATAAATCATAATTACATTATAAATGAGTTGCCCAAGTTAGAAACTTTTTTGTACCATAGAAAGCAAGACTTTTCCTATATTCCCAGAGACGTTGTTCCAAGAACCTCGCACATAATACAACATTAATTCACGAGCATGTTAATGTGTATAAAACACTTAAAATCACTCACACACACCCCGATCCACTGATCGCACAACCATCTCGTCCCAAGTTTGCAATGCCTCCGTAAAAATCAATTAGAACGTTACCAATGCGTAAGTCGTCTCAGTACTTTTCTCAAGTTCATGAATGCCTATACTCATTCATAACACAACTGTTAACACCAGATGGGATACATAAATAAAGGAACCAAATACAAAATAGAATGAATTCTTCATGGAATAGAATGAAACAACAAAACAATATATAAATTCTAACTTGAGGTATATATTTTATGACTCGTTAAACATGCTTGGAATATGCTGCATCATCATCAATTTTAACAAAAAGTTAGGCAGACATAATTCACATCTAAGCATAATCAATATTTAAAATAATGATTAGGTCCTACGCGTAATAGCAATAAACTATTTAAGGATTAACAACAAGTGAATCAAGTGTGCAAAAATGGAAAATCAAGTGTAATATGTCTCGCTTAAAAGCGCACAAATGCAAATAAGGCAAAGCGAGTAAACATACTTGGAGAGACAAGCCAAAGCCAGGAGCGTGTAGGCAATGCTATGAAAACAAGCCTGCAAAGCAGAAGCAATATAACGTAGACAATTCACAAGTTTGGAGACTTTCTAACTTCCACGCTACATGGACGAGTTACTAAGTTTTCAAGGCAAATCCAAACTTAACCAATAAAGCAAAAATAACAACAATAAATATTCCACTACTTACTTTGTAGATCACAATTTGAAACATGGTAATTGCAAGAATCAACACAAAGCATGGATTGAGAAAGCAACATCATTTGCCGCCACAGAATCATCTATAATCAAGAGAGATAATTATAATACTTGTTATAAATTTTATATTTAATATACCGATGATAATTAGGAGTTCTTCTTTTCCGCGTGACAAAACCAAAGTATAGAAAAGGACCTCTCCACAGGGGCGAGGCACACTAGTGCCTATGCCAAGGCGAACCTATAAAAATTTAAAAATATATATTTTGTGAAAGAATATTATTACAATAGGTCTGATTGGATTAATTGGTTAAAGCTTTTGCCATCTGTGTAAAGGTCCTGGGTTCGAACACCTTGCTTATCCCTTTTTTTTTTTTCAATTTCATTTCCTCAACCTCAACTCTCACGTAGTCACGCCCGCCCCAAATTGATCCGCCATTCTATGTTCAAATCGTTCAATTTCATTGTCTCAACTCTCACTCTCTGTCCAGCCAAATCGATCCGCCCCCAAATCGTTCAGCCAAATCGATCCGCCCCCAAATCGTTCAGCCACGCTGCCGCTCCTCTGTCGTTGCATCGTGATTTTCGATTGACCCCCATTTCGGGCATTTATAGGCAAATGAGAGGGTATTAATTTTGGGACATTTACGTAAAAATCGCAATGTGGCCAGCTGGGCATGCAAGGTATGAGATTTTTCTTACATAAAAATCTAAAATTGCCACTCGAATAAGATTGAATATTTGTTTCCATTACTTCCTTTTTTTTTTTGATGTTTTGGATCGATGAACACGAGCAGGATGCTAGAAATTTCCAGAACTTCACAATGATTTTCTTTATGATGAATTGAAGACGAAACCAAAGATTTTGGTTTGCTTGCCCACCTTCTAGTTATTATAATTCTTCATTCTTTGATTTCTTATAGATTGCAACATGTTCTTTGATCTTGTCAAACTTTTTCCTTCCGTAAAATGTCAACGATACAATCTAATGCATTTAAAACTTTCCTTAAAAAAAATTCGGGGGCGCTGCCCCCAAACCCCTACACTAATTGTGCACCCATAAACTCTAAATCCTGGCTCCGCCAATGCCTCTCCATAACCGTATTTATCAAAATACTGCTTCTGAACAACTTTACTGAAGTACATAGAGGCGTTGTAGATGAGGTAGGAAGATTGCTTGGTGAGATTCAACAGAGTGTAGTCAAAGCTAAAGCCCACGACACTGATGTAAAGTAATGTATAATTACAGAAGATAATAAGGAGAAAGAATCAAGATGAATAATCAATTGTATATTGTATATTATCAATAGAGCAATGAGACTCATACAAAGAGTAAGAGTGAGGGCCTAATGCCCAACACTTGGTTACTAATCATATTAGCTAGGATCCCCTATTTATAGATGAGGATCCTAACTAACTCTAACTAATATAGACTAACTACCTATATATTCTAACACTCCCCCTCAATTTGAACACTACTTATCTAAAAAGTGTTCAACTTGAACAACACAAAAATAAAGGGGTAATTAACAATGATCTCTTCAAAAAAAAAAAAAATACAATGATACAATGATCTCTTAAAAACAATCTTCTCCCATTCACTTCTTCTGAAAATCTTCTCTTGTAGGAAACCCACAAAAAAAACTAATTTGCCTCTCACATATTTCGCCACATGAAGGACTTCCAAAGGATTATAGCCCATCTCTGCAACTTCCTCCAACCTCATTTCATTGTACACATTTACAACACCAACTATGAATTGCCTCACAATCTTGGTAGGGTTTTACCCAAATGTTTGCCTTGAGCATCTTGTCTCGGGATATGTCTGGAGGTGACAAACCAACACTCACCAGAACATATAAAGGCCTGAATAACAACACTCAACAGACAAGTAAGATCACAAACGGGATATGTCTAGAGGTGACAAACCAACACTCAACAGAACATATAAAGGCCCGAATGTGACCGGAATCACAAGAGACAAATAAGATCACGAACAGGATATGTCTGGAGGCGACAAACCAACACTCAACAGAACATATAAAGCCCGAATGTGACCGGAATACAAACCCTCGATGGAATAACGTCACCGAGAATACAAACCCTTCGATGGAATAACGTCACCTAGACAAAATACAAAGAAGGAAGTATAACAGAGATAAGGATAAGGATTCATGAGTGGATTTAGAGTAACTAAGCAGCGAACAAACTATTAATTCTGAAAACTCCAAGCAAGTAGTTGTGAATCTTGGGCCACTTATCTCAGCCAAGAATAACGAAGACTCAAACTTGTAATTGGATTCTTCAATTCGAATAGCGCTCAACCAGGCTAAAAACAATAGGAAAATAATGCAGGATCTGAGCCAAAGATCAAGAACACGCCACCAAGAATGATGAAGGGAGGAGATTAAATTTTCAAATAATCTTCAATTTGTCTAAAACATCATCTTCAACAATCTGTGATGCGATGATGAACCCACGAACAATCATCTCGGACGGCGATAACTCAGGCACAATCCAAGATTCATAAACGGTTTGTTTGGAGATTCTCAACAGTTCTTAGATACTCTGCTAATCGCAGATCTTCGCGTTGTAATCGATTGAAAAGGATTGGACTCATATTCTGCCATCTTGAAAGGATTAGAGTAGAACCCAGAAGCAAGAACCATTGGGCTTCAATAATTTCAAGCAAAAGATGACGACAACATCGAACCTGAACCATATCACCGATGGAATCAAGAATGGCGGTGAAAGTAAGAGTATACCAGAGAGCAGAGGAATCGAACGATTTGTGACAAAGTGGTGGATGCGTTGAAAAGAAGAATAGCCAGAAAGCAGACCGTGGCGTCATTCGCCCCTGCCAAACTTCGCAAACACGCTGTCGCCGTCGTCCTTGGAGCCTTCTCGTCGCCGTCAACCCGAAAATGCCCCCTGTCGCAAAAAATCTGACGGTGGGTAGGCCTTAGCGGAGATCATGGAAGAGCTCGGTTCTAGCCGGAGATCGCAGGGGCCAGATGAGAAGGCTCTAATCGATTGTCTTGGCGTGATCTGAACTTTTCTCCCCCAACATCGTCGATCTGGGACGCTCTGGCCGACGTCCTCGTCGCAGTCTGGTCGTCGTCAAGCCGGAAACTGGCTCATCGGAAGGATGCGTGGTGAGCGTGGATCCGTTCTTGGATAAGCACGGGAAAAACGTGAGTCTTGAGACGGTGGAGACGGATCTTGGGTCTGTGGGTTGGATCTTGGGCCTTGTATTGGGACTGATTTCTTGACTAATCACCCAGTTCTTTAAGATCTTGGGCCTTCTTCTTCAAGATATGGGAACCAAAGAACCGAACGAAACGGCTTCGATGTTCAGGAACGATGGAGGTTATTATTGGTTTGTCACCCTCGCCCCGAAGAATAGATACCTTGAGGCTGAAGAATGCAGATAGGTAATAATACGATCCTAACTAACTCTAACTAATATAGACTAACTACATATATATTCTAACAACTGAGAAAACCAACCCAAAGAAAAAAGGAAGAAAATTTTAGGTAAAGCTGTTGAGAAAAGAACTAGACGTGAAATTGTGTGGTGGAGAATTAATTACCGTTTCCAGTGAAGATTCAAGATGACTTGGGGGTAAAAAGAGATAACCCAGCAGACGAAAGCAGACCAACCCAGTAGTTGATAACTGACTTGGAATGGAGCTGAATTCCAAGAAGCCATTTCCGGATAAGAAGAAAAGAAAGAAGATGACTAAGGAGGGAGGACATAGCCACTAATATGCATTTTATAAAGTGCGACACGATGGTATTTTCGATTATTCCCAGTTTTCAGCAGTCACGTACCTCAGCACCGATCAGTTATCATCAAAACAACCTCATGCCTTTGACCCATCATGGGTGTGTACGATAGTAGAAGTGATTTTTTTGTTGTTGGATTTTTCTTGATGGTTTTTTTTTCTTCTAAATTTCAGATTATAAATGTGATTTATACTTAAGATAACGGTAACAGAAGTAACTTTTTTCTTATGGACACTTATTTGACATAGCGTTTGAAAAGTTAGATGAAAAATGACTGAAAAAGATATGAATCTTATTGAATACTATATATGTGTGTGTGTGTGTGTGTGTGTGTGTGTGTTATATTATGTGATAGTTTGGGATAATCTTAAAATTCTTTTTCTATCTTTCTACCATACTTATTTTTAAACCATCTTATTCACAATTTAGGACGTGGAAATGATTGTATCAATTTAATTCCTAAACTAAAAATAAACAAAATTATCAATAAAAAAAGAGAGTACAAGACTGATGCTTGGAATATAAATTGCAATCTCAAGACGTCACGAGTCCTCTTCACTACAGCAACAGTCCCACCCCCACATCATCTTTAGAGAAAGAGAATAAGATATCTGATAGCATAATTAATTGCAACGATCCTTGTAGAGGAGAGGGGGCATTGGTCATTTTCTATGAAGAAGTCACTGTGATGGGATCAGAAGGTCCAACAATTAATTTCAGCCAAGAAACTAAACTGCTTCACAACCAAACACACAAATTTTCATTGCCATTGAACTTTTTTCACTGTCGCTGAGCTTTTCTTTTTTTTGCAGCCATCCCAAACAGCCATATCTGTCGTCACTTTGGGTTGAATGCAAAATACGACTTCTCAGCAATGGGAAGGGCACACAGATCAAAAATACTTGAAATGGAGCAGCTCAAGTCCAAACTCAAAGCCCAGTCTTTTATTGCCCAATCTAAAAGCCCACTTAATCCGCATCGTAATCTCATCGGACAATCAATGATAGTTAAGCATTGGAATACTGCAGTGATTGTTAAATTGATTGGCAGGAACATTGGGTTTAGAGCATTAGAGAAGAGATTACAAACCTTGTGGGCAAAGCAAGGAATTCTTAACCTTATTAATATTGGACATGGGTACTTCATAATTAAGCTTACAAATAAGGAAGATTACTTGAATGCTCTTACAGGTGGTCCTTGGTTAATATATGATCATTACCTCATTGTTTAACGTGAGGAGATTTAAGCCATCATTAATCACATCTTCTGGATATGATCAATTACAAAGTTCTCCTCTGGTTCTCAATATAAATTATATTTAGAAAGTTGATTTTAATCCTAAATATAAGACATAATTTTTATATTTGTTAATATTTTTCTTTTTTACCCCTATCGATGCTCCCTCAACAATAATCAATGATGAGAGAGAATGAAGGAATTAAGGAAAATAACTATGGAATATTAGAAAATACATGTCATATTAACTTCGTTAATCTAATTAAATTAGATAAATATGTCTCATTGAATACATGCCTTTATAATAATTACTATTACACATGCATTGATAAATTCCTCCATTTAGCATCTGTCTAAAATATATTATACTTATTTCTCATTTTTTTTTTCTAAATTACCCTTGTTTCCACTCATTATATCTCCACATTAAATTTCCACTCATTAGCTCTCCTAAGCCCTCTTTAGGAATAAGGATATATTTGAAAGAAAATTTGCATATATTATATATTTATTACTTTTAACTGGATTTAACTACCATTTTGATCTACGTGAAAGTGGTAGTTGTTACCTATAAAAAGGATTGATAAAGTATTAAAATAACAATGTGAAAGAGGGACCTTTATGCTGACACATGGGTTAATATGTTCCGAGTTGTCCTAAACCTATTGATCAATGCATATTTGTGTTGATTCACTTATTGCCCCTAAGAATCTCTCTCAAATCAACCTATGAGAATGAGTTGTTGATTATGTGGACAATACAAATGTATTGTAGAACTAGAGATAGAGGAAGAAATATATTCTCAAATATATGTATATTCATGCACATAATAGAGGTATTTATACACAAGAGAATTAATGACTCATTATGTAAATTGATTCGTTAATCTTTATAATCCCTGATTGTATGTTATACTAATTATAATATATATTTCCTAACACTCCTCCTCAAGTTGGAGCGTAGATGTTAATCAAGTCAGACTTGTTACAGATATAGTCAAGACAAGTCCTTTAAGGCCTTAGTTAGAAGATCATCCAATTGATCACTAGATCGCACATGCCTTGTAATAATTGAATATTCTATACATTTCTTTAGTACTCTTGATTAATAATTTAAGACTCTTTAGTTAATTGAATATTATTTTTACATATTTTTTTTAACATTTTTATAAAAAAATTAAATCTTAACCGTTTAGATTTCAATCCAATGGCTGAGATAAAGAAGAGGATGGGAGCCAATCTCGTGGTTCAGAGGCTAGAGCAAAAGTATCAGGAGTATCAGAAATATCAGGCATTGCTGCTGGTTCAGAAGTAGGAGCAGAAGGAACTAATTCAAGACGAGACACCGAAGCTGGCACTAGTAGGTCAAGAACTTGATCGACTACATTACTTTCCTTGGGACAATTTCGATAAACATGATAGATAGGTGGTTTAACATGTGCCGAGTCAGATGCTTGCACTGATGGTAACTGAACCATGTAGACCAAGAGATCATCTAGACTGTCGGTGGTGTCATGTAGAGACAGGGGATGTAGGTGGAGTAGAGACATGAAAGAACGAGGTCGACCCATAGAATGTGACATCTGCAAACACAAGATAACACCGAAGAGTGAGAGAATAGCACTGATAACCCTTTTGAACCCTAGAATACCCAAGGAAGACACACTTAAGAGACTTATGATAAAGTTTGGTACAGTTTGACCCTTATTTTTCCTACATGTCTCCTTCGTGCTTGTTTTTTCTTGTTGGAGGGGTAATTGATTCACCGAGTGGACACCCATTCTCTCCTTTGATTACTTTGAAATTTGAATGCTTCTCAAAGGATTGACTAAAAAAATAACGGTTTTAACAAAAACAATAGGTACTAACAATATATGTAAAAAAGATTGAGTAAATGGGGCCTTTTGGTCATTTCTCCCAAACATGAAAAACCTAGATTCTCACCCCATTCATTAGCTATCATTTCCATATGTTAATAGACTATTCTAGATTTTGGAAGTTAAAATGTTATTTATACGTCTTTTTCCCTATTTTATATTATATTACATAGGGGTATTTATGAAGCCTGGGAGCCCAGTGCGCCTGCCTGAGCCCGATAAAATATCACCCTAGCCCAAAAAAAAGCAGCTCGTAAAAAATTGGACACAATTAAGCTGGGCTGGGTATTGCGCAGAGTATGGCGCCTTGCTTATTTGACCCTCCCAATAAGTATATGCTCCATCTGGTCTTTATTATAAGGTATCAACTAACAATTCTCACAAACCAATAAAAACATTTAAAAATAAATAAAGTTGTTATAAAATTTAAATAATTTTCAATATTATCCCTACTAATTGCACCAAACTCTAATATGTAGTATTAATTATTACTCTCACCCACTACCCTTATTAATTATGAGTATACATGGAAAAAACAATTAATGCTCTTTAGTAACAAACAAGTGCCGTATAAAAAGGACCAAATACACTTGTTAGTTGGTGCCTTATAATAGGAATAAGAAGGAGTATATTATTATATTTGATATAAACATTTTTTGTATAATAGTTTATATACTTATATTATATTATATCTACTAATACTCTAATAAATCCATGGGTTAAGGGACAAAAATACACCTGTACTTTTTTCGGATGAGCGCTCAACACCAAGTGTTTTTTTAGGTGCAAAAGTGACCACGTGGTTACAAATTATGTGCAAAAATACCGTTTGACCGTTAAGTTTGACTTTTTTTGCTGACTGGACGATGACGTGACTTTCAAGGTGTAAAAATACACATGTGATTTGGCCAAAAGAGCACCCAACACCAATTAATTTTTTTAGGTGCAAAAATACCGTTTGACCGTTAGAGTATCTTTTTAATACCTATCTTGAAGTATTTTTTAGTATCATTTAGTTCTATGAAATATTTTTTCAAGAGTGAATTATTTTTCCACTACCAATCAGTACCCTCAAGTATTTTTTTTTAATACCATTCAACACCCTGAAATATTTTTTCAAGATTATAAAGTATTTTTTCAGCCACAGTCAGTATCCTGAATTATCTCTTTAGTACAAGTAGTATCCTGAAGTATTTTTTTAGTACCAATCAATATCCTGAAGTATTTTCTTAGTACCGTTCAGTCTCTTGAAGTATTTTTTTAGTATCAATCAGTATCTTGGAATTCAATATCATAAAATAATTTTTCAAGATCATGAAGTATTTTTTTAGTACCAGTTAGTATCCTGAAATATCGTTTTAGTACCTGTCAGTATCTTGAAGAATTTTTTTAGTACCAGTCAGTATCTTGACGATTTTTTTTAGTACCAGTCAGTACCCTGAAATATTGTTTCAAGATCCTAAAATAATTTTTCAAAATAATAAAGTATTTTTCAGTATCAGTCAGTATCTTGAAGTATTTTTAGTACCATTCAACATCTTGAAATATTTTTTCAAGATCAGGATACTGATTGGTACTATTTTTTCCAAGCAGTTGCTTTGAAAGCCACGTCACCGTCCAATCAGAAAAAAAGTTAAACTTAATGGTAGGGTGGAAACAGGCCAGGCCAGGCCTCACCCTTAACAGGCCAGGCCTGTTATGCAAGGAAGTGACTGAGCCTGGCTTGTGGCCTGTTACCGGCTAAAATTTTGGCACTCGAGCTGGCTGTATTTTTACGAGCCAAATGCAAACAGGCCTACGTATACAGCCGACAACGAGCCTAATGCAAACAAGCCAAAAACAGGCCTACGATATACACAGCGACAACGGGCCTAATGTAAACAGCCTACAATATAAAGTTGACAACGGGCCTAATGTAAATAGCCGAAACAGTAGAAAACATGTCTAATGTAAATAGGCCAGATGAATATTAATTAATGTTTTTTATAAAAAAATAATAATTATTTTTAACAGATTGGCCTGTCAGGCCTAACAATTCTATTTGGATGCCTAGGCCTGACCTATTAAGACGTTCCTTAAAACAGGCTTTTGCCTGGCTTTTTAGCCTGACAGGCCAGGCCTGATCAAGCTTTTAACAGGCCAGACCATAGGCCCTTGGCCTATTTCCACCCCTACTTAATGGTCAAACGATATTTTTATACCTAAAAAAAGTATTTAGTGTTGGACGCTCTTTTACCTAAACCACATATATATTTTTACATATTAAAAGCTATGTCGTCCGGTCAGGTCAGTAAAACAAATCAAACGATATTTTTACACATTAAAAGCTATGGAGTACTTTTTTAGCTATAAAAAAGCACATGTATTTTTTGCCTTAACCCTAATTCCATTGATATGTTAGTCCAGTCCTCCGGCATCCCCTTCGGTCCTGCCCTTTCTCTCATTTGCGGATTTGCCCAGTTGCCCTAGCCGCGATTCGCGACCCTCTCTGCCTCCCCAGAATTCGATGATCGATCACTTCCAGTTCGAGGCGCTCTTCGTCTCTCTCAATTTCTCTAGTCTCCCCCCTTCGGTCCTGCCCTTTCTCTCATTTGCGGATTTGCCCAGTTGCCCTAGCCGCGATTCGCGACCCTCTCTGCCTCCCCAGAATTCGATGATCGATCACTTCCAGTTCGAGGCGCTCTTCGTCTCTCTCAATTTCTCTAGTCTCCACGGCGCCTCATATTGAGTCTAGGCATCTCGTTCAACTCGTCGCCCAGAAGCTCAATCTCTCAAGCTTCCTTTCTCATATTTGCTCTAACCGCGACCCTTTCGGCCTCTTCTGAAGCTCGATCGCTTCCAGGTTCCAGGTGCTCACTTCCAGCTGCTCGTCGCCCAGAAACTCATTTCCGGAGGTAATTATTTTCTTTCTTTAACCCTGCCCTTTCGCATTCTCTGAGTAATTTGTCTAGATCCTTCAAGGGTTCAAGGTTTCTGTCTGGTATGGTTTGTCAGAACTTGGTTCTGATTTTCTTTTGTTTTCCTGGACAATGGGTTCCGTAAGTTCTTTCTCAAGTCCAACCCTCACTTTGTATTGAGGTTGCTGCTTGCAATTGTGAGAACTCCCAGTTGCTGAAGGGAATATTCTTGGGTTCAATTTGTTTCACTTTTCAGGATCAAATTATTGTTAGTGTTTAGAGGTTGGTTACATTAGCATTTGCATAGTCTCTAATCTCTGAGCTTTGTTGCAACTACTAATTCCTTCAATAACTTGATATTAAGTTATTAACTGCTCCCTCTTAATATAGCGGTTTGCTGCAAAAAAAATTTGGTCTAAGGCATACGTCTTATGTAAAGGATATTCATCTTTTCGCCCTAGGTGCAACCTGCAAGCTCCCATCGCTCACACCTCAATCTCGGTTTCGCCTTCGCCATTCAACGTGAACAAGCAGCCACCGTCCAGCTATGCAAGAGACTAAGAACACTACGTGCACAAGCACCCACGATCCAGCTATGCAAGACACTGAGAAGTCTAGAATTATGGGTAGAAAGATGAAGATCGGAATCAATGGTGTTTATTTTGATCGTACTTACGTAGAGGGCTATTTCAAATCTGTTTTTATTACTTTGGCATTTTCCCTTGCATTGAAGTCTTTTGCGTGATACTGTTTTTGTTGTCAAAAGATTATAATTATTTGCTGTTATGTTTATTGATCTAGAATTAAGAAATAGATGTAGAAAAGACTAAAAGAGACACAAGAAAGGGATTAGAAGAGAGGATAGAGAAGAGAGCTCCTAAGGCTCTATCAATTCTATATTATTGCAATACCATAACAAGATTGAAAATCTGATTGTACAATTGGGGGATTGGGCTATTTATGACAATATAGCCTCCCTCAAGTCCTAACTAACCGTAGTTTACAATTATTGACTAATTACCCTGCTAACTATCTAGTTTACAAATAGTTCCCTAGGTTTATCTTACAATTAGGTGCCTAAATAAGATTATTATCTTTATATATCAATACCCCTCCCCAAAACATTGATGCCCTCAAGGATGATTGACTACAAAACACCCATCTGAATGGGAAAAAAAAAATACAAAGCTATAAACATAAGCCTAAGCTGAAAAATTCTGGAAAAATTCTTTATTGTTCCAATATGACAGAAGAAGAAAACAGACGAAAGAAAATGGACCCAGGACTGATCACGGCAGAACTAGAAAGTGATAGAATTCAGGCCAGAACTGCCAAGAAATGGTCCGAGTCCTAGGTTTAGCAATGTTTATTGATGTCATTTTGTCATATATAATTCTTATTTGCCTTGTGAGAATTCTAGTTTTTTGAGGATTCTATTAAACTGTAAACCTATACTTATTTGACGCTCTAGTGCCCTGAACTTAGCTTCTGTGCATCTTCTAGCAACAACTTTTTATCAGTTGTCTTTTTAAAGTCACAAAGTTGTCCCAAGGTCGCTCTTGTTAGTTGCTGAACCTGCGCAATTTGCATCCCTTTATACTTCAACGTTCTTTTTTATGCCCTTCTTTAAGCAAATACCTTGCCAGGTGTCATTATCAAATATTGAAGTTTT
Source organism: Acacia pycnantha (assembly GCA_025563575.1). Taxonomy (NCBI): domain Eukaryota; kingdom Viridiplantae; phylum Streptophyta; class Magnoliopsida; order Fabales; family Fabaceae; genus Acacia; species Acacia pycnantha. The sequence continues at coordinate 13,370,172 of JAMWYP010000015.1, read as the reverse complement.
CTGTAGAATGCTTTTAAATTTTATTTATTAGGCTTAGTTTTAAATTGACTCATCAGACAAATCAGGAAGCTAATATTCAATCTAATGAGTTAGAGATAAATCAAGTTGCATCATTTTTCTTGTAAATTCAACATGTATTTCCTTTGATGCATAGTTAAGTGACTTTTTGATCTAGTCACTCTTATGCTTAAAAACTATTTTATTTCTCTAATTCTTCTGAGTCTAATTCATAACTAATGGGCCTAACTGGTGACTAATTCTTGGGTTGAGTCTGTGTAGGTGGCGCAGTGTGTGAGAGGGTAATCAGGAAATATAGTGGGGAATGGGGTCAGAAGGAGATAAGGAAACAGTGAGTGAATGTTGGGACTTGGGAGAGTCTAGGCTCTCAAACAGCTTGAGTATTCATTAGTATTTATGTGTCTGTTTCTGTTTTATGCTTATTTTCTGTGTTTCCAGCTGCTTAGATTATACTCTGGCAATGTTTTTAACCCTTTTAATGTCGATATAGAGGTGGGTTCCATCACTCTCCAATTGGGTGTCACTCAGTTTGGTATATGTACTTTTGCTAAAACCAATAATGTTGGTTGATGTCTTTCTGGAAGCTATCCTAAAAGTTAAGTTATTTGGAGATGGCCCAGCCATTTAGGAAGGGTCTTGATTTTTGTCCCTATTAACACAAAGGAAATAATTGACTATTGCAGATGAATGGAACAACTTTCTTGAAAGAATTGGTCGAGATGTGTCCACTGGTGATGTGGATCTTCATGAAAGTTCCAGTGATTCTCTGGAGCTTCGTTTTTGGGCATCTTATCGTGGGCAGACTTTAGCCAGGACAGGTTATAATTGCGTACAATTCCTTTGCTTCATAGCAAATTGTATTTTGTTAATATACTTTCTGGCTAGCTGTTATCATGCATATTTTTATAATCGTTAACTTCTTTCATGATGCAGTACGCGGTATGATGTATTATAGGAGGGCTTTGATGTTGCCGAGTTACGTGGAGAGTAGACCAATTGGAGGTTGTTAGATTCAAATATTCCCTTTTGGATTGTGACTTTCTATTTGTTTCATTTTTTTGTTGTATAGTTGGATTGCTATTTATTTCCATCTGTTTTCTCAATAGTGAATGACTAGTCAAGGTTTTGGGTTGTCACGTGAGTCACGGGCTCAAGCAGATTTGAAGTATACGTATGTAGTCTCATGCCAAATATATGGACAACAAAAGCAGCGGAAGGCACCTGAAGCTGCTGATATATCTCTGTTATTACAAAGGTATGAAATATGTGACTTGGTTTCTGTTTTGCTGTTAAATTTCTTTTTGAAGCTGGTATAACGACTATTGAACTTTCTATGCTCATTCCTTTTAGCAAGGTCTGTTTTTATGTTTACCAATGTTCTTTTTCACATCCTGAAGTTTTATCTTTGGGAGAGTTGGCAAATTGAGCAACGTGATATGAATTTCTTTCTAATCTTAGTCTCTACCACTCTAGTCTCTTCACTTCCCAGCAAAACAATCATTTCAATTTTCTATTATCTCATGGGAAAATCAACTTTCCCGTTTCCCGTTGAACTTCTCTTCTGAACTATCTCTATTTCTTAGAATGGTTTTATAGCGCCTTTGATTGTCTTCCTTGTCATCAATTGTTCTAGCGAAAAAAATAAAATAAAACAGTGAGTTATTCAATAATTTAGTTAAACATGATATACCACAAAGAGTTGCTTTTGCTTATAGATTATCTATATATATACATGTACCAATATCAGCTCATAGCAAAATTAAATAGATCTCTATTTCTATATTTGATTATCGTTATTTATTGTTGGGTTAACTGTGCAGGGAACCACAAATATAGCTTTTGTAATCAAAGATGAGATTATTTTTGCTGCTGATTCGAGGAGCACCAGAGACACCCGACGAAATTGTAACAAATACAACCAAAAAGGTCAAAAGCATTGATCAATTTTTAAGTGGACCGGCAGGAAGGTCAGATTACTGTAAAAGATGCCGAGAATTTCTCCAAGAGACGGTAATGTATACATTTTATTCTAACATTCTTCTTTTACTTTTTTACCGTAATAGATTTTTAACTAATTTCTGATTGTAGAGCGAGGACTATAAAGCAAAGGGTAAAAAACTGTCAATCTAGACTGCAGCTGAAGAAGTAGGAAAATTTTTCCTACTCCTGATAAGGCTCCAACTTCCTTATATCTGGCTTTGAGGATGAAGTAAATAATTTTATTTATTATTTAAAATTGTTTTTCTTAATACAAAGTAACTAATTCTACATTTACTTAGGTTGGAAAAATATATAAAGTCCACCATGACGTAGAAATTTCATCATCTACAGAAATGAAAGGCATCGAAAGTGGCTATATGTATGCTCTCCGGATCATCGAAAAAGAGTAAGTAAAATTTTATACCAAAAAAATATTGAATTTAAACTTATTCATTTAAAAAATTTCTTTACATGATGGAGTTACAAGGAGAATATGACTGTGAAAGAGGTCATAGAATTAGCCTGAAGGGCACTTACTTAGGCCATTATCAAAGATTGGAAGATTGAGGGAGTTATATATGGTAATTAAGTAATTAAAGAGGATAGCTTTATTTTATTGAGGATAAATATTTCAATCTTACTCGTAGTGTTTGTGGTGCTTTTGTATTGTTTTATTTGGATAAAAATGGAAAAGTACACAGAGCGGTTTGAAGGTGAAATGAGCTCTGGTATAAAGGCGGCAACAAAAGCCTGCAAAGCCTTGAAGAAAAAGTTTAAAAAAGGGGAATTTCATGTTGGCAAGTTTGTGCTAGAGGTTAAATATGTAGCAGAAAATTAAACCTCATTCTATTATTGCAGTTCAAAATGAAAGTATACCTATAATATTGCTATATTTTTAATTTTTGCATCTTTTAACTGGGAAAGGTACAAAAGTTAAAAATATAGCAATATTGTAGGTATACTTTCATTTTGTACTGATAGAATGAGGTTTAATTTCCTGCTACATATTTAACCTCTAGCACAAGCTTGTCAACATCAAATTCCTCATTTTTAAACTTCTTCCTCAAGGCTATGCGGGCTTTTGCTGCCGCCTGTATACCAGAGCTCATTTCACCTTCAAACCGCTCTTTGTGTACTTTTCCATTTTTATCCAAATAAAACACTGCAAAAGCACCACAAACACCCCAAGTAAGATTGAAATATTTATCGTCAATAAAATAAAACTATCATCTTTAATTACCATATATAACTCCCTGATTCCTCCAATCTTTGATAATGGCCCAAGTAAGTGCCCTTCGGGCTAATGCTATGGCCTCTTTCACAGTCATATCCATCTTGTAACTACATCATGTAATTTTTTTTTAAATGAATAAATTTAAATTCAATATTTTTTTGGTATAAAATTTTACTTACCCCTGTTGGATGATCCGGAGAGCATACTTACAGCCACTTCCGATGCTTTTCATTTTTGTAGATGATGAAATTTCTTCGTCATGGCGGACTTTATATATTTTTCCAACCTAAGTTAATGTAGAATTAACTGCTTTGTATTAAGAAAAACAATTTTAAATGAAATTATTTACTTCATTCTCAAAGCCAGTTGCCTTATCATTAGGGAGCCCACGGAAAAATTTCGTACTTCTTCAGCTGCAATCTCGATTGACAGTTTTTGACCATTTGCTTTATAGCTCTCACTCTACAATCAGAAATTAGTTAAAAATTTATTGCGGTAAAAAAGTAAAAGAAGCATTTTAGAATAAAATGTATACATTACTGTCTCTTGGAGAAATTCTCAGCATCTTTTACAGTAATCTGACTTTCTTGCCGTCCCACTGAAAAATTGATCAATTTTTTTTTGACCTTTTTGGTTAAATTTGTTGTAATTTCGTTGGGTGTTTCTCTGCTTCTCCTTGAATCAGCAGCAAAAATAATCTCATCCTTGATTACAAAAGCTATATTCGTGGTTCCCTGCACAGTTAACCCAACGATAATCAAATATAACAGTAGAGATTTACTTATTTTTGCTATGAGTTGCTATTGGTACATGTATATAGATAGATAATCTATAAGCAAAAGTAACTCTGTGGTATACTTTGTTTAACTAAATTATTGAATAACTTACTGTTTTATTTTTCTAGAACAATTGATGACAAGAAGGACAATCAAAGGCGCTATAAAACCTTTCTAAGAAATCGAGATAGTTCAGAAGAGAAGTTCAACGAGAAACGGGAAAGTTGATTTTCCCATGAGAGAGTAGAAAATTAAAAGGATTATTTTGTTGGAAAGTGAGGAGACTAGAGAGGTAGAGAGAGCATGGGGAATGTAAAAGCCGGAGCTACGAGAGATAATCACTGGAATACGCGGACGGAAAAGGGCAGAGGAAAAAGGGGGGTTGAAGCGACAAAGTTGGCGGAGACAGAAATGACAAAACACACAGAATGGTGAAAAAGCTGATACCACTCCGCCATTATATTAATGAGACGCCAACATACATCCACTATGGTAGTACGAGTGGCCTCTGAAGCAGAGAGAGATGTTGCACCTCTGAATACGGACGAATATTACGAGTGCTCGCTCTGACCTGCAACAAACGGTGAGAGAAAGAAGGTGGAGGAGGGGATGGATGTAGTGGGAGGCCTGAACTAGCGGGTTTCAGCTTTCTCGGTGGTGAGCGCGTAGAGTTGAGTTTAAGGTCACGTCATTAATTATGTTCTTTGCAGTAATTATTTATAGCCACTCGAGAAAATACTTCATCCATAGGCTGCATGATCATTTCAAACAATTTCTGTAAATTGTATGTTTTTTTTCAAAATTGTTAAGATGTGCCATAAAATTACTCATACTGTATGATAAATACGCCAACCAGAATCTCAAGTATATGAACACATATGAGAATACCTAAAATTTAATAGTTGTAGAATAGTACTACCTCCTTTTCCTAGTATAAACACTAGGGTTTGGGGTTCAATTTCAACTCGAATATAAAATCTCAATTCATTTAATCTCACGCATTTATTCTGCTGAAAACGGAATTATCACAGTTGATCTTTAATATGGATTAGTTTTTGGGAGTAAAATCTACAAATCTCAATTATACAATTTTAAAATGACACAATGTATGCATGTTTGAGATTATTTATGTCTTTTCTCCTTTTAAAAATGTTTCAAAAGCATTATGAATAGCACAGTTAATTCTAGACGACATGTTACAAAAACATTAAGCAACTAAAATCAAAAGCATTAGTGGCAATAACGTTTATCCTCCAGAAGAACTACAGATAGTGCCTACCTCGTCGTCCATCGAGATTCAACAATGTATGCTGCTATGGTAGGAGAAACTGTAGATCTAGGCTCAGTGACACACGAAACTGTAGATCTGGGCTTAGTGACACACACCAGGACGCATGAGGTAGTTAACTGATGAACAAGAAAATGACAAACGAAGAAGGAAGAGGAGATAAAGTTGTGATCATATCACGAGTGCTTTATGCTGATTTGCATTGGTTTCGAGAGAGATATGATATATAGATAGGCTTTTCTACTAGGATTCGGTAGGGCTGAGAGTAAAAGTTTAAAGCAGTGAGGATGAAATGGAGAGAGTAGGAGTAACTAGTCAGATAAAAGAAGAACGCTACACAGGAGAAAGGGGAAGAAAAGAGAAAAGCTATCAGAATTTTTGGGGATGGTAGTTTGAACGAAAAGTAAGTGAAAAGGGCAAGTATTTATGTAATGGCCAGCTGAGAGAGGATGGAGTAGTGAAATCAATCTAAAAGAAGACAAAAATATGAGACTTTGAGTTAAGGAAGAAGAACAAGAACTGGTCGGTACAATGAAAGAAGAAGGTGGTGGGGAGGAAGAAGTGAGGAGGATGGAATAGTGTTATGTTCTCGTCGAAACAAAATTGAGCAAAAGAGAGGCAAAAAAGGATTTACTACTGAGAGCGAAGCAGGTTTCTTAAATGGCACAATATTCTGTCCACATCCTCCATAAACCATGATTTCCTTTATTACCCCTCCCCATCTCTCAAATTTACTCTTTTGCCACTCCTCTTCATTCTTCATCTGTTACTACTGGAGTTCATTACCTAAGCTCCTACTACCCAATGCGAACAAGCACCATCACCAAGGCCTCTGGTTTCTCAAGATACTGGTACTGGTTTTGATATTAGCTAAGCCTTTGTATTCCAAATAAAAAATTCATTTTCAACATCGTACATAGATAAGAAAAATGGAGGATAGATTCAATTTTTTGTGAAAGGAAAGTTTCCACCTTCCAAAATATATGCTGCAGCCTGCAGGGTGCAGTTTTCGGAAAGTATACAGCTGTAAATCAGCTTTGAAAATACAAGAAAATCATAAACAACATTCTTTGAACCAAAGAAGGAGAAAAGTAGATCAAAATGAGCATTAGGATGAAAACATAAATACATATAACACTCTTTCCCAAAACACACACACTAACACTACGTACGGGATTGAATAAACACACAGGAGTAATTAAAGTAGTAGTAATTCCTAATAAGACTGAGGTTATGTAGGATAGGAGTCCTTTCATACAAAAAGACCCAATTAATTACGGTCAAACAACATAATTACATGCCCACAAAAATGAATGAAAGTCAGTTCGTTGCATCCAAGGCAAGAAATCAAGCATATGCTTTTATATATTCTTGAAACAAAAGTCTGGGACGTTGTTAAAGTCGTAGGAACCAATCTGTCATGTTGTTAGGGTTAGCAGAAGAGGAGGATCTTTTCTGATAATCTATATGAGTGGGTTTTTGTCTAAGTTTCTCGGTTGCATTCAAATGGCTTTTTATGGAGTTTTCAGTTCCTCCATGAAACTTCTTTGCAATCTCTTTATTTCTCATCTCTACGTGTGCTTCAATTTGATCAGTATCTTTTCCACTGCATGGTTCCATTATTGTGTCCTACTTTTAATCACGTATTATATATGTAGTACATAAAAAAGATTTACATTATATTGGTCCTATTAATAAGTCCATTTTGACCGAAAAATTTGGTTCTATTTATAAGTCATCTTTTAAGTAATAAATGAGATTATGATAATTTTGCCCATATTAATTGTACCAAATAAAAATAGAGAGAGAAAAAGAGTTGAAAGATACTCATTCATAAATAAATGCAAAGTTGAAAATTTACCCTATAATCATTGAGCTAACTACCTCTCCTTGGTATGTGTGATTTAGTTAAAATGGACTTATAAATAGAACAAGAGTGGTAATTTTCTTTATTCAAATTAAATGTCGATTTGTATCTCCATTAATTATAATTAAGTTAAAAAGATGGGGGAGGGTATAATTTATGGTCATTTAACTTTACACAAGGTTTTATTTGTCTATTGTGTTTGCTGCAACGGTAATGTTGGTCCCATATTCTGTACTCACACACCCTGCCCATCATTAGGTACTTTCAGTTGTTAGTTCTTTTCTTGTTTTAAATATCTTAGTATATCTCATTTTAATACTATCATACTATACGGCCCTTCTGTTAATATGATCTTTTGGGAAGGACCAACTGGTGGCATTTTGCCTTATCATGCTTGTCAACAATTTTCTGGTTTTTTCTTAAGAGTAAGGGTGTGCATGGTAATGCTCTCGGAATGAATTTTTCTTAATTTTCATTCCGGGAACAAAATTGGATAGAAATTGTGTTTGGTAAATCCGGTTTTTTTTTGGTTCGGGATGAACCGGTTTCTTTTTTGTGCTGGGGAATAAAAAAAAGAAGCAGAAAATTTCTGTTTTTCTATTCCAGGGCACAAAGCCAGAATCTATTTTTCCCTTCTCTTGATCGTGACATTGACGATGCGAAGAAATTCCAATCACCCTAAGCGACGGATCAACTACCTTCCCCACCGCCACGCCACCGCCACCGCCGCAGCCCACAACCACCGTCACACCCACCCCACCGCCGTGGCCACCACCGCCGCCGCCGCCGCCGCCGCCGCCGCCGCCACCACCGCGGCCACCGCCACCGCCACCGTCGCCGCCACCATCGCACCGCCACCACCACCGCACCGCCACCGTCACACCCACCCCCACCGCCACCGCCACATAAATAATTTTTAGATATAAAAATTGCATAAATAAAAATATAATATGTTAACAAACGTAATTGATTCTTAGAGTAAAAATAAAATGAGTTAACAAACGTAATTCGATTCTCGAATTTTTCCCAGACAAAAAACAGAAAAAGCTGTTTCATCTCGGAATCAATGCTGGGGAAGAATAGTTCTCATGCACACCCTAAATATCCTTTCGTTCTCGACAAAAAACACGGACCCCATTTTGATCTCTTACAAAAAAATCGACCTTTATTCATCCTTTTTTAGGGATTAAAAATGACCTTTTGGAAATTTGTGAGGGATCAAAATGTCTAACAATCAACCCTTATTCGTCCTTTTTATGGACTAAAAATGACATTTTTTTTATAAGGGACTAAAATGGGGATCGCGTTTTTTGTCAGTGACTAAAAATGATATTTACTCTTTCTTTAAAAAAATGTGGGGGCTTTGTTTCCGATGGGGACAATGACACCAGTAGTCTGCCATATTAAAGGAAGCTGGGTGAAATTTTCTTAAAAGAAAGACCCATATTGAATGGCACAAGGTGAAAAGTATTAAATGATTAACCCATCTTCATGTTACCTAGAATAGAATAAGGGCCCGTTTGGTACAGTAGAAGATTTGAGGAGGGAAAGGAACTTAAAAGAGGGAAATGAAAGGAAAGGAAAATTAAGAGGAAGTTTAAAATGTGAACTGTTTGGTAAACCAGGGAATGAAACCTAACTTGATGGAAAATGAATTTTTTGGTATGAAGAATTGGGTATTGGTTAAGTGGGAATGTGATGTGAAATTCCAAAATTGCCCCTAATTAAAAAAAATCCTGGCATGAAGACTTTCGTGTTCACGAACGGAGAAGAATGAACCCTAATCCCAGATTGCGTGAATCTGCAAATGTAAATCAAAAGCAGTTGTCGATGGTAGATGAAATTGTGAGGACGAGTAGATTCAGGATGCGAGAAGGAGGAGGTAGATGGATTAGAAGGTGAGAACACCCAAAACGACGAAACCCGCAACGAAAAATATGAACAGGATGAACAGGGCAAAACGGATATAGATTGAAAGCAGGGACTCCAAGTAGAGCATAAATTACTGCAAGGATACAAATTTTAACAACCGCAAATCTGGACTTGAAACATTAGGTCCAAATTGCATCACAAACCGAGAGAGGTGGCGGCATTTAATATGAAAGTATCACTTGTAGATATCGACTTACCACTTTGTCAACACACTTGTTCACGTTCGAACGTTTGGGTCACGTTCGAATGTAACACTTATCAAACCAGCGGCGTTCGAATGAACAAACTTGCATCGATATGTTCACATCGTAAATGCGGGGCCGAAATTATACCATCAGAACAGCCAGATAAATAAATTTGTTTCCATTAATATGAACTGAGGTAGACAAGTTACATTATACAAAAGAACAAGGATTGACATAGCACTATTGTTTCAAAATTTACATAGCATAGGGTAGTTGCTTCTCTCATTTCACTCCTCACATTAACCAACAACGGAAGGAGTTAAATGCCGCCACAAGTAATCAAAAACAGGGCATCGGGCAAGAGATGAGATAACATTTTATATGTAATATTAAATAATTTATAACTTTGATTTTGAACAAACCAATAAAAAAGTGCTAGTATATATTATTTGATATATAACATTATACTAGGAGTTCCTATATTAAAGAATCGAGTTAGTATAAATTATTTAGTGTATGTAATATAAATGTTATTTTCTCACAAAATAACACAGATAACAGAATAAAATATATAAATGGATGAGCAATGATTGTTTGAATTAATGTTTGCAAACGGTAGTTTAATCTGAATTATACTTCCAAACCAAATTAATATACAATTTAATTTGTGTAATGTGATTGATATTTAGATAAATTCCTATAAAAAAATCAGATCCACCTAGACTTATTTGAATATTGAAAAAAAAAATTTAAAAGCCATGAGTAGAAGTTAAAATCATGAGAAATATTATTGGGGCCGAAATGGCCATAAAAAAAAAAGTCAGTTTTATACCGTGGGATAAAATGCCAGAACAGCCTTAAATTTGGGTTATATAAAATGATAGTAAAAGAGGACTGACCATTGACCTTGAAAAAGAAAGGAGGAAGGTACATCAAATACAAAAACGCAGCAGCAAATTAGAAAAACATAAGGGAGCAAAAAATGAGTTTACTGAAAGCGACGCAGTTTCCTTCAATGACAAGCAAAAATGAGTATCCTGAAGGCGACACAGTTTCCTTAAAATGGCAAAAAATTCTAAACCCATCCTCCAAACCATGATTTCCTTAAATACCCCTCCCTATCTCTCGAATTCACTGCTTTGCCACTCCCCCTCTATCTTCATGGGTTATTGAACACCATGGTAGTGAAAACGTAGTTTCCACCGAAACAAGAGGGAATGAAAAATCGTAAACGTAGAATTATAACGTAGAAAAACGTAAAAATCGTAAAAACACAAAAGCGTTTGGAAAATTAGTAAAATCGTTTTAATGATAAAAATCGTGTGATAAAACGAGTTTTAACTATCGTGGTGAAACAAATGATTGCTTCACGAAGAGCCAAGCCACAGGTTTCGAAAAGCATTCTCTCCTTCCCTAAGTCCTACGCAGGTACAATGGGAACAGTATAGCCTGATCTGTATGTCAGAAGAAATATTAATGGCATTGTGTCGCACTGTGCTCTTATTTTGTTGTTCTCATCTTCCTTATTTTAATATGTTCCTCCCATTGGCTCCCCTCTGATGCTTTAAAACGGTATCATTTTGTCTTTTTTAAAAGCGAAAGAAAAAAAAAAGGTTGAATGAGGTGTCCTCCGAAAAAAATAAAATAAAAGGCTAGTTGTAATGATTAATAACTCAAACAGATTTATTTGAGAAAATCCTACTTTTTTTATATTAGATAATGGGTTTCTTTTGAAACTTAGAGGGTAAAAGGTTCTTACTTCTCCCAACAAGTGCTATCATATAATTCAAACTTATGTTCTTCTTCTTACTAGGATAAGGCCCCTTACCACCTCAATCAATATCTTATTGATAGAAAATATTAATTAAATCCAATTAGAAATGTCAAAATAAAAATTGGGCCTGAACTTTCAACAAATTCTTAATGAGGCTTATAGGCCTATAGTCATTTAATAAAAATTGAAAAACAAAATAAATAAAATTGGCGGGTGCCTATTTAAGCTTGCGAGCCTATAGGGGCCCTTTTAAGCCCAACTTCTTCTGGAAGCTCTGAATCATAAACCTAGACCTTAACTTAAATATGTTTAAATGGGCTGGCCGATAGGCTCAATCTATTTTCCCAAGTCTAATTTACAGAGAGCTCCATGGAAGGATGAGGGGAAGAGAGAGAATGGTGATGAGGTTAGAGGAAGAGAGATGAGTGTCATAGGAACCAAGGAGGGAGGGGGCTTTTAACAAATTGTTGCAGATGAGAGTGTGTGCATGAGAGATTTAAAAAACATATATTTCTAAAAGATACTCAATTTTTTTATAAGTAACATTGTTTCTCTTAAGTATGATCCTTTTTATAAATAACAAATCCTTTTTATCTAAACATAAAAAAATTTCTTTCCACTTTTGCTCTCATTTTTTTTTCTCGAAAGGTACTTATATTAATACTTAAATCAAAAGGTATATCAAAGCATGACCATTACATTAAAAAAACAAACAAAATAGGAACGATAACAAATAAAACAGAACAAACCAAATATAAGGAAAACTAAACACCACTGAAGAGGTGGGAATAAAAATAACATCAGTGACTATACCGGCTTCTTGGACATCCAAGGTTAGAAGTGACAAGAAAGAAGGCGTTGATTGCAAAACTTATCCTATAGGACACACCTTCTTATAAGCATAAGGTGCAAAATGATCAGCTACACAATTGCCCCGATTTTGGGTTAGAAACAGAAAAAAGCCAACCTCAAAAGAAAGAATACAAAAAAAGTCTTGAAGAATACTTATGCTCCTCCAATCAAGCAAATCTGGTGACGGCAACCACCACCCACCGAACAAACTATGACTAACACTAGCAATTTGGATTCGTCACCATCGAACAAACCAACAATGGTCCTCTGAGAGGTAATGCATATAGCAGCAACGACCATTGACAACACCCTTCCTCCCAAAAATGCGAATTTGAGCCACAACACAAAACACCACAACTAAAACCCAAAACCACAAGAAAATTAGGAAAAGACCGACGTCCCCTTCGTCGATGGAGACTGTCGGGGAGGGAGACGCCGTAATAGCAGCTCGCACGGCGAGGAAGAATGCTCCCACCACCTCAAGAAAGATTTGGAGAGGGAGAGGAAAAGTTCGCACTAGAGGCGAGAGAGGACCACAGCCGCACACAGAAATAAGAGGGACGCCACAGTTGGAATGACGGTGAAGACGTAGAACAGAGGAGGGCCGACACCAATGAAGATAGAGGCTCGCTGCTATCGGTCTCGGTTCCGATCTGAGAATCGTGGCTCCACCTTTCTCTAAGCCGAATTCTCTTTTGGAGCCGCAGACAAACGCACAACAAAAGTGGTTTTGACTGTGAAATATTTTTTAATATCAATCAGTACCCTAAAATATATTTTTAAGATCCTTAAAATATATTTCATGGTACCGAATGGTACTAAAAAAATACTTTAGGGTATTGATTGCTACTTAAAAATACTTCATGATCTTAAAAAATTATTTTAGGATCTTGAAAAAATATTTCAGGATACTAATGAATACTAAAAAGATATTTGAGGATGCTGATTGGTATTAAAAAAGATCTTAAAAAATTTTAAAAAATGTTATTAAAAAAAATAAATAGTCCAAATCTCCAAAGCGCTCGCCCATAAGGGACGAGCAAGGAAACTGAGTCCCCTTATCAAGCACCGCCTCTTGCCTAATAGGTAATGGGTGATCAAGGGTATAAAAATTGGGCTCCAAACCGTGCAAGAGCTTTGTTAAACACATGTCAATACCTATGGATGAGTAACATGATATCGTCAATATATAATGTTGTTGAAAGGGTGAGAGATATCACAATCCCCAATGACCAAATTAATGATCTCAATACAATCCGCAAAAAGAGCTGCTTCGTCTTAGTTTATGGTGTTAATACATACACTGATACACATAAGAATGTGTTTGGTAAAAATAGAAAAGCAGAGAGAGGAGTGTGAAATTATGGATACATTCATTCACATTCGGAGGGTTTGAAAATAGTACAGACTGGTCATGACTTTAATAACAGTGGTGATTACGTGAGGGAGTCATTTTGGCCAAAGCATCAAACACACGGCACAACTTCATCGGCTTGTTTGGTCTACCAAATGCAGATGCCAAGTCATCTTCCCCCTACTAAGGGTGTTCAATTAGAGTTGGCAATTCACGTAACTTTATACAAATTATCATCTCCGGTTCTAAATATAAGACATAGTTTGTAGCGCACTCCAAACTATGTTTTATATTTAGACCAGGAGAGTACAATGTTCAATAGGGATCATTCTTTTTAGCATTCATTGGCAAGAGGAGACCAAGATGGTTGATTCTCCAGGTGCATGGAATGTAAAAACCAATCATTATGAAGTAAATGGTGCTTCACACATTCTCTTCTGCCGCTGCTTCATCAGAACACCGCACAAGATGCTCTTTGATTTCATCTTCAGAAGAAGCCACTGACTTAAAACCTTTCTTGACAGGGTATAACACGTAATGTTGACATATGAAAACTATGTCAAAGAATATAGTTACCTGCAACCATCAATTTTATTACACAGTCCAGATGAGTTTAATTACCTGCACATAAAACATAATTACATTGTAAAAGAGTTACCAAGTTTGAGAGTTTTTCTTACCAAAGAAAGCGTCACTTTTCCTATATTCCCAGAGAAGTTGTTCCAAGAACCTGCACATAATACAACATTAATTCTCAGAGCATGTTAATGTGTTTAACACTCAAAATCACTCACGCCACCTTGATCCAATGACTGTACAGCCATCTGTCCGCAGTTTGCAATGCCTCCAGAAAAATCAAGCAGAATGTAACCAATGCTGAAGCCGTCTGTACTTTTTTTGCTGAAGTTCATGAATGCCTACACTCATTCATAACACAATCTGTTAACACCATATGGATACATGAATAAAGGAACCAAATACAAATTAGAATGAATTCTTCCTGGAAGGGAAATGAAGGAACAAGACAATATATAAATTCTAACCTGAGGTATATATTTTATTACTGTCATGCATACTTGGATAGTGCTGCAGCATCATCAATTTTAAGACAAAGTTAGAAAGGACCTAATTCACAAATTTTTTACGAATCCGATATTTTAAATTAATTTAAAATCTTTCTGCATAAAAGCACACAGATACAAATAAGCAGAAGCAGAGTAAAGATACTTGAAGGTGGCCACAAGCCAAAGCCAGGAGTGTGTAGGCAATGCTATGAAGAAACACATTGCAGCAGTAAGCCAAGCCACAGAGACAATCCCAATAGCAAGTTTGGAGACTTTCTGACTTCCACGCTATATGGACAAGTTACTCCGTTCAGGGCAATTCCGAATTCAACGGATAAATAAAAAACAACAACAATAAACATTCCACTACTTACGTCAAAGATCACAACTTGAAACAAGATAATTGCATTGAGCAGCACAGAATGGGTTGAGAAAGCAACATCATTTGCCGCCACAGGGATCATCTAAAATCAACAGACATAATTACAAAATAACATCGTCACGCACAGGGTCTAAAAAATAAGCTATGATACATGTTATAAGTTTTATATTGATTATATTGATGATAATTAGGAGTTCAACAAGGATATCTATTCAAGTAGTTGAACCTAAGTATATAAAAGGACCTCTTCATAACCGTATTTCTCAAAGTACTGCTTCTGAACAGCTGAACTGAAGTACATAGAGGCGTTGTAGATGAGATAGGAAGACTGCTTCGTCAGATTCAACAAGAGGAAATCAAAGCTGAGCCCCACGACACTGAGAAAACGAACCCAAAAAACGGATGAGAAAAGAACCAAACGTGAAACTATGTTGTGGTCTTGTGGAGAATTACCTTTTCCGGCGAAGATTCAAGATGACTTGAGGGTAGATAGCGACAGCCCAGCAGACGAAAGCAGACCAACCCAGTAGTTGGTAAGTGACTTGGAGTGGAGCTGAATTCCAAGAAGCCATTTCTGGAGAAGAAAAGAAAGATGATGAGCGATGAGGGAGGACATAGCCTAATCTGCATTTGATACAGTGCGGCGCAATGGTTGGCCCATCATATTTAATTATTCTCAGTTTTCATCCAGCATAAAGCCTGTGGACCCCATCATATCTGTCGGCGCCATGACTCCATTAGTAACAATGGTGATTGCGCAAGGGAATCAAGCATTTTGGCTAAGGAATCAAACACAATGCACAGTTTAAGCTTTCACGCCTTTAACCTTGTCCACAGAAAGAAAATGAATAGGGGATAAACAAAACGACTCATCAGCAACCCCACATTTTAAGCAATTGATTAATCATCGATCATGAATACGATTCCACTAAATACCAATCTCCATCTTCTTCGACCTGGTAATGCTGCATCTGTAATACCATCTCAGAAATGAAAGCCTCATCACATTCATTTATCACCCAATTACCCTCACAAAAACCATTTTCGTCGTCATCACCGCTACGAAACAGATCAGCAAAGGAGTATGAATCCTTCGGACTCGCCGTATAATCACCGACGACCTCCCCATCACCTTCGTCTTCGGAGTCGTCAGTTTCAAAATACCCCTCATTGTAAAAGTATCATTAGCAAAAAGGCTGTGATTCCTAATTTCTCATGGCTTTCGGCAAAGAATACATATTTCAATCTGTTATGAAGTGTTCAGATTAGATGCTCATTAATTGTTACTTAGCCAAATTCCAATATCCTTTCAAGAAAAGTTGATACCCATGTCAGCTGGAGGGATTTTCCCTCGTACACATGAAGCTAAGAGATAACCATTAAAGAAATTATTAATATCTTCTATTCCCCCATAATAAAAACCAATCATTCTTCCATCGCCGTTCCCGCTTTGTATCTTTCTTAGTTTGTAACGGGTATTCCTTTTAGGAGTCCTGGCCCCAAAAAAAGATCCATTTAGGAGACCAAATCCTCACTCTTTGTGCTACTGATGATTGAAGTTTCAACATTGATGAGTCAAGAATCATTGGATGTACTAAAAATGGTGCCATCTCTTCCTTATTATTCAGAGAAATTATCAATGCATTAGGGGGTGGGTAGGTCCTGGTTCGAATACGGTGTCTTCTATGTGGGAGTTAGACATGACGTTGATGCATAACTATGCTATTTTTTTTTTTTTTATTCACAAAACAATTGAATGATGAGAGGACTAGACATAGTGGACAAATTTATATTCCCCATGGGAACTTCGTTCATGCCAAGAGTTCAAGACCACCACAACTACTACCACTACCTGTTTGCTACTTTGCTTCAATAATCGCTAAACTGTACTAGTTATTGTAATGGTAGCTTTACAAACCTGAACATTGCTTGTTTGATTGAGCCAATAAACAATCGACCGAATATTACATAAGAGTTGAATTCAAGTGTTGCTCTTCCCCATAATGGCGGAAGGCTATGCCTTGGAGCTGCTCAATAGTCAATACTTAAGCTGAGGTACATCTCACAGTTAATTACAAAAAGGCAGCCACTTCATTTGGTACTTTGGTAGACAATATATTATGATATCAACACTATAACCTTCCATGGGGATCATTCTTTTTCTTTTTGGCCAAATCCCAGGGAATAGGGATGTATTATGAAGTTAAGAAATATATACACAGCATTGGCTGGTAAGAGGAGACCAGAATCGTTGGCTCTCATAAATGATGGTTCACACATTCTCTGATGCCACTGGTTCATCAGAACGCCGCACAAGATGCTCTTTGATTTCATTCTCAGGTTCCTTTGAAGCCACTGATTTAAAATCTTTCGTCGCAGGATAGAGCACATAGTGTTGACATATGAAAAATATGTCAAACGATACACTTACCTGCAATCGGCACGAGTTTAACTAAACCTATCCAAAATTTCATTGTTAATGAGTTACTAAGTTTAGGACTTTTCCATACCAGAGACAGCAACAGTTTTCCTATGTTCCCATAAAAGTTGACCCAAGAACCTGAAAATAATATAACATCTCAATTTACAGCATGTTAATGTAAAGAGTTACCCTAAAATCTAGACCCACAGAGGAGATCACAGACCTTGATCTATGGATTGCACAACCATCTGTCCATAGTTTGCTATGCCTCCAGACAAATCAAGCAAAATGTTACCAATGCTGAAGCCGTCCGTGCTTTTTCTCATGAAGTTCATGATTGCCTATATTCATTCATAACACAGTTTATTAACATGCCGGATGGGTAGATAAATAAATGAAGAAATGCAAAATATAACAAATCTTTCTCGGAAGGAAAATGAAACAACAAAACAAGAAATAAATTCTAACCTGAGGAACATATTTTATGGTTGTCATACATACTTGGATTGTGCTGCAACATCATCAATTTTAAGAGAAAGTTAGAAAGGACCTAATTCCCATTGGTATCATCAGCACAGAACGGTGAAAACAAATCAATATAGGAACCTTCATCGTGATTCTAGGCCCAATGCTATTTAAGGATTAACAGTGAATCAAGTGTGAAAAAATGGAAAATCAAGTGCAATCTCTCTCTGCATAAAAACACACAGATGCAAATAAGAAGAAACCAGAGTAAACATACTTGAAGATAGAGACAAGCCAAAGCCAGGAGTGTGTAGGCAATGCTATGAAGAAACAAACTGCAGCAGAAAGTAATATTACACAGACAATTCCAATGGCAAGTTTGGAGACTTTCTGACTTCCACGCTACAAGGACAAGTTACTACGTTCAGGGAAATTCAGAATTTAACAAGTAAAGCAAAAACAGCAAGAATAAGTATTCCACTACTTACTTCATAGATCACAATTTGAAACAAGGTAATTACAGTGAGCAGCACAGCATGGGCTGAGAAAGCAACATCATTTGCCGCCACAGGTATCATCTAAAATCAAGAGACACAATTATAAAACATCACCGTCAGTTAAATCCTCTGCATACGAGGTTTCATTGACCTGATGCTACCAATCCAACGCAAACAAAAGTTGCAGCAGCTTCAACATTCGGATGAACCACACATCAACTTGCTACGCTTAAAAATCCAAAAAAATCAGACAAAGAGTAATCCCAATCTGTTAACATAGAGTAACCAATTTATGGAACTGATTAAGTTAAAAATCCATTAAAATCCATAATACATCTGCAGAGTTTGCCCTGGATAGTAATAGGTAAAAAGAATAACAGGGGACTCATATGTTTCATCAGAAGATTATGAGTAAATTAAACGTGAAAAAAGCGGTGCCCAAAAGGAGGCAAAAGCCACAGGAAACAGTGCTGATTTTTTCTACCCAGCACCAATTATAGTGAAGACTATACGGAGGTCATCAGTATCACACAGGGTCTAAAAAAATAAGCTATAGTACTTAGGGGTTCCACCCTTCACTATGACATTGTATTACAATTACTCAGTATAGATTCTCTATTCAAGAACTTGGATCAAAGTATAGAACGGACCTCTCCATAACCGTATTCCTCAAAATACTGCTTCTGAACAGCGGGACTGAAGTACAGAGAGGCGTTGTAGATGAGATAGGAAGAGTGCTTAATCAGATTCAGCAAGGCGAAATCAAAGTTGAGCCCCACAACACTGAGCAAACCAACCGAAAGAGTAAGAGAATTTTAGGAAAGTCTGCTGAGAAAAGAACCTAACGTGAAACTTACGTTGTGAGAATTACCTTTTCCGGCGAAAATTC
The DNA here is from genome assembly GCA_025563575.1 of Acacia pycnantha. Lineage (NCBI taxonomy): Eukaryota > Viridiplantae > Streptophyta > Magnoliopsida > Fabales > Fabaceae > Acacia > Acacia pycnantha. Next base: position 13,351,193 of record JAMWYP010000015.1, on the reverse strand, counting down.
AAGATGACTTGGGGGTAGAAACTGATAGACCAGCAGGTGAAAGCGGTCCAACCCAGTACTTCGTAAATGAATTCGAGTGGGCCTGAATTCCAAGAAGCCATATCTGGCGCTAATCTTTCACCCTCCTTCGCCGGAGAAGAAGCAGAAGAATGTCAGAGATGAAATTCTTCGTCGACCCAACAAGGACTTAGGTGGTGGTGACGTGCACGGCTTGGCGGCCTATATATTTATTTCATTTATTTATGCTTTACTTAGATTCTTAACTGTTGAGCTCCCCAAACAAAGAAAAACCAAGAGCCTTGAGCAAATTCGAATCACCGTGATTTCTTCCCGCTACCACCAGTCACGATGACCAAAAGAGGGACGCCGGCATATCCATCCTGATGTAACAGTTATTTACTTTTTTTATTCGAGGCGCAAGGGTAGATCCAATTATCTCTCTTCTCCTGCCAGAAATAAAAGGTCAAAATTATAATAATTATGATTTAATCTGTCAATAGACATCCTTATACGACAGTAGCTCATAAATTAATTTTTAAGAGAATTGAATATTCGACATAAAATTACTAAATTTCTTATATTTAGATTAAGATCAACCTCTTAATCACCTTCTATGATAATATGACTAAAAGATTATCATATTATTGATTATTTATAAATAACAATATTTGTTTAAATTTTTATAATTCATATTAATACTAATACTCATATTAATCAATATGCATGTAATTAAATTTAAAGGTAACTAAAGACAACAGGCAAAGGCTCGCGGTCATGGTCAGTCCAGGTGTGCTTGACCGCTGGCAAACCTTGGAAGGGACAATGGGACCATGACCCCACAAAAAAAAAAAAATCTATTTAATATAATATACAAATGTATGTCATCTTATAAATTAGATTTGTTAAAATAATTTTATTATACATTCGGTCCCCCAAATATTATCCCAAAATCCACCGCTGGCTTGACTCTGACCACCACCGTGCCATCTCTAACCCAAGTGGATACTAAATATCCATATCCATGTTAAAAATAAGGGAAAACCCCTTTAAAAAGAATTTTAAAATGTTAAAAGACAAAAAAGTATTTCAAATATTCATAATATCAAATAAGTGTTAAGCTTGATTTGTACTTTCAAAATTTTTAAAAAATGACCAAATTGTCCCTCTTTTTTTAAAGGGAGTATTTCTGCTTTTGCTGGAAAAAAAATATTTTTTTTGCCACATTCACATAAAAGTATGTGAGTCCTACTAATATTTTCTCTCTCTTCTCTTTATGATGGGACCCACTTACTTTTATGTTATTAGTGTGACAGAAAAATATTTTTGTAGTAAAAGCAAAAACATTAAACCCTAATTTAAAATTCAGATCAAAGAGAAAGACTCGATTTCACATGTTCTTGTAAAAGTTTTCACAATTTTTTACAAAATTTTTACAAGTTATAAATCAAAATTCACAAGTATTTAGAGCCCGTTTGGATGGACTTTTTTGATTAAAAAAACACTTTTTTAATGCAAAAAATACTTTTTAATTAATTTATGTGTTTAGATGATATTATTTTTAAAAAGCAAAAGTTACAAAAAAAAAAAACCAAAATACTGCTTTTTTAAAAAGCTCCAATTTGAAGTTTAAAAAAAAAAATCTTTTTTTAAAGCCCATCCAAACGGGCCATAAGTTTGGATAAGATTTTCACAATTAATTATTTCAAAGTTGAAAATTAAATTCCGAACGATAATTCTGCAAATAATATGTAATAATTATTTAATCAAAAAAATGTTAATTGATTGATATTTTCAACTTAAATTGATTATGTAATTAATATAAATTTTAAGGGGAGCTTAAAATATCTAATAAATGGAATATATTGATACGGACATCATTTCATTGTGTGGAAGGCGTCACAGCATGAGAACAAAAAAAAGGTGGATAAAGAAAGGAGCGAAGACAACGACCAATTTACCCTCCGCAGAGAATTTTGTGCATATAGCAGCTGGACCACCACACACCTGATTACCCAAAGATATTATGCTTAATTGCAGTAACCATTATTGTAATAAAATAAACCTCATCAGTTTTTGTCTCATTAAATATAATAAAGGGACTACAATGGCAGTGCGACAAGAGCTTTCGCTAGCTGCACAATGCTTCAGCTGCCATACATCTCACACTGAAATAAATATACAAACAAACAGAAAGTAACCACTTCAACAGGTGGAGATCATAGTGCTATACATTGTGATACTAACACACACTATCACATGTGCTGGGGATGATGCTCGTAAGCATTCATAAAGAGGGACACCAAAATTGATTGTTCTCCTTTAATTTTGCACGGCATATTGTAAAAAGAATGAAAGTTATTTGAGATAAAAATTGATGCTTCTACACACTGTCCGCTGTCGGTGGTTCATCGGAACACGGCAAGAGATGCTGTTTGATGTCATCCTCCTCAGGCACCACAAAAGCCTCTGCTTTACAAGTTTTCTTGGCAGCAGCATATAATACGAAATGCTGAGTGATGAATAATGAATCAAAGCATACTGTAATCTGCATACCCAATTCGTATAAATTAATATGCCATAAGCCACATTAAATAAACGAGTTACAACCAAAGAGTTTGAGGAGACATTTTTGCATACCAGAGACAACATCAGTTTTCCTATATTCCCATAGAAGTTGTTCCATGAACCTTGATCTATTGACTGCACAACCATCTGTCCGTAGCTCGCTATGGCTCCAGAAAGATCAAGAAGAATGTTTGTAATGCTGAAGCCATCCGTGCTTCTCCTCTTGAAGTTCATGATCGCCTGTTTTCATTCATACCACAATCTATCAGGTGCATAGTTCACTAACCGAAAGAAATGCAAATTCCCAGGAATAGATTCTAACCTGAGGAATGTATTTGACAACTGTGAGAAATACTTGGAGAGTGCTGCAACACCATCAATTTCAAAACAGCGTTAGAATGAAGAAGATATATCGTTCACATTGGGGCATCACAGATGGATGATGGAGAAGAATGGACGTACTTGAGGTTGTAGAGAAAGCGAAGCCACGAGTGTGTAGGCACGGCTAAGGCGAAACACACTGCATCGATAAGCAATACTACTGACACAATTCCTATGGCGACTTTGGACAGTTTCTGAGTTCCTCGCTGTATCCACAAATTACAGCGTTCAGGGGCAGTTCGAAACTTGACCCATAAAGAGAAAACAGAACAACAATAATAAAATATTCCAGTACTTACGTCATAGATTAAAATTTGGAACGCCGTAACTAGAGTCAATAGCACGGCATGGGCCGAGAAAGCAACATCATTTGCAGCCACAGGTATCATC